>JAWDJE010000001.1:212972395-214198645 GCA_035047345.1 Bradypodion ventrale
TCCATAAAGCAAATCGTGGCACATAAAAGAGGAAAAAGAGGTAGGATGTGTATGCTGTGAGCGTTTTATTTTGTTTGAACCAAGAAAGATCTCTTACCTTTGTGGAAAAACATGTTTAAGCCAAGCAGTTTCTCTTTAATTAGCAGTGTTATGCTTCTAAAAGGGAGGAACAGACTGCACCAAAAATGTAGCTATAATCAACTTAATATTGGCAAAACAGCATATAATATTTGGTGATGATATCACTGCTCCAAAGATTTCCGTGGTGGAAACACAACAAAACCTTTGTTTTAGCTTTTGGGTACATTTAAAGCAGATTTATAGTCTGAAGCACACACATGCTGGAAACCCTGACAGTTGTTCTGAAATTAATAATCCTAGGTCAACTATCTGTGCTCTGTTCCCATACAGCCAGAGGTTGTGAAACAGGATTTTCAAAGCTGATCAGGAATTTAATTCTGCCAACCTGAAGGGAAAGCATCTAGTACATTTTCTCTTATTTTTAAAAAAGGGTTCTAATAACAGAGGGAGGACATTTTCAACTTTTACTAAAGATGATTGAAGGGGGGAAAAGGAATCTAAATGAATACATTTGTTATCATTCACACTAGGGACAAACGGCTTGGCGTGGTGCTGGCAAAAGAGTATTTGCTTTATGTAATACATACTCTTTTCTTTGTCTCTCTGACTTGAACATGAACAAACATACTAGCAATAGCAATTAGACCTATATACCGCCCCATAATGCTTAGTGCACTCTCTGGGCGGTTCACAAGTTAATTAGTAATTTGCCCCTAACATGCTGGGTACTCATTTTACTGACCTCGGAAGGATGGAATGCTGAATCAACCTTGGATCGAACACACAACCTTTTGGCTGCAGTACAGTAGTTTAACCACTGCACCACCACGGCTCTTACATACGTTCCCTTGCACCCTGAAACAATCAGTGGAGGGAAGGTGGGTGGTGCGGTCCTTAATGTGAGTGCATTCGAACAGCGAGAGGGGTCCCAAAAGCCTTCTCCCCAGGCTCCCTCAGATCTAAGTGCTCTCATGCTACAAGAGGGGCTGGTTTCCAGGTTGTTGCAGGGCAAGTTTCTCATGGTTCCATCCAAGTTCAGAGCATACCCGTCAAGCGTGGCTCCAGAAAAAATGGGACCTGCGCAGAACCCTTCTGTGCATACATGCATGTGCAGTAACTACTTCCCACCCCAGTCAAATTACGGGATGGTGGCGGGAAAGTGGTGGAAGCAGTGCGGAAATACGGGTAATCCCGGCCAATCCGGGATACTTGACAGGTATGGTTCAGAAGAACACTGCACTGAAGGATAGTTGAAAGTCCTTCCTCTGTGTCACAGTCAGGTGATGGAACACAGTAAAATGCATATCAATTCAAATTTAAACAATATAGGCTTATGTGGAAGAAAAAACCAAACCCTCCATACAATCAACACAGAACTATGTTTATGTTTATTCGACTTATACCCCGCCCTACTCAACACATGGCTGACTCAGGGCGGCTAACAACATATAAATGACCCCAGGGCAACCCAAGGGGTTTACATATAGAATACAATATTCAAAATACAATAATAAATTCAATATTTCAAGTAAATACAATAAAGCCCAAGGTCTAGCATTACAAATTACAATATAAGGTAAAACAATCCACAAAATGCAAAATATGAGCACCACATCAAAATAATGTATCAATAATTACAACAGAATCACAGGGAGTGAAAACTTCACATAATACCAACGTAAAATAATAATGCAAAACCCATACAAAACCCTGCCTTAGAATCTTTTGAGGGGGGAGGGCGGGGCCCAGAAACGCCAGCCGATGGAATGGCCGGGAGGGCCTCTTCGCCCCCACCTGGGCCGGGAGTGCGGCGGCGGTAGTTCGCCCGGCACCCCCTCGCCTTTTAAGTCCTAGGGAGAGGAACTATGCTATCTAAGAGAGGTTCTCCTTATTTTGGAGGGGGAAAGACTAATTCTTTCCATACTTTTGAAAAGCTTCCTATGCTACAACTTCATGGATATACAGATTATCTTCCACCTTTGACTCTCCTTTTTAGAAGAATAATCCGCTTTGGGGGAGGGCCCATGCCTCCCTTGAAAGCTATAGGAGAAAATAAAAATTATAAACAATTTTAAAATGGTTCCATTTAAAAAGGGGAAAATATTTTGCTGGTTCAAAAAAAAAAGAGAGAGAGAGAGAGAGAGGCAATTTAGTCCCCCGCTCCCATTCTTCCAAAAGAGCATTACAGAAAAGAACAAGTGTTTCAGATCTGCAGTATAGGAATCCACATGAAACGTCATGAGTAGAATTAACATTTTTGTAGACAAATGAACCTAAAGAAGTGTTGTAGGCTGCTACAATGAGTGGCAGCCCCACCTTATCCCCCCCCCCCCACACACTATCTCAAATGAGACTTTGAGAATGAGTTTATACAATTCTCATATACACTGACCTACTTACCCAATGCATACGTTCCCTTTCCTGCTGAGATCCCCCGAAATGTCCCCCTCATGGCAATTAAAAAGCTTGCAATTGGCTCCATTACCACCACACATGCCGGGAGAGGGACAAGAATACACAAGGGAAGCACGGACCCTTCTCTTTCCAGCTATAACTCCACTCCACACCCCCACTCTAAATGTCCCCATGCCTCAATTAGACTTTGAAAAAACCACCAGCACAAATGGAAGCCTTTTCTAAAAGGCATTTAGAGTAGGCCAAAGCAGGAAGACAGACAGACCCAATCCACAAAGCTCTATGGGCTGCATTCGGCGGCCTCTGGGATCCTCATTCATGCTAATTTCTGGGGTCTAGTAGAACTTCCCTCCCTCTGTAATGTGAGTCTTTTTGATTTCAGACATTTTGTGCTTTGTGCATTCTCAGTCAAATGGTCCAATCTAAAAATAAAATAGATAAAAGGAAAACTCCAGACATTCCAGTTCTCGGGAAGTAGTAGTAGTAGTAGTAGTAGTAGTAGTAGTAGTAGTAGTAGTAGTAGTAGTAGTAGTAGTAGTAGTTGTTGTTATTAATTAAATTTGTACCCCGCCTTACTTGCACAAGTGCGACTCGAGGCGGCTTCCAACAAAAATAAATACAATATACATTCATTCATTCATTTATTTATTCTTAGATTTTTATGCCACCCACTCGGGGAAACCCGACTCAGGGCGGCGCACAACGGTAAAAACAGATAAAATACAGTAAAAATATAACAAAACAGATTAAAACCCTCACTTGACCACCCAACAACCCACCCTCCCACTCCCACCCCACTTAAAAGACTAAAAAGGGAATAGGGAGTATACAATAAACAATAATACATAAGTTATACAATATACTTTACAAAAAATTAAATGCATATAAGAACAATAATGTCCAATTTATTTGTTGAAAGCCTGCTTAAAAATAAAGGTTTTCGTCTTTCACTGGTGCTGCATTAGGGAGGGCACCGCAGAGTTTGGAAACTGACCCTGAAAAGGCTCTGTCTCCTGTCCTTGTCAAACACATCTGTGTGGGTACAAGACCAAGAGAAGGTCCTCCCCCAAAAATCTTAATACCTGGAAATACAGTCCTTCAAACAGTATAGACCCAAGTTGTGAATGGAATTTATTGTACAGACAAGACTCCCTGTTTTGAATAAGAGGATGTGGGGTAAGTATGGACTCCAGTTAACTTAGTCATTTGGTAATTTATTTGTCCTATTTTTCTCAGTAAGGGAAGACTGGACCAAGGGTGGCTTTGTGAGTTAAGGTTTTTTTTTAAGTAAAGGGGGAGAAACAATACCTCTGGATAACTGATTCCAAATTTAAGGGGCAGTAATGGAATATGAATGGGATTAAATTTAATAGATATTAAAAGAAACTAGCATGGCCCAAAGAAACACCATTAAATAATATACTGTATTTATATTTTACGGTCCCTCTATATACAGGGAGACAAGATGGCTAACTTAAATAATGGAAGCGCGGCGCCAAAATGGCCGCCGCGCTCTTTGCGGGCCCCCCCACCGGACGAAACCATCCGGGTAGTTAGGGGCGTGGCCAGCACCCTAATAAAAGGGCTGGCCACGAGGCAGCCGTGCTGCCATTTTGGCGAACCGACGGAGCGGAGAAGTTTTTCCTCCTTACCTCCGTTGATCGTGTTTTCTTGGGGGAAGCCTTTTCGGGCAGCTTTCTCTTTTATTTAGACTCTTAGCTGCATTGGCCATGCCCTCGAAGAAGAAGGCAGCCGCAAACGTGGCTCGATCGGCGCGGAGGCGTCAGCCGGGTCGGAGGACCGCGACTGCGCCCGTTCCGCAGCCACCTCTAGCGGATCCCACCGGGAACGGTGGGATGGGATCGGTAGCTCCTTGGCCTGACGCGCGGAGCATACCCGCAGCCCCGGACGGGGCCTCGGCCCTTGGCCCGCAAACGACGACCACGGCTCCTGCCATGGTTCGTCCGGTAGGGCCTTCTTGCTCGGGTACGCAGTTCCCCATGGGGGGTGCGAGCCACGGAGGGTGGTTGGGTTCCCTGCCCTTGCAGGGCGTTCCTACGACTCCCCAGGGGCTGAGTATGGGCTCTTGGCTTTATCTGGCCCCTGGGGCTCAGGGACCTGGTCAGGTACCCGTGAATTTTGGGCCGGTTGCCCAATTGCCCCCTGTCGGGGCCGGGCCCTACGTCGACGTGGAGGCCCTTCTCGCTCGGGTGGCGGCCCTTGAAGCGTCCTTGGCGAGGGCCAACCAAGTAGGGGTACCTCTAGGTTTCCAGGTTCCTCCTTTGGCCGCCGAACAACGGCCGGTGATGGGTCGGGTTGAGCCGCCTGAGGTGTGTGGGCCGGTGGCGGCCACTGCCTCGCAGCTCCCCACCCCGCAGGTGCAACAGTCTGGTGCTGGTCTGGCTCCGTCGACGAGCTCAACTTCGGTCGTGAGCTCCGACGCCCCCAGCGGGCTGGAACCCTCGGTGGGGGCGGCCCGCGGGGGTTCAGCGGGTGAGTATGCAGTCCAAATTAATGCACCCACACAACTGACTTCATCGGGAGGGGCTGTTCAATGGCCTTGGCCTCGCTCGGGTGGCACGGCGGCCCAATGGCCCCCGGCCCACCCAGCGACTCTACCCGCGACACCGGGCTTGGGGCGGGGTGCTGCCCCCAATGTGCTGGGAAATGTATTGGGGATCCCCGGGCTGGCTCAGGCTCAATTTACCTTACCCGTAGTTCCCTCGGTGCCGGTGTCGGCTTTACCAACAGCGGGGTATTCCTTGCCCTTGGGGGACCATTTGGCCCAGTCTACCAAGGAAAAGATTTGGAGGGGCGAGTACGTAGATATCTTCTCACTTCTAAATAGGAAGCCGACCAAGGAGGAGAGGGAAGGGCTGGACGAGAAGGATAAGGAGCAGGCACGTCGTCGTAAGCCGCCACGCACGTGGGCAAATTGGCTGCCAGCGTACCTGATTTACATGGCCGTTTATCTCAGGGCTAGGCCGGATTTGGCTATTCCCATGGTCCAATATCTGGACAATATTTACCGGGCTATGGTTGACTTCCCGGGCCCGTCATGGCTGGCTTACGACGAAGAGTTCCGCATGAGAATTCCCCTGCACCCAGAGATGAGGTGGGATGAGCCCTGCCAGAAGCTGTGGCTTCTGTATATGACCCCCACGCGCACGCGCCTGGGGAGAGATACCATTGTGGACATGCGGTCCAACGAGCGGCCCCAGTACAGGTACCCCGCCAAGCGGCGGGGCAGGGGGTTCCAGCCCGCCTGCTGTGCTGGACCTTCTCGTCCAGTGGTTCTTGCAACAGGAAAAATTGCAAGTACAAGCATGAGTGCCCCTCTTGTTCTGGCCCCCATGCTGCCTCCGCCTGTCCCAGGCCAGGAGGATACAAGGGCAGGGGTAGGGGCGGACAAGGGGCAGGCAGGGCTGCCATGGAGGGAGCGGGTTCACCAAAAGGCCCCCTCCCCAATTAATGTCGACATGCTGGAGCGTTGGCTCGCATCGTACCCGAGGAGAGCAGACGCTGTGTACCTCCTTCAGGGTTTTCAACTGGGTTTTCGTATTCCTTTCACGGGGGATAGGTCACCGCAGGATGCGCCTAACCTTTTGTCACTTAGGGGAAGGGAGGAGGTGGCTGCCGCCAGCATTAATAAGGAGATTGCTGCGGGCAGGGTCGCCGGCCCTTTCCCCGCACCCCCGTTCCCCAACCTTAAAGTGTCTCCGCTAGGACTAGTGCCCAAGAAGTCCCCGGGCGAGTTTCGCCTGATTCACCATTTGTCCTATCCAGCCGGCCATTCGGTCAATGATGCTATCCCTGATGACCTTTGTTCTGTCAGGTATACATCCTTTGACCAGGCATTGCGCATGGTGCGCTCATGTGGCCCGGGTGCAATGTTGGCTAAGTGTGACATTAAGTCGGTGTTTCGCCTCTTACCCGTGCACCCGGGTGACTTCGAGTTGCTGGGTTTCAAATTCCGGGGTGAATATTATTTTGACAAAGCCATGCCATTCGGCTGTTCCATATCCTGCTCGGCTTTCGAGCGTTTCAGTACCTTCCTGCAGTGGGCATTTGTCCGTAGGTCAGGGTCTCGGTCTGTAGCCCATTACCTGGATGACTTTTTATTTGGGGGTGAACGGGGCTGGGACACGTGTACACGTCTCCTCAATACATTTCAGACGCTAATGGAGGAACTCGGTGTCCCTTTAGCGCCCGAAAAGACCGAAGGCCCGTCTGATAAGTTAATATTCCTGGGGGTGGAAATTGACACGGTAGCGCAGGCTTCTAGGTTGCCCGCAGAGAAGGTGGCACGGATAGTTGCCCTTATATCGGACTTGCTGGCTAAGCGCAAGGCATCCCTTCGGGAATTGCAGGTGCTACATGGCCACCTCAATTTCGCTTGCAGGGTGGTCGCACCTGGCAGGGCCTTTGCTCGGCACTTGTGCGACGCCATGGCAGGCTTATCCAGGCCCCATCATAGGGCGAGACTGACACGGGGCATCAGGGCAGATCTGCACGTATGGCTCCAGTTCTTGAGAGAGTTCAATGGGGTCTCATTTTGGAGGTCTGACCTCCTGGCTTCGCCCCACTTTCAAATTCAGTCTGATGCCTCGGGATCCCTGGGTTATGGGATGTACTTCAATGGGAAGTGGGCATATGGTGGATGGCCACCAGCCTGGTCAGGCACGGGCCGCCTGAGGGATCTCACATATTTGGAATTTTTCCCCATACTGGGGGCCTTGATGCTATGGGGTGAGGAGTGGGCCAACTCTGTGGTGCATTTCTGGTGTGACAACGCGGCTGTTGTCCACATTGTCAACTCACAGACCTCTAAATCTCCCAGGGTCATGGATCTTGTGCGCCAGTTTGTATTGCGCAGCCTGCGCCTCAATGTACTGTTCAGAGCCAGGCATGTCCCGGGGGTGAATAATGATATTGCTGACGCTTTGTCCCGCCTGCAGATCTCCCGGTTCCGTGCCTTGGCTCCGGATGCGGAGGAATTTCCCTCGCCACTACCGCAGGAGATATGGACAATTGGCAAGGAGAGGTGAACCGGGCGATAGGCATGTCACTGGCGCCACACACGCGTAAGGCGTATCACCACGCGTTGTTTTCATTTCGAACTTTTTGTTCCCAATATTGCTTGCCAGATACCTGGCCGATCCCAGTGGCCCACATCCTCCGTTTTATGGTTTACCTGCACGCCCAGGGCTTGGCACCACGCACCATAGCATCTAGGCTATCAGCGCTGGCCTTTATGGCCAAGGTGGGAGGTCATGCGGACAGCACCGCTGATTTCCGTGTGAGACATGTTTTGGAGGGGTGGGTGCGGGAACGTGGGCGTTGCCTGGACGACCGTCACCCAATTTCCCCTGGGGTACTTACCCAACTGGCACGAGGCTGGCATGACCTATGTTTCGATAGGTATGAGGCAGCCCTGTTTCGTGCGGCTACAACGGTGGCCTTTTTTGGAGCGCTCCGCATCAGCGAGCTTGTGATGCTGTCTAAGGCGGATGCAAGTCGTAGGGCACTGGAACTCGAAGATGTCTATGTTTGCAATGATTGGGCTCAGTTGAGGATACGCTCCTCTAAAACAGATCAGCATGGCGTAGGCAGTGGAATAAGACTGCTACGATGTTCATTGGCAGACATCTGTCCGGTTGGTGCCCTACAGGAGTTCCTTGCACTGCGTGGCACGCACCATGGCCCGTTTTTCTGTCACCAAGATGGGTCTCCCCTCACTAAATTTCAGTTTTGGAAGGTGACAGGGAAGGCACTGGCCAGAGTTGGCCTCCCTGGGGCCCGTTACGGCACCCATTCATTTAGAATTGGGGCGGCCTCTACTGCGGCTGCTTATGGGTACTCCGGGGCTGACATACGCAGCATGGGGAGGTGGGACTCACATTGTTTCCAGTTTTATGTTCGCCCACTCCCACCGTGAGTACCTTATGAGTCACCATGTATCTTTCCTTCCCTGTTTTTTCCCTTGACAGACCCTGGGTGTCGTATCACACCGGTGACAGTATGGCTGGTGGGCCACAGCTACGTGCACAGGGCAGCGCGTTACGCTGCGGCGACAGATTGGGGACCCCGACTGGGACTGGGTGCATACGCACATTTCACATGGCACGGTAAGCCCGGTATGTTGTGGCGGGAGCTTTTGCCATTCCTCTTTTCATCGAGGAGTGCCGACCCGCCCGACATTCTGATCATACACCTTGGGGGTAATGACTTGGGTCAGGTCACTGGCTTATCGCTGAAGCATGCGATTTGCGCGGACCTTGCCTACTTACATTACGTATGGCCCGCCACAACCCTTGTTTGGTCAGATATGGTCCCACGGCACGCTTATCGGGGAGGCTTCGACCTCCAGGCCCTGGACCGCGCTCGGCGCATGGTGAACAGGGCGGTGGCCCGATTCCTTTCTACCAAGGGCTGGGGGCAGGTCAGTCATCATCCCGCCATTAGTCTGCAAAATTATGGGCTTTATTCAGGGGATGGGGTCCATCTGTCGCGAGGAGGTATGGACCTCCTGCTGGGTGATTGGCGAGCAGGCCTGTCGACCGAGCTGACGGTCTTGGGGGGGGGGGGGCGTCGAGCCTTTATTGAAGCCTCTCCGGGTGGCGGGTAGCACTGGTAAGGTAAACATTTATGACCCACAGGTATCCGGCAGGTTCGCAATTGACTGGACAACACTAGATAGGCATAAGTTGTTTAAACGTTGTCCGGTCAACGACGAACCAGGCAAGGGGGTGATGGTTACCACTAGACAGCTGGAATCACCCCCTGATTTTACGGATACACGTCAGAGGGTGGGGTCATTAGTTAGATATTGACTACGGTCAACAATTTGTTTGTTGTCAACAAACAAATTGATACAAATAGATACATTGTAACAATTGCCGTTGGCAATTTTGGGTGGTACCTTACCAGTGTTACTTCGGCCTGCTTGCCTTAAGAATTATGATTGGTCGTTTTACCAATAGAAATTTATAATTCGGACTAGGGCTTGAATCAATAAATGTGGCCCATGCCGTTATCCACTTTCATTTGTGTCTGAGTCCATCATTGGGGGGGTGCGCCTGCAAAGTATATATTTTATTTAAGTCAATCTTTTTGTCTCCCTGAACGTACCAGAAAAATGTGCAATTCCCAGACTGGAACTGTGATTTCAGAGGCATGAATTTATTACTGGCAATACACTGAACTGAGAAATTACAGTGTAAATCAGCCCTGATTCCCATCTCTGACTGATATTATTTCTGTATCCCTTTCCTGCCACCAACATGCATAATGTTGGAAATTCCTGAAACCAATATTAATATCTTCTGTACTGCTTTCAACAGTTCCTTAAGTGACACTGTCTCTTTTAGATGGTAACCCAAGCTGTCATTACTCTGCAATTTTGCATGGACAAAGCCAAGTTCTTAGCTCTCTTTCTGAATGTACACATTTGCAGACATTGAAAGTGTCAATAAATAAAGGATTAGTGAAGGCAAAATCAATCAAGGCAAGGAGAATGAAAAACTTGAAATTATGAAAAACATCATTGTCAGCTGATGCTCGTATTCGAGTATACATTCCCCCCCCCCCCCTGGGAAAAACAGAAAAAATGCCACTGGTGTGAATTTGTTTAAGATGGATCACAGCTTGCCATGAAGTGACCCACACATTGTGATCACGGAGTCATCTCCTGCAGCACGTATGAAATGAGACATGCAGGATTTAACACCGGGACTGCAATGGACTGCTGCATCCTTGAGGATATGGACAAGGTGCCCCTTTACAGCCAGTCCATCTGCCGCCATGACCATTGGGATTCAGAATATTGAAGTGGTTCCTCCTCTGCTCATTCTTCAATTGGGCCCAATATGATGGTTTCCAGTGGCATTTCTTCCACTGAGGGGGCCATCACCCCACCTAAAGGGGTCATCCACCCATAGCTGTTGGCCCCTTTAGGGAGTCAGGTTATTTACCACCACCCAACACTTGGTGTTGAGTCACTGGCTATACAATCTACTCCATTACCGTAGTGGAATGTCCAGCCAGAGATGTATGAAAAACATATATACAGTGATACCTCATACAACGTCCAAATCCTTGCCGCGATGCCTCATACAACGTCGTTTCCATAGAGATACATTGTACTGTAACAGCACAGACTTCAGGGCAAAGTCAAGGAAACAGACAGGAAACTGACAGAAGTTTAAGAAATCAATGTCTAAGGGCTAAATACATTACAAAAACATGTCAAACAACCCTGATTTTAAGGGACAAACCATACAACAAGTTTTTAACTTTTGAAAACTTTATGAAGTGCAGATTTAAAAGTTAACATGTCCCATCATGCAGCACAGTGTTAACATGCAGCCATGCGGCCAATCATCCAATTTGTACAAGCTACTGTAAACAATTACTGGATGGAAGGACAAAATGGTTGCCAACATGTCCCATCATGCAGCACAGTGTTAATCATCCAAACAGCTGCAAACACCAAACAATTAAAATCACACTCAATAGCACTCCTAAACACTCTTCACCTCATGCAAAACCCACAAGAGCAATGCATGCATGCGTTCTGCCTTTTATACTGCCCAGGCACAATGCAACCTGGGAAAACCCCCAATGCCTCATACAAAGTCACAGCGACTTTGTATGAGGCAACTTTTTTCAAGGAATTAGGCGATGTTGTATGAATTAAATGTTGTACGAAGTGGACTTTGTATGAGATATTACTGTAGTTCTAAAAAAATACCCCACTATTTTTGGAAGGAATATTATACAATGATATCCAAACTTCCTGAATAGTGATTTAAATCAATTTGCTGTAAATCTTACCACCACGGAAATTCACAAACACTTATACTGCAATCAACATTTAAGATGGTAGCAAACTCTTCACTGTCTCAGTTAATATAGGCATTGTTTAATATTTTTGAAGAATCAGTGGTGGTAAGTGAACAACAATAATGTGATAGCTGTTTAAACGTCCTATTAAGCCAAATTGAATTTTGGGGAATGGAAAACTAAGAGAATGAAAGCGAGTTTGGAGATTTCAGCTCTACAAAAAACCACTTGCAGTAGCATAAATCAGTCATAAGAACATAAGAACAGCCTTGCTAGAACAGGCCACAGCCCATCCAGTCCAGCATTCTGTCTCACACAGTGGCTCACCACTTGCTTCAGGGTATTATTCCCAAGCAGATACCTTCACCTGCTTAGGATTCCCTGGAAATGGCATTGAGAGATATCCTGCCTATCTCTCCAACCCGGAGGTTGTCCTTAAGTATCCATAATTATAGCCATTGATACCCTTGTCCTCCATGAACTTGTCTAATCCTTTCTTAAAGCTGTCAAGACTGACAGCTGTCACCACTTCTTTTGGCAGGGAGGTCCATAGACCAGTAATCCTCTGGGTGAAAAAGTACTTTCTCTTCTTTGTTTGAGAACTAGTACCCAAAAATTTCATGGAGTGTCCCCTAGTTCTAGTGTTGTGCAATAGGGAAAACACTTTTTCCTCATCTACTTTGTCCACGCCATGCACGATTTTACAAACTTCAATCAGGTCACCTCTTAGACGCCGTCATTCATGAGTAAAGAGGCCCAACCGTTGCAGCCTCAGATGGTAAGGAAGGTGTTCCAGTCCCCTAGTCAGTTTAAGATGTGTTAAACACCTGCAAACTAGGCTAGGAACAAAAATAAAATTAGATAAGCTGTATCCACAGACTTGCCACCTGAAGACATTTAGCAGTAGAAAAACAGCAGGGGAGATGAATGTTTAACAGATATGAAAAAGTGCTGAAGGACAAGCTAGTTAAAAACAGCTGAGTCAGCAAGCAAGTAATAAGCAAGCTCAAGATTCTAGAAAAGACGTTGTAGGCAGGAACTATACAAAGGAACTGGGAAACAGACTGTTATATATTGGTATACAAAAAAAAGAAGATTTTTAGACAAAGGACAAGTTTATATAAGTTTACAAAGCAATGATCATGATGTAGATCTATTCACATTTTTTATTTTTAGATTTTTGTGATTATTTCATTTTTATTAAATTATCATTTTAATAACAATTTATGAATTTTCTAGCTGGCAAACTGGTTACCTAGCTATGGAACCAGAGATCCGGAGTCCAGGTCCCCTACTGTGCATCCTCTGAGTGGAACCATCCATGTCAGGAAGTCGCACAGTCCAGAGCGACCCCAGAAGAAAGGAATGGTAAACTACTTCTGAGTACTGTACTCTCTAGCTAGAAAACCATGGTGAGGTTCAGAAAAGACTAAGGTTTCCCTTGCTCGAAAGCCAGTCGTATCCGACTCTAGGGTGCAGTGCTCATCTCTGTTTCAAAGTCGAAGAGCCAGCAGTGTCTGCTGCTGCAGACGTTTCCGTGGTCATGTGGCAGGCATGACTAGACAGCGAAGCGCACGGAACGCTGTTACCTTCCCACTGAAGTGGTCCCTATTTATCTACTCACAATTTCTTGCTTTCGAACTGCTAGGTTGGCAGGAGCTGGGACAAAGACAGGAGCTCATTCCGTCCTGCAGTACTCGGGAATCGAACCGCTGACCTTCCGCTTCCCAGTCAGCGACTTAGGCACTTGCTAGGCAGGATATTATTATTAGAACCTTTCAGTAAAGATGAGAACTGGGAACAACCAAATCAACTGAACCCAAGGAAAACAGAATGACTCTCAGCTTAGCTCAAAGCAAACTGACAGGCTAAACTAAAGCTTTCCTGATTATTATTGAAAGGTCAAACAAACAAGATGGTAAATTAGCAGCCAGCTGCTGGCTGCTCAAGGGCTTTCTTCTTCACATGAGAAATGCCTTGATGCTTTTACCTAGCAATGTTCTGAAAGCTGTGTGAGTTTCAAAGATCACACCTTCTCCTCCACTCCACCATGCAAATGGGTCGCTCAAACCTTGGACTCTATGAACATACCACCTCTAGAACTCAGTTTGCCAAACATAAGTCACATGATGGAATTTGTAAGATCCTTTTCAAATGTTAGTAAGTAGAAACAATTACAAGCAAAAGATAAAACACAGAAGTAAACTTGATGATGATGATGATGATGATGATGATGATGATGATGATGATGATGATGATGATGATGATGATGATAATAATAATAATAATAATAATAATAATAATAATAATAATAATAATAATAATACCTCATACAAAGTCCGCTTCATACAACATCGAATTCATACAACATCGCCTAATTCCTTGAAAAAAGTTGCCTCATACAAAGTCGTGTGACGTTGTATGAGGCATTGGGGGTTTCCCAGGTTGCATTGTGCCTGGGAAATGAGAATACTACTCAGAATGAGAATACTACCAGAGGTGATTCTGAGCGCGTTTATTACAGATCTTGACAAAGACCACAAAATATCTTCTACCGGAAGGATATCGAACTGTTCTTTCTGCAACGACTTTGTTCTTCCAGATATGTATTCATAGCCTTCCTGGCTTCCATATTTTGTACCTCTTTTTGTTACCTACGGACTTTGATACGGACCTCATATATGGACTTTTGACACGGACTCTTGAATACGGACTATTAGACCTTTGCTTCTACTATTCATGGACTCTTTGATACGGACTTTGTGACTGGCTTATTTACTTAGGTTGTTACATCTACATATTCTTAAAAGTTGCTTATGTATGTATATATGTGGTTTTCAGCCACCTGATCTCCACCTGTTTGTCTAGTCATTTTAGATTTCTTTGAGTCCCTAGCCTTGTGGCTTATTATACCGTCCATGTTCTTCCTACATTTCCATAGGCTCTCCTGCCCATAGTTGCGGTTTTTTTACATATGATATATTAAAACTCTTTGTTACCTATTTCGGGTGTATACTTTCCTCCCTTCCTTGACCATTCACACCCTTGCCATTTTTTCCTCCCCTTGGGCAGTATAAAAGGCAGGACACATGCGTGCATTGCTCTTGTGGGTTTTGTATGAGACAAAGAGTGTTTAGTAGTGGTTTTGAGCGTGATTTTGGATTTCTTTGAATTTTTTTCGTCAGAATTTTTAGAAGCCTTCCTGGGATTTTTGCAGCATTCTTCAGTTCTTGGACAATCAGGGTTGCTTGACATGTTTTTGTAATGTTTTTAGCCTTTAGACAATGATTTCTTAAAATTCTGTCAGTTTCCTGTCTGGTTCCTTGACTTTGCCCTGACGTCTGTGCTGTTACAGTACAATGTATCTCTATGGAAACGACGTTGTACGAGGCATCGCAGCAAGGATTTGGACGTTGTATGAGGCATCACGGCTAGGATTTTGCATGCCTCATACAAAGTCCAAATCCGTATAAAGTCCGAACTTGTGGAACCAAGTTTGGACGTTGTATGCAGTATCACTGTAATAAAGTTTAATTTATATACCGCTTTTTTCAGCCTAGCGGGTGACTCAAAGCAGTTTTACATCCAATAGGTACACAATATAGTCCAAAAATACACAGCTAGTAAGGTATACAAAATAAAACACAATACAGAAAATACACAATAAAGCAGTATACAAAAAACAAAATAGACAATAATACATTTTACAAATTCAAATTACCAGAACATATACCTGCAGTTGTTTTCTCAATGCTTGATCTTTCTGTACAGTTCTTTTAAAAATATTTACTTCGCAGCATAATCTGCAAAAACCTCAAAGCTGTTGAAAACTCCCAGTTTTATATTGTTTGGGACAACAACTTTGCAAGGCCAATGAACAGCTATGTCCAGGGGCATATCTCAATATAAGTTAATAAACCTCTGGGAAGTTTAGCTGTGTGAAGACTCGGCCAACATACATTACTGAATATCACGCAGCCTGAAACTATGATACAGTACCCAGCATATAGTTCTTTCTTGACATCAAAATAAGTAACAAAACAGAAAGCAGAATTATTATCCCAAAGGCACAAAAGGTAAAGGTTTATCTTACTCAAAGGCCAGTCGTATCCGACTCTAGTGTTCAGCGCTCATCTCTGTTTCAAAGCCAAAGGGTCAGCTCTGTCTGCTTCTGCAGATGTTTCCGTGGTCATGTGGCTGGCATGACTATACACTGGAGCGCATGGAGTGCTGTTACCTTCCCACGAAGTGGTCCCTATTTATCTACTTGCAATTTCTTTTTTTCAAACTGCTAGGTGGGCAGGAGCTGGGACAAAGAAGAGCTCATTCCGTCGTGCAGTACTCGGGAATTGAACTGCTAACCTTCCGCCTCCCAGTCAGCGTCTTAGCTACTTGAGCCACTGCAGTCCTTGTATAGCTTATTTAGATGTAGTTTCCATAATCAATCCATAATTTTAAATTGTGAAACACTGATACAAACAAATAAAAATAAAGAATAAGAAAATATTATTTAGCAGAGAGATTATTCATTTAAGGTTTGGCGCGGGTACTGCCAGTGTTTCTCCATGTTACCCCTTGCTTTGGTCACAGTAGGTGTCCTAGTGCAGCCACTGTGATGAACCCAGGGAGCTGATCCTCTGATTTCGACTAGAGAAAGATCACACAACTCATGCTCCTACCACTCTTCTGCTGAAGCAAGACTAAAACCCTTGCAACATAGGTCGTCTTAAACTGAAGAAAAGTCAATGAACTCCTTCATGGGAAAGTTAAATGCTTAATGGGGCAATTATATGTTTAAAAATGAGCAATGTTTATAGCAGGGGTGCCCAAACTTTTTGGGTCAAGGGCCGGGCCCATCGTTCAGTGGGCCAGTAACATTGTTCCTCCCACTGGAAGTGGAAGTAAAATGCACCTGTGCATGTGCAGAACGCTGCTGGATCCGGACCCTGACACCAATTCATCAAGCCCTCACCACTCCGAGAAGCGGCGAGGGAGGCATGGGCCTGATGAATTGGCATTGGGGGCTAGATATGGCCCACGGGCCATAGTTTGTGTACCTCTGGTTTATAGAAAAACATGGTCTTGAACTATAGAGAGCCAGCTCATGACAATTTTGTCTCTTTGAAAAGTGGTCATTAATAAACACACTCTTATTTCTTCTAAAGAGATTCTTTATTTAACAATTCAAGTGACAATTTTGCCAGTGCTCACTTATCAGATTGCCTGCTATGAGATACATTCTTAGTGTGTACGATGTGGATACTTACTTATCCAATAAACTTTTGAAGGGCGTGTCATTTTCCTTTCAACAAAGACTCAGTATTCAACTGTGGTTTTTTTTTGTCTTTATAAAGATGGTCACAGACTACTATCTGCTACAATAAAAATAACTTTTCCTGCATGCCACTTATATCTTAATATACAAGACTAAGGTGTTGTGGTGAGAATTACTAATGCAACTCCACAACACGGCACAGATCGTGCTGGGACTGCGCCCATGCCTACCTTGACTGGGCTGGTGTGCCGGCGCGGGGCACTGGCAGCCTGCTGCGGGTTCCTTCACCCCGAAAAGGGGCCATGAAGGGGGCACCCCCAC
Source organism: Bradypodion ventrale (assembly GCA_035047345.1). Lineage (NCBI taxonomy): Eukaryota > Metazoa > Chordata > Lepidosauria > Squamata > Chamaeleonidae > Bradypodion > Bradypodion ventrale. Next base: position 212,989,332 of record JAWDJE010000001.1, read on the forward strand.
CTGCCAGTGGGGCCGGGAGGGGTGCGGGACTGTGCATGCGTGACATGCGTGTGCAATCTGGAAGATGCAGGCCACGCTGGCGGGAGGCACCAGGCTGGGCTGCACGGAGGAGGCAGCCCCTCAGTAAGGTGCCCGTCAAAGAGTGGGGGGCTGTGGCCAGTCCCCCGGGAATGCAGGGGGGCACCAGCCAGCACGCGGAGGGCCCCTCCGTGCAGCCCCGCCCGGCACTTCAGTGCTTCTCCCAGCGGCTGGCCATGTGCAGAGAGGCACGTGCCAGAGGAGGGTTTTTTTGTACACACCCCCTCTGGTGCGTGCAGGTAAGGTGGCCCAGGGCCAGGGAGACCCGGGCCCAGGTTTCTCCTCAGGCCAGGTTGGTTTGGGTTGGGTCCCCTTCTTCCCCCGGATCTGGGCTATCTCCTGTGGAGAAACCCAGGTCTGTTTCTGCCTACACATACCCCGGCCCTCACCCACCTTGCCTGCACAGGGAGGGTCTCCCTCCTCTGGCACCCGGGCTCCGGCTCAGGCCTCCTGGTTCCGGCCAAGGGCCTGCTCTGCTGCTCCTGCTGGCCAGGGGTGAGCCGTGGCCTCCATTGACAGGGCTGCCCCGGGCTGGGACAGCAGCAGCAAGACTGGGTAATTGTGTGTGTGTTGTGCGAGTGTGGTGTGTTGTGTGTGGCTGTGGGTGTATTGTGTGTGTGTGTATGGGGGTATTGTGTGAGAGTGTGTTGTGTGGGTGTGTTGTGCGTGCGTTGTGTCATGTGTCATGTGTGTGGCGGGTGTGGGTTGCGTGTCGGGTGCATGTGTTTTGTGTCATGTGTGTGTGTGTGTGTGGTGTGTGTATATTGTGTGGGTATGTGATGTGTCTGGGTGAAAATTAGGCCCCGGGCAGCACCGAGCACCCCTGCTAGTATTATATAGAACTAGCATAGTTTGTCCGCCGTTGCCGTCCTGTTATAAATTTTGTTTTGCTGTTTGGGGTGGTGGGGGAGTTAAAAATCAACAGAGGGTGCTATAAATCTTTTTATTTTATTTATTTAACGTTTGTCATTTCTGTAAACTTTTGATTTATTCTTATTTTTTGACTTGTTTTTACTCTTGTGGCCTCTAGGTGGGGCTGTTAGCAAGAGGGCTGCTTTGCATTTTTTGACTTGTTTTTAATCTTCCAGCCTGCAGGTGGGGCTGTTAGTTAAAGTGTTGGAGTCTTTCATTGTTTCACTTGTTTTTTCTCTCCTGTCCTCTAGGTGGGGCTTCTTCCGTTAAGTAGTCTTTGTTTCTTCAGTTCTTTCTCGTGGAGGGAGGATGTGCTGGTGACTTCTCCGGTTTCCTTTCCTCTGTTTTTTCTTTCTTTCTTTCTTTTTTTTTTGTGGTGGTGGCCTGGGAGGTGTTTCTGTTTGTTCTTTTGTGATTTTGTTGGTTTTTAGATGTATTCAATTGGTTTGTTTATTTCTGGTTGTTTTTTATTTTTGTGATTTCGTTTGTGTTTATTTGTGTAATTTGTTGTAGTTTTGTTGTTAGAGTTAGGTATTTTCATGTTGTAGTTAGGTGTTTTTTCTGTGCTTTTATGGTATTGTGGGTGTTTTTGTTTGTGGATTTTGTTGTTGTTTTTTGTTGGTTAATATGTTTAATTATTTATTTATTTGTGTTGTATTAATTTTGGTGGTTGGCATTTTGGGTAAATGTTTGGTTTTGTTGTTGTTGGTTTTTTTTTTTGTGTGTGTGTGTGTGATGAACGGCCTGTTTGTCGGTTCCTCTTTTCCCCATTGCTGCTTTGAAATTTGGTTTCGATGCAGCAATGGGGAAAAGGAGGAGCCGGCAGTCAGCCTGCTCTTCGTCCGGTAAGGTTAGTTAGGTAGATCGGGTGAAAAGGAGGCAGAGAAGAGCTATCTGCCTGGCAATGGTTCTCTCCTCTCTTCTCCTTTTTCTTCTGACTTACCTAACTGGAGATTGGCAGGCAGAGAATCTCTGTTTCCCTTGGAGGAGGAGGAAACCATATTCATCGCCTATCATTGTCTAATCTCAAATATGCAGTTATAGAGATAGAGAAAACGTAAGCAGAATTCAAATATCTCTACTCACCACACTGATGTCAGCAGCCCTCCAAACAACTTAATCACACTTGAGGAAGCGGACCTTAGCAAGTTGGGGAGAAATTGACAGCAGGAGCTACTTGGGCTGGAATTTTTATTCTATTCTATATTATTATTTTTAAAACGGTAAAGGTCGCCTTTACTTGAAAGCCAGTCGTACCCAACTCTAGGGACTGGTGCTTATCTTAATTTACAGCTAAAGAGCCAGCATTGTCTGCATTTTCAGAGGTTTCTGTGGCCATGTGGCAGGCATGACTAGATGCTAGAGCACACGGAATGCTGTTACCTTTCCCATTGAAGCATTACCTATTTATCTACTTGCAATTTCTTGCTTTTGAACTGCTAAGTTGGCAGGAGCTGAGACAGAGAGGGTAGCTCATTCTGTTGTGCAGTACTCGGGTCTTGAACTGCTGACCTGCCAAGCTTCCAGTCATCAAGTTCAGCATCTTAACCACTTGGCCACCACAGACCCTTCTATATTATTTAGAGTACTTAATTGAAATTATGAAAGCATCTTGCTTGCTTGCAATATTAAACCTTTAGCTGTAAACTGGCATCTTCTAAAACACTACGTGATGATAACTGCACGGCTCAAACAATAAACATCACAAGTACATGCAAAGCCTTTTCACCTAGCCTAGCTTAGTTTCTGCCAAGTCCACTTCCTGCAGTATCACACCAGAGAGACTCCACACACCCTTCACTTTTCTTTGTTGGAATAAGGAAAGATGACGCAAGAGCTAGCTTCGCTGAGGACCAACACACTGAAGCGTCAGAAGGATTTTGCCGATATGTTGAAAACTAGCTCCAAATGCCCCTTACTTCACAGTTTATCTCTCCAGACTCTATCTTCATGAATTTTTGGAATTCTCACCTTCCACAAGAAAATTGGTGCATACTTGAAGAAGTGATTTTGAATGATGAAATTTTCTGTAATATTTGATATTTTTAGTGATCCAATAAAGGTTTCCACTCTCTCCTGTACAGTGATACCTCATACAACGTCCAAACCTGGTTCCACAAGTTTGGACTTTATACGGATTTGGACTTTGTATGAGGCATGCAAAATCCTAGCCGCGATGCCTCATACTATGACCAAATCCTTGCCGTGATGCCTCATACAACGTCATTTCCATAGATACACTGTACTGTAACAGCACAGACTTCAGGGTAAAGTCAAGTAAACAGACAGGAAACTGACAGAACTTTAAGAAATCATTGTCTAAAGGCTAAAAACATTACAAAAACATGTCAAACAACCCTGATTGTCCAAGAACCTGAAGAACGCTGCAAAAATCCCAGGAATGCTTCTAAAAATTCTGACGAAAAATTCAAAAAATTCCAAAATCGTGCTCAAAACCACTCCTAAACACTCTTTGCCTCATGCAAAACCCACAAGAGCAATGCACGCATGTGTCCTGCCTTTTATACTGCCCAGGCACAATGCAACCTGGGAAAACCCCAATGCCTCATACAAAGTCGCACGACTTTGTATGAGGCAACTTTTTTCCAGGAATTAGGCGGTGTTGTATGAATCCGATGTTGTATGAAGTGGACTTTGTATGAGGTATTACTGTATTTATTTTGTGTGAAGATCACATGGCTATCTCTGTTTGTTTAAGCCTTCTGGAGAAAATCAGTTCACAGAGGCAAGCTGCATTTTGTGTCTTTTCTTTCATACCATAATGTGTGTCAAACAGTCTCCCATAAAACTGAGTCTGTTTCAACAACCGGCTGGGTCTTGTAAGCTCGGAAAGCAGCAGATATATGAAATTGTACATAAAGCCTTTGAAAACTGAAATGGTTAGCAGAAACCACTCCCCACCATTCAAAAGTATATCTGCACTTGGGGAAATCTGCACTTGGGGAAAGAAACTCGGGGAATATAGTGAAAAGTAGAGACATCACGCTGCAAACAAAAATTCGTATAGTCAAAGCAATGGTATTCCCGGTAGTAATGTACGGTTGCGAGAACTGGACCATTAGGAAAACTGAGCGCAGAAGAATAGATGCCTTTGAAATGTGGTGTTGAAGGAGAGTTTTGAGAGTACCCTGGACAGCGAGGAGAACAAATAAGTCAATCTTAGAAGAAATCAGTCCTGACTGCTCCTTAGAAGGTCAAATAGTAAAGATGAAGCTGAAGTACTTTGGACATCAAATGAGAAGAGAGGATTCACTTGAGAAGGCCTTGATGCTGGGAAAGGTGGAGGGCAAAAGAATATGGTACCCTAATACTGATATTAAGTTTTTGATGAGTGCAACAATTCACTTTTAGTCTTGTTTTGTTAGAGAAAATACAGCTTCTCCATCTCCTGCTTCCAATTATGCAATCTATTTTATTTTCATATTGACTATCTGGAGATGTCTATGGAGCAGCCATCTGTATGGACGCTTGAAGCACGTATTTGCAATAAACAGATTAGTGGCATCAGAGAACTCTGATTCATTTCCCCACTTCATTTCTCTTTCCTAAACCAAAATTACCAACATCATTTCTTTCTGCCTTGTTCCCTAGTTTTGCATTCCAATCACCTATAATGTTGTGTTTTGGTGAGTGATCAATTTCCTCTTGGATGCTTGCAAAAAAGCTTTTGAATTTCATTTTCAGTATTGGCAGCTGGGGTATAGACTTGAAGAAGGGCTATGCTGATAGATTTTCCATGCAGTCAGACTGATGTTATTCAGTTATAACTTGCGTTATAGCCTCTAAATGCCTGTGCTACCTCTTCTCCCAGTACTAGGCCACTCCATTTCTTCTAAATACAGTATGCAGTTTACTCTGTAGTAATCTGAAAATATCCCATTCCAGTCCATGTTAGTTTAGTGACATAATGTACTGCAATATTCCATTTCTTGCTTTAGGGACTCTTAAAAAAAACCCTTCACTATTTTAAGAGCTAGAAATAATCTGGATTACAAACACTTTCCTTTAATGTAAGGAAGTTTAATATAACCAGGACAGTTTATTTTAGCTTTCTACTGAAATGTTTGAATACTTCATCCTTTCCTTTTTCTAGGAGACAGCTGAAACATGACCCTGATTATTCCAAAGAACTTCTGTTTCCTACAAGTCATGGGAAAAAGCATCCTGACAAACATCACAGCCAAAATCTATGCATGTTTACTTTCCTCATACCTAGCGGAGCTCAGAGAGACCCAGTCCCAATTATGCTATTGAATAGTTTTGTACTGGAGAAGAGTTTTTTGAATACCACCAACAGCCAGGAAAACTAATAAATGGATTTTGGATCAAAGAAAAGCAATCACACTTATATACCACCCATAGCGCTTAGAGGGTGGTTCACAAGTTAGTTAGCATTTTGCCTCCAATGTGATGGGTGCACATTTTATTGAACTCAGAAGGATGAGTCAACCTTAAGACCTGGTCAAGATCGAACTCACAACCTTTTGGTTGAAGGCCAGCAGTTTAACCACTGTGCCACCAGGGCTCAATTCAAGCCTGAAATCTCACTACAAGCTAAAACAACTAAACTCAAGCTATCAGACTTTGGATTCATCATGGCAATACAAGAATCACTAGAAAAGCTAACAATGCTAAGAAAAGTGGGATCCAGTAGGAAAAGAAAACTGGATAGGAACATACCTGTCAAGCGCAGCTCCGGAGATTACGGGACCTGCGCAGAACGTTTCTGCGCAGGTCCATTCTACACATGCGTAAAAGCCTTCTATGCATGTGTAGAAGCGACCTGCACAGAAACGTTCTGCGCAGGTCGCATCTATGCATGCATAGAAGGCTTCTACGCATCCCCTTCTGCACAGAAGCCTTCTACGCAAGCGTAGAAGGGTTCTACGCATGCGTAGAAAGGACCTGCGCAGAAGGGATGCGCAGTAACTCCTCCCCCCGCTGCCAAATTACGGGGTAGCGGCAGCTCCAGGCGGGAAATTGAGAAAATCGGCGCGGAAATACGGGAAATCCCGGCCAATCCTGGATACTTGACAGGTATGGATAGGAAACCAACTGAACCCATATAGGAAGCCACACCCTTTAGTTTTCAAGACTTAAGCCTGTCTAATAATGACTGGAATTTCTAGAGGCTGCTAATTCATAGAGTCACCTGAAAGTCATTTGCCAACCTAACAATGCTTATTTTAATTGTATCTGTTTCTTGGAGAAGCACTGTACAGTACTTGTATTTTGCTGAAAAAACAACAGTCTTGTGGCACATTACACAGTAACAAGTTTTATGTGGCACAATCTTTAAAGAATCCCAGCCCACTTGAGATACATCTAAAGAACTGGGTTAAAGTTAACAACATCTTATGGCAAATAAAACATATTAATCTTTCTTTAAAGTGACCCAAGACTCTTTGTTGTTTTAACTGTATCAGTGTAGTTGTAGAGGTACACAAAAAGAGTCTCCTTGAAGATTGTGGTATTTTTGAATCACAACTGGGAGTACCCGGAGCAACAGCAATCTTGTTGTGCCAGCTAATCTTTCTCACGCTAGATCAGGCAAAAGGCACTGTGGAATGAATTCACCACAAGGTGGCTTTATTTTGGCAGTTTCACGTCTCACCAAGACACAAAAGAAGAAGTGTAGTTGTAGCTTGGGAGACAAATCTCATAGAATTTCAGATTTTTTTATATTAGAGGAAAAGTAGCATTAATTACAAACTACCTGAAAGGGGGTTAACCCTGTGGAGCAATTCTGACATGCTAGCACAAGTATACTTGTAAATATAATCAATATATACAAACACAATTTTGATTCTTAAGAGTAATAATTGCACACTGTAAAACTGATTGTGACTTATGGTTACCCTTGCCAAGAGTACAGAGTACAGTATTCAGAAGTGATTTACCAATACAATCTTCTAGAGCAGAGATTCCCAAACTACGGCCCATGGCGGTAAATAATCCAGCCCGAGCCATCCTCTCCACTCCTAGAAGCGGAAGTAAAATGTGCCCACGCATGTGCAAAATGCTGCCTTAAATGTACCTGTGGCTGTCATAAACACGTTTACGACAGCCGTGGGTGCATTTACAGCAGCATTTTGATCATACGTGTTTTACTTCTGCTTCCGGTGGGAGGAACCAAGTGATTGGCCCGTGGCAAGAAAAGTTTGGGAACCTCTGTTCTAAAGCACTGGTTCCCAACAGAGTGACTTCAATTCCCAGAAGCCGATGTCAGTATGTTGGCTGATCAGTGCTTTGGGGAATTGACTTAGGCTTCTGGGAATTGAAGTCCAAAACACAATGTTTGGGAATGACTGTTCTAGAGGCATAATGGAGCTGTACAGCTTGACCAAGACGACAAAGGATGGCTCTCTTCTCAGGCAGGATGGTGGAAAATTAATACCACAATATGTCTCATTGAGCTACCAATCAACTAAGCAGGCTACCATTAGAAACATTACACCCACACCATGCAAGGCGACATAATACCAGATGGAAAAGAAAAAAAAAAAACAATTCACTCAGCATCTGAATATAAATTCAATACTAATGCGAGGCAAATAAGATTTGGCTCAAGGAAAATAAAAAGGGCAATTCCAAAATTTTAGGTTTTTGTAGTGGCACTAAGGAGTGAAATCAATGGAAAGATCATCCATTTAATTCATTGTAACATACACCAACTGTTCATTTTACATGCAGGACCACACTGGCAAGCAATATTTTTAAGAGGAAGAAGGAATTCTTGTTTCTGTAGCGCACATCACGCTAAGAGACTAATTGAATTGAATTGAAATTTTATTTATATACCACCTTACTCACCCTAGGGTGACCCAAAGCAGTTTACAAAAAATATGGTACAAAAATATATAAAGTACAGCAACATAATAACATCTCAGTAACAAAGTAACATTTCAATAATACAGTAACACAGTAGCATCTCACACAGTACAATCCACGAGAGCAACACAACACAGTTTACACAATAGAGTCCTTGAATATCAATAAAAATAATAAATAAATAACAGAAAGTTCTTATCAGAGCTCAGAGTGTCCCTGATGGCGCCCGGGCTTGACGTACCCGATGGAGCCCAGGGCTCAACGTACCCGACGGAGCCCGGGCTCAACACCCCTGATGGCATCTTCAGCTGCCTCAGAGCCCCAGCAGCTCTTTATCCTCCTCTGGCATAGAAACAGCCGAGGGGGAAGAGACCCGGCACTCTGACCCCGGTACGATGGAACTCCGGAGGTGGGGTGGCAAAGTGTCCTCAACTGCTATGGCAGTGGGGACCATCTTTTGCCGTCCGGGCCAACACGGCTTTTGTACCCCCGGTACGATGGAACGCCAGGGGTGGGGTGGCAAAACGGCCTCAGCTGCTACGGTGGCGGGGACCAGTGTGTAGACTAATGTAATCTACACACTGAATAATCTTACTACATTCCTACCTGCAATTGATTTTCATTCATAGCTGTGTTGTTTGATAAAGATCTGCATCAGATCACACATTTTAGGAACAAGATAGAACATGTTTCTGAATCATGGGTTTTCTATAGTATTTGACACTAATTTTCTTTAAAACACATGCTATTATTTGTTGAATGGAATACTTCAATCACACATACTGTACATATATTCACTGTAAACCCTATCTAGAGTTCGTAGCTTATTTCCTGATCCCATGTACACTTTGCCAGACACAGTATACCTGCCATAATATACAGTAACATCTTTTTCTCAAGGCTGCAACCAGGTTCTTTTCTCCATAGAGACCAGACTAGTAGCAAATAAGCTACTGTCTATACACTGAAATTTATTCATTAGTTATTACTAGCTATCAAGGGCTATGAACTGTTTATGATAGGACAACCTTTGTTCTTCTCTTATAACCATATATACTTGAGTATAAGTCAAGTTTTTAGCCTAAAAAATGAGGTCCAAAAAGGGGACTTAGCTTATACATGGGTCAACAACCATGAAGATCTAAAAATGTTTCTTGAGTGATTCGGCAGTTTAAAAGTAAGCTTCGCACTTTGTGGCAAAACAGCTGAGGCACAATTACCACAACTGGCCACAATAGGGCGCAAATTGCGATTTTCCATAAGAATACATTGAAAATTAATTTCTTCTATTCTGAAGTTTGTTTTCAATTGATTCCTATGGAAAACTGTAGATGGAGAAAGAAGCTCTACAATGCAATTGCGTTCCCCTTCCAAACTGGTGTGGAAAAAGAAAGGCTTTCACTTACCTTCATGTTTTTGTCCTTGATCTGGCCAAGATAGAGGGGAAAGCCATGCTTCTTGCTTGCAAGGGGAGCAAGAGGCTAGGCTAGAGCAACACTTCCTGCCTCAGTACAATTGACCTGCCCACCGCCCTGCAGTGACACCACTGGTTGGGTGGTGTGAATACAGTCAAAATTGTGCCAAATTAATTAATTTTACTGTATTTTAATTATTGAAACTTACTAGACGCCGCCGCATTTCCCAACTCTCAGCTTATACTCAGGTCAATCTATTTTCATTGGTTTTCAGGTCAAAATTAGGTACCTCAGCTTATGTTCGGGTTGGTTTATACTCAAGTGTATACGGTAATAAGGTTTCTGTTTCATTCCATCAAAGGCAATTAGTGGACTTTCTAACATTAAAAAAAGAGAAGAAAAAACTGCCCTACATACACTGTCTGCAGACACAAGACCTTGAGTCCTTTATAACAATAGGTGGGGCAGACAAAACAAATCCAGATGCCAAGGAACACCTGTAATTTTGAATTCTCACCAGGCTTAAGTGGAAAAGCACTCCTGCATAATTTTCTAGGTAATTATCGGACAAAACAGTATTGCAACTGTGGAACTGTGCTGCTTGAAAGAAGAACAAGTCTTACTGTATTCAATAAAACATAATTCTAAGAATGGCAATCCTTCCTTTTGGTCTGTGAATTATTAAAACAACAATAAGATGGTCAGGCTGGTACATTAATGAAGTACCATTTAGAATTAAAAAAAACTAATTCTCCACTTAGGGAGAAAGGAAGCTACCCCATTTCTAGCTTTCTTTCTGAACAGGATATCTGGCACAGCTAGGCCTACCTAGGTTACAAAGACTTCAAGCTTAGGTCTTTCTCCCAGGTAACCACATTAGGTTAGATATTTATGGGATTTATACCTCAAACATTCCAACTGGCACATCCCAAACAGTTACCACAGCATTCTTTTTAGCAGATGTATACAGGTACTTATTCACTAACTTAAGGGTCAGTAGAGGCGTATATACTAGAAAAGCAGTATAAAACAGGGCTTTGACTGCTACGTGTATTGTTAATCAGATTCATGCAATTTTTAATTCACAAGAATGTGTTGGGGCAAAACCCGCTTGATTCAGATATGAAGTCTTCAGTTACACAGGACCAAGGGCATATCTATATTGGTAAAAAACCACCCTACATTTGTGTCAGATTTGCCAAGTTCAAAAAATTGTTTTAAAGTTTGACAACTGTCAGCATCTGGGGTGGGGGAAGGTGTCAAATAAGAGTAACTGCATCTCAGTCGAGAGTCCAAAACCAAATCAAGTCAGGGAAACAGAATTAGTCCAGACAATGAAAGCCTAGTCCAAATGAGCCAGAAGACAGTTTTTTTTAATCACAAAGATGTTTTCTGGGTTGAAAGGATTTTTGCTGGAGGAACTCCACTTGCTGTAGCAAGAGAGGACCTAAATGTTCAAATGAACACACAGAAAGCTACACACAGTTCTTTCGATATAAGCAAATGAGAATATTTCATTCTCTATTAGCAGATAGTGGCCTTCATGACACTTCATGAATGATGAGTATAAATTACAATTAACTCAGCAAGGAAAAGATTAATTGTAGTCCGATTGGGCCGAGGGAGCACAAAACATGAAGTTTGTCCTTATTTATGAGGCTGCTCTGTTTTTATTAAAATGGCCAACAGTTTGGGTGAGTTTTCAGGAAAAGAAAATTTCTGCAGAAAAAAACCTCACAAGCAATGTTCTAACTTGTGTCATCCCTATCCACACATGAGACTTTGTTCTAGGTCCCAGGAAAGGTTTGCTGCACTTTAAATAAAAACTGTTGTTTTCAATTTTCATGCTGCAATAAGAAAATGCAAGATATGGGAACTCCTGTGGACTATTCTACAATAGATAGTATCTTCATTACTCTCCACAAAACTTTAATTCTATGCTGAGTTCCAACATTCATGAATGGAAGAGGAAGGAAGTTCTTATTTATGCCCTTAGGTTTTGTTTTTTAAATCATTATGTCATCTTATCAGCTGTGCAATATATTGACATGGTTCAGGCAGATATTTTTTTTTAAAAAATGTGAATAATATCTCAAAACAACAGTTATTTTCTTTCCTTCAGAACTATTCTCTGGCTATTGGGAATTACAACAGACCACTCCAGGATATGGGATACAAACATTTAGAATAATTTTAGGACTCAAAAGAATATCCCAAGTTCATTGCACTGGCCCAATTTAGAAAACTGCATCTCAATTTATTAATTCAATATAGAATGGTTTCCCAAATGTTGTTAGATTACAACACTGAAATTGGGACCACTGGAAATGCTGACTGCAGCTTCTAAAAGATGAAATATAACATCTGAGGAGCTAAGCTTAAAAATTGTTGGTCTAGAGCAGTGGTTCCCAAAGTGGGCCCTACGCCCCACAGGGGACTTCAATTACCAGAAGCCTAAGTCAGTATATTGGCTGATCAGTGCTTTGAGGAATTGAATTAGGCTTCTGGGAAATGGAGTCCAAGAACCAAAGTTTGGGAAACACTGGTCTAGAGGATCCAATCTACCAGCCAATTAACCAAAGCCCTCATACCAGTTATTCTAAAATCTGAGTTATGTACTCATGCTTTTTTTAAAAAAGTTTTTGTTTTATAAACAGATCTGTCAAATAGTGCTTGTTTAACACATTCAACTTATTACAAGAGTCAAAAAATACTTCAATCTATAAACTATATGTTCATGCTAACTGAAAACGTAGACACAATAAAAAGAATGTTTTTAATAGTAGGCAACAAATGACAATTTCAAAATACCGCTCCTTTTAAATAATCCACAAAATCAAGATTTGCAGTATGGGAACAAGGTTCACAATTAATAAATCCCATCTTTCTTTGGTTTGCAGCTATGAAGCAGGAATGAATATATCTACACCTATAAAAAGAGGGATGGGCCGTGCGTGTCTGGCATGCGTGGCCACACCCATCCCTACTATCCTGTAATGAGCTGGTCTGACTTACTTTTTGTCTCTGAAAGCATCGCCGCAAGGGTCCGGAAGTCGAGAGTGGGGCCAACGCCCCACGAACATGAACAAAACAAAAAACTATGACTCCCAGCCGCAGCACGCATCAGCCAATCTGGCTAAAGGACGTGAGCATGGAGGAGGCAGGACAACTGGCGTGCACGTAAAAAAAAACGACCGACGCGAGCAAAAACCACCTCAGCCTAGGGCCCTGCCTTACCGAGGCAGACATAGCCCGGGCTGAGGGAACGGTTGGCCTGAGGGCATGGCTGGGTGAGGCACCGCCATAGGCACTGCCTCTGCCCCGCCGCCCCTCCCGAATTCAGCCACGCCGCCTGAGGACACGACCGGGTGAGGCGCTGCCATAGGTGCTGCCTCTGCCCTGCCGCCCCTCCCACCCTCAGCCATGCCTGCCGGCTCTCGCCTTCGCTATTTCCCCTCCGCTGTTTCAAGCCAGCGCACGAAACAATGGAGGGAAAAATACACAGGTATCAGCCAGCAATCCTCCAGGGAGAGCTCCTCCCCTGACAGATCACTGTCTGGTGCCTTTGCATTTCCCCCACAACTGTTTCATGTCAACCTTCGAAACAGTTGAGGGGGACATGCAAAGGCGGCAGCCAGCAATCCATCAGAAGAGGCACTCTCCCTGGCAGATTGCTGGCTCCTGCTTTTGTATTACCCCCGCCGATGTTTCAAGAGCTGACATGAAACAATGGAGTGGGTAATACAAAGATGGCGAGCCACTACCCCGGGAAGCAAAGGCAGAGAACGGCGCTCTGTTCTCTGTCTCCGCCTCCCGGAGGGAAGCAAGCACCTTCCATGGGGGCCGGGGACTGAAGGCACTGCTGCCTTTAGCCCCCGCCAACCAAGGGAAGCAAGCCACTTCCCCGGGAAGCAAAGGCAGAGAACAGTGCTCCGTTCTCTGCCTTGGCCTCCTGGAGGGAAGCATGCACTTTCCACATTTGGCCCTTGCCTGTCGGAGAAGGGGCTTGCTTTCTCTGACAGGCAAGAGCCTAATGTGGAGCTCCGTTTCACCCTTGCCTGCCAGAGAAATCCACCCCCTTCTCTGACAGGCAATGGGCTGAATGCGAAGCTCAATTTCACCCTTGCCTGCTGGATAAATCCACCCCCTTCTCTGACAGGCAATGGGTCAAATGCAGAGCTCCGCCCTCTCCCTCTCCCTCTCCCTCTGTGTGTGTTTACCCCCCAAAACCAACCCAACCACCAACACACAAACTATACCTGCCTGGCAAGGCCAGGTAAAAATTGATAGTAATTTATAAATATAAAGCGGACTTGTACGTTTGTGGGTCCTGGCTGTGTTTGCCCCCCCCCCCCCCCAGACACCCTCCCCCTTAAAGTTCCCCCGGACCTACCTTACACACCAAAGGGGTCAAAGAAGGAGGTCTGGAGGCCGCTGGTGCGGTGTAAACCCCACCAGCACAGATCGCATCCCTGGCACCTGTGCGCATGCGAGCGGGCACACGTCACAACTGGGCACCGGACACCACCGCTCCACGCCAAGGCTGCCGCCGCATAAGAACAGCGGGAAGCGCAAGGCCACCAGAGGCAGCCGCTGCACCTCTTCCCCCGCTGCCGGCCACCACCACACCGCAACAATCCCCCCCCAGGCCAGGAATGCAAGGCCATGGTGGGGAACACCAGGCCACTGCTGATGAACGCCGTGGTGCTTCCGCCGCTGCCGCCTCATCTGTGGCGAGAAACGCAAGGCTCCCAGAGCTAGCAGCCGCACCTCTTCCGCAACTGCCACCCAGCAGGCCGCTACTGCAAAGCCTCCATCCACTAGCCCAGGCCAGCCCACCTCGGTAAGTAACAACACCCCAAAACAACCCCAAACCATCCCCGGGGCGAAGCTCGGGCAAGAATGCTAGTGATTATTTAACCACTGAACGTTGCTGTGCCTGAACCACGAAAGTAAGTTTTGAATAAGCCTTCCAAACTAGAATTGTGAGCCATTATCAAATAATAAGCAGTAAGTTAACAAAGTCTAACTAATAAACTGCCTGCTAGGCCAATCCTAAATGTGTGGCACATAAGACTACATGCAGGCTTCATTATACCTTATGAAGAAACTATGGATGAGCCCTGTGAACACAATCTCCTTCTCTCTTCTTTTAGACTTACTTAGCAGCTTTGGCATAAACATTCTGGTTCATATTAAGCCACAGTTCCCTATTAGTACAAACTGAGAATTTCTGGCTTGATTTCAGTTCAACCTCTGGGCTGAACTACTCAATACTGTTAGAGATATTCCTGGCACACTCTTTTGGATGAAAAGACACTACTGTTAAACAGATATGTGCAGCATTGCTCAAATAAAATACTGTTCTTTATTTCACCGCTCCATAGATGGTCACTGTATCAGAGCAAAATTAGCTGACTAGTAGAGCCTGAAGATGGTACAACAAGACCTGCCTTAATGGTGGGCCAGGGAGGAGGATCAATTCATCCTAAGTATATAGGTGTTATAAAGTAGAAATGACATACCTGCCTATTGGGCTAGTTGTATCTTACATTCATTATTGTTTTTTTGTTGAAGTGCATTTTGTATTCATTATTGCATTCTTCTGAATTATGTTTTGTATTAGTTATTGTAGTTTTTGAAGTGTAATAGGGATTTAGGTGAAACTGTGATTCATTATTTGTATCTGTAATTATTTGTAGTATTGCTTTGGATACTGTATACTGTATTTTTGCTATGTTGTGAGGCCACTTTGAGTCGCCCTATTGGGTCGAGGAAAGTGAGGTATAAATATTAAATGAAATGAAATACCATAGAACAGTGGTTCTCAAGCTATGGCCCATGGGCCAGCCCCAGCCCGCGGTGACTTTCTAACCAGCCCGTCGCCACCAGACCCAGAAGTGGAAGTGGGCGCATTTACATCAGCCGTAAAATGTGCCCGCACATGCATAAACATGCCCACACATGCATAAACGCAGAAATTGGTGCATTTACGACAGCCGTAAATGCGCCTGCTTTCGTGGGGCATGGTCAGGCCCACTTAGCTATCCACGGTGTGTTGTCAGGCCTGCGGCATAAAAGGTTGGCCACCCCTGCCATAGTAGATAGAATAATTTCAAACATATCAATACCTTTTCTGATATAATTTGAGAACATCCAGAACAGTTCAAAATAAATATAAAGTAACTCTTTTACTGAACCTGTAACATATATTATTTTTCTTCTGTTCCCAGAGGGTTCCCTTCCATGAGTAAAGTTCTCTTTCTGTTTATAGAGCATAAGTAATTGATATTACATCCAAGATCACTATTAAGTGAACCATGCACATATATATCAAATGCATTGTTTCCCATGAAACAGTTTTTCATCTGGCTTTGAACTGCAGCAGAAATCAGTAAAAAAATATTTTAGTTAATGTATTCATATATTTCTGTCATTATGCATTAAACCACTGCTTTAAAAAGCAGGCAGTGAAGAGGCATGATTAAATTGAACACACTATGGGAGAAGAATATAGGGTATACCTTCCATCAAACTGACAGGTGACTCGCCCCCTTTTTAGGTTCAGTCTTTAGTCCCACCCCTTTTAGGGGTTCAGTTGTTACCCCAGCTTCTGGGGTTTTCTGGGGTCCAGTATACCCTGAAATATTTTGGGGTGCAGTCTAGGATCCCCATTTTAGTGGTTCAGATATTATCCCTTCTTTCTGGGGTTTTGGGTACACTTGTGTACTCCAATCCTGGTTATTTGTTTGTGGGGATAGATATGTAGCACCTCTATGAGTCTGCCTCGCCACCCCTGAGATGGTTGTAGAGCTTTTAAGACCCTGGAGTGCCTCTTTTTTTGGAGGGCCACCTCCAACTCAGAAAATACCCATTGCTATTTATTAGTCTGAAAGACATACAGACAATAAAAAATAATTACTAGGAAAAAAGTAGTGGGGCCAAACGGTGTAACAGTGGAAAGGAGCGAAAAAACAGTTTGTAAAAAGTAGCTTTACTAAAGGAAGTAATAAGGGTACAGTCAATAAATGCAAAGAGGACAATTCAAGTCCTAATAACAGGTACAAAAAATTCTGTAAATTCAAAAATTGAAAGCTAAATGTCCTGAGAATCAGGTATACAATAAATGATAAAGCAAAATGGTAACTCTCAGAAGAGGGAGGTCAGGGACCAAAGGTAAAGTCTTCTAGACATATGCAAAAATATGCAGAAAATATGTAATATATTAGTATAAGGGACCATGAGTAAATGCTGAAGATCCACGAAATACAACTTGTAGATAGATATGTAGAAGTGAGAATATTTCCAAAGCTATCCGGTTTATTAGCTTTTCAGACTTGCTGTCTTTTATCAAGGAATCTACAAACAATTAATAAAAAATAATTATAGTATATATACAACAATGGCAGATAATATTACATGCAACAATGCTTACCAAATATGAGCTGCACTATTTATGATATATTACAAGATAATATAAGTTCAGAAACTAAACAGTTGTTATATAATCTCTGTAACAAAGATTTTGTACTTGTTATTAGGACTTGAATTGTCCTCTTTGCATTTATTTACTGTACCCTTATTACTTCCTTTAGTAAAGCTACTTTTTACAAACAAAAAATAATTAGTCATGGACACCTCAAAATCTGGTTCTCTGATTGTCTAGGCATATGTATTTTTTGAGAGGAGCACCTGTGTGCTTGGAGCTCTGTGACTGACTGAGCTCAGTCGCTGTGAGAAGCGCTCTTAAAGGGCTTTTAAGGCCCTGCCCACCTCTGCCATGATTGGTTAGGCCACTCCCTCCACCCAGGAGTCAACGCTGATTGGTTAGGCCATTTCTGTTCTTTCTCTTAGCCAATGAGCGTACAGCATGAGCCAGCCACCCACCAACCCCCACAGTGCAGAACACTCCTCCCCTAGGCCAATTTGTACCCCCAAGGAATCCACAGAGCTGTGCGTTTTATTAAGCCAGCAATTTTGCTGGATAAACGGCTCACAAAGAGACTGCAGCCTTTCTCCAATACTGTTCAGAGAAGGTGAGAGAAAAATAAAGTAATATTTCCACTGTAAAATGGGAACACATTCAGTATTTTCAATAAAGCCTATGCTATTTAGTGGAATCACATGAACCAATACCATTTCTCTAAGAGACAAAGTCTATTGGAGTTTTCAGTTTATGCTACTCTGTGTGTGTGTGTGTGTGTGTAAAAACAGGTCAAGGGTTTACTCTTACTATACAACCTCCAGATGGTATATTTTTAATAGGGTCAATTTGTGAAGGAGTTAGACCAAGTGTATTGCCTTTTACATGAATGGAATACTTTTCGAATACTGTACTAAGAATTATATGACCCAACAGCATCAGGATTTTAGAGATGCTTTTGGGGGATCTGCAGGCAGACAACACATTGTGTGAATGTGGATGCGCGTGCGCACACACACACACACACACACACACACACACACACACACACACACACACACACACACACACACACACACACACACACACACACACACACACGACAGACAGCAGTAATACAGTCCCTGTTGTGATAAACTCTTACCATGGTAAGAAATGCCCCTACCACTTTAGAGTCTCTGTTATTACTAAGGTGTATCACCACATCATGTTACTCGCCCCCCCCCCCCCCCACTTAGTACAGCATCTTCTTTTGCTTGGAAGTTAACCGACAGACAAAATAGACCAATAGGAGACTTTTACAACTTGAAGGACATAAGGATGAAAGTTCAGGTTCATGCTTATCCGGGGCATCTCCCATTCGCTTCGCATAACGAAAAAATCCGCATAGCGAAGAGCTCAGTGGAACAGAGTTTTTTCGTTATGCGGGGTTCTACTGTATTTGTTAGTGAGAAATATCAGTCAGCATACGTGACAAGCAATTTTAAATAAATGAACCATTAGCAATTAAAAGTGTCTGTCCTACTTCCACCATTGATTGCCAGAGCATCTAAACCAAGACTGTGCTAAACCACACCAAACAGAGCAATCTCAGCTCATATCCTTTGCCAAATTTGCTCTTCACAAAAAAAAGCCATCATTTTAGATGGTTAATGTTCTGATGGACCTAAATAACCCCCATCACACCACTAAACACAATAGAAGTCACTATTTACCTCCCCAAATGAAATCACTTCCTACATTCTGCTCAATTTGGCAGCCACAAGTTTGAAGGCAGTGTTGGGAATAAACTATTCTTGCCTTCTTTAGCTCAGTTTCCGTTTGTACCACTGAGACACACGGAGAATGAAAGCAACCAAGGAAAAATATCCGCTTTTCCAAGCTACTCATTTAGTAATGAGAAATTTAATACTAATTCTCATTCTCATCTTCCCTCTCTTCACACACCCAACTCAAAGGACAGAGTGTTATTTGATCTTAAATCTGCAACCTTAATTTGTTAGACAAACATGAAAACAACTCTTCAGGGACTGCTACTACCATTTCATTATATTTGCCTGGAAACAGCTGAGAATAATCAATGTCTTGTTCCACAGGAAGAACTGATAAACTTGCTCAGGAAGATGACATAATTTGCTAGTTGGAGGATTCAGGGTGGCAATCCCAAAAAAAGTTATCCCAGATTAGCATCTGATTTAATGTGGACATTTTGAATTGAGATTGATCATGGAAGGCAGTTCCAAATGTTTCTGAAAGCTAACTTTCATTAGTCACAGGCAAACAGGCCAATTGTTAGCAACAATATTTGTTGTAGCCCAACACCATCCAGAGGGGCATAGGTTGCTCCTTCTAGGCCACAATGGGCCCACTTACTATCTAATGCCTGCACAACCTGGAGGTGGAGGACTTGCACACAAGCTTTTGTCATGCACCTATCTTGACTTTTAAGAGGGCTGGAGATTATACTGAATTATATTATTGAAAATTACTCTTTAATGTGTGTAGACACCAGTTCCCTCCTATACACACGCACACGCACACACCTTTTTTTCTTTCTTCCAATAAAAATGTGCTATGAGGAAAAAGACAGAACAGCTGCACATTGTCCTGTACTGTTGCATGCCCATCAAGCGTGGCTCCAGAAAATACAGGACCTGCACAGTAACTACTTTCCCCGCCGGTCAAATTACGGGATGGCGGCGGGAAAGTGGAGGAAGTAGCACGGAAATACGAGAAATCCCAGCCAATCCGGGATACTTGACAGGTATGTACTGCTGGGAGGGGTGGGTGGGGCTTCAGATCTCCTAACAGCCAAACCACATCAGGGCAGAATTCCAGAAACTACTGGCACCAAGCACTTTTCATTCAGAATTTCAAGATCCATACATTCCATGTCAAGTTTGGGAAAGCTCCTTCCAAAACATCTTCCAAGACTCTAAGAAAAGCAAACTGGATTCTGGTGACTTTTATATCTCAGACAGTACCTAAATATGATCCAGATATCACAAGACAAGTCTTTCCCTTAATTAGCCATCTAAAGCCAAGGAAAGTTCTAAGGAGTGACTACACGCTTGCTGAGCTTAGTAAATCTAATCAACATGGATGGGCCTCAATACACTCTGTCCTTTGCATCATAATAAATAACAGAAATGTGATCCCAGGGTTTGGGAAAAGAGCAACTGAAGTGCCAATATTCAAAAGAGGTCAGTACAACAATAGAAATTCAAAACCAATTAATCTGTTGGCTATTTGGGGGAAGTTGTATGATAGATACAACCTAGCCAGATAAATAGAGTATAAATCTAAATAAACAGAAATTGAATAGATAGCTAAACTCCAAATTGAACCATATTCTGAGTCAAAGGACTTGCTTTATGACTTTTAAGTGGGATTTAAAGAATCTTCTCAATTCTAATTCATTGTTCAACTTTTCAATCATCTGGCCAAGAAATATCTGGGGCCTCAAATGAGGAAACTGTACTGCTTTCATGGATCCAAAGGCAGGTTTTGACTCAATCCCGAAGTAATGCTATCTCAGAAACCAAAGACTGTTAAGATGTTTAATAAAAGTGTGTTCTATCTCATTAAAGCTTTGTATGAAAACAGCATGCTCCCAGTTAAACGTGCCACACACACAATCATCTTATTGAATATGCTCCTACAGCTACAGAAGTAAAACAGAGTTGTACTCTTGCTCAATTTAACCTATTTTTAAATGATACAGTGAATATCCTGTCAGACCCTGATAGACATAGTGCAAAGTTTGGGACTAAGAATGTGCTTTATGTTGATGATGCGGTTATCATATTGCAATCCTAACCTAGAGCTTAAATTGTTATTATGCAAATTCCCTCTCTATTGCAGAGATAACTTAAAGAGTAATAATGAAAAATCCAAAATGCTGGCATCTTAGAATAAACTAGCAGGGGTGCCCGGCTTCGCGCGGGCGAGGTTTTTTTTTTTTGGGGGGGGTCTGTCCTACCTCCCGGGGTTAAGTTGGAGCGTGGCCTCCATCCATGCACCCTCTCCCACACACACATCCATTCTCTCTCTCTCTTTATTCCTCCTTGGCACACACGCACAGTCACATACACAGAGCATTGGCGTACTTACTCTGCTCTCACTCCCACTCTCTCACACACTCTCTCTGTCTCTCCCCTTGTCTCTCTCTCTCTCTCTCTCACACACACACACTATACCTGTCACGTTTCAGAAATTTCTGTCAACCCCCCGTATTTTACACTCTTTCCCGCCATCATCCCATATTAGTTAGACTGCAATTAGACTGGTGTTAGACTGGAGGCCAGCACAGGATAAGCATAGCTGTCTAGTTTCCTGTTTTGGCCAGGAAATTTCCCTTATTTGACAGAAATTTCCCGGAAACCTGGCAGGTATGTCTCTCTCTCACACACACACACCTGGAGAGCCAAGTTTGAGGAACCCTGGTATAGATACTGACCCTGATTCATAACTTTATGTTGTACAAGCAGGATGACATCATCACCATGTGACAAATATTTAATTTAAATTCATTGAATATATAAAATTCCCTCCCCTTTGAGGTTTGGAGGCTCCCTAGGACTCCCTTTTTGCTCTGGGAAAGCTTTTGGGATCAGGACCACTACTGACAATGTTTGGCTATTAAAGACACACACACACACACACACACACACACACACACACACACACACACACACACACACACACACACACACACACACACACACACACAGTCCCCATCCCAAAGTTCCCTAAAGGAGAGAATACAAAGAATCCTGTCTACATACCTAGACTGCATGACTAAATATTGAACAACCAGTGCCTAAACATCCACAGGACTTGTGTCAATTGCAGCATCCAAGTCAGAGAAGACCTCTGCCATTTGCCTGCAGTGCCATGTAGGGCCTTCACCTTCAATCAGTGGTCTGCCTCATCTACATGTAAGCCAGTCTGGAATAAGCTCTTGATCAGTTCAAAGAGGCTCTGCTAGATAAAGAGACACAGACAAAGATGGATAATTTCTTTGCTCCCATTACCATACCGGAGTAGATATTCCAATGGACTGTACCCTATGCTTGGTTAAAACTAATTTGAGATTTCCATTTGTGTTACCCTAGTGTCTCTGTCCCGCTTCTTTCACCACCAGCAAACCAGAAAGGCTGATAATTTTACTCCATGGAAGGAGTTTCTTAGCAACAGCCATGCAGAAAACTCTGGTCATTTCCCTATTCCAGAGATAGACCTTTGTCTTGACTAATTAATTAATTAAACTTATATACTGCACTTCCAGCAAAGCCGCTGCTCTGGATGGTTTAGAGTTGTTAAGTGGATGTTATGCTGCTAAATTCTTTTCCAAAAGATTTTGCATATATAATAATCAAGAGGTTACATGAGTAGAATACTTGCTTTTAACCTGCACTCTACATGCAAGAGTCAATGATTACTTTGCTACTGATTAATCTGCTTGAGCAATCTGCTCACTTCTATTCTAAATAGCAATAGCAATTACACTTATGTTATCAGGTAGAAATCCAGTGGCATCACCAGCCAGTGCAACATATCTACCGGTTGCAATAAGACAAGAAGAAAAATGATTGATGCTAAAGGAGCAGTTCCAGTGAAGAGAGCTGTATTAAATTTATTGTTTGGCATCCAATTTCTATGGTTATACCCTATTTCTGTGTAAAGTATTATCATGTCTGATATGTGGTTTTTTTTTTACTGATCTGTTGATTGCAGATCTTTACTATATGAAAGGCTTGTTGGTCTCTCGTCTTAATAAAAACAGTAACATAACCTTTGATATTCCCTTTCTTTTCATAGACAAGGAATGCTAGTTTTGATCCATAAAGGTGTTACATAGTCTCTACAACAGGATGGCCAACCTTTTTGTGCCACAGGTCAGACCATGCCCCCATGGACAGCTGAGTGGGGCAGGAGACATGGTTCCTCCTGCAGCTTTCACCACTTCCGGTGGCAGCATGAGTGAGGGCAATGCATTTTGCCGCATTTTTTTCCCACCACATTTTTGGCACTTCCTGCCAGATTTCAGCACTTCCCGCAATGTTTCGGCAAGGTTTTGACACTTTCCGTGAGATTTCGGCACTTTTCATGAGATTTTGGCGCTTCCAGTGTGTTTTCGGTGCTTCTGGTGGCAGCAGGGGGGGTCGTCATTGCTGGCCTGACTAACTGGTGCTGTGGGCCATGTCCAGGCATGGGCTGTAGGTTGGGAACCCATGCTGCACAACATGACTTTACTGGAGATTTAAGACAACAAAAAGGACTGGCTCATAACTTTCAGTGCTATCTGGGTGTCAAACACATACCCAAAAAACCCAAAAAACATGAAGGCTTTCTTTGAAAATATATAGGATATTTTGAGCTGCACATGACAATCAAGATGTCTTTACATATAATAATTGAAAATATAGAGTCTATATAATGTACTGCCATAATAGGAACTAAAGCAGTTTCACTTCAAAATAAATGGCTTATACACTAGAATTCCAGCCAAAGACAAACCTTCACAAAAAAAATTCATTTTGGAAGAACTATCACATTCACATTTTATTTAAATTAAATACAGCTGGAAGGTTTTATGAAGCAAGGATAAAAATAGGCTTCTATCCAGATGACAGAGGGATACCCTTGCCAAACAGTGTCTCTTGTGAAACAATCACTGGCTCAGCAGTACTTGATCTATTTTCAAGAAACAGCTGTGGAAAATATATCTTCCATGGAAGCTCCAAGGAGAAGCATACACTTTTATACCAATTAAACACCTAAAGATTAACTAATTTTATAGAAAATTCAATTGCATTAACATGTGAAGCTGTGTAAGTTTGTGCAAGCTATTAGACAAGAAACAAAACAAAAATAAGACATCTTGAAGATTAACTGCTATATTTTACTATGAACTTTTGTAGATCAAGTCCACTTTCTCAAACACATGAGTGAGACTATATGGCAAGACTATATATATGGCCTCATTACCAGGAAATAGATACAAAGAACAAAGGCTTGTTATTATAGGAGACTTGAGTTGCAAATTGTGTGAGTCATTCTTGAATTTTACTCTTAGTCATGACCAAGACTCCTGGACAGTGATGCACTGCAGCAGGTTATGTCAGGTTCTGCAGAACCGGCAGCGGAAATCCCCCCAGGCCACACCCACCTCCATAGCCCATAATGCAGGATGTTTGGCCCCGCCCACAGATTTGGCCCCGCCCACAGAGTAGGTAGTAAAAATGTTTGCAGTGCATCACTGCTCCTGGATGATATTCAGATCTTCTGAACCTCTGTTTTGTAAAAAGTAGCAAATGGTTAGTAGAGAGACGACAACAGCCAATGCAGTACAATCAATATGGCATTATGCATCTGACTTAACTTTCAGATTTTGTATTTTGCATTTATTGACTCGATTCTGTAAAAAAATGACAATGGATGATTAGTAAAGTAACGCAGAAATGAAATGACAGCATAATTATTTAACTTTGAAGTTTTGTTCTGTGAATAATGACAATGGTTAGTAGATAAAGGGTTCCTCGTCCTTTTAGCAAATTATTGACTCACGATTTGCAACTTATTGTCTACTACACTAACCAACCAGTTTTTCTGCCTTGTTACTAGGCCATGTATAAATTACTGCTCTCATGTCTGAGAAAGTGGATTTGATCCATGAAAGCTCACGTTAATATACAGTAGTTAGTCTTTTATACCAATTAAATACATAAAGATTAACTAATTTTTTTGTCCATTTTGGCTTTGCTTCTTCTCTGACACGTGAAGGGAAGGCACTGTTTTATGTTTGGAACAGACAGAAAGGTAACTGTAGAACTTTCATAAGAGAAGCAAAGTAAAGAGAAAATCCCACCTTTTTTTGGTTCATAATGCAAGAAAATCTAGCCATTACTGAGATTTTAGCTAGGACTAGCATATTTTGCCCGGCGGTGCCGGGCTTTTTAAAATTGTGTTGGATAGTAAAGGGTTTCATTTTTTTTCTTGAACCAATGGTGCTGGGCTGTTTTAAATGGTGTTGTAAGGTTTTGTGATTTTTTTGGCTTCGAGGCGCTGCGTCCGCCTGCGGCGGACTTGCGCTCCCAGTGGGGTTTTTTTGGCTTCTTTTTTTTGCATGCCGGCTTCCTCAGTGCCGGGCTCTTTAAATTGGTTTTTGAAGGTTTTTGTTTTCTGTTTATTCAAATTTTATTTTAATTTAATTTATTTAATTGAATATTATTTAGTTTAAAATTTAATTTTAGTTTTTAAAATGTTTATTTTTACGCTTTTTTATTTTTTGTTTTGGTTTTTTGAGTGAAAAGGGATTTCTGTTTTTTTGGTATTTTTTGAGATTAGTGTGATTATTTTTGAATTTTTGGCTAACTTATTTGATTTGTTTGGGAATTAATCTTTTATTTTTAAATGTTTTTGAATGTTTTGTCTCTTGTGGCCTCTGTGTGGGGGTGGTGAGCTTTTCTGCCTCTCTACAATTGTTCTCTTCTGTCCTCTGGGTGTCGCTTCTGGTAAGTTTTTTTTTAATTTTCTCATTTGAGTTCCGGTCCTCATGGATATAAGACATCTTTTGGTAAGCTCTCTTGTTGTTTTGTTTTTTTTGGGGGGGTGGGAGGGATTTTTTTTGGGTCTGTGTGTTTTTTCTTGTTTGTTTTTGACAGTTTTTGTGTTTCATTTTTGGTTTTTTGAGTGTTTTTGATTGTTTTTGTTTTGTGTTTACTTTTTCAGGGGGGTGGCTTTCTTTCCCGTGGGCCATGCTGGCTGGCCCGTGGGAAGGAAAGGCATTGGCGGGGGGGGGGCTTTCTTTCCCACGGGCCATCCTGGCTGGCCCGTGGGAAGGAAGGGCAATGGTGGGGGGTGGCTTTCTTTCCCATGGGCCATGCCTGCTGGCCCGTGGGAAGGAAGGGCAATGGCGGGGGTGGTGCTTTCTTTGCTTTCTTCTCCACGGACCATGCTGGCTGGCCTGTGGGGAAGAAGGGCAGCGGCAGCGGGTTTTTTTACTTTTATTTTTCTTGCGCTGGCTGGCCCATTGAAATGAAGGGCAGCGGCGGCGGGGGGGTTTTCTTTTTTTCCCCATGGACCATGCTGGCTGGGCTGTGGGGAAGAAGGGCAGCGGCGGTGGGCGTTTTTTTACTTTTATTTTTCGCCGCAGGCCGCCTCTGCATTCAGCGCGCAAATGGCGTGCAGGACACTGGGGCTTGTAGTTTTGCCTGCGCGTGTTTGCTTACTGTGGCGGTTTTTTTCCTGCGGCTTTTTTTGAATGGCCGCGGCGCGTTTCCGAACGTTCCTTTTGCAGCGTAAGGAACATTGGGAATTGAAGTTCCCTTTTTTTGTTTGCGACTGGGGGGCTCCTGCCCCCGGGTTGAAAATTTCAACCCGACAGTTACCTGCGAACCGGATTCGGGCGAGTGAACGGAGGCCCATTACGGGCTAGTGGGGCCTTGTGCAACATCCTCTGTCACATTCCAACGGTTAACGCACCATTTTATAGGTATAGATTCACTATCTTGTCACAACAACCTTTACTCTCTCTTTTGGGTTAAAAATGGCTTCCAAAACAGAAACAGTAAATACTGAGTGCTAAACTACAGCAGACTTATTCATTATTAAGCAAATAACTTGAAGTCAATAAATATTTACTTAGGACTATCTTAACTCTTGTTAGTTCCCGTGAGTCTACTGCAAGCGTGATTATGTCTAGATACCATAGAACCATAAAATGCAGATGAATTGGAAGGGCCATTGAGTCCAATCCCCAGTGTTAGAGAGTTCACCACCTCCCAAAGTAATAGATTGCAACACTATAGTGTTCTAATAGTACTATTTGAAGAGTGTTATATCTCCTTCAGTTTTCTTTTCTCAAGGCTAAATATGCCCAGTTCTTTCTGTCTTTCTTCACAGGGCTTGGTTTCCAGTCCCCTGATCATCTTTGTAGCCCTCCTCTAACTTGTTCCATTTTGCCTGCATCCTTTTAAAAATGTGATGTGTAGAACAGACTAAAGTACTCAAAATGGGGCCTAACCAGTGCCAAATAAAAGGAAATGTTTTTGGAGACCATACTTCACTTTGTTTGTAAGCCGCCCTAAGTTGCTTCGGCGAGTGGGCGGCAATATAAATTTGAACTAATAAATAATTAATGGTGAATAATAAATAATGCAGTCTTAAAAATGACTTTTTTGCAGCTGCATTACACTGTTGGCTCACATTCAGGTTACAATCTACAATTTCCCCTTCTCTTTATAAGAGATCAAAAATAGCACAAAAATCAAGAATTACTCCTCATTAATTTAAATTTAACCATCAACTACACCAGTGCTTCCCAACTTTTGGTTTTTGGATTTCAATTCCCAGAAGCCTAAGTCAATTCCCCAAAGCACTGATCAGCCAATGTACTGACTTTGGCTTCTGGGAATTGAAGTCCCCCTGTGAGGTGTGGGCCTCAACTAAACGAATCAGTGTCACAACACCTTCAGAATATATAGACACAGACATTGATTGAAATTTAGCAGGAGAAACCTCCACAACTCTAAGGAGCTCACGAAGAATAGGTTTTCCATGTCTTGCTATCCAAATTTAAGGCATTAACAATCTAAAAATCTTAAATAGACTTCAGTGTAGCAAAAAAGACAGCTGAGGTGCTTAGAGGCAAGGTCTTATTAACTTGCTAGGTCAAAATCAACACAACCAATTGCTCAAGAAAATAATGTGAAGCTGATACAGAAGTTGGGAGCACTGATTCAGCATGACTGGTAATCAACCTACAGAAAGAGACAAGACAGCATGCTTCACACCAGTTGACACTCCTGGACGGATTTCCCCAAACGTTAACTTGGACATAATGAGATGATGACTCAGTTGTAATAAGAGAAACAATGACTGTAATATTCTCACAAGGCAGAGCTGATGAAAGTATTCAGGAGAAAGAAAGCAACCAAAAGTATCCCAAGGCTATAAACTTGACACTTCAGGAGAATATGACAAACTCCTTTTTCCTTCCCTTTATCCAGTAACAGGGCTAGCCAACCTGCTATACCTAAATGTTGGGCTCGTGCAAATTCAATCAGTCCACTTGCGTTCAGTCTCCTGCTGCCGCCGGACAATGGTTAAGGAGAAGGTGTGCAGAATAAGGTACAGTGCTATTAGGTGATCCTATTTGGAGGTAGTGGTAGGGTTAAGGTTCAACACATTTGATTTTTTCAATAAAAGAAGCAACCAAAATGAGGTCAAGCGGGGCTAACTTTTGAGGTCAAAAATTATAAATATTTTATTGAGAGTTGCCATCACCAAATTAAGAAAAAAATGCTACCAACCCCTCACTTCCCAAAAAGCATTTCCTTACTTCAACCAACTTGAGCTTTGGCCAATAGAGGCACACTCTCTCTCCCTTCCCCCCCTCTCTCACTCTTCTCTCTCTCTCTCTCTTCCTGATTATATAGACTGAATTACCCACTTAAAGGCAAATCAAAATTTAATAGCTTATGCCTATTTAATTGCTAGAAAATATTGTCTAGAAGTATATGAAATACAAATGAAAAGTGTGACATAAACAACTGATCTAATAACTAGCATAGATTTCCCTCCTACCAACCCCCAACATGGAGATAAACTTGGTTTTTTATTGGTTAGTTCCTGCAGTCTATGATGCCGCACAATAAAATGAAATGATGCAAGATAATAAATTCTCCTATATGATACTGGATAAGCTTTCCTGCAGATTTCTTTAACCTATCTCGAATCCACCCAGTAGTCTCCAATTTTAATGGAGCATTTAATACTGACAATATATTGTACAGGTCAATTAACTGCCTTCAAAGATACCACACATAGCTCAGCAGGTAAGCAAACCTATATGCAAGGAGAAGAAGCAGATATTCCAGGCTACAAGTACAGCAGAATGATGGGGACCAAAA
This sequence comes from Bradypodion ventrale, assembly GCA_035047345.1. Classification (NCBI taxonomy): domain Eukaryota; kingdom Metazoa; phylum Chordata; class Lepidosauria; order Squamata; family Chamaeleonidae; genus Bradypodion; species Bradypodion ventrale. The sequence continues at coordinate 213,017,930 of JAWDJE010000001.1, forward strand.
GAAATTATTACAAAGATAAACTAAAATGACCAGGAATAGTAAAAGGATAATACGGGATTATCATCAAGACATTATGTGAAACATAATTTCCATCTCTCATACTTGAAGACATGATAAAAATTACATTGATGTACTTCTATTATGAAGATGTTCAAAAATAGACAACTGAAGAAAAACAAGATGTGGCTACATTTCTGTTACTTTCCTATACGCAACTATTGGTGCTAGTCTCTAACTTTAAAGGGCCTTCACAAAGAATTGGTCTACTTAAAGAGGAAAGACCAAGAGGATCAATTTTAGAAATTGCCACATTAGGATTACCACTTATGTGCTCGCTAAAAGATGCTTTGTTTCTAGATGAGCATCTAAACAGCGAACTCAACTTCTTCCTAGACCAGCAAATCCCATGGTCATAGCTGCCACTGCACTGAAGCATTTTTTAATTCTGGCATGTTTTTTTTGTTTTGTTCTCAATGCAGCTTTTCTCTCTCTGCCACTTTGGGAACTTCTACATTTTTAAGCTGGAATGATCTGAACTGGCCTTCCCTCATGTGATCATTCTCGTAAAGATGGGTGGGCATGTCTGAAGGTGGTGTTTTTTTTTTTGGTGATGCAGGCTTTGAAACAGAGATGAGCACTGAATCCTAGAGACGGATACGACTGGCTTTCGAGCAAGGGAAACCTTTACCTATACATTTAGGCAGTTGGGGCATGATGTTCAGGACCTGGAGAACATGCCCTGTGTGTTCTTTCCTCTCCCTCAACTGCTTTCAATTTTAAAATTGCGTATAGGATATTAGTGCCAGAACACCCTACTGCTATTGGTCTTCCTAATATGTAAACCTCCCTCGTTGCTGGTCTGTACTGTATTATAGTAAGGAAATGGGGGGTAAAAACTAATAATGACAAGTTGCTTTTGCCAAGAATTTCCACCCCAACCAAGTGCCAAGGAAAAGAAACTTAGTTCTGCTGCTGCCCAAAGGGAGAATGGGATAAATGATTAGGAGTACTTCAGCAGAAGTTCAAATGAGAGAGAACGGAGGCATTCAGCTTCCAAATACTATACATAGAGCAGGGGAGATCCTCATTTAAAGTACAGTATTGGGTATATATGTATGCACATTTCAAAGCCCCAACTGTTTTCCCATATGGAATATTTCCTAATATTCTCTAGCTGATATTAATAAGATCACCAAGGAGGCTCCCTTTTGTGATTTTAATTAGATTGACTCTGAGAGCATTTTCTTTAACTACTACTACTACACACAAAACCAGCAAGACACTGAACAACAACAACAACAACAGCAACAACAACAATAATAAATGTAATAATAAATGTAATTTGTATCCCACCCTACTCAGCTACAAGGTCGACTCAGGGCAGCTAACAACACATCAAATAAGATACAATACAATAAGATCCAATACAACAAAAACAAAGATACAATATAACAATATAATATAATAAGCGTAAAGCAGAAAATACAATACTGTAACAAAGTAACAATAGCAATCCAATACTACAATACACAATGCAGCACGCACACACTCTGACCACAAAAGTCCAAGAGTGGGGAGTGATGATCCTGCCGCCTCTACGGCCTTTAAGTCCTGGCCGGAGGCGTTGGTGGGGCCCTGAGATGCCGACGAAGGCAGTCAGCCCCAGCATCCATCGCTCTGGGACCTCTCCTTCCTGCAGATGAGGCCAGAGGCATCGTTGAAAGTCCTGCCGCCTCTACGGCCTTAGAGTCTTAGAGTCCTGGCCCGGAGACCTTTCGGGCCAGCCGTGTCCCAACAGTTTTAAACCCCTCCCGGGCTGGGAGGGGGTCTGGCCCCGGGAGCAGTTGCAGTGGCGGTGATGGCAGGTATTCTGGCCAGCCGCATTCCGGCGGCTTCTTAACCCCTCTTGGGCTGGGAGGGCCGGCCCCGGGAGCAGCTGCAGCAGCAGCAGGTCTTCTGGCCAGCTGCATCCTGGCGGTTTCTTAACCCCTCCCAGGCTGGGAGGGGGTCTGGCCCCGGGAGCAGCTGCAGCGGTGGCGGTGGCAGGTCTTCTGGCCAGCCGCGTCCCAGCGGCTTCTTAACCCCTCCCGGGCTGGGAGGGGGGCTGGCCCCGGGAGCAACTGCAGTGGTGGCAGGTCTTCTGGCCAGCTGTGTCCTGGTGGCTTCTTAACCCCTCCTGGGCTGGGAGGGGGGCTGACCCCGGGAGCAGCTGCAGCAGCAATAAAAGGATTGACAGAGGCAGGACTAGAAGAAGATGATAAGATGGGTAGATGTGGAACCAGAGGATGGAAGGAAAGAAGGGGTCCATAGGCTGTGATTGCATTCAGAATGAATGGTGAACATTTGAATCACTGGCTACAATTTAAAATCTTACAGTGGCTATGACTGTAGTGGCTCAAGTGGTGAAGAAACTGAACTCACTGACTGGAAGGTCAGAGTTCGATTCCTGGGTACTGCATAACAGTGTGAGCTCCCAGCTCCTGCCAACCTAGCAGTTCGAAAGCAAGAAATTGTAAGTAGATAAATAGGAACCACTACGGTGGGAAGGTAGTGTTCCGTGCACTCCAGTGTTGAGACATGCCTGCCACATGTCCACAGAAATGTCTGCAGATGCAGACAGTGCTGGCTCTTTGGCTATAAACATAGATGAGCACTGAACCCTAGAGTCGGATATGACTGGCTTTCGAGCAAGGGTGAAATTTACCTTTACCTAGTTACACCCTGAGTTGGAAGTCTAAATATTCCTGCAAACCATAGTTAGCTAGATGAACTACACTGTCAGGCAATTAACTGAATTTTTTAAAAAAGTCTGTCCAAAGTGCTGAACACGTTTTTCAGAGTGATTTTGAGAGTGACCCCTGCACACCTGAAAGAGAAAACGTCAATGCCATCTGCTGAAAGCTGCTCCGAATCTGGAAACAACATTCACTCAAATAATTCTGCAAGTCCAAGTACAGCTGAGGAAAAGCCTCTAGAAATGCCTCCAGAAGCACAAGGAGAAGATTGGTCCAGTGGCAGAGGTCATCAAAAGGAAGAAAAGATGGAAGGCTATGCTCACATGCATGCTGACCCAATCCTGTCCAAGAAGGACCAGGTGGAGATTTTGATGGGATCTATGGTAGGGCTAGAAAGACCCCATCCAGATTCTAGGAAGCAAGTGAAGAAACTATGCTAGAAACCTTTGAACTACTCTGAGTAGTCTCTGGAGGAGTGTTATTCTGTGAAGATATCACACAAAAATAGAAAGAAACAATGTCTCTCTCTCTCTCTCTCGTTTTTGTTTGTCTGATATCTTCACAGAAAGCTTCCTATATCACATAAGCTGTGAGACAAATGAAGAAACGCTGCTTGGTTACAGAGTCCAGTTTAGTTACAGTGTAATGACAACCCTGGTTGAGACCATTTCTTTTCATCAGGCTACTATTGGCAGAGGGTCTGTTGATCAAGAGAGGAAAATACATACATCCTCCCTCCTCTTGACTACTATGCCTGTGCCAAGACAAAAGATAGGAACACCAGTAGACAAGGCACCATGTGTGGGAAATTGGCTAGTTAGAACCATCAGAGTGGCATGTTGTAATTGTCTGTATAAAGACACGTAATGGCGCTCTATCGACATGCATTTCCCTCAGCAGATACTATTCTGTTCTTGGGCTAGAAAATTGGCCCCTCAGTCCATTAATGCTTGGCTCTCTTGCAATGAAACAAAACTGTTTTCTTTCAGAGTTTCTCAGTTGCATAACGTGGGGAATTTAAAATACAGTTTTATTGTTGTGAACAGGAAATAACTATACCAGATTTTAAAAACACAGAATGTGTGTAGGTTACAGTTTTGTGCACACACAAGGAAGGCAGTCTCCTACCCAAAAGAAATATTCCAATTCATGTGGACATGTGTTTTCTGCTCTCACGTGTTAAGATGTTTGAATATTACAGAATACCTTTGCTTCTGCACCCACAATATTCTTGTGGAATATGGGCATTCCCATACCCTGTAATAGATTGAAAAATACCTCCAAATCTTTAAAACCAACCTCTTTGATTTGCTTAGATTAGGATTACTGGCTTTCCCTACCCAACAAAAATTGCCCAATACATAAAATTGGTCTTTCACTAACCCTGCTGCCTGTTCATGTGCTAAAAAACCACAAAGCAAAGGACTTCTGAACAACTGCTGCCTAAAACTACTTCTTAGAATTTCTATTTGAAATCAGAGTGACGTACAGAGAAGGGCCGCATTCCAAGTGAAGCATGGCAGAACAATTAGCTCTATATTCTGCATGCATAGCCATAAGAGAAACTGGCACACTAACAACCAAAAGTGCTAAATTTAGTCACTGGATTAAAAAAACGCACAGACACTGGATTCTGATTCAGCATTTTTCCACATTCTTAAATTTCAACTCCCCCTTCATTTGCAAGAGCTTCTTTAGCAAGCAGAAGGCTATAATTGAACATACTACACACAGATAGGGAAAACCTTTCAAGTAGGATACTCCTCTCTGTTTCTACACATACTGCACTTGGTTTCGAGAGAAAGGTACTTTTAGCTACTTGTTAAAAGTTTCACTGTACAAATTTAGCTTCAGTTGAGTCAGACAAAACAGCAATAAAAAACCTAATCATACCTCTGGGGTACAAAATTCTTTTTATCCAGTTACATGATCAGGTCAACAGCTCCCAGTTCCAGCAAAACAGAAGACCTACATAAAAGATTTGCTTTCATACTCTATATCAAATGGCTTCACAAGAAGTTCTAGGTTTCAATATGCAATTTTCTATTACACAACTATGCTCAAAACACACTAGTGTAGATTAAATAAGTGCAGGAACTGAATTAAAAAAGGCAAAGTCTATTTTTTCTCACCCCAAAAGCCAACATCAGTGGAGAACTGGGACAAATTATAATTGCCAGGCACATTAATGAGCAAGTCATCTACAGCAAAATGTACACCCTTGGATGCAGACAGTTTTCCTACTCCACCCCCTCTCATCAAACATTTTCACCACACACGATAAGTCTCTCATTTTAGCAGAAGCCACCAGCGACAGCTCCCAGATTCTGCACTATTATACCAGCTCACTACCCCTGAGCAGCTTTATGCAGACATTCTTATAGGAAACGTTTATTTCACACCAATCAACACTTACTAGCCCTTGACATTCAATTCTTAATTTGCAGAGTGCTCATGAATTATTCCACACGAATTTGCACACACTCCGGTAAAGGCTCCGGCTCCACAGGGTGGAGTCCCAGAAGAACTGACAGGGTCTGAGTGCTTCTGTATGGATGGCACAGACCTTCCTCCAGCACACGCGCACAGACACACACACACACACTCTCTCTTATTTTTATGCCCAAATAATTCCAGCACAGCAATAGTTGGAAACACCAGATTTCAGATGGCCGGTGGGACCAACCCCTTTTCACACAGCCGGGACGTTACTGGTCCCAGAAGGGGAAAGCGCCTGGGGTGGACCCACAAGCAATTTCGTGTGCCAATAAACCAAGAGGGATGTGCAAAGCTATTTTCCGTCACAAGCTCATCGCCTTTCCTCCCAGCCAGGCTTGAGGGATGAATGAATCGCTTCTCCTCCCCCCCTCAGTATTGCTTCCAGGTTTTTTCTTCTTCTTCACCCACTGTCTACTTCCACATCAATATTTCCTGCAGAGACCCAGCAAACAGCCCCACTCTCTCATCTCATCCCTACAGTAAGATAGATAGATAGATAGATAGATAGATAGATAGATAGATAGATAGATAGATAGATAGATAGATAGGATTGTGTGTGTGTGTGTGTGAACCCCACTCTCTCATCTCATCCCTACAGATAGATAGATAAAGACTCTGTGTGTGTGTGTGTGTGTGTGTGTGTGTGTGTGTGTGTATGTCAACCCCACTCTCTCATCTCATCCCTACAGATAGATATAGATAGATAGGATTGTGTGTGTGTGTGTGTGTGTGTGTGCCAACCTCTCTCTCAACTCATCCCTACAGATAGATAGACAGATAGGATTTTGTGTGATGTGTGTGTCAACCCCACTCTCTCATCTCATCCCTTGTTGTTCAGTCGCACAGTCGATTCCGACCCTTTGCGACCCCATGGACCATCGCTCTCCAGGCACCTCTGTCCTCCACCATCCCCCTCAGTCCTCCCAGTTCTGTGCCCACTGTGTCTACAACACCATCTATCCATCTCATCCTTGGCCTCCCCCTTCTTCTTTTGCCCTCCACCTTTCCCAACATCACGGCCTTCTCAAGTGAATCCTCCCTTCTCATTTGATGCCCAAAGTACTTTAGCCTCATCTTTACTATTTGACCTTCCAATGAGCAGTCAGTGTTGATTTCCTCCAAGATTGACCTATTTGTTCTCCTCGCTGTCCAGGGTACCCTCAAAACTCTTCTCCAGCACCACATTTCAAAGGCGTCTATTCTTCTGCGTTCAGCTTTCCTAATTGTCCAGCTCTCACATCCGTACATTACCACTGGGAATACCATTGCTTTGACTATTCTAATTTTTGTTTGCAATGTGATGTCTCTGCTTTTCACTATGTTCCCCATCTCATCCCTACAGATAGATATAGATAGATAGGATTTGTGTGTGTGTGTGTGTGTGTGTGTGTGTGTGTGTGTGTGTGTGTGTGTGTGAACCTCTCTCATCTCATCCCTACAGATAGACAGATAGGATTTTGTGTGATGTGTGTGTCAACCCCACTCTCTCATCTCATCCCTACAGATAGATATAGATATAGATAGAGAAGAGTGTGTGTGTGTGTGTGTGTGTGTGTGTGTGTGTGTGTGTGTGTGTGTGTGTGTGTGTGTGTGTGTGTGTGTGTGTGTGTGTGTGTGTGTGTGTGTAAAGAACCTGGCACCACCCACCCACCCACCCTTCAATCCCGACTGCGCAGACTCGGGTCCCATTGATTCCCATTGATTCCCTCTTTCTCTGCCCCACTGAAGTTAGGGGCGATTGTGCCTCGCTCCGAGGGAGGGGGAAGGGGGGGGGGGGTTCGCCCTGCCCCTGCCTGACCCAGAACCAGGAACAATTAAAACCAAAACGGAGGGGAGGCTCCTCCGCTGCTCCACCCGGCCTTTCCCCCCCTGCCTGCCTGCCTGCCTGCTCTCTCTCTTTCAGGCACAGCGGCGCACAGAGGCAACCTGGTCTCGGAGGAGGCACCCCCAGCACCCCTGTCGCGGCGGGCTGGACTCCCTCCCGGAGAGCCCAAGGGAAGGGAGAGGGGGGGAGTAGCCGGGTGAGGGTGGGTGGGTGAGTGGGCTGTTGTGGGGTGGACCTGGACGGCCCCCCCTCCTCCTCAACTCACCTCTCCTTCCCGTCTATGCCCTACTCGGGTAGGGCCGCCGCGCTCTGGGAAAACGACTGCTTCCCCTCCTCCTCCTCCTCCTGCTCCGTCCCGGTACTAGCCCCGAAGGGCGGGGACTGTCTTGGAAAATGGTGGGCGAAAGTAGTGTGGCGGCGTCGCCAGCCAGCCTTCTCCTCCTCCTCCTCCCTTTCCTCGAGATTGGGAGGGGAGGGTGGGGTGGGGGAGAGACACACACACACACACGAAGCCGGTGCTCACGGCGAGCAGGGCGGCGGCTCCGGTTCCTCCGCCTGCTGCCCCCTCTGCTTCTCCCCACCCAACGCCTTGGGCTCCTCGGGGTGGCCAATGCCTGACTCTTGGGCTTCCTCCCTTTCTTTCCCCTCTCCTGGCGTTCCCGACTCGGCAAGCGCCAGCCACCACCTATCTATGCCAGCCCAAGCCCAGCCCGGCCGGGCTCTCTCCGCCGCCCCCTGGAGGCTGCTTCAGTCAGCTCACCTCCGACCACCGCGCTGACTTCCGGCGCCGCGCAGGCCTCGCCTGCCTGCCTGCCTGCCTGCCTCTGCGCCCCCCTCCTCGTTTTATGTCTCCGTTCTCCTCCTCCCCTACGACTCTGCAGCAGCCCAAGCGAGCCACGACTCCCGCCTTGGCTCTGTTCAGACGGAGCGCCCCCCCCCTCTCTCTTTCTTTCACTCACTCACTCACACACACACCCTCCTCACTCTCTTACACACACACACACACACACACACACACACACACACACGTTTTCAGGAGGGGCAAAAAAAATCGGGGCGGGGGGGGGGCAACAATGTCAAAAAGGTAAAAGTAAAGGTTTCGCTTGCTCGAAAGCCAGTCGTATCCGACTCTAGGCTGCAGTGCTCATCTCTGTTTCAAAGCCAAAGAGCCAGCGCCGTCTGCTGCTGCAGACGTTTCCGTGGTCATGTGGCAGTGCAAGGGACGCTTTACCTTCCCACTCAAGTGGTACTTGCAATTTCTTGCTTTCGAACTGCTAAGTTGGCAGGAGGTGGGACAAAGACGGGAGCTCATTCTGTCCTGCAGTACTTGGGAATCAAACTGCTGACCTCCCGCCTTCCAATCAGTGTCTTAGCCACTTGAGCCACTGCAGTCTTCCCAAACACCATTTATAGTGGTAATTTTCATGAATCTTTGCACATATGTGTGTGTGTGTGTGTGTGTGTGTGTATGTGTAACTAAAATCGCTATTATATGCAAAGAGAATAAAGCATGTCTTATTATCAGCCTTGATATTGTGTGGTTATATAGTGGTCCTTGGGGGGGGGGGGGAATAGTTATTTACAACAAGTAAGATCCAAGGCCTGCTTATGGATATGAAGTCTTAACTTTTTCATAGTAATCACTTTACATTATATGTGCTCTTCACAGTAGTTTAGGTAAAGTGTAGCCCTTCAGTCTGGACTGGGAGTTACAGCCTGACAACATTTGGAGGCAACATTTTTGAGGCGGAGACACCCTGAGCCATCGCTTGATCTCTTATCCAAATCCACTCTCACATGGTGGAATTTCTGGAATTAATAGCACTTTGTTGGGTAATTCACCCACTTGAAATGTACATGAGCAAAGAGTGGCATTGAGCAGCTCAGGCTCAGTTCTAAAAGGAACCGGAAAGAGAGACACTACTGAGGCAGAGGAAAACCTCCAGTCGAACTTGGCCTACCTGTCACTGTGACGCACATCAGCTGCACACCTAGTTCTAACTTGCTCGAAATGTGATATGCCCACTTCGTGCCAGCTCAAAGGACACGCCTATGCGGAATCACATGCCTACTGGACAAGTAAAGCATGAGGAGAACACACCCATGGACCAATGCCCAAGCAAGAATAAACATCCTCCAGGGCTAAGAATTTTTTAAATAAAAAATCTATATATAATGTTGCACAGACACACCTCAGAGCAGTTGCCTGTCACAACCAACAAAATGCAAGTTAGCTCAGCAATGAAAGCAAATGTACTTTGTGTTTGGCTCTTGCTGGTTGTAATGAAATAGCAATAACAATAACAACAAGCACATACTTTACATAAATGAAGCACTTTTTGAGCGATGTGTTCTTTCATAGATCATACTAGCAGAGGTTGCCCAGCATTGCCGGGCTGTTTTAAATTGTGTTGGAATGTTAAATTGTGTTAATGTTTTTAAAAAATTGCTTAGTCTGTAATTTTAATTTTTACAATGTTTATTCATGTGAATTTTTTTTGGCTTGGCTGTTATAAACTGTGATCTGCTTTTTTTTAGGATTAATAAAAGAACAAAGTATGATATAATTTTTTCAAATTGTTTTATGTAACTGAATAATGTTTTAGTTTTTGGAATTTTTTTAAATAGTTGTACCATAGGTAATAATTAAAATAATGTGAAAGCAAATATTTTTTTACATTCAATGTTTTTAAAATGTGTTTAGATGTTTTGGGTTTTAATTTGAGTTAAAACTCAGCACAGGATTCTTTCTCTTCGGGAGGCAAAGATACCTTTGGCTCCTGGGGAGAAGAAATCCCCACCAGGGAAGGGGTTTGCTTCTTTCTGGGTTTGCTTGGAAAGGAGTTTCCTTTCCAGGCAGCCCAGAGAGAAGCGATTCTTTTTCTTCGGGAGGCAAAGACACCTTTGACTCCTGGGGAGAAGAAATCCCCAGCAGGGAAGGGGTTTGCTTCTTTGTGGGTTTGCTTTGAAAGGAGCTTCCTTTCCAGGCAGCCCAGAGAGAAGCGATTCTTTCTCTTCGGGAGGGAAAGACACCTTTGCCTCCCGGGGAGAAGATATCCCCAGCAAGGAAGGGGTTTGCTTCTTTCTGGGTTTGCTTGGAAAGGAGTTTCTTTTCCAGGCAGCCCAGAGAGAAGCGAGGGCGAGACGTAGAAGGCAACACTAGGAGGGAAACCTTCAAACACCCAGTCGGAGCCAGGAGGTAAGCGTGGTCAGTGGGGGTTAGGAAGGGTGGGCTAGGTGGTGGGGCGGGGGTGGTGGCAGCGTGGTTACCGGGGCCGTGCCTCCCCCCACTCCCTAATCGGTGCTACCACGCTTACCTCCTGAGTCCCGCTGGGTCTTTAAAAGTCTTTCCCTCCCGGCAGTTTACTTTTTTAACTTTGGCGTGCCATGCTTTGCCAGCCTCCTCTGCGCTCGCGTCCCTCAGCCTGAATGGCTGAGGGGTTGTGCAGCACAGAGGACTCTGGAATTCGTAGTTCGTGCTGCAGTTTTTTTCTGAAGCTTATTTTTGATTGGCTGCGCCGCGTTTCTCCACGTTCTGTGTGGTTGCGTCTCTCAGCCTGATTGGCTGTGGCGCGGCGTGGTGCAAAGAACGTTGGGAAATGAAGTTGTTTCCCTTTCTTCGTGTTTGTGGGGCTCTTGCCCCCCTGCTGCTTTTCTCAAGCCTTCATTGACCTGCGGACCCAATTCGTCCGTGTGCACGAAGGGTGGGTGTGGGTTATTAGGGCGGGGCTTAGGAACCTATACCAAGTTCCAATGGTTTACCCTTGGTTTTATAGGTTACTAGCAAGGGTTGCCCGGCGTTGCCAGGCTTTTCCCCCCGTGTGTTTTAATAAAAAATGAGCCAATTTTATTTTTGCAATAGTTTTACATTGTGTTGGAAGGTTAAATTGTGTTAATTTTTTTAAAAAATTGCTTAGTCTGTAATTTTAATTTTTTAAATGTTTATTTATGTTAAATTTGTTTGGCTTGGCTGTTATTAACTGTGATCTGCTTTTTTGGGTTTTTTTGAGGATTAATAAAAGAAGAAAGTATGATATAATAACTCAGCACAGGATTTTTTAAAGTTTCTATTGTATTTTATTGACATATATTTGTGATTTGTGTGAAAGTGTGTTTAGTGTAATTTTTTTTACTTGTTTTTGTTGGTGTGACCTTTTGTGTATAATTGTGAATTTGTGTTTTGTTTGGGGCTGTTGTGTGTTTTTGAATTGTTTGTACTATTGTGGCCAGCAGGTGGTGCTGGTAGGGGTTTTTGTATTTTGACTTTTGTTTCTCTCCTTGCCTCTGGGTGGAGCTTATTCTGGTAAGTAGGGTCTTTCTGTATTCATTTCTTTTCCAGTCCTGGTGGAGGTAGCACCTGTTTTCTTTCTTTTGTGTGTGTGTGTGGGCGGGGGGGGGGGGAATTGGAATTTGTATTTTTTGTCTGTTTGTTTTGTTTTTGATTGTGTCTTTGTTTACTTCTTATTGTTTTTGGTGTTTTTGTTTTTGTGTATTTTTGGATGTGTTTGAGTGTTTTTAGTAATTTTTTAAAAAGTATTTATTTAGTGGTGGGGAAGGTACGTGGTCATTGGGGGTTTGGATGGGTGGGCTAGGTGGTGGGGAGGGGGGCATGGTCTTTGGGTGTTAGGAAGGGTGGGCTAGGTGGTGGGGAGGGGAGCATGGTCGTTGGGGGTTAGGAAGGGTGGGTTAGGTGGTGGGGAGGGGGGCATGGTCATTGGGGGTTAGGAAGGGTGGGTTAGGTGGTGGGGAAGGGGGCATGGTCGTTGGGGGTTACGAAGGGTGGGCTAGGTGGTAGGGAGGGGGGCTTTATTGTTTTATGGTGCTTTGTTTGTGTGGAGTTGTGAAAGTAGATCGGGGTTTTCCCCTTTAATATCAGTGGGTGGGGCTTGCGACCCCCCTCTCCGCTGGCTTTTCTAGGGTTGGGAGGTTTGTGGGGAGAAAAGGGGAATGTTTCCCAAATCCTTCTGGACTCAGGACACCAGGGAGAGGGGATCGTTTCCCTCCCCCCCTCCTTAAAACAAATCCGTTTTTAAAGAGTAGAAAAGACGGAGTTTTTTTAAGGATGGTGGTGGGAATCGATCCCCTCTCCCTGGTGTCCTGAGTCCAGAAGGGTTTGGGAAACATTCCCCTTTTCTCCCCACAAACCTCCCAACCCTAGGGTAGGCAGCGGAGAGTGGGATCGCAACCCCCACCCACTGATATTAAAGGGGAAACTCCAGTCGGGACCTTCAGGCGCTGTTGGTGAGGGAAAGAAAGCCGGCTGGTGTGTGTTTGGCTGTGACGCGGTGAGTTGTTTTTCTTTTTAATTTTTCGGGCGCCGTTTTCCTCAGCGTTCTGCGTGCTCATGGCGCGCAGGACGCTGGGGCTTGTAGTAATGGGTTGGTGCTTTCTGTTTGTGCTGCGTTTTTTTAAAATGGTTTTGTTTTGATTGGCTGCGGCGTGATTCCGAACGCTGCGCCGTGCGAGAGCCTCTCAGCCTGATTGGCTCTGGCGCGGCGCGGCGCAAGGAATGTCGGGAAGTGAAGTTCTTTCCCTTTCTTGCCGTTTATGGGGCTGAGGCCCCCGTGCCGGATTTTTAAATCCTTCGTTGACCTGCGTAGGCAATTCGGCCGTGCGCACGAAGGGTGGGTGCGGGTCAGTAAGGCGACGCATAGCAACCTATAGCCAGTTCCAACGGTGAACACTTGGATTTATAGGTTAAGACTAGCAGAGGTTGCCCGGCATTGCCGGGCTGTTTTAAATGGTGTTGGAAAGTTTTTGTTGTTGTTGTTAATGTTTGTAAAGAAGAAGTTAGTCTATAATTGAAACTTTTAAAATTTTTATTTATACAAATTTTTTTGGTGGCCTGTTATAAACTGTGATGAGTTTTGTTTGGTATTTTGGTTTTGTAAATGAAAAAAAGAATAAAGGATGATATACTTTTTCTAAAATAATTATTTAACCCAATATTTTTAGTATGTATTTTTTAAAATTGTTTTACCGTAGGTAATAATTTAAAAATGTGAAAGTACATGTTTTTCACAATAAATGTTTTTAAACTGTGTATTGATGTTTTTGTTTTTTATTTGAGTAAAAATTCAGCAGAGGATTTTTGAATAGGTTTTATTTTATTTTATTGACATCTGTTTTTGATTTGTGTAAAATTGTGATTTTGTGTTATTTGTTTTTACTTGTTTTTACTCCTGGGGCCTTTTGTGTGGGGCTGTTGTGTCTTTTTGAATTTTTTTTACTATTGTGGGCAGCAAGTGGTGCTGGTAGGGGTTCTCTTGTATTTTGACTGTTTTTTCTCTTGTGGCCTCTGGGTGGAGCTTCTTCCAGTAAGTAGTCTCTTTCTTTATTCATTTCTTTTCCAGTCGTTGTTGTGTGAGGCCGTCTGGTGGTGAGTTGGCTGTTTTTCTTTATTTGGGGTGGTGGTGGTGGTTGGATTTTGTGGTGTTTGGCTGGGTGCTGGGTGTGTTTGGAAATGTTTGTTGTTGTTTACTTTGTATTGTTTTTGGTGTTATTTTTGTTTGTTTTTGTGTATTTTGGGATGTTTTTGATTGTTTGTTTTTGTGTTTTTTGGTGTCCTACGGGGGGATCCCCTCTCTGCTGCCTCCCCTGGCTCTGGAAGGCTTGGGAGGACAGACCCCTTTTGTCTCCCCAAACCTTCCAGACTCATGGGACGCAGGAGAGGGGATCGAATCCAGGCCACCCTCTGATATTAAAAGGGAAATCTCAATTGTGGTTTCCCCTTTAATATCAGTGTGGGGGGGGGGTTGTGATCCCCCTCTCCGCTGGCTTCCTTGGGTTTGGGTGGGTTGGGTGGACAAAAGGTGTCTGTCTCCCCAAGCCTTCCGGACCCAGGAGAGCCATCGGAGAGGGGGATTCCCCCCCCCCAACTCCGTTTTTAAAGAGAAGTAACCGCTTGGTTTCTTCTCTTTAATATAGGGCGTGTGAGTGGGTGGGGAGGGGAATCCCCTCTCTGCCACGTCCCCTGGGGTCAGGAGGGTTGGGGAGACAGACTCCTTTTGTCCCCCCAAACCTTCCAGACTCATGGGACCCAGGAGATGGGATCGAATCCAGGCCACCTTCTGATATTAAAAGGGAAATCTCAATTGTGGTTTCCCCTTTAATATCAGTGGGGGGGTGGGTTGTGATCCCCCTCTCCGCTGGCTTCCTTGGGTTTGGGAGGGTTGGGTGGACAAAAGGTGTCTGTCTCCCCAACCCTTCCGGACCCAGGAGAGCCATCCGAGAGGGGGATTCCCCCCCCCCAATTCCATTTTTAAAGAGAAGTAACCGCTTGGTTTCTTCTCTTTAATATGGGGCGTGTGAGTGTGTGGGGAGGGGAATCCCCTCTCTGCCAGGTCCCCTGGGGTTAGGAGGGTTGGGGAGACAGACTCCTTTGGTCCCCCAACCCTCCTAACCCCAGGGGAGCCAGTAGAGAGGGGGAGCACATTGATATTAAAGGGGAAACTCCGATCGGGAGCTTTAGGCACCGTTGGGGAGGGGGGCTTTGGTTCCCGCGGCTTGGCGGATTTGCTTTCCCGGTGTTTTTGTTTTTGTTTTATTTTTTGGGCGCCAGCTTCCTCAGCATTCTGCACGCTCATGGCGCGCAGGATGCTGGGGCTTGTAGTTATGGGTTTGTGCTTTGTGTTTCTGCTGCGTTTTTTTAAAATGGTTTTCTTTTGATTGGCCGCGGCGCGTTTCCAAATGCTGCGCCGTGCGAGAGCCTCTCAGCCTGATTGGCTCTGGCACGGCGCGGCACAAGGAATGTTGGGAAGTGAAGTTGTTTCTCTTTTTTCGCATTTGTGGGGCTGTTGCCCCACTGCTGGTTTTCTCAATCCTTCGTTGACCTGCGGACCCAGATCGGCCATGTGCAGGAAGGGTGAGTGCAGGCAAGTAGGGCGAGGCATAGCAACCTATAGCCAGTTCCAACGGTTAACCCTTGGTTTTATAGGTTAAGAAGATCATCATAAAGAATCATTTCAACAGTCCAGTAGTGTAGGCTCATATTATTTCCACATTAGAGGCATGGCACCTGAGCTTGAGAGAAAAGTATTTATCAAAAGTCAGGGGTCAAATCATACAAATGTCACTAGAAGAGGAAAACACATCATAATGTAGTTGAATTTTTTGGAATAGTAGCCAAGTTAGTCTGTGTTTCAGGGACATTATCAAAATTGATACACAGGTTGTTATACACTGCTATATATGTTATATGTTATATCACCTTCACAGAAACATTTCAGTAGAATTCTCATTCACAACATTGGCTGTCTAACAGAAAAAAGGATGAACTCACACAATTATTAATAGATGCTGAAGGTTAAACTCATTAGAAAATGTTTAATGCCATGTGTTTGTCTTGTATCCTCCTACTATTTTCAATTCAATAGGGTGAAAATTCACAACTAATCCGAGTAACAATCAGAGATCATCTGCTATTATTAGTTGTAAAAAGCTATATTGATTTGTATACTTATCTGTTATGCTAACCAATCACTCTGTACATAATGTATATAAATTGATGCCATGAATTCTCACTCCTATGTCTGATGAGGTGGACTTGATCCACGAAAGCTAACATTAAAAAATAGCAGTTAGTCTTTAAAGTGCTATAACGTTTTTGTTTTGTTTACTCTCTGATATACATCATAATGTAGCATATCATAGAAGGAGAAAATTTGTCACCCTTCCAGCCAATGTGATCCTTTCCCAGTGTCTGGATAGTCAGAATATAAATTAAGGTACATGCTTGGTTTCTGATGATCATCCACCTTAATAAAGCAAATTAATTTGCAGATCAGAAAAGTATATGGCATTATGATCAGAAGACTTTGCACACTTAAGGAATAGCTTCTTTTGCAACGTTCCTCACAACATAAACTGTGGCAATTAGTGAGGCTTCCCTGCTGATAGCTTACCACCCCATATCAGATCCCCCCAAAATAAAAATATCAGCATATCCACTTACATATCACAATAACATAATATTTTTGCTTAATCTTATTTATTTGGAAAACATTAAGTCTTATTTTCATTTGGATACTTTTTAATTCACAGAATGTTACAGTTGAAAGGGAACAGAACAAATTTTATTGAACTGTTTATGGACTGCCATTTAGAGGAAATACCTTCGCATGGTGGCTTTTATAAGAACATATTAAAATGCAATATTTATTTATTTAAAATATTTCTATCCTGCTTCCCTCACTCGAGAGTGACCCAAGTTTTTAAACATCTACAACTTAAAATATCTATATTTAACAGAGTAAATGCCATAACAGTCGCTAAGCATGGCAAAAGCAGTAACAGTATCAAACAAGTAAGATCATTAAAATCAGTTAATGTTAGTAAGATTGTATTACCTGGAGAAAAGCAAAAAAATTGTAGTTTTTAATGTCTGCTTTAATGCCTGTAAAGGAGGGCTTCAAGCAAGAGGCTTCAAAAAGACATATGCGACAGTAGGAATGTTGCGAAACCCCCTCTGTCATGTGCCTCCTTCCTTTATCCCAACTTTGGAGGGCAGCAGAAAATGATTATTAAGAAGGAACAGGTTGATGTGGATAAATATGATTCCCATCCTTTTAAAGTTCTATTGGTCAATATCAGCACCATAATTTGAGCCAGAAAAGACCTTGGAAAACAATGCAGCTTGTCAGCAGCACCCACAACTCAATCTGAGTATACGTTTTTTCCTACCCCAGGGTGCCGGGAGACCTGGTCTTGGAGGCCAGCTGGTTCTGGCCCACCTTCGCCCTCTGAGGCAATCAGGAAAAATGCCACTGGCATGAATTTGTTTAACGTGGATCCCAGCTTGCCATGAATTGACTGACACACTATGATCTTGGAGCCACGTGTGAAATGAGATGCAGGATTTAACATCGAGACTGCAATGGACTGCAGCTTATATCATGTTGACAATACATGTTCTGACCACCATGCTTGCTTCAACCATATGTTCAGCCTCCTTTTGCAACAGTTGAAGTTTCTTGACTGTCGTAAAGTTTCTTGACTGTCCATGTAACGCTCACTACAGTAGTCTACCTTGGGTATCATTACTATACAAATAAACAAGCAGGGATGTAAGAACAGTGGCAAACTTTGGGGGTCCACCTCATTTGATTTAATTTGATTTGATTTTTAATTTGTACCCCACCCTACTCAGCTTGTAGGCCGACTCAGGGCACCTCATGCTCAGTGCAGGTTCCACAATGCAGGAAGGAACTGCAATATCCATGAGAGATGATACTCTAGCTTTGGCTTCTGTTCTCCAGAGAAGGAAGAAATGACTCCCAGAAATGGTCATCAGAGCTTGGAAAACTGCTATCCTGAATTACATTCCCAAAGACATCAGCCAGCATAACCAAGGAAGTAACTTTTTATAGTTCTCGATCATGGTTTTTGAAATTATCTGCAATGACACTGTAATTATAAGCCACCTTGGAGACCCTTGTTAGACCAAACAAAATGATGGGCAAAAATTGAATATATTGATAACATAATGTGATATAATTACATTAGATTTGACACCAAGAAATTGCATTGTGCAGTTCTTAAGCCAAATACAGTCTCCGAATTTGTGTCATCTACCCCTTCTTATTAGTGACTAGAATAGGTTGTCCGGCATTGCCAGGCTGTTATAAACTGTGTTTAGATTTTTTAAAAAGTAAACAATAAACAGAGGATGCTACAAATTATTTTTATTTATTTTTTATTTAACATATTCTTTTAATTCTGTAAACTTTTGATTTATTCTTATTTTTTGAGTTGTTTTTACTCTTGTGGCCTCTAGGTGGGGCTGTTAGCAAGAGGGCTGCTTTGAATCTTTTTGACTTGTTTTTAATTTTCCGGCCTGCCGGTGGGGCTGTTAGTAATAGTATTGGATTCTTTTTTTGTTTCACTTGTTTTTTCTCTCCTGGCCTCTAGGTGGAGCTTCTTCTGGTAAGTACTCTTTCGTTCTTCATTTCTGTTCTGGTCTCATGGAGGGAGGATGTGCTGGTGAGTTCTCTGGTTTTCTTTCTTCTGGGTTTTTTCTTTGTTTTGTTTTTGTGGTGGTGGTCTGGGAGGTGATTCTGTTTGTTCTTTTGTGGTTTGGTTGGGTTTTAGATTTGTTTAGTTGGTTTGTTTATTTCTGGTTTGTTTCATTTTTGTGATTTCATTGGTGTTTATTTGTGTAATTTGTGTTGTTAGGTATAGGTATTCTCGTGTTGTAGTTAGGTGTTTTTTCTGTGATTTTCTGGTATTCTGGATGTTTTTGTTTGTAGATTTTGTTGTTTACTTTTTTGTTTATTAATGCATTTTTAAAATTATTTATTTTTTGTGTTTTATTAATTTTGGTGTTTGGAGTTTTTGGTAAATGTTTGGTTTTGTTGTTGTGTATTTTTTGCGTGAAGAATGGGCTGCCTGTCGGTTCCTCTTTTCCCCATTACTGCTTCAAATTTTGGTTTCGATGCAGCAATGGGGAAAAGGAGGAGCCGGCAGTCAGCTGGCTCTTCCCCCGATAAGGTTTGTTAGGTAGGTCAGGGGAGAAGGAGGGAGAGAAGAGCTATCTGCCTGATGATGGTTCTCTCCTCTCTGTCTCCTTTTTCTCCTGGCTTACCTAACCGGAGATCGGCAGGCAGCGATCCGTAAGGGGTGGTGCTCTTCCTTGCGGATTGCTGGCTGCTTCTTTTGTATTACCTCCACCGCCATTACGTGCTAGTTCTTGAAACAGTGGTGTCGGAAGTACAAAGGCAGCAGCCAGTCATTTGCCAGGGAGTGTGTTTCCCCTGATGAACTGCTGCCTGCTGGTGGTATTTTTTTTCCACCCCGGCTCAACTGACCTTGAGGCTGGTGGTGGTCTTGCTGTGACTTCGGTGGGGTAGCATGGAGGAGAGGGAGTCCCTCTTCTCCCCATTTTTCTGGGAAAGAAGGCCAGCGGATGTCTTGCCATGGGTTTTTTTTGGGTTTTGTTTTGCGAGGCCATGAGACACTGCATCCGCCTGCGGCGGACTTGCGCTCCCATTGCGGGAGGCCGGTGTGTTTTTATTTTATTTTTCATGCACCAGCTTTTTCAGCATTCTGCGTGCACGCGCCCTTCAGCCTGATTGGCGTAGGATGCTGGGACCTGGAGTTTTGTTTGTTTTGTTTGCATTCGTGCAGCGGATTTTTTTCCTGCGGCTTGATTTCAATTGGACATGCCGCGTTTCCCAACGTACTTTTTGCTCACGCCTCTCAGCCTGATTGGCTCAGGCGTTTCGCGGCGCAGAGGATATTGGGAATTGAAGTTGTTTCCCTTTGTTCACATTTGTGGGGCTCTTGCCCCACAGCTGGCTTCGGCAGCTGTGAGTGCAGGAGGCTCGGTACGGGATAGTGTGGATGGGTGCGGAAGTGTTTGCCAAATGCCAACAGTTAATGTCTGGATTTATAGATATAGATTAAGAGACTGATCTTGGTGACTGGAAGGTTGGCAAGTCAGCAGTTCGAGAGCTAAGTACTGTGTGACTGAGTGAGCTTCCATCTCTGTCCCAGCTCCTGCCAACCTAGCAGTTCGAAAGCAAGAAATTGCAAGTAGATATATAGGTACCACTCCGGTGGGAAAGGTAACAGTGCTCTGTGAACTTGTATCTAGTCATGCCTGCCATGTGACCACATATACGTCTGCAGACTCAGACACCGCTGGTTCTTTGGTTGTAAATGGAGATGAACACTGCCCATTAGATGGATACGACTAGCTTTCAAGCAAGGTAGACTTTTACCTTACCCCTTCATATTGCCAGTCCCAGAAGTAAAATAGAAGTTTATGTAGGTGAAAAAATCTTGCCTACAAAGAAACCTGATGGCAGAGCATTTGAAAGCAGTCATAAAAATTTGTAACTTCATCCATTCCTCCATTATTTGCATTACCGGAAACTATGTTTTTGGTCCAGTATATGCATGAGGGACCCACAGTTTAGCACTGTAAAATCTGATGCATATGTCTAAGAGGCAGACTTCTGCCATATTACACAATAAACATTTGCATCTGCCCTTGGATGAAGTATCCAAGTAAATGAAAACAATAGAATTGGTCTGGAAATTTTCAAAGAGCTTAAGGTTTTTGATATTCAAGTTTATAAGCTGAATTAGGTTGCTTTGACCCCAAAGAGGTGTATACAATTAGTTACTTTGAAAGACGATTTCCGTCTCCGTGTGCTCCGTGCGCTCTGTCTCCGTGCGCTCTGTGTGCTCCGTGCGCTCCGGTTATGCCTGTCACATGACCACGGAAATGTCTGCAGAAGCAGACAGCTGGCTCTTCGGCTTAGAAACAGAGATGAGCACTGCACCCTAGAGTCGGATACGACTGGCTTTCGAGCAAGGGAAACCTTTACCTTTAAAGATGATTTACATCTTTGCAGTTCCCCCTGAGTGACCTTTTGCAAAATAACCTCTGTCTTTTTTTTTTCATTCTGGCTTCAGTTTTTAGTTATTTTACAAGTATACATCTCAGCATTCTGACTTTTCAGCTGCCACTTAAATTCAGCCAAATGCCTCACACCCACTCCTACAGCTGCTGCCATTGCTGGCTATCCCCACAAAACCTAAAATAGGACATTCACTGGGTTTTCCTTTTGGTCAGGAGTGTCAGGCATAAATAAGATAAATGAGATCTTAACAACAATGGCTTCACTTCACAAAAGGGAGTACTGTACTCTTATTGTACTTTGGAAATCATGTGCATTAGAAATGATAGGTTTATCAAACCGAATAGTATACATTTTTTGGGATATTTCTCATCCTTTTTTGTATTACTGTATTATTATATTAGTGATTTCTTGTACTTTTCCATTTAAATTGTTTCCACATCTTAATAGCTGCATGTTTTTTAAAAAAATAAACGGTAGTTCAACTTTCCATTTCTTATGCACATTGATAATTTGTCTTCTCATCAACAGGCTCATGATATAGCGATAGCAATTACACTTATATACCATCCCATAGCACTTAGAGCACTTTCTGGGTGGTTCACAATGTAGTTAGCATTTTTGCCTCCCCAACATGCTGGGTATTAATTTTACCAACTTCAGAAGGATGAAAAGCTGAGTCAACCTGGATCCTGTTGGGACTGAACTCACAATGTGAGCAGTTTTGACTACAGTATTATAGTTTATCCACTGTGCCATGGGACTACAAAGCTATGCTATAAGGTTATCTTCTTCCCCATATTGTCCTCCCAATAGCCCTATGGCAAGAACAAACATTCTTGAGGGTACACAAGAGCAAAACCAAATTAGAAAATGGAGGAAGGAGCTCACTGAACAAGGAATATCATTAAAGGAGGATATAGCTGAAGATCTCGATCTCCCCTACGTCACTTGGAGGAACCTAAATAGGCTGAGAGTTGGGTCCCTAAATGCAAGACCAACATGCTCAAGTGGGGACTGCTGGCAGACAACAACACACGGTGAATGAGGAGAGACACAGAGCTCGGCTTATTTACTGGTCTGCCAATTGCTGCCAGAGACATGCACTGATGAGAACTTGGGTTTAGGCAACAACAAAGTGAAAAAAGTGGCTTCATTTTGGCAGTCCAGGGTTTGATCAGGACAGGAAAAAATAAGAAGATGCCCTATGAGGTAGTTCAGGCTGAGAAAGCATGGCTGGCCTAAGGTAATCTAGTGAGTTGCATGGCTCAGTGGGGACTCAAAACCTGAGTTTTCCTAGTCCCCACTAGCCCAGCTATACTACATCATATTAGCTACTGTGCCATCAGAATATAATGGAGAATTATGTTCTTATGATGGGGGATGCAAACCATCCAATGCATGCTGAGGTACAGACAGGGGTGCTGGACAGGAGGGTGCTGGACAGGAAGCGGCACTCACTGAACAGGGTGGCAGGATGTCCGCTGGTCCAGCGCGGGCTTTTCTCCTCCATGGTGGCGGCGATGCCGAGAGCCCTGTGAGGCTCGGCGTTCCTCCAGCTCCTGGATGAGGAAGCAGGGCGGATGGGGAAAAATTTGCTCCATGCCAGCTGGTGCGTTTACCACCTCTGCTGCCATCCGTGACCCCTCTGCCCACTTGTTGGCTGGGGCTGGCCGGGGCTGGCCGACTCTCCTGCATTTCCTGCTTGTGGGATGGCTCTTCCCCCACCCGTGGCATGGCTCAGCTCAGCCCAGCCTCCCACCCCACAGCCCCTGCCTCACGTGCCCTCCTCTCGCTTGGTCCACCCAGTGCACGGGCACACATGCTCTCTGTGGGAGGAGTTGCTGTGAAAGAGGAGAAGCCTTCTGGTCTGAAGGGGAAAATACCAGCCTGGTGTTTCTCCTCCTTCACGGCAACAGCAAGGTGGCTTCTTCTGCTGCTCCCGCTGGGTGCATGCGGTCAATCCAAAGGGTGCACCACAGGTGCTGGGGGGCTAGAGTGTCCCAGGATGAGTCCCAGTAGCCCAGTGGGTCAGCCCACCACTGGGTACAGGGCTACTGGCATAAGATCCTGTATAGACAGAATTCTAGCAGTTCTTCACACAAGTTGGAACAAGTAGCAGTGCGCCATGATTTTGTGAAGCACATTCATGGACAGAGAAAGGAAAGGCCAGGATCACAAAGAAATGATACCTGTGTCAACACACAGTGGAAAACACGTGAACTTCCAGATATTTCAGGGCTGTGCTTCCTACTATTGCTCATTCTGATCTGCCCTGTAAGGGCTGAATTGGTGTCCAACAACATCTGGAAGCTTGCACATTCCCCAGCTTTGCCCTGAAACTTTGTTCTAAAGTCCTGGAGGTAAAGCTACACATCAGTCAAGTTCTCTTTGCCTTCTTCAGTAATAAATGAGCTATTGTGGGGTCTCAGTCATGAAGCTTATAAGGTTGGCTTGACAAGCAAATGGCTCTTCATATGCATGTGGAGCTCATTTTGGCTGTGGCAGTAAAATATTCCTCTTTTTCATTAAGGATGTTTATATTTGTACTGACTGTCACTTGAGGAGTTCCAGTCATAGAACACTTGATCAGGAAAATTTACTTCCTCCACTTCACATTTTCAGCTAAAACAATTTCTCATCACACACTGGTTGATTCTTTTACTTTGATTCATTTTTCAAAATACATTGTGTTGCATTAAGTGTGAATGATTGCAGGCTGTTTCTTTATAAGAGATATGATAATAGAATACATTTATACAATATTTTAAGCATCTGTATTGTTCTTTGAATCCTCTAATCTCTAACTATCATAAATAGTAGAGGGAAACTAGTCTAGAACTGATAGGGAACAGAATTACTGTAAATAAATTTCCCAGCCCCCCAGCTTCTGTGCTAACATGAAGAAGCATGACAAGTGAATGGGAAGCATTAGTTAAAGTGAGTGATACTGAAGTAGTAAGAAAGTAGTTTCTCCCTTAGGGATGGCAAGGATCAATTGTCAGGATTTCTTCCTGACAGTTGGTAGGAGAAGAACCAAATTTTTGCCTCCAAGGATAAACTGACTGATAAATTTAGATTATTTTATGTTCTTTTGGTTTTCCCTATTGTGATTTGAATGAAGAATTCCTGCCTCCTCTCTCTTCAAAAACAACAAATCAAAATTAAAAAACCTCTCATTGTGTTACAGCTGTTGACAAATATGTATACCTTACTTCAGATGGATTTAAAAACTACAAAATCATTTTTATATGTGGGTTGCCTAATTTACGTCATTGCTGCAAAATATTCTTTTCTATCACATTTCTTGCATTCTATTTTTTTAATAGGCTAATCTTCTAGATAAAAATATGTTTGGCGATCCTCCTACATAGGAATTACATCCAACTTCTCTATAGTTCTCTTCCCACCTGGTAAGAAAAATGTGTTTCTAACTAAATAATTATATGACATATCCTGTTATTGTTTGCAGCACTGATCCTATTATGTGAGTTGAAAGTATGTTTCCTGTACTTTAATAAAGAGACTGTAGGACTGCATCCATATGGATGACATATAGGGGAGTAACGGAGGTCAAAATACCATGGATTAGAATTTACTTCTGCTGGAGTTTTACAAAAAAAGTACTGCCCAAAATCTAGATGTTTATTTATAATCAGCAAGGAAAGAATTTGAGATTTTAAGACACTAAATGTGGGAGAAAGCAAAACTAATTAATTAGTTCTGGAGCTTGGCATTATATTCTCTCTTTTAAAAATTGAAATGCTGTTCTGTGGCTAAAGCTGCTGACATCCTCAGCTGGGACAACTTTTTTGGGAAATTAAAGTTTCCTCCTTCTGCACTGAGGCTCCCATGAGTCCTGCATAATCTCTTTAACTGTAGGGAACCCACAGGGGCTGTGGGACAGGAAGGGGATGTATTGAATTAATGAATTAAATAATTAAATTGGTTGTTGACTATTCTGATTCTGCACTTTGCAGAAACCGAGAGGGTTTCTCTCATCACTTAGAATTGATAAGAGAATGGTATACAACCTGAAAAATTTGTATCAAAATGTGTCTGCAAATTCATTGAGATCACTTTAAACATAATGTTGAAGGCAACTAAACAGTTATTTGTGATGAATAAGAAATAACTATGTAACTACTAGTTGTTTTACTTTCACTGTAACTTTGTGGCTATGTGTTACATGGTCATTGACAGAAACCTAAGCAGTTAAAAGTATCTATATCAACTTGTAGATACTGTAATTACTTCCAGATTTCCTTTAGTCCATTCATGCAGAGAACTTGGAGTATTTAGCTTTCAAAGTCTAGACTTGAAGACCTATGTTTTTCAACTATGTCTGTGATGGTGATGAATAGAAGTTCGCTCCCCCCCCCCCCCCTGATAAGCTGCTTAGTTTTAATTTTCCACAGCAAGCAAGGAGACTGGTGTCTGCATGCTGTAGGTGCAGTAGCTGTTGAATTTGGCTGATTTGGCAGACAGGTGAGAGTGTCATCCATTTTGTCATTTCATGAAAAATGGCATTAATCACACACAATTCTTCATAAAGAGGATGGAAAGAATTTGACATTTGGAACAAGGGATCAAAACACATCCATCCACCCTTAGGCTGAGAGGTCACTAATGGGGTGGAAAGAATTTCAGATTAAGGGAAATCAAATGGAGAGACTTGTCCATCCTTTGGTTGTGAGCAATCTATTTTCTTTTCTATCACCAGCAAGCCAAGGTGTGTGCATGTGATACATACACCTATTAAGTCAAAGAGGTACAGGCAATTGCACATCTAGAACAGGTCTGGACAATCTATAAATAGGCAGATGGGGATGACTGCAGAAGCCTGAGCCCTTTAGAGCTCATTTCTGACACCTGTGCCTATGGGTTTAAGCCAGGGGTTCCCAAACTACGGCCTGTGGGCTGGACCCAGCCCGCGGCACCATTTCATGTGGCCTGCATCATCACTGCCATTGCAGCAGAAATGGAAGCAGACACATTTACGACAGCCATAAATGTGCCCATGGCTATCATAAATGCATTTACGACAGCTGCTGACATGTTTTACAGCCCTCAGAAACATGCTTCAGCAGGAGTGAGATATCTCCCCTGCTATATCTTTGGTGTGTGGAACCAAGATCAGAATGGAATTATTGCTTCCTTGCTCTGGGGCAGAGGGGGATCACTTAATATGGCTAGAAAGATGACGGCGGTTGTCTCGTCCCATAAGGGTTAAGCAACTGATTGCTTAAATTTGATTGAAATGTTCATTCCTTCATTCATACATTCATTGTATTCATACAATGCTTTGCTCCCAATTCCAGCTTATAAAACATTTCACAAGGTAGCTTACAAAATATTTAAAAGACAGAAGTTGAGACATTTTTGAAGTGGTATCCATGTTAGTCTGTCCAAGCATATCAGAGAGTAAACAAAAAAAGAAAAGAAAAGAAGACAAAAAACATTGTGGCATCTTAAAGACTAACTCCTGTATTTTAATGTAGGTTTTCATGGATCAAGTCCACCTCATCAGACATAAGAGTGGATTTTTCTGGTATCCATTTATACATATCTGGTATAGAAGCCCAGAGTGGCTGGACACACAATTGGTTGGTTCAACAGATGGGTCTGCAAATCAGAGAGTTATTTAAATCGACATTGCTTGAATGGGCATATTTTGTTTTGTTTATTCTCTGAAATGTTGAGAAAGTTAACAATACAATAAAACACAGTATAAAAAAAAACCGATTAAAGGTTATCTATTGACAAAAAACAGTTCAAAATAATTTTAAAGCACATTGAAAAAAAGCAAAGGGAATAATAACAATATTAAAAACTTCCTTGGTAATCAATTGTTTACCAAGAGCCTGCCAGAAGAGAGAGGCTTGTGGGCTAGAAGGCCAGTCAAGAGGGGAAGTTTTGTTGCTGCAGATCTTACATTAATCATAAAGTTGTGGCCCTTCAAATTCCAATGTCTCAAATCTTGTCTTTCTATACACTGCCCTTGTAGAAATTCTCACCTTTGCAAAATAGAACTCTTAGCAACCAATCCCAATTTCTTTTCTTATAATAAATTTTATTGAGTATTAAGAATAAAAAGTATAATGAACAAAACAGTAAACAGAAAAATCAATAAAGGGGAAAAACAAAACAAAATATCAAAGATCTACTGTAGTAAAAAACATTTTTTTTAAAAAAATTATGTGCCCCTTACAACAAGTGTGGGGGAGCCTGTTACATTTTAAAATATAATGTTATTATCATCCTTCATTATTACCTTTCCAAAAATTTGATTTTTTCTGGACAGGTCTATGTCAAAAAAAAAATTTCCATTGCATATTCAATAAAATATTTCCATATTTTCCAAAATTGGTTAGATTTGATCAAACCTTTTTTGATATTGATCTCCCATGTTAATTTGTCATTTAATGCAATGTCCCATACCTTATTGTACCATTCTTCAATCCCAACTTCTAAGATACTGAGAAGCCTCAAGAGCCAAGCTCCACTCTTGAAGACTGTGCTGTCTTCTCACTCAATTTATTGCTTCAAAATTAACACTGTTCCAGATAGTAAAATCGGTTCTGATCAGTTTTCCTTCTCAATTCATGTAACAGGATAATTTTGAAGGTGCTTACCTATCAACCATCACAGTTTAAGAAAATCCAACGGACAACACCTGTGGCAGGGACTCTTGTCCATAAGAGGCAGGAGCCCCCGCAATGGCCACTGCTGGTCTTCCACTGCCTCCCCCCCCTGCTGGAGGAGAATGCGCTGTGTGCAGCCTGGACACAGAGAATTGGCTCTGGCGCTTCTCCAGTTGTCACCATCTCGGCTCCTCATTTGGCCGGGTAGTCCATGGGAGGTGAGGGTGTGGGTGGTTGAGGACCCATCGGTGGGTGGTGTCGGGGTTTGTTGACACTGATGCCGTGCCAGCTGATATACCTTTAAACATCAAGGACATCAGGTCAGCATGGGGCTATGTCGGGGCTTGCTTTTTTCTTGTTTTTCTTTAGACGCTATTATGTTTCTTTTTTCTGATGCTAGTGTGGACTTAAAGTCAAGGAGCTCTGACATGACGTTGAGCCTTGGGACTCCATCAGGATAGTTGAGAACTGAGGGTTTTCATTCAACTGTTATATTATCGATGTATTACAGATTTACTATTATGTATTTCTGATGAACTTTTTGTATTGATATTTGATGGACTGTAATTTTGTTTTGACTCTATGCTCTGTATTTGTATTGATTAATTTATGTTGTATGCTGCCTTGAGTCACACGTTGTGTTGAGTGAGGTGGGGTAAAAATCTAATAAATAAATCCCATAGGTCTACCTACATAACAATTTCAGCATACTTATTGACTGAAAAGCACACATTTGTAAGACAACCATGAAAAGCTTTTTGTGGATACAACTGCACTCTGCTCACGCAGCAAACACGTTTATCAGTGAATTTGTCTTATAGGAAGATGAAACAGATTTACGAACAGATCTTTGCAATGCTTTTATGTGCAAAACAGGAGGGCAGAGCATTTCATCTGCCTAGAAGTAATCATCCTGCCTCTTGTCTTGAACAAGGCACATCTATCTCACAGGCCTTCGGGGACAATCAGCTTACCCTGTCCTGATTGTCCTCTGTATTGTTTTAATCTAAATGACACAGCTGCAAATGTTGTCTCTGGCTATATAGCTATCTAATCTTTCTGTCGTTCTGTTTGCTGGAAGGCTTTCTAGGGTGGTGGGATTCTGCAATCAGAAAATGCACTTTATCAAGCACATATAGCTGTTTGACCTGAGACAGGACTTCTGTTGTGGGATAAAGAGGGGATTTAATGTGTCCCTCGCTGTTGCTACAGCATTTTAAAAAAGTTTATTTCTCCTTCCAGGAAGTCACTACAGTGCATCTGTCATATCATCTTGGGTCCTTGTCACTTCAAAGCTGAGTCGCTCATAATCTCATCCCCTGAATCATTTCCCATCTACAGTATTCTGTTCACTCATGCAAGACTTCTCCTCCCTACAAGCCTGCTGTGGAGTCACCAATCTTCTTCTGCTTAACTAATTTTGCCTGCTTGTTTTGAGTAGCATTTAACTATTCACCCCCTGGGGTGCATTACATAAGCGACAAGACACACCTAAATCAAAGACATCTATAAATGGAATATGGTTATCCCTTATAAAGCAATAAGATCAAGAAGTGAAGTATCTGCCTTGGTAGGTTTATAGAGGACTATTATGCAGCGTAATGGAGCAATTCCTTAAAAGTAGCCAGAGCCTTGAGTTTATAATAGCTGAGAAGGGCTGTTGAAGACAGGACATGTTGGAGGTCAGTTACTTTTGAGTTGCCATAAGTCAGGGACAACATGATGGTACATAATGACACCAACAACAGTTGTGTAAAGTTTTAGAGTAAAACAACTATTTCAGGCAAGAGATGAGAAGACTGTTCTTCCTCCTGAACTCCCCACATAAAGCAAAAAACAACGCAGTCACACTTATATATCACCCCATAGTGCTTAGTGCACTCTCTGGGCAGTTCACAAGTTAATTAGCATTTTGCTCCCATCATGCTGGGTACTCATTTTACCAACCTTGGAAGGAAGGAAGGCTGAGTCAACATTGAGCCCTGGTCAGGATTGAACTCACAACCTTTGGATTGTAGTACAGCAGTTTAACCACAGGGGTCAAATGGTATATGGCCCACCTGAAGCATCAAGTACTTTTCTTTACTCTTGCTTGCAACCACTGAGAGGAAATGCCATCTTCTTCTTTCATTTTTTGGTGTATGAAAACCAAGACACAGGACACAGCCTCGGGCTGGGTTAACTCAGGTTTATTGCATCGTGGACAGAGGGAACATGAGGTGATGGCGGATCGATAGCTCTTTATATACTGCAGTAATACATTTGAACGTGGTGCCATGGTAGCCCATTGGCTACTGTCTGCGTGACGTCATTTTGAGTCACGCCCTTCTTGTCCAGGTGTAGGTGGTGGCGGGAAAGCTTCCCGCGCTGTTGCCTTTGATGAGTTCGGACCAAGAGAGCTTGGACGCTCGCTGCTGCCAGCTGGTGGTCATTGGCTCGCGTCCTCTTACAGGGTTTATATGATACAGCTGTAGGTTACATTGTTGCTATGGGCACGGTTACATTGGCTCAGATACATTGTAATCCAAGTGGAAGGTAAAACCATTAGAACACAACACTCCTCCCCCCTAGGATGAGACGAAGTCTCTCAGCCAAGATGGCTTATTTCGAACACGCTGGGGCCTCGGTGCGGGCTGCCCTGCTCCGGGTTTGCTACCTTCACTCTGTCCCCTGTCTTCCTGTCCTGAAATTGGAGAGGGAGACTTGTTAGTTACTTGCCGCGGTTCTGCGGCTTCTTGGGGAGGTGAACGCTGGGCTGTGGTTGAACCGGGGGCACTGGGGACTAACGAAAATCCCCTCTTCTCGCTTGGATGGGTGGGGGAACACTCCCGAAACCCCCCCCGGCTCGGTAACTGAAAATCAAAATCGGGGGCAGCAGTCGCAAACTCATCTGTCGCAGACTCATCTCCCTCTTCCCCGGTCCCTGACAGAACTGCCGTATCAAAAGGATATGAGTCCGACTGCTTCCCCCCCCTTGTTTGGGACTGATGCCCCTCGTTGTCTCCCCCTTGGGCTAAACGGGTGGAGGAGGACCCTAACGCTGAGGCGTTTTCCGCGCCGTCCGTGGACTGCTTTTCGGGAACGCGGCTGCGGAGTTGATCGGCATGCCGTCTCCAGAGCAGGCCGGCGCCCGTTTCTACCCTATAAGACACCGGTCCCGTCTGTTCTACGATCCTTCCTGGTACCCAGGCCGGCCCTCCGCTAGTATAATTCCTGCAATGTACCAGATCGCCGGCTGCAAAACTTCTCGATACTGCCAGCTCCACGTTCCTCCCTTTGTCCTCGACCCTCGTCGGGTCTAGCCTGGTCAGAAGTGTGGTCAGCTTCCTTTTCATCAACAATTCTGCCGGTGAGTATCCTGACGCTAAGGGGGTCACCCTATACGCTAGTAGGAACTGGCAAATTTGGTGATTTAGGTCCCCGGGGCCCATGCGCCGCAACGCATCCTTTGTCGTGCGCACCAACCGTTCCACTTGGCCATTCGTGGCCGGGTGAAACGGCGCGGACGTGACGTGCCGAATGGCATTAGCCTCGGTGAATGCCCTGAACTCCGTGGACGTAAAACAACTGGCGTTATCGCTAATCAAAGTGTCGGGTAAACCGAACGTGGAAAAAATTCGCCTTAACTGATTTATCGTAGTGGTGGAGGACGTGCTCTTGACCGGAATCACCTCCAGCCACTTGGAGTACGCATCCACCACTAGGAGAAAAAGGGTTCCTCGAAACGGGCCAGCAAAATCAATGTGCACTCTGGACCATGGCCCCCTTGCTGTGTCCCATTCCCTGTGCGGAAGTCGGGTCGCCTCCGGTCGGGAGGCCTGGCAGGCTTCACAGGTGCCGACCATGTACTCTATATCAGTGTCTAACTGGGGCCACCAAAAATAGCTCCGGGCCAGCGCCTTGGAGCGGACGATGCCCGGGTGGCTGACGTGCAGCAGCTTGAGCACCCTCGATCGCAGGGATGTGGGGACCACCACCCTTTGACCCCACAACAGGCATCCCCTTTCTAGGGACAACTCAATCTTCTTCCTAAAGAATGGGTCGAATTCTGGACCCGGGGAAGACGCCGGCCACCCCTTCTGTACCCACGAGGTCACTTTCTCCAGCGTCTTATCTTTTCCTGTCGCCCTGGCGATGTCGGCCGGTACTATCGGGGGTTCCTCTAACACCTCTATCAGCAACACCTGACGGTCCCTCTCTATCCCTGCCTGTTGGCTGCCCGTCAATGGTAGAGGAGACCTCGAGAGCGCATCTGCGTGACTGATCTCCTTTCCTGGCCGGTATTCCAACTCATGTTGGTAAGCGTTAAGGAAAATAGCCCACCTCAGCATCCTCGGGGACAGTATCTGTGGCGTGGGCTTATTTGCAGTAAAGATTCCTAGCAGGGGTTTGTGATCAGTCACGATCGTAAACGGGCGACCATACAGAAAGTCGTGAAATTTCTTTGTGCCCGCTACTATCGCTAATGCCTCCCTGTCGGTTTGTGCGTAATTCCGCTCCGCCTGGGACAGGGACCTTGAATAAAAAGCTACCGGGGCTTCCCTCCCGTCTTTCAATACGTGGCAAAGGACCGCCCCCACCCCCACCGGGGATGCATCGCAAACTAGGACCACTGGCCGTTTGGGATCAAAATGGGTTAGGATTGCTTCGGACGTTAGGAGTTGCTTCAACTCTTTAAAAGCCTTCTCCTGCTCATTCCCCCACAGCCATGCCTCCTCTTTTTTAAGCAGCCGATGGAGCGGTTCGGCCACGGACGCCTTCCGAGGAAGGAAAGTGTGGTAAAAATTTAAGAGCCCCAGGAATGACTGTAGCTCGGTTTTGGATGTGGGGCGGGGAGCCTTCTTGATGGCGGCTACTTTTGATTGGGAGGGCTTAATTCCCTCGGGTGTGACACGGAACCCTAGAAATTCAACCTCCGTTTCGAAAAAAACACATTTGTCTTTCCTGAGCCGCAGCCCCGCCTTCTCGAACACCGTCAGCACCTTATCCAATCTCTGGGCCAGTTTGGCCTCACTCCCCCCTGTTATCAATACGTCATCAAAATAAGGCAACACCCCCTCCAAACCCTTCAGGAGGCGTTCCACAAGCGATTGGAACAGGCCGGGTGCCGAGTTCACGCCGAACTGTAACCGCGACACCTGGAACGCCCCTTTATGTGTGACTATTGTTTGGGCCGCTGCCGTGGCGGGGGTAACGGGAAGTTGCTGATAGGCCTGTGCTAAGTCGAGTTTAGCGAAACATTTGCCCCCATTTAGTCTGGCCAGAAGGTGGCTGACCACGGGCACCGGATATGCATTAGGGCGGATGGCCTTGTTAATTGTACACTTATAATCAGCGCAAATGCGCACCTCCCCGTTAGCCTTTAGTGCAGTTACGATTGGAGTTTCCCACTCCGCGGAATCAACAGGAATCAGAATCCCCTGGCCCACCAGTTTGTCCAGTTCCGCCTCTATTTTGTCCTTGAGTGCGAACGGCACCCTTCGTGGCTTGAGTCTTATCGGGCGGACCTCCGGGTCCAGGTCGAACGCTACGGGGGGCCCCTTGAACTTTCCAAGTCCTTTTTTAAAAACGGCGGGGTGCGCGTCACACACCGCTTGAATCGGATCCGCGCCCACGGCATGCACCCCCCCTATGAACAAACCCAAGGGCTGAAACCACTGCGTCCCGAGGAGGCTACAATTTCCCCCTTTGAGAACGACTAAAGGGAGTTCTGCAGAATGTCTTTTATAACGAACCCGAAATTTCCCGACCCCCAGCACTGGAATGCTGTTCCCTTGTACATCTCGTAGCGTGGACCTCAGAGTCTTAAGTTTGGGCCGCGCTTGGGGGTCGATCTTCAAGAACTCTTTCTGGGGAATTATGGAATAATAGGACCCCGAGTCAATCTCCATCCTAACAGGGGCCCCTTGTACTATTACCTCAACGAAGTAATGGTTTTGTCCCGCGGACACGCTGAACACGGGGGCGTCGTCCTCACTGCCGTCCGAGACGCGACCCACGCCGTCCTGCTTCCTCGTGGTTCGGGCGCCATCTTGGGGTCTCGCTGAACGGTCCGGTCTGGCCGAACGGTCTTTCGAATGCCTCCGGCCCTCTTTCCGATTTCTGCATGCCCTGGCGATGTGCCCGCGCCGGCCACAGCTGTAACATTCGGCTTTCCTGAAAGGGCACTTCGCACGCTCGTGGGCCGCCCCACAACCCTCGCAGCGGCGCCCCCCTTTCCGGACCTTCTGTACCTCTTCGCCGTCGCTGCCATCTGTAGAGGATCTCGAGGTTCGTCGGGTCGCGTGCACCGGCTGTCCTGACTTGCCGCGCACCGAGCTTTCCGCTTTGCTGGCCCTAGGACGCCACTCACGCCACTCGTGTATTTCGTCCACTCCCGCATTCGTGGACTCCGCGGACTCCGCGGTCTCTACGACCTCGGCCAGCGTTGGTGGCGGCTCCCTGTTCATCAGGCTGCGCTGCACTTCCTTGTCCTTCAGGCCACACAGCACGACGTCCCTCATGATCATCTCCAGGTTGTCCCACTTGCAGGGGACGGCGGCTACCCTCAGGGCCTCCACGAAAGCCTCTACCGACTCATCCGGCGCTTGGACCCGCCTCCAAAACGCACTCCTAGCGGGAAACATTGCCTTCGAGGGTTGGAAACGCTCACGCAGCAACTTCAGTATGTCGTCGGTTTTGAAGTCATCCAACGTCTTCGGTTCGATCATGCCCACCAGCGTCCGCTTGGTCTCTACTCCCAGCATTCTGGTGAGGATGGCCCTCTTCCTTTCCTCGTCGTCTTTGACTTTGAGTTCCACCAATGCCGCCTTGAAATCCATGTTAAAGATGGTCCAGTCTTGCGGCTTGGTAATATTGAACCCGCTCTGTGTCCTGGCACCTTGGGACTCCATTATCCCACCTTCGTCGCCAATTTGGTGTATGAAAACCAAGACACAGGACACAGCCTCGGGCTGGGTTAACTCAGGTTTATTGCATCGTGGACAGAGGGAACATGAGGTGATGGCGGATCGATAGCTCTTTATATACTGCAGTAATACATTTGAACGTGGTGCCATGGTAGCCCATTGGCTACTGTCTGCGTGACGTCATTTTGAGTCACGCCCTTCTTGTCCAGGTGTAGGTGGTGGCGGGAAAGCTTCCCGCGCTGTTGCCTTTGATGAGTTCGGACCAAGAGAGCTTGGACGCTCGCTGCTGCCAGCTGGTGGTCATTGGCTCGCGTCCTCTTACAGGGTTTATATGATACAGCTGTAGGTTACATTGTTGCTATGGGCACGGTTACATTGGCTCAGATACATTGTAATCCAAGTGGAAGGTAAAACCATTAGAACACAACACATTTCATAAACAAAACATATCAGGCAGACTCTGAGTTTATAATCCAGTTAGCAAAACAGGATGCAATCAAGGGAGGGAGGGAAGGGGGGGGGGAGAAGCAACGATTTTAAAAACTATAAAAGGAGAGGGAAACATGGCTCAAATCTTGTTTGGTTTTTCCATTGCACAATGGATCTTTATTGCTGTGGTTGTCTTTTTGTGTAAGAGTGAATTCAGTGATGGGCAGCTCCCGGATCACAACGGTTCGCGCACGCACCGGGGTTGGTGGTGGTTAGTAGAAATTCCCCATTGCCATGCCCATTTCCCTCCCTTCACTCTGCTGGCTCTCTTCCTGGGTCTCCCTTCCAGGGGCCTCCTCCTGCACACCAACAAACAATCTACAGGGCTTGGTGCGGGTCTGGGGAGGGGTCCTCCAACTACTTCCCCTCCCAACTCCAACTCCACCCCCACCCTCCACCCCAAGGAAAAACCTCTATCTGGGGTGGAAACTCCTCTTTCTTCCAGCCTCTGCTCTCCCTCCACTTTCCTCTTTGTGGGGAGAGAGAAAACAAGGGACGGACCGGAAGGCAGGCTTTTCAGAAAGGGACCATTTCCTTTCCCCTACAGCCTCTGCTCCCCCTCCACTTTCCTCCTTTACTGTCTTGAGGGAACCTTGCCCTCAGAAGGTCTTTTGGCAACTCAGTCCTCCAATGCTTCTAAGAGCAAAACCTTTAACATGTTTTTTTTCCCCTGCTTCTGGAGTTCGATTCTCAGGTACTGCATGACGGAGTGAGCTCCCGTCCCTATCCCAACTCCTGCCAACCTAGCAGTATGAAAGCAAGAAATTGCAAGTACTGCAGATAAATAGGGACCACTTTGGTGGGAAAGGTCACCCTTGCTCAAAAGCCAGTCGGATCTGACTCTAGGGTGCAGTGCTCATTTCCATTTACAGCCAAAGAGCCACTGCTGTCTGTATTTGCAGATGTTTTCATGGTCACATGGCCACATCCACAAAGTAGGCCATGCCCACAGTGTGGTAGTAAAAAAAATTGAAGCCCACCACTGAGTGAATTCACTAACCCCTTGCACATGTGTAAGCTGTATTGTTTTTAATGGAGCAATCTACAGCTTGTGTAACGGTGTTGTCCTGGTTTTCCTCATTTTTGAAGGGCCAGACCCAGTTGGTGTCTCAGGAGGATGGGATGTCCAGCCCTAGACCCATCCAGTTTGGGGTGCCTCAGGGCTCGGTGCTCTCACCTCTCCTATTCAACATCTACATGAAACCGCTGGTGGAGATCATCCGTTCCCACGGGGTGAGGTATCATCAGTATGCTGATGATACTCAGTAATACATCTCGACCCATGGTGAACCAAGTGATGCAGTTGAAATCCTAACTAGGTGCTTCAAGGCTGTGAGGGTTTGCATGGGGGGCAACAGGCTTCAGCTGAATCCCAGCAAGACTGAGTGGTTGTGGGTTCAGGGTCCTGCGTTATCCTGGGAACTACCATCTTTGGTGCTGGATGGGGCTTCCTTTGACTCAAACAGACACTGTGCATAATTTGGGGGGTCCTCCTGGGCTCACGACTACTGCTCAAAGAGCAGGTGGTGGTCATGGCCAGGAAGGCTTTTGCACAACTCTGTGTAATTTGCCAATTATGCCCGTTCCTTGCTTATGGTCACCCATGCTCTGGTCACCTCCAGATTGGACTACTGTAATGCACTCTACATGGGGTTGCCCTTGATAACCATCCGGAAGCTGCAGCTGGTCCAGAATGCGGCTGCCCGGGTGGTGTTGGGGTGTGGGCGCTATATCCATGCCTTGCCACTGCTACGGGACCTGCACTGGCTGCCAGTATGCTTCTGGGTGCAATTCAAGGTGCTGGTTTTGACCATTAAAACCCTACATGGCAGTGGGCCAGGATATCTAAGAGACCGCATTGTCCCAAGGTGTTCGACCCATCCTACAAGGGCAGACCATAGGGGCTCGCTGGTGGTCCCATCAGCCAGGGACGCAAATCTTACCAGGACCAGGAGGAGAGCCTTCTCAGTGTCGGCCCCAACTCTTTGGAACGTCCTGTTACCAGAGCTGCGTCTCCAGGCAGAACTGTATCCCTTCAGGAAGGCTCTGAAAACTTGGCTCTGCCAGCAGGCATGGGATGCATTGGGCAGCACATCTCAGCCTTGCTGGCTCATTTAGCCCTGTGGGGTTTTAATTAAGGGGTTATGTTTTTTTAAAACAGATTTTAATTTTTTTATCAGTTTTATCAGTGGGTTTTTAATTGTATAAGTTTTATTTGATGTAAGCCGCCTTGGGTCGTTAAGGTGAGGAAGGCGGCCTATAAATTGAATAAATAAATAAATAAATAAACTACAAGCCAAAGATCACTGGCTGTGGAGCTCTGTGCAATTGTTTTACTGCAAAAAAGGAATGTGCAAAGCAGCCTGTGGCAAAGATGGGCATATTCATTTATTTGTGATCAGATTGCATTGGTTTTTCAAAACCTGCTCCATAATATTTCTCATGTTGCAAAGACACAGGAGCTCTGTTGAATCCATCTGCATTCTCACTATTTAATGTTAGAATGAACGCTGTCACCTTTCTCTACATCATTTCTACCTAACAGATTCTTACAGTTTCCACCAGGATCATTGATTCACACCATGTTCATCACCTGACTTAATAATAGCTTACATTGGCAAAAAGTTTTGCCAAAGTTAGCACAGGTGAAATTGCTTTAAAGGTTGAAGATCATAGGAAGCATGTGTGGAAATTGATTTATTTTTACACACAGTGCACAGGTAAACTAACATTAGTATGGCTGCAAATGGGTTCTTTTGAACTACAGTGGAACCTAGTATAATGGGAAAAAATCATTCCACAAGGCTGTTTGCTATGCGATTTTTTCATTATATGAATTTTTCCCTCAGTATAATGAAAATTCCAATGGAAAAACTTCTATAACAAAAATTTCTATGGAAAACTCGTATAATGAAAAAATGTTGCTGAGCTAATTTTCCCATATAAATTTTCCTTATGTGAGTTTTCCCCATAGGGATGCCAATTCACATAGCAAAAACATTCATTATATGAGTTTTCCCCATAGGGAGCTCTATTTGCACATAGCGAAACTTTTTGTTAGGCGAGGTGCCATGGTTTTCAATTTCTTTTCGTTATGCAATTTTTTTCGCTATAGGAGGAATTCGTTATATGAGGTTCCACTGTACTTGCCAGAGGTCATTTATTTTGCATTAATAAATTGTTTGGGGATATGTATGTCTCCTGTGTGTCAGTTCATTCCCCCACCTCCACCTCATCATCAGCTGGGCTGTCTCTGCCAATTACCAGTGGCAATTAAAAATAATAATTTCAAGAGACATATTGTTACTTCAAATAAATGTTTTAAAAATGATTACTGTGGATCAGCTGAGAAGAAGTCCAGCTGATTGGTGGATCAAGCTGAAATCATTGCAAGCTTTTTCACAGAGATCTATAGGGCACTCGATATGGGTTCCAGCAAGTCCGTGAAGATCTGCTGCCATAGATCATCAGAAGCCCTTCTCAGCTGATTGGCTCCCTCTTAAGGACAGCTGAAAACGGGTCTGTTTTGCCAAACAATCTGGCCAAGCCTTGGTTCTTAGGATCTTGAGGCAATAAGTGGATGGTAAGAAACAAAGTTTTATTAGCTAAATCTTCCTACAAGCATACAACTATTATAGAACAAGAAATCAAAGCAGCAATGCACAACAAGCAAGTTTCTCCAATCAGCTGCAGGGAGCACTGCGGCAGCAGAGTGGGGGGGTTGTCTGGGCCACAACACCTTGATAGATGGTCTCTGGAGTCTGAGGGTCAAGTTTCCCTCCTTTTATCCTCCTGGGCAAAGGTGCTACCTCATCATCCCTGGCTCTAAGCCACTTGCTTGGAGGTGCAAAGTTTTATTTGACAGCACCTAGGGTGGAGATGTTGACCCATGTATGGATAATCCTAGGCTTGTTTATCAGTCAAGGACAATAGGATGACATCATGATTCACTCCATGCCTATCTTCTCATGCCAGGGACTCTTCCTACTGTTTACAGCTGCGCTAAATCTAAACATTTCAAGAAAATGATAAAATTAACTGGGGAACTTTGATTTCCCACCAAGCAAGCAAACTTAGCTCATCATAGGCACCTACTATTTTAATAATTTCACAAGCTTGTTGGAGGAAGTGCAAAGTGCCACTAACTCCTCAGAATACAATAGTCTTCTGCATTTGCCATCATCCCCTGGCACTACAGGGTCCAGCTGATTCATGGCAGTACATCCCCATGGACCTAAAACTGAGTTCATAGGTTAAAAAAACACCCCAATGTATTAAATCTTGATTTTTTAAAAAAACCTGTAACCACCACATCTTTGCATGTATGACTAGGCCTAATAGATATCACATAATGGACAGCGACAGAATGTGCAACATTCTATATATAATGTTGCTTCCTGCCTCACTCCCATATCTGCCTGATGATGGAGCAGAGCCCATCTTAACCTATAAAACCAAGGGTTAACCGTTGAAACTTGCTATAGGTTGCTATGCCTCGCCCTACTTGCCTGCACTCACCCTTCGTGCACACGGCCGATCTGGGTCCGCAGGTCAACAAAGGATTGAGAAAACAGGCAGTGGGGCAACAGCCCCACAAACGCGAAAAAGGGAAACAACTTCATTTCCCAATGTTCTTTGTGCCGCGCTGCACCACAGCCAATCAGGCTGAGAGGCGCGACCACAAAGAACATTGAAAAACGTGCCGCGGCCAATCAAAATCGAGCCGCAGGGGAAAAAATGCACCACAACAACAAATCACAAACCCATAACTACAAGCCCCAGAGTTCTGCACGACATGAGCGCGCAGAATGCTGAGGAAACCGGCGCCCGAAAAATTAAAAAGAAAAACAACTCACCGCTTCACAGCCAAGCAAACACCAGCCGGCTTTCTTTCCCTCACCAACGGCGCCTGAAGGTCCCGACTGGAGTTTCCTCTTTGATATCAAGGGGGGGGGGTTTGCGATCCCCCTCTCTGCTGACTACCCTAGGGTTGGGAGGTTTGTGGGGACAAAAGGGGTATGCCCCCCCAACCCTTCTGGACCCAGGAGACCAGGGAGAGTGGATCGATTCCCCCCCTCCTAAAAAAACTCCATCTTTAAAGAGAAGAAACCAAGCGGTTTCTTCTCTTTAAAAACAGTTGTTTTAAGGAGGGGGGATCGATCCACTCTCCCTGGTCTCCTGGCTCCAGAAGGGTTGGGGGGATATACCCCTTTTGTCCCCCCAAACCTCCCAACTCCGGGGGAGCCAGCGGAGAGGGGGGGTCACAACCCCCACCCACTGATATTAAAGGAGAAACCCTGATCTACTTTCATGACTCCACACAATCAAAGCACCATAACACAATAAAGCCCCCTCCCCACCACCTAGCCCACCCTTCCTATCCCCCACCAACAACGCCCCCCTCTCCACCACCTACCCCACCCTTCCTAACCCCCAATGACCATGCCCCCTCCCCACCACCAAATAAATAAATACTTTTTTAAAAAATAACTAAAAACACAGTCAAAAACATCCAAAAATACACAAAAACAAAAACACCAAAAACAATACGAAGTAAACAAAAACACAATAAAAAACAAAACAAACAGACAAAAATACAAATTCCAACACCCCCCCCCACACACACACACACAAAAGAAAGAAAACAAGCAAACTTACCAAAAGATGTCCTACCTCCACCAGGACCGGAAAAGAAATGAATAAAGAAAGAGACTACTTACCAGAAGAAGCTCCACCCAGAGGCCAGGAGAGAAAAAACAGTCAAAATACAATAACCCCTACCAGCACCACCTGCTGGCCACAATAGTAAAAACAATTCAAAAACACACAACAGCTCCAAACAAAAGGCCACAAGAGTAAAAACAAATAAAAAACATAACACAAATTCACAATTTTACACAAAAGGTCACACCAATAAAAACAAGTCAAAAAAATTACACTAAAACACACTTTAACACAAATCACAAACATATGTCAATAAAATACAATAGAAACTTTTAAAAATCCTGTGCTGAGTTTTAACTCAAATTTAAACCCAAAACATCTAAACACATTTTAAAAACATTGAATGTAAAAAAACATTTACTTTTACATTATTAAAATTATTAACTATGGTACAACTAATTTAAAAAATTAAAAAAACTAAAACATTATTCGCTTACATAAAACAAATTGAAAAAATTATATCATACTTTGTTTTTTTATTATTCCTCAAAAAAAAACCTCAAAAAAGCAGATCACAGATAATAACAGCCAAGCAAAAAAAAATTACATAAATAAACATTAAAAAAAATAAAATTACAGACTAAGCAATTTTAAAAAAACATTAACACAATTTAACCTTCCAACACAATTTAAAACAGCCTGGCAATGCCGGGCAACCTCTGCTAGTTTTATATATACTCTCTCTCACTCTCTCTCTCTCTCTGTGTGTGTAAATGGGCACCCTTTGTTGACCCAGTGTGAGAAAGATTAGCTGATGACACAAGATTGCCGTTACCGGAGCATGCCTGATTGTGGTTCAAAAATACCACAATCTTCAAGGAGGCTCTTTCTGCTGAGTGAAGATTTAGGTAATCACTCTTCTTCCATGGCTCGGTAGTGAGTCAATGCCAGGGTAAGCAGCAGTGGATGAGGAATGAGTCTTATATTTATGTGTAAAGTAACTTTAAACCCCAAATACCCATCTCCGTAGACTGCCAGTTAGTACAAAGGCTTGCTGGCTCAGCAGGAAGGTGTTAGTGTGTGCGTTGCTTGAATGTGCATGAGGGACTGCAGGCCTGTGCCCCATTCCCTCTCCTTGCTTCTAAGTTTTTTTGCATGCGGATGCTGGCCGCATTTTACTATCGGGAACCAAACATGGAATGAAGCACTGGCATCATCACTCATCCATCTTCTTGTGACACAAGCACTGCCATTAGTAGAACACAGCCTAGGAGAAAACTTCCCCTCTTCCAACCTCTGCCAGTTCAGATGCTGTGGCATCAAAAGGCCTACACTGTGATATCATAAGGGTCTTGTGCTGGACCCTAAAATCTCAGGGATTGGGATACAATTGACCTCGCAACCCTATTACTAGTGTTGAAGAAAGATTCACTTAACAGTTCCATAAACTCCCGTACAGTTGAACCCCGTATAACAAAAAATTTCCCTACTCAATTTATTTTATTAGAGCACAAACCTGGGTAAAGCAAAGGAGCCTGTCAACTGACTGGTTGAATAAGCATCCAAGCCTTATCAGTTTATTCTCTGATCTGTCTTCTCTGCCAGAAATGTCACCTGGTTTTAACTAATCAGTTGCAAACTCCACCTAGCTGGTCACCTTTCACTTTCACCAATGCATTTCCTAAACAAATGAAATACATAATTGGTAAGAACTTAATCTCTACTGTCAAGATCCAAATAGCAATCTACCACATGCCAATTTGCCAAGTGAAAAATAGTCCCCTGATACATTTCTGTCTGCAGGATAAGGTGTGCCTAGAGGTAAAATATTTCCAGTGAACTTAGTTTCTTTATGTGAATCGGTGACCTTGAGAACAACAGGGTGAAAGCTCAGATGCTTTCCAGCTAGTCTCCTCCCACCCTGTTATGATTCTCTTGCACAATATCTCTTTCAGTGAACGTATTTCAGCAGACGTTGAAGGGTTCTCTCAGGAACACTATCGCTCTGAACAGTGAGTTAGGCTAGAGTTGGACTGAGTGTCACCCAATACATTTGTGATACTCAACTCAAGTTTTCTCCTTTCCATCCAAATTTGAAGAAGCTGTTTTGACCCTTAATCAGTCTCTGGAATTAGCAGGAGACTGGATACTTAAAGGCAGATCAGGGAAAAGAATTCACCAAGGGCTAGACGGGGTTATTTAGCTTCTTAGGAAACAAGAGTCATGCGGTGACTGTGCCTCTCTGTTGTCATAATCCAACCCCACGTTCAACAAGAACTCACTGGGGAGTTTTCTAGAGCTGATAATTTGCTTCCCATGTTGGAAGGCAGCCTGTTCTTAGTAAGGGGTTGCCTACTACTAAGCAGTAAGTAGAATGACAATACAGTACAGTTGTATCTCACTTAAAGAGCATAATGTGTTCCACAGGATTGCATATTAAATGAGTTTGCTCTTTAACTGAAACACCATTATAAGTGACCAATTGTGACTTCTTGTGCGTGGGGTGGGGGGGTGGGGTGGGGAATTGTGGGGGTGGGGAATTGTGAACCCT
Source organism: Bradypodion ventrale (assembly GCA_035047345.1). Classification (NCBI taxonomy): domain Eukaryota; kingdom Metazoa; phylum Chordata; class Lepidosauria; order Squamata; family Chamaeleonidae; genus Bradypodion; species Bradypodion ventrale. Next base: position 213,060,609 of record JAWDJE010000001.1, read on the forward strand.
GATTTAGTTGTTAAGCAAGTTTTTGGTTGATTTTAGTTGTTAAGTGAGTCAATCATTCAGAGAAAATTCTGCTTTTTAAGCGATTTAGTCTCTAAGCGAGGCACTCTTTATGCGAGGTTTTACTGTATGTGTGTGTTTGTATGTGTGTGTAGACTACTCTAGTGGCAGTTGGTATAATTGTCACACTGCTATGGCAATTCCTGAAAGATTTGGAGGCCCTATTAGAATTTTCCACAATACTGTCAATATCGTGCCACTCTGAAGGACTGTGGATGTTTTAGATCAGGAGTTCTCAACCTTCTTAAGCCAGGGGTTGGATCATGCCCTCTCAGACTGTTGGTGGGCCAGACTGGTGCCCCCCACTTCCACCACCAAAACTCCCCCCATGCCACCAGTGTGGCCTGCCAACACTCCACTCCATGCTGCAAAGCTGCCAACACTCCCCCCATATCACCAGTCAGGCTCGTTAACACTTCCCCCCACACTGCCACTACTGCCACCGCAAACACTCTGGCCCACAAACACTCCCCCCCCCACGCCACCACCACCGCTTCCCTGCTTACCAGCTTGCCAAGGGTGAAGGAGGGGTCATGCCTGTCTTTGCCCATGCTCGGCCAGAATGGCACCTGGGAAAGACGCAGATAGCCACATGTGTCTGCTGCTTCTACCGCCATCCGTTTCCCCTCCACCTGGCTTGGCATGTCCCTAACGCCGATCTGTAGCAAGGTGGATGTTGTAAGCCTTCTTACAACATCCACCCTGCTATGGAGTGGTGTTAAGAACACACCAAGCCAGGTGGAGGGGAAAAAGATGGCGACGATGGCAGCAGGAGCAAGGGTGGGGCCAGATGGAGTGGTGCTGTGGGCCAGATCCAGCCACCAGCAGACCATAGGTTGAGAACCCCTGTTTTAGATGGTGATGTCTGAAGGCACTGTGAGGAGTCAAAATGGTGGATACCAGCCCCAGTCATTTCATGCATGGGCAGATTTTCAGAGCTGCAGTGAGCCAAGATAGGAGACAGACAGCTGAGATGACAACTGCTGCAGAGTCTGCTGTGTGTTGATGTTGGGATGAAGCCCCATTTCTTCTGCTCTAATGACACTCCACAGTTGTACATAACTGGCTTGAGAAATTTGGCTCCCTGGTGCAGAGAAAAAGATGGCAACTACCAGACAGACAGCAGTGGTGGGTATCAGCCCATCCAAGTTTTGAAATAAAGTAGTCCTAATTCGGGTGCAACGCAGGTTTTCCCCCTGGCCACGCCCACCATACCACACCCACAGTGTGGTAGTAATATTTTTTTTGGAGCCCACTTCTGGACAGAACCCAACTAGACTGGCAATTGACTCTTCAACACTGGTGACTAGGCAACATCCCCCACTGCAAGAGTGGCCAGCCTTTCCAACTTTTGAGAAAAACCTAAATTCCTATCTCTCCATTGTCATAATCCAACCCTACATTCAACAAGCACATTCACTTTGTAATTTAAAACTAAATAGTAAAGGTAAATGCCTCCCTTGCTCTAAAGCCAGTCATATCTGACTCTAGGGTTCAGTGCTCATCTCTGTTTCAAAGCCGAAGAGCCAGCATTGTCTGCTTCTGCAGACGTTTCCGTGGTTATGTGGCAGGCATGACTAGATACCAGAGCGCACGGAACCCTGTTACCTTCCCACCAAAGTGGTCCCTATTTATCTACTTGCAATTTATTTATTTCGAACTGCTAGGTGGGGAGGAGCTGGGACAAAGAAGAGCTCATTCATCGAACTGCTGACCTTCTGTCTCCCAGTCAGCATCTTAGCTACTTGAGCCACTGCAGTAAAAAAAGCAGTAAATTTTTTTTTTTTAAAGTAAGCACAATGTTTTTCCATGAACCTTGGGTTCTAGTAACAATAACTTTACAAAAACATGTTGAAGCTGATAAAATAGTTTGTGTCATTATGAAGCTCTCAGCCTTGCCCCCTCATTGGAATTCCTTCATGCTTCTCTCAATTTGAACACCAATGCTATTCTGCACCCTGGGACAAAAGATTAGTTTATGGGCTAAAGGACCAACCATGTGCCACATACACGGCTCTCTCTGCTATTAATACTATTTCTTCACACACCACAGCTGCTGCCTCAGGCAGCTGCTTTACTGGCTCTCCATAACTGCTATTCCCTCAGAAGCGTCTCCTGAGTCCTGCCCTTAGCTAAGAGGGAAGCAAAGGAACACATGAAAGAAAACAAAGGGAAGAATGTTACTCATGTGACGATTTAGGATCTCCCATTAATCATCCCCTACCAAACAGTCTCAGGCTAATTAGAGAGGGAAAAGTGTATCACACAGCTTGCAAAATGCAGTAAACAGTGCTATGAATCTAGATTTTTTCTCTCTCCCTCTGGTGAGGCTTGTGTTCAACAGGCAGCAGCATATTGTACATTAGAATAGAGAACACAAAGAAGTGAAGGGTTCCAATTCAATAATTGCAGAAGGGTTAATAATTCCTACCTCTCTTACCAAATCTACCGCCTGCCCTCAGTTGATATTTGCAGCAAGAAACACCTTTAGAATTGACCAAGAATTGTGGGAGGGGAACATTCAGAGGGAAAATGGTATGTGAGATTGATGATTTAGGGGGGAAATCCCGTTGACATAAAGTTATGCTGCATAAACTGGAAATAATTAAGTTAAACAAATTGAAAGCTTTCTATAGTCAATAGAGCATACCTGTCAAGTATCCCAGATTGGCCAGGATTTCCCATATTTCTGTGCCTCTTCCTCTACTTTCCCGCCGCCATCCCATAATTTGATGGCGGGGAAAGTAGGTACTGCACATGCGTGTATGCGCAGAACGGTTCTGCATAGAAGGGTTCGGCACAGGTCCTGTAATTTCTGGAGCCGCGCTTGACAGTTATGCAATAGAGGCAGCAATGTGGAGGCAAGTTTTGGCTATTAAAACCCCCCTCCACCCAGAGGTTCCCAAAGGCTCCCCTCAGGGCAAACCAGAGCCCTAGGAAACCTCAGAAGCTGAAAAGGAGGGAAGGTATGAAGCTTTCAATTTATTTACGTTATTTCCAGCACTGGAATTGTTTTATGCTGGGACAACTGTATCCAACAGAATGCTGTCCCTCCTCTTTGGTATAATTCTAGATGGGATCAGCCACTTTAATTTAAACATGTCCTAATGTAACTGGTGTGCACTGCAAATTTTTTTTACTACCTCCTCTGTGGGCTGGCCAAAATGTGGGCAGGGCCAAACCTGTGGGCATGGCCAAACACCCTGCATTATGGGCTATGGAGGTGACCGTGGCCAACCAAGTGGGCATAGCCTGGGGTAATTTCCGCTACAGGTTCTGCAGAACCTGACAGAACCTGCTGCAGTGCATCACTGAATGTAACATATAGCGTGGCCATGAGGAGGTAGTTAGTGTCAGAATGGTACAAATTCAGGTTGCGGATTTGAATGCTTATAATTCAATTCTTCTCCATTAAGCAACAACAACATTTCCAAAAGAAACAGAGATCTCTTAGGGAGATAGTTCTACCTAACCCACTTCCATGAAGGCCAAACTAGATGTTTGGGCACAAGTTTCTTTTCATTTTCAGATATAAACCAAGGTGGGACTGGTCTTCTTTCAACTGAAAGACAGACACTGACTGAAATCTTTAACTTAGTGCAGTTAGTTGCACCATAGTAAGCCCATTAGAATAGTGGGGATTTGGTGAGTCAGCTCCTCCATAAAGTCCATTGATTCAAATGGGGCTATTTTAGTTGCACTCCAGGTTAGTTTAGTAAGTTGCAACTAAGAATACGCCCATATGAATCAATGGAACTAACACAGGAGTGGACGTATGAAATCTACACCAATTCAGTGTGCCTACTCAAGTGCAATTTACTATTCTAAGCTAAAGGATTCTAGCTTGTGGAACATCACTCATCTAGACTGTTGTCTCTCCTCACCATGTTATTCCAGGCACTTTAGTTTGTTTGTGCCTTGCTTCCAGTCTTTTTCTTCTTCTTTGCTTCCTCTTTTACCCTTTTGGGTGTCAAGGGAGATACAAGGTTCTGGCACTTCTGGCAGCCTCCACCAGTGTTATTTGGTGTTTTTGTAATATTTCTTTGATGTTCTCCCTCTACCTTCCTTTAGGTCTGCCTTGAAGTCTTTGTCTTTCTCTTCTTTTCACATACCATATATACTTGAGTATAAGCCGAGTTTTTAACCCCAAAAATGAGGTCCAAAAAGGGGACTCAGCTTATACATGGATCAACAACCACGAGGGTCTAAAATATGGTTTTTGAGTGATTCGGCAGTTTAAAAATAAGCTTCGGCACTTCTGTGGCAAAACAGCTGAGGCGCAATTACCACAACTGGCCACAATAGGGCGCAAATTGCAATTTTCCATAAGTATACATTGAAAATCAATTTCTTCAATTCTGAAGTTTGTTTTCAAATCATTCCTATGGAAAACTGCAGATAGATAAATAAGATCTACAATGCAATGGCATCCCCCTTCTGAACTGGTGTGTGCCACCACTGGTTGGGTGGTGCGAATACAGTAAAAAATGCACTTAATTAATTAATTTTACTGTATTTTCATTATTTTAATTACTGAAACTCACTAGTAGCTGCTGCATTTCCCACTCTCGGCTTATACTCGGGCCAATCTATTTTCCTGGGTTTTCAGATCAAAATTAGGTACCTCAGCTTATATTTGGGTTGTCTTATACTCAAGTATATACGGGTAAATTGCAATTGCAGTCCAACCAATCAGATTGAAATTTTAGCCCAGTACTGAAAGCAAGCAAAATACTGCCTTTGGATTCCATACCATACAAGACTTAACTGTATTACTCCTTTAACCCAGAGCAGTTATGCTCCTTTTAATTTGTATTTTAATATGTATTTTAGGTTCTGTTCTTTTGATGTACAATGCTGGCCTTGGACCATAATAAAGATTTATTTATTTATTGTTTGATCTGTACATACAAATGCAAGAGCAGGTGATACCTTTATTTTAACAATGATAACAATTGTATCAAGTCGATTCTGATGTATGGTGATCCTTTCCAGGCAGAGAATACACAGAAGTGGCTTCCCATTCCCTCCTTCAGGGGCACCCTGTGACTGTGCAGCTTGCTCAAGGCCATACTGGCTGGTTCTTCTCCCAGGAGGCACAGGAGGCACCCTTTTGTTCTGTAGTCAAATACCTAAACCACAGAGCTATCCAGCTGGCTGATGTTAGACCATTAAAAAAATTGATTTTAAGCTTCAAACAAAGAACTGGCAAATAATCTGCATATCCTCCACCCCTCCCCATTACCTGCTTTTAAAACACAGGGATTCTGTTTGGCTGGGGAGGGGTGGCTGGGAAAAAGGCAATACAGAAAGGTGACTGCCTCCATCAGAGAACTAGGATCCAAATTTGGTCAACCCACCAGGCAGAAGATGCCAATTGAAGACAAATTAATAGTGTTACCTGGTGGGTGCAAGAAGCCAACATTTTCTTCAGTTTGCAGTCTCCCTTGGTTGATGTGAAGAGTCCACAACATTCTCCAGGTTTGTGCTATGGATGGCCATTGAGTATCTCTCATAGTTCAGCTCAAAACCATACCCACCACCCATACCTGTCAAGTTGCGGTTTTGAGAATACTGGAAGCACTGCTGCCTCTGACAGGCATGCATGCGCAGTAACCTTTTTGCGCATGCACAGAAACCCCTAATGCATGTGCACCTCCACCTCTGATGGGCATGCATGCACAGTAAAATCCCCTCTTGCTGCTCCAAATTCGGGATGATGGCAGGAAAGAGTGGGAAAGAGGGGGTAAAATACGGGATTTCCCAGCCAATACAGGAGACTTGACAGGTATGCCACCACTTCAAGGCCATTTACAGCTGGTGTTTGAACTCACCTTAAGAAGCATACCTGGCACAGACATCTGTCATGAATTTTTGGGACACTTATATTTTTTCTGAACTATCCACAACATCTGGTGCTCAGCCTGAAGGAGATGAATTATCATCGAAAGCTAGCTTTTTCTTCCATTTTTAAAAAGTGATCTTATAAAGGCATCACGTGTTCTTTTAAAGACCACAAGGAATGTGACTATTTTAATCTGCAAATATACTCTTACTTTACTTATCCTATGTTTTTAAATAAAAAATCTGTAGTTCAATAGGATAAGCAGAAACTATTCAATATGATTCAAAGTGTCAATGAAACCTTTAGCATTCCAGCCATGTGAGTTATGCAAATACTCAACTTTGAAATCTGGTTAGCCAATCGTGTTGACATCTTGTTGTGAATTCATCTGGTGGACATTGTTAGAGTGAAAGGTAGGATTTGATGGAACTTGTTGCTTTTTCCTTGCTGAATATTTTAAAAGAGCCTCTGGATATCTAGAGAAGACTCATTTACTGGAAATGTCCACTTCTGCTTCAGCTGTAGGATAGTCATACTATTATAAAGGTTAATAGCAGATAGATAGACAAACAGACATTACTTCCAGCAATGGTTCCTTGAATACATGAATAGGGTTATACCTACAGGAGGCAATGCAATACTCCTGTTTTAACACTATACTTGTATCACCTTTCCATTAGGGCTGTCTATGGTGTCAGTCAGTGAGAATTGCATCTCCTCCAGTCTCTAGCTATGACTCCCAATTTGGATATTAACTGGCTTTTAAATTAGTGTGGGTAGATTAAGCATTTGCAAGAGGAACATATAAAGACAAACAGTAAAAAAGCATTTGATAAAATTCAAAGGTTAAAGTCAGAGTTGATAAGAAAAGATATGCAGAAGGTAAAAAAAAGATCTATTATATTTGAAGAGAGAGCATTTTGAATATAGTAATAGGAATTCTAAATTATTGGCAAGAGCTGCTAAAGAAAAGAGGACGAAAAGAGAGATTGGAATTTTGATAAATAAATCAGGGGTGAGATGTAATAAGGCTAATGATAAGTTTGAGATTGTAAAAGATTTCTATCAGAGCTTGTATACTAAAAGAGATATCAACATAGAAAAGTTGAGAGAACACTTAGAAAAGCATGTGCAAATAAAAATAGAATTGGAACATAAAAATAGAATGGAGGAGCGAATAACAGAAAAAGAGGTAAAAGATACAATAGCCAACCTGAAGCTAGGTAAATCCCCGGGTGAGGATGGATTGACAGCGGATTTTTATAAGGAATTTAAAGATAGTGTAGTTCCAAGATTAGTGAAATTGTTTAATTATATATTAGATGGGGGAAAGATACCGACATCATGGAACAGAACTATAATTGTTTTGCTGCTAAAGCCTGGAAAGTATGTTGAAAAAGTGGAATCTTATAGGCCTACTAGCAGATTTTGCCCAGCAGTGCCAGGCTGTTTTAAATGGTTTTGGAGGGTTTTTTTTCTTAATGTTGGTAAAGAGCCGGGCTGTTTTAAATTGTGTTGTAAGTGATAATTCTTTTTGGTAATTTATGTAGAACTGCTTGGTTGGCAGGAAAAAAAGCCTATAACCAAACAGCTGGAAATCTAACATGAGAGGAGCTGCTGATAGTATGAACTAATGTTCTTACAAGGAGGCTGGAAGTGCAGACACCATGATTTCTGTATTTGTGTGATTCTAATAAAGAGAGCTCCAGTGACAAATTGAGATGTAATATCCACCTGTCCAGTCCTGAGATGCAAACAGCAGTTCGTACAACAACTATTTCCACATCTTCCCAGCTAGGCCACAAGACCTATGCTCATTGTCCTACACACTTTTCTGAGGCACCCAGGAGGGTCTCTAATTGCCTTAAAATTGCTCTTAATGGCATGTCCAGTTGGGGAAGAATCAAACAGATCAAAAGATTCCTTGCCTCCCACAATGTGCAATCTCTATAGAACGGCAGAGTGTTGGTCTATTGAAGCTATAGAAATCCCATTCATTCTTTAGTAGACAAATCATAGGCATAGAAATTCTGTTGTGCTCCACCAGCCACAGGTACCTGTCAGATGAAATGAGGATGGAAGCTCATAGCAGAGGGGGGAAGGAGGGGTGGGTAGTTACAGTGACAAACATCAAGGTAAAGGTGGGGTTGGGACTGGAAGAGGAAGGAGTACAGCAAGGGAAAACAATGACATGTGACTAATGATATTGATGTGCTGAATGGAAAGCACAGCACAGCATCACATCACAATGAAAGACCACCACCATGTGTCACAAAATGCCACAACTCTACTATTTTCCCATCCTCTTTCCCTGAATGCTGAACCTGCTTCAAACCTTTGAAATTAAACCTGCCTTATGAATATGAATGACACACCCACCCCAAGGTTTCCTCAAATGGTCACACTCTGCTTAAGTGTAATAATTTATTTCTAGTCTCCTTGTTCTATTGCATTCTTTTTAAAACTGGTGTTGCCCAAATGAATTGGGTTACAATCTATGGTCCAACAGATCAATAGGTCACTAGCTTTGGGAAAGTTTCCCTATGATAACTAAACCTAAGTGTGTGCAACTTAAGTAATACTGTATGACTTCTCTGCAAAGGTCTCCCATGCATGAAAGCCAGTTGTATCTGACTGCAGGGGGTGGTGCTCATCTCCATTTACAGCCAAAGAGCCAGCGCTGACTGTGTCTGCAGACATTTCTGCGGTCATGTGGCAGGTATTACTAGAATGCATTGAATGCTGTTACCTTTCCCACAAAAGCAGTACCCATTTATCTACTTGCAATTTCTTGCTTTAAAACCCTTATTTGAGGGGCTCTCTAATTGTGCCATCAGCCAGGGGGGCTCGCCTCACTGGCACAAGGAGGAGGGCCTTCTCCGTGTCCGCACCGGCCCTTTGGAACCTCCTGCCTGTGGAACTGCGTCTCCAGACGGAGTTGTTGCCCTTTAGGAAGGAACTAAAGACCTGGCTGGCGGGCCAAGTTTGGGGTGTGGGTGGGGATGGGGGTACCATTGGGTGGTTGGTATAGAGAAGTGTGCCTTCCCCCAAGGTACTTGCGCACTTTTTAGGGGTGGGATTTTTAACTTTTAACTTTGTTTTATCATGTGTCTTTTTATGTATTTACTGTCTGCTATGTAAACTGCCCTGAGTTGGGTTATACCTGAGTGGGCGGTATATAAGTGTGAAAAATAAATAAATAAATAAATAAAACTGGCAGGGGCATCTGACAGGAGCTCACTCTGTTGCACAGCGCCCAGGTCTCGAACTGCTGACCTTCCAGTTGTCAAGCTCAGCATCTTAACCACTAAGTCACCGCAACCCTATTTAGAAGTTTATATCCTGTTTTTCTTACTAAGAAAATAAACTTAAAGCAGCCATGTTTTCCTTCTCCCTTTTCTTTCCCATTTTTCTATTTTCTCCCTTTTGACTTTTTCTGCACCGTAAAAGCACTTTGGCAGGGATTTGACATATTCTTTTTTTGTATGGTCCTCCAAACCAACCAAACCCCACAAACCAGAATTAACTTTTCAGATAATTCAAGCCCATTGCTTCATTCTTATTAGCAAAGGAAAATGGATGCATTCCCATTTTCTCCAAAAAAATAAAATAAAAATCAATCTAGATCCTATGGCCTCCAATGTATGTTCAAGAACCTGAGTTTCATTTTTAATCTTAATGGTATTACAGTTTTGTTGGTTAATAAAAACTTTGCTTCCAACTCATTAGAGAGGAGCTCCTTGGCATGTGATGCTTTGAATCTTGAGGTTTCACCCTCCCTAAAATTCCTAGCATGCATAGCTAAAACTTAGCAGGAGTGACTAAGGACTTTGGCATGGTTGGCATCATGGGGTGGACACCATCTTGAATTATTCTTAGCACTGAAAATGTGCTCCAGCAACCCAAGGTGGCAGGACTTCTGTTGGCAGGCTCATCGTAGCCACAGCAAAACCACTAGCCCTGCAAGCAGAACATTGGCAAATGTTCAGCTCAGGCCATCTGCAAAAGTTATTTCCTTCAACAAGCCACAAATTAAAACAGGGTAATTCTATTCTAGATCCCTTACATCTATAGCCCCACAGGCATATACCCAACCCCTTCACATTTTTACGCTAAACTGTATGCTGTCTTTGTAATCCAATTTTGGTACGTAGTTTTCTTTCAAGAACAGCAGCAACAGCAACCAACAGCATTTTAAATTCCACAGCAGCTCTGCTTGTACTTAAAGTAAAAAGTGCATGTGAAACACATTTAGCAATGTTTCCTATTGCAATATGCTTCAGCCCGTTTGGAAAGAGAATCACTTGGAGTGCTGAAGCCTTGGAAATAGCCGCTCTTGGGAACAAGGAATTTGAATTTCTCACTAGTGGCCCCGGCACCCTGGAAAGCCTCACTTTCACATGTTCACCTAGCCCCTCTCTCCAAGAATTTAGGAAGGCCATTAAGGTGAAGCCAAAGAAAAACCATTTTGAACTTTAATTGAACAAAAAAGTAAAAAAAATGAGAAAACAATAGAGTGTATGGTTTCTAGACCTGCCTTTTGTTAATCTATAAAATTGCCTGTAGTCCTGAACTGCTTGTCTTTCTTTTCTCTACCCATCTCTTGAAGTAGGTTGGAGAGAAGAGAACCCTTTTACAAAAATAATTTTTAATAAATCCTCTCTTTCTCTCTCTCCTAATTTTGGTGCATATATTCCTTTTGGAACCCACAGCCATATGAGCTGTGATATGCCCATTTTCAGCAATAAAGGCCATACTGTTCAGAGAGACTGTTCAGGATCCGGTTTATTGTAAAGTCTTGCAGGCATTATTACACAATTCCTGTAATCAGTCCCTCTGAACTCGGCCCCATGGCAAGAACTAAGCGACACCCTGTGTGTGTGCTTGCTGGAGAAGACCCAGGCTAGCCTTGCGGAAGCTACCTGTGGAAGAGTAGGAAGTATAGATCTGGCCCGGCCACACCTTCTTTACCAGTGGCCCTTTATATACAGTCTCGGGGGTGGGTATTCCTTATACAAAGTAGCAACCCACTGGATAGGCTTAACTAACCAATCATAACAAGATACCAATGGTTTTAACCAATGAGGAACAGGATCCAAAGTTGCACCCAACCATAGACTCCTGATTAGCATACAGGGCGTGTCACGAGGGGGAGACTTCATGCCAAATCTTACCCTTATTTGAGATGGCGGGAAATCACCATTTTGTCTTTGCAAGCGTTGCATGCGCAACCTGCAATTATAGTTGAATACACAACACCTTTGCATTGGCTTTCATCTCATTCCTTTGTTTTGTGGAAGGGCAGGAGTGACTAAGGCTTTGGCCAGACAGGCATTATATAAGTCTAATAGACAGACAGACATCTTCAAACTCTCTTCTTAAAATAAGATAAGATGCATAGAGATTTAGTAGGAAGCAGAATCAGAAAATGGAATGTGTGTAAAATTATCAGGTGGTTAAAACCATCAAAAAGAATTTCGTTCAAGAAGATGGACCCCTGGTATCTGACAGGGATTGGGAAAAGTATACTGTACCTTCAGGACTCAAAGATCATGCCCATAAACATTCATTATGATGCTCTCTTGGTTTTCAAAGGCTGCTGCTCTGTTGCCTAGGCAAAGTCTGGCCTGTAATGACAAGAAGCAGTATAATGACAGTGATCTTCAAAGTGGCTTTTGGTGGCAGGGACCAGAGGGTAATGGTGCACAATAATTAGTACATTATTACCTCCTTTGAGCCCTTAGGAGTGGTCCAGTTAAGTATTATTAGACGGTAGTTTTAGAAAAAAATGTGGAATGGGTATTATCTCCTCTTCTCTGTCTAATATTTAGCTACCTTATTGCTGCCGAACTGTGGGTGGAACCTATGGTAGCAATGCCATTCACTTAAAGCAGGAGAAGGTGTGACTTTAATCTTCTCATTGGACTCCATATTCCATCGTCCTCCACTACAGGCTTTGCTGACTAGGGTTGACAGAACGTAGTCCAATCATAGTTGGAAGACTGTATTTCACCAGTTATTGGCTAAGCATCTAGCCTAGTTTTACCAACTCAGACTGGCAGGAATAGTTCTCAAAGGTTTCAAGCAATGCACTTTCTTTACCTGGTAGACCAGGGATTCTCAACCTGTGGCCCATTTCATTTGTCCCCACCCCACCACACCCAGAAGCCCCATTTGGTGGAGGAAGGGCAAAATGGCCATCTGGCCTCTGAAGCTGTCTGAGGGAGCGTGATCCGGCCCCCAGCTTAAAATGGTTGAAAACTCCTGTGGTAGACTCTCATCCAAATCATAATCATGCTCATATCCCAAGATCATATTAATTTATTAATTTATTACATTTATAATCCATCTTTTCATTAAAAAAATAGTTCTCAAGGCGGCTTAGAAACTTGTTAAAAGAATAAAACCACATAATGGGGTGGGGGAGTGGGGGGACACACACCACAAAAGCACATAAACCAATCTCACTGTTTATTTTTGTTGTTAGGTTGTACACTCAAGTATGACCCTTCATATCACACCCTCATGGACCACAGCATGCCAGGCTCCTCTGTCATCCACCATCTTCCAGAGTACGCCCAGATCCACCGTGTCAACAATACTGTCTAACCATCTTGTCCTCTGCCACCCCCATTTCCTTTTGCTTTCAATCTTTCCCAGTATCAGGGCCTTCTTCATTAAGTTCTCTCTTCTCATTTGGTGGACAAAGTATTTGAGCGTCCACTTCTGTATCTGTCATTCCAAGGAGAAGTCAGGGTTGATTTCCTTTATGATTGGCTGATTTGATCTCCTTGCAGTCCAGGGGACTCTCAAAAGTCTCCTCCAGCACCACAGTTCAAAGGCATTTATTCTTCTGAACTCAGCCTTCCTTATGGTCCAGCTCTTGTAGGTGTACATTACTACTAGGAAGAATATCACTTTAATTATGCAGAGTTTGTTGGCAGGGTGATGTGTACTTGCCCTCTGCTCTTTCCCAGTAGCATATTGGACACAGGCACATCTTCTGGCCTCACTGGTTCTTCACTATGGCCTGTCTGTCTTGGGTGGCCCTACATGAGTATTCTTCTTACATGGCACAACCCATAGCCCCATCGAAACACAGAAGGCAACAATTCTTGGAAACCCCACTGCAGAAACCAGTATAATAATAATTTCATGTCAGAAATTATTCTGGATCTAAAGATTTTTGCTGGAGAAACTCTGCTCAGGGGATGTCCGAATGATCACCCAAGTGATCTCTATTTATCTACTTGCAATTTCTTGCTTTTGAACTGCTTGGTTGGCAGACTTTGGGACAGAGACGGGAGCTCATACTGTCATGCAGCACCCAGGGCTCGAACTGCCAACTTGCTGACCTTCCAGTTAACAAGGTGAGCATCTTAACCACTGAGCCACCACAGCCCCCATAGAAACCAGTAAAATCAGCAAAGAGTTTAGTTAAAAACAGCACATCAGGGAAAGGAAGTCTAAAAGATGTAGAATTTATTTCTTAGAAATAATCAGAGTGGAAACAAATCACAGCCTAGAAATGAGTGCATTTCACAATCTGGAAGCCAGACAGTTTTGTTTTGTTTGGTGTGATGTAGTGGATTACAAGGAACAACAAAAATCTATTTAAGAATCACTTCCTGTTGTCTATTTCCTTGTTTCATCTCCACTTGATTTCACCTCCAAAGTATCATATGTAATCAGGCTTCCCACATCTATTAAGTGATACAGTATTAGCAATCCTTCCTGCTACTTCCAAATCTGCTTCAATGCTCAAAGCCAAGGGAGTGGATCAGTTTTTAACTGTGATTCATTCACCATCTTTATCAACGCTGGCAAAAAATATTTAGTGGACTGAGACAAAGGACAAGTTGGAATCTTTTGTGATTGGGAAGTCTTTTGCTTGCCCTCAGGCAGTTTGATGTAGGCAGATTGATTGCACATGGAGCCGGCAGGCAGGCCAAACACTTCTTTATTTCAGCATGGTCAATCTGTACATGAGGTTACACTGGGAGACGCAGCTCCTTTTATAATGCACTAGCATATTTTGCCCGGCGGTGCTGGGCTGTTTTAAATTGTGTTGGATAGTAAAGGGTTTCGTTTTTTTTCTTGTACAAATGGTGCTGGGCTGTTTTAAATGGTGTTGAAAGGTTTTGTGGTTTTGTGGCTTCGAGGAGCTGCGTCCGCCTGAGGCGGACTTGCTCTCCCAGTGTGTATTTTATTTTTATTTTTTGTGCACCGGCTTCCTTAGTGCCGGGCTCTTTAAATTGGTTTTTGAAGGTTTTTGTTTTTTGTTTATGCAAATTTAATTTTAATTTTTTTTATTTTAAATATTTTTTTTAAAATTTAAAATTTAATTTTGGTTTATGCAAATTTTATTTTAATTTATTTGATTTAATTTATTTTTTATTTAAAATTTAATTTTGTTTTTTTTAATCTTTATTTTTACGCATTTTTTATTTTGGTGTTTTGGGTTTTTTGAGTGAAAAGTGATTTCTGGTATTTTTTGAGATTAGTGTGAATATTTTTGAATTTTTGGCTAACTTATTTGATTTGTTTGGGAATTAATCTTTTATTTTTAAATATTTTTGAATGTTTTTTCTCTTGTGGCCTCTGGGTGGGGGTGGTGAGCTTTGCTTCCTCTCTACAATTCTTCTCTTCTGTCCTCTGGGTGCTTCCGGTAAGTGTTTCCTTTCTTTGCTCATTTGAATTCTCTTGGTAGGCTCTCTGATTTTTTTTGGGGGGGGGGAGTTGAGTTTTTTTTTTTGGGGGGGTCTCTGTGTTTTTTATTGTTTGTTTTTGGCTGTTTTTGTGTTTGCTTTTTCTATTTTTGATTTGTGTTTTTGAGTGTTTTTGGTTTGTGTTTTTGTGCTTACTTTTTTAGGTGGGGGCCTTTCGTTTTCACGGGCCATGCTGGGTGGCCTGTGGGAACGAACCACAGCGGCAGCGGGGGTGCCTTTCATTTCCATGGGCCATGCTGGGTGGCCCGTGGGAATGAAGCGCAGCGGCAGCGGGGGTGCCTTTCGTTTTCATGGGCCATGCTGGGTGGCCCGTGGGAACGAAGCGCAGCGGCGGCTTTTTAAAATTCTTTTACTTTTCGCGCACCGGCTGCCTCAGCGTTCTGCGCGCTCATGGCGCGCAGGATGCTGGGGCTTGTAGTTTTGGCTGCGTGTGTTTGGTTACTGGAGCGGTTTTTTTTCTGTGGCTTTTTTTTTGATTGGCCGTGGCGCGTTTCTGAACGTTCCTTTTGCCGCACCGTTCAGCCTGATTGGCTCTGGCGCAGCGTGGTGCAAGGAACGTTGGGAATTGAAGTTCCCTTTTTTTATTTGAGTCCGGGAGGCTCCTGCCCCCAGGCCGAAAATTTCAACCCGACATTTACCTGCGAACCCCGCTACAATACCCATTGGTTGACGTCACTGTATTCCTGCCCATGATTTCCCATTGTGTTGTATTCCCGACCATGAACACCCTGATTACCTATTGTGTTGTATTCCTGACCATGAACACCTGGAGGCAGGGAGTTCCCCGCGCTAGCTATTAATTGGGTGATTGGAGCCGCATGGGCTTGGCTCCTTTAGCTGTTATCTCCTTCCGTTGCTGCCTGCTGAATTCCGTGTGGAGCTAGCTGCTTGTATACACAATATCCCTCCCCCCTAGAATGGGACAAAGTCCCTTAGCCAATGTGGGGGCTGGCGGTTTCGCTGTGGCCGGCCCGCTGGCTCTGCGGTGCTCCCCCGGGAAAACTGAAGGGTCCCATCGAATCCTGGCAGGGGAAAGGATGGGGTATCCCTAATTTGGATGAGGGGACCATTGGGAGAACTCAAAGCCCCGCTGCTCTCTGGGACGAGTGGAGGAACACTCAGGAAAACTCCCCTCATCCTGAAACAAAAAATCACACTGGGGGTCTGCTTCCTTGGACTGAAAGATGGGCTCCCGTGGCTCCATGCTGCCAGTCATACTAAATCCTGTATTCCCCCTTGGCTTAAATGGGTGGCTAATGCTGACTCTCCCCTCTCTCTCCTCTCAGGGGATTCCTCTGGATCAATTCCCCTTTTTGCACCCATGATCCTTCTCCTAAGTTGGTCAGCATGTCTGCGCCACAGTAACCCCAAGTCTGTCATGACTTTGTATGATACAGGTCCGGTTTGCTCTACTACCTCGCCAGGCACCCATGTGGGCCCTGAACTCACGTAATTCCTGCAATAAACCGAGTCACCTATCCCAAATACCTTTTCCTGCTGTATTGACACTTTCATACCCCTATCCTCCACCCTGGACGGATCTAGGCAGTCGAGTAACGTTGGTATTCTTCTTCGCATTAGGAGCTCTGAGGGGGATTGCCCTGAGGCTAGTGGGGTGACCCTATAGCGTATGAGGAATTGACAGAGTTGTAATTCCAAATCTCCCAGACCCATCCTCCTTAGGGCCTCTTTTGTGGTGCGAACCATGTGCTCCACTTGGCCATTTGTGGCCGGGTGAAAAGGGGCAGAGGTGACATGCCTGACTGCGTTCCGCTCGAGGAACGCTTGGAATTCCACAGACGTGAATATGGATGCGTTATACGAAATTAGCACGTCGGGAATGCCAAAACAAACGAACATCCTTCATATATGTTTGATTGTGGCTGCAGAGGATGTGTTACGCATTGGAATGACCTCGAGCCATTTTGAGAAAGCATCGACCATGAGTAGGAACATTGTACCCCTGAAGGGCCCCGCAAAGTCCACATGGAGTCTGGACCACGGACTGCGTGCTGTGTCCCACTCCCTGGGGGATAGCCTATGCTCCTCGGGCCGTGATTGCTGGCAACTCTCGCACTGGCCCACCAGTTTCTCTATGTCCTCATCTATCTTGGGCCATCAGAAGTAGCTCCTTGCTAGGGCTTTTGACTTTCACGATCCCCGGGTGGCTCATATGGAGTAAACGGAGCACCTTGGCTCGCAGGACCTCGGGAATTACTACTCTCTGGCCCCAGAGGAGACATCCTCTCTCGAGCGACAGCTTGAAGTGCTTCCTGAAGAACGGATTGAGTTCTTCAGAAGGAGACGTTAAGGGCCAGCCCTTCTTAACCCACGCCAACGCTTGGGACAAGATCCTGTCTTTGGCGGTAGCCTTGGCGATATCTGCCGGCACAATCGGGGGCGATTCAAGTGATTCGATGAGCAGCACCTGGTGCTCTTGCTCAACCTCGCATTCGGGCTCTCCCAGCTCTGGTAGGGGAGACCTGGAAAGTGCATCCACGTGCGCGATGTCTTTCCCTGGATGATGCACCAGCGTGAGCTGGTATGCGTTTAGGAAAATCGCACACCTTAACATTCTAGGGGACAAGATCTGCGGGGTGGGCTTGGTTGTGACAAAGGTACCTAGGAGGGGCTTGTGATCCGTGACAACGGTGAACTCCCTCCCGTACAGGAAGTCATGGAATTTCTTTGTCCCTGCGATGATCGCAAGGGCCTCCCTGACTATCTGGGCATAATTGCGGTCTGCTTTTGAGAGGGATCGCAAATAGAATGCAATTGGTGCCTCCCTCCCATTCTCAAACACCTGGTCTAAGACAGCCCCGACCCCCACCGGTGAGGCATCACATAATAACACTAAGGGTTTCTTGGGGTCAAAGTGAGTTAGAATCACCTCGGAAGAGAGAAGCCTCTTCAACTCACTGAATGCTCGTTCCTGAGTCTCCCCCCCACTGCCAGACTGCGTCCTTTTTTCAGTAGGCAGTGCAGCAGCTCTGCCACAGATGCCTTCCGTGGGAGGAAGGAGTGGTAGAAATTCAGGAGCCCCAAGAACGACTGCAGCTCTGCCTTAGTGGCTGGCGTGGGGGCGTCCTGAATGGCCGCAACCTTTGATTTGGATGGCTTTACCCCATCAGGGGTGATCTGAAACCCCAGGAAATCTACCTCGTTTGTGTAAAAAACACACTTGTCCCTTCTCAGGCGTAACCCAGCCCTCTCAAATACGGACAGAACCCGGTCTAACCTTTGTGCTAGCTCTGACTCCTCCCCCAGCAGTTATCAATACATCATCGAAGTTTGGAAAAACCCCGGGGAGTCCCTTAAGTAGGCATTCCACAAGCGCCTGAAAGATACCGGGAGCTGAATTCACGCCGAACTGGAGGCGTGTCACTTTAAAGGCACCCTTGTGCGTCACTATCATCTGGGCAGCTGCGGCTGCAGGTGTGACTGTTAATTGCTGGTAAGCCTGTGCTAGGTCCAGCTTCGCAAAACACCTCCCCCATGTAACTTGGCCAGCAAGTGGCAAACTACCGGCACCAGGTAGGCATTGGGGCGGATTGCCTTATTGATAGTACACTTGTAATCAGCACAAATCCTAACCACCCCGTTAGACTTCATGGCCATTACAATTGGAGTATCCCACTCCGCAGAGTCCACTAGTACCAAAATCCCCTGACCCACTAGTTTGTCCAACTCTGCCTCTATTTTGTCCTTTAGTGTGAAAGGCACTCTGTGCGGCTTGAGGCGCACAGAAGGGTCCATGTCAAAGTCCACAGGAGGCCCCTTATACTCCCCAAGTCCTTTCCTGAAGACTGCCGGGTGTGTGTTGCACACGTCTTGGATGGGGTCGCCTCGGACGGCGTTGATTCCAGTCAATGCAATTCCCAGCGGTTCAAACCACTGGGTCCCCAAAAGTCAACTGGACCCCCCTTAAGGACTACTAAGGGCAACTTCCTGGTGAAGTTCTTAAACCACACAGTGAAGTACCCCACCCTCAGGACTGGGATGTAGCTTCCCTGGACATTCCTCAAGTTCGTTCGGAGGGCTCAAGGTTTGGGGCGGTCCTTAGGGGGTATGCGCAGAAACTCGGTCTGTGAGATAATGGAGTAGGCAGTCCCTGAGTCCACCTCCATCTTCACCTGGACCCCTTGCAACAGTACCTTACCAAAAAAATGGGTGCACCGGTCCGACACACATCTCACCACTGTGTCCTCCACATGCACCTTCCCCATGCTCTGGTCCTTCTTGTGGCTGGTCCAGTCAGGGTCTCGGCGTTGTCTGCAAACCTTGGCGATGTGGCCCAAACGCCCGCAGTTGTGGCACTCGGCTTTCCTGAAGGGGCACTTCCTCTGGTCGTGTGTGCCCCTGCACCCCTCACAGCATCTGCTCGCTTCGGCGGTGTCTCTCCGGCTCCTCTTGGAAGGTTGTTTCCTCACCTTCTGGACCTTGGGTTCACTTTCACTCTTGCTGAGGTCAGATGAGGACATGGCGGTGGCTGCCGCGGCTCTCGCTCCATGCGAGGCGAGCATCTGTGGGCCTGCACGGCAGATGATGGGTTCTCTGAGGCGTCAGTTCTTGCCCAACACTCCCACACCCTGTCTTTTACCACCTCTGCAGCCTGGTCAGCTCTGAGGACCTGCTCAAAGGTGATGTCCTTGTCCCAGGCCAACAGTCTCCACTGGGCCTCCTCGACCTGCATGCCGAGGAGGAGGCGGTCTCGCAGCGCCTCACTCAGGTGGGTGCCCCAGCGGCAAGGGATGGCCGCCAGCTCCAGTGTTGGCAGCTTGCACTGAGCCAGGAGGCAGGCTCATCTCTGAGCTTCATCTTCAATGCCCTCAGCATCCATGGCGTACAGGAACTCCTCCTCGTACAGGTCCCATGACTCGGGCTTCAAGGTGTCGAACGGTGAGAGGGTTACGCTGTGGGAAGCCATCATCCCACCTTTGTCGCCAATTTGATGTAGGCAGATTGATTGCACACAGAGCCGGCAGGTGGGCCAAACACTTCTTTATTTCAGCATGGTCAATCTGTACATGAGGTTACACTGGGAGACGCAGCTCCTTTTATAATGCATTTGAATTCCCCGCCACAATCCCCATTGGTTGATGTCACTGTATTCCTGCCCATGATTTCCCATTGTGTTGTATTCCTGACCATGAACACCCTGATTACCTATTGTGTTGTATTCCTGACCTGGAGGCAGGGAGTTCCCCATGCTAGTTATTAATTGGGTGATTGGAGCCGCATGGGCTTCGCTCCTTTAGCTGTTATCTCCTTCCGTTGCTGCCTGCTGAATTCTGTGTGGAACTAGCTGCTTGCATACACAATAGGCAGTTACTTTACATTGTTAGTATCTGGGAAGGCCTTGATCTTTATGTAACATAGATAACATAGGTCAGCTATTTGCTGATAAAGTTGAATTAGATCAACTACAGTGAGGTCTGCTCTCCTTATAAAATGGATGAATTAAAGTTTTTCCCCTGATCACATGATGCAAAGGATAATTCAAAGTGAACCAACCCATTTTGTCCTCAATATGCCCCCTAGTCACTGGGGACTTCTACCTTTTTCAAGATGGAACAATCCGAACACACTCTCCACCACATGATTAGTTGATTTGTTTGTATAAAGATGTGGGTGTGTCTATGAGTGTTGTTTTGGTGATGTAGGCCAGGGGGCTCCCAATCTATGGCCCATGGGCTGGCCCTGACCCATAGCACCATTTCATGTGGTCCACTGCCATACCCAGAAGTGGAAGCAGACACATTTGTGCCAGCTGTAAAATGTGCCATAAACACACCTGCGGTTCTTGTAAATGCGGAAGTGGGCGCATTTATGGCTGTTGTAAATGTGCCCGCTTCCAGGGGGCGTGGTCAGGCCCACTCAGATGTCCAGGGGGCATGATCAGGCATCTGGCATAAAAAGGTTGGGAATCCCTGGTGTAGACAGTTGGAACATATTACAGTTGAATTACAGTTGTATTATGATTGAATTCGCAGTCAATTGTTACGTAGGGGCTGCGGATTGAATTGGGAATTCACTTCTCACACTCAATATATTGGGATCATATTTTAGCCAACAGCCCCCCTTCTTTTGTTCATTCCTCTAGTTCTGTCTCTGCAGGTCCTTTTATGGGCTACTGTCAAGCCACTTGGTTTCAAAATGGCTGTACATACTCTCCTATGTTGGCTTCCTCCCCGTAAGTGGGAAATAAGATGAATACAGGATTAGAACCCATAGAAGGAAAACAGGCTGGAGAAGGGGAAGAGTGTATCACATGAAAGTGAAGGATAGAGTATGGAAAAGTTATTCTCTTTGTCTGGATTACAGCACCCAGAATTGCCAAGCCAGCCTGCCCCAGTCCTTGAATCATTGCTTGCTGATGGATTTTGGCAGTTGAAAAGGTAGCTTTTCTCAGCTGAATGAAACAGTGAGTTAAGCACACACACACACACCACACACAATATAACCTTCTTCATTTTCACTGAAATTTCTCTCCCTCTCAAGAATCCTTTGGAGAAAAAAAGTGGCTGTAAGATGGCATACAGCCAGGATGCCTTGAGCAGCTCCTTAGCCCTTACGAGCTGCTGATTTCAGCAGGATGGCAAAGTGAATTTTACTGGTTTCAAAGTGGATCAACAAATGGCAGAGAGGAACTTAACCCACCTTCATGCAACAAAGGCCTATCCCTCACACAAATCTGAATAATTGACTCTAGTATATTAGCACCTACTAGAACATGGATATGTGAATTTGCCTGAGATTTCAAGCGTAATCTTACATTTTATCAAACAGCTCCAACAATGGAAGGTACACACACTTTTATTTATTCATTTATTTGAAAAAGTTTCTCAGGTGTCTGAGAGCAGATTCTTGTGTCTCATTTTCATACAAGTTCTATGTGATACCTTTTAGCTTTGCCTTGTTTTTTTTACAAGAATTAACAATGAATTTGTATATAATCTATGTAACACAGGTTTTAAACGAACAAATGAACGAACGAACAAATGAATGAACAAACAAATGAATGAACAAACAAATGAACGAACGAACCAACGAACGAACCAACCAACCAACCAACCAACCAACCAACAAACCAACCAACCAACCAACCAACCAACAAACAAACAAACAAACAAACAAACAAACATTATTTATAGGTTTGAAATGGTGGCTACACGTCAAAAACTTGCCCGTCTGTTCTCTAGCAACACAGGCAACACAGCAGAGATGCTGTGAAAGTAGAAAGTAGTGACATAGCAACAGTGAATGAATACATTCCTGTTTTCTCAAACACCTTACGAACCATATTATTAAAGTGGAACTGCTTTAATGTTTTGAACATTTAATAAAAGTAGGACACAATGATTAAAACTCTTAGTCCTTTGAATTCTGCTGCTTTTCATCGACAGCATGATTAATGAAGCTAGAGTTTATCTGTTTTGCTGAGGTAGGCATGGCAAATAGAACTAGGTCTTCTTAAAACAAAGCTACCGATCCTTTGGCAAAGTGAGTAGGAGAGATAATTCCTGCGGCTTCATTTGTGCTTGTTGATTTCTCTCATCTTCTCTTCTTCAGACACATAAGCACAGGTATGCCTTCATGTATGAGGGAGCAAGAGATTTTCTTGCCCCCCCTTGTGTTGTTGAATGAATGTGATTGGGTTTTTGAACATATGTTTAAGAATATGAACAAACGTATAAGAGTCTGCCATGATGAGGTAATATGGGAGGGGATATCCTGATTGTAAGGTTAGACAACTCAGAGAAGCTGAAGAAAATGTTGAAATAATGTGGTGAAAGATATGTATATGTATAGATATGTATAGGCAAAGATAAAGGTCGCCCTTGCTCAAAAGCCACTCTAGGTTCAGTGCTCATCTCTGTTTACAACCAAAGAGACATTTCCATGGATATGTGGCAGACATGACGAGATACCAGAGTACTATACATGGAATGCTGTTTATCTTCCAACCAAAGTGGTACCTATTTATCTACTTGCAATTTCTTACTTTCGAACTGCTAGGTTGGCAGGAACTGGGACAGAGATGGGAGCTCACTCCATCATGCAGCACTCGGGTCTCAGACTGTTGATTTGCCATCATTTAAGTTGTTAAATTCGGTGTCTTAACCACTAAGCCACCATAGTCCCTTCTCTGCTAACTAGAAAATAATAAGCAAAATTCCCCAACAAATTTCCTTATCTACTGTATGAGTGTGTCATGATTGCCAAGTTCAGTGTCTTAACTACTAAACCATTTATAACTCAATACTAGGGCGAATATTCAGAACAGCTATTTCTCTACTTTGTTTCAACAGCCCCCCTCGATAAATCAAAACTTTTTTCTAAAAAAATTCAGGGTAGGAATGATAATTACCTTTCAGGTTGCAATCTATCTATCTATCTATTTATCTATCTACTAGCATAGTTTGCCCGGCGTTGCCGGGCTTTTAAAAATTGTGCTGGATACTAAAGGGTTTGGTTTTTTTCTTGAACTAATGGTGATGGGCAGTTTTAAATGGTGGTGTAAGGTTTTTGTTTTTGTTGCTTGCAGTAATTTTTTTGTACTTTTTTTTATGTTTATGGGGAAAAAAATTAAATTTAATTTAATCTAATTTAATGTAATATTATTTAGTTTAATATTTAATTTTGTTTTTTAAAATGTTTTTTTAAATATTTTCTTTTGTTTTGGTTTTTCAGAGTGAAAAGGGGTTTTGTTTTGGTAATTTTTGAGATTAGTGTTTTTTTTGAATGTATGTATAATTTATTTGATTAAATTTAGATTTATTCTTATTTGTTGAATAATTTTGAATGTTGTTTCTGGTTTGGGCCACTGGGTGGGGGTGGTGAGCTTTTGTGCCTCTCATTACATTTGTTACCTTCTGTCCTCTGGGTGTCGCTTCTGGTAAGTTTTCTTTTTTTCATTTGTGTTCCGGTTCTCATAGAAGGAAGACATCTTTTGGTAAGTTCTGTGGGGGGGGGGGGGGGTTGGGGGTGGTTGGGGGTGGTTTTTTTGGGTGGGGTGTATGTGTGTGTTTTTCTTGTTTCTTTTTGGCTGTGTGTGTGTTTTGGTGTGTTTTTGAATGTTTTCCGTTTGTGTTTTTGTTTGTTTTTTTCAAGTGTGTGTGTGGGGGGGTGGCTTTCTTTCTCGCAGGCCATGCTGGATGGCCCGTGGGAAGGATGGGCATTTGCGGGGAGGATTTTTTCCCCATGGGCCATGCTGGATGGCCCGTTGGAAGGATGGGCATTTGCGGGGTGGTGGTGATTTATTTCCCACGGGCCATACTTGCTGGCCCATGGGAAGGAAGGGCAGAGGCAGTGGTGTGTTTATTTTTTACCCCGCGGGCCATACTGGCTGGCCCGTTGGGAAGAAGGGCAGTTGCGGGGGTGGTTGGGTGGGTGGGTTGCTTTAATTTTTTTCTCTCTGGCTGGCCCATCGATCAGAAGGGCAGTGGCGGCCGGGGGTGTTTTTATTTTTACTCGTATTTTTCGCGCGCAGGCTGGCCCTTCGAACGGAAGGGCCATGTTTGCAGGGGGGGTTTCCCCCACGGGCCATGCTGTCTCGCCCATGGGGAAGAATGGCTGCGGCGGTGGGCTTTTTTTTAACTTTTATTTTTCGTGCGCCGGCCGCCCCACTTGTTTGTCGCGCGCTGCTGACCCTTCGAATGGAAGAGTAGCGGCGGCGTGTTTTTTTTATTTTCTTCCCCCACGGGCCATGCTGGCTCGCCCGTGGTGTTGAATGGCTGCGGCGTCGGCTTTTTCTTATTTTTTTTTCGCGCGCCGGCTGCCTCATCGTTCTGCTCGCTCATTGCGCGCAGGACGCTGGGGCTTGTAGTAAAGTGTTGGTGCTTTGTGTTTGTGCTGCGTTTTTTTGAAATGCTTTTCTTTTGATTGGCTGCGGCGCGTGTCCGAACGCTGCTCTGTGCGAGAGCCTCTCAGCCTGATTGGCTCTGGCGCGGCGCAAGGACTTTCGGGAAGTGATGTTCTTTGCGTTTCTTGCCGTTAGTGGGGCTGAGGCCCCCGTGCCGGATTTTTAAATCCTTCGTTGACCTGCGTAGGCAATTCGGCCGTGCTCTCGAAGGGAGGGTGCGGGTCAGTAGGGCGACGCATAGCAACGTATAGCCAATTCCAACGGTGAACACTTGGTTTTATAGGTTAAGATTCCATTTTCATGATGCTCTTCTCCTGGTGAAAGGACTCAGGGTGTCTCACATAGCATTAAAACAAACAAGAATTAAATACTTAAACCGTTAAAGCTATTAAATATGGCAATTTAAAAAACAATTTAAAAGATGTACAGTAAAAACATTAAAGGGATACAAAATTGATTAAAGGCACATGTCTTATAGGCGTACGCGCACACATATAACATGGCAATACTAAAGTACAACGGTTTATACACTACAGTATATTCTCCCTCCCCCCCCCCCCCGGCTTGCCCTTTAATTCACTAACAACCCTTATAGCATCCCTTCAAATGGCAGCTTGGTTGTCGCTGACATTCCAAGCCCTCCCCACCATTGTCTCTTGGCTTGTTTTGAGATTAGTTACCAAGAGGTAAACATGCATCTCAGTTGCATGTGTGATTGCTCAGACATGAAGAGCTGCAGGGATCATGTCTCTGGAACACTAGTAGATGTCAGCTGCTAATGACAAGCTTTCTGCATCATACAGACTGACCCTGTGGCTGTGAAAAAAGAATGTGTGTGTGTGTGTGTGTGTGTGTGTGTGTGTGTGTGTGTGTTTCTCTGTGTGCATATGTTTTGCTTGTGTGTTTGTGGGAGAGAGTGAGAGTTAGTGGTAGGTGAAGGCTGTGTATGTGTGTGTATATGAGGGATAGACAGAAAGAAGAGACCAACTCCTTCTTTCTAGCTCTGCCCACATCTCTTGTTGGCAAGAATTATCCCCTGATTCAAGACTGCTTGTGATTTAATTTAATTTCATGCTTATATGCTGCCCACTCAGGAAATCCAACTCAGGGTGCCTCACATAGCAGTTAAACAAAATATATAATAAATACATAGTCACAAATAAAAAACTAACACAAACAGCTAAAAGCATAAAAATGTAAAAACAGATAAAAAAACTGTCCCTGTTAAAACCCACCCACCCCATTCATAAAAGAGAGGAGGATCTTGAATTATTGTACAAGCAAGCAGGTGGGGGCCACATTTCCATCAGGGCCCCACATCTGGCCCACCAGCCAGGTTTTAAGTTCGTTCCTAAAGGGCAGCAATTCCGTCTGCAGTCATAGCTCTATTGGTAGGAGGTTCCAGAGGGCCGGTGTGGACATGGAGAAGGCCCTTTTTCTTGTGCTAGAGAGGTGAGCCCCTCTAGCCCCTCCGGTCCACTCTGGTTGGACGGACAGATGTTCTTGGTCCTTAGAGGCAGAAATGATGACTACACCCAGCGTAACAAAAATAAAATGCCACTTTCCCAACAAATTGTTTCATTGTCACCAAACTGAGCACGTGAACTGGGGTTTATTTCATCACTGGAAAAGCAGTTTTTGCATTTTAACTCAAACATCAGAAACCATTCAACATTTTCAGGCAAATTTCCAGTGGCCCACATGTGGGCCTGATCGTCATGTGAACCAGTCATCATGTGAGTCAGGAAGCAAAAATGTTCATTAATTCCTTCTCCATTTATGCTCAGCCTTCATCAAACACAGATGTTTCAAATACTAATTCTCTGCAGAGAGTTATTTATAACTTTTGTTGGAAAGAGCGATCTTCCAATAAAATACACATACAAATGTGTATGGAAACATTAAGGAGCAATGTAATTCTTGAAATATTTAAGTCTGGTGAAATAAATGAAATTTAAATCAGTTGAAACGCACTGGTTTTGAAGACTGAAACTTGATTTTTCCCCCTCATGCAATCAGCAGTGTATTGCAATTCCCAGTATATTAATCTCTTATTTATTGTGCCTCCTAGGTCTATTTTTAGCCTCTAGATGTGAATTCTGCCTTACATTTCCCATCCTCTTGACAGAGTTGCCTGGTGAGTTTGAAGAAACCATGAGACTGTTGTGTCTTATTAACAATGCTTCTGTTACAAATGGCTGCTCTTGAGCTTATAGCTTCTCCAGATGGGAGAAGCTCACTATTCAGATTGCTTTTGGTGTGGTTTGGTTTGAATCAAATTATGGCATCCACACATCTTTTTCACTTGTCTTAAAATGCTTCATCCTCCTTCCTCTTTAAAGCTGTGCTCCTCCTTTGTGGCTCAGCACTAGGGCTACAATATTTCTGACACAATTTGGAGCACTCCTAAATATCCTGTTCTGTAGTCTATGTGGATGATTAGTCTGCACCAAAATAAAGCTGTGGGTGGTGAAAAACCTGTGATGTATTTGGAGAGTTGTGGCACTGAATGCATTTGTAACCACACGAATGGGTGCATGTAACACTGTAACCTTCTGTATGAGGACGCGAGCTAGTGGCCACCGGGGGCAGTAGCGAGTGCCCAGCTCACATGGTACACATTCCTCAAATGCCCTCAGCTGCGCAGGAAAGATTCCCATGCTCACCTCACCTGGACAAGAAAGGCGTGACCAAGGATGACGTCACTTGGACAGTAGCCAATGCCTGTCGAAGAGCCATATTCAATTGTATAGCCACCATATAAAAGGAGCTGTTTGTCCGCCATTACCACATGTTCGTACTGTACTCCATGCAATAAAGATGTGCTAGGCTAGCTTACAGCCGTCCATTGTCTTGATTTCCAAACACTAAATTGGCGACGAAGGTGGGATCATGGATTCCCACGGGAACAAGACAACTTCACAGCAACCAGTCTTCGACGTGACCCATCCCGAGCGATGGGACTGGTTTGAAATGCATTTCAAGAGTACGGTAACCTATGCCGGCATTACCGACGCAGGAAAGAAGCGAGGTCTTCTCATCACGATGCTCGGTTTCCACGCAGTGCAAGCGCTGATGGATCTGGTGGCACCACGAGAGGTGGATCAGGTTTCGGTAACCGAAATACTGGCGACTCTGAGAAACCACTTCAAGCCCAAGGTATCCTTCTTCTCTGCCAGGGCCGCCTTCGCGAGGAGGGACCAAAAGCCGGGTGAGTCCGTATCCGAGTATGCAGCAGCCCTCCGCTTGTTGGCAACCCCATGCGAATGGCGGGAGATTCTAGACGTGGCCCTAAGGGACAGGATGCTCTGTGGGATGAGAGATGGGGAAACCCAAAGGAAGCTCATGACCCGAGGCCACGACCTCACCTTTAAAGAGGTACTACAAGAGGCCCTAGCTGCTGAGTCCACGAGGGCCGGGTACAAGCTTCTCAAGGCAAAGCCTCCACCAGTAGAGGCAGCTGCATCCGCAGTCCAGGCGTCTTGGAGGGTGGCCCCTGCCCCACGCTCACCCACATCCTCAGAGGCTTCTGCCACCCCAGGCTCCAGTGAAGATGAGGGGGTCCGAAAGGTCAGAAAGGGGCTGAGCGAGAAGAAAGGGAAAGGGGGTCGGCGCTGCGATGGTTGCGGGGCATCCCATGAGAGGAGCAAGTGCCCATTTAGGAAGGCTGAGTGCCACAACTGTGGACGGAAGGGCCACATCGCCAGGATCTGCAAGCAACGCCGGGACGAGAGTAAGCGCTCCACGAGGAGATGGGATGGCGTCGGCAGAGTCTACGATGGCGGCGACGACCCAGAGGGGGACCACGTGTATCGAGGAGTACATGCGGAAGACGACTTGGCCGTCCACAGCGTGCCTCTAGGGCAACCACGTTTTTATGCTGAGGTACTGTTGCAAGGGGTTCCTGTTAAGATGGAGATAGACTCGGGGTCTGTATACTCTCTCATTTCCCATAAGGAGTTTTTGCGCATTCCCCCCAAGGAGCGACCCAAACTCAAAGAGATGAGGGCGAACTTAAGAGACGTGCAGGGAAATGGGATTCCAGTGCTGGGAATCGGGGACTTCGAGGTACAGTACAAGGGACTCCGAAGGAAACTCCCCCTAGTAGTTCTAAGGGAGGGGGGGTGTAATCTCCTGGGAACACAATGGTTCAAACCCCTGGACATCTTCATAGGCGGCGTCCATGCCATCGGGCGGAATGAGATCCAGGCAGTGTGCGACGCACACGCTGAGGTATTCAAGAAGGGGCTCGGGAAGTACAAGGGGCCCCCAGTTTTTTTCGACCTAGACCCGGAGGTCCGCCCAATTAGACTCAAGCCATGTCGGGTTCCATTTGCCCTAAAGGACAAAATTGAGGTGGAACTGGATAAACTAGTGGAGCAGGGGATTTTAGTGCCGGTGGACTCTGCAGAGTGGGAGACTCCTATTGTTACAGTGTTGAAAGCAAATGGGGAGGTGCGAATTTGCGCTGACTACAAGTGTACAATTAACAAGGCGATCCGCCGTAATGCCTATTCGGTGCCGGTAGTTAGCCATCTGCTAGCTACTTTACATGGGGGAAAGTTTTTCGCCAAACTAGACCTGGCGCAAGCGTACCAGCAGCTTCCAGTAACCCCAGCCACAGCTGCTGCGCAAACCATTGTAACTCACAAGGGGGCATTCAAGGTAACGCGCCTACAGTTTGGCGTGAACTTGGCGCCGGGGATATTTCAGTCTCTTGTGGAACGCTTGTTAAAGAAGTTACCGGGGGTCTTGCCATTTTTTGATGACATATTGATATCTGGGGAGAGTGAATCAGAACTGGCCCAGAGACTAGATAAGGTCCTTACAGCCTTCGAATCTGTGGGGTTGAGGCTGCGGAGGGACAAATGTGTGTTTCTGGCCAGGGAGGTTGAGTTTCTGGGGTTCCGTATAACCTCTGAGGGGGTGAAACCCGCTGAGTCCAAAGTCTCAGCCATTCAAAACGCCCCTCGCCCCACCGCGAAACCGGAGCTGCAGTCCTTCCTGGGGCTGCTGAATTTTTACCATTCCTTCCTGCCCAGGAAAGCGTCGATTGCAGAGCCCCTGCATAGGCTGCTGAAGAAGGATGTGGTTTGGTGGTGGGGGGAGAATCAGAAGCGGGCTTTCAGGGAACTCAAGCAGCTCCTCTCCTCGGAGGCTATTCTAACCCATTTCGACCCAAAGAAGCCGGTAGTCTTGGTCTGCGACGCCTTGGTCCCACAAGCATTAAGAGCGAGGGTGCTACGGCTTTTACATGTCAGCCACCCAGGGATTGTGCGCTCTAAGGCGCTGGCCCGAAGGTATTTCTGGTGGCCACAGCTAGACGCAGACATTGAACACATGGTGAACACCTGCGAAAGCTGCCAGAGCTCTCGACCTGAGGAGTCCCGCCTTCCACACAGAGAATGGGACACAGCTAGGGGGCCGTGGTCCCGCCTCCACATAGACTTCGCAGGGCCATTCAGGGGTTCATTCTTTCTGCTGGTGGTGGATGCATACTCCAAGTGGTTAGAGGTAATTCCAATGCGCAACATCTCATCAGCTGCAACCATAAAACAACTGCGCAGGCTGATAAGCACCTTCGGGATACCTGACGTCATTGTGAGTGACAATGCGAGTTCCTTCACGTCAGCCGAGTTCCAGGCGTTCTTAGAGTCCAACGCCATTCGGCACATTACCTCAGCCCCCTTTCACCCTGCAACAAATGGCCAGGCGGAACGCCTGGTGCGCACAATGAAAGAGGGGCTGCGGCGCATGGGTCCAGGGGATCTGGACCGGCAGCTCTGCCAGTTTCTGTTGGCATACCGGGTGACGCCATTGGCGTCGGGATTCTCCCCCGCTGAACTCCTCATGAAAAGGAAATTGCACTCATTGTTAACTAGATTGGATCCCACCAGGGTGGAGGATAAGGGAAGAAACATTGAGCACAGCTCCACAAAAAACTTCCAGATAGGAGAACCTGTACATTGCAGAAACTACGCTACTACAGGGCCAGCCTGGGTGCCGGGTGTAGTCATTAATCAAACGGGACCAGTGTCATACTGTGTCGAGACCAACACGGGTCTCCTCTGGAGAAGGCACGCTGACCAACTAAGGCATCGAGTGATTGGGGGGCTGGACAGAGGGGTCCAGCAGCAAAACTCAACGTTAGGGTTCTCCTCCATCCGCTTGTCCCAAGGGGGAGAAAACGAAGAGCAACAGTCCCAAACAAGGGGGGGGGAAGCATAGGCTCAAATCCGTATCCTTTTGATACGCCAGTCCTACCCAGTCCTTTGAAAGAGAGGAACGAGTTTGCCCCTGTAGTTCTACCCAATCCTTTGAAAGAAAGGAATGAGTTTGCCCCTGTTGCCCCCGAATTAGATTTTGAGTTACCAAACTGGGGGGGGGGGTTTCCGGAGTGTTCCCCCACCCGTCCAAGCGAAGAGCGGGGTTTTTCTTTAGCCCCTAGTGCCCCCGGTTTTCCCACATCCGCATCAGAAACCCTTCCTCCCCCTTCTCCTGCCCATTCCAAAGCTGCAAGTCCGCAGTGAGTCACTAACGAGTCATCCTCTCCAATTGCAGGACAAGAGCCAGGAGGACACAGACGAGGGGGCACGGCCGAGTCAAGCATAACGGCCGCACGCCCAAAACGCACATGCGGGAAACCAGTTTGGTTGAGGGACTTTGTCCCATCTTAGGGGGGAGGGATGTTGTGTATTGAATGTATTTGTAACCGCACGAATGGGTGCATGTAACACTGTAACCTTCTGTATGAGGACGCGAGCTAGTGGCCACCGGGGGCAGTAGCGAGCGCCCAGCTCACATGGTACACATTCCTCAAATGCCCTCAGCTGCATGGGAAAGATTCCCACGCTCACCTCACCTGGACAAGAAAGGCGTGACCAAGGATGACGTCACTTGGACAGTAGCCAATGCCTGTCGAAGAGCCATATTCAATTGTATAGCCACCGTATAAAAGGAGCTGTTTGTCTGCCATTACCACATGTTCGTACTGTACTCCATGCAATAAAGATGTGCTAGGCTAGCTTACAGCCGTTTCCATTGTCTTGATTTCCAAACACTAAAGGCACTGAAAGGGTTAATGGAGAACACACACACACACACACACACACACACACACACACACACACACACACACACACACACACACACACACACACACACACACACTATTTTCATCTACTCTACCATTTAAATTTTACTATTTTCCTACTGGTGCAGTGGCTATTCTAGATAAACAAGACTCATGTGCAGTAGCTAGATGCATTGCTGTTTCACTATCTCACACACTTTAACAACAACACAAAAAAGAAAATTGCAATTGGCTGGCTGAATGGCTGTGGGAAAACTCGGGTAAGGGGGCAGTGAAGGGAGTGTCATTAATCAAAAGGGAGACTAATTGGAGCAACCCAAATACCTGTTTGGACCTTTCTTATGGGAGAAGAAATGTCCATCAGTGTGAAAGGAAGGACTGTTCAAGTAAGAGATAAAATAGATTACTATACTTTAAAGATAAGAACATTTTAAGCATGATCCAGATTGCTCCAAATTACCCAGTCTGGGCAGGCCCTGAGTATATTATAGTATGGAAATCACTTTGCATTCTTCAGGTAGAAAAACATTGCACTGGAACAAATCATGTTATTTTACGTACGGCTCATTTCTATTAGCTAGCACAAACATGGTACTCAGGAGAAACAGCTGTAGCAGTAGCAAGCTTTTAGAATGGAATGTGAATTTAAATTAGCAATTTGTGTGTGATTTCAGTCTTCATCTTCAACATCACCATCACCATCATTGTCATTGTATGCATAAATAATTCAATACAGTAAATATTTTGCTTGTTTTTCTACTGAAGTCTTGAGAGATCATTGAGTGCAGTAGTAGCAAAAATACAAGCATGCATTGTTATTATTAGAAACAAGTATGTTTCCTACATTAAAGTTAGCTCATCCTTCCTTTAAAGAGCTAAGAATAGGTAATGACTACATTCTCCACTATTCAAGCAACTTGCAAGGCCAGATATACTCAGCTTCAACAATGTTACTGTGTCAAAGCCAGTCACCCACACGACGCTGCCCGAGATTTGGAATTTCTCTCATGGTTCTTTATGAATGATCAAGTTGACGGTTCTATTGTTTTTTCATGTTATTCAGGACCTGTTGTCCCCTCCCCTCCCCTCTTTGATACTGTGGTATTCTAATGTCATACTATATTTCCACTGATTGAGAGGAACACTGGGTGGAGGGTTGCTATACTCTCCTTTCCCATGTTTTTTACCCTTAGGCAACCTCAGCATGAAACATCTGTAGAACTATTCAGTTTACTCTGTTTGTATCTCCAGGAGGAGAAGACAGGTTGAGACAGGTTGTTTATATTACCCTTTCCCCTCAAATGCCAGTAAATCCTTGACCCAGTATCCTTTCCCTTGCTGATCTGAAGGTTATCATGCACTACACACTTCCCACTGGTATACAACAGTACAATTCTACCAAATGATTTTGGATTATCACTGATTCTGCCACCTTACTTCCACCATGCTTTATTACCTCCACTAGGACCAACCCAAACCCACCTTTCCCCATCCATCCCCCCTCCTCCAACAGACAAGAGTCCTGCGCAAAATCGAGAATCTGATAAAGGATGCATGAAAACTTGTGCCATTATGAAACTGACCAGTGTTATGCATGATCATCCCACTTTCAAATTTAATGCACTTTGTCAATCCACTGACTAGCAGATTGCCATGTGATTATCCTGTCTTTCAATTAGAGTGGCAACACATACAGTTAATATGACACGTATTGTAGAATATTTAGCTTTAGCAGGGATAAGAGGAAATTATTATTGCAGAGTGCAGGGGGAGAATTCTGCTATCAGGGAAATGTTTTCCTTCTAACTCATTTCAATGATTTACTTAGCAATTAGTTTTCTTGTGTAAAATTATTCAGTGTCTATTGGTCAAATTTAAATAGACATAAAGTTTCCAATACAAAACAAATGTTCCAGATTAGTTGATTTAATTAAAAAGAATCTCAGCACAACAAGAAACAAATATGGAATTAATTAAAGTTATGTTTGGAGTTTCCTTTGATTACTGTCATGAAAAAATGTGAGTCACATTCAATTGGAATTTTGACTTAAAATGTGATTTATTTATCGAGCTCAGCTTTATACTTTCTCTTGTTTCTTAAGTTAGGAGTAGGTGGTTTTGGTTGGGATAATAACAATTTTGTGTGCACTAACAGTGGGTATCAGCAGGATGGGGCTTCTACAGCTTAATGTGAATGTGCGTTGCCATTAACCTATTGGTAAAGTTCCTTTTCTTGCCCTTGGCATTCGAGGAAAGCACTCTGCCCTTGTTCTGCTTGTTTCTACTTTTTATTTTTGCCTCCATTATTCCTCCCCCTCCTTGACCATACAGCAAGCATAGAGAGTATCTTTTCCACATGGCTCCAATTTCACTTTTA
This sequence comes from Bradypodion ventrale, assembly GCA_035047345.1. NCBI lineage: Eukaryota > Metazoa > Chordata > Lepidosauria > Squamata > Chamaeleonidae > Bradypodion > Bradypodion ventrale. The sequence goes on from JAWDJE010000001.1 coordinate 213,094,575, forward strand.
AAATGTCTTTTGTTCTTCTGAGTGTAACTACAGGACACAACTGTAGTTTTTTTTAATTTAAATGTTTCTAGAGTGATTTTTACTGCACAAAGTGCTAGTTTATGTGAGAGCTAGGGCTGAGTCTTGGGCTAATTACTTTTGCTTCTTTGTGTTGCTGCTATTTTTTTACATTATACTCTGCTAACTAGGTAAAGGTAAAGGACACCCTTGTTCAAAAGCCAGTTGTATCTGACTCTAGGGTGCGGTGCTCATCTCCATCTGCTTCTGCAGACATTTCTGTGGACACGTGGCAGACATTACTAGACACCAGAGTGTATGAAACACTGTTTACCTTCCCAACAAAGTGGTATCTATTTATTTACTTGAAATTTTTTACTTTCAAACTACTTAGGTTGGCAGGAGCTGGGACAGAGATGGAAGCTCACTCCGTCGTGTAGCACTCGAGTCTTGAACTGCTGACCTACTGACCTTCCAGTCATCGAGTCCAGTGTTTTAACCACTAAGCTAACTAGAAAGGAATAATCAAAATTCCCCAACAATTTTCCTTATTTCTGGATGCATCTTGACTGTCAAAAGAATGGGGTTTCTAATCACTTTTTTTTTAAAAAAAATCTGGTTAAGGTCATGTAGTATGTGTGTTCCTATAGGGTTTTATTTTTTCTTTTTACTTATCCCCGCTGACACTGCCAGTCAGCTGTTAGGTGGCTGGCCTCCATTCCTAAGAGGGGAGGGAAACCTGCAGCTACCAGTTGCCACCATTATTCCTACCTCTGCTGCAGAGTTGTTAAGCTGCATCACACTCAGACACATCCCCCTTTTTTGCTACTCCACACCCAACCTGAACAGCCGGCTCAGTAATATACTGTGGTTGACGGTATCAAAAGCCACTGAGAGATCCAGGAGTACCAGGAGAGACAAAGCTCCCCATCAGCTTCCCGGAAAAGATCACTGTCAAGGTTAAACATCAAACTATATTTAATGACTACATTAACCATCATGCATAAGGACTTAAGCTCAGCCCACTGTAAATATCTCCTCCCACTGTATATGAGTATATAAGCATTACTTACCTTGTTTCAGTTTCACTTCAATGTGTCCTCTGTTATGATGAACCTGTAAAGGAATAAAATAAAAGATGTTGTTAATCTGAATGAAGAAGGGGTATTTCTTCAAGGAAACATCAAATAATCTATATATTCATGACAAAGTGGTAGCAGAGGATGGTTTCGATCCAAAACGTTTTTGGAACTAAATCATCAGAAAAATAAACATGCAGAAATCAAAGAAGAGAACCGGGGTCCAGAAAATGGCAGTGCAGCTAATGCCAAGCAGTGCAGACACCAGCAGGACGTCAACAGAAAGTTCCACCAGTAAAGGTAAAGAATGGAATAATAATACAATGACTACAAAATACCCGATGTCTAGACCAATGACTGAGGGAATGCTAGAAAGTGAACAAAGAAGGGAGAACCATGACGAGGATGACGCAATATGGCCAGCCATACTCAAGATCATAAGCCCAACCACAAGAAGTGAAAATCCTGTTGCTGAACTAAGAAAATTATTATTTGATGCTGAGGAATACAACAACGAAGAAGACACTCCACAAAGGGAATGTGAGTACATTTACGATAATTCGGCAGGAACAAGAGGGACAGAAGGGACATACGCAGGGCCATTCACAACAACCAGAAATTCAAATTTTCCACCAAGAAAAATGGCAGAATGGCGCCGAGTGAGACCATATTTTTCAAACAAAGAAATGGGGGAATGGGAAAATAAAACAGAAACAGACTATATTACCCAAGACAAAACCCCAAAAGTAAAAGATAAAGAACCACCCATAATGGACTTCCACTCTATAATAAACTGTTACCATGATAACATGGAACCTCCCCAAAAAAACAACTCAGCAAGAAATAAATATGGCTATAAAAGTACTTTCAGCTTCCGATACAATTAGATAATAGTTTAAAGATGGTACTGGAAAGGAAAAATGTTTCTTTGTTGAAGGACTGGGTTCGTGCCTGTAAAGATAGCGAGAATAAAGCAGTAATTTATTCACAGTTGAATCTGAACTGGCTTCAGAAGGTAATGTTGGATAGATGGACTGATAAATACAAGGAAGAAAGTAGTTTAGAGAGGGATAAAACAGAATTTGAGCAACTGTTGTTAAAAATACGAAAAGGAGATATGGGATTAAAGGGTATAGTAAGCAGGGTTTATAAAATTTTAAATAATGAAGGTAATCCACAAGAAACTTTGAAGTCATGCTGGGAACAGGATTTGAACATAAAAATTCAGGAAAAAAATTGGAAAGATAAGTGGGAAAAAAGATATATGAGAACTATGTCGGTAAGAATGAAAGAGCATAATTACAAAATGTTATGGAAGTGGTATTTGACTCCTGAGAGATTATTTCAAATGGACAATGCTAAAAGTAAAATGTGTTGGAGATGTAAAAACTCTTTAGGAACATATGAACATATGTGGTGGAATTGTAAAGTGGTAAAAGAGTATTGGGGAAAAATTGAGTAGGAAATATGTGATATTATGAGGGTAGAATGTGAATTGAATTTAAATATGGTGTTGTTAACAGATGTGGAGAATTTGAAAGTAAATGAAGACAAAAAGGAACTAACAGCTATCATGCTGATATCAGCTAGAATGTATATAGCAAGGAGCTGGAAACTTGATAGAGTTCTAAAAGTAGAGGAATGGTATAAAGAAATGTGGGATCTTGCATTGAATGACAAACTGACATGGGAAATAAACAAATATAAGGGAAAAATTAAAGAAAATAGATTTTGGAAAATTTGGCAACCTTTTGTGGAATACTCACTGAATGGAGATCAGAGCAATAGCCTTGTACCAGATTATATATATTTTTGGAAATGGTAAAAAAGGCAATATCCCGCAGGCTCTTATAACTTGTAAATACACAGGGTGATTATTAGTAGTTTATGTTATGTTTAATGTAATTGGATTCGATAAAAATTGAATATGTTTTTTTCTTTTAAATTACGTGTTCTCTTTTCTGTATTTTCTTCTTTTTTGTAATGTTTATCTTTTTATATTCAATAAAAATTTATTTTAAAAAAAGTACTTTCAGCTGCACTTGAAAATACAGACTCAGAAAGACCAAACCCAACACAACAAATGACAATAGAAGAAATCACAAATTTTCAAAGATGCATCAACACGGCACAATGCACCCGATTCACTAAACCCCAAGAAGCCAAAAGTAATTACCACAAATCCACAGAGAAGCGACTGACATACTTGTCCACAAAACATATTCGAGAAGATCACCAAAGAAACCAATCTTCAGAGACAGGATACAGCATCATCCGGAGGGAGTACCATAGCCTACCACCTACCACCGATTTGTTGCTGGATCACGCATTCTCCAGGAGCTCCTTCCCAGTGGAGAGACAATCCAGAATGAGCACAGCGCATGCTCCAAACTTCAAACACACGCCCACAGAAAGCTCCACCCAGAACACAGCAGCGGGACATTTGAATCTGACAGGCTGTGTTCCCTTGCCATACTGTGACTTCCCCGATGCTCCTGAACACCTGAGACCAGGATCAATTGGACTTAAAAACACTAGAAATAATGAACTGCCAGACGGATTTCCTAAACTAAATGTCACAGGCAACAATGTACTAGAGTGGGCTAAACAATTACAAGTGTTACCTATGCGGGATAATAGTATATTCCTAATAAAAGACCCACCTTTAAGACCTTGGACAGTAGAGGTAGATTGCCTTCACCACAAAACATTTTATCTCTTACTAAGTTCTATTGATATAGCATTGTATCCAAGTATTCCAAATGATCTTACAGTATGTGAAATATGGGATAGGTTGTGTAATTTATTTTACAGCAAGAGTAGAAGCACTACATCCAGAATATCCAGAGAGTTCCACTCCGCAAAACTAAGACCTGGTATAGCTATGGGGGATCATTTGTCGAAATTAAATGGAATGAGAGCGGAATTAATGCAGAGAGGTGAAAACATAAGCGAAGAGAGTCTCATAAGTGTGATTCAAAACTCACTAGACTCCAGTTGGGATGGATTTGTAAAACAGCTAGATAGCACAAATTATGGGAACTTGACTTTAGATTAAATCTCCAGTAGGCTTATAGCAGAAGATAATTTAAGAAAGGATAGAGCCCTAATTAACAGAGAGAACAAGGTAATGAAGAAAGTTGACTTTGATGTAAAAACAAACAAGCAAAAAGCATGCTGTATAATTCAAAATATCACTAAAAAAAGACTGTCCCAAGATGACCAAAAGGTATGAAACAAGTGATTATAGTTTGCCACACAGAAACCACTTCCAGAGTAGATCTTCACCAAATTATCAAAATGACAGACAGATTAGAATGAGATCACCCAGAATCAGAAGGGAGCACAGATTCAAAAGGGAATATGACAGACCTGAATATAATTCAGTCAATGGGATGGAACATGAAATCAAAAGTACAGAATTAAATAAGAAGAAACTATACTGGTTATTAGATTCTGGGGCCACGGCTCACACATCTCACGATAGAAAACTATCCCAATCTTTTACAAAAACCTCATTTAAAATCAGAATGGCAAATCAAAACTATGCACAGGTACTTGGGAAAGGAAGGGTCAATATACCAGGTTTAAGAAAAATAGAAAATGTGTTTTTCATTCCTGAAATTCCAGTTAACGTTCTAGCCATAGTACAATTGTGTAATAAAACCAAGGTAAAAATAATATTTCAAGAACACTCAGTAATAGTTACCAACAATGACAAAAATGTGGAAAAAATTGAGGTGATAGATGGATTACTATTACCAATAGTAAAATGCGAGGAACACACAAATGATAACATCAATAGCAATATAGAAGGGGAATTAGAAGAGCAAAGGGAAGATGTTGGTAGTGAAGGGGACAGTGAGAAAAATGAAAAGGAACTAAGAACAAAGATTAATAACTCAGATGAAAAAGATAACACTGACAATAAGAAGGAAGCAAAAAATTTTTTGGTAAACCTATTCATGACAAATGTGCCCACCTGCTCCACAGAAGATTGGGACATGTGAGTTTCCCCATAGTTGAAAAATGTTATGTTGCTCTGATGGCTTGAATACTAAAAAATGTGGAAATTATCTTGAATGTTCTGTATGTGAATGTGCTAAGACAAAAAACACCCCAAGACCCAAAACTTCACTAAGAAGAACTACACAAGTTTTTCAACTCATACATTTAGATCTAATGGAGTCACTAAAAGAGCCATTAGGGAAGAAAAAATATTTCTTGACTATAGTAGATAACTATAGCCGATATGAGTTCACATATACCCTCAAACATAAATCAGAAACATTCTCAAAATGTAAGGCATTCTATAAAAGGGTTGAAACACAAAATGAAATGAAAATAAAACAAATAATGACAGACAGAGGAACTGAATTCTTGTCCAAAGAATTCAATGATTGGATTGTAAAACATGGTATAATACATTATACCACTTCACCCTACTCAGCATTCCAAACTGGTATAGCAGAAAGGAGAATTGGTGTGCTCCAAATCATGCTCCATGTGTCATAGAAGATGCCAATTTAAATCAATCATATTGGGGGGAAGCATTGCTATATGTAAACTATACATTAAACAGAACATGGTCCAGTGTATTAAACATAACACCTTACGAGGCAATGTATAACCGAAAAACAAAACTAAGCCACATCCACATATTTGGTGTAATAGCAGATTTTCTAATACCAAGTCAATTGAGAAGAAAGGGAGATAGAATATCAAAGAAACTCAGATTTATGGCTTACGAATCTGGCTCTAAAGTGTACAGATTTATAGATGAACATGACAGAATAATAGTTTCCAGATTTGCCATATTTCATGAAAACAATAATTGGAGCAGAATTCACTCAAATGAAGTAACTACAAACCTCCCAGACAATTCCAAATTTAAGTCACTAGCAATATCATGTGCCTCTAAAGGAAGTAAAACTGAAACTGATAGAAATGAGATAGAACTACACTCATCAACCAACAATGTAGATAAAGATGACAAAACTGAATTATCTCAAATTGAAAGCATGACTGAGAGCCCACATAGAAGATCTAAAAGAAATACCCAAGGGAAAATGCCATTTTTGATGATTATATAATGACAATAGACCACTCAGATAAAACCCCCAAAATTACCAAGACATTTCGAAACATCCACCTGGGGAACAAAAGAAATGGAAAGAGGCAATGAAAAAGGAAATGGACAGTTTTAAGGAATTAAATGTGTATACCCCAGTGCAGACACCTGAAAATAAAAATCTGATAGGAACAAAATGGATTTTTAAAATTAAACCATTGGAAAACAATAATTACCTATACAAAGCAAAGTTAGTTGCCCAAGGATTTTCACAAACTTTCCCATTTGATTACACTGACACATATGCACCCACAGTAAGGGCAGAAAGTGTAAAAACAGCCCTAGTCATCGCTTCCATACTAGGAGAACAAGTATATCAGTTTGACATTCAAACGGCATACCTAAATGCAAAATTAGATTAAAAAAATATTTGTAAAGGCATCACAAGGGATTGGAAAAGAAGAGGGAGAAATGTTGGCTTTTAAATAAAAGTTTGTACGGATTAAAACAATCAGGGAAACAATGGTATGACTGCCTGTTGAAAGAATTAGAAAACATGGGTTTTGAAACATCAGATGCTAACAAGTGTGTATTCATCAGAAGGGGTAAAATCAGAATGGAAAAAGCTCTAATTTATGTCTATGACATACTATTCATAGGAAAAAACAAGATTGATTGTGACGAATTTGCACAAACCCTGGGTAAACAGTTTTCACTCAAGACACTAGGCAAAATTGATAAATGACTTGGCGTACAAACCACTAAGACAAACTCAGGCTTTACATTATCACAGAAAGAAAATTTATTAGAATTACTAGAAAAATGTAAAATGTCAGATTGCAACACTTGTGACTCCCCAATGCAAACAGATTTTAAAAAAAAACTCACAAGGAGGATGAAATTTACAATGATAATACCCTATATAGGTCTATAATTGGATCATTACTACACATCAATCTGATGGTAAATTTATTTTCCAGACATGTCAGTGAACCAAAAATATACCATTGGATCACCATAGATGCAACACTCCCACTCACTCCTGAAATCACTGACTGGGCAGGAAATACAAAATCCAAAAAAAAAAAAAAGCACATCAGGATATGTAATAATGTTAAATAATTGCCCTGTGTATTGGTATTCGGGAAAACAAAAACTGGTGTCAACTACCGAGGCAGAATATGTTTGTTTGTCTGAAGCAGCTAACAATTTAATTTGGTTTAAGGACCTAATATTTATGTGGAAAGAACCTGTTTGCCCCACAATCATTCATGAGGATAACAGGGCTGCTATAGAGATCTCTCAAGCAGAAGCGATTGGCCATCGATCAAGGCACATCAATATAAAATACAAGCATGTAAGACAATTCTCAAAGAAAGGACTAATTAAAACTGTGTACTGTGAAACCAAAGAACAAATAGCTGACATATTTACTATACCACTACCTTCTAAACAACATTTATACCTATCTAGAAAACTTTGTTTAAATGTATAAATACATTACGTGCTGTAAAGTATATTGAATTGTCAAATAGATTTGATGTTAGAAGGGGTATTGTCAGGGTTAAACATCAAACCATATTTGATGACTACATTAACCATCACGCATAAGGACTTAAGCTCAGCCCACTGTAAATATCTCCTCCCACTGTATATGAGTATATACACTCTAGAAACATTTAAATTACTTACCTTGTTTCAGTTTCACTTCAATGTGTCCTCTGTTATAAAGAACCTGTAAAGGAATAAAATAAAATATGTTGTTAATCTGGATGAAGAAGGGGTATTTCTTCAAGGAAACATCAAATAATCTAAATATTCATGACAGTCATTGCGCAGCACAACCAGTGCTGTTTCGGTGCCATGATGAGGCCTAAAACTCGACTGGAATGGAACCAAGCAGTTGGTTTCATTCAAGAATGCCTGCAGCTGGTCAGTCACAACCCTCTCAATCAAATAAGGTATATTAGCTACAAGCCTGTAGTTGTCATTAACATTTGCCCTCAGAAGTGCTGCCGCCACTACCACCCCAACATTGGACCCTGGAGCTCTGCATTCCTCTCCCTGGGTCGGCGGGGAGTGAGGACAGCTGAGGGAGCAATCATCACCGCCCCAAGGACCATTGTCACAGCTGTGGGGGGCCTTGCCCTCCTCTCCTGTCCCCTGTGGGGAGGGACATAGGGCCATGGGCCGCCACATCATGCTGAAGCCCATCGCTGCCCCGGGGATTATGACTATAGTTGTGGGAAGGGGCTTCATCCCCTCTTTTCCTTGCGTTCCGGGTCCTCACCTCAGGCCAACATGGAAGGATGATGCCACCGCGGCCGGCCGGACTTGCCATCATCATCGCTTATGGTTTTGGCCTCGGTGGAGGCAAGGAGGCCGGTTGGCTAGGAGCTCCAGGACTGGTGCACGCTTTTGTCCCACTCCTCCTCTGGAAGGACTAGAAGGACTGGGCGGGGTATATTTTTGATATTGTTACTCTGTGATGATTTGTATTTGATGTTTTGAATTTTTTTATATTGTGTACCTTTTGATGCGATTAATTGATGTTTATATACTATCTTATGATTGTGATTTTGTATTTTGTCTGAATTTGATTTGTATACTGTTTCTGTATTTTGGATTGTATTTTTTACTTTATTTTACATGCTGTAAACCGCTCTGAATTCTCTTAGGGGAAGTTAAGCGGTATAGAATAATAATAATAATAATAATAATAATAATAATAATAATAATAATAATAATAATAATAATAATAATAATAATAATAATAATAATAATAATAATAATAATTTGAAGGTAAACTTCTTTTTTGTTTTTTCCAGAAGTGGGCAAATTGTTGGAGGATGGTGGGGGCAGGTGGGGATCTGATAGGGATGAACCATAAATCAAGTTCATCGAGGGTGCACACACCCCTGTTTGTTTTATGAGTTCTTCCCGAAAGATGCCCTGCATCTTTTACTAGGTTTCAATATCTCCCTGAAAGAATGTCAGTACACATGCAATCAAGGTCTTTAGCTTCTGCTATAGAGAGGCTGATCATGCAAGTTTCACGAGGCTAGTATGCTGATTCAGCTGCTCTAACCAATTAGGACTCTAATCACGTACTGTAGCTTGTATGATTCTCACACGGTACCCTAATGTTAGAAACAATGTATGCCGAATGTAACCTACGGCTGAATATTCTCTATTGTTCCCTATGCTACCAATTCTGCTATTGAATGTGCTATTGTTCCTGTACTCTTATCTGCTACTGAAATTTTGGCAATAAAATATACTGGTTGAGGTTGGTTCCTTGAGAGCTCTCCTCAAGCAGTCGGCTGGACCGTATCTGCTTGAGCATTTTCATGGTATCAGGATTTCCTCCCGCAACAAGTGGTGCCCCGTGTGAGGCGACCAATGGCAACGATCACTCACCTCGCCTGGAAATAGGCTTTGAGACGCATCCCTCAGCTTTGGCTCCCAGGGTGAGTAACAATGGGTCAGAAACTAACTTCTGAACAACAGCAACGTGCTAAGGACCTAGAATTTCTAGTAAGCAAATGTAACCACAAGAATGAAAAAACTAACATTGAGAATCTGCTTTTGAAAATTGCTAAAGAATGTCCATGGTATCCCATGAATGGCTCTTTGTCCCTTAAGGACTGGCGCAGACTACGGGATTTCTTTCAAGAGGAGCCCCACGAGTTGGTTGCTATTCTCTACACTTGGCAAATCTGTTACGAGGCTATAGAAAGATTGAACAAAGGTACCCCTAGGAATGTATTGTTTCAGTGTGAGCTAGACACAACATCTTTTCCCCAACTGCTCCCACTGGCAGATCTGGCTCTGCCCATGCTGAAACCCCCCCCCATATGCTCCTCCGCCAGATCCTAATCCCAGTGGTCACCAACCGTACCAGGGGCTGAGAGAAATGGCTCAGGAGGCTGTGAGGAGGGGGAATGCGGAGGATGTCAGTGATGCAATGCCCTTGTTGGTCGCTTGTCTGACTGTCGTGGGAGCAGGGGGAGTCCGACAGTACAATAATCTGTCATGGGGCATTTACAAGGAGCTCAGGAGAAGTGTCAAAGAGAATGGCATGCTCAGCTACTTCACCATTTCGATGGTAGAAGGGCTTGCCAACAACACTGGCATGCTTCCTCTGGATTGGAGAACGCTGATCAAAGCCATGATCACCCCTTCTCAGTACGTGGTTTTCATGCAAGAATGGACTGCTTGGGCCATGGCTTGCTCCGTGGTCTACAGAGGCCTGATGGGCAGGGAGACAAAATTGCAGTGTCAGTTCACGAAAGGGATTGGGTAGGATAAAACCCTAGAGAAAACGTCTGTAGCCCAGGTGGAAATAGAAGCACTTAACCCAGGGTGACTGATAAAGCATTCTGAGAAATCAATTTGAACACATGAATGTGTGCTGAGAATGTGGGAGTGTGTGGGCGCCCATAGAATGTGTGTATAAGTGAGAGAATTTGTGTTTGCATGATTGTGTGTGATGGTATTTGTGATATATTGGGGTCTTGTTCTAAAAATACTAATAAGAATGTTGATAGTGAATTCTGTTCATGAGCATCATGACCATGGTTTTGATACCTGTACCTTGTTTTTATGTCTAGGGGAACATAAAGTGGGTAGGTCAGTATCTTAGAAATTAAGGATATAGCAGGGACGTTAAGTTTGAATACAGCCATCCTTTTAAACAGGGTGTGTAAATGCAATTAGTGACCCATCCAGGTCACAGGAAATTGTAGTTTGCAATCATAAGGGAAAATTTTGAAAAAAAAAATTGCATGTTGCCTAGCCCTGAATCTCTCCTCATGCCTTTAGGGTATAGAGGAAGGAAGACTCTCATCATGTTGGCTCATTTTGCTATTTTAGAAATGTAAATTCAGAAACAGTGGTTCCAAAAATGGGATGCTTGCTCACACATAGTTTCTCCTCAGATCCTACTGGACAAATTAATCAAGTTGTGTTTTTTTTAATGGGAAATGTTACAGAAAACAATATCTGAACATGTCATTACTCATTTATCTGTGTAAGATAGACAAAGTTGGTTAAAAGCGCGCCAAATCAATTTCATTTGGGAATTGCATTGAATGGTTTTGAGGGGAGAAGAAATCACTCCCCCTCCTTTTCTGCTTGGCTTAGAGCAGGCAAACTGTTAGTGCCTGGCTCTCTTTCTCCCCACCTTTTTTTCACGGCACAGACTGACCAGCTGTTCTGTGGCAGAGGGGTGGGGAGAGAAGCTACTGGTCTCTTGGTGGACCGGGATTGGGGGAAGGGCATTGTTTTTTGTTAGTCCACCCCCAGAGCGTAGATAAAACCATTTGGAGATTTCCTGAAGTCATCGTGAGCAAAAAGTTTTTGGTGAAATAAGGATCTTTTTAAAAATGATATGTCTAGTCAACTTATGCATTTTCATTTCACAGCTTCTTTCCAGAGAATTAATCATTTATTCTTTCAGGATTGATATTTTTATCTCAGAGAAACACAGCATTCCCTTTCGTTCATCAGCCTGGGACTGATAGAGTAACAGTTTGCAAGGCTTTGGGTGGACTCCCAGAATCACACAAAGGTTTCTCACACAGATCTCTCATAGAGGGAGGGAGCAAGCCATAAGAAAGGGGATTCTCAAACTTGAGACACCAATGGCCCACCGATAGCCTCTCCCTCAGTCCTGACATCTGCAAATAAGGGACTTTTTTCCCGTTAGAGTAACAGTTTGCATTTTTCAGATTAACATTAACTATGCCTTCCTCCTTCACACTGGTTTCTTTGCAGCAATTTTTAGGTCATCTCAATTGGGCGTGTCAATTTCTGGCACTGCCAACAGACTTACTTAAACCTTTGTTTGATGGCCTGCGTGGTCATACCCATCCTGCTGATGTCATTCCCGTAACTAAGACAATGCAGCATGCTTTACATCAGCTCAATGTTGCTTTAAATTGTGTCATGGTTGACCGGGTGCCAGCCCATGGTCCTCTAACACATTCTTCTTTCTACTCCTAAACTGCCTACAGGACTCTTAGCAGCTCCTGCGGTTGGAAACAAGCTGCATATTGTGGAATGGTTATATCTTCCCTGTAATCTCCCTCGTAATATTTATTTGCTTTCACAGGCACTGGTGGAACTGATTTTGATGCTATTTCTTGTTTTCTCCCTATCACTGTTGCTGAACATTGTAATCTCATGCAGACATGCAGTGCCTATCAGCTGGCATTTGCAGACTATGTTAACAAAATTTCTTTTTCCACTCCTAAGGACCCACGTTTGCAGTTTATTCATCAGGTTCCTTGCCGCCTTTCTACCTTACAGCTGGATTGCCCTCTCCCAAATGCTTTAACTGTTTTCACTGATGGATCCCCTACCAGGGGGGTCGTCGCTTTCCAAGATAACCAAGCTACGTGGACTATGCTCTTTTTGTTTCCTTGCACTTTCGCCCAGCGTGCGGAACTCACTGCTGTCATTCTTGCTTTTCAAACCTTTGTTGACACTCCGTTCAATCTCATTGTTCACACTCAGTATGTTTATCGTCTGCTTAAAACACTTCCTACTGCATATATTACTCCTGCTCTTGATCATTCTCTACTTTCACAATTGCTGCACCTACAGAATTTACTCGGTGACCGTTGTTATCCTTACTTTGTTGCACATGTTCACTCCCACACAGGTTTTGCAGATGCTATTTCTCTCGGCAATGCTGCTGCTGATTCTGCCCTCCATACCTTGCCTTTATTCACTGATCCTATTCAAGCTCATGCCTATTTTCACACTAATGCCACACGTTTGGCACGTCAATTTCTATCCCTCATGTGCAGGCTAGGGACATCATCTCTGCCTGCCCTTCTTGCTCTCTATCACCTATCACCTATTTCCTATCCTTTTGCTGCTGTCAACCCGCGAGGTCTAGTACCTGGGGCGGTTTGGCAAATGGATGTTACTCTTGTTCCTGCTTTCTCTCCTCTTTCCCATTTCCATGTCACAGTAGATACTTGCTCTGGGTTCATTTGGGCCACCCCCCTCCGAGGGGAAACCTCTCGCCATGCAATCTCCCACACCATCCGCTCTATTGTGGCAATGGATTGCCCCGCCTAATTGAAGACTGACAATGGTCCCTGTTACTTGTCCCTGGGGTTCCAGGAGTTCTGTACCCTATGGGACATTGAACTCCGCCATTGTATTCCCTACAACTCCATGGGTCAAGCTGTCATTGAGCGAACTCATCACACGCTGAAATCTCTCCTTCATAAACAATTGAAAGGAAGGGGTCTCACCCCGGCCGAAGTCCCTGAGGCTTTGGCCAAGGCACTGTTCATGCTCAATCATCTCCTGACACCCCATGGTTCCATGCATACCCCAGTGGAATGGCATTTCCTCCAGGAATGGCATTTCCTCCTGGAAAGACCCCTAGTCACTTTCAAGCAATCACCTTATCCCACTTGGGAGGGTCCTGCTCCCATAGTCAGTTGGGGGTGGGGTTTTGCAGCTGTTTCCACTCCTGCAGGTACAGTCTGGATTCCTGGAAGGTGTGTCCAACCCTACCGAGGAGGGAAAGATGAGCTGGCACCAAGCACCAGTCAACCCGATTCCAGAGATGCAAGAAGCGATGTCCCTTACCGAGAGGGCTCGGCAGAGAAAATGCCATTGTCCCCACCACCAGTCAGGAGACTTGCCAAAAGTCACTTGGGGAATGGTAAAAAAATTATGAGCTCAGGCTAAACGCCTCATTGTTCATGAAGAGACTTCTGAGAATTATTTCGCTGCAATAGTGGCTTGCTTTAATGCTAATTCTACTGTCATATTAGCAATTGGACTTCTGCTTTCTTTGGTGGGTGAGGGAATTGCATTTAGCCCCGGACCCACTGGAATGCTGGTGGAGATGCTGGGGAATGGACAATTTGCATTTCAACCTGGACTGCCCGAGGAGGGATGGGGAAAAATCAGACTTTCACGTAATCCCAGGCCCATCGAAAAACCGAAGCAGGGACTGGGAAAAAATGGACTGTTACTCACTCCCAGGCCCACTGAAATATCAGAGTAGGGCCTGGATCATGGACTAAACCTTGGACCTGCTGGAATACTAGAACAAGGTCTCTGGGAAAATAATGATTTTGTGTTAGATGCTCAGATTATGGCAAAAAAGATGGATTATGGAGATTGTTGGATATGTATACCTATGCCCACTAGAGCCCACGGAGGTTTGGTTTTTCATGCTGTCCCACTCAATGACTCCCTATGGAAGGCACCCCTGCCCAACCAAACTGGTACTAATGTCATATTGGCCATAGGGGACAGAATCCAAGAGAGAGCTGTGTTTTTCCTGGTCCCATAGAAATGGCACTGGCAAAAACTGCACCAAGATGGGAGAGTATCCCTATTGTGCAAAAACTTTCAATGTTCTTTCAGAGTGGCCAGAGCTCAATACCTCCAACCCAGACTACACACGTATCACAGAATATGGATGTCATGAACAAGTAATTGGCAATTGCACACACCGCACTCAAATATGCAATCTTGTACGGGCTATGGTATGTCAGGTGGTCAGTCCTCGGTGGGGAATTACTAATTTGTTGGGGAACCTCTGGCTGCTATGTGGTCAGAGAGCTTATAGGTTCATTCCCCCCTGGTGGACTGGCACCTGCATGCTTGGGTATCTCTTACCATCCGTCATGATTTCATCCTCTATATAGGGGGCCCGGCTTCGCAACCATCGAGCCTCCCATCCTTTGAAATGGTCTGGTTGGTCGGAGGTGGGAAGAGCCATTATTCTGGCTGTTGGTACATCTGCCAACTACAGAGATATTCACATCTTGGGTAATTGGACTGTTGCTATGTTTAATGAGTCAATCAAAGCCCTAAAATTGGCCAACCAAGAAATGGGCAAAATAAGAGAGGTTGTTCTCCAGAATCAATATGCTTTAGATATAGTGCTTGCCAGCAAAGGTGGAGTTTGTGCGCTCATTCATTCACATTGTTGCATATACATTTCTAATTTCCAAGCTAATATTACCCACACAATCAATGCCATGGAAGATATGGTTAAGGATGCACCCTTCCAAGGCACCTTAACTGATTGGTGGCAATCATTGTGGTCATGGTTGCCTGGAATTGGCTGGGTGCATCAATTGCTCATGTGTTTGATTATTGGAGGTTGTTTTCTCATACTTCTCTGCTGCTGCATCCAATGTTTTCCTAACTTGTTTCTCTAATGCCATTCATTTACGCAGCGTAATGCAGCAAAATTTACTGGCAAAGAAATCATGATGTTGAAAAGAAATTTCAAAGGTAAAAAGTATAATCTGCTTTTCAATCCTTCTTTTAAAAATGAAAAGGGGGACATGTTGGAGGATGGTGGGAGCATGTGGGGATCTGATAGGGATGAACCATAAATCAAGTTCATCGAGGGTGCACACACCCCTGTTTGTTTTATGAGTTCTTCCCAAGAGATGCCCTGCATCCTTTTACTAGGTTTCAATATCTCCCTGAAAGAATGTCAGTACACATGCAATCAAGGTCTTTAGCTTCTGCTATAGAGAGGCTGATCATGCAAGTTTCACGAGGCTAGTATGCTGATTCAGCTGCTCTAACCAATTAGGACTCTAATCACGTACTGTAGCTTGCATGATTCTCACACGGTACCCTAATGTTAGAAACAATATATGCCGAATGTAACCTACGGCTGAATATTCTCTATTGTTCCCTATGCTACCAATTCTGCTATTGAATGCGCTATTGTTCCTGTACTCTTATCTGCTACTGAAATTTTGGCAAAAAAATATACTGGTTGAGATTGGTTCCTTGAGAGCTCTCCTCAAGCAGTCGGCTGGACTGTATCTGCTTGAGCATTTTCATGGTATCAGGATTTCCTCCCGCAACAGCAAATGATTGTTTCTTTTAAACCAGAGGGAACAATACTCTCAGTCAAAGAGGAATTAATAATATTTGATGCCCACTGCCCAGACACATTTCTCTACCTGTGATTTTATTTATTTATTTATTTATTTAGTCGTATTTATATATGCCGCCCACTCAGGCAGAACCCGACTCAGGGCGGCATTACAACAAATTCTAAAAACATATAAAAACACTTTAAAAACCCCATATCCCACCCACTTAAAAAAAAACCTTATCCCACCCATCCATCCCACCCACTCTAAAAAAGGAAGAGAGAGTTCTTAATTCTTTACGTAAGCCAGCAGGCGGGGACCGTGTTCCCATTCGGGCCCCACACCTGCCCTGCCAGCCAGTTCTTCAATCCTTTCCTGAAGGGCAGCAATTCTCTTTGAAGTCTTAGATCTGTTGGCAGGAGGTTCCAGAGAGTTGGTGCGGCCACGGAGAAGGCCCTCCTTCGGGTGCTAGACAGATGTGCACCCCTAACTGATGGCACCATTAGAGAGCCCCTCCGGTCCACTCTGGTTGGACGGGCAGACACTCTTGGGACGATGCAGTCTCTAAGGTATCCTGGCCCACTGCCATATAGGGCTTTAAAGGTCAAAACCAGCACCTTGAATTGCACCTGGAGACAAACTGGTAACCAGTGCAGCTCCCGAAGTAGCGGTGAGGCATGGGCATATCGCCCACATCCCATCACCACCCGGGCTGCCGCATTCTGGACCAGCTGCAGCCTCCAAATGGTCGTCAAGGGCAGCCCCATGTAGAGCGCACTACAATAATCTAGTCGGGAAGTAATCAGAGCATGGGTGACCATAAGCAAGGAGCCCCGGTCCAGGAGCGTGCGCAATTGGCGAGTCACCCGAAGTTGGGCAAAAGCCCTCCTGGCCACAGCCGCCACTTGTTCTTCCAGCAGCAGCCGTGAATCCAGAAGGACCCCCAAGTTGCGCACTGGGTCTGTCTGGGGCAAAACCGCCCCATCCAGTACCAAAGGTGGTAACTCCCTGGATAACACGGGGCCCCTTATCCACAGCCACTCTGTCTTGCTGGGATTCAGCCGAAGCCCATTGGCCCCCATCCAGACCCCAATGGCCTCCAGGCATCCGGATAGGATTTCAACAGCATCACTGGGGTCCCCACGGGCCGAGATATACAACTGGGTGTCATCCGCGTACTGATGGTACCGCACCCCGTGGGAACGAATGATCTCACCCAGTGGCTTCATGTAGATGTTAAATAAGAGAGGAGAAAGCACCGAGTCCTGAGGAACCCCATACTTGAGGGGCCTAGGGCTGGACCTCTCACTCTCTAACCACACCGACTGGGTACGGCCCTCCAGAAAAGAGGAAAACCAGGACAACACAGTGCCCTGGATCCCCAATCCTTTGAGCCGTTCCAGAAGGATACCGTGGTCGACGGTATCGAAGGCCGCTGAGAGGTCAAGAAGAGCAAGGACGGATGGATAACCCCCGTCCTGCTCCCGCCAGAGATCATCCATTAGTGCGACCAATGCCGTCTCCGTACCATACCCGGGCCTGAATCCTGATTGAAAGGGGTCTAGATAATCCGCTTCCTCCAGGACACTCTGCAGCTGGCGCGCCACCGCCTTCTCCAAAACCTTACCCAAAAAGGGCAGGTTGGAAACCGGCCTGTAATTGTTAAGGACAGCTGGGTCAAGGGATATTTTCTCCAGGAGGGGGCGCACCAAAGCATGTTTTAATGGTGCAGGAAATACCCCCTCCCATAAGGATGCATTTATTATCGCCCCAACCCAGCCACCTGTCACCACCTTGGAGGCTTTCACCAACCAGGTGGGACAGGGGTCCAAAGGACAAGGATCATACCAAGAGGTCATCAGCTTACAGCGTGCAAGTGGCTTGTCCGCCTTCTCAGACCAGTGGCTGTTTCGATTCTGTAAGAAACATGACCAGTCTGACCGATCACAAACCCAGGCACCAATGTAGGACCACCAGCTGCATAATTGCGGCAATGTACAGGGTCTCCCAGAGAAAAACCTTTCTGGTGTTGGATCGCTATATTTGTGCCTTTGTCCTCCACCCTAGAGGAATCCAATCTGGCCAGCAAGGATGACAGTTTCCTTCGCTGGAGCAATTCAGCAGGGGACAGCCCTGAGGCAAGGGGGGTGAGCCTATATGTGAAAAGAAACTGGCATAGCTGGAGCTACAAATCCCCTTCACCCATATGCCGAAGCACGTCTTTAGTTGTGCGCACCTGCCGCTCCATCCGGCCATTGGTGGCTGGGTGGAATGGGGTGGCAGTGATGTGCCTAATTGCATTCCTTTCCATGAAGGATTGGAATTCTGCAGATGTGAACATGGACATGTTGTTGGACACCAGGTCATTTGGAAGTCCATATGCTGTGAACAGCCTTCTCAGGTGCATTATTGTGGTGGCTGAAGTGGTATTAGGTATTCTACAACCAACAAAAATAAGGTACCCCTAAATAGACCTGCAAAATCTATGTGCAACCTGGACCACGGGCTCCTAGCAGAATCCCATTCCAGAGAGGGAAGGTGGGATTGCTCTGGGCAAGAGGACTGACAGCTGGCACAAGTGCCGACCATCTGCTCTATGTCTTGGTCTAGTTGAGGCCACCAAAAGTAGCTACGGGCAAGAGCTTTGGAACGTACAGTTCCCAGATGACTTGTGTGAAGTAAATGTAAAACCTTTTTCCTGAGAGTGACAGGAATGGCCACCCGCTGGCCCCATAGAAGGCAAACTCATTCCACTGACAATTCCAAACGCTTGCGTTGGAATGTTCTGAATTCCTCGGCTAGAGGAGAGACAGGCCAGCCTTTTTGTACCCAAGACATTACTTTAGTCAATGTTATATCCTTGGCCATAGCTTTGGCTATATCTGAGGGGACGACCGGGGAGGAGTCGAATGCCTCAATCATGAGGACCTGGTGGTCGCTTTCGATCTCGCAATCGGCTTCCCCGACCCCTGGCAGTGGAGAACGTGACAGGGCATCAGCGTGGCTGATGTCCTTGCCGGGCCTGTGCACCAAAGTAAAATCATATGCATTTAGGAAAATTGCCCAACGCAATATCCTTGGGGACAGAATTTGAGGCGTGGGCTTCCCATTCACAAAGATTCCAAGGAGGGGCTTGTGGTAAGTTACGATGGTAAAAGTCCTTCCGTAAAGGTAATCGTGGAATTTCTTAGTGCCTGCCATAATTGCCAATGCCTCCCTGTCTGTCTGAGCATAATTTTTTTCAGGCTTTGAGAGTGAACGAGAATAGAATGCTACGGGGGCTTCCCTCCCGTCACTTAGTACATGGCATAACACAGCTCCCACCCCCACAGGGGATGCATCACACACAAGTACAGCTTCTTTGTTAGGATCAAAATGAGTTAATTCAGCATCCGAAGATAGCAGCCTTTTAAGTTCTAGCAATGCTTTCTCCTGGCAATGGCCCCATTGCCAAACAGTATCTTTCTTAAGAAGCCAATGTAATGGTTTCGCAACTGAGGCTTTGCAATGGAGAAAAGAGTGATAGAAGTTTAACAATCCTAGAAATGATTGCAATTCGGCTTTACATTTCAGCCTGGGTGCATTCCGCACGGCCGTCACCTTGGAGTCAGAGGGCATGATACCTTGGGATGTAATGCGGTACCCCAGGAACTCCACTTCCCATGCCAAAAACACACATTCATCTGGGACTCTGGAGGCCACCTGGAACAACTGCAGGCATCAGGGCAGCCTCCAACACCGGCGTCCTGAGCCCTCCCTTCCTCCTCCTCCCTCTGCCTTAGCCTTGAGCAGGGGCTTAAAGGGAGGCTATGCTGGAGGGGCTTCTCAATTGCCTGGGACTCTGGAGGCCAGCTGGAACAACTGCAGGCATCAGGGCAGACTTCAACACCGGCGTCCTGAGCCCTCCCTTCCTCCTCCTCCCTCTGCCTTAGCCTTGAGCAGGGGCTTAAAGGGAGGCTATGCTAGAGGGGCTTCTCCATTGCCTGGGACTCTGGAGGCCAGCTGGAACAACTGCAGGCATCAGGGCAGACTTCAACACCGGTGTCCTGAGCCCTCCCTCCCTTCTCCTCCCTATGCCTTGAGTGGAGGAGGTGGGGAGTTGAAAGTTCTATGGCCCACTGGGGGCGATGGGGGGAGATATGGGCCAAAAGGGGGGAGGAGATGGTGGAGGGAGGGAGGGAGAGTTAGAAGGATTGAGGGACTAACTTGCCTGCCAGGGAATAGCAGCAGCAGTCTGTCTGGGGCTGGCTTGGAGGTCCATGGGGATAAAATTAAGGTGACGATTCGAGATGGCTTTGAAAAGCCGGCCCACTGCCGTCGCTACTGTGGGTGGAATGTCTCACCCCAGTTGAGGGCTCAAGGTGGATTTGGAAGAATGCCCCACCACTTCCATCACCGCCGGAGCCTTGCGGAGGGTGGTGGGGGGAGTGGGTGGGGCGGTTTTATATGGGGGTGGGAGGGAGGGAGGGAGAGACTGCCCGGCCAGCCAGGAAGGAGAGGTAGCATTCTGTCCAAGGCAATCAGGGAGGCTCCGGAGGCCAATATAGAGGTTGTGATGGGCATGGGGCGATATAGCGGGTACCGAGGGGCGGGCCGCACTCGGGGAATGCGGGGCAGATGCTTAGTATCTGTCCCTCATTCCAGCCCCCCGGTTACACCTCTAGGTCCTGAGTAGCTGACCCAGGGTGACCCTGCCCTTAGGCTGCTGCTGATGAATGCCAGGTCGGTATGTAATAAGGCCCCCCTGATACAAGATTCCATTATGGGGGAGCGGGCCGACCTGGCATGTATCACTGAGACCTGGCTGAGACCAGAGGATGGGGTTCCTCTGTCAGAAATGTGTCCAGCTGGGTTCAGTATTTGGCACCAGCCTAGGGATGAGGGTAAGGGCGGTGGCGTTGCCATCATAGCCAGGGAGTCACTGGGAGTCGCCAGGGCTACCGCTCCACAAATTCTGGGTTGTGAGGCCCTGCTTCTGCGTCTGGGCTCTAAGGGTCAGTTGGGAGTCTTACTCCTGTACCTGCCCCTTGCAGGGTAAGGGACTCCCTGCCTGAGCTCCTCGAGGCCGTCTCAGCGTTGGCGTTGGAGTTCCCTAGACTGATGGTTCTGGGGGATTTCAATTTGCCTTCGCTGGGGACTGGCTCCGAGGTGGCTCAGGAGTTCATGGCTTCCATGGCAGCTATGGACCTGATTCAGGTAATTCAGGGCCCGACCAGGGGCAGTGGCCACACACCAGATTTAATCTTTTTGTCAGAGCGGTGGCAGAGTGATCTGAGACTACGGAAATTAGACATAACATCTGTGCCATGGTCAGATCATTATTTGGTGGCTCTAGACTTCCTTGGTGCGACGCTTCATCGTAGGGAGGCAGGGCCTATTAGAATGGCCCGCCCCCGGCAACTGATGGATCCTGATGGATTCCAGAGGGAACTGGGGGATTTCCCTCTGGATCGGCAACACGATTCGCCCGAGGCGCTGGTCGACCTGTGGAACAGGATGACAACAGCGGCCTTGGATGAAATCGCACCACTACAGCCTCTCAGAGCTCATGGAGCTAGGTCATCTCCGTGGTTCACAGATGAACTGCGGGAGCTCAAACGGGCAAAGAGACGCCTAGAGCGCCGCTGGGTGAAGACCCAGAGAGACTCCGATTGGACACTAGCTAGAGCCGCTATTAGGGCCTATCTAGTGGCGATGGAGGTGGTGAGGTGGCAATACTTCACCACCCTTATTGCCTCCGCTGATAATCGCCCAGCCACCCTGTTCCGGGTTACCAGGTCTCTCCTTGGTAGGGGGACCCCGGTGCCTGGTTGGCAGGGGTCGGCTGAGGACTTTGCTGACCATCTAGTGGAGAAAATCAATCGGATTCGCTCTGGGTTTAATCCTGGCGTGGATGGGGAGAGTCCGGAGGGAGCTGGAGCACAGTCTTGCCATACCATCTGGGACCAGTTTGATCCAGTTGCCCCTGATG
Organism: Bradypodion ventrale; assembly: GCA_035047345.1. NCBI lineage: Eukaryota > Metazoa > Chordata > Lepidosauria > Squamata > Chamaeleonidae > Bradypodion > Bradypodion ventrale. The sequence continues at coordinate 213,116,577 of JAWDJE010000001.1, forward strand.
GACAGGCTCCTTGCAGCTGTGCACGCCACTACCTGCCCATTGGACCCCTGTCCCACCTGGTTGGTGAAAGCCTCCAAGGCGGTGACAGGTGGCTGGGTTGGGGCTATGATCAATGCATCATTGTGGGAGGGGGTGTTTCCTGCACCTTTAAAACATGCCTTGGTGCGCCCCCTCCTGAAGAAACCTTCCCTCGACCCAGCTGTCCTAACCAACTATAGGCCTGTCTCCAACCTCCCCTTTTTAGGGAAGGTGTTGGAGAAGGCAGTGGCGCGTCGGCTGCAGGGGTACTGGATGAAGCGGATTACCTGGACCCCTTTCAGTCAGGATTCAGGCCTGGTTATGGTACCGAGACGGCATTGGTCGCACTGATGGATGATCTCTGGCGGGAGCGGGACGGTGGTCACCCATCCGTCCTTGCTCTTCTTGACCTCTCAGCGGCTTTCGATACCGTTGACCACGGTATCCTTCTGGAACGGCTCCGAGGATTGGTAATCCAGGGCACTGTGTGGTCCTGGTTTTCCTCATTTCTGAGGGGTCGGACCCAGTCAGTGTGGTTGGAGAGTGAAAGGTCCAGTCCTAGGCCCCTCAAATGGGGGGTGCCTCAGGGCTCGGTGCTCTCTCCTCTCCTATTTAACATCTACATGAAGCCGCTGGGTGAAATCATTCATTCCCATGGGGTGCGGTACCATCAGTACGCGGATGACACTCAGTTGTACATCTCGGCCCACGGGGACCCCAGTGATGCCGTCAAAGTCCTTTCCAGGTGCCTGGAAGCTGTTGGGGTCTGGATGGGGGCTAACGGGCTACAACTGAATCCCAGCAAGACTGAGTGGCTATGGATAAGGGGTCCTGCGTTAACCCGGGAGCTACCATTCTTGGTTCTGGATGGGGCTATTTTGCCCCAGACAGACCCGGTGCGCAACTTGGGGGTCCTCCTGGATTCACGTCTACTGCTAGAAGAACAGGTGGCGGCTGTGACCAGGAGGGCTTTCGCCCAACTTCGGGTGATTCGCCAGTTGCGCCCACTCCTGGACCGGGACTCCTTGCTCATGGTCACTCACGCTCTGGTCACCTCCAGACTAGATTATTGCAATGCGCTCTACATGGGGCTGCCCTTGACGACCATTCGGAGGCTACAGCTGGTCCATAATGCGGCAGCCAGGGTGGTGATGGGGTGTGGGCGTTATGCCCGTGCTTTGCCACTGCTCCGGGAGCTGCACTGGTTGCCAGTTTGTCTCCGGGTGCAATTCAAGGTGCTGGTTTTGACCTTTAAAGCCCTATATGGTAGTGGGCCGGGTTACCTAAGAGACTGCATCGCCCTGAGGACGTCTGTCCATCCAACCAGAGTGGACCGGAGGGGCTCTCTAATTGTTCCATCAGCCAGAGGGGCTCGCCTCTCTGGCACAAGGAGGAGAGCCTTCTCCGTGTCTGCACCGGCCCTCTGGAACCTCCTGCCAACAGAGCTATGTCTCCGGATGGAATTGCTGCCTTTCAGAAAAGAACTTAAAACCTGGCTGGCGGGTCAAGTGTGGGGTGCAGGTGGAAGGGTAACCTCCATTGGGTGGTTGGTGTAGAGAAACTCCTCCCCATGGTGCCTTTGGATCCTGCAGCCCTTGTTTTTAGGGGGTGGGTAGTTTTAACTGTTTTTAACATGTGTTTTTTTAATTTTTATTGTGAACCGCCCTGAGTTGGCTTTGGCCGAGTGAGCGGTATATAAATGTGACAATTAAATTAAATTAAAATTAAAATTAAAATTAAATTCTGAGATGTAGACCGGCCCTCTTGAAACGTGAGAGGACTCGATCGAGCCTGGCCGCTAGTTTGATTGTGTCCTTAGCGCTGATCAGGACATCGTCAAAATATGGCAGGACACAAGGCAACCCTTTCAAAATACCTTCTACAAGAGATTGAAATATTCTGGGGGCTGCATTCACCCTGAATTGTAGTCTAGTTACCTTAAATGCCCCCCTATGCGTTACTACAGTCTGGGCTATGGCAGCAGCAGGAGTCACAGTTAATTGTTGGTAAGCCTGGGCAAGGTCAAGTTTTGCGAAGCAATTTCCTCCATGCAAGGAGGCAAGAAGGTGGCTTACCATGGGCACAGGATATGCGTTCGGGTGAATAGCTTTATTGATGGTACACTTGTAGTCAGCGCATATCCTGACCTCCCCATTACCTTTCAAAGCAGTCACAATTGGTGTCTCCCACTCTGCGGAGTCCACCGGCACTAGGATGCCCTGCCCCACCAGTTTGTCCAGCTTGGCTTCTATCTTCTCCTTTAAAGCAAAGGGTACCCGGCGTGGCCTCATCCGGATAGGCCGGGTGGTTGGGTCAAGTTCAAAGTCAACAGGGGGTCCTTTGTATAAACCTAAACCTTTTTTGAATACCTCAGGATGTGCAGCACAAACGTCCTGGATTGGGTCAGAGTCTATTCCGTGGATGCCAGAAAGCCGGATTCCCAGGGGCCTAAACCAATGGGTCCCAATAAGACAGTTAGTGCCCTGCTTAACTACAACCAATAGTTGTATTTGCTGTATTCAGTATATGTTATGTTGCTGTATTTTGTATTTATTGTCCATTATGTAAACCGCCCTGAGTTGGGTTCACCTGAGTGAGCGTTATATAAGTGCGAAAATTAATTATTAAATTAACCAATGGCAAGGAGGTGCGAATGTTTTTGAATTTAACCAAGAAATTACCCACCCCCAGGACTGGAATCTGGCAACTTTGCACATCCCGGAGGGAAGTTTTAAAGGATTTAAGCTTGGGCCGAGAGGCAGGTGGAATTCTCAAAAACTCCCACTGTGGGATTATGGAAAAGGTAGTATCTGAATCCACCTCCATCTTGAAGGGGACATCCTGCAGGCTCAGGTCTGCGAAGAAACGCTCGCTGACGATGCCCACTTGGCAAGGCTCAGGCTCGGGTGACACTTTGGTGATGGACGTGTTGTGGTGATGACTCTTCTTGGAGGTCTTTGCTTTCGCTGTTGGCATACCTTAGCAATGTGCCCTCTTCGCCCACAGTTGTTGCATTCTGCGGTGTGGAAGGGGCACTTCTTGCGGTCATGCCAGGCTCTGCAGCCATCACACTTGTGAAGGAATTTTTTCTCCCAATCGTCACGGTGCACTCGTCGGACTGCTCGGACTTTTCCCTCTGCATCACTGGACTCCGATGAAGAGGTGGAACCAGGCGATGCTGAGGAGGATGAAGGTGAACTTTGCTGAGCTTGCACAGCTGAGTCGGTGACACTGGTGGTGGAGTGGCAATGCTGGAAAAACTTTATCCCAGACTGTATGGCTTCAGATGCTACTGCCTCTTCTAGGACATCCGTGAAGGTTAGCGTCTTTCTGATCATGAGGCGACATTGAGCATCTTCGTCCCTCATGCCGGCCAGGAGACGGTCCCAGAGTGCTTCTTCAATGTTGTCCCACTTGCACGGGGTGGCAGCAATGCGCAGCGCAGCAATGTAGTCTGCAATGGATTCACCATTGCTCTCTTCTGTGGAAGGCCACCCTGGCTGGGAAGATCGAGACCTCTGGCTGCAGGTGCCTCCTCAGTGCGGACATGATTTCTGCAAGTGGCACCACATCCACGTCTCTTGGGAGAACGAGGTGGGTTGCCAGCTCAAGCGTCTCAGAACTGCACTGAGCGAGGAAACAGGAGCACTTCTGGTTTCCATCGGTGATCTTCTGCGAGGCCATTGTGTGGCGGAACCGGCGTTTGTATGTTGCCCATTTCTCTTGATGCGCTGGGTTGAATCGGCTGATGTTGCTGCCGTGTGGGGACGCCATCCCACCTTCGTCGTCAGTTTCGTGTTCAAGGAATGAAGAAGCAGATGAATGAAGTAGTGAAATTCAGCTCTTTATTAGTGAGGTTTGAACACAGTTTGGATGGGGCAAAACTTGGAGTTATTTACACTATAAACAGTAACAGTAACAATAATACAACAAGCCCATTGGCTAACAGAGTGTGCACATTTTCGATCCACTTATTTGCATAAGAATAGATACATGAGAAAAGATACATTCCGCTCCTGTCAGAAAACACAGTTAACATACATAGCCGATCTGAAGCAGCATTAAAGTACAGAAGTTTTTAAGGTGCCACAAAGTTTTTGTCTTTTTGTCTTGTTTACTCTCTGATAAGCATTAAATGTGGAGTCCAAGTCCCACCGGATGGCCTCAACCTTTGATCTAAAATGGCTCATGAATTTCTCGCAGCTCTGCTGATTTTGATGAAGGCTTGAAGGTTGACCTCCTGTGGTGACCTGCAGATGATTTTATAAAGTTCTGCCATTGGTTAGCTGCCTCCTGAATTTGGTGGGCATTATAGATCTTTCTCACTTTCCTTGTATGTTGCAGATAAATAGAGATCGATTTTCTTACCAGCCTCTTTCTTCCACCTGCTCTCTGGTCTTCTCCTTTGCTCCCTCATCACTCGAAGTTGCTTCTTGAACCACGGGGATGGTCGAGCATATTAAACATATTTAACTGTTGTAAGACTGCAACATTTCTTTGTCAAGAAAACAAACAAACCACTGAACTGTTGTAGCATTATAACTGTAAGGATGTATGTGTATGTGTGTGAGAGGGAGAAAGCCATTTTTGGGCTGTGAGCAATCTTGCAAAATTTAAGGGGAAAACTATATGCACTGGCATGCAAGTGCACACAGAAGAATATAGCAGTTCAAGAATCAGTGTAAAATAAATGACCCTGACAGGTGGTTTAAAATAACTTACAATACGGCAGGTCAATGCATGCCTCAGCTAAATCAATTTTGTACCTGGCAAAATCAACACAAATATAATACTTTTTGCTGATCAAAATGAATTCTGATACAACTCACCACACCAACAGCTCTTTATAATGCATTGCTGTTCACATTTTTTCCCCAGATGGGGATAGGCGGCCAGAGTTTCTGCTGGCACACTTATGACTCATTCTTGAATATAGCTTTAAGTAAGCAAATCTCCACTTTTCAAAGCTAACACTCTCTACCAAATTTTGCACTGGAAAGGAAAGTTGCTTTATAAAGCAGAACAGTAAATACTTCACCTAGTTTGAAAGAAGGGAGACAAGGGAGCTGAATGTATATCTGTAGTTTATTTCCTGTGTTTACTGCAGTAGAAGTAATAAGTAATTCACTTTAAAGAGTGACTTGTCTCTTCTGCATTGGGAATTCACACAGTGACAACAGTAATCACCTTCCCCTTTCCTGGTTTTATATAAATGGGACAAATGAGTAAGCAAATATAATTGCCTTTGGCTCTCACTAGCCCTACATTATGAAGTTATTTTCTTGACTTTTTATACTCACAAAGGAAGTGTTTGACTCGGTCCTCATCCATAGTTCATTACATCAATATTCCACCCACTCTTTCAGAATTTCCACATTTTATTTCCTTTGGAAAAGCAATCTAGCCCTTTCCATGCCCTGAAGAAAGCCTCAGTGCCTTTTACAAATTTCAAGCAACCATGTAGTATTTTTCCACATTCTCCCTTACTTATATAATAACACCATTACAAATGTTTTTCTTTGGTGTCATTTTGTCAATGTGGGATCATGACTACCTTCTTAGTCTGGTTTCCTGCTACTGTGGAAATTGTATGTACTGTATAAGAAATTCCCACACGCGTAGTAACTGTGTTTTTCACATAATAGCTTTTGCCTTGTGCAATGGCGATGAATGGGTATAATAAACAGATTACATTTTGTCTACTCTTAAAACAAATACTACAGTTAAAAAAAGGGGGGGAGGATAGACATTGGGAAGCAGTGAATGAAACAGACAGACAAACAAACAAACAAAAAATCAGTACCCTGGTTCTAAAGCAGGTTCCTACAAAAAAGGTTTGCTGATAGAACTTTAAAATCCCAAATAAGTGAATTAGACAAATAATCCCTTAGTCTTCAAATGAATCTATGTACAGTAGTACCCCGTATAACAAATGCTTTGTATAACGAAAAATTTGTATAACGATTTTTCTTCGTTATATGGGGTTTACCTCATATTATGAACATTTCCCCCCATTATACAGGGTATCGCCAATATGATTCACATAACAAAAAAAAACATATAACGAAGAGGCCCATGGAACTACTGTATGAGTACTACTACCGAGGTACTACTGTATGAGTATGAATATGTGTTTGCATAGGCAAATACATGTATATTTGCATGCTCATGCACACATGCATATACCCAGTCTATATAACCTATTTTTTATTTCTATATCACCAACTGACAAGAAGGTCACTTAGGGCAGTGTACATAAAGGCATAAATATAATTTACTTTTCCTTCCACATATATTTTCCTTTTCCTTTCACATATAGCAGATAGAGAAGATTTTATTTAAAGCTTCTACAGTTGTATTAAATATTTTCTGACTTCAGATTAAATGCTGCCAATGTACTAATAACTACAATGGTTTTGGTTTAAAGTACTTTATTTATAAGAATGTTTTTCTCACAGTTATAAATGACTACTGGTAGTTCTGCACTGGGTTTTAGAAAATATGCACTGGTTGATAAGAATGGCAAAAACAACTATTCTAAGCATCTCAGGCAGACATTACATGAAATATGCACTCTGGTTTTTCCATGGTCTGAAACAAATTATTTTAGGGATATGTTGTCAAGAAGTAAAAATTTGAAAGTATAGAGTGTTAAAATAATTAAGAGAGGAAAATGCAGCACTGAAAATGTGCACTGTGTTTAAAAATGAGGTTTGAACGGCAGTTTGCTAAGGTCACTACAAAATGATCAGCTAGCTTTCTAGCCAAATCTAGAAACAAGGTCAGGGTATAATAACATTGTCCTACTGAAGAATTTCTTTCATGCCCAACAGTTCAGCATGGAAGTAAACAAAAGAGAGAAGTGAAAGTGCATTGAAATAATTGCAACATGTTGACATGATAAGAGATGGCATATTCAGTTCCTGTGAATTGCTCTACCTTATTTTACTAGATCTTGTATTTTACACCCACTATAATTCTCATGATATATAACTGTTAGAAAAAACAATTATCATGGTGGCAGCTTGCCAGTTTCTGAGTTGCAGGACTTTTACATAATGAAGTTGTAAAAGCTATAAACATTTCTATTATAATTTTTTTCACTGTGACTCAGGATCCTGAACTTACAAGGCCTGAAAAAAATTGTTTGCAGTTTGAAGAGAAATATAAACATCTGAGATAAATATGAGACAGCAGACACAACTCCACATGATGCCATGCAACACACACCAGATACCAGGGAGTGTCAGACATAATGTAATAGCAACAGAACCAGCAGGCAAGGACAACTTGGATCTCCATCCATAGATTCAAACTAGCTTGGCTGGGTGAGCATTTAGAATATTTGTGTGTGTTAGTTATAATATGTCATCTGCATATCTTACATTACTGATGTCTCTTCTACCAAATTTTATTTCTCCTTCCTCTGAATCTAGTCCAGTTTTCTGTATAATATGTTCTGCATATTGCAATCCTCTATCCAATCCAATATCAATTTGTTTTCACTTGTCTATTTAAGTGCAAATAAACTGAAATCCAAAATCTTCTGTCCTTAGCTTGCAGTTTCCATCTCTGGCCAAACAGCTTTACCAGTGCTCATTCCATCATTTTCGGGGTCTGCCTAGTGATCTTTTGTGGTCCCTTGGTATCCAATCTGTCAGCCTATAGGTCCATCTGTTATCTTTTAGGTGGGTAATATGGCCTGCCCATCTTCTTTTTGCCACATATAGTTCATTGATCACATCATGCAGTCCAGTTCTTTGGCGTAATTCCTTATTGTTAACCTTATCCCTGATTGTTACATCTGTCTTTCCATTGTTCTTTGTGTTACTGCCACTTTTTCTTCCTCTGATTTTGTTATTGTCCACATTTCAGAGGCGTACAATGTTGCTGGTAACACTGTCATACTGAATACATTTGAATACATATTCATTGGCAGACTGTCATCTTTTAGCACTGTTTGGTTTGTATTAAAGGCAATCCAAGCTGCTTTGTGTCTTCTTATCCACTCTCCACATGGTACATTATCTGGTTGGATTTGCTGACTGAGGTAGACATAATCAGCTACTTCTTCAATCTTGGTTCTATTTATAGTGATGGAACCCTGAGCACATTGGCTGTTTCTCATCCATTTCATTTTGTTTTTTTGTTAAATTCATCTCCAATCCAACAAGTTTAGAAGAGTTCACTAGTTGCTGGTGGTTATATTATAGAACATCAAGACTGTTTGTATAAAGGACACAGTCATCTGCAAACAGAAGATGGGTCAGTCTTTCTCCATCAACCTTAATACCACCTTTAAATTTGATTTTACGAAAGAGATTTTCCAAAGTTATCACAAAAAGCTTCAAAAGATTGAACAGATAATGATGTACCCTTGTCCAAAAACATAAGGCCTTCTTTAATGGCATTACACCCATCCTTTATGAAAAGTTCCATTGAGAGTAGTTTTTTTTTTGATGATGTTGTTCCTTGTACTAATTTTGGCTTGGGTATTCAGGCAGTGCTGCTTAAAAGGGTGTCCTGTCAAGTGTCACACCGAGATATATGGGTGCTGGACAATGCTGTAATCGGTTTTCTTGCCACATAACATCCAACTCAACTCTTGCCTCTTGGTTTCAAAAATGGAAAGCACACACTTGGGTCTTGCATGGATTAGGTTTCAAATGTTTGATGTTGCAATACTGTCCTAATTCTTCAAATACTCTAGTAAGTTTTCTGGCTACATAATCAAAGCTTGTTCCTTGAATGGCCATTGCTGTTCTTTCCATTCATTGTCACATAGAATCTCCGGTTCTGAAGGAAGGAAGCTGCCAATGACCACAGTAAGCTTGTTATCTTTGGTAAGATTATTTATTTTATGGAGCAGAATCCATTGATTGACAGTATCATATGCTGCAGTTAGGTCAATGAAAGCCACTCCCGTAATTAGCTTTCTTTTGAAGCTATCCTCAATGTCTTGTGTAAGGTTAAGTATTTGACCACAACATGACCTGCCTGGCCTGAAGCCTGCTTGCTCCTTCATGATCTTTCTATTAATAAATTTAGAGATAAGATTGTCATCTATTCCAGTGCCTTATAAAACTAGGAACATTAAGCTCATCTATGCAATTGTTCATTTATTGCAGGAGCCATTCCAAAGACCAAGCTGCTTTATCTGCTCTGTTCTTATATCATCGATACCTGCTGCTTTATCTGATTTCATGATGTTTATAGCTTCCTCCAATTGATATGCCACAAGGGGCTTTTAAGTAACACCCCTCTTGTTCCTCTGGTCACATGGTTTTTTCTGCCTCTTCCCCCCCCCCCCCCCCCTTAGCAACTGATTAGCTATTTGGTCTGTTTTTACTTTAGTATAGTTTTGGTGTGGCTGGGTTAAATCTCCACCTAAATTTTTAAGGAGTTTCCAAGCTTGTCTAGTGTTCTGCTTCATATCCACGTTCTTGACTAATGTGCACCATCATGATTTCCAATTTTCAGCTAGAGCCTACATCAGCTCTTCCCCAGATTCAACAGTATCTTCCTGGAAAGGATCCTGGTTGTAGAGTGCAGATGCTTGATGGGTGTGGCATCTTTTTGGAATATTTCCCCTTGATATTACTTTTACAAGATGGACAAATTCATGATATTGATCTGGGTGCAAGGGGGATCATCACACTTTTATCCAGCTGCTCTTGAAAATCCACCTATTTAGCCTTCTTAAAGTTAAAATGTTGTTGAAAAGGCACTTCCTGGGGTTTAAATGTAATTTTTGGATAGGGTTTTTTAACTGTGTTTATATGTAATTGATGTTTAAACTGTGTTGTTTTAACTGCTATTTTATATGCTGTTAGGTCGCTCTGGGTCTCCCTCGGGAGAGGAAAGCGGGGTATGACTGATGAAAATAAATAAATAAATAAATTTCATTGCAGCATTTACTATGCACATGATGGGTTTGTGTTGAGTGCATGGGATCAGATCATCAACAATTTTGATGCACTGTGCTGCTATCTTCTTGCTAACAGAGATGTTGTCCAGATTATACCCCCTCCTCCAGCTACTATCACTTTAAAGGATGCAGGCAGTTTGAAATCATTGACAATTTGAAGGTCATTGGTGTCTGTCCAAGATACAAGATGTGAACCATCCTCACTGTGTAGTATACTCTTTTTGTAGTATAGGCAGGCTTCCCCAACTTGGCATTTTGCAGATGCCTTTGACTACTAATCCTATAATTCCGTTGCTGTTTGGAGATTGATGAATGTGTAGGTCCACCCAGTGGTGGGCTCGAAAAACCTTTACTACCACACTGTGGGTGTGGTATGGTGGGCGTGGCCAGGGGGAAAGCCCTGCATAGCATTGCACCCGAATTAGGACTACATTATTTCAAAACTTGGATGGGCAGGGCCAGCCAGAATTTTTGCTACACCTTTCTAGAAAGACCAAGGTTGAGGAATGCTATTCTGGAGCCCATCAGGGTCAGCCCTTTTGATTCTGCATGTGCTCTTAAGCAGAGCTGCTGCTGAGGAGAGCCAAACAAAGGAAGTGAGCACTGGTAAGTTTTGCAGTTGGAGTAGAGCTGCTTTAGAGGCCTCCACTAATTTAAATTGATAATTTAAACTGCTGAGAGCCACCTCTCTTCAAACAGAGGAAGCAGTTAGAAGCTTCCAGAAGCAGGGGGCAGAGCCACACCAGGCCCTTCCCTGAACTGTGACTCATAGGGTCGGAGCCACACTAGCCTTTAAAAACTCTGAGCTCTTTCAGGGTCACCCCTTTTGATTCTGCATGTGCTCTTAAGCAGAGCTGCTGCTGAGGAGAGCCAAACAAAGGAAGTGAGCACTGGTAAGTTTTGCAGTTGGAGTAGAGCTGCTTTAGAGGCCCGCGCGCCTAATGGCGCACGAGATTTCAAACTAGGAACAAAGGAAGAATATAGTCTTACTAGGTAGAGAGGTAGTAAATGTGTACATTTTTTAGGCCCAGAATACTGCACTTGTTAAAATGGATTCTGAGGGCACAGCTGTAGTTACCTGCAACACTTGTGCCATGTTTGTGTTCTTGCCAAAGCATATGGAGAACTACACTTGCAGCAAGTGCAAGCTGGTTGCACTACTAGAAGAGAAGGTCCAGCAGCTAGAGGCCCGCATATCTAACCATCAACAAATTAAGGAGCTTGAGCTGTTCTTGGACAGAGCGGAGCAGACAATGCTGGACAAAGAAGAGACAGGGCACAGTTCTGAGGTAGAAGGCCCTTCACTAACTCAGGAGGGAGATGTTTGGAGGAATGTGACTCAAAGGAGGAGAAGAGTAGGGGATCACTCTGAGAGTCTGAAATTGCAGAATAAATTTGAGGCTCTTTCCCTCATCACACCTGATGAGGAACACACAGAGGAACAACTGGTTCCACCTGATGATCTCTCCTTCATCACACTTGATGAGATCCAGGAAGATAAACAACAGGAACAAACTGAGTTTCTCTCCCTTAATATGGTTGATGAGGTGCATGTAGATGAACAGATTGCAGGAGAGAGGCTCCTTGTACTAGGCGATTCAATAATTAGAAATACAGAGAAATGGATTTGTGATGCACATGATAACCGTATGGTGACTTGCCTGCCAGGTGCAAAAGTTGCAGACATCACAAGAAATCTAGATAGATTGTTAGAGAGAACTGGGAACGAGCCAGTTGTCATGGTACACGTTGGTACCAATGATGTTGGGAAGGCCAAGCGGTCTTTCCTGGAAGCCAAATTCAGATTGTTAGGAAGAAGATTGAAGTCCCGGACTTCCAAGGTAGCATTTTCAGAAGTACTGCCTGTCCCTCACGCAGGACCTACCAGGCAGGCAGAGCTCAGAAGCCTCAATGCGTGGATGAGGTGGTGGTGTTGAGAGGAGGGCTTCAGATTTGTCAGGAACTGGAGAACATTTTGGGACAAGCCAAATCTGTTCAGGAGGGATGGGTTGCATTTGAACAATGATGGGACCAGATTGCTGGCACTCAACATCAAAAAGGCTGCAGAGCAGCTTTTAAACTGATAACTGGGGGAAAGCCGACAGGAGCTGGGCAGCATCCGGTTCGGGTCAGTGTGTACTTGAGTAGTGAGGAGGATGCAAAAATTACTAAGCAGAGCAAGGAGCTAGTCACCAGCACTCTAGCAGAAGGATGCAAGAGGCATTCTAACAATGCAACTGGACTCAAAAGACTGCATCAGGAAAGCATATATAAATGCTTGTATACAAATGCCAGAAGCCTCCGGAACAAAATAGGGGAGCTGGAATACTTAGCAATAGATAAGAATATTGATATTATTGGTATCACTGAAACCTGGTGGTCGGATGATAACCAATGGGATACAGTTATCCCAGGCTACAAACTGTACAGGAAGGATAGGAAGGGGCAAATGGGAGGTGGTGTAGCCTTGTATGTCAAAGAAGTGATAAAATTGTATGAAATGGAATATCTAGGTGATTTGGAGTCACCATTAGAAGCTCTATGGGTAAGAGTACCAGGCCACAAGGATGGTCTAACAGTAGGCATATACTATCGGCCTCCGACCCAAACTCTTGAGGGAGACTGGCAGTTGGAGAATGTTGTAAAGGAGGCATCCAAGAAGGGAAGCCTGGTTATAATGGGGGACTTCAATTACCCTCACATAGACTGAGTGAACTGTTGTTCAGCACATGATAAAGAGATAAAGTTCCTAGATATGCTAAATGATTGTTCCCTGGGACAGATGGTTGAAGACCCAACTAGAGGTACAAGAATCCTTGACTTGATCCTGAGTAATACTCAGGATCTGGTGCAATATGTTAATGTGACTGATCCAATAGGGAACAGTGACCACAACTCAATTATGTTTAACTTGACCATAGACCGCAAGTCACTGAAAAAATCTAACACAGAGACCTTAAATTTTCAAAAAGGAAATTTCCCAAATATTAGGAAACTAGTAAAAAAGAAGCTGAAAGGGAAAATTGAGAGAGTCCAAACACTCCAAGAGGCATGGAGGCTGTTTACAAAAACAATAACAGAGGCCCAATTTGAATGCATACCCAAAAGGAACAAGGGCACTGCCAGGTCCAAGAGGACTCCGATGTGGCTTACAGGAGCTGTTCGGGAAGTGATCAAGAGCAAGAGAAGCTCATTTAGAAGATAGAAGGCTTGTCCGAATGAGGACAGCAGGCAGAAACATAAATTCTGGCAGAACAAATGCAAGGCAACAATCAGGAAAGCAAAGCAAGACTTTGAGGAGCGTATAGGTAAAAATACTCAGAGAAATAACAAAGACTTCTTTAAGTACATTAGAAGTAAGAACCCAACTAGGAAGGCCATTGGACCATTAGATGACAATGGAAGGCAAGGGGTTATTAAAGAGGAAACAGAGATTGCAGAGAGACTCAATGAATTCTTTGCTTCAGTATTCACTGAAGAAGACAGGGACCACATGCCCAAAACAGAGCCTATCTTCGTAGGGAGGGAAACAGAAGAATTAAGCCAGCTAGAAATAACCAGGGAGGAGGTCCTTGCATGTCTTGTTAAACTAAATGCTAACAAATCACCAGGACCAGATGGCATCCATCCACGAGTTCTCAGGGAACTTAAAGATGAAATTGCTGATCTCCTAGCCAAAATATATAATATTTCCCTCAAATCAGGCTTTGTGCCTGATGACTGGAAGGTAGCGAATGTAACACCAATTTTCAAAAAAGGATCCAGGGGTAATCCAGGAAATTACCGACCTGTCAGTTTGACATGTGTCCCAGGTAAAGTGATGGAAACCATCCTAAAAGATAGAATTAATAGGCACATAGAAGAGAAGGCGCTGCTAAAGGAGAGCCAACATGGCTTTTGCAAGGGCAAATTATGCCTCACTAATCTGTTGGAATTTTTTGAGAGTGTCAACAAGCATGTGGATAAGGGGGATCCAGTTGACATTGTTTATCTGGACTTTCAGAAGGCTTTTGACAAGGTCCCACACCAAAGGCTCTTGAATAAACTTGCCAGTCATGGAATAAAGGGACAGGTCTTGTCCTGGATCAGCAACTGGCTAAGGGACAGGAAACAGAGGGTAGCACTAAATGGACACTTCTCCAAGTGGAGGGAAGTAAAGAGTGGGGTCCCCCAAGGTTCAGTACTGGGACCCCTGCTTTTCAACCTCTTCATAAATGATCTAGAGGTAGGAGTAAAAAGCCAGGTAGCCAAATTTGCTGACGACACTAAATTATACAGGGTAGTGAAAACTGTGAGAGATTGTGAGGAGCTCCAGAGGGATCTCTTGACACTGGGGGAGTGGGCAAAACAGTGGCAAATGAGCTTCAACATTAGTAAGTGCAGAGTGATGCATGTTGGGGCAAAAAACCCCAATTACATTTATAAACAGATGGGTTCTGAACTCTCTGCGACAAACCAGGAAAGGGACCTTGGTGTCCTGGTAGACAACTCAATGAAGGTGTCAACCCAGTGTGCCTCAGCAGTGAAAAAAGCAAACTCAATGCTAGGGATCATTAGGAAGGGTATAGAAAATAAGTCAGCAAGTGTCATTTTGCCTCTTTACAAATCTATGATGAGGCCCCATCTGGAATACTGTGTAGAGTTCTGGTCGCCATACCTCCAGAAGGATATTATGGAGTTGGAAAAAGTGCAGAGGAGGGCAACCAAAATGATTAGGGGACTGGAACACCTTCCTTACCATCTGAGGCTGCAACGGTTGGGCCTTTTCACTCTTGAACGACGGTGTCTAAGAGGTGACCTGATTAAAGTTTATAAAATCATGCACGGTATGGACAAAGTAGATAAGGAAAAACTGTTTTCCCTATCGCATAACACTAGAACTAGGGGACGCTCCATGAAACTTTTGGGTACTAGTTCTCAAACAAATAAGAGAAAGTACTTATTCACCCAGAGGATTACTGGTCTATGAAACTCCCTGCCAGAAGAAGTGGTGACAGCTGTCAGTCTTGACAGCTTTAAGAAAGGATTAGACAAGTTCATGGAGGACAAGGGTATAAATGGCTATAATTATGGAAACTTAAGGACAACCTCCGGGTTGGAGAGATAGGCAGGATATCTCTCAATGCCATTTCCAGGGAATCCTAAGCAGGTGAAGGCATCTCCTTGGGAATACCCTGAAGGAAATGGTGAGCCACTGTGTGAGACAGAATGCTGGACTGGATGGGCTGTGGCCTGTTCCAGCAAGGCTGTTCTTATGTTCTCTAAAAATCTGTTCAACTCAGCTTTGTTTTTGAGAAGCATTTCTCTTCCCTCCCCTCCTCCCCAGCAGGGTTCAATGTTGCTCACTTATTCCTTAAACACTGTGACTGTCTGTCTGGCTTGAAAAAGAAAATAGCACAGTATTCAGTGCAATACTACTGTGGCGCAATAAGTAGCTAGAAAGGTCAGTTGGCTAGTCAGGGGTGGAGAATTCTGAATCAGAAATACTTACAGTATCTCTTGAGTATGTGCAGTTTCTCTTTGCAGGCGCACCCCCCAATAAAGGACTCAGACACTGATGAAAGTGGATAACGGTATTGGGCCACATTTATTGATTCATGCCCTAGTCCGAATTATAAATTTCTATTGGTATTCAACCAATTATAATTCTTAAGGCAAGCAGGCCGGAGTAACACTGGTAAGGTACCACCCAAAATTGCAAACGGCAATTGGTTACAATGTATCCATTTGTATCAATTTGTTTGTTGACAACAAACAAATTGTTGACCGTAGTCAATATCTAACTATTGACCCCACCCTCTGACGCGTATCCGTAAAATAACGGGGTGATGCATGCTGCCTAGCTCTTGCCATCACCCCATCGCCTGGTTCGTCGTTAACCGGACAACGTTAATCAACTTGTGCCTGTCTAGTGTTGTCCAGTCAATTGCGAACCTGCCGGATACCTGTGGGTCATAAATGTTTACCTTACCAGTGCTACCCGCCACACGGAGAGGCTCAATAAAGGCTCGACGCCCCCTCCCAGACCGTCAGCTCGGTCAACAGGCCTGCTCGCCAATCTCCTAACAGGAGGTCCATACCTCCCTGCGACAGATGGACCCCATCCCCTGAATAAAGCTCATAATTTTGTAGGCTGATGGCGGGGTGTCAAATGACGCGCCCCCAACCCTTGTCGAGAAGGAACCGGGCAATAGCCCTGTTCACCAAGCGACGAGCTCGGTCAAGGGCCTGGAGGTCGAACCCTCCCCTGTAAGCGTGCCGCGGTACCATGTCTGACCAAATGAGGGTTGTGGCAGGCCACACATAATGTAAGTAAGCCAGGTCACCGCAAATCGCATGCTTCAGCGATAGGCCAGTGACCTGCCCCAAATCATTGCCCCTAAGGTGTATGATCAGAATATCTGGCGGGTCAGCATTCCTGCTGGATAAAAGGAATGGCAACAGTTCCCGCCATAACATGCCGCGCTTACCATACCATCTGAGACTTGCGGATGCACCCAGTCCCAGTCGGGGTCCCCACTCTGTCGCCGCAGCGTACGACGCTGCCCTATGCACGTAGCTGTGGCCCACCAGCCATACTGTCACCGGTGTAATACGACACCCAGGGTCTGTCAAGGAAAAAAGGGGGGGAGAAACAGTGCAGTGACTAAACTGGTACTCATGGTTGAAGAGGGCGAACATAAAACTGAAAACATTGTGATCCCCACCTTCCCATGCGGCGTATTTCCGCCCCGGAGTACCCAAAAGCAGCTGCAGTAGAAGCTGCCCCTATCCTGAATGAATGGGTGCCGTAACGAGCCCCAGGGAGGCCCACACTGGCTAGTGCCTTACCGGTCACCCTCCAAAATTGAAATTTAGTAAGGGGAGACCCATCTTGGTGACAGAAAAATGGGCCATGGTGCGTGCCACGCAGTGCAAGAAACTCCTGTAGGGCACCAACCGGACAGATGTCTGCCAATGAACATCGTAGCAGTCTTACTCCACTGCCTACGCCATGCTGATCAACTTTAGAGGAGCGTATCCTCAACTGAGCCCAATCATTACAAACATAGACATCGTCGAGTTCCAGTGCCCTACGACTTGCATCCGCCTTAGACAGTATCACCAGCTCGCTGATGCGGAGCGCTCCAAAAAAGGCCACCGTAGTAGCCACATGAAACAGGGCTGCTTCATACCTGTCAAAACAGAGGTCATGCCAGCCCCGTGCTAGGTGGGTAAGTACCCCTGGGGAAATTGGGTGGCGGTCATCCAGGCTATGCCCACGCTCCCGCACCAACCCCTCCAAAACATGTCGTATACGGAAATCAGTGGTGCTGTCAGCATAACCCCCCACTTTGGCCATGAATGCCAACGCTGACAGCCTGGATGCTATGGTGCGGGGGGCAAGGCCCTGGGCATGTAGGTAAACCATGAATTGGAGAATGTGGGCGACTGGGATAGGCCAAGCCTCGGGTAGTCGAAACTGGGCACAAAAGGCCTGGAAGGTGATGAATGCATGGTGATACGCCTTACGCGTGCGGGGCGCCAGCGACATGCCGATCGCCCGGTTCACCTCTCCTTGCCAAGTGTCCATATCTCGTCCGGGAGCGGCGAGGGAAATTCCTCTGCGTCCGGGGCCAAGGCACGGAACCGGGAGATCTGCAGGCGGGACAAAGTGTCAGCGATATCGTTATTAACACCAGGCACATGCCTAGCCCTAAACAGCACATTGAGGCGCAGGCTGCGCAACACAAACTGGCGCAGCAGCTCCATCACCCTGGGAGATTTAGACGTCTGTGAGTTGACAATGTGGACCACTGCCGCATTGTCACACCAGAAATGGACTACCGAATTGGCCCACTCCTCACCCCATAGCATCAAGGCTCCCAGAATGGGAAAAAATTCCAGATACGTGAGATCGCGCAGGCGACCCGTGCCCGACCAGGCTGGCGGCCACCTGCCGTAGGCCCATTTCCCATTGAAGTACATCCCATAACCCAGGGACCCCGACGCATCGGATTGCACCTGAAAGCGAGGGGAAGCCAGAAAGTCGGACCTCCAAAAGGACACCCCATTGAACTCCCTAAGGAACTGGAGCCAGATGAACATATCCGCCTTGAGGCCCCTGCTGAGACGCACCCTGTGGTGCGGCCTGGTTAAGCCTGTCATGGCGTCGCACAAGCGGCGAGCAAAGGCTCTGCCAGGTGCGATCACCCTGCAAGCAAAATTGAGGTGACCATGCAGCACCTGCAGCTCACGAAGGGACGCCTTGCGTTTTGCCATCAAGTCGGATATGAGTGCAATGATCCGTGACACCTTGTCAGCCGGTAACCTGGATGCTTGCACTACCGTGTCAATTTCCACCCCCAGGAATGTGAGCTTGGTAGATGGACCCTCGGTCTTTTGGGGCGCTAAAGGGACACCAAGTTCCTTCATTAGCGTCTGAAATGTGTTGAGGAGACGCGAGCACGTGTCCCAGCCCCGTTCACCCCCGAATAAGAAATCATCCAGGTAATGGGCTACAGACCGAGACCCTGACCTGCGGACGAAAGCCCACTGCAGGAAGGTGCTGAAACGCTCGAAAGCCGAGCACGAAATGGAACAACCAAAAGGCATGGCCTTGTTGAAGTAATATTCACCCCGGAACTTGAAACCCAGCAACTCAAAGTCGCCTGGGTGCACCGGCAGAAGACGGAAGGCCGACTTGATGTCGCACTTAGCCAACAGTGCACCCGGGCCACATGAGCGCACCATGCGCAGTGCCTGGTCAAAAGATGTATACCGGACCGAACAAAGGTCATCCGGGATAGCATCATTGACCGATCGGCCGGCTGGGTAGGACAAGTGATGTATTAAGCGGAACTCACCCGGTGACTTTTTGGGCACTAGCCCCAAGGGGGAAACTTTTAGATTAGGAAACGGGGGGGCAGGGAAAGGGCCGGCAACCCTGCCAGCAGCGACCTCCTTAGTAATGCTCAAGGCAGCCACCTCCTCCCTTCCCCTGAGTGACAATAGGTTGGGTGCATCTTGGGGGGCCCTGTTCCCCGTGAAAGGAATGTGAAACCCCTGCTGGAAACCCTCAAGCAGGTAAGCTGCGTCTGCCCTCCTTGGGTACATCGTGAGCCAACGCTCCAACGTGTCCACGTTAATTGGTGAGGGGGCCTTTTGCCTGACCGGCTCCCTCTGCGGCAGTCTTGCCCGCCCCCTGTCCACCTCTACCCCTGCCCCGCGCTCCTCCCGGCCTGGGACAGGCGGAGGCAGCATGGGGGCCAGCACAAGAGGGACACTCATGCCTATATCGGCAATTTCTCCTACTACAGGTACCATTGGCCGAGAAGGTCCAACACAGCAGGCGGGCTGGAACCCCCTGCCCCGCCACCTGGCGGGGTGCCTGTGCCGGAGCAGCTCGCTGTACTGCATGTCCACAATGGTACCTCTCCCCCGGCGCAGGGCGCGTGGGGGTCATATACAGAAGCCACAGCTTCTGGCAGGGCTCATCCCACCTCATCTCCGGGTGTAGGGGCACTCTCATGCGAAATTCTTCGTCGTAAGCCAACCACGATGGGCCCGGGAAGTCGACCATCGCCCGGTATATGTTGTCCAAATACTGGACCATCGGAATGGCCAGATCCGGCCGGGCCCTGAGGTACACAGCCATGTATATGAGGTACGCTGGTAGCCAGTTGGCCCACGTGCGTGCCGGCTTACGACGACGTGCTTGCTCCTTATCTTTCTCATCCTGCCCCTCCCTCTCCTCCTTGGTGGGTTCTCTATTCAGAAGGGAGAAAATGTCCACATACTCCCCCCGCCAGATCTTCTCTTTGGTAGCCTGGGCCAGATGATCCCCAAAGAGCAGAGAATACCCCGCCGTAGGCAACGCCGATACCGGCACAGAGGCGGCACTGGGCACGGTGAAAGGAGCCTAGACCAAGCCCGCCACCCCGAGTAAGTTCCCAACGGGACAGGGGGCGCCACCCCCCGTGGGGCCCTGGTTCAAAGGTGCCGTCCCCGGGTGGCCCGGCGGTGGCTGGACCACCGCGCCAACCATACGGGACCACGGCCACTGGAAGCCCCCCCCCAGTGTAGGTAGTGGTGTGGGTGCGCTAGATTGAACCGTATACACACACGCTGCACCCCCATGGGCCGCCCCCACCAGGGGTTCCGGCCCACTGCGGGCGTCGGAGCTCGCGACCGCAACCGAGCTCATGCACGGGGCCTGGTCAGTACCTGATGGCAACAACTGTTGCACGGGGAGCCGCGAGGCAGTGGCTGACGCCAACCCACGGGCCTCGAGCGGCTCGACCCGTCCGTCTGCCTGCCGATGACCGGCAGCCGATGCGTTGACCTGTGATCCCAAAGGCGTCCCGGGTGGGTTAACCATCCCCAGGGAAGCCTCGAGGGCCGCTACGCGGGTCAGAAGGGCATCGACATTAACGTAGCCCCCAATGCTGATGGGGGGCGTAGGGCCGGCCGGCCCACTGATAACAGGTGCCGGGCCAGGTCTCTGGACCCCAGGGCCCGAATATGGCCATGAGCCCAGTACCGGCCCTTGAGGGGCCGGAGGCATGCCCTGCCAGGGAAGGGAACCCAACCACCCCCCATGGTGAAAGCCCACCGCAGGAAGCTGCGGGCAAAGGGCAGAAGGCCCCGAGGAGTGAACCGGGCCAGGGCCGGGGGCCACCGATTGCGGGCCGGAGGCCGCGGCCCCCGCTGGGCCGGTCTGAGGAGGCCCGGTCTCGGGCCATGGGGCAACCGACCCCATCCCACCGGTCCCGGTGGGCGCTGACAAAGGGGGCTGTTGGGGGGGCGCAGTCGCGGTCCTCCGACCCGGCTGGTGCCTCCGCGAAGTGCGAACCGCGTTCGCCAATGCCTTCTTTTTGTAAGGCATCCGTGCAAGCGCTGGGAAGCTGAGGAAAAGAACAAAAAGGACCGCTGCCCGAAGTATCCTTCCCAGCTAAGGTAAGTGCGACGGAGCAAATGGGGGAAAAACTTCTCCTCTCCGTCGCTTCGCAAAATGGCAGCTCGGCTGCCTTGTGGCCACCCCTTTTATAAGGGTGCTGGCCACGCCCCCTAACTACCCGGATGTCTTCGTCCGGTGGGGGGGGGCGCAAAGAGCGCGGTGGCCATTTTGGCGCCGCGCTTGCATTCTGTACTACTGAGTAGCTGCATAATTTGCTGCCTCATCTACCTGGAATGAAGACTTGGTCACAAGTAGACATTCATTGGTATAACTCAAAGAGAAAGAGAAGAGTATTTTGTGTGTGAGAGAGAGAGAGAGAAAGAAAAAAGAAAGAAAGAAAGAAAGCAAAATATTCTTAACTTTCTCTCTGATTTAAAAGTGAAGTGATAATATCTTCAATATTAAAGATTTTCTGTTTCTTGTTCAATTATCACTTGACCTATGACTGTAGCTAAGAAATCAGAAGAAGACTGAGACTCCAAAGGACAGCTATGAAGGAACCAGAAAATATTCTCACATGCAAGGATGTTTCTCTGCAGACCAAGGCCAAAAGAATCCATACTGTCATGTTCCCAATTTTTATAAGCAGGTTTGAAAGCTGGACTGTTGAAGAAAACTCACAGGAGAAAGAAATTCAAAATGGGGTATTGGAGGTGTGCTTTACAAAAACAGTACCATGGTCTGGTAGAACGACAATTAAGTGGTTGTTGTTGTTGTTCAGTCGCACAGTCGATTCCGACCCTTTGCGACCCTATGGACCATCGTTCTCCAGGCGCCTCTGTCCTCCACCATCCCCCTTAGTCCTCCCAGTTCTGTGCCCATTGTGTCTACAATACCATCTATCCATCTCATCTTTGGCCTCCCGCTTCTTCTTTTGCCCTCCACCTTTCCCAACATCACGGCCTTCTCAAGTGAATCCTCCCTTCTCATTTGATGCCCAAAGTACTTTAGCCTCATCTTTACTATTTGACCTTCCAATGAGCAGTCAGTGTTGATTTCTTCTAAGATTGACCTATTTGTTCTCCTCGCTGTCCAGGGTACCCTCAAAACTCTCCTCCAGCACCACATTTCAAAGGCATCTATTCTTCTGCGTTCAGCTTTCCTAATTGTCCAGCTCTCACATCCGTACATTACCACTGGGAATACCATTGCTTTGACTATTCTAATTTTTGTTTTCAAGGTGATGTCTCTGCTTTTCACTATGTTCCCCAGGTTTCTCATGGCTTGTCTCCCAAGAATCAGTCGCCTTTTTATTTCATGGCTGCAATCTCCATCTGCAGTGATCTTAGATCCTAAGAATGTAAAATCTGTCACTGCTTCTACTTCTTCCCCATCTATTTTCCAGGAACTGATCGGGCCTGTTGCCATTATCTTGGTTTTCTTGATATTGAGTCTCAAGCCAGCTTTTGCACTCTCTTCCTTCAAACCGATCAAGAGATTCTTTAGGTCTTCCTCACTTTCTGCCATTAAGGTGGTGTCGTCTGCATATCTCAGATTGTTGATGTTTCTCCCAGCAATTTTGATCCCATATTGTGATTCCTCCAGTGGGTGAACTGACAGCCCTCACCAGGGCATTGCAATTAGGCTCAGGAAAAAACATAAACATTTTCACTGACTCACGATATGCATTTTGTGTGCTACATGTTTTTTGGGTTGATGTGGAGAAATAGGGACTTTACTACTGCGGATGGTGAGCCTGTCAAAAATGGTCCACATGTGCTGCGCTTATTAGAGGCTGTCCATTTGCCTTCACAAGTTGCTGTAATGCATATTCGAGGCCATGGCAAAGCCACTGAATGGGAAACATAAAGAGGGTAATCGTCTTGCTGACGAAGCTGCTAAAGTGGCTGCCTCTCAAATGTACAGAGAACTGGTCAATGTCGCCCCTGATGCTGCCTCTTGTAGAGCTGACAAAAAGTCTGTCAATGTCACTCAGGGGCGTTGCTGGGTCAAATCAAGCCTGAACTCTCTCTGCAAGTGAGCATGACTAAACAAGGGCTATCATACCTTGTGTGCATCATAAGAAGACAAGACTCATTCAAGAAGACAATAATGCAAGAAGAGTTAAAAATAGGAGGAAAAGAGGAGAACCAAGAAAAAATGATTTTTTTGAAGTGGTAGCTGTATTAGTCTGTGCCAGCATATCTGAGAGTAAACAAAACAACAAAAAACAAAAATGTTGTGGCACCTTAAAGTCAGGTTGAGTTCCTATGTTTAGGTTTGTGATGTATTTGTTGTTTGTTTGATTTGATTTGCTGTGAGTTCTGTTGTTATTTGTTATCTGTTTGTACACCGCCCAAATGGGTGGTATAGAAATGCAATAATAGAGAAATAAGATACATAAATAAAGACTAACTCCTGTATTGTGAGCTTTTGTGGATCAAGTCCACTTCATCAGACTTCATCAGTAAAAATGAATGAATGAATTAATTTATTATTTATTTATTTGTTAGATTTCTATCCTGCCTTATTCAATACAATGTGTGACTCGAGGCAGCATACAACATAAATAAACCATACAATACAATATAGGTTCAATATAGTTCATAATAAATTACAATTACAACTAAAGAAAAAAAAAGTCGGAAAAGTATCAAAAATTATACAATTATCACAATATAAAATACAGCATAAATATGACAAGTTACATAATAACAAATGAATCCCGGGGTGTGTGTGTCAGAGCCCAAGGCTCAACGACCTTACCAAAACTAAATGGGCCCAGGTATCATTCTAGGCAACGTTGGTGGTGACGAGGCAAAGTGGCACGTCAATCCTGCAACACCCAGATGTTGCCTCCTTCCCCGTGGCCAATGCCGGCCTGGGGAAGGGTCCCGGGAGCAGCGGCATCGATGTGGCTTTGAGAACAGCACCTCGGGAGTCCCAGGAGTTGCCTCCTTCCCCGCGGCCAATGCCAGGCCAGGGAAGGATCTCGGGAGGCTCCTTTTAAACCCCCTGCCGGTGGAGGGGTGGGGAGGTGCAGCGGCTCAATGGCATCTTCGAACCTCTCGGGCCACGAGAGGTTCCTTTTAACACACACACACCGCCAGTGGAGGGGGCGGGGAGGCACAGTGGCTCAACAGTGGTGGCGGCATCTTCGAACCTCTCAGGCCATGAGAGGTTCCTTTTAAACCCTCTCACCGGTGGAGGTGGCGGGGAGGTGCAGCAGCTCGATGTCGTCGTCTTCGAACCTCTTGGACTACAAGAGGTTCCTTTTACACCCCCCCCCCCCACATGGAGGGGGCGGGGAGGCACAACAGTGGCTCAGCGTCATCATCTTCGAACCTCTCAGGCCATGAGAGGTTCCTTTTAAATCCCCCACTGGTGGAGGGGGCAGGGAGGCGCAGCGGCTCAATGGCAGCGTCGGTGTCTTCGAACCTCAACTTAATAAAGGAGGCAACAGCACTGAGTTTACAAGAGTTGATCAGGATTGTTAATGATAAAACCTTTGGGAGGTCATTCATTCACAGGGGCACCATAAATCAGAAGTGACTGGATGTCATTTAATAACAGCCTCTTCAAATCCTATTTGTTACTGAAGTTCTTTATTGATCCCTTCAGTCCCCTGGCTCATCTTCTTTGTAGAAGTGGCTCCATTCATTTTTCAGACATACCTTGGAAGCTGGGGTTGCCTCACTCTGCTTCTGTCTATTCCCTGTTAAATGCTACTGCCACAAAATATAGAACTGACCTTTGGATTAAAAATTAATGAATTAGCCTAATTAGTTATAAACAAGTAGTTTGCTTGAAGCTCTGCAATGTCTTTAAGTGTTATGACGTCACTGCTGCCGAGTTGTGTACTTGGAAAAGAACTTTAATATGTTATTTTGGGGGGAACCATTTGGTACGTATCGGAAAAAATTTGGGGGCATGTTATTATTTTTTCAAAACAAACTGAAATATTTCTTATCTGAAGGAAATAACTGAAAAGGAATATGTTGCTAATGTGTGTATATTCAAAGTCAATCTTCATTTATTGTATAAGGATAACTAAAGATACTTAATTCAGTGAAAGAAAATTGAAATTCACAAGGTAGAGTTATTCAAACTTCATAACTTTCAATTAAATTAGTAACCATTACATGTCAGCATAATAAATCTCAATATTATTCGAAGAGTTCAAATCCTTAAGAAATATCAATAAAATTGGTACAAAACTCACAATTTATCAACAAGTATATTGTAATGGTTACTAGTTTAATTGATTATATTTTATATTTATTTATTTAAATTTATATGCCACCCAATCAGGAGAACCCGACTCAGGGCATTGTACAACAGTTAAAAATGTATAAAAACAGATTTTAAAATCCCAAATCACCCACTCACTTCCCCACCCTACTACCCCCCGCCCCAATTAAAAGAATAAAAAGAAATAAAAGGTAATGGAGGGGGGGAGAGGGATATTAACTAACTTTAGTGTCTTGCACGGGAGACAAAGAAGGAGTCGCAGGAAGGACTAACGCAGGTTTATTCATAGATGGTCAGCATGAACATGTGGTAATGGCGGAGGTACATCTCATTATATACAATAACATAATGCATTTGAATCTGGTTGCACGGTAGCTCATTGGCTGCTACCGGCGTGGCCTCGCCCAGGTCACGCCTCTCTTCTTGTAGTTGTTTTCTGTAGCTCTTTGTCATGCGGGGAATCTCCCGCGGCTGTTTGTGATTTGGGGAATGTGGACCATGTGAGACTGAATGCTCGCCTCTGCCCTCTATGGGCGGCTTGCTCGCGTTCCTTAACAGCTGAGATACATTGTGATTGTGGACTGGTTACATTCATATATTTAAAGAAACATTGTACATGCATACATAACATCCCTCCCCCCTAGGATGAGACGAAGTCCCTCAACCATTGTGGCTTGCCGCAAGTGCGCCTGGGGCGTGCGGCTGCCTGACCTAATACAGGGGAGCCTGTGACTCCTGGCTCCGCGGAGTCTCATCCTGCAACGGAAAATGGAGACTCGTTAGCGGTTCTGTGGGGAGCTTGCGATGCCCTTGTCTCGGGGGACGGGAATGGAATGAACAGCTGGGAAGTGAACCCCTGTCTATTGCCTGAGGAGCCCGGGGACCCTCCCAGCATGAACCTCGGGACCGACGAGGATGCCCTCGCGGTCCTGCCACCACTTGCTGCCTGTTCGGGAGTTCAGGAGATTGCGGCGGGGGCGGGTGAGCTCCCGCCGGCTGCCTGTCTTTTCGGGGCCGGAGCTATGGTGTACTCTAGGATGCAAGAACTGGGGGGGCTGGAGGTACCAGGGGCTGAACTGAAACCCCTCTTCTCGCTAGGACGGGTGGGGGACCACTTCGCTAACTCCCCCTGGTACGGAAAATCATAATCATCACCAAACTGATCCCTTTCTTTCAAAGTATCCTCCTCTGTGGATGGGAACCCAGGATACGCGTTTGTATCCGGGGGTTCCGCCGTGTCTCCCCCTTGGGTAATGCGGGTGGGGGAGGACCCTAACGCTGATGCTCCCTCCCCTGTGACTCGCCTTCTGAGTTGGTCGGCGTGCCTTCTCCAAAGTAGACCTGAACTGGTTTCGACCCTGTAGGATACCGGCCCCGTTTGCTCCACAATTGTGCCCGGTACCCACGCTGGTCCCGAGGCTGCGTAGTTTCTGCAGTGAACCGGGTCCCCTATCGCAAAACTTTTGGAGCTCCCTCCCCCCATGCTTATATTCCTCCCTTCATCCTCCACCCTGGACGGATCCATCCAGTCAAAAAGTGTTACCGGACGCCTCCTCATGAGGAGTTCGGCTGGGGAAAAACCTGAGGCTAAGGGGGTTGTCCTGTAGCAGATGAGGAACTGGCACAGGTGCAGGTTCAACTCACCGGGACCCATGCGCCGCAGTGCGTCTTTCGTAGTGTGCACTTGGCGCTCTACCTGACCGTTTGTGGCGGGGTGGAACGGGGCAGCTGTGATGTGCCTGATTGCGTTTCTTTCAATGAACGTTTTGAACTCCGCAGACGTGAAAGTACTCGCGTTGTCGCTCACGAGAACGTCTGGCAGGCCGAAGCAGGCAAAAAGCTTGCGCAACTGCCTAATGGTTGCCGCGGAGGAGGTGCTGTTCATAGGGATTACCTCCAACCACTTGGAGTAGGAGTCGACTACCAGTAGGAACGTGGCCCGGCGGAAAGGCCCCGCGAAGTCGACATGAATCCTGGACCATGGCCCGCGGGCCGTGTCCCATTCCCTGTGGGGTAGCCTGGATTCCTCGGGCCGAGAGCTCTGGCAGCTCTCGCACGTGCCCACTAACCGTTCTACATCCGCGTCTATCTTGGGCCACCAAACGAAACTCCTGGCTAGGGCCTTGGAGCGCACAATCCCTGGGTGACTGGTGTGCAGTAGCTTTAGCACCCTCGCCCTCAACTTTTCGGGGATGACTACCCGCTGTCCCCAGAGTAAGCAGCCCCTTTCCAGGGAGAGCTCCACTCTGCGTCTGCAAAACGGCTGGAATTCCTCACCTGGGGGAGTAGTGGGCCACCCTTTTCTAACCCAGGAGCTGACTTGGGCTAGGGTCTTGTCAGCCGCCATCGCCTTGGCGAGGTCGGCCGGAACAATGGGGGGTGAGTCGAGGGCCTCGATCAGCAGGACTTGGTGGTCCTGCTCCACCTCGCATGTGGGGTCTCCTAGGCTTGGGAGAGGGGATCGGGACAGTGCGTCTGCATGGGAGATCTCCTTCCCTGGGCGGTAAATTAGCTCGTACTGGTAAGCGTTGAGGAATATAGCCCAACGCAGCATCCTGGGGGATAAAATTTGGGGGGTCGGTTTGCCGGTAGTGAAGATCCCCAGAAGCGGCTTGTGATCAGTCACCACCGTAAACTCGCGGCCATACAAAAAGTCATGGAACTTTTTCGTTCCCACGATTATGGCCAGGGCCTCCCTATCCGTTTGCGTGTAATTGCGCTCAGCCTTTGAAAGGGACCTTGAATAGTACGCCACCGGGGCCTCCCGCCCGCTCTCTAGCACATGGCACAGGACCGCCCCCACCCCCACCGGGGACGCATCACATACTAGAACCACTGGCTTCCTTGGATCGAAGTGAGTCAGGACAGCATTCGAGGAAAGGAGTGACTTTAGCTCTCCAAATGCTTTCTCTTGCCTGTCCCCCCACCGCCAAGCCGCGTCCTTTTTTAGTAGGGCGTGCAGTGGCTCCGTGACCGATGCCTTCCTTGGCAGGAATGAGTGATAAAAATTGAGGAGCCCTAGGAAAGACTGCAACTCTGGCTTTGCGGTGGGGCGAGGGGCATTCTTTACGGCCGCAACCTTGGACTCCGAGGGGTGAATTCCCTCTGGGGTGACCTTAAACCCGAGGCACTAGACCTCTCTTGCGAAAAACACGCATTTGTCTTTTCGTAGGCGAAGCCCCGCTTTTTCGAAAACTGAGAGGACCCCATCTAACCTCCTAGCTAGCTCTGCCTCGCTCCCCGCTGTTATCAGGACATTGTCGAAGTAGGGGAGGACACCTGGGAGTCCCTTTAATAGGCATTCCACGAGGGCTTGGAAAATCCCGGGGGCCGAATTCACGCCAAACTGGAGGCGTGTCACCTTAAATGCCCCCTTGTGGGTTACGATTGTCTGTGCGGCGGCAGCAGCTGGGGTTACCGAGAGCTGCTGATATGCCTGCGCTAAGTCTAGCTTGGCGAAACACCTCCCCCCATGTAACGTGGCCAGTAGATGGCTGACCACAGGCACCGGATATGCATTTGGCCGAATGGCTTTATTAATCGTACATTTATAATCCGCACAAATCCTGACCTCCCCATTTGATTTAAGGGCCGTAACAATCGGCGTTTCCCATTCCGCCGAGTCAACTGGAACCAAAATCCCCTGTCCCACCAGTTTGTCCAGTTCCGCCTCGATCTTGTCCTTTAGGGCGAATGGCACTCTCCTTGGCTTGAGGCGGATGTGCCAGATCTCTGGGTCCAGTTCAAAGGAGACTGGGGGGCCCCTGTACGTCCCGAGCCCCTTTTTGAAAACGTCCGGGTGCGCATTGCACACATCCCGCATTGGGTCAGTCTCGATGGCGTTAATGCCGGACAGTTCGATTCCCAGGGGAGCAAACCACTGTGTTCCCAGAAGGCAGCATCTCCCCCCTTGAGGACGACTAGGGGCAGTCTCTCGGAATAGTTCTTGAATTTTACTTCGAACTTTCCCACCCCCAACACTGGGATCCCATTTCCCTGTACGTCCCGCAAGTTTGACCTTAAGGCCCGCAGTTTGGGCCGCGCCTCTGGGGGAATGCGCATATACTCTCTCTGGGGTAGGATAGAATAGGACGTCCCCGAGTCTATCTCCATTCTCACTGGGAGCCCCTGTAACTGTACCTCAACGAAAAAACGTCGGTGCTACAGTCCCACGCGGTTGACGCCTTCCTCGTCGAAGCCGGTTGAGACCTTCCTGGTGCCGGTCGCCTTCCGCTGGTGTCCCCGGGGTTGACTTGGGCTGCTCTTGTCCTCGGTCCGTCCGCGCCTGCAAACTCTGGTGATGTGCCCCTTCCGGCCGCAGTTGTGGCACTCAGCCTTGCGAAACGGGCACCTCGTGCGGTCGTGGGGCGCCCCACAACCGTCGCAACGGCGGTCTTGCCTGTCACGGGTCTCACGCTTCTCCCCGCGTTTCCTTATCCGCTGGACGTCGTCGTCCTCGCTGGAACAGGGGTCTGCCGTTGTGGACGACTCCTCGGACATCGCTGGTGAGCCGACGGGCGGCTTGGGGGCCCGCCAGGCCATCTTTGCTGGTGTCCGCCGAGCCGCTTGCACTGGTGACTTGGCCCTCTCGGACGCGGTCCCTCAGGACTTAAACAGTCTGACCCCGCTCCTGGCCTCCTCGGCTGCTTGGGCCTCCCACAGTACCTCGTTGAACGTGAGGCGGTGGTCGCGGGTCATCAGGCGCCTCTGCAGCTCCTCGTCCTTCAAACCGCACAACATGCGGTCGCGGAGGGCCTGGTCCAGGTCGTCCCATTGGCAGTGCACCGCTGCCAGCCTGAGGGCCGCCGCGTAGGCAGACACAGATTCGCCGGGGCGCTGGTCCCGCCGATGGAACGTGACCCGGGCTGGGAAGATTGAGACCGGCGGTTGGAAATGCTCACGAAGCTTCTCCAAGATGCGGTCAATGGGCACTTCGTCCACCTTCCGGGGGGCCACCAGGGTCATCAAGATCCGCATCGCGGCCGGCCCGACCTGGGACAGGAAGTGTGAGCGCATTTTCGCGTTGTCGTCAACGCCGGCGGCTTCCATCGTGTGCCGAAACTGGCACTCGTAGAGCTCCCACTGCTCGGGTTCGCTGACATCGAACTGGTACGGCTTGACTTTGGGATTCGCCATCGATCCCACCTTCGTCGCCAATTTAGTGTCTTGCACGGGAGACAAAGAAGGAGTCGCAGGAAGGACTAACACAGGTTTATTCATAGATGGTCAGCATGAACATGTGGTAATGGCGGAGGTACATCTCATTATATACAATAACATAATGCATTTGAATCTGGTTGCACGGTAGCTCATTGGCTGCTACCGGCGTGGCCTCGCCCAGGTCACGCCTCTCTTCTTGTAGTTGTTTTCTGTAGCTCTTTGTCATGCGGGGAATCTCCCGCGGCTGTTTGTGATTTGGGGAATGTGGACCATGTGAGACTGAACGCTCGCAGCTGCCCTCTATGGGCGGCTTGCTCGCGTTCCTTAACAGCTGAGATACATTGTGATTGTGGACTGGTTACATTCATATATTTAAAGAAACATTGTACATGCATACATAACACTAACACAACACAAAAGGAGGGATATTAACTAAGTACTAACTGGGGATGAGCCAACAGGCTGGAGCTGAATTCCCATTAAGGCCCCACACCTGCCCTGCCAGCCAGGTTTTCAGACCTTTCCTGAAGGGCAGCAGTTCTGTCTGTAGCCTTAATTCTGTTGGAAGGAGGTTCCAGAGGGCTGGTGTGGACACAGAGAAGGCCCTTCTTCGTGTGCCAGAGAGGCGGGCCCCTCTAGCTGAAGGCACAACTAGGGAGCCCCTCCGGTCCACTCTGGTTGGACAGGCAGACACTCTCAGGATGATGAGTTCTCTCAGGTATCCTGGCCCACTGCCATATAGGGCTTTAAAGGTCAAAACCAGCGCCTTGAATTGCACCCGGAGGCAAACTGGTAGCCAGTGCAGCTCCTGGAGTAGTGGGGAGGCACGGGCATAACACCTTCATCCCATTACCACCCGTGCCGCTGCATTCTGAACCAGCTGTAGCCTCCGAATGGTCGTCAAGGGCAGCCCCATGTAGAGCGCATTACAGTAATCTAGTGTGGAGGTGACCAGAGTATGAGTGACCATGAGTAAGGAGTCCCGGTGCGGGCGCAAATGGTGAATTACTCTAAATTGAGTAAAAGCCCTCCTATAAATAACCTCCTATCATTCAGATTACACACACCTTTGACGAAGTACCGAAATACCGATTTACCGGAACGGTGTCGGTGTGGTTGTGTCTTTTGAAGATATATTTGCCTGAAATTATGAAGTTATGAAGTTTGAATAACTCTACCTTGTGAATTTCAATTTTCTTTTACTGAATTAAGTATCTTTAGTTATCCTTATAAGTACAATAAATGAAGATTGACTTTGAATATATTTTTGCCTCAAACGGGACTCTTTTCCATTTTGTCTACACCGTTTGGCCCATTTCTTCTTGCCAATGTGTGTATAACATAACATTTCCCCTTCTTTTTTTAAAAGTTACAAATCACCCCTCTTTGAAGTAATATCAAGGCACTAGACAAGGCTTTAGTAATAATCCTCAGGTTCTCTCCTGATTCCTGTCAAACTACTGTGGGGAATATCCCCTCCCCCCCAATTATTTCTATTATTTGCGTAGAAATAGCATAATGCACCAAATGTCTTTTGAAGTCTATTTATTATCACAATTCCCAGGCAACTCAAGAGCAGGAAAAAAACCAAATAGCTGGTGGGGCAGCGGAAACTCCCCTACTTCATTTGTTACTAGGCCCAGGCCAAGAGTGTTTTGGGCTCTGTGAAAACATGATGCAGTGGTGATGCTGGTCTGCATGAGGTCAAGTTTTCAGGACTTTCTGCTTAAGGAAGCAGAAGCCCTAGAACACAACAACGTCCTCCCAGATTTCATGGGTGAAGGTCTCAAAATCCCCCCTTTTTTAAGTGTGTAAAAAACAGAATGTTTTAACACATACACACACACACAGTGTGTGTGTGTGCGTGTGCGTGTGTGTGCGCGCATGTGTGTGCGCACGTGTGTGTGAGAAGTGAACTCAGGTGTCTCCTTTTGCCCTCTTTTGTTTTCAGGAAACAGAGTCAAGGAATTTGGGAGTGTTTCAACCTTAGTCCCTGAGGCATAAGGTGCATAGGCATGGGCTACGACACACACAACCAAGCTGTCCTTTCAGGTGGCTTTATCTCCATGTGAAACCAAGCTATAAGCAAAGCTTCCCAGAGACTCTGCAGCAATCTACCTTCTGTCTGTCCTATCTCTCAAAGGGCAACGCCTGCTGTTCTTAAAAAATGACAGCCATGCCCTTTGCTTCTTTAAGCCTGTAGGAATGCATGTAAGGAGGAGCAATTTCCCCCTTTTAATTTTCTTCATGACCAGAATGTGATATTAGGGAAAAGATGGAATTTGTTTTTTAAAGTGATATGCCAGTACTTTATCTCATAGGCTCCTGTATAATTCAGCATTTGGGACTGCCTCTGAGCATTAGGGGCATTCATACAAGCCTTAGTTTATTCAGTGAATGTATGAGAGCATAATAGGATTATATGTAAAGGTCATATCCATCCCACAGTGAGAGGCTTGCTAAGCTGTGCTTTCCCCTGCATCTAGGCACTGGAAGTTACTAGTCTTTAATCACCAGTTGCTTATATAAATCACAAGTTACTTAGATAGATGAATGTAATGTACTGGGTAGAGTGAGGGATTATGGCCCAGCCCAGGAGGCCTGGGTCTGAATTCCCACTCAGCCACGGAAACTCACAGAAGGTGTGAAAATGGAAAAATCACTCCTTAAATATCTTATTTATATGAAAAGCACTCTGAGGGGCTCTATAAGCCAGTTCCAAGGTGATGGCATTAACAACTTCAATGACTAGCCATTTAGTAATTAACTTTGTGTGTATGTGTATGGAATGCATCCACACACGTAAAAGAAGTTGACATTGCTGTTAATGAAGCCATGTGAATAGTGATAGGATGCCTTAAACCTAAACCAGTTGAGAAGATGTACCCCTTTGTTGGTATCGATATCCTGTGAATCATACCTGTCAAGTATCCCGGATTGGCTGGGATTTCCCGTATTTCGGCGCCGATTTTCGTCCTTTCCCGCCTGGAGCTGCCACTATCCCAGATCTTGGCAATGGGGGAAAAGGAGTTACTGCGCATCCCTTCTGTGCAGATCCTTTCTACGCATGCGTAGAACCTTTCCACGCATGCGTAGAACCTTTCCACGCATGCATAGAACCCTTATACGCATGCGTAGAACCCTTCTACGCATGCGTAGAAGGGTTCTGTGCAGAAGGGGATGCGTAGAACCCTTCTACACATGCGTAGAACCAACCAGTGCAGAACGGTTTTGCGCAGGTCCATTGTACGCATGCGTAGAAGCGACCTGCACAGAACGGTTCTGCACAGGTCCATTCTACGCATGCGTAAAAGCCTTCTATGCATGCATACAATGGACCTGGGCAAAACCGTTCTGCGCATGTCCATTCTACGCATGCGTAAAAGCCTTCTACACATGCGTAAAATGGACCTGCGCAAAACCGTTCTGCACATGTCCATTCTACACATGCGTAAATGGCGCTTCTGTAAAATGGACCTGCGCAGAACTGTTCTGCGCAGGTCCCGTATTGTCCAGAGCCGCGCTTGACAGGTATGTTTGAATGGATATGAGCCTCAAGTCCGCCGGCTCAGATCAGGAATTGCTTTATGGCAAGAACAAACAAGAGCAAAACCAAATTAGAAGATGGAGGAAGGAGCTCACTGGGAAAGGAACATCATTAAATATGGATATAGCTGAAGATCTCAATCTCCCCTATGTCACCTGGAGCACCCTGAATAGGCTAAGGGTTGGAGTCCCTAAATTCAAGACCAACATGCTCAAGTGGGGACTGCTGGTGGACAACAACACAGAGTCTGCCCCATTTGCTAGTCTGCCGATTGCTGCCAGAGACATGCACTGATGGGGACTTGACAGAGCAAAGAAAGTGGATTCATTTTGGCAGTCCAAGGTCTGATCAGGACATGAAAAAGAAAAAAATAATTTCTTTCACTGATAACAATGGTATAGCTAACTTACGTTATGATTGCAACCTGACAAAGTGTTGGGATTTGATTCATGTAAAGATCTATTCTCAATCAGCCAGCCTCATTAGCAGCAGTTTATATTCTCAGATCTTTTGAGGTACTTATGAGTCCATGAAGTCCAGCTTCATTAGGCTTTTTGTAGGGAGGAACAGAGAGACAGAGAGAAAGCACACTGCAGTCCTTGGCTGGTCAAACGCTACTCCAGCCTTCTCTTTATTCAGGCAGAGAGCCCCAGAAACGAAACTAGCAAGCATTGTATACCAGAAACGAAACTTAGCAGAGACAAAGCTAAGTCCTTACAGCCAATCAGAAGTGTCAGAACCCAAAGAAAGAGAGATAAGGAGAATAGCAAGCAAAGAGGCTTTTGTTTACAAAATGTGTCAGAGACAGGCAAGACAGAAACCAGATGCATTCCTACATGTCCTCCTTTTTCATTTAAATTTGAGAGAGGGACGGCTAATCATACCCCTGCATGTCATCATACTCCATAACTACTCCTCCATATACATCATCACTGTCCTCCTGAACATCGTACCCCTCCTGACTCCTGGTACTTTGTTCCGGAGGATGATACCTCATTGAGTACAATTGCCGTCGTGCAAAACTCGATGTCTCCCTTCTACGCAATGGACATGTGTTACAAACAGAAATAAGATTAGGAATACAAGTAATGCAAAAATACAAAGGTATAAAGCAGATAATAATAATAAACCCATAAAAGAAAACTTGTCTAAGGACAGATAAATCAGGCAACCAAGAAGTCACCCAATCAAAGAGATTAACATCAGTGCGTACATTGTTAGTAATGCTCTCCTGTAAATTCTGAAGTTCTTTCTCAATAGTATTATTCAGATCCTGGAATTTTACCCGACATCCCTGGTTCCCGACCAGTTTACAAAATCCTCCGGATTTTGCTAACAGGTAATCTATGGCCAGTCTGTAAGGTAAAATAACCCAATGCTGCACATTGATATTGACCTGGATGGAAATTCGTGGCAACTCCATTAAAAAAGAACCACATGTTGGGATCCTTGATTTGCCATCCATTGCAAATTGAACCACTATCTATAGCAGAATAATCAGGAGTAAACATAGGAAATACATCATATATATCTCCAATAGTAGTGTTAAACAAGGTATAATTAAGCTTATAAGAACTGTTATAACTACCCCATAACCAAAAATAATCGTCACAACCCGTATAATTGCCTACATTCCGCAAAACCCTTTGTGCTTGAGTCCAGTGCTTCCATTTACTATTCCAGACTCCAGAACTATGACAACAGAAACAAAGTCCTTTAGTGTATTTCTTGAATGTCATGCTTCGCCAGCGGGTGTTGTTAAATTGTTCTGGAGGATTAGAGAAGAGTGTAGACCTATCAAGATGTTGCAAATGTCCAATAACCAGCTCAGGTGTGTTGAACAATGCCGGAAGAAAAGCCATTTGAGACACTGCCAGTGGATGCTCATAGTATAACGTTGCATTCTTACCATGAACCTCAAACATATAGTTAGCATGACGAATCCAAAAGTTGGGGTTGCCCCCATGAGGCATTGTTCTTACAGCTGGAAGCACAGTAAGAAAGAAAAGAACAAATGTCAGCACATTTAGTTTACTGGTGAACCACCATCCTGGAGCTGAGTAACCTTCTTCTCTCTCCATGGGCGGATCGCTCGGGCAGGAATCCACACAGGTCCTGAGGTTGTAGAAACCGCTGCGTATCCTCGTCCCCAGGTGATTAGAGGTACAGGACCCTTCCACTCAGGATCGGGTTGCTGCTGATAAACGATCAATGGCTTAGGAAGACACTCCTCAGTCCTGAAATGCAATTCGACTGGAGAGTGTGACCTGTTATGGGGAGCAAGAAGAAAATTAAGAGTATACAGTACTTTAGCAACAGCTGTAGGTATTTCAGCCACAGGAACCCCTCTATCTCCCACTTGCTTGTGTAACAAATTTTTGAATGTCAGGTGGGCTCTTTCAACAATCGCCTGTCCAGTCGAGTTATAGGGTATTCCATGGGTTAGCTTAATGTCCCACTGATGGCAAAAGTCCTGAAAGGCAGAAGAAACATATGATGGCCCATTGTCTGTCTTAAGGCTTTTAGGTTTACCCATTGCTGCAAACGAACGAATGCAATGTTGTATAACATGTCTGGATGTTTCACCCCGTAAGGGTGTAGCCCATATAAATCCAGAGAAGGTATCAACAGTCACATGTAACTTAGAAAGCGGAGCCAAAGCAGGTACTTGCGTGACATCCATCTGCCATAGCTGATTAGCTTCTGTTCCTCGAGGATTAACAGCATCAAATGGCAGGAATATAGGAGACTTCGTACAGGAAGCACAGGACGACACAATGTCTCTAGCCTGTGACATAGGAATGGAAAACCGTTTATGCAAAACCTTAGCAGATTGATGAAACATTGCATGACTGTCAATGGGGTTGTCAAAGAGAGAAAAAACCTCAGCAGAGTCTCGGAGAGCAGAATCTGCTCGTGCATTGCCCTCCGTCAAATAACCTGGGATCCTTGTGTGAGAGCGTATGTGGGCAATAAAGAATGGGACCGTACGGTTGGAAAGAAAACCTTGAAGCTGTTGGAATAAAGCAAAAAGATCCCTATCCATTGATGGAGACAAATAAGCTTGAGCTAAAGTAAAAACAAGGCGGTAAACATATTGAGTATCCACAATCAGGTTAAAAGGCACATCAGAAAACGTAGAGAAAGCAAGTATGACCGCTGCCAGTTCCGACCGCTGGGCCGATGCTTGAGGTCCTGTAAAAACAACCTCCCATTCCCCAGTAGGACCCTGCCATGTAAGGACTCCACGGGAGGGGGAGCCATCTGAGAAAAGAGTAATGGCATGCAAGATAGGTTGCATGCAAAGCGGGGATGACAGGGAGTAAGAAGTGAGATTCAGCAAGGTAAACCGCTTATCCTTGGGGGGGTTAAATTTAACTTGTCCCACAAAGTCCGCCATGGCCACCTGAAATGCCTCAGAATGCTGTAGCAAGGCGGTTTGCTGATCCTGTGAAAAAGGAAAACAAACAAAGTCAACGTCATAGCCAGTCAAATGCTTTGCCCTAGTACGGCATTTGAGGAAAAGATCAGCAATCGCATCAGGCAGGCGATAACAGTTTTTCGAGGGAGTGTGCGCCAAGTGCAGCCATTCCACGATGGCCACCTTCTGAGCGTTGACAGGCGCGAACAAAACCGCAGTGGGCAGCCTCGGTGTAGGAAGAAGAGCGCATGCCAGCGCAATGGTGCCTGAGGGCACCCGATCCACAGCGATGGTATGCAGCTTTTCGTTGAGGCGTTGAAGAGCTGTACGCATCTCCGTTGTGCAGGGAATGATGTCCGCTGGAGAAGTGTGTCCAGAAAGAGCAGCAAAGAGTGGTGATAGTTCCTCCGTGCTCAGGGCCAAGAAAGGACGAGCCCAATTTATGTTCCCTAGCAATTGTTGCAATTGTACAAGAGTGAACTGCTCCGGAATAGCTATTGTTGGCAATAGCGGAGTTGAAGCTGTAGCTGAGAGCCTATGTCCCAGATATTGGAATGGATACATCCGCTGCACTTTTTCAGGAGCTATGATCAAGCCCGCTTGTTGCAAAATGTCTGCTAGGTCCTGCAGGTGTTTCTCTGTGACTTGTGGACCATGCAATAAAATGTCATCTGTGTAATGATAGACTTTAACCTCTGGATGACGTTGCCTGAAAGGTTCCAAAGCCTTGTTCACAAAATGTTGGCATAGAGTCGGCGAGTTGGCCATACCCATAGGCAAGACACACCATTCAAACCGTTGAGTAGGATGTTCATTATTGTATACTGGCAATGTAAATGCAAATTTTTCTCTGTCTTGTGGCGCTAGCAAGATTGTATAAAAAAAAGTCCTTCAAATCTATAACCATGAGTTGATGATCTTCCGGAATCATGTTCGGATTAGGAAGTCCAGATTGTAGAGGTCCCATTGGCAAGATGTGCTCATTAACTTTCCTCAAATCATGTAACAATCGCCATTTTCCAGACTTCTTTTTCACCACAAAAATCGGAGAGTTCCAAGGACTAGTGGTTGTTTGAATATGTCCCAGATTTAATTGCTCCTGTACAAGGGCCTCCGCCACTTGGAGCTTTTCTCTTGAGAGCGGCCATTGATCCGTCCACACTGGTGGGGTGTTTTTCCATTGTAGTGGAAGTGCATGCAACGGCGCTGCAGGGGAGGCCCGTATCAAAAATTTGTCTGCAAGGTACACCCTGTTTTAGCCAGGAGATCCCGGCCCCACAGAGTAATAGGAATATCCATAATCAGGGGGTGAAGAGAAACTTTTGTTCCCCCTGAGGTCTCAAAGACGATTGGATGAACACTTTGCTGTGCTGGCTCGTACCCGCCCACCCCATAAACCTCCCTACAGGGGCGGACGGCCCATCCAGTCGGCCAATCTTTTTTTGCCACCACTGAAATATCGGCTCCTGTATCGACCAATCCAGACACTGAACGTCCACCCATAAGCAGCGAGCGGGTCGGTCTATCCTCGGTGATTTGTATCACCGCCATAGCCACTGTTGCAGTCCCCTCCTGGGATGGAGTTGCAGTGGTCCCTAGTGGGAGCAGATGAAGGCGTCCTACAGGTTGTCCCTTAGGCAGGGTGAGATGTTGCGTGGCTGAAGCAGGGATGACAATTTCTTGGTGACCCAATGTAACTGACCCTGCTGCAATGTGTACAGAAGCGGGTAAGGCGTCTGGGCAAGGAAGAACGATGCCCATCATGCCCTGGGGAACAATATCATCAACCATTGTGGGAAGAGCCTCCACACACCCTGGCATAGTAAAAGTACAGTCCTTAGATAACCTCAATAAAAGTCCTTCTTTTAGAGGATGGTTTTTTCTATATCGTGAAATCATTTCTTGGGCAAGTTCCATATCTTCTGCCATCTCTTGCAAAACCTCCTCTATTGCCTCTTCACTGACCTCTGGTAGCCCTATTATTTTGCCTGGGCCCGAGCCTGGCCCGCACTCCCATTTCCCTGCTGCTGTGGAGAAAAGTCAGAGTCTTTGTGCTGAGCAGCTGAGGGGTTGGCATTAGGATTTGAGCGGCACTGATTGGCCCAATGGTACCCTTTCTGGCAAATGGGACACTTCCTTGAAGGGTGTGCTGCCTGCTTTTGAGAGGAGCGACATTGTGCTTTAAAATGCCCTTCTTTTCCACAGCCAAAACAACGTTTGTTTTGAGCCTGAGTTGTGGGCAATTGAACTGCAGCTGCCAGAAGTTGAGCCTTGTAACTGTGAGTCCCCACATTTTGACAAACTTTCATCATGTCTGCTATAGATGTTCCTGGCCTAGCATAAACAGCTGTCAGAGCCCCTTTACAATCCTCATTGGCATTTTCAAAAGCCAGTTGTTTCATGAGCATTTCCCGTGCCGGCACATTTTCCACCTGGGGGCTGAGAGCAGTCATGAGTCTGTTAATGAACTCAGTGTAATCCTCTTTAGGGCCCTGCCTAATTGCTGCAAATCCAGCAACGGAGCTATCCCCTTTGGAAGGAATCTTACTCCAGGCACGCATGACTATCTGTGCAATCTCTCCCAGCTGGGCATCCGTGAGTGCCAATTGCTGTGTGGGGTTGGCAAAATTTCCCTCCCCACATAACATATCCATTGTGAGTGCAGGGCGTGTATGGTGTACCTCCCAAGCCACATCCCTCCACTCCTGCAAGCAGAGCATGTTTCCAATCCACTGGTAGCAATTTTTGAGAAGCAATGGCTTCCAACAAAGCTTTTGTAAAAGGTGCGTTAAATCCATATGCCCGTATGCTGACTCTTAGTTCCTTCAGATATTTGTAATGGAGGGTTTCATATCTATCTGGGACTGCCGCTGCATTGCCAACAGGCGGAGCCCCTCTGATCACTGGGTATATTTCAGGAGATTGCACGTCCAGCACAGCTGCCGTTAAAGCAGCAGAAAAATGTGTCTTTGTAGGGCTATAAGTGCTTGATTGTTGCAAGGCAGGATCTAATGTCCCATCTCCATTTCCACCTCCACCCCCATCAGGAGGCTGTTGTTTCTCATATGATGGAGGGGCAGTTGCCATGGCCCCCCCTGTTTCTGGAGGCAAAAGCTGTGGGAGGGGGCGGCCATCAAGTCTTTGAGACAATAAAATATTTTTTGGAGTAAGTCTCTGAAGGCAGTCCCTAACTCCCTCCCATGTAAATAATATTGATCTAGAAATTCCATTATGCTTCTGCATTTCTCTCCCGATCTGTTTCCACTGTTTTAAGTCCAGACCTTCATATTTAAACCAAGGACAGATTCGTTCTATAACTTTAACCAGCTGCTGTATCTCTTTATCATCAGCCTTTCGCCCATTCTCATGCAAAAGATCTGAGATATCTTTACAAAGTTCCTGCATTTGCGAAGAAAGCAAACACCCCATGATAAAAAAATATATATTTTTCTTTTCCACTTACCCTATATGGGACCCAAAGTTGACTTTGGATGAATTTTCGAGCTCGATTTATGACCTTCCCGGTCGGGGTAAATGAGACCTTGTCCCCGGTCGCCAATTATGGGGTGTTAATTAGATGCTAAATGCTGAAGCAGCTTTCACAGAGAGTCCTTTGAAGTTCATTCAATCGCCTCATCACGGAGCACCAGTTGTTGGGATTTGATTCATGTAAAGATCTATTCTCAATCAGCCAGCCTCATTAGCAGCAGTTTATATTCTCAGATCTTTTGAGGTACTTATGAGTCCATGAAGTCCAGCTTCATTAGGCTTTTTGTAGGGAGGAACAGAGAGACAGAGAGAAAGCACACTGCAGTCCTTGGCTGGTCAAACGCTACTCCAGCCTTCTCTTTATTCAGGCAGAGAGCCCCAGAAACGAAACTAGCAAGCATTGTATACCAGAAACGAAACTTAGCAGAGACAAAGCTGAGTCCTTACAGCCAATCAGAAGTGTCAGAACCCAAAGAAAGAGAGATAAGGAGAATAGCAAGCAAAGAGGCTTTTGTTTACAAAATGTGTCAGAGACAGGCAAGACAGAAACCAGATGCATTCCTACAACAAAGGACGACTTAATTTGGTTTGAACCATCATTTTTGGATGGTATTTTTGGTATGGGTGCACACTCTTAATATGGTGGAATAGAATTATCATGTAATTCAAGTGCTGCACTTGAATAGCTGATGAGAACAATGAGGCACCAAGTGAGCTATATTAGAAGTGAGTGTCACAGGAAGATTTGAAATTGAAGTGGGAACAGGACTTGAATATAAAGCTAGGAAATGATGAATGGAGAAATAAGTGGAAAAAGAGGATAATGAGAACAATGTCAGTAAGAATTAAGGAACATAACTATAAAATGTTGTGGCAATGGTACTTGACACCACTGAGGTTGCACCAGATTGATAATAAAAGGGATAATTTATGTTGGAGATGTAAAGAAACTGTTGGAACTTATGAGCATATGTGGTGGAGTTGTAAAATGATAAATGAATTTTGGAGAAGAATAGAAGGAGAGATAGTGGAAATAATGGGTAAGAAAATTAAGCTGGCGTCAGGTACCATTTTGCTAACAGATGTGGAAGGTATGTGTTTGAATAAGGCGGAAAAAGAGCTATTAGAAATAATGTTAACTACTGGTAGACAATGTATCGCTAGAAATTGGAAAAATGATGTAACTATACAGACGGGAGAGTGGTATAAGGAATTGTGGAATTTAGCATTGAATGACAAATTGACATGGGAGATAAAAGTAAAAAGGGATAAATTGAAGGAAAATAGATTTTGGAGTATTTGGAAGCCTTTTGTTCATCACTCTCTTATGGGTAGGGATAGTTTTAGACCTGTACCATCTCAAAGTAGTTTTTGGAGATAATACAGAGACTAAACTCTCCGGGGCAATGTAAATACTCACTGGGTGACTTGTAATTATATAAAATAAAAATTTAAAAAAATAAAAAATATATTAGAAGTGAGTGTGTTTTACGCTACGGTTGTTTGTAGAATTCAAATTTTTCATAAGGAAATTAGAAGTAAATAGCTTAGTTACTTTTGCAAAGTATATGGTTACATTTCATAATGTAAGTGTAACAATAATTTTGGCTCAGATCGATAATTGTCAAAAGTAATTATCTAACTGCTGTATGTTCAGGTCCTATTCATACGAAGAAATGTAGGAAGTTATGAAACTGAGTCAGATCATCGCTCTCTCTTGCTAAGTGTTATTAGCATTGCTGATCAGTCCATGTTTAAAGCAGGAGCATTTCCCATTCCAGCCTGTACTGTAGATACTGAGGACTAAATGTCAAACA
This sequence comes from Bradypodion ventrale, assembly GCA_035047345.1. Taxonomy (NCBI): domain Eukaryota; kingdom Metazoa; phylum Chordata; class Lepidosauria; order Squamata; family Chamaeleonidae; genus Bradypodion; species Bradypodion ventrale. Next base: position 213,159,087 of record JAWDJE010000001.1, read on the forward strand.
TTTTGCTTGCAAAGCGTATGCTCAGTCATGGAACCATAGTCCCTCCTAGAAACATACCCCTGATCCATGCTTAAAGATGAGAGCTTGTAAATATTATTTTGGATTACTGAAAAGTAAAATAAATACAGTACTGCGGTGGCTCAGTGGTTAAGAAGCTCGCCTTGTTAGGTGGAAGGCTGGCAAGTCAGCAGTTCGAGATCTGGGTACTGCATGACGGATTGAATGCCTGTCTCTCTCCCAGCTCTTGGGAACATGAAAGGAGCCTCATTTGGGCATTTCCTGAGCTGAGTTTCTTCTGCAAAAATTCTTTCAAACCAGAATAATTTCTGACATGAAATTATGATTATACTAAAAAGTTTCCAGATAATTTTTAAAGTTGTTGACCAAAAGCAACTATTCAAAGTTTGGTTACAGTGTTTGAAAAACAACAACATGCACCACCCAGTCATCTCAGACTGAGAGAAGAGAGCACTTCACATCCTTGCCAGGAACATTAGAAGGTTCTGCACTCTGGCCCATATGGGCATCAATCCTGTTAGAGAGTTTCCGAAGGTTCGGCCCAAAGACCCCAGTACTCCTTCATTTGCCTTTATAGTTCTTTATTTCCACTGGCCGCATGGCGGTCAGTGATGATCAGTGGTCAGGATAGGAGAGAGGGTCGTTGGGTAGGTGAGGGTCCTTTAATAGGGTTAGGTGAGGTCAGAGGAGGTCAGAGGGGGTAGGGTTACACGAGCGGTGCATTACGGTACATGTAGTTCATGGCAGTATGATATTATCCCTGACAAATCCAAATGTTGTTACCATACAGAGACAACCACTGACTAGAAGTTAGCTGTGAGCAATTCTGTTTTGCTTGGCATGTTTTTCTCTCAAAACCTGGGCATGCCCTCTGCCTAGAGACATCGTGTAAAAGCCTCTGTTGTTGTCAACGATGCAGGGAAAATGTATGACTTATGATATCTAGCCTTCAGCCTTCATCTTGAATGCAACCCTAAGTGTTTGAGAACACCACCCTTTGAGAACAAAGAAATAGTCCAACCACCAGGAGAGAGGAAAAAACGGCACACACATCCTATTTTAACTAGTGCTTTCTGTAAAGAAAACAGCAGCATCATGATCACAAAAAAGAGTATCTATACACTGAAATGTTCTTTTTAAGCACACAGCCAACTCACAGGCAGTGAGCTCTATTTTGTCACAATGCTTTTAGTTACATCTGAGGTAGGAAATACAATGCACAAAATACTGGCGGGGAGAATCTGTTACATAGAGTTGCTGACATTAGCAAACTGGTTTGCACCCACTGGCATATAGTTCAACACATCCCTGGATGTGAGTTACAGCTGAGAATTGGCTACAGAAAAACTACCACTTTAAGCAATATGCTAACCAGATCCGATCACTCAGCACACATTCTGAGAATGACGTCATCTATCGTAGGATACTATCGCTGCCATAGCTGCATCCAAGCATTGTTTGGAGACTAAAGAGATATTCATTCCCTAAAAAAATTACCATCATAAATTAAAACAATTTACCAACTGTAACAGTGAAAACTGTATATATTTAATAGAATGCAGCTGCCAAATGAGATACATCGGTAAATCGATTAGACCGCTTAAAACCAGAATATGCGAACATAAATCCAAGATTCAAACCCAGGACCTTAACGCTCCTCTGGTATCACATTTTTTTACAAAAGTGCCACAATGATAATGATTATAAATTTACAGCACTGGAACAAATTCGCCCTAAACCGTACCAGAGAATAAATATAGATAAACAATTATTGCGCAGGGAAGCATTCTTTATACATTTGTTTGACACAGTCTCCCCCAAAGGTTTAAATCAGGAACTCGAAATGTCTTCCTTTCTATAACAGGTCTCCTCTAGAGTAACCATGATTCAGCAAAAACTTAATTCTTTTCAGCAGCACTACACCTGGTATAGCAAGAAACCTTATTTAAACTCACAAAAAAACCCCAATTACATTTATAAACTGATGGGTTCTGAACTCTCTGTGACAAACCAGGAAAGGGACCTTGGTGTCCTGGTGGACAGCTCAATGAAGGTGTCAACCCAGTGTGCCTCAGCAGTGAAAAAGCAAACTCAATGCTAGGGATCATTAGGAAGGGTATAGAAAATAAGTCAGCAAGTGTCATTTTGCCTCTTTATAAATCTATGGTGAGGCCCCATCTAGAATACTGTGTAGAGTTCTGGTCGCCATACCTCCAGAAGGATATTATGGAGTTGGAAAAAGTGCAGAGGAGGGCAACCAAAATGATTAGGGGACTGGAACACCTTCCTTACCATCTGAGGCTGCAACGGTTGAACCTTTTCTCTCTTGAATGACGGCGTCTAAGAGGTGACCTGATTGAAGTTTATAAAATCATGCACAGTGTGGACAAAGTAGATAAGGAAAAACTGTTTTCCCTATCGCATAACACTAGAACTAGGGGACACTCCATGAAACCTTTGGGTACTAGTTCTCAAACAAATAAGAGAAAGTACTTTTTCACCCAGAGGATTACTGGTCTATGGAACTCCCTGCCAGAAGAAGTGGTGACAGCTGTCAGTCTTGACAGCTTTAAGAAAGGATTAGACAAGTTCATGGAGGACAAGGGTATCAATGGCTATAATTATGGATACTTAAGGACAATCTCCGGGTTGGAGAGATAGGCAGGATATCTCTCAATGTCATTTCCAGGGAATCCTAATCAGGTGAAGGCATCTCCTTGGGAATACCCTGAAGGAAATGGTGAGCCACTGTGTGAGACAGAATGCTGGACTGGATGGGCTGTGGCCTGTACCAGCAAGGCTGTTGTTATGTTCTTATGTTCTTACCTACTCTTTAGCTTTTCTAATGTCCACTGGCACATAGCAGACTTCGCATTGAGGCAAGGACACAAGAATTTCTCATTGACACATTTGATATGCATACTATTTATACTGAGGTAGGATTGTCAAAGATTGTTTTGTGAAATATTAAATAATTGATCTTAAAGGTTAATTCTTGATAAAATTCTATTTTAAAAATGTTTAAAATGTTTAAAAATATGATAAAAATTAAAATGCAATAAATATTAATACTCTTAAGGGTCTAATAATATTATAAAATATGTACATTTTAACTCTTCTGGCTTTATACCCCATTATAGTTAGACTAATTTTAGTCATATTATACTTATATTGTATTTGTATTTATACTGCACTATTGCACTATTACTGTATATATTATATTTTGCCAACGTTTCTGACAAAGCTAATGATGTGTGTGTGTGTGTGTGTGTGTGTGTGTGTGTGTGTGTGTGTGTGTGTGTGTGTGTGTGTATTCCCTGATGAAAGGGTATTATCCCTGAAAAGCTTATTGGCTACCAGAAAAGCTTTGGAAATTTATTCTCAGAATCGAATTGTTCACTAACATACAACTCTATACACACAAGCGTTGGACTTGATTGTTTATTGTTGTCAATTGTGGATATATAATTTTATTAACTCTGCCTATTGGCCACGAATGGATTTCTTCTTCTTCTACTAGATTCCATTCCATTCCACCTGATTTCCAATGACATAGTCAGTTGGGGCATGATGCTTAGAAATTCCCACCCTTGGGATCTATCCCTCAAGTGTCCCAGACATTTTCAATTGTTTGAATAAATGAATTTAGCACTAAGGCATTTTATTGATATACTAGTTTAGGACTAGATCTCATTGCCACAGGAGAAAAAAAATAAGCAGCCTAGAGCCCAACACCCTCAATCCATAGATTTCTTGCCCACCTGAAACCCTTCTATTTTAAAAAAGTCAAATATTTTTGCTTTCTTGGCTGCAGAAAGATCAATGATGCACACGCACACAAAGTGATACTTTGGCAAAATACCTTTTCCCTTGCCCTCTGCCTCATCACACACATACACAAACATGCACACGCACACACCAGCACTCATCTCTGTCAGTTAAGATACTCTCTCAAAGCATTTCTTTTTTAAAATAGCTTTCATAGACAGAGCTGTTTATATATCGGCAAGAGAATGTGAGTTAATTAGTATTTTCCTTGTTGGATTGTTGTACCTTTACTTGGACCAAGTGGCTTTTAACTTCATAGGAATTACCTCTAACTTTTTGTTAGGTGTCTTGTCCATTTGCTATTTGTTCTTGATCAACTTTCCTCATAGTGCTCTTCTCTTCCACCCACATGACAGATGCTTGTATTTAAGGACTATGGAGAGACCTGTCTTTGATTTCCCTCCAGTTTTTTGCCTTCCTTGATCCAATATTTGACAAGCCTTTCTTCCTGTTAATTTTTCCATGCCATTCTTCTCAGCTACTCTACATTTTCTTCAGCCTTCTTTCTTTCAAGGCAATTGTCCCTTAGACTTTCTTTGAGTCCTGGGATCTATTCCTTGGTGAAATATGAATCTTAGCCAGACTGACAGTTTCACACCTATTCTTATAGAGGGAGGACTACAAACATCTCAGCTCTCCGAAGATCTGGGCATTCTGTGCTCCTATCTCACTATTGGAGCCAGTTGGTATTGATTTTGCTACTAGACCTACAATAATACTGACTTCACAGTACTACAGTCCTATGCATGTTGCTTATTTATACAGAGGTTAATTCTACATAAGAACATAAGAACAGCCTTGCTGGAACAGCCCACAGCCCATCCAGCCCAGCATTCTGTCTCACACAGTGGCTCACCATTTCCTTCAGGGTATTCCCAAGCAGATGCCTTCACCTGCTTAGGATTCCCTGGAAATGACATTGAGAGATATCCTGCCTATCTCTCCAACCCGGAGGTTGTCCTTAGGTATCCATAATTATAGCCATTGATACCCTTGTCCTCCATGAACTTGTCTAATCCTTTCTTAAAGCTGTCAAGACTGACAGCTGTCACTACTTCTTCTGGCAGGGAGTTTCATAGACCAGTGATCCTCTGGGTGAAAAAGTACTTTCTCTTATTTGTTTGAGAACTAGTACCCAAAGGTTTCATGGACTGCCCCCTAGTTCTAGTGTTATGCGATAGGGAAAATAGTTTTTCCTTATCTACTTTGTCCACACCGTGCATGATTTTATAAACTTCAATCAGGTCACCTCTTCGACGCCGTCGTTCAAGAGTGAAGAGGCCCAACCATTGCAGCCTCATATGGTAAGGAAGGTGTTCGAGTCCCCTAATCATTCTGGTTGCCCTTCTCTGCACTTTTTCCAACTCCATAATATCCTTCTGGAGGTATGGTGACCAGAACTGTACACAGAGGCAAAATGACACTTGCTGACTTATTTTCTATACCCTTCCTAATGATCCCTAGCATTAAGTTTTTTTTTCTACTGCTGAGGCACACTGGTCTGACACCTTCATTGAGCTGTCTACCAGGACACCAAGGTCCCTTTTCTTGGTTTGTCGCAGAGAGTTCAGACCCCATCAGTTTATAAATGTAAATGGTTTTTTTTGCCCCAACATGCATCACTCTGCACTTACTAATGTTGAAGCTCATTTGCCACTGTTTTGCCCACTCCCCCAGTGTCAAGAGATCCCTCTGGAGCTCCTCACAATTTCTCACAGTTTTCACTACCCTGTATAATTTAGTGTCATCAGCAAATTTGGCTACCTTGCTATTTACTCCTACTTCTAGATCATTTATGAAGAGGTTGAAAAGCAGGGGCCCCAGTACTGAACCTTGGGGGAACCCACTCTTTACTTCCCTCCACTTGGAGAAGTGTCCACTTAGTGCTACCCTCTGCTTCCTGTCCCTTAGCCAGTTGCTGATCCTGGACAAGTCCTGTCCCTTTATTCCATGACTGGTAAGTTTATTCAAGAGCCTTTGGTGCGGGACCTTGTCAAAAGCCTTCTGAAAGTCCAGATAAACAATGTCAACTGGATCCCCCTTATCCACATGCTTGTTGACACTCTCAAAAAATTCCAACAGATTAGTGAGGCATGATTTGCCCTTGCAAAAGCCATGTTGGATCTCATTTAGCAGCACCTTCTCTTCTATGTGCCTATTAATTCTATTTTTTAGGATGGTTTCCATCACTTTACCTGGGACACATGTCAAACTGACCTGTCGGTAATTTCCTGGATCACCCCTGGATCCTTTTTTGAAAATTGGTGTTACTGGATCCTTTTTTGAAAATTGGTGTTAGCACATGTGAGATTAGGACACACACATCATTCTTGACTTTGGTTAAACCAGGGTTGCCCAAACTTTTTGAGCTGGGCGCCTGACCATGCCCCCGGAACAGCTGAGTGGGCCAGACCACACCCCTGGAACAGGGCATGTTTGTGCATGCATGTTCATATTTACTTCCTGGTTCAGCACAGACACTTCTACACATGCACGAAAGTGGCCATATTTACTTCCTGGTTTGGCACAGATGCTTCTGTGCATGCATGAGCACATCTGCACCAAAACAGGAAGTAAATACGGACACTTATGCGCATGTGCGAGGACATCCGTGCTGAACCAAGAAGTAAATATGAATGCTTCTGCACATGCGTAGAAGCATCTGTATTCACTTCCTGGTTTGGTGAGGGTGTCGCAGGCCTGATGGAATGGTTTTGGCAGCCCATGGGCTATAGTTTGGGCATGCCTGGGCTAAACAGTGCCTATAAAAGTATCTTCCATGTCTGCTGCAATGGTAAATTATGTCTTTCCTGTAATGATTAATAAAGATGTTGACCTGCATGATGCATAATGATAATTGTGTGTTGTCAAATCAATTCTGACTTATGGCAACCTTTTCCAGGGTGTCTAGGTAGTGAATATACAGCAGTCATTTAACATGTCCTTCTTCTGGGGGTTGCCTGGGATTGTTTGGCATGATACACAGCACAACATAAATTAATATATTGTATTTTACCAGTGGGGGGAAAAGACTAACAAATACCCTTATATAATTTTGAAAAACCAAGATATCTGCTGGGATCTAGCTGGTCCGCTAATCACAAAATCCTATTAAAACTTGATTTTCTCACCATACAAATGCTGATCACGAGCTCTTTGTAAGCAAAAGCATTAGCTTGCAGAGGAGGTCTTATTTACATTCTTCTAAGAAAAAATATATTGCATTTTTTGCCCTTCAGCCAAATAAGACAGTGTGTGTGTGTGTGTGTGTGTGTGTGTGTGTGTGTGCCGACTAACATCTAGTTTCGGACGCTCGCGCCTAACAAAGTGGTAACTAATGTGACGGAGTGAATTGGAGAAGTTTTAAAGTGGTAAATTCTAAAGATAAGAACCTTGCCTGTCTTCCTGGAAAGTTTTGCGATCTTTTGAGGCTGGACGGTCGAAGTTCGGGAGGCTTCTTTGTGCGGCTGAAGCTGTGACGGTAGTCGCGGCTTTTCTGCCGAGGAGCCGAGAACGGGGACCAGCGTGACTGCGCAGAAGGCTTTGGAAGGCTGGAACTGGCAAATTGTTGCTTGATTTGAAAGCAGGCTGCATGTAAGTGCACGAGTGGAACTTTAAATTTTTAAAACTGGCTGGGATTCTTTACTAAATGAGCCCAGACTTTGAAATGGAAGCGGGTGGAAGTGGATGAGAGCAAGTGGTGGTTTCGTTAATGGCGGCGGTCCTGGAAAACGAAAGTGACCAGCGAGACTGCAAGGGAAGTTTCGGAGCTGGCAAGAAGTTGTTTGGCACGAAAACAGCTGCATGTAAGTGCATGAATGGAGTACTAAAGGTTAAACTCAGCTGGAGATCTTGTTCAATGAGCCCAGGCTTTGAATGGAAATGAGTGGAAGTAGTTGAAAACAAGTGATTGTTTTGTTAATGGCGGTGATTCTGGAAAATGAAAGTGATTGTGTTTGGGCTATGTTTTTTTTCCACACACCAGGAGATCGTGCCATGTCTTGACGACAACAAAGTGGATTAATTATTCATGTCTGGGCTTTAATATTGGAAGCTGATTGGGAGTTCCCCGGCTTAAACAGCTTGGAGAAAGTTTTTTGTTCCTCAGAAGAAGAAGGGGGGTCTTTTTTTTACCCAAAAGTTAAGGCAGCCGCTGGAAAATGGCGCTTTGATTGTCTGCTTCAAGAGAAGGATTAGGTGGCTTTTGTTTTTTGGTTCCTTCACCGTGTGGATTACAAATACTTGTTTGTTTACTGTGGAATATATTGCTCCTCACCTCTTCTCCTTGCTGGTTGGATTTTGGGCTTTTTCCCCTTCTGGTCTCCCCCCCCCCCTCTTTTTCTTTTCCGGTGGCTTGGTTTTTTTAAAGGAGAAGCTTGGGCTGACTGTTCCCTTGAAGCCTTTTTACTGCAGTTGGAAGAAGACTGATTGGATTATTTGCTTTGGGGAAACGGACCTGCTGTGGATCAACATTTTTGGCTCTTCTTATTTCTCCTAAGCTGCCTGTTGGGAGAGTCATTTCCTTCTGTTTTATCTCAGTGGATTACAGTAACTTTTTCATCTTCTGCTTGCATATAAATTTCCCTATTGGATCTGTGGAACCAGTGGCTGCAGTGCTACAAGCTTTACTTTAGTGACTAACTTCTACAATGAACTGCAGCATTGGGCTTTTTATACATCACACTATTATGGATAAAGGTACAAGAGGGAAAGCAAAGGAAGAAGAACCAGTTGTAAAGCCTAAGAAGGGAGGAAAAGCACCAATGGAGGAACCCGCTCAGTCATCATCCCCGCCCACAGTGTCATACGATCAGATTCAAATAATGGTGGAAATTGGCAAGCTGTTTCAAAAAATGGAGAAAAATGAAGATTCAAGGGTGTAAGATAGAAATGAAATGATGAAAAAACAGGATAAGATGATGTCATCAGTGGCAGATTTTGCAAAAAAGGTGGACCTAAGTTTAAAAAAATTTGAGGGAAATATGAAATTGGTTCAAACAGAGGTAGATGCCATAAGGAAGGAAGTAAAAGGGACTCAGGAGGTGGTGCGGGAGAATAAGTTGAAATTGGAAGAACAAGAGAGAAGGATTGATGCTGTGGAAGATTTGATGAGAAAGCAGAACATTTTGATCCGTCAGGTGGTGGAACGCACACCGGATTTGTTAAGAGAGAGGGTGGTTCAGTGGTCTGAATATGGGGAAAGAATTTGTTCAGGAGGATTTTGTAAGTGTATTTAGGGTGGGTCCAAGAAGAGGGAGAGTGGTTCAAAGAAATGTGCTGGTTAAATTTGCGAATTGGGCAGATAAGTTAAAAGTAATGGCTCATCTGAAACGAGTTGGTTCTGCTGCGTTGAAATTTGATGGTTCAGATGTTGAAGTTTATAATGATATTTCACTAAAATAAAGAACATGGAGGTACAAGATGAGGCCTGTTACTAAACTATTGATGAGTAAAAACATAAGGTATAATTGGAGATTTCCGCAACAATTGTGTTTTTTCTATGATAAGAGAATGCGAGTTATTGATGAAGGTACTAATCCATTGGAATATCTGAGTATGTTGGAATTGGTAAGAGCAGATTCGGAAGAATGGAAAAATCTTAAGAAGGAACTGATGGACTCTGGAGCTTTGGGGAGGGAATATGAGGGGGAGGAAGCCGGTGGGGCTACAGGTGGAACACCACAGCGGGGAGAGGAGGAGCCGTCTTTGATCATGGTGGAGGAGGAGGTAGGTAAGGAGCAATGAGCATTAGATTGTAGTGACTTTAAAGAGCTAATAGAGGTAGAATAGGTAAAAGCGCGTAGCACCGACAGTAGGGCGCATCTTGCATGTCCCCCCTCTCCCCTCTTTGGTTGACAGAGGCGGCTTTTTGTAGGAAGGTGGGGAGAGTGAAAGTGTGTGTTTTATGTAGTGGGTACGGTGGTAGGGTTGTTGGTGGCACGCCCGATGGAGAGTTTAAAATTGGAAGAAGAACTTGGTTATGGGAAGTATTAAAATAATATCGTGGAATGTGAAAGGTACAGGTTCTGTTCTTAAGAGACGCAGATTGGAATTGGCGTTGAAAAAGGATAGACCAGATATATTGTTTTTACAGGAAACACATCAGAAGTCAAAAGATACGAATAAGCTTTATTTGGGATGGATGCAACACTATGAGATGGCGTTCGGTACTTCGAAAGCAAGAGGGGTGGCAATTATGACCTCAAGAAAGTTGGGATTTGAAATTACAAAAAAGATTGCGGATCAAGAGGGTAGATATTTGCTGTTAAGAGGAAAATTGGAGGATGAGGAAATTATGTTGGTAAACATTTATGCTCCAAATGACCGCCAAGCAGAGTTTTTGGAAAAAATCCGGAAAATAGTGGAGTTGGAAAATGTTGCAAAAATTATTGTGGCTGGTGATTTTAATTTGATAAGGTCAGGATTAGATTGTACAAATATAGCTAGAAGTGGAATTGGTGTGAAAGGGAAGGTGTTGGACAATTGGATGAAGGTTATGGGTTTGAAGGATTTGTGGAGAGAGTATAAGGGCTCAGAAAGGGCATATTCTTTTTTTTCACACGTCCATTGGACCTACTCAAGAATAGATTATGTTTTTCTTTTGGAAAATTTAATTGGGGATATAGAAGGTGTGGAAATGGGGATTATTAAGGAATCGGACCATGCTAAAGTATATTTGGAACTAAAAGCACAAAAAATATACGAAGAGTAAGAAATTGGAGGTACGATCCTAATTTGTTTAAAGATCAGAAAAGTAAAGAGGTAATTATGGAAAGTTGGAAGGAAAGCTGGCAGTGGAACGACAACAATGAGGTTAATTTTAATGTTGTATGGGATACCATGAAGTCAGTTTTTAGGGGGGAGAGTATAAAATTGGCAAGCTTCAAATATAAAAAATACAAAGCAGAACAGACAGAAAAAGAAAGAGAAATAAAACAATTACAGGAGGAGCATGCAAAAAACAAGGACAAATTTTTTTTACGAAATTACAAGGACTTAAAGCAGAAGTAATGGGTAAGGATATTGATAAAGTTAAATGGGATTTGATTTATCTAAATAGAGAATATTTTGAATTTAGTAATAAGAATTCAAAATTATTAGCAAGAGCAGCCAAGGTTAAAAGGGAAAAAAGAGAAATTGGTGTATTGGTTGATAAGCAAGGCTTAAGATGTAATAAGAATAGGGATAAATGTAAAATTCTGTAATTTTTATAATGTATGTGTTATTATTATTATTTTTATGTGACTTCCCCCTCCCCCTTCCCCCCATTGTCATTTTATGTATGATATTATGCTTATATGTATTGTATTCCTATTATACAGTATTGCATATTGTTTATTCTGTATTGTATCTTTTGCATAATTTGATGTTTTGATTGTATTAATTGTGTATTGCCTTTTGTATTCTATTGTATATTTTGCTCTGTTTATTGTATTTATATATGTTGTAAGCCGCTTTGAGTGGCACTTGTGTCAGGAAAGCGGGATAGAATTAAAACTTAATCATAATTAATAATAATAAAAATTGTTAGGGAATTTTATCAGGTACTAGGAAGTAGAATTTTATCAGGAAGTAGATTTGGAAAAGCTTAAAAAGATATTGGAGAAACAGTTAGGGAGTGGGATAAAACAAGAGCATAGGGAGAAAATGGAAGAAAAGATTTCTGATAAGGAGGTTAAGGAGGTAATAAGCAGATTGAAGATAGGGAAAGCCCCTGGGGACGATGGATTATCGACAGAGTTCTATAAAGAATTCAAGGAGGTGGTGGTCCCGAAATTGGTGAAGTTATATAATTATATACTAGATGGAGGATCAATTCCGACTTCATGGTATAATACTACAATCGTTCTTCTGCCAAAACCTGGTAAGAATTTGGAAAGAGTGGATTCGTACAGACCAATTTCACTTATAAATCAAGATGCGAAAATCTTTACAGCAATATTGGCTAACCGTCTAAATAGTTTTATGGGGGAATATATAAATGTTGATCAAGTTGGGTTTTTAAAAGGACGACATATGGCGGATTTGACTAGAAGGGTATTAGATTTAATAGACAATGTAAATCAAACAAAGGAAAAGGTGGGACTATTATCATTGGATATCTTCAAGGCATTTGATTCATTGCAGTGGTCCTCAATCAAGGAAATAGTTAAAAAATATGGATTTGGGGATAAATTTAATAGGGTTATAGATTTACTATATCAAAAAGGAAATGCTAGGGTTAGAGTAAATGAGGAGCTTATGGATGTGGTAAAGCTAGAGGCTGGTACGAGGCAGGGCTGTCCATTATCTCCTATTCTGTTTATTATGGCAATGGAGATCTTAGCTAAAAGTATAAGGGAGGATTTAAATATAGAAGGGATCATGGGTAATAAAGTGAGTATGTACGCAGATGATACATTGCTTATGGTAAAGCACCCGGAGTTGGTAATGGACAGGATTAAAGATCATTTACAGATATTTCAAGATATAACTGGGTTAAAGATAAACTGGGATAAATCAGAATTGATGTTGTGCAATTTGAAACCAAGTGAGATGGGTAGGACAGTGTTGACACTTAATATACAAATTAAAGATAAGTTGAAATACTTGGGGATAATTATTTCAAACAAATTAGAAGAACTTAAACGATTGAACTATGACAGCTTGAAAGTAGAATTTAAGAACAAAATACAAGAGCTTCAGAAGTCAAAGCTGTCATGGTTTGGAAGGATTGCTATGTGTAAAATGATATTGTTGCCAAAGCTTAACTTTTTATTTGATACACTAGTGATCCATTTGAAAGAGAAAGAAATTAATGAGTTTCAAAAGATGTTCAATGGTTTTTGTAATGGAGGTAAAAATCTAGGCTTCCAAAGAAGTTATGGTACTTGTCTCAAAAAAAAGGGGGTTTGGGATTGCCAAACTTGCTAGCATATTACCGGGCTTTTCAAGTTAAGAATGTCATGAAGATTTTGGCAAGAGAAAAAACAATTTGGGAGCAATTGGAGATGAAAGAATATAGAAATATTGGAAATTTGATTTTTTTAGGAATAAAGGATAAGGTGAAAAGACCAAATAATACTATGATGAGAGGTCTCGTGGAGGTGTGGAAGAAGGTAAAAAAGGATATGGTCCCAAATCTCTCTCCAATTTTAGAACTGACTGATATGATGTGTTTCCCAATAAAGTTAGATAAGGAAAAAATGGAAATATTGGATAAAAATGGGATGCTTTTATTGAAGGATTGGTTAAAAATATGTGAGTCTCTTGTTGAGCGGAAAAAAATATTTGAGATATTAAATTTGAATTGGTTTCAGAGGTTAAAGGTGGAAAATTGGAACAAAAAATATAAAAAAGTAGGGCTAGATAGAATGCATACAGAATTTGAGGAGTTGGTATGGAGAATTAGAAAAGGGGAAAATAGTATAAAAGGTCTTGTAAGTAAGCTTTACAATATACTGAATAGAGGGGTAGATCCACAGGAGGATTTGAAACGGAAGTGGGAACAAAATTTGAATATAACAATTGGGGAGATGGAGTGGAAAAACAAATGGAAAAAGAGGATTATGAGAACAATGTCTGTAAGAATTAAAGAACATAATTTTAAAATGTTGTGGCAATGGTACTTGACGCCATTAAGACTTTACCAGATGGATAATAAAAGAGATAAGTTACGTTGGAGATGTAGAGAATTTGATGGAACATACGAACATATGTGGTGGAGTTGTAAAAAAATAAGGGATTTTTGGGGGAGAATAGAAGCTGAGTTTGGTGAAATAATGGGTAGAAGTGTTAAGCTGGTGTCAAGTATCATTCTTTTAACGAACGTGGAAGGCTTGGGTTTAAATAAGGAGGAAAAAGAATTACTGGAAATTGTACTGACAACGGGTAGACAATGTATAGCCAGGAATTGGAAAAATGATATAGATATACAGATTGGAGAGTGGTATAAAGAAATGTGGAGTTTAGCACTGAATGATACATTGACATGGGAGATTAAAGTGAAAAGAGATAATTTAAAAGAGAACAGATTTTGCAACATATGGAAACCATTTGTGGATCATTCCTGTATGGCAAATGATAGTTCAGGACCAGTACCATTTCAACGAAGTTTTTGGAGATGAGTAGAAAATAAACTCTCCGGGCATTGTATATATTCACACGGTGATTATTATTTAGTTAAAGATTAGTGTTAGCACAGAAAGTTTTTATTATCTTGATTTTTAAAACAACGGTTTTTCTTTTTTTAGGTGGTTATATACTGATTAATGAGTTTAGATATGTAATGGCTAACATTCAATAATGTCTGTTAAGATGATATTTTGGATCTGTATGTGTATTGTATTGTTAGTTATTGTTTTCTTTTCTCTTTTTTGTATGTCTTTGGAAAAAAACTCAATAAAAATATTAAAAAAAAAAGAATGGGCAGGACAGAAAATGATTGTGACAATAAAGTATATTTTTCAAATTCTAAATTGAAGGACATTAGATTCCAGTATAAGACTAAAATAAGACAATACATTATTCGCTGATAAGGCATCCATTTCAAATTTCACTTACGCCTCTTCCAAAACACTTGAATCATGAGTGGCTTTTATCAGTAGACATACCTGTCTCTTTTCCTGTTTAGTACCTTCCTGTCTTTCCTTCAGTGAGCTAAAAAGAGTTGTCAACCTATTCTCAAAACAATCTTAAGATGCAAGTCAGGTTGGGGCAGAGTGCCTTTCCCCAAACCATTCAGTATCTTGGAGGAATGCATGACGGGTGAATCGAGAGTCATTCAGTTAAGCAAGGATGACTCAGTGTCTGCAGCAGAGAATGACTGCAAAGATTTCTTTTTTGTTGTTGTTCAGTTGCACAGTCGATTCCGACCCTTTGCGACCCCATGGACCATTTTCCTCCAGGCACCTCTGTCCTCCACCATCCTCCTCAGCCCGCCCAGTTCTGTGCCCATTGTGTCCACAATACCATCTAGCCGTCTCATCTTTGGACACCCTCTTCTTCTCTTGCCCTCCACCAATCTTAACATTGTTGAATTATTTTTATTGTAACATTTAAATGAGCCTTTGAACTAGGGATGCTTCCCAAATACTTTTCTCCCGTGCAGGTAATTTTAGCTCTAAGAAGCATCAAACAGTTGCAATAATTGCTCTTAAAATATATAGGGGAAATTCTACTGTATAACTTTGAGCCTTGTGAAATCTGGATTGACTGTGACAAATGTTTAATTCATGCTAATTAAATGTTTCTACACCCCACCCCCATTTTAGCTTCTGAGGCTCTCTCCGGCTCCCTTTTGTCCTGGGCAAGCCTTTGGGAGCTTCAGGATTGCCTTTTGAAAGTTGCAAATTGACACCAGGTCACTGGAGCTGAGATTGGCACCACCTCTACTGTCCAGTTGCAATTTTGACTTTTAAAAACCTTTCCCCTGTTCCCAGACAGCCCTCTCCCCAAATGCTTCCTCAGGGCACAATAGAGCCACAGAATCTATACCTATAAAGAGGGGTGTTAACCGTTGGACTCTGGCATACGCTCCCGCACCCGTCCATAGTATCCCATACCGAGCCGCCTGCACTTGCCTTAACCCAGACTGCAGAGCGCTGCAAGGTTCCCAAAGTCGGCAGTGGGGCAACAGCCCCATGAACGCAAACAAAGGAAAACAACTTCAATTCCCAATGTCCTCTGCGCTGCGCCGCACCTCAGCCAAACAGGCTGACAGGCAAGAGCAAAGAGAACATTGGGAAACGCGGCACGCCCAATTGAAACTGAGCCACTGAAAAAAAGCTGCCGCATGAACGTGAACAAAATAAAGTAAACTTCAAGTCCCAGCCTCCTTCGCACTGTGCCACCCCTCAGCAAATGAAGCTGAGGAGCATGAGCATGGAGGAGACTGGGCAGACGGTGCGGCGGTTTAAAAATAAAAACCGCGCCGAGACCCAGCTGGCAAAAGGTAAGTGCGGTCTATGGGGGTTAGGGGGGGAGGCATGGCCTCGGTAACCATGCCACCCCCCTGCCCTACCACCTTGCCCCCCAACTCCCTAACTACCACCGACCACACTTACCTTTTGCCGGTTCCGGCTGGGTCTTTGAAAGACTTTTACTCCTGTCGGGGCCTTCTGCATTGGGAGGCACACCGGCAATTCCTTTTGACCCTGCGGGCATGGAGGCCTCCATGCCCACAGAGACGAAGGACAGGCCGGTGCTTCTCCCAATGGAGAAGGCCCCGACAGGAGCGAAAGAGTTTCAAAATCCCAGCTGGAGCCGGCAAAAGGTAAGTGCGGTCAGTGGGGGTTAGGGAATTGGGGGAGCAAGGTGGTGGGGTGGGGGCGGCCCTGGTAACCTTGCCACCCCCACCCCTGCTCCACCACCTTGCCTCCCACCCACTCCATAACCCCCACCGACCACACTTACCTTTCGCCAGCAGGGTCTTTCCACACAACACACAGCCTTCTGCGTTGGGAGGCACACCGGCCTTTCCTTTCAACCCAGTGGGCATGGAGGCCTCAATGCCTGCAGAGACAAAGGACAGCCTGGTGCTTCTCCCAACGCAGAAGGCCACGCCTTGTGGGGAAAGACCCAGCCAGGCCAGTCGGCAAACGGTAAGTGCAATCAGTGGGAATCAGTTACTGAGTGGGAGGGAGGCATGGCCCCAGTAGCCACACTGCCCTCCCCCACCCCCCACCTTGTCCCCCCAATCCCTGCCCCCTTACCTTTTGCCAGCTGGTCTGTTAGCCCGGGGAGGAGACCATGGCCGAGTCCTTCAGCCATGTGTCCTCCCCGGGCAGCGGAAAATGCAAGGGTGCCAAAGTCATCTGCAGCGTACTCCCCGTTTGCCCGGGAATGCAGGGCCGAAGGACCCAGCCACTGCCTCTTCCACGGGCAGCAGAGAGCGCAAGGGCGCCTAACATGCCCACGATGATCTTCCCGTTTGCCCGGGGAGGAGACAAGGGGGTCAGGTTCTTCGGCCCTGTGTCCACCCCGGGCGCCAGCCAAACAGCCCTACCCTAAAAGAATCACCCAAAGTACAAAAACCACAAATAAACAAATAAACCAAACAAGTAAACAACAAAACAATAAATCACAAACACAGCAAAACACATCCAAAATACAAAAAAGAAACCAAAACACACAAAAAATCTCACTAAAACCACCTATCTACAACAAAACACCACCACGAAAAACCCTTACTAAAAATCAAAAAACAACACAATGAACAAAAATAAATGCTAACAAATTCAAAATAAGAAATAACCAGAAAACCAAAAATCCAAAATATATATCCAAAAAAGATACATTCAACCAAGCGAACACACTAAATTAAAACAACAAATACTCTACCTAAACCCCGCAGCCCAACACCCTAAAATCCAAACAAAATAAAAACAGAATAAATAATCAAGAGCACTCACCAAACACGTCCTCCCTCTTTGCCTCAGGAACAGAACTGAAGAAAGAAAGAAACACACAGTATTCTTAAGCACAGCCCCACCTACAGGCCGGAAGAGTAAAAAACAGCCAAGAAAAATTATGAAAAATCAAAATAAAGAATAAATAAAAAGCCCCACCTAGAGGCCAGAAGAGTTAAAAACCAGCCAAAAAATAAGAAAAATCAAAATAAACAATAAATAAAATAAAAAAATCAAATAAATTCAAAAACCACAAAATCAAATCACCACCACTCAAACCACCCCTAACCTAAAACACACACAAAAAAACTGACCACCTGGCCAGGCACAAATATGCTAGTCAAAAATAAGGTGAAAGGAAGCTTTTAATTAGAATTGTTTTAATTTAATGTTTCTGGCATCCAATATAGGTTATCCTAGACACACAGTAATACTGAAGGATTTTGACCACAGTATGGCCTGTGTATGTCTGTGCATCTTTGGATGTGTGTGTGAACAGATTGAAAAGCAGGACTTTGGATTTTCAAGTAAAGATTCACCACATGAATTTCTCTGATGTCTCCACTTCTCAAGTGGCACCTTCAAGGCCTCTCTTTGTTTTGATAAAGGTTAATATTTTGCCACTTATCCTCTTCAATTTCCAAACGCCATAGCTAATTAGCTACGGAAACAGAGGCTTTGCATTCCTGTCCTAGGTGTATTCCAAAGAATGGACAAATGTCTTCTGTGCATTTTCCTACTGGGCCTTCATCATAGTTTTAGCACCACCATGGAGAACTTTTGTAAGAAAATCCAAACCAACTTTCTGTCCCATCCTGTTTTATTTGCACAATTCCTAGATCTACGATTGAGAAGGCAGCAGAGATTGAGGGAGATCACTTGAACTTTTGGTGTTGCACTTTTTAATTTTTGTGTTTTAAAATTGCATTTTAATTAAACAATGATTCATATTATATGCTATTGTTTTTTAATGTTACAACTCTTTTTTAAAAATGGGCCTAATTTATTTTTAACCTCACTGTGAGCTCTCTGTCTTGACTCCCTGTTCTGGAAGAAAGACTGGGTGTGAATTGAACAGGCAGACAGAGTATGTATTATAGCTGAATCATATACTCCAGTGAGACACAGTTTGATGTGAATTACATAATATTATCAATGGGAATGTGGTGGTGGGGAGTTTGTTCCTTTCTTGTTAAAGACTGGAGGGCAATCCTCAATACCTACAGTATTTCCAAGCCTTTGGTTCTTCTCCCATCACCATTTTAGGTTGATTAACCCACTCGTTTGCTGAATTTATGTGCATGTGTATTTTAATACAGTAATTGTATGCTCCATTTAACTTTACCTTGTGGTAGTAAACAAAGGCTGTCTGTCACATATCATCAGGCCAAATCCTCCCTAGCCATTTAGCTGAGTTGCTGAATTCTTCACTTTGGAACGACAGGAAGAAATATACAGTACATGTATGGAAATTGTGGAATGGGGTCGTAATGGCATGGATGTGAACTGAATAAGTGGCAAAGCCATACAGGTAGTAGCAGGAAGAAGAAGTAAGGTGAGAACATAGGGAAAGAAAGGAGAAGCAGACACGATACATCATCCAAAAGGAGGATATTGATATGCCCAATATTGGATGTAGTAATTTATATGTACAATGCAAAATTTGAGCTGAGTTGAATAATTTAAACAGAATTACATTGTATCTACTCAAGCGAAAAAGAGGATGGCCAGGTGACCTATGTACTTTCTCAGTCTGTTGGCTAATAGCTACTGTCTATGGATGGACAATTTCCAGGGGCCCATATCACTCCCTACAGATATTTTTTAACATTTAAAACAGACTTGGAATGGCATCCCTTCAAAGAGAGAACACACTCAAAAGGAAGGTTGTCCTCCAGCAGCCCTTGAGAGGAAGGACTGAACTCCCTAAAATAGGATATGTGGTCACGTTTGCTAAAAGGTAAGGCTATTGCACAATGTTCTGCAATAAAACCACAAAAGTGGTAGGAACACAAGAGGATATATGATGTTGTGATGGATATAGGAAAGGAAAAAGCAGGAAAAAATTATTTTTTTTGGGACTACAGCTCTCAGAATCTAGCACAGTGGTGGCGAACCTATGGCATGCATGCCATAGGGGGCACTCAGAACCCCTTTTGTGGGTACACATGCCATCGCCCCAGCAGCCCAATAAGAGTGCTTCCTCCCTCCCTCAGCACAGAGTGCACCTCATCCCTCTGCCCAGCAGCCCAATGGAAGTGCTTCCTCCCTCCCCTGTCTGGGGTAAGGTGGACAGCTCACATGCAATGTGAGAGTGTGGTGTAGATGGCAGCTTGTTGAGTTTGGGCACTCAGTCTCTAAAAAGTTTGCCATCACTGGTGTAGCAGCTAGAATAGCTGTTTTTTGTTTGTTTTAGAAGTAAACGTAGGAAAAGGGTGTGGGTGGGTTGTGATGTGGATCAAACTGCATCAGATCAAGGGACCAATGTGGACACTTGCACCAAAACCATTTGCAGTTTTTGTGTGAGAACCTAATCCAAACAGATGTTTAAAATAAGCTAGAAATCAAGCTGAAACAATCATTCCAATTCAGCTTGCCATTGTAATCACAGTCTTAGTTTCCAATGCAGTTTGAAGATAATAGATGATGTGCCTGCCTTGCTACAGCTGCTTTTTAAAAATGCTTTGCTCTCTCTCTCTCTCTCTGTGTGTGTGTGTGTAAGAGAGATTGTATGTTAAATACAGTGCTTACCAACAGTTTTAGTGTGTTGCTGGTAACCCATAAGAAGATCAGCAATTCAGCCAGGATCAATCTCACCCTGCAACGACTGCAAACAAATAGTCACAGGAATACAAATTTTTAGCTACCACCCTTAGAGCAATTCATAAAGTGTTAGGAACTTTTTAAAAAAACCCATAAAACCTGCCAAATGCACATGTTGTTGGCAGCTTCATTTTGACAGGCTGAATAGTAATTAGGATTCACTTTGCTGATGGGTTGGGTTTTACTTTTGGTGAATCAGGGGAGACGAGGAAACAGTTGCTGACGAATTATGTCAAAGCAGTGCAGAGTCTGGCTGAGTTCTCTTCCTGTCTGACACTTGCCCAGACTTCATTAGCTAGCACAGTTCACATCTGTTTATAGGTGGCATGGTGGAAATCACATGATGCAGTTGTTGCTACGGTACCTGAAGGGCTTATGACTTAAGAGGAAATAGAATAAAACACACAGCCTTTAAGCAGACTCCTGGGTAGGGTTGCCAAATGGTATCCTAAAGGCGGACATGTCCTCCTTTTCTATAATTTGTCCTCCCGTCCTCCTTTATCTACTGTAAGTACATAAGGACATACAGTAGGTAAGGGAGGATGGGAGGATAAATTATAGAAAAGGAGGACATGTTCTCCTTTAGGATACCATCTGGCAACCCTACTCCTGAGTTGAAGGCATACTACTAACAAACGTGCCTGAATTGTTTTTACTCCTAATTTAAAAAATGGTATGATATGATTTCTAGGCTCCTCAAAATAGAAGCTTTTTCTGTCTAAATAAAGGGAGCTTAATGCTATGAAAAAATATTTTTTTAAACAATCTACTGCTTTTATCATGGAAAAATGTACCAGATTTGAAAACCAGGATTCTACAGTTTTACTGCAGGGCTAGGAAATGTGTAGGGACTGTGGTGGCTTAATGGTTAAGATGTTGAACTTGATGGCTAGAAGGTTGGTAGGCCAGCAGTTCAAGACCCAAGTACTGCATGACAGAATGAGCTCCTGTCTCTGTCCTAGCTTCTGCCAACCTAGCAGTTCAAAAGCAAGAAATTGCATGTAGATCAATAGGTACCACTTTAGTGGGAAAGTAAAAAGTGTTCCATGTACTCTGGTGTCTAGTCATGCCTGCCACATGTCCACGGAAACGTCTGCAGATATAGACAGCACTGGCTCTTTGGCTATAAAAAGAGATGAGCACTGAACCCTAGAGTCAGATACAACTGTCATTTGAGCAAGGGCGACCTTTATTTACCTAGGAAATGCATGACTTTCCAAATATTTTTGGCCCCCAACTTACATCAACCCTTCGCTGTAGCAAAGAATGATGGCAGTGGCAGTTCATCATCATCTACAAACCCACAAACTTCACAGCCCCAGTTTAATACAGATTCTGCTCCTCTTCTTAGCTGTCACCAGATCTAGAAAGTCAGAATGCATGCATTAAAAAAAAATTGTGGGCACTTCAGCTGAGTGTTCATGCTCACATATCAGAACAATATTATTTGTTTGTTTGTTTGTGCCATTTCTATGCTGTCTTTCTCCTGGTGAAGGACACAAGGTGGGTTACAGAGGATTAAAACATAATGGAGTAAAAACATAACAAATTATAAGGTTAAAAATACAATTAAACATATAACAGATCTGAACGTTTAAAAGGTTTGAAAACACATTTAAAAGCCTATATGCACACCATCCAGCAGAGTCACCATCTTTGTCTCTCACCAAAAGGACAAGAGAGGATTCTTTTATCTTCTTCCACATTTATGGCATCTTTGTACATCGTTCTGGAAGTGTCATAAGGAGAAACATAGGATATACATGCCCTGATGACATGGCATTTTAAATATACATACATGTAGCATGGCATAAGGTGTGGTAGAAAAAAGTTTGTTCCATTACAAGCATGAGGAATCTGTCTCTAAAATTCCCTGCCAGATTCAAGGCACAATGGCTTTGCTTGTCCTTGCTTGTCAGAAATGAACTGTGGACTCACATGCTCCCGTTCTCTCCTCAGCCACATGCAACTTCCACGTCCATGTTCAGTTAGTATTGTGAGTGAAGTTAGCTGTTGCCACATGCATTGGCAAACTATGGTTGTATTTGTCCTCCAGACTGAAATCAGAAACTAGGGTTTGAACTGGATTCTGATTCTCAACTAGAGAGAAAGTGCTAGTCACAATCTGCCCATTTGGATGACATGGCATGCTAGGATGATGGACGCTATCCAGAAAACAGAAAATATAGCTATGCATAAGAGAGAATATGTTTTTATATTTGTGTCTTGGCAGAGCAGATATGGGGATTTGATGGAGGTGTGATCCCCGCCTGCTGGCTTATATAATAAGCAGAATCCTCTCTCTCTTCCTTTTTTAAGTATAGGGTTGGTGGTTTTATCTGTTTTTAGGAATGGGGTGGGTGAGTTTGTTAGGGTTGGGGTGAATGGGTTTTTATTTATGTGGGGTTTTTATCTGTTTTTGTTGTATGTAAGCTGCCCTGAGTTGGGCTTGCCTGAGTGGGCAGCGCATAAATCTAAAAATTAAATTAAATTAAATTAAAATTAAATTAAGATCCTCTAAACTTGAGGTACATAGAGTGGCATTGTTTTGTGCCCTTGGATGCTACTATGGGCTGCACCACCTGCAGACCACTGAAATCTGTTGCGTGGTCTAACTAGCATTGGGAAGTTCCACTTTAGTTTCTGTCAAATATGTTCTCATGCTAATACAAGGTATCTCTTGTTTTTACAGACCAATACTTCTTAAATCTTCTCTGAGCATGATTGCTTTAAAACCAGTTACTCCTGGGACTCCTGGTTTCATGCCAAAATGTGCTTGTCTTTATTTTGGCACTTTGGAAATTCAGTGGCAACCTAAGGTACAAACAATCTTGTGAAGTGAGTTGGTATTTGTTAGGATGTAAGTCTTCGCCTAACCAATCAGGAAGAATAATATATCTGCTTTAGTCCTTTAAGAGTACTGAGTTCATGCTAGAACAGATTAATTGTGTTATCTCATTTACTTCCTATTGCTGTGGATAAAAGGAGGTTTTGTAGCAATAGTCACTTAGCTTTAATGCTCAACACAGTTAAGGCTGAATGCTGAACACTGCATGATGCCAGATGTCTGTCCGAAGTTCAACTGCTGCCAAACTACTACTGCCTGAAGCTGGATTACTGACCATCGCTCAGCACATTGCTACTGCTACTTTTGCTATTGCACTATTTGTCATTTGACTATTTGTATCGGACTGTTTCTCTTCAAGTTTACTGAGAACTGGTAAGAAGTTGCTTTGGAACACCATTTTGCTATCTGCTACTATTGTGTTTTGCTCGACAAAGACTTTACATTGAACTCTGCTTTCAACTTTTGCTTTTGCCATAAGTAAACAACTGTTTTCACACTACACTACGTGTTTGGTTCCTGCATGTTCACTGTAGCCACAGACCTCTGCAACCATGCCCTCGTAACTCAAGGGCTCCACTCTTCGTCCTAACAGCAATAGAGAGTGAACATATGTGAAGTTTCACGTAGGTGAGTCATACAAGTATTTTCCAAAGACTGACAAGTGCTCTAACAATTTCCAGCTAATTCTAATTCCTGAATGCTGGCACACATATGGCCAGACATAAGGATTCATAGCATGAATGGAATACCCTCAATATTCCCCATGGGAGGAACCATTCTCTGGAATGCTTCAGCAAATCCCTCATCCTCAGGGGGAACTTCTTCCAACTTTTCTAACCTTTATTACTTTCTAGGGCAGGAGTGCCCAAACTATGGCCCATGGGCTAGATACGGCCCACAATGCTGCCAATTCATCAGGCCCATGACACTCTCACCACTCCTGGAAGTGGATGGAGGACATGTCCGCCAATGCACATGCACATCCAGAACCACTTCCAAGAGTGGTGCGGACACATCTGCGCATGCACGGGACATCCAGAACCACTTCCAGGAGTGGCATGGATGCATCTGCGTATGTACGGGGACGTCTGGAACCACTTTCAGGAGTGGCACAGACACATCTGCATATGTGCGGGGACGTACGGAACCACTCTCAGAAGTGGTTCCGGACAAGCATACGCAAACATGCCCACTTCCGGTGGCATGGTCAGACCTTCTCAGCTGTTTTGGGGGCATGGTCAGCCCCTGGCACAAAAAGTTTGGGGAATAAACACATTTCCCTTCCATCCTTCACCAAACCCGAATGGATTTTCCACATCCAAGTTGAAGTCTGAAGGAAGCTGCCAACAAAGAAAAGCTAGGTCTCAAAAGAGATAATCTTCGGATGAGTAATATCCGAACTATTCCAGTTTTCTTGACCTGGCAATCATCAAGAAAACAGGCTATTCCCACATGACTCCTGGGCCAGCAGCTAAGCCTATCCTCTTTCCCCACCTCCTTTCCATTCAATGAAAAATACTATAGCTGCTTTGGTTGCCATATTTCCACGTGCTTTGCTTTTCAGAGTACAGTACTGGATTTAGTATGGCATAAACAACACAACTAAAATTCACTAGTAGCCTTAAACTCTCCCCATACTCCTATAGACTTGTCTTAGTACCTTAGACTTGCCAGTGCTTCAGGGAGTTCAACATTTAAAAAGCCCTACAAAGCTAGGCTTTGGAGAGCAAGGTGCCTACCTTGCAAGGGTACAGCTACCACCAAACCTAATACCAAAATCTCCAATAGCTTTGGTTGAGGTAAGACCTGGTTTTCACTACCACAAACTCTCTGAGCCCAAAATAAAAGCAATTGCTTGAAAAGACTTTTGTATTTTATTAAAAGGAAAAGAAAAGGTTAAAGGTATAAAAGAGAAAAAATTTCCAATCAGTTACAAAGAAGGTTTCCTAAAATAATAGAGTTAATTACAGAAGTAGGATTCTGACACATCAAGAAAATAACAAAGCTAGCTTGGTATTCTGTCATATAATGCAGGACAGAAGTAAATTTTCATCTTGAAATTCATGTTCATATGGTAGATTGCTTTCTTTTTGAATTAATAGGATTATTTACAGTAAAAAGTACAGTAGGACATATCAGCAGTAAAAGTGGTGGGTTTTTTTTTTAAAAAAAGTTATTTTATAATTCCATAAGTACAGTTCTTGAGTGCCTTTGTGGTGTTTCAATTTGAGATAGAGATGACACCCCATCCATGTGGGGAGAATGGACCTTCACTGGCTGATGAGTCCAAAGGAATTCTAGGAGGCCTTTGGAAGGTTTCTGAGCACATTGATTGGCAATACTGTCTCAGCTCTGATGGAGAAGATGTGTGTGTGAGGGGGGGGGGAGAGGGAGAGAGAGAGAGAGAGAGAGAGAGAGACTAAGGCACAGGAATAATCTGCATAGAGTAGATAGGAGAGGACTGGAGGAATCAGAGGAGTGCTACAAGCTTCACAGGGGCTGGAGATGGGAGGTGGATTTGAAGACATTGTTGATGTTCTTGGCATGTGCAATTGAGACGCTTCCAACCTGTAGCAATCCAATGAGTTGGTGACCTCCAAGAGGTTTTATCATTACAACTGTGCTTAGGCCTCGCAAACTCCAGGCTCGTTTATTGAATCGATCCATCTTTTCCAGTGAGACTTGTCTTCTCATAATGTTCCCAAAGTCGGACAGTGTCAGTTTAATTGTGTTTTCTTTCTTTTTTGCTTCTTGGGACAGTTTTGGCTTAATCTAATACAGGACTCATTTACTTGTCTTCTTTATGGAATGCTGCTGAGCGCTATCTGTTTATTGGGGATGAGGCTGGCATTCTCCCTCATTTTGTGTGTTTGTTCACGTTTGTGGAGAATATTGGCAAGAGGGCTGTAGCCAGATGAAGAAAGTTTTGTTTTGTTTACAACTGGTTGATAAGGAGCAGCCTGAGATGACCTCTGCATTCTTTTGCTTCTGGGGGAACTAGTGTTGATTTTCAGGCAGGCACTGTCTATGCGTATAGGTCTGCCTTCTATTTAGGTAGAGTTTATTTGTAAATAAAGAGATATGGAAATGTCATTAAGTCTACAGCAGTCTTTTCTGCCAAGTAAACATAAAAAAATGTTGTCTGTGGAATTTCTTACCACTTGGAGGTATTTGGAGTATGAGACAACGTAGATGTTCCCAGAGTTTTCAACTCCCATGTGTGGCAAAGATCTTTCAGCCCCAGTGACAAAATTCACACTAGTGATTTAGATGGCTTTGTTCCTTGTGACTTAAGAGTCATGGAAGATTGAGCAACATCTTAACCTATAAATCCAAGGGTTAACCGTTGGAACTGGCTATAGGTTGCTATGCCTCGCCCTACTGACCCGCACCCACCATTCGTGCGCACGGCCAAAGTGGGTCCGCAGGTCAACGAAGGATTCAGAAAATCCGCCCGGGGGCAACAGCCCCACAAACGGCAAGAAATGGAAAGAACTTCATTTCCCAACATTCTTTGTGCCACCCTGCGCCACAGCCAATCAGGCTGAGAGACGAAACCACAAAGAACGTGGAGAAACGCAGGGCAGCCAATCAAAAATAAGCTTCAGGAAAAAACTGCAGCACAAACTACGAATCCCAGAGTCCTCTGTGCTGCACAACCCCTCAGCCATTCAGGCTGAGGGACGCGAGTGCAGAGGAGCTGGCAAAGCGTGGCACGCCAAAGTTAAAAAATAAACTGCCGGGAGGGAAAGACTTTTAAAGACCCAGTGGGACTCAGGAGCTAAGCGTGGTAGCACTGATTAGGGAGTGGGAGGGGGGAGGCACGGCCCCGGTAACCACGCTGCCACCCCCCGCCCCTTGGATTTATAGGCAAAGAGACTTTTGCCTCCTTTCCAAGCAAACCCAGACAGAAGCAAACCCCTTCCCTGCTGGGGATTTCTTCTCCCCAGGAGGCAAAAGTCTCTTTGCCTCCCAAAGAGAAAGAATCGCTTCTCTCTGGGCTGCCTGGAAAGGAAACTCCTTTCCAAGCAAACCCAGACAGAAGCAAACCCCTTCCCTGCTGGGGATTTCTTCTCCCCAGGAGGCTATAGGTTGCTATGCCTCTTCTCCCCAGGAGGCAAAAGTCTCTTTGCCTCCCGAAGAGAAAGAATCGCTTCTCTCTGGGCTGCCTGGAAAGGAAACTCCTTTCCAAGCAAACCCAGACAGAAGCAAACCCCTTCCCTGCTGGGGATTTCTTCTCCCCAGGAGGAAAAAGTCTCTTTGCCTCCTGAAGAGAAAATCCTGTGCTGAGTTTTAACTCAAATTAAAACCCAAAACATCTAAACACATTTTAAAAACATTAAATGTAAAAAACATTTACTTTCACATTATTTAAATTATTACCTATGGTACAACTATTTTAAAAAATTCCAAAAACTAAAACATTATTCAGTTACATAAAACAATTTGAAAAAACTATACCATGCTTTGTTCTTTTATTAATCCTAAAAAAACACAAAAAAGCAGATCACAGTTTATAACAGCCAAGCCAAAAAATTTTTTACATAAATAAACATTGTAAAAATTAAAATTTCAGACTAAGCAATTTTTGAAAAACATTAACACAATTTAACATTTCAACACAATTTAAAACAGCCCAGCAACGCCGGGCAACCCTTGCTAGTCTCTTATAAACAAATGACCCAATTTACAGGCCATGTCCAAACATGTTTTACCTGGGGGATCTTTAGGCAACTGACAGGTTATGAGGAAGTACTTTTTACACAGGTGTTTATTATATACTTAAAATTGTTTTTAATCCTATTGCTTAATTATACCTAAAAATGGCAAATTGTGTATTTTCACAGGGACAACAGTGTGGGTTCCGCGCACATAATTGGCATACTGTCCCTGACAGAACTACGGATTGGGGGAACACTCCTTAGAGCCTGGTTCCAAAGGGACAGACATTGGGGTGCGGATTAATAGTCATAGTTTAATTCACCGATCGCTGACCTGGCAGGCAGTTCAGACAGTGGAAGGCAAAAGATCACCAGGTGATGAATCCGATAAGCATGTAATGGGTAATCTTGCCTCTGCAGAGACTCTGAGCTCAAGAGTCAATTTAGGCAGATGTTTACTCCCGATAGCAGTAGACAATGCATGTCCCCCTGGTAGTAAATTAGATAGATAAGGAACTCCCCCCCGGTGAAGTCACCCTTGATGAGTAACTTGTGTAATCTTAAAGTGCAGACTTGCAGCTTTCCTGTAACGGCCATGCACAACTTATGCACGCGGTCGAGCTAGGCAGAGTATAAAGATTAGAGCCTTCTGATCAATAAATGCTGGTCTTCACTCCATCTTGCCTTGTGTGTCTTTGCTTGACCAGTCTCCTCCGGGACCTTCCAGCCCGTATCGGGCCCCGATCCAACATATGGTGACCCCGACGTGATTCTACTCGTGAGTAGCAACATCCTTGGTCCAGTTCTACACCAGAACTGCATCCAAGTCGTCCTGGAGGTTACAGAGCGGTTCAGGTCGGAAAGCCATCCGATCTGAATTCAACTACGCTAAGAGACGAGGCATTCCAGAGGCAGAGCACACTCCAAAGCTCTGAGGCATCTTGCACATTGGAAATGCGTTCTGCTCAGGGTCAGCTGTGAACCCTGACGCCATCGCAGAGGCCACTGAGGGCTTGTGGTGGCAGTCCACGTTTCGAGTCCTTCCCAGAGGGTCGCCGCACCGAATCCAGTTACCTACATCGAGATGCGTCAACTCGTCCGGCAGAGGTAGCTTCAATGGACCGGCAGGTAATATGGGGACGTGTTCACAGAGGTCAAGTGTGACCGCTAACCAGAGAGTTCACTTAATGGAACTCAAGGCCCTGGCCAGGGTAAACTATACTCACATTCACAGCACCCAGTTAGCGGATCTTTTGGTGTACTTGGGGGAGCACTGTCTGTTTTATCCAGAAATGGGCATGTTAAGCCTCCAACTTTGGGACAGGATAGGGATCTGCATTAAGCAAGAACGAAGAGCCCCAGCTAAGGTGATTAGCATGTGGAGTAAATGTAGAAAGCTCATCGCAGAGGTAGACCCAGTCCGGATAGAGATTGAGAACCCCCCTGCACAGTCAGAGCCATCAGCCCTGATGGGTCTCTATCCGAAAATTCAGCTTAAGCAGGGCAGCTTAGGGAGCTTTCCTTTAGTGGCAGCTGCAGACGCCACTGAAGGAATTCAAGGTTTGGGAAATGCTGGTGGTTCCCAGACAGTTAAAAGTTCCCAGACAGCTAAAAGTTCCATTCAGTGCATGGTAGAAGAGGAAAGCATCAAAGGAGAGTTATCAGCGGAAGAACTAGCTGAACTTAGGCAGCTATGCCCAGTCCGCATAGAGATGGACGCCCTCACGGTTCAACAGCAAATGGTCCACTCAGCGGTTCCGTACAAATTGCTCATGGCAATACGGAAAGCAATTACAGAAACAGGACTTCAGAGTCGTTTCACTAGAGGTACACTTCAGCAGATTTGTGAGACAATGATGCTCATTCCATATGCCTGGAAGGTCATCATGAGAATGATGCTCAATCCAAGCCAGTATTTGCTATGGGACAGCGAGTATCAACTCGAAGCACAGGCAAAGGCAGCCAGGATGGGAGGAGCAGTAATTCCTGACCAGCTATATGGGTCGGGTCAGTTCGAATCATCGATGCGCAGACTGCCTTGCCAATCGCCATGCTCCAACTGGTGGCTGAGACAGCCTTTAGGGCTTATCTCAAGGTCCGGGCATCTGGCAAAGCAGCCAAAAATTACCCAGTGGTAAAACAAGGTGCCCAGGAGTCCTACATGGACTTCATTAACAGATTAGAGGAAGCAATCAGTAGGCAGATAGACAACGAACAAGCCCAGCAGGAGCTTATGATGAAGTTGGCAAAAGACAACACCAACCTTGACTGCTGTAAAATCTTGCAGTCACTGGGCAATCGTCCCGATTTGACGCTTACTGACATGATCAGGGTTTGTGCTGACGTTGGTACAGATTCCTATAAAATGGGTCTGTTAGCAGCGGTGGTGCAAGGTGGTAGGAGACCCAAAGGCAAAACCAAGGGAGCATGTCACACTTGTGGCAAGATCGGTCATTTCGCTAGAGAATGCTGATCCAAGAAGGGTAATGGCCAAAATACAGGTCGTCCCAAGGCTCCGACCACCCCATGTCCCCGATGTAACAAGGGCTTTCATTGGGCCAGGAACTGTCCGACTTCGGGAAACCGGAGCGCGGGCTTGCCTCTGGCCCCGGTTCAAACAGAGACCACAGTCGCTCTGGAAGAGTAAGAGCTGGATTAGATTCACGGAGCATTCCACCCTACATTCCAGAGGCACAGGCCAGACCTAAGGGCAGTGCGGGACTAGATTTGACTTGCCAGTCAGAAGTCACATGTGACTTGCCAGGCACAGTCTATCTGGTTGATTCCCAATACATGGGACCCCTGCCTAAGGGTTTAGTTTTGCCCCGCAGCATCGCAGGAACACGAGGAATCCTTGTGATTCCAGGAGTCATTGACTCCAATTTTTCGGGTGTACTCCAGGTTCAACTTTGGACACACCTACCACAAACCATTCACAAGGGAGACAAGTTAGCGCAACTGATCATGGTTCCTTGTCACCCGCAAGCAGGTAGCCAGGAAAGGCTCAGGGACAGTTCAGAGTCTGGGTCGGCAGACTGCTCGAGCGCAGAAGGGGCAGTACAAGGATACCAGATCTTAGCGACAGTGGAAACCAACATAGAGTGGAAGCGGCGGCCAGTCATAAAGGTATTTTTGAACAAGAAAACTTTTGATGGGCTATTAGAGACCGGAGCTGACATCAGCGTGGTCAGCCAGAGTTAGTGGCCACGAGAGTGGGCTCTCGAGCCGGTCTCCGAAGTATGGGGGGTAGGTGGTGTTCAGGAAGCATTTAGAGGCCGAGATTGGGTGGAAGTCACAATTCCCGGAGCTGATGGCACGGCGGTCATTCGGCCGCATATCTTTTTTTAAAAATTTTATTTTATTAGCTTTTATTAAGAACTGAAGTAATACAAAAACAAATAATGAAAATAATACAAAAAATAATACAATAATAAATCTATACATTATAAAAAATACCTAAAGCAATAAAACAATATAACCTGCCCACCTGTGCTCTGTCGGGGGATGTCGGCAGGGGTTTCTTGACCATTTACCTTCAATTCTATTTCCAAAATTGGCTTGGGTTAAACTTGTTATCACCTAATAAAGCGAAGTTGACAAAGGAACCCCAAATCTCCCAAAATGGTGTCTTTATTGGTAACCCCTTTTTCTGGTGAACTTGGATAGTTAATTTCTCATTGAGAGCCAATTGCCAAACATCTGTGTACCATCTAACTTTACTAATATTAGTTCAACTCTTCCATTCCTTGGCAATTAGCTGTCTGGCTACCATCAATAAAGATAACAATAATTCTTTTTTATTATTTTCCAGATGTAAATCATCCACTTCACCTAATAATACTATCTTTGGACTTAGCACTATTGTTATTTTTAATATTTTGTTCAATTCCTCTTCTATAGCATCCCAGAAATTCCTCATTTTATCACACAGCCACCACATATGAATGTAAGTCTCCTTTCCTTTATTACATCTCCAGCATAAATCAGAGTTCTTATTATTTATTAAATGTAATTTGGCTGGAGTGAGATACCACCTCCAAAGTACTTTACAATTATGTTCTTTTTCCTTTATTGAAAGTGATTTCATACTTCTATGGGTCCATTTCTTTTCCAGTTCTCATCTTTTATTATAATTCCCAAATCCTCCTCCCAAGTTTTTTAAGCCAATGCTGAGTATCTTCACTAGAATTTAACAACTGATAAATCTTACCCACTAAACCTTTTAAATTCTTTTTACCATTCCTTACTTCAAGAGTCAGATTTTCGAAGGGGGTTGATGCCCGATTTATTGTACTGTTTTCCCTCATCTTTCTATTCCACGCCTCCATCTGGAGTTCTTGCAGCCAATTTAAGCCTAACTCCACATAAATACTTTTTCTTTGGAAGATGGTATTACAATTATCAATCCAATCCGTGATTAATAGAGCTTTTTTGCATGTTAAAATTTCTCTTGTACTTATTGTTTCCTCTAAAGGACAATTTTGTTGGTCTAGAATTTCCATTATGGGCGAAGAATTTGGAGATAATATTGGTTTTAATCCTTTCCATATTCTAAATATATTCTTTAAAGAAAAATTACAAAACTGGGGATTAGTTCTTATCTCACCTAAAAATAATTCACCCTTCCAATTTCTAAACTCCATATAATCTAATTCATACTTTTGCGCACAATTTTGACTTAATAGTTTAATAATTCTCTTTAAATTAAAAGCTCTGTAATAGAGTTTAACATTCAGGATATTTAGCCCTCCCAACTTGTTTTTTAAATACCATAAACTTTTATTAATTCTTGGCTTTTTTCCGTTATTACAGATTTCATTTATCAATTTCTGCCAGATTTTAAGCTCTGTTTCTTTTATTTGTATTGGTAAATTTTCAAATAAAAAGTTTAGTTTTGGCATAATTTTCATCCTGCACAAATTTATCATCCCAAACCATGATATTTTCAATGATTTCCATTGATCCTTAATTCTTTTTATTTCCTCTTTTAACTTATTAAAGTTGATCTTATACAAATCCTTAACTTCATCTGACACCATTATTCCCAAATATCTCATTCTATCTCTTATTTTAAATTTATATTTCTCCATTACTTTCTTCTTTTCCCCCTCCGATAGACTACAAGTAATAGCTTCTGTTTTATTCCAATTTATTTTTAATCCTGTAATTTGCTCGAATAACTTCAGGTGATGTTGAATTTTATTAATATTTAGAATAGGGTCCTTGACCACTAGCAAGGTGTCATCTGCAAATAGACTAATTTTTTTGTTTTTAACACCTGTCAAACTTTCATCTTGTCGAATACTTCTTGCTAACAACTCCATTGCTAGGATGAAAAGTGATGGGGAGAGCGGACAGCCTTGTCGGGTACCAGCCTTAATCTCAATTTCCCCACTTAACCTATTATTCATTTTTATTCTTATCACCGAATCATTATATAATTGATTAATTGCATGTTTAAATTTAGAACCAAACTCTAGTCTGCAACATATTTCTTTAATAGTAGACCACTGAATAGAGTCAAATGCTTTGTAGATATCTAGTGCCAAAATACAAACTTTTTCCTTACTCTTTTTAACCAAATCTATAATATTGACTAACCTACTTATCAGTCCCTCCATCTGTCTGCCCTTCCAAAAACCAGCTTGGTCCTCTCCTATATAAAAGCTTAGAAAGCTATTAAGTCTGTTATTCAATAAAGAGGTGAATATCTTAGTGTCCTGATTTAATAAGGAGATAGGGCGATAGGCATCAATTTTCCCCCTATCTTTACCCGGTTTTGAGATCAATACCATAATTGAACGACTCCAGGATTTTGGCATATTTCCCCCCTCTAATATATAATTATACAGTTTCTTTAATTTGGGAATCATTACTTCCTGACATTGTTTATATATTTCTGATGGAAAACCATCTTCACCTGGTGCTTTGTCATTTTTAAGTTTTTAATCACTATTTCAATTTCTTTATCTTGAATTTCTTGCTCCATATAATCTGAGTGTTCTTTTTTTAATTTTATATTTAAATTTTGATCTAAATAAGTTCTTAAGTTTGTCACATTAACAGACTTTTCTTTGTATAAATCCGCAAAGAACTTTTCTACAATATGGAGTTTCCCCTCTAGTTTATGTACTATGAGACCATCCTCATCTGCCAGAGCTTCTATTTGTCTCTTGATCTTCTTATTTTTTGCTCTTTTTGCTAAAGTTTTCATATCCTTACTGTTAAATTCAAAGTCGTTTCTCTTTAGATATACCAAATCTTTTCTTGCTTTGTCAATTTCTAAACCTATTACCTCTTTTCTTAAAGACTGAAGTTTATTCCAATTCCTCTCATTACCATCCTCTGCATGTCTTCTTTCTAATTCTTTTAATTCTTGTTCCCTTTTAACTATTTTCCTATTTAATTCTCTATCAATAATAATTTTTTCCTGAATGCAGTCTCCCCTTAATACCGCTTTCATGGCATCCCATAAAAAATGTGGTGCCACTTCACCCGTATCATTGATCTCCCATTTTTCTATCCATTTGTCCATCAATCTTTTCTTTATCACTTCATTATTTAGGAGTTTTGTGTCAAACCTCCATATATTACTCGGCCGCATATCTTAAACGTGCACGTCAATCTCTGGGGGCGGGACATCTTGCAACAGTATCGTGCCACTCTTGCCTTCGGGTAATGGCTTTACCACTCAAATGGCTTACCAACACTCCAGTCTGGGTAGAGCAATGGCCGGTCGTAGGGGAAAAATTAGTCGCCCTAAAACAGCTGGTTAAAGAACAATTAGACACAGGACACATAGAAGTCCACCAGTCCCTGGAATTCACCCATATTTGTCATTAAAAAAAAGTCAGGGAAGTGGCGACTCCTTCACGATCTAAGAGAGATCAATAAGTGTATTCAGCCAATGGGTCTGCTTCAATGCAGCATCCAAAATCCGAACATGATCCCAAAGGATTGGGAGATCCTGGTCGTAGACCTGAAAGACTGTTTTTACACCATTCCTTTAGATGTAAGGGATCGGGAAAGGTTCACTTTTACGGTGCCAGTCGTGAACCACAGAGAGCCTATGCAACGTTTCGCGTGGAAATATTTGCCACAGGGGATGCTCAATTCACCCACCCTGTGCCAAATTTATGTTCACGACGCACTGGGAAAGTTTCGAAACCTTCACTCCACAGTCTTGGTATGTCATTTTATGGATGATATTTTGATCGCAGCGCCGCAACTCGGCAGCGAAAGGTTTAAAGACCTCCAGACCACTCTGGGGGAGAAGGGGTTACTCATTGCCCCGGAGAAAGTTCAGAGAACTGAGCCCTTTTCATACTTGGGCCACCGGCTTCTGCGTTCTTTTGCGGCACCAGTTTTGCCACAAATTAACCTCAAAGATTCAGTCACTCTCATAGATTTGCAACAGATTCTGGGGAATATCAATTGGGCTAGACCGTATTTTAGCCTACATACAGAACTCTTGAAGCCACTCTTCTTGCTGCTAATGCTAGGTAAGCAGCCAGCAGATCGGATACACATTCCGCGAGAGGCTCGCTTGACTCTCGAAAAAGTCAACCAAGTTCTCAGCCAGAGATGGGTGGACAGGATTAGTCAGGGGCCATATGCTCCTGTTCTGAACCTGTACATAGTCCGAACTTGAGCCATGTTCTCCGGAACTCTAGGCGTAGACTCCGAGCGAAGGGCGAAAATCATGGAATGGGTGTATTTACCACAACCTCTTCCCGGAACATCGTCCCTCCACAGGAACTGGTTTACGCGGTGATTTACCGAGGAAGGTTGAGAGCAAGGGATATCTCAGGGCACAATTTAGCAAAAATCGTTGTTCCATTCACCAAGGATCAGGTCCAGCAGCTAATGCAGCTCGGTGACTCACTCCCAATTGCATTAGAAGGATTCACAGGATCTTTGGCATACCATTTGCCGAAAGACCCCAGACTTGTCTCGCTTCAGATGCAGACAATCAGCTTGTGTGAGTTATTGTCCCTGGTTCCTCTTCAGGGAGCCAGAACAGTGTTCACTGATGGGGGTAGAACATATGGCATTCTTACTTGGCAAGAGGGACAGGCTTGGCACACACTTCTGACTCTTCTGCAGAAATCCATGCAGCGGGCGGAATTGGCAGCAGTTAACCTTGCCTTTTGCACCTTTTGCCAAGGAACGCTTGAATATAATTACAGATAGTCAGTATGTCCAGAATTTGCTTCACAGTTTACCAGGAGCCTACATCACTCCTGCGATAGACAAAAACCTGTTAGGTCTATTCCTCACAACTCAATTTCATTTGTGTAACAGCACCGAAGCGCTCTATGTTGCCCACATCAGAAGTCACCAGGATTTACCTGGCCCAATTTCTGCAGGCAATAGTAGAGCGGATGCGGCCGCAAAGGAAATTCAGCAGAAGTCAGTTTTGGGAGTCTTCACGACTCCGATTCAAAGTCATGCAGTCTTTCATCAAAATGCTAAAGCACTTGCACGGCAGTTCAACCTGCCACTTTCCCAACCTCAGGGCATAGTCCATTCCTGCCCACAATGTGCAGGGGTGGCGGGGGGGGGGGGCTTGTGGGGTGTCAACCCATGAGGGACAGAAGCCAACCAGGTGTGGCAGATGGATGTCACACATGTTCCACAGTTTGGGAGATGGCAGTTCATGCACGTCTGCATAGACATGTTTTCACAGTTTGTCTGGGCTATGGCTCAGAAGGAGAAACGGCTTCCCACGTGGAGCAACATCTCCTTTCCTGTTTCGCGGCCATGGGTAAACCATGGCACGTGAAAACCGACAATGCCCTGGCTTATGGCTCCAGGCAGCTGGCCACGTTTATGGCCACCTGGGACATTAAGCACACTTTTGGTGTTCCGTACAATCCGCAAGGGCAAGCGATTGTTGAGCAGGTGAATCGGACGCTCAAGTCCTACATTGGCAAACAAACAGAAAGGGGGGAACTAGCCCTCCCAAAAATCAGTGTCAGGCACAGCATTGTCTGAACAAGGTACTGTTCACGTACAACCACCTCAACATTTTTTCAGATTGCACTCTGCAGGAGAAGCACGTCTGTCGCACGGAGGCTCTCCCGCGCCTTATGGTGTGCTATCTAGTGCCACCAGATCCTTCTTGGAGGGGCCCGGCACCACTCATAACGTGGGGAAGAGGGTATGCTGCAATTATGTCTCCTTCAGGTGTCATCTGGATTCCAGCTCATTGTGTGAAACCTCATCTTGAGTCCAATGGCGTGGAGCCAGGCGTTCCCGGACCTGCTGCCGGAGATGGAGGAATTGATTCTGATGGGGGAAACCAGGCAGAGGAGGCGACGACAGCCAATGCCAGTGCCGAAGATCACATGGGGAATGGTCAAGTCCCTGTGCCAGGAGGCGACAGACATCGTGCGGCAGCGGAATGCAGAACCAACTCCAGAGAACATCGTGGTTGCGGTTTTGTCCCAGATCACCTTTAATTCCTTGATCCTTTCCTTGCTTTTGGGGGGAGGGGTTCAAGCCGCTTCATTTGAAGCAGAAGATCTGATGCCTGGTGGAGACCTCTCTACCCGGCTGCATTACAACATCTGGGAAAGATTGGCGAACCTCGTCAATCAGTCCTATTTTTGCCTGAGGCAGGAAACCGATTCTGCCTCTCTCCTTAGTACTTGTCTCATCCCAGTGCGTAACACCCCAGGTGCACACATCAGGCACGGTGACTGGTTAGTGAGGCAGATATTTGGCCCATTTCACAAGATCATGTACTCGACATATGCGCACTGGGGAACCCAGGTCACAAAAGTCCTACCGGCTGATGCAGCCACTCTGTATACACCCTGAGTGGTGATCAGCCCGAACTCAACTTGTGCTCACATGACTGGCTGTTCCACGGTCAAAGGGCCACATCACCGTTGCCTCGACCCCGGCAACAGCACTTGGACTTGCAATCACCCAGAGACTACTGACTCAATGTTTGTTCATGTCACTTTGCCTTCAGGTTGGTTTTTTACATGTAACCAACAAACATGGAACTATATTCCCGCAAATGTATCTGATTCTTTCTGTTGTATCAGTCGTTTGACACTTTTGCTTCCCACAAAGGATATGGTTGTCCCAAGCACCTACATATCTGCCCACACACGGCATGCTCATGCCACCCAGCTGGATAGTTCATGTGACAGTAATATTAGGCTTTTGAGCAAAGCTGAATACATCTCATTGGCGGTCAGTTTGTTCGGTGTGCCAGGCTTAGCCGTAGGCAGTGCTCGCAGGATTGGTCAGCTGGCTTGCGCATTAGCAAAAGCCATTAACCACACCTCGTCGGCGATAGCGCTGCTCAATCAAGAGCAGACGGAGCTTCGTCATGCTATATTGGATAATCGAGCAGCTATAGACTACCTCCTGCTCTTACACTATTTGGGTTGCGAGACAGTCCATGGCATGTGTTATTTTAACCTCACGGGCAACTCTCGCAAGGTACAAAGTGAGATCACAGATCTCCATACCCTGGTTAAGAATATCAAGGAAGATGCCACGTGGGGGTGGTGGAATTCGCTATGGTCATGGTTTCCATGGGGATGGCTACAAACAACACTCAAGGCGATTGTGGGTATTGCAATTTTGGGGATAGCGGTTTGCTGCTTCGTGCAATGTATTCCCTAATTGCTGTCAAAGTGTCCCCCATGGAGAAAACCCCAGAATGTCCTCACTCCACATCAGCTCATGCCACTCCTACGGCGAGCCATCTGTCAGGTCCAATCAAACAAATAAAGGGTGTGTGTGGGTTCCGCGCACATAATTGGCATACTGTCCCTGACAGAATCACGGCTTGGGGGAACACTCCTTAGAGCCTGATTCCAAAGGGACAGGCATTGGGGTGCGGATTAATAGTCATAGTTTAATTCACCGATCGCTTACCTGGCAGGCAGTTCGGACAGTGGAAGGCAAAAGATCACCGGGTGATGAACCCGATAAGCATGTAATGGGTAATCTTGCCTCTGCAGAGACTCTGAGCCCAAGAGTCAACTTAGGCAGATGTTTACTCTCGATAACAGTAGACAATGCATGTCCCCCTGGTAGTAAATTAGATAGACAAGGAACTTCCCCCCGGTGAAGTCACCCTTGATGAGTAACTTGTGTAATCTTAAAGTGCAGACTTGCAGCTTTCCTGTAATGGCCACGCGCAACTTATGCACGCGGTCAAGCTAGGCAGAGTATAAAGATTAGAGCCTTCTGATCAATAAATGCTGGTCTTCACTCCATCTTGCCTCGTGTGTCTTTGCTTCACCAGTCTCCTCCAGGACCTTCCAGCCCGTATCGGGCCCCGATCCAACACAACAGTAATCCTTGTTTAGATTATCAGATGTGAGTACACCAACTAGCTATCTTTAAGCTGGAAGATGCAAGCAGGGACTCATTAACTGCTCATGAGAATGAGTTGCAAATTCTACCATTTGCTTTTCACAGGTGTAACTAAACAACAGTATTTGTGCCAATAATTTGTTTAATTGTGTTTTTCTTAATTGTTACAACATATTGTCCTTTTAGTGGTCTCTATTTCTAGTTTTTATGAACTGCCCTTTGTCCCAGTACTGGGATAATGATGGAGTATAAATAAAATACAATTGCACAAGATTGGCAAGGGTTTCTGAGTTACCATGGTTGAAGAACAGTAGGAACAATAATTTAAAGCGGATAGCAATTTGAATGTTGGTAATGTCATGCTGCCTGAAATCCAGACATATTTTGTGTGAGCTGAAGCACCCTATGGCAGATAAGAGCGACTATAATAGCACCACTCACAGTTGGGAGTACTGTGTTAAGTTCAGGTCAATATACTTTAAAAGGATATAAGAATGAAGTGGAAAAGATGACGAGAAGAGACAGAAAAATGGATAAGGATTTGGCATGTTATAGTCAGAATGAAAGGCAACAGACTGTGAATTAAATGCTGCTATAAAGAAGAGGAACAGGCACTCGGTTAAGTGCAATGACCAGTGTGAGGAAGGGATGAGATACAACACAAGCAAATAATTAAGAGTTGAAGTGATAGAGTCAGGTTGCATAGCAGGAAATCTGTCTGGAAATTTTCTACGTAAAGGACCACAACTCCAGGGAGCTGTTTCCAGCCCACCATGGTGACTGGCCATATTAGCTGAATCATTGTGGGAGCTGTAGTCTGAAACAGAAATTTCTCCATTTGCATGGTCATGTGGCAGATATCCATTAGGGCAATGGTTCATATTTTTTGAGCTGTTCAAATTTTTTTTTGCATGCCTTCTAAAAGCCAACATTTAAAACAGGTGCACAGAAGTCTTGGAAAGCAAGCCTTGTTATGAAAGCAATCACAGTTGAAGTGTCACAAAAACAGCTTTTTAGAATGGGGCAATTCCCTTGTTAAGAAATGAAGACTAGAACTTTCAATACTGTTCTTATTTTGGTAGGTTCAAGTGGAGAGAGTCCAATGTGAAACTCTGACCTACAATTTTAAGTTCAGGTTTATAATGAAGCTCAGCTAACAGATGTTTCTGAGTGTAAAATGACCCGGTTGCCAGTAAGGCTCAGCCGCTGTAGCCCTATCCACTTATTATGTTCAAATTACAGAATGCGGGAGAACTATAGCATGATGACATCAACATCTGTATCACTCTGCTGGGAGATGGGAGTCATAAAAAGCCATTTCACCACTGTAAGAAGGCTATCATGTTACCCTAATTCATGTTTGTATGTTTGAGAGAGAGAGAGAGACTTATAAATAAAGAATAGGAAAGACAAGGAAAATAAACCATTAACGGTGGTGGGAAATGTTTCCAGCAAATGTTCTCAGAGAATGGTTTTGATCGTAAGGCTTTGTGTGCTCACTGAAATTCTGAAATATAAACAAGAAGAGTGTAGTTTAAATAACAGACCCACTGGAAATGGATGTGGATTTTG
This sequence comes from Bradypodion ventrale, assembly GCA_035047345.1. Classification (NCBI taxonomy): domain Eukaryota; kingdom Metazoa; phylum Chordata; class Lepidosauria; order Squamata; family Chamaeleonidae; genus Bradypodion; species Bradypodion ventrale. The sequence goes on from JAWDJE010000001.1 coordinate 213,199,571, forward strand.
ACTTTAACTTAAATGAAGTGAGCAATTTCATGATTGATTAATTAATTAACAAATTACAACATTCCTCTTTGTTAAAACAATTGACAACATTGAGCTATTAGTGAGAGAAAGAGAAATTTGAGTGATCTTGACTATGAAGCTGAAGAAGAGAAATTGTGGTTTTGCTTGAAAAGCTGAGAGGCTAAAAATGAGTTACCATTTTTGCCAGTGCATAAGACGCATTGGAGTATAAGATGCACCCCATTATTACCAAAATAGCCCAATATAGGCCACTATATACAGTACAAGATGCACTCCATTTTCCAGTGCATTTTAAGGGGGGGAGTGGGTCTTATATACCAGCAAATAGGGTATTAATAAAATGGCAGTTGGTTAAATAAAAATCAGAGAGAGCTTTCTGTAGAGACATCTAGCCAGATAAATGTTTCCAAGAGATTCGTTTCTTTTAGAATAGAATATCAAATCCCCATTCCCTAAAGATTTTATCAAAATGTTTGGGACTTTTATAATATGGATTGTCAAACAATGTTTTCCTCTGTGGCTCCAACTTAATGCATAATTTTCTTTTTGTCAGTTTATTTTCCAAGTAATGCAGTTCTGGCCCCTTTTAGGTTTTATATAATTACTGATAGTTTGCTGAATTTTGGGAAAAAACAGATGTTCCATGGAAACAAATTGTCCAAAATTCCACCATCCCCTACTATTACCTGTGCTGATTGATGTAGGTTGCAGTCAAACATCTGAACTGACTTACTCCCCTATTTTAAGGCAGTGTATAACAATCTCTTAAAGACTGTCCAACAATAGTAGTGAATAGGGGATCAAACCTAAATCCATAATTGTTGTATTTCTTAATTGTCAGAAATCCACTCAAATATCTGGAATTGTTGCTACTTGGATGTAAAATGTCAAAAGCAACTATAAATGATCCCTTCAAATGCTGGATGTGTAAATTTAGGTTTTGTTTTGTTTTTAATTGGGGGCAGCATTTTTGTTTTTTGTTGATATTTATAATTTATCTATTTGGTTTATTCTTCATGTCTAATTATTTTATTGTAATTTTTTTTTAATATGTTGTAAGCCGCCCAGAGTGGGAAAATACTGTATCCCAGATTGGTGGTACATAAATGTAATTAACAATCAAACAAACGAATGAATGAAGAGGATTTATTATTGACAGTGAAGTCAGTCTGGGCAAAGTGATTGTGAAAAACATTATTATTATTATTATTATTATTATTATTATTATTATTATTATTATTATTATTATTATTATTATTATTATTATTATTATTATTATTATTATTATTATTATTATTATTATACTTGTATGCCGCCCCACTCGCAAAGCGACACTGTATGTATTACGGATACATGTGGTGATGGGAATAAAATGATTAAATCAAGATTTCTTCTATTCTTATATCAGTTGATTCCAATCATATCCACTTTGCCCCAAATTTCAGCTAGCAAATAGTTATTTTGACTAGGCAGTGATGCTGGGAAAGGCGGAGGGCAAAAGAAAAAGAGGGCAACCAAAGATGAGATGGCTAGATGGCATTGTGGACGCAGTGGGCACAGAGCTGGGCGGGCTGAGGAGGATGGTGGAGGACAGAGGTGCCTGGAGAACAATGGTCTATAGGGTTGCAAAGGGTCGGGATCGACTGTGCGACTGAACAACAACAACAACTGATTGATGTTCTGCCCACCAAACAATATATGATAAAATAGATTTAAAATATTGATATAAAGAAGAGATTAAAATTTAGAGGATGGAAAACATACTTTAAAAGCCTATGTTAAAATCAGTTTTAAACCTCAGTGGCCAAACAAATGCAATAGATGTTCTGCTGCTTATGGCTATCTAGGTTTTAAATACATGCAGCCGCCAGATGCCTTAAAGCACAGCTGTACACTGAAGGCATGAAAAAGCACAAAAGTGTTGCCATAGCAACAGAAAGAGATTCTAAAACAATGAACTCCATTTCCTAAAACATCTAGTCAATACTTACAGTCAAAACAGGGAAACAATATTCAGCAGAATATTTCTTGCGAGGTTTTATAAATTCTGACAGTACACACATACTTTAATATACACAACTAGACACAACCACAGTCGACAGAAACAAATAACAGGACAAATATCAGTCTCTCTCTCTCCCCCCCCCCCCAATTAAAGGAATGTTGAAACATAGAACAATGTTAAAATCCAAGAGAAATGTTTTAGCCATATTTTGGGTATGAGGAAATGTATGTGGGAACATCTGTAAATTCCAGTGGTTTTCTTAACAAAATTAATCCATGTGTCCCTTAAACTGTGGGGAAAAAAACCTGGATCCCATACTTACATGGGACCCTTTTTGTTTGCTGGTGTGATGGACTGGCCAGGCACCGGTAGCAGGTGGAACTTTTAGAATGACAGCTACATTGCTAGAGGTACCTGGAGGCCAACCTTGGATGGTTGTGCTGGTCAAGCTATTGGCTAGACTAGAGCAATCAGTAGGGGTGTGAAGGTTGTGGACCAGTGGGCTAGTGTGGCGGAGTCATTACAGTACAGTGCTTTTGGAGTTAATAGTAGAGGGAAAGCTGCTAGCTCTCCCCCAAGTCCCCTTTACTCTTTCGTGGCCCATCCAACTCTCCCACCTTTTTTCTTTCAATGAGTGTATGAGAGACTATTGTTTTGCTATATATGGAGTAGTGGTGATTGAGACAGTTTTTTGGGGGCAATTCATTGAAGGGTTCTTATTCTTTGTATTGGGTTGTAGTGATGGGAAGGATCAGTTGCTAGTATAATCGAGCAAATTTCTTGGTTGCTTTGTACTATTGTCACAATTTTGTTGGCGGTGGTCTAGAGCATTGGGATGGATCTGAAGGGTGGTAGGCGGGACCTGTGTCCCCCCCTGGTTATAGTAAGTTCACCCTTGCTCAAAAGCCATTCAAAAGCTGACTCTAGGGTTCAGTGCTCACCTCTGTTTATAGCCAAAGAGCCAGCACTGTCTGCATTTGCAGATGTTTCCCATGGACATTTGGCAGGCACCGGAGTGCATGGAAAACTATTTACCTTCCCAGCAATGTGGTACCTATTTATCTACTTGCAACTCCTTACTTTTGAATTGCTAGTTTAGCAGGAGCTGGGATGGAGGCAGGAACTCACTCCATTGTGCAGTACTCGGGTCTCAAACTGCTGACCTGCCGACCTTCCAGTTATCAAGTTTAGGGTACTAGTTCTCAAACAAATAAGAGGTACTAGTTCTCAAACAAATAAGAGAAAGTACTTTTTCACCCAGAGGATTACTGGTCTATGGAACTCCCTGCCAGAAGAAGTGGTGACAGCTGTCAGTCTTGACAGCTTTAAGAAAGGATTAGACAAGTTCATGGAGGACAAGAGTATCAATAGCTATAATTATGGATACTTAAGGGCAACCTCCGGGTTGGAGAGATAGGCAGGATATCTCTCAATATCATTTCCAGGGAATCCTAAGCAGGTGAAGGCATCTGCTTGGGAATACCCTGAAGGAAATGGTGAGCCACTGTGTGAGACAGAATGCTGGACTGGATGGGCTGTGGCCTGTTCCAGCAAGGCTGTTCTTATGTTCTTAGGGTCTTAACTACTAAGCCACTGCAGTCCCTACCTGGTTATAATAGAATCACCTAAAGAGAGCCATGGACAGGCCCATGGCCTAACCTTGCTTGGTCGCCTTTGATTGGCAGTAAATTAGTAAAATTGTGGGGTCCCCCCCTTTCAATCAGCTTGTGTTGTGTTGGGTCTGCTCAGCCATAGACCAACAATGTGTTTCCTGGAGAATACAGCTGTACCATGAAACTGCCTTTCCTTTCTGCCCTGTGGTTCCTTGTGGAACTCCAAACATAAAGAGCATTTGACATGTGCAATATATTATTGTAACTTCCTAGACAGTTTGCAGGAGAAGCTGGTCTGCTGTGGGATTATGAATGGAGATAGAGAATGATGTCATTCGTCTTCCAGCACACCCTTCCCCCAACCTTTCCTCTCCAGGGAAACATGAGCATTACAGCATGTAGTCAGAGAGAGGTACTGGATGCAACAGAGGTCACCATGTCATTCCCTGCGAGAACTGCGTGGCACGTACTTCAGAAAGGATCATTACAGCTGCTTCACATGTGACCGTCAGTCCTGGCAAAGGAACAAACAACAGCAAATATGAAATTGGCATCGTATGAAATGCTGCTACACATTAATGTTTATTCGCAGCCTTTTAACAATGTATTTCTTAGCTCTGAAAATTGCAAGGTGAGACAAAGCATTCAAATCAGATTTTGCAAAATCGCCTGCTTGGAGAAATCCCAGAATCCTTCAGCCATCACAGCCAGTATTCCTAACTCGGTTTAGTGTGTATATTATGATTTAATTAGAGAGGAACACAGGCACTGTCTGCTGCCAAGCCAGTGGCTTTGTCCATCTAGCTGCAAGCCATTTTGGGAAAGCCGTGGTTTCAGAAGATAGCTAACAAAGAGGTTAAATCTGCTATGAAGAACCTTGTTGTCCTTTACCAAGGGTCATCCTGGCTAGAGGTGCTGACAGTTATGAATAACAACAAGTTACAAGTTTCCCACTCAGCGGCATTTCATTCACTGAAATTTTACGGCAGAGGCTTGAGATCAGGATGGTGGGGGTGGAAATTGTGGAATCCCAACACCAGGGTAGGCCAAGGCAGAACTACTTCTAGGCTAGCTGACTAACAAGGAGAAGAAGACTTCAGGTACATGAGCCCAGGATAGGGGTAAAACCTGGTGAACTAGGTAGTATGGCAATCCTGAAGTGGAGGCATTTGTTTTCAGGTGAGTAGGTGGTAAGATGTGTCCACACATCTGAGCGGTTGCCACCGCTTGCATCTTGTGTGGACTTGTTGACAGTACCCAAAATATATGGGGAGTTTTCTTAAGCCCAGGGCTGTTTCTGGAGACTAGGGAAGGCTGAGTACAGTCTGCATGGATTCTTCTTTTTAAAATTTAATTGTATTTATTTATTTTGAGCAGGCCCAGTGCTGCTGCTATCAAGGCATGTACAATAAAGCTGGCAAGTTGTGACGTCGGCATTTCACTCCCTGCCATACTCTAACCCGGGCCCCAGTACATTAATTCATTGGCTCTTTACTCTGTCTTTTCCCTTGCAGTTTCACTTTCTGGTATGCAAATATTGCCCACCCACCCAGTGGCCCTGGTGCCACAGAGGAATAGGAGAAATGAGTGTCTGGGCTTTAAAACCACTCCACACACCCAAAAATAAAGCTGTCTTCTCCCTGAGTGCTGCTTGCTGATACCGTACTTGCTTCTCCACTTGAAATCTGGTGAATCCAGTGCTGTGGGACCAGGTGATAACTCTGGTTTTAGTTAAAAGTCCTTCACTGTTATCTGCTACTTAATTTTTTGAGAGGGTAATTCTCGGAGAATGGGATTAAGAGGCAGATGCTGGTGGCCTGTGCGGCAAAGGTATGGAAGTCAAAGAAGTTTTAGGTCTAAATCTGATCACTGGTCCCAATGAGAGTAGCTTCACTGAATGAGAAGCTACTTATTCCAAAGCATCAAAACTGAGGTAAATTCCATTAATTTGATAAACATGCTCTAGCTGAGGGCATAAACGGGATTCAGACCCTGGTGTTTTTTTGAAGAACATGTAAGTTTACTCTGGTTCATTAGCGAATGGAACATTGCACTTTGTTGATTGGAAAAATATATGGGAGTAAAACAGGAAATGTCCCACAGCTTATTAGCTAGATGCTGGAATGTTTTTGCTTGTTTATATCAGATTAAGCTGCCCTGCTATGTAGTTCATGACAGCTCAGTCTGGTAAAATATGTAGCTGCAGAGAAGGAGTACACATTTTTATCACTTATCAGTACTTTTCCATAATGCCAGAAAGTGTGTCATACTTAGTAAATATTTTTTATTATTTTTAAAGTAAAATACAGAATAAAACACAAACAAGACAAAATTACAAAAAATACATCCAATACACTACATTACACTACAGCACAATAAAAACATTTAATCCTTAAACAATCAATACAATAAGTAATTCTTATTTTATGAATTTGTTCTCATTATCTAAGTATTTATCTAAATCTGAATTCATAACTGATTTTAATATGTGTACATATTTTCATTGTTTACTTATTTTTCTTTCACAATATCATAAAACAAAAAAAGAAAAAACCAAACAGAAAACAAAATACAGTAATACCTCATACAAAGTTCACTTCATACAACATTGAATTCATACAACATCGCCTAATTCCTTGAAAAAAGTTGCCTCATACAAAGTTGCTGCAACTTTGTATGAGGTATTGGGGGTTTCCCCAGGTTGCATTGTGCCTGGGCAGTATAAAAGGCAGGACACATGCGTGCATTGCTCTTGTGCATTTTGCATGAGGCGAAGAGTGTTTAGGAGTGGTTTTGAGCATGATTTTGGATTTTTTTGAATTTTTTCGTCAGAATTTTTAGAAGCATTCTTGGGATTTTTGAGGCATTTGTCAGGTTCTTGGACAATCAGGGTTGTTTGACATGTTTTTGTAATGTATTTAGCCTTCAGACAATGATTTCTTAAAGTTCTGTCAGTTTCCTGTCTGTTTCCTTGCCTTTGCCCTGATGTCTGTGCTGTTCCAGTACAATGTATCTCTATGGAAATGACATTGTATGCGGCATTACGGCAAGGATTTGGACATTGTATGAGGCATCACGGCTAGGACTTTGCATGCCTCATAAAAGTCCAAATCCGTATAAAGTCCAAACTTGTGGAACCAAGTTTGGACGTTGTATGAAGTATCACTGTAATCATACACACCCCATTGCTCTGGAGATTGTGGTGTATCACAGCATACCTGTCAAGTACCCCATATTGGCTGGGATTACCCCGTAATTCCACGCTGATTTTATCCATTAACCGCCCGGAGCTGCCGCTTCCCTGTAATTTGGCAGCAGGGGAAAAGTAGTTACTGCACATCCCTTCTGCGCAGGTCCTTTCTACGCGTGCGTAGAAGCCTTCTACACATGCGTAGAAGGGTTTTGTGCAGAAGGGGATGCGTAGAAGCCTTCTATGTATGCGTAGAAGTGACCTGTGCAGAACGGCGCAGGTCTGTTCTTCGCATGCATAAAAGCCTTCAATGCATGTGTAGAAGCAACCTGCACAGAACTGTTCTGCACAGGTTCCATAATCTCCGGAGCCGCGCTTGACAGGTATGTATCACAGTCATCTCTTACTATTTCCAAAAACTCAGTTGATCAGGCCTACCACCTTCACCTTTAATCAATGTATATTCTACAAATGGTTGCCATATATTCAAAAAAAATATTTTCAGCAATAATGTCTTTCTTTTTATTCAACTCCCATGTTAGCTTATCATTCAAAGCAATCTCCCACATTTCCCTATATCAATCTTCAATTTTTAATAAAACATCACTTTTCCAATTTTTTGCAATACATTGTCTGCCAGTTGTTAATATTATAGATAATAACTCTTTTTTACTCTTATCTATATTCATGTTATCCATGTCTGTCAACAAAGTGGTACCCGACCCCAACTCAATGCTTATCCCCATTATTCTTGAAGTTTCTTCCTCAATTTTCATTCAAAAATCTTTTACCACATTACAACTCTACCACAAGTGTTCATAAGTATCCAGTGTATTCTTACATCTCCAACACATTTTACTTTTATTATTATCCATCTGATGCAACCTAATTGGAGTCAGGTACCACCTCCATAACATTTTATAATTATGTTCTTTCACTCTGACAGACATAGTTCTCATGATCCTTTCATACCTGTCAAGTTTTGGATTTGAAAATAAGGGAAATTTTGGGCACACCCCTCTGTGGGTGTGGCCAAATCTGTGGGCGTGGCCAAATATAGCCATGTGACTTGCTGAGCTCTAGTCATGCCTGCCACATGGCCATGAAAATGTCTGCAAACACAGAGAGCACTGGCTCTTTGACTGTAAATGGAGATGAGCACTGCACCCTAGAGTTGGATATGACTGGCAGATTTTACTTTCTTAGGATCAAAGATCTCTGCAGATGGTGATTGCAGCCATGAAGTAAAAAGGTGACTGATGCTTGGGAAACAAGCTATGAGAAACCTGGGGAACATAGTTAAAAGTAGAGGCATCACCTTGCAAACAAAAACTTGCATAGTCAAAGCAATGGTATTCCCGGTGGTAATGTATGGGTGTGAGAGCTGGACCATTAGGAAAGCTGAGCGCAGAAAAATAGATGCCTTTGAAATGTGGTGTTAGAAATAGGTCAATCCTAGAAGAAATCAACCATGACTGCTCACTAAAGGTCAAATAGTAAAGATGACGCTAAAGTACTTTGGACATCAAATGAGAAGAGAGGATTCACTTGAGAAGGCCTAGATGCTGGGAAAGGTGGAGGACAAAAGAAGGGGGTGACCAAAAATAAGATGGCTAGATGGTATTGTAGATGCAATGGGCACAAAGCTGTGTGGGCCAAAGAACCCTTTCCCCATCTTCAATTAGTGTGAAGGAGCAAGGGATTAATTCCCCCCCCTCTCATATAGTGATCAGGCAACACCCACCCCAATTAGTGTGGAGGAGCAAGGGATTAATTCCCCCTCTCTCTCTCTCATATAGTGATCAGGCAACATCCCCCCCCCCCCAAATTAGTGTGGAGGAGCAAGGGATTAATTCCCCCCCTCTCTCATATAGTGATCATGCAACACCCCCTCGCCCAATTAGTGTGAAGGAGCAAGGGATTAGTTTTCCCCCTCTCTCTCATATAGTGATCAGGCAACACCCCCCCATTAGTGTGGAGGAGCAAGAGATTAATTTTCCCCCTCTCTCATAGTGATCAGGCAACACCCCCCTCCAATTAGTGTGGAGGAGCAAGGGATTAATTCCCCCCCTCTCTCATATATAGTGATCAAGCAACCCCCCTCCCACTGATTTGCCCCTGCATATATGAAGTATATCGCTCACCTAGAGTAGACTCCTGCTCCCAGCAGCCAGGTCACTCCATGATGACCACGTAGCAGGAAAGGGAAAGAGAAACTCAGAATGCCCCCACCACCTTCTCTCTCTCCCCTTCCAACAGTGAAAAGCCTGCCACACAGCGACCTCTGGTGGCCGGAAAAAATACTGCAGCTTTGCCTGTGAGGGCTCTGGTCAGGATTTTAAAAAAAATAAATAAGGGAAAATACGGGGAAATTAATAAAACAGGAGTGGGCAGGAAGAGGGGTAAAAATAAGGGGTTTCCCCAGGAAAAATGGGATAGTTGACAGGTATGGATCCTTTTCTTCCATTTGTTTTCCCAATCTATTTCTGTAATTTTGACATTCAAATCTTGTTCCCAAATTTTTCTCAATAATTCTTGTGGTCTACCTTCTTGATTTAGAATCTTGTATAACTTACTCACCAAGCCCTTAATTCCAATTTCTTCCTTTCTTATCTTTGATACCAATTCCTCAAATTCTGTCTTACACCTTTCTAAACTGGTTTTCCTCAAATATTTATTACTCCACTTATTTACTAATACAATCTGAAACCAGTCCAACCTCATTTGTGTATATATCTCTAACTTTTCCACTCTATCTTGACAAATCCGTATGTAGTCTTTCAACAGGAACAGTGTGTCATACTTAGTATTAGCTGAAGTGCAACATCTTTTAAGACTCAGAGGAATATTGTCTGGAAATAGAACAGGCAACGTGAAAACAGCTATAAACACTTGGACAAATTACTGTACTTTGATTGAACTTGCTTTTTCAGTAACTCAAGAATAAGTGTAATCATTTATCTATTTAAACAGAAAGAAGTAAATTCAGGCCCTCTACAGAAATAAGAAGTCAGAGAGCACTGTAAGTGTATGGTAGAGGCGTCAGGGGGAAATTCAGGATGGTAGCTATAGTAGTCTCTTGTAAAAAACAGAAAGCACCTTCAAGCCAACAGCTTTATCTGGTATAGGCTTTTACAGACTGCACCCCATTTCATAAGATGCTGGTGCAAAATAAACATATTTTAAAATGCCAGATATACCAAATGAAATACTGTATGTTAAACTTAGTCCTTAAAGTGTATGAGTCCTTTATTAGTCCTTAAAGTGTATGAGGTTTTGTTTTCTTATCTTTATGTAGACATAAAAATGTGTGTCATCTATGAAGTTGAGGAATGTTACTCAGATGAGTCCTCATGGGGCAGCAGTCAAAACTGCTCACAATTGGAGTTTGGTCCCAATGGGCTCAAGGTTGACTCAGCCTTTTATTCTTCCGAGGTTTGTAAAATAAGTACCCAACATGTTGGGGGCAAAAAGCTAATTACCTGTGGATTTACCAGAAATTACCCTTAGCATTATGGGGCAGTATATAAGTGTAATTGCCAATTGCTTACTTAAAAAACAACAACCCCCCACCCCCAACATACACACACTCCAGCAAGTCGGTGAGGGAGTCATATATACAAGTTGGGGTACACATAAAGAACCTCCTCGAAGATTGTGGTATTTTTGAACCACAATCGGTACCCTGGTAATGGCAGCCTTGTTTTGCTGGCTAATCTTTCTCACACTAGGTCAGGCAAAAGGAACTGCAGAATGAACTCGCCAAAAGGTGCCTTCATTTTGGCAGTTTCACGACTGGCCTGGACACGGAAAAAGAAGAATTTACAAGTTCTGATCATTGAACCTGATGGGTTTCCATTTCAGTTATATACACAGGGAATCAATAGCACTCCCTACAAAATAAAATTAAAAAGCAGAGAAAATCACTTTCGCTTGCATTGTAAAAATGTTTTGCTCTTCATTAGAACAAAAGCTACTTTCGAGGTTGAGTGCAGCATTCTTGCTGCCTTTTTGCCATCTGTGCTCAAGAATGTAGCTCTTTAGACTGATGTGCCTGGATAGCTCGGTGGCTTAGAGAATTCCCCACTGTCTCCTCATTGACAAGGGCTGGGCTCGATGATCCATAGGGTCTCTTCCAGTTGTGCAATTGTAAGATTAATATTGTATTTCCCCTTCATCTCTCACCACTGGCTGTGCTGGCAAACGGAGTCCAATAGCATTCCAGAAGGCCAGACGTTTCCCAGCCTTATTACAGTGCCAGAAACTCAATCCATCCTTTGCTCTTGTTTTTCTCCTGTGGGATGTCCTGTCATGTGATTTCTCTAAGTTGTGAGAACAGGAAACACACGCCAATCAATGTCAGAAGCAGCACATGCTCCATAGGTTAACACAGGAGTTCTCAATGTTTTTCAGCCATGGGCCAGACCATGCCCCCTCAGACAGCTGTGCGGGCCAGACTGATGTCATGAAACACATCTGCAGCTGTCGTAAATGCGTTTATGATGGCCACAGACTCATTTATGGCTGTAGTAAATGTAGTAAATTTATGGCTGTCATAAATGTATTTACGTGGACCTAAATGCGTCCACAGCCGATTCCGGCAGCAGTGGCAGAGGTGGCTGGAGTGAGGTTGAGGGCTGGATTATTTGGTGCTGTGGGTCGGATCTGGCCCATGGGCCAAAGGTTGTAAATCCCTGGGTTAACATCTGGTTGTACACTTTCACACAATCAACTGTGCTTTGAGAGGATGATTAGTTTACATGTTATGGTTTGGTCAGAATTGTGTTCTTGGAATAACATTTCAGATTTGATTAGATTCATCACTTGCAGTGAATGAATATGACTGCTTCAGGCCAACCATCACTGATATTATACAGGGTGTGCCAAAGGTTGCCATACATAGAAACAATTGTGAAACAACAGATATCTTGGAACCTGTTTGCCACGAGTAGGGAAGAAAACTTCGTGCATGTGTAGAAAGAAAAAAGGTGGCGAACCTGTAGAGAATATTTTGTAAACATTTTGCAAGATTTTGTAATGAATATTTTGTCAATAAAGATAGGGTACTGCAGTGGTTCAAGTCGCTAAGACGCTGACTGGGAAGCGGAAGGTCAGCAGTTCGATTCCCGAGTACTGCAGGACGGAAATGAGCTCCCGTCTTCATCCCAGCTCCTGCCAACCTAGCAGTTCGAAAGCAAGAAATTGCAAGTAGATAAATAGGGACCACTTCGGTGGGAAGGTAACAGAGCTCCGTGCGCTCCGGTGTCTAGTCATGCCTGCCACATGACCACGGAAACGTCTGCAGAAGCAGACAGCGCTGGCTCTTCAGCTTAGAAACAGAGATGAGCACTGCACCCTAGAGTCGGATACGACTGGCTTTCGAGCAAGGGAAACCTTTACCTTTACTTTAAAGATATGTTTAGCTACAATTTCCCATTTTGCCTATGTATGGCAACCTTTGGGATACCCTGTATATTTATGTGCATTCTCATTTATTTTCTATAGACTCTTACAGGGTAATATCACACATATTTCACTAGAAACAAGCTCCACTGAGTTCAGTGAGTCCCACAGAGTCCCAAGTGTGCGGAAAGAGGACTGTGGTATTCATCTGAAATCTCAAACCGCTAGCAGTTTATCCATTGGTTCAGCCTTTTGCCTACAACTCAAGCTTCCAACAAACAGGAATCTCTTTCCACGCTATTTTAATGTCTTTCATTCCATTCTAAACAGGAAATGCCTTATTCCTAGCTCTGTTCTCAATTTTTAAAAAAATCCCACTGTAAGCATTGGTTACAAGACAGGAGCACATGACAGATGAGAGTTATGCCCTGTGAAGATAGGGAACAGAAACCCAGAGAGCTTCTCTAAGCCTGTAGGGTGTACAGGAAGACTGTGGCGTGGCTGGAAATAGATTCCAGACCTCTTGGATCTCAGCATAAAGCTTAAACCACAACCTCATACTTTTCCTTCCCTTAAATATTCCAGAGTGCATACACTTCAAAATATCTCCTATTTATAGAGACGAGGCATGTATGTGGCAATCTTTGCCACTTGCCACTCTGCCCAAATATATCTTAGAGCTTGAAGAAGTTACAGCTTCAGATGACCATTCCCAGAATCAGTGGCATGTGGGCTGGGAAATTTTACTGTATGGGACCAGAGACAACAGAACAGCCGAAGGGTTGGCTTAACACAGGTTTATTGCATGATGATCCGGTGGAGCATGAGGTAATGGCGGTGATACATCTCTATATATACAGTAGCATTATACATTTGAATCTTGTAGCACGGTAGCTCATTGGCCGCTACCGGCGTGGCCTCGCCCAGGCACGCCTCTCTTCAGTAGTTCTTTCTCCTGCTGCTGAATGCGGGGAAGGTTTTCCCGCGGCTGTCCGTGATTGAGCAATGTGAACCATGTGAGACTGAACGCTCGCAGCTGCCCTCTATGGGCTGCTTGCTCGCGTTCCTTTACAGCTGAGATACATTGTATTTGGAGTGGTTACATTCTTATCAGTACAGAGAACATGCATACATAACATCCCTCCCCCCTAGGATGGGACGAAGTCCCGCAACCATTGTGGCTTGCCGCACGTGCGCTTGGGGCGCGCTTGCGCCTGACCTAGTACAGGAGAGCCTGTGATCCCTGACTCCGTGGGCGCTTGCCCTGCAACGGAAAACGGGGATTCGTTAGTGGCTCTGTGAGGCGTCCATGCCTGCCTTGCGCTGGGGGATGGGAATGGAATGAACAGCTGGGAAGTGAACCCCTGCCTGTTGCTCTCGGACCCCGGGGACCCTCCTATTGTGAACCGCGGAACCGATGAGGATGCCCTAGTGGTTCTGCTACCTTCTGTTCCCCGCTCAGGGGACCTTGAGACTGTGGTGGGCGGACTCGCCGTCGCCTCCTGTCTTGGGGGTGTCGGTCTCCGGGAAATTGGTGCTATGTTGCATTCTAACTCACAGGGGCTACTGGGACTGGAAGTACCAGGGGCTGAACTGAAACCCCTCTTTTCGCTAGAACGGGTGGGGGACCACTCCGCTAACTCCCCCTGGTACTGTAAATCAAGGTCTAAACTTCTTGGGGAATCTGTGTTTTGGGGACACTTCCGAGGGATTTGTGTGAGATCGGGGCTCTTCCTTTCCGCCGCAAACTCCTGCAAAACATCTCTGAGGATCGATTCCCTTTCCTCCCCCCTTGGTGGGGACCCATGTCCCCCTTTTTCTCCCCCTTGGGCTAAGCGGGTGGGGGAGTACCCTAACGCTGATTCGTGGCTATTTTCGTCTTCGTCCTGCTCTCCGGGGATTCTGCGCCTGAGTTGATCCGCGTGCCGCCTCCACAGGAGGCCTGTATTGGTCTCCACGCGGTATGAAACGGGGCCGGTTTGTTCTATTACAATGCCAGGCACCCAGGCTGGTCCCGCGCTGGCGTAGTTCCTGCAATGTACGGGGGCACCTACGCTGAAGCTCTTTGTGGAATCCATCCCTACATTCCGCCCTTTGTCCTCTACCCTTGTGGGGTCTAGTTTGGAGATTACCGTGGCCAGCTTCCTGCGCATTAACAACTCCGCGGGGGAGTACCCTGACGCTAGTGGGGTGACCCTGTACCCTAGCAGGAATTGGCACACTTGTAAGTCAAGATCTCCGGGGCCCATGCGCCGCAGCGCGTCCTTTGTGGTGCGCACGAGGCGCTCTACTTGGCCATTGGTGGCCGGGTGGAAAGGGGCGGAGGTGACGTGCCGAATGGCGTTGAGACCCATGAACGTCCTGAACTCGGTGGACGTGAAGCAACTAGCGTTGTCGCTAACGAGGGTGTCGGGTAAACCGAACGTGGAAAAGACCCTCCGTAGATGCTTAATTGTTGTGGCCGAGGAGGTGCTCGAGACTGGGATTACCTCCAGCCACTTGGAGTACGCATCCACAACAAGGAGGAAGAGCGCTCCTCTGAACGGGCCAGCAAAATCTACATGTACCCGGGACCAGGGCCCCCTTGCTGCGTCCCATTCTCTATGCGGTAAACGAGCCTCTTCTGGCCTTGAGCTCTGGCACGCTTCGCAAGTGCCGACCATGTGCTCGATGTCGGCGTCTAGCTGGGGCCACCAGAAGTAACTGCGGGCTAGTGCCTTAGAGCGGACGATCCCCGGGTGGCTGACGTGCAGCAGCTTAAGCACCCTCGGCCGGAGGGACGTGGGGATCACTACCCGCTGTCCCCACAAAAGGCAACCCCTCTCTAGGGACAACTCTAATTTTTTTTTGAAAAATGTGTCGAATTCCGCTGCTGGGGAAGACACGGGCCACCCTTTCTGTACCCAGGAACAAACTGTAGCTAACGTTTTGTCCTTGCCGGTCGCTTTGGCGATGTCGGCCGGTATTACTGGAGGGGAGTCTAGGACCTCTATCATTAAGACCTGGTGGTCCCTCTCTTCCTCGCCCACGTGGCAGCAATCCCGGGGAATGGGGGACCTCGACAGGGCATCCGCATGACTGATCTCCTTCCCGGGCTGGTACACCAACGCGTGCTGATACGCGTTGAGAAAGATGGCCCACCTGAGCATTCTCGGGGACAGGATTTGGGGTGTGGGCTTACCTGCGGTGAAGATGCCTAGCAATGGCTTATGGTCAGTCACTATGGTGAAGGGGCGGCCGTACACAAAATCATGAAATTTCTTGGTCCCCGCGATTATCGCTAGTGCTTCCCTGTCTGTCTGGGCGTAGTTTCTCTCCGCTTGGGACAAGGACCTAGAGTAGAACGCTATCGGGGCCTCCCTCCCGTCCTCCAGCACGTGGCATAACACCGCCCCCACCCCCACCGGGGATGCATCGCATATCAGGACCACTGGGCGTTTGGGATTGAAGTGGGTCAGTACAGCATCTGATGCCAGGAGTCGCTTCAGGTCATTGAAAGCCTTCTCATGGTCGTCGCCCCACTTCCATGCCTCGTCCTTTTTTAACAATTTGTGTAGCGGTTCCGCCACGGCTGCCTTCCGAGGAAGGAAGGAGTGGTAGAAGTTGAGCAGTCCGAGGAACGACTGCAGCTCGGGCTTGGAGGTGGGGCGAGGGGCCTTCTTGATGGCGGCCACCTTGGATTGGGATGGCCTTATTCCCTCGGGAGTAACACGGAACCCTAGGAACTCAACCTCAGTTGCGAAGAAAACGCATTTGTCTTTCCGCAACCGCAACCCCGCCTTTTCGAATATTGCCAGGACCTTTCCCAACCTTTTTGCTAATTCGGCCCGGCTCCCCCTGTAATCAATACGTCATCAAAGTAGGGTAACACCCCCTCTAACCCCTTCAGGAGGCGTTCCACGAGTGACTGGAAGATCCCGGGCGCCGAATTCACGCCGAATTGGAGGCGCGTTACCTGGAACGCCCCTTTGTGAGTGACTATGGTCTGCGCAGCAGCTGCGGCGGGGGTCACCGGGAGTTGCTGGTAGGCTTGGGCCAGGTCAAGTTTAGCGAAACACCTCCCCCCGTGTAACCTGGCCAACAAGTGGCTGACTACCGGCACCGGATACGCATTAGGGCGGATCGCCTTATTGATGGTGCACTTGTAATCAGCGCATATGCGGACCTCCCCGTTGGCCTTGAGCGCTGTTACAATTGGAGTTTCCCACTCCGCAGAATCAACAGGAACAAGAATCCCCTGGCCCACCAATTTGTCCAACTCCGCCTCTATTTTGTCCTTGAGTGCGAAAGGCACTCTGCGCGGTTTAAGTCTGATTGGACGTACTCCAGGGTCCAGGTCGAAAGTCACTGGGGGGCCCTTGAATTTTCCGAGTCCCCTTTTGAAAACCTCGGGGTGCGCGTCGCACACGCTCTGTATTGGATCAGTCCCGGCGGCGTGTACTCCCACGGCGTGCACCCCCCCCAATGAACAACCCCAGGGGCTGGAACCATTGAGTCCCGAGGAGGCTGCATTTACCTCCCTTGAGGACGACTAGGGGAAGCGTTGCGGCGTGCTTTTTAAACTGGACCTGGAACTTCCCAACCCCCAACACCGGGATGCGGTTCCCTTGCACGTCCTTCAGCGTGGACCTCAACGCTTTGAGCTTGGGCCGCACGTGGGGGGCGATTTTCAGGAACTCTCCCTGGGAAATGATAGAGTATGAGGAACCCGAGTCCACCTCCATCCTAACAGGGGCCCCTTGTATTACTACCTCAACGAAGTATCGGGGGTGCTCCGTGGATACGCTGAAAACCGGAGCGTCGTCCTCGCTGTCGTCGGAGATGCGCCCTACTCCGTCCCGCTTCCTCGTGGTCCGGGTGCCGTCCTTGGGCCTCGTGGTGCGGTCCTGCCTCGCCGAGCGGTCTGGGGAACTCCTCTTGGCCTCACGTCGTTTCCGGCAGACCTTGGCAATGTGCCCGCGCCGGCCGCAGTTGTGGCACTCGGCCTTGCGGAACGGGCATTTGGAGCGGGCGTGGGCGGCGCCGCAGCCGTCGCAGCGCCGGCCCTCCTTCTGGACCTTCCGGACGTCCTCGTCATCGCCGCTCTCCGCGGACGAGTTCGAAACTCGCCGTGCCGCGCGCACCGAGCTCTCTGCCTTGGCGGGTTTCGGGCGCCAGTCCTGGAGCTCTTGCACCCCGGCCGTCGTGGCTTCCGCGGCCTGTGCCGTGTCGAGGACTTGTTGCCACGTGGGAGGCGGCTCCTGTTTCATCAGCGCGCGCTGAGTTTCGGTGTCCCTCAGGCCGCAGAGCAGGCAGTCCCGGAGGGTGACTTCTGGGGTCTCCCACTTGCATGGGCCGGCGGCCAGTCGCAGGGCCGCTGCGAACTCGGCGACTGATTCCCCGGGCGCTTGGACTCGCCTCCAGAACGCGCTCCGAGCGGGGAACATCGCTATCGCGGGCCGGAGGTGGGTGCGCAGCACGGCCAGGAGCTCTTTGGCTTTGAAGTCGCTCACCCGCCTCGGCGCGATCAGGTCCACCAAGGTCCTCTTGGTCTCGTGTCCGAGCATGCGGACGAAGATGGCCCTCTTCTTGTCCTCATCTGAGACTTCGAGCTCCACCAGCGCTCCATTGAAGTCTATCTCAAACAGCTCCAAGTCTCCCGGCTTCTTGATCTCGTAGCCGGCGCATGTCTTGGTCCCGTGGGCAGCCATGATCCCACCTTCGTCGCCAGTTTACTGTATGGGACCAGAGACAACAGAACAGCCGAAGGGTTGGCTTAACACAGGTTTATTGCATGATGATCCGGTGGAGCATGAGGTAATGGCGGTGATACATCTCTATATATACAGTAGCATTATACATTTGAATCTTGTAGCACGGTAGCTCATTGGCCGCTACCGGCGTGGCCTCGCCCAGGCACGCCTCTCTTCAGTAGTTCTTTCTCCTGCTGCTGAATGCGGGGAAGGTTTTCCCGCGGCTGTCCGTGATTGAGCAATGTGAACCATGTGAGACTGAACGCTCGCAGCTGCCCTCTATGGGCTGCTTGCTCGCGTTCCTTTACAGCTGAGATACATTGTATTTGGAGTGGTTACATTCTTATCAGTATAGAGAACATGCATACATAACAGAAATATTGGGAGTTACCGTCTGAAAAGTGATTTTTTTCAAAGCACCTCTTTCTGCTTTGTAACCTTATGCCAGAGCCTTATAATATTTACTGATTGATGAGCTTTGAGTTGTAGGGTAGGAGCATTTTACTTACCAAAGTGGCAGCATGGAATTCCATAACTGCGAGAGTAAAAAAATCCATGTTTGCATTGACTTGTGTTTGTTGTAGGTTTTTGAACTTCTGGTAAACTTCCTTTAGCTGTGCAGCAGAAATGCTGAGACCCACAGAACACCTCCCAGAGTCTCCCAGAGATCCCCCCATTTCTCATTACTGAGCACTCACAGTTTCAATAATCCACTCTGAGACATTTGTAGGAGAAAGAATAAAATGTCTGTTACTTAGTATTACAAATATATGCATGCTGCTTTCTTTTCTCAATACACATGAACAACCAACCAACTGACAAAAGCAAGGGAAACAACACGGAGCAGAATTAAAACTGAATACATAGACCCAGGGTTCTCAACCTTTTCAAGCCAAGGCCTGGGTCATGCTCCCTCAGAGAGCTTTGGGGACCGGATGGCGATTTTACCCTGCCTGCCACACATGGCACTTCCGGGTGTGGTGGAGGTGTTGGTGGGGCCACATGAAATGATGTCGTGGGTCGCATCTTGCCCTTGGGCCATAGGTTGAGAACCCTTGACATAGACATTCACCTCACCCTAGAAAAGTCCCTCCAGGTCTCTCAGCAGCATGTGAGGTTGTAAAAAACAACAACAAACAAACCTACAACAATGTTGACCTTATTCCTGTTGGTTGATAGATAAGCTAATATAAGAAACAGAAAACCTTAGTCAAAAGTTGACAGTAGTTTTTATACTTAAATAATTCTGCCATGTACAACACAGTCAATAAAACCAAAGCAATCGAAGCAATCACACTTATATACCACCCCATAGCACTTAGTGCACTCTCTGGGCAGTTTACAAGTTAATTAACATTTTGCCCCCGACATGCTGGTTATTCATTTTCCCAACCTCAGAAGGATGGAAGGCTGAGTCAACCTTGGGCCTTGGTCAGGATCAAACTTACAACCTTTTGGTTGCAGTACAACAGTTTAACCACTGTGCCACCAAACGATGGCACACTTGCCTTCCAGATATTTTGGATTATAGCTTTCATGATCTTTCACCATTGGGCAGGGATCATGGCTGGGGCTTATGGGTGTCACTGTCTAAAATACATAGAAGGTAGCCTGTTACTAATCTATTGATTATATACATACCATTCAAGCTTGACGATTACAAGGGACACAGTAATATTTGTGATCTTCATAAATCCTGGTGGTATGGTGGTTAAGCTGCTGTATTGCAGCCAAAACCTTGTGAGTTCGAGCTTTACAGGAATCCAGGTTCTCAGTCTTCCATCCTTCCAAGGTCGGTAAAATGAGTACCCAGCATGTTGGGGCAAAATGCTAATTACCTGTAAACCACCCAGAGGGTGCAGTGCTATAGGGCAGTATATAAGTGTAATTGTTATTGCTAAAACATGGTAAGAATGTATCAGAAAGCACCAAACCACTTTTGAGTTGTTAAAGCACATGTACCTCATTTTATTCATTTATGCCCCTTAAACCTGATGACATACAGATGCATGTGCTTTACACTTTGAGGCAAACTACACATTACAAAGTAATGTAGATGTAAAACTGAATAGCCTTGAGAAGTAGCAGTTTCTATAGTAGAAGAGCAGTTGTTTTGCTAAAAGATGCTTGCTTCAGCTGCTGCAAGAGGGATCTGGATAAACAGCCTTTACCGTACTCAGTATTCTAAATAAGGGTTTCCTTAACATATGAATGGTTGGCTGGATAGATGCTGGAACACCTGGCCACAAGGCAGGATTTAGGAGTTTAATTCCTTCTATCCCTCTTGGGACTAGAGACAGTTGTTGTGACCTTGGCCATGCTACACAGTCCCATTGCATGCAGCTATAATATTACTGAACACCTGGTGAGAGGAGGGTCAAAGACTCACTTCCTCTGCTATTGCTCTGCAAGTGACAAGTCCGAAGCTGAGAACATTGAATTTGCTTGCAGGTTCTTCATGCAATTCTGAACCATGATTTTCAAAGATTTTTGTCTGCATGAAGAAAAAGCCTCTCTTCTTCAGATGTTTAAAAACCTTTTCCAAATAGAAACATAAATAGAAACAACAACAACATACAAATACAATAAAAAATAAAAAATAGATAAAATATTTTTAAAAACACCCAACAACTCATATAAACTGCTAAGTGCACCAACCACCAATGGAATGTTATATACCTTCATTTAACTATTCTCTATATAACAGTACAGTGGTACCTCGGATAAAGTCCGATTTGGATAAAGTCGCGGTTTTCATGCACACATGATGCATCACATAAAGTCCAAAACCGCTAAAAATGGACGTTATCTAAGGTATTTGGTATAGGAACCTCGGATAAAGTCCGTTTTTTGGACGTAATCCAATGCATCACCCATTTGATTCAGATAAAGTCCGAAATCGGATAAAGTCAAACTTGTGGAATGGAGTTTGGACTTTATCCAAGGTCCCACTGTAGTGGGACTGTGGTGGCTCAAGTGGTTAAGACACTGAACTCTCTTTTTTGGATTTCGATTCCCATGTATTGCATGATGGAGTTAACTCCTGTTGTCTGTCCCAGATCCTGCCAACCTAGCAGTTCGAAAGCAAGAAATTGCAAGTAGATAAATAGGTACCACTTTGGTGGGAAGGTAAACTGTGTTTCGTGCACTGCGGTATCTAGGCATGCCTGCCACATGTCCATGGAAATGTCTGCAAACACAGACATAAAAAAGTACACAAGAAAGATACTTCTTCAGATTTTTTTCTTGTGAGAAAGCAATGACAGGGTAGGTACTCCTCAGAAACCAAGCCCGCTTCACCTGCTCTTCTCTGACAACACAACTCCAAGTACTGACTCCCAGGTTGGCTAGAAAGTCCATTACTCATCGGAGGGCTTTCTTGGTGGTGGCTCAGGCTAACTGAAACACTACTTGGGGAGCTGCGTTTGATGGACTCTTTGGGGACCTTTAAGAAGCAACTGAAAACCTTTCTTTTTAAGGAGGCCTTTGGCAGCTTGTTGAAGAACCTCCCATCACTTTTTGCCACTCAGACTAGTGGTCCTCCTTGGTTCTGATTTGACTGGTGGTGGTGGTTGTTCTATGATTTTATGGTGTCTGTTTTGCTCTTTTTAATTTTGTGAGCTGCCCAGAGTAGGAGTGTATCCCAGATGGGTGGGGTATAATACATAAAAATAATAATGACTAGACACCAAAGTGCACAGAACATTGTTACCTTGTTGTAATGGGCTGGCAATGAGACGCGTGAGGTGGCTGTGTGGCGAAGTCCAGCCCCGACAGAAGTCGGGAGCAAGTATTTATTTCCTGCCTAGGGGCGAAGACACGTATGTAAGATAATCGCATCACCCCTGTACAGAAGGCATTTTCCGGTGGCTCAGTTACAATGCCAGCTCTGGAAGTTACCCCGTGGTTAATGGACAACCCGCACTTAATTGCTCCAAGCCCTTATGATTTTAAGTGGGGCTCGGGGTGCTTCCTTCAGACACTTTCCTACTCTGTCCCATACCTCGGGATCCATTGTACCTGCCTCTGGGTAGAAC
Organism: Bradypodion ventrale; assembly: GCA_035047345.1. Taxonomy (NCBI): domain Eukaryota; kingdom Metazoa; phylum Chordata; class Lepidosauria; order Squamata; family Chamaeleonidae; genus Bradypodion; species Bradypodion ventrale. The sequence goes on from JAWDJE010000001.1 coordinate 213,221,572, forward strand.
AAGCAATGCTCCCCCATGTATTCTATGAGATCTGTTAGCTCCCTTTTTCCTAATTCTACTCCCAACTCTGCTTTGTGCTGCCTGGCCAGGTCTTTAAGCTCTTTAGCATGAGCTTGCTGCCTAACGGATGAAGAAGCCTCCATACTACCTGAAAGGGTTCCCAAAGTTTATCTTCGCGGGATGATTTTGCGCGCCGGAGGTAGTAGGTCAGGGTCTGCACACAGGATGATATCCCTTGGGTATTAACTTGTCAGGATTGCGGCGGCGGTTCTCTGCTGTGGATCGTCAGGTCTGCTTTTGCTGCTCAGAACCCCATCTCGGCTTGCCTTTGCTTCGGATCGCGCTTCCGATCACGTCTGGTTTCTCTTCCTTCAGATCACGTCGGGGTCACCATATGATATAATGGGCTGGCAATGAGACACGCGAGGTGGCTGTGTGCCGAATTCGGGAGCAAGTATTTATTTCCTGCCTAAGGGCGAAGACGCGTATGTAAGATAATTGCGTCACCCCTGTACAGAAGGCTTGCATACGTGGCATTTTCCGGTGGCTCAGCTACAATGCCAGCTCTGGAAGTTACCCCGTGGTTAATTGACAACCCGCACTTAATTGCCTTGGGCTGGCGAAACCCATTGTTCCAGCCGTAACTTTGGAGCCTATGTGGATTGACCCTGGGCATCTAGCTTTCTCCCTTGTTTGCCCCTGTCTGCCTGCCTAACTCTATTTGTCCCCAGCCTGAACCATGGTTTAATCCTAACCTGCCCGCTTATCTCCCAATTTCATCTCCAGCAGAACACGGCCCCCAATTAATTTGGGGACTCACATGCGGGTCTGTGGCTACCGGGCGCACCCCTCGGGAGAGGTTTAATATCCAATTAATGCGAGCAATCCACATTTCCTCCTTTTGTACTGTTTAAATCGGCTTGGCTGAGGGCTAGATAGATGTAAGGCATGATCTTAGATGTAAGGCATTACCTTTCCTGCTGAAGTGGTACCTACTTATCTAAACCACTAAACCGCCTCAGCCCCTAAATAAATGTTTTTAAAAAAATCTTTATTGGGACCATTCAAAAAGTTACTTCAGTTTCTTCAGGCTGAGTGTTATTCTGAACAAAATTGAAGAGAAGTGTGGTAGCAATGCTCCTGTTTGGGCGAAGCTGTAATGTTATAAATGTTAAAAAAACACCCTTATATCAGAATTAAATTAGAAAATTTCTTAACTCAGGAGTTTAAATGTATAGAGCGGGTTTGTGTTATATGTGTGGGAAGGGGCCTTTCTTACAAGCCCCCCTCCCCAATGTCTTGCCCCAAATCATGCTTCAGTCCTAGTCTCACCAATGAATGATAAACAACCGCTTCTGTTATTCTGGGAATCTGTCCTGTCAGCAAAGAGTTTCAGGCTAGTCCAGAAAAAATTCCAGTAATATTTTGGGTATAGAAAAAATGTACTGGCTAGTATGACACTATTATTTGTTTAGAATCTGGGGCTGAGAAGTGAAGCAGATGGACTACAGATGGTGACTGAGGACAGATAAACAGGAAGCTAGCAGAGATTTCTGATATGCACTGTTTCTCCTTAAGTATCATGAGAGTCCATGCTTTCTGAAGCAGATTCCCCCTATTTTGCTTTTGAGGAATATGATAATGTGTGTAAGGTGCCTTCTTAGAAATATATTTTTTAATCTGTATGTACATGTACTTGTTGTGCTCAGCTATGTCCAGCAGTCTGAGGTAAGCCAGAAGAATTGGGAGAAATCATTAATAAAGACAAAGAGGTGACCCCAAAGGATGAACCAGGAAACAGGACCAAAGAGCAAGTAAGGATACAGGGCACATATGAGCTTAGAAGTAACAGCTATTTGCACCAGCCAACTTTTGCTGTAGCAACAAGGACACATTGCCTGCCTGTATCTGTAGTTCTATAGCAGTGGTGGTGAACGTATGGCATGCGTACTAGAGGTGGCACTCAGAGCCCTCTCTGTGGGCACCTGTGCAGTCACCCCACCACAAAGTTTGCCCCACCCCTCTGCCCAGTAGCGTAAAAATGGGGCAAGTGAGTGAGCGCGCCAGCCAGCCTGACCCCTCCGCTTGCAGGCAATGCTCCTCACTTGCTGCCTTGAAGATGCAGGCCACGGTGGCGGGAGATGTGCGGAGGCACCTGGCTGGGCTGCACGGAGGCCCCCATGTGCTGGCTAGTCACCCCCATGACCCCCACAGTGCTTGCCTTACCTGTGGGACATCCTCCTCTGTGCAGCACATCCTGGGGCTTCTGCGCATCTCCCATCTGCGTGGCCTGTGTCTCCACTGCTGCATGGTCCCAGGGAGCAGTGGCAGGAGTCCCCACATGGTGGTGGTGGCAGCATGGCCTGGGCTGGCCCAGGCTAGCCACCACATCAGGCAGCTTCCATATCCTCCTGCCCCTGGGAGGAGGGCAGGGAGGGGAGGTGGGTTGGTGGGCTCCTTCTCCTCCTCCCTGGCTCTGGCAGCAGCCACGGCAGCTCCTCCTCCTCCTCTTCTTTCTCCAGGTATCTTGGCTTCCCCGGAGTGTGGGGGGGGGGGAGAGGAGGAGGAAGGTGTGGCCTGTAGGGAGGTAGGCATGGCCAGGCAATTCTGCTACCGGTTCGCTAGAACTGGACAGAACCGGCTGCAGTGCTTCACTGAATTTCACATACTGGAGGTAGGGCGGATGACTTATGGCATCATAAACTAGGTGTTATGACCAAATGAGGTCTCATTCCTTAACCCAAATATCTGATCTTTAGTGCCTATTAAAACAAGGAACTGGAATCATGCAGCTGCAGGGCAAATGTCATGTAAGGCATAAGCTATATCGGAAGAGTGTAGAGACTGCCACATCCCTCACTGAATGAATCCTAGGAAAGTCAGGCACTGTAATATTGCTAGTCGACAGGCTAATGAAACTGTTATAGCCATCTATTTGACAGATCTCTGTGTGGGGACAGGGAGGCCTTTGTCTGTACCCCCACTTAGCAAACAAAGAGTTGAGAGGATTGAAGAATGAATTTGTAAGTCATTAAAACAGTAAACCCTTTATGTGATTTTACAACTATAGAATCCAGTGCACAAGAGGGTATTTCCAAGTGTAGGAATGCAGAATGAACAAGTAGAGAAGATGAAGAGTAGGTAAACATCTTTACTAGATGTTTAGAACACTAGAACTCAGGAAAGCTATTTTTTGGACAACATTTCCCAGAAATAGCCAAGCTGTACTGACTAGAGATTTTCAGACTTGTAGTCAAAACTAGTAAGTTTTCAAAACTCTGAGGTCAGGTGTTGCAATAGCATAAAATAAATGTGTTTGTGTCCCTGTTTCTGTCTGAAAGATGTCTGGAGTGATAAATTCCTGTCTGTAATTGTTGATCTATAGACACTGTTGAGTTAGTATTGACCATAAATGGAGAGCACATATTCCAGTAAGTTGTCAGGCTGTAAGTGTATGGATATTATCAAAGACTGGTTGTAAAGATACTTTTAAAACCAAAGCTTTCATTTCTCCTTTTTCTTTATTCCTAAATACAACATGGTTTGGAAGGAACTCTTTGGGCTAATTACTTTTCAAATGGTTAATATCTTTCACATTAATATGAAGCAAAGTTGTTCAATTCAGGCATACCTTCACAGCAGAAGTATTGGTCGCACAAGAACAGTTGACATCCTGAAATCAGCATGAGCCATGATGGAACAGCTTAAACCCAGAACCTTGATGTCCTCTTCTTCCAGGGGAAGATGGTGAGAGATTGCATTGTGTGCTTCCAGGTCTATGGCAGCCTGTCTCTGAGTGTAATCAGCTGAAGAACTGGCTTGGAGGCCTCCAGGAACATCTGGTTAGTCAAGAAGAAAAACCATATGCTGGAGTTGGTGGCCTTTTCTTTGCTGTCATCTTCTGATGGTTTTGACAAGTTACGTTTTTAGGATTCTTCTTCTTCTTCTTCTTCTTCTATATCCAAATATAGACAGTCATCATAGCTGGTTGGAGCTTGTGGTCAAAGTGTTTGCCATTCCTCTCTTCCCTTTAGAAAAATCTTACTAGAGAAATTTGCATCTTGCTAGATAAATAGGGACCACTTCGGTGGGAAGGTAAACAGCGTTCTGTCCACTCCGGTGTTGAGGCATGTCTGCCACATGTGCACAGAAATGTCTGCAGATGCAGACAGCGCTGGCTCTTTGGTTATAAACAGAGATGAGCACTGAACCCTAGAGTCAGATACAACTGGCTTTCAAGCAAGGGTGACCTTTACCTAGAAAAGCAGTTAAACATTGCATGCAATGAAGAGGACGTACGATCCACATTTTGAACTACGTACCATATTTTGGAAGTCATTTATTTATTTATTTCATGAAATAGCTTATGAGTTGCTTAATCAGCTGGGTTGAGTTAGTTAACTGGATTACAATACTAAGCAGAACAGAACTGTTTAAAGAGAGGTTAGAAAGGATGCTGCTAATCCCGTGGTATGTACCAGAGACATAGGGGGAGGAACATGCCTCACAAAGGCTCCGATGGGCACCCAGAATGTTTCTTTTTGGGAACATCCGGCAGGGCGGACCTTAAGATCCAGCGTCCTGCTGCCTTAATGAGCACTCCTCTCCCTAGCCCGATTCGCTAGGGACAGAGTAGCCTTCTGCATATGGCAGGTAATATTAATCACTTGGCAGAAGCTAGGCTTCTTAGTGCTGCTACTCCTCCCCTCCCTTTTACAGACAGAGCTATCCCTCTCACCTCCTTCCAGGTTTCAAAGCGATGAGGACAAATTGAAGCCACTTCTGCTCTGCTGGTTTCCTTCTTCTTCTTTACAAAGGCAGGCAACACACGACTGACTTTTGAAGATTTATTGAAGGAACACAATACTGGATACAGATCTTAAAATAATCTATACTATAAAACACAATCTAATAAAACAAATAAATGAAATGAAATCTTGCTAGCTCCCTAGCAGGGTTAGCTTCTTAAGTTTGGGGCGGTTCTGCCCCTCATGGCATAACTTTAGCCCCGAAGAGTCATTTTGGGGAGCTGTCGGACAGGGGCTCTCGCTGAAATCAAGATCATGGTGATAAGAAACAAGGGTTCCCCCTTGTCTCAGGAATAGCTCTCGAATGATCACATTGGCCTCCTTTTTATAGAGAAAAAGAGCTTGGGAATGTGGTGATCTAATGAGAAAGTACCTTTGGTTCCCATGAGAAAGAGTGATGTCTCCAAGGACCTTTGTAGGTGCAGCTGCCATCTGTTTAGCATGTGCCCCCCACCTTTGCTTTCTTTGGGAAAGTTCTGTTCTAACAGGTGTCCTGGCAATTAGTTTGATTGACAGGAATGGAGGCGTCATCACCCTCGTGGTGTAGTCAGCTGACCTAGCTGTCAGTCAGTACCCTCGTGGGGACTGCAGGTGTTTCATTGGAATGTGTCCAGTCCTGGACACTCACTTTTCCCTCCTTCCTTTGGGGAAGGCAACTATTGTAACTATACATCATTGTCATGTCAGACTAACAGCGTGGCATTGCAATGTGTTTCTAAAATGAAAACTGGCATTTCCAAGCCTAAGAAAACTTACAATATGTGTATTAACATTACATGAATCAAATGTCACCTTAAAATCAAGACAAGGTTGCATGTGGAAACCATGACAGTATGAAATTCTCAGGAACAAGAGGCAACAACAACACTACAACAGCCATGAGAAAAATAACATCAGGAAAAAATGGTTTCCAAAATAGCACTCTTCTGAGCCTTTTAACATCCTTCCCTCTGATCTTCAACAGAGGGTGTGTATCCCTGCTTCAACAATGATAGGTATTCATTTTCAAGCCTGCAGTTTGCTGGAAAATCCCCACTTTCCAAGATGGTTTGTAGACAAGATGAGTCAGGGTGATACTTAGTGCTATGAATAAAATGGCTCTTTGTATAGCTGGTCTACTTTTTCCTCTTTTCTGTGGTGGAATAAAGGTGATGGAAGCATCAGTGGGAAAATACTGTCAGGATATAAGCAGAACATGATGTTTTATGGAGCACTTGGGTAATTGTGCAATCCACACCTCACCTGACCACATCCCAGGGCATTAAAATACCATTGTGTATCCTTCCTGCACCTTTAGGGAGGGGATTGAAGAAATAGAGATCAACAGGTACTTTAACACTGTGAATGGGAAATTTTCATTGTCAAACAGTTTTTAATCCATTGGTGATGTATTTTTTAAAATTATGATATTTTTTTTAAAAAAAATAGAAACCATACGTCTTTCTGAAAGGATTAAGGCACAAAATACATTCATGTACATCTTCAGCTCCAAAATCTTACAAAAACCTCACAATACCAGTGTAATTACTAAAATGTTATTATCAAATTCCATTGCAGGCGCACCCCCCAAAGAAAGACTCAGACACCGGTATATGGATAAAGGCATCGGGCCACTTTTATTGAATAATGCCCTAGTCCGAATTATCACTTTCAATTGGTGTAATCATCCAATTGTAATTCTTTAAGGCAAGCAGGCCGCAGTAACACTGGTAAGGTTCCTCCCAAAATGCCAATGGCAATTGGCTACATGTAACTATTTGTATCAATTTGTTTGTTGACACAAACAAATTGTTGACCGGAGTCAATAAACTATCCACTGACCCCACCCTATGACGTGTATCCGTTAAATATCAAGGTGATGCAGGCTGTGAAGCTCCTGCCATCACCCCTTGCCTGGTTCGCCCTTGACCGGCCAAACCTATTTCCCCTGTATCTGTCTACGTGTTGGCCAGTCAATTGCGAACCTGCCAGATACCTATGGGTCATAAATCTTTACCTTACCAGTGCTACCCGCCACACGGTGAGGCGTCCATGATGACTCACCCCCCCCCCCCCCCAGACCGTCAGCTCGATCACCAGGCCTGCTTGCATATCCTCAAGAAAGAGGTTCATACCTCTGGCCGACAAGTGGACACCATCTCCTGCATAGAGATCATAATCCTGCAAGCCTATCCTAGGGTGCAGGATGGCTGTCCCCAAGCCCTTGTCTGCCAGGAACCGGGCAACAGCCCTGTTCACCGAGCGGCGAGCGCAGTCAAGGGCACGGAGGTCAACGCCTCCCATGTAAGTATGTCGCAGCACCATGTCCGACCATAGCAGCCGCATGGACGGCCCAAATAGGCTAGGTCCCTGCAAATTGTGAACTTTAAAGAGAGGCCAGTGACCTGGGCAAGGTCATCAGGACATCAGGCAGTCCAACATCCCTGATGGAAAACAGGAATGGCAACAGTTCCTGCCATTTCATACCGCGCTTACCGTACCATCGCAAACGTGTGGTTGCACGTAGCCCGAGATGGGGTCCCTACTCTGTCGCCGCAGCATACTGCGCTGCCCAGTGCACGTAACTGTGGCCCACCAGCCATACTGCCACCGGTGTGCGGGGACACACAGGGTCTGTAAAAGAAGGAAAAAAAGGAATAATGACATAACTGGTACTCATGCATGGAGGGGGCGTACGTACAATGCAAAGCGCATGGATCCCCACCTACCCATCCGGCGTATATCAGCCTCAGAGTACCCAAACGCAGCCGCAGTAGACGCGGCGCCTATCCTAAATGAATGGGTGCCGTAACGAGCCCCAGGGAGGCCCACACTGTTAAGTGCCATGCCGGTTACCTTCCAAAACTGGAATTTAGTAAGGAGAGACCCATCCTGGTGGCAGAAAAACGGGCCAGGGTGTGTACCATGCACTGCCAAAAACTCATGTAGGGCACCAACCGGACAGATGTCTTCAATGGAACATCGTAGCAGTCTGACTCCACTGCCTATGCCGTGCTGATCAACCTTTGAGGACGGTATCCTCAACTGAGCCCACTCTTGTGTAACATAGACATCGTCGAGTTCCAGTGCCCTACAAGACGCATCCGCCTTAGACAGTGGTATCAACTCACTGATGCGGAGCACTCCGAAGAAGGCTACAGTGGTAGCTGCGTGACAAAGAGCCACCTCATATCTATCATAGCAGAAGTTATGCCAGCCTCATGCAAGGTGGGTAAGAACCTCTGGTGAAATCGCGTGACGTGTGTCCGGGCGGCGGCCACGTTCACGTGTCCACCCTTCCAAAACATGACGTATGCGGAAATCATTCATGCAGTCGGCGAAGCCCCGCACCTTGGCCATAAATGCCAGTGCCGAAAGCCTAGAGGCTATAGTACGGGGGGCCAGCCCATGACCGTGAAGATAAAGCATGTATTGTAAAATCTGGTCCACAGGTATTGGCCACACTTCGGGTAACCGTAGTTGCCCACAAAAGGTTCTAAATTGTATGAAAGCATGTTGATATGCCTTACGCATGCGAGGTGCCAAAGACATGCCGATTGCCCGGTTCACCTCTCCTCGCCAAATGTCCAAATCTCGGCCGGAAGTGGCGAGGGGAATTCCTCTGCTTCTGGAGCCAAGGCTTGGAACCGGGAGATCTGCAGGCGGGATAAAGCATCAGCAATATCGTTATTAATGCCTGGTACATGTCTGGCCTTGAACAGCACCTTAAGGCGTAGGCTTCTCAAGACAAATTGACGGAACAATGCCATGACCCTAGGGGATTTGGACGTCTGAGCGTTAACAATGTGCACCACTGCAGCATTGTCACACCAAAAATGGACCACTGAGTTGACCCACTTATCGCCCCATAGCATTAGTGCCCCAAAAATGGGAAAAAATTCCAGGAAAGTAAGATCGCGGAGACGATCCGTGCCCTGCCATGCATGAGGCCATCGGCCATATGCCCACCGCCCCTCGAAATAAATCCCATAACCCAGAGAGCCAGAGGCATCCGACTGTACTTGAAATTTAGGGCAGACCATAAGGTCCGATCTCCAAAAAGAGACCCCGTTAAATTCCTGGAGGAATGTTAGCCGAACCGATAGGTCTGCCCGTATACCCCTGGTGAGCCGGACCCTGTGGTGGCGTTTTAATAGGCCAGCCATGGCATCACACAGATGCCTGGCGAAAGCTCTGCCTGGTGTCACCACCCTGCAGGCAAAGTTGAGGTGGCCGTGAAGTACCTGTAGCTCACGAAAGGACATCTTACGTTTGGAAATCAGTGCCCGAATCGCCGCAGAGATCCGAGCCACCTTGTCCATGGGTAACCTGGATGCCTGTGCGACAATGTCAATTTCGATGCCTAAAAAGGTGAGCTTGGTGGCTGGGCCCTCGGTCTTTTCAGGCGCTAAGCGGACACCCAGTTCCTGCATAAGGGCCTGAAATGTAGTAAGGAGAGGCGTACACATGTCCAAGCCCCGTTCACCCCCGAACAAAAAGTCGTCGAGGTAATGGGCTACAGACCGGGACCCTGACCTGCGAACAAAGGCCCATTGGAGGAAAGTGCTAAATCGTTCGAATGCCGAAAATGAAATAGAGCAGCCAAAAGGCATGGCTTTATCTACATAGAATTTCCCCTGAAAACGGAAACCCAACAGCTCAAAGTCCTCGGGGTGCACTGGCAGTAATCGGAATGCCGATTTGATATCACACTTTGCCAGGAGGGCCCCGGGACCACAGGCGCGTACCATCTGTAGGGCCTGATCAAACGACGTATACCTGACTGAGCAAAGATCATCAGGAATAGCATCATTGACCGAGGAACCCGCAGGGTAAGAGAAATGGTGGATTATGCGAAATTCACCTGGGGTCTTTTTCGGGACTAGCCCCAGAGGAGAGACCTTCAAGTTAGGGAATGGTGGTTCAGTAAAGGGCCCGCAACTCTCATAGCCTGCAACTCCTTAGCTATGCTTTGTGCAGCGACCTCCTCATTGCCATTTAGAGAAAGTAAGTTCGGGGCATCCTGCGGTCCCTGAACACCCCTAAATGGTATACGAAAGCCAAACTGGAAGCCTTCTAGCAGGTACCTCGCATCATCCCATCTAGGATAAGCGGAAAGCCATCGTCCTAGCATGGGGATATTAATTGGGGCGGGGGCCTTTTGCGTGGCCAGCACCATCAGAGGGAGCTCTGACCGCCCCCTGCCCACCCCTACCTCTGCCTCGTGACCCACCAGCCCGCGGGCATGCGGAGGCGGCGTGAGGGCCAGAGCAAGATGGACACTCGTGCCGGAAACGACACTGACGCTTGTTGCACACGCCGCTAGCTGAGAAGCTCCAACACAGCAGGTGGGCTGGAACCCCCTGCCCCGCCGTCTGGCAGGGAACCTGCATCGCAGCCGCCCACTGCACGGCATGGCCACAATGGTACCTATCACCAGGCGCCGGACACGTGGGAGTCATATACAAGAGCCACAATTGCTGGCAGGGCTCATCCCACCTCATCTCAGGATGTAGGGCCACACTCATCCTAAATTCCTCATCGTAAGCCAACCACGACGGGCCAGGAAAATCAACCATTGCCCTATAAATATTGTTGAGGTATTGCACCATCGGAATGGGCAAATCAGGCCGGGCCCTCAGGTATACCGCCATATATATAAGATATGCCAGCAACCAATTGGCTGAGGTACGCGGTGGCTTACGACGATGGGACAATTCCTTGTTCCGGTCATCCTGTCCCTCCCTCTCCTCCTTGGTGGGCTCACGATTCAGGAGGGAGAAAATATCAATGTACTCCCCTCGCCAAATCTTATCCCTCGTGGCCTGTGAAAGATGATCACCCAGGGGCAAGGAATAACCAGCCGTTGGCAGAGCCGCCATTGGCACATGTTGGCTGAAGGGTATGCGCAGCGGGCCCTGAATAGCCCCTGCGACGTTTGGCATACCCCCGGGGGCAGACACCCCTGCCCTAACCGAGGGGCCATTTGGCAACCAGGAATTAACAGGGCAGTGTGGAAGCAACTGCCCACCCACAGTAACCTGGCGTGGCCATGGCCACTGTACACCCCCCCCGTGTGACTGGACAGTGTTGGTGCACTAAATTGAACTGGATACTCACTAGTTGCACCCCCGTGAGCCACCCCCACTGGGGGTTCCGGCCCACGGCGGGTGTCGGAGCTCAAACAGGCATCGAGCTCTGGGGCCACACCTGACTAATCCCCACCGGCAAATCTGAACATGTGGGGAGCTGTGAGGCGCCAGCCTGGGCTGGCCTGACGGCCTCAAGCAGCTCGACCCTGTTGGCGGCCCGCTGGAGAGTCACGGCCGATGTGTCTGCCAGGACCGATGAAGGGGCCGTAATAGAAGCAGCAGCTAAACCCCCATCGGGAGGTGGTTGGGCAATGCCCAGTGATGCCTCTAGCACTGAAATACGTGCAAGAAGCACCCAGTATAAGGTGGGCCAGATGGGCCGGACGGCCCTGTGGCCAATTGCTGGACGGGAAACCTGAATGGGGATCCAGGGCCCGAGTAGGGCCATGCCCAAAACTCCGGCCCGTGGGGGGCCGGAGGAATGGTGGGGCGGAAACCGCCACCAGTCCAAGTGGGCCACCCTGTCCCAAGCCAAGAAAATGCCATCCAGGGGCAGGGATCCCCAAGGAGCCGGCCTGTGCCAGCCCAGCCTGGAGGCCTGTGCCGGGCTGACCAGTGGAAGCCTGATCAGCCCCACTGGCAGCGGTGGGCAAGGCCGTCCCGCTGCCCAGCTGGGGGGGGTGCAGCCCGAGTCCTCCGACCTGATGGCTGCCCCCCAGTAGAGGGAGGGGGCGGGAAAGCCCTTCCTCTCGGCCGCGGCTTGACCACCGGGGCCTTGCGCTTGGGAGCCTTGTCTCCCGAAGAAGCTACCAACGGATCCCTGGCCAGGGATCAGTTCCTGTGCCCTGAGTGCTGCAGTAGTGAAGAGGAGCGAACTCCATTCAAAGGCAAAGGTACGAAGGGTGAAAAGAGCAAGAAACGCGGCAGAGAAAACTTCTCCGCTCCGTCGCATTTCTAAAATGGCAGCTTGGCTGCCTCGTGGCCACCCCTTTTATAGAGGTGTGGACACGCCCCCTAACTCACCCGGATGTCTGAGTCCAGGCAGGGTGGGGGGCTGCAAAGAGCGCGGTGGCCATTTTGGCGCCGCACTTTCATTTTAGCAACTATATCCCTGCCAAACATCCAAATGGTTTCCATCTTAGGTTAAAATTCCCCTCAACAAAACTGAATAAAAGTGAACCACGTATTAATAAACTTATTATTATCAGTATATTTTGAATTCCTTTCTGCTCCTACTTCTAAAGTTAAATTTTCAGCAAGAACTAATCTCCATACTATTTCATACCAATCATTAATAGATAGTAACACATTAGCCTCTTACTTTGGGGCAATTTTCATTCTAGATGCTATTAAAAAGAAAAAAAGAAAATCTTTGTGAGAGGCAGTCTTCGTAAAAATATTTAAAAGTCCTAATTTCTGGTGTTAAAACTAGATTAAATTTTATTATTTGACCTATTTCCTCTTCTACTTCTTCCCAGAAATTTGCTACAAAAGACTAGATCCACCGTGCCTGTATATATGTACTGTATTTCTTTCCCCACATCCCTTCCAGCATTCTACATTTTTAAAAAAAAGTAGCATATTTTGCCTGGCGGTGCCGGGCTTTTTAAAATTGTGTTGGATAGTAAAGGGTTTCTTTTTTTTCTTGGACCAATGGTGCTGGGCTGTTTTAAATGGTGTTGTAAGTTTTTGTGATTTTTTTGGCTTCGAGGCGCTGCGTCCGCCTGCGGCGGACTTGTGCTCCCAGTGGGGTTTTTTTTGGGTTTTTTTTTTGCATGCCGGCTTCCTCAGTGCCGGGCAATTTGAATTGGTTTTTTGAAGGTTTTTGTTTTCTGTTTATGCACATTTTATTTTATTTTAATTTATTAAATTTAATTTAATATTATTTAGTTCAAAATTTAATTTTGGTTTTTTAAATCTTTATTTTTACGCATTTTTATTTTTTGTTTTGGTTTTTTTGAGTGAAAAGTGATTTTTGTTATTTTTTGAGATTAGTGTGATTATTTTTGAATGTTTTTATAACTTATTTGATTAATTTTTGAATTAATCTTATTAGTTTCAATATTTTTGAATGTTTTTTCTCTTTTGGCCTCTGGGTGGGGGTGGTGAGCTTTTCTGCCTCTCTACAATTGTTCTCTTCTGTCATCTGGGTGTCACTTCCATTTTTTTTATTTTCTCATTTGAGTTCCGGTCTTCATGGATGGAAGACGTGTTTTGGTAAGCTCTCTTGGTGTTTTTTTTGGGGGGTGGTGGTGTTTGGGATTTTTGGGGGGGGGGTCTGTGTGTTTTTTCTTGTTTGTTTTTGTGTTTCATTTTCTGTTTTTTGTGTGTTTTTGAGTGTTTTTGTTTTGTTTACTTTTTGAGGGGGGTGGCTTTCTTTCCCACGGGCCATGCTGGCTGGCCCGTGGGAAGGAAGGGCAATGGCGGGGGTGGTGCTTTTTTTGTTTTCTTCTCCACGGGCCATGCTGGCTGGCCAGTGGGGAAGAAGGGTAGCGGCGGCGGGTCCCCCCCCCCGGGCCATGCTGGCTGGCCCGTGGGGAAGAAGGGCAGTGGCGGTGGGGGGTGGGTTCTTTTTTTCCCCCACGGGCCATGCTGGCTGGCCCATGGTGAAGAAGGGCATCGGTGGTGGGCATTTTTTTTAAAAAAATATTTTTCGCACGCAGGCCGCCTCAGCGTTCGGCGCGCTAATGGCGCGCAGGACGTTGGGGCTTGTAGTTTTGCCTGTGCGTGTTTGCTTACTGTGGCGTTTTTTTTCCTGCAGCTTTTTTTATTGGCCGCGGCGCGTTTCCGAACGTTCCTTTTGCCACGCCGCTCAGCCTGATTGGCTCTGGCGCAGTGCGGCGCAAGGAATGTTGGGAATTGAAGTTCCCTTTTTTTGTTGGCGACTGGGGGGCTCCTGCCCCCGCGTCGAAAATTTCAACCCGACAGTTATCTGCGAACCGGGTTCGGGCGAGTGAACGGAGGCCCATTACGGGCTAGTGGGGCCTGGTGCAACATCCTTTGTCACATTCCAATGGTTAATGCACCATTTTATAGGTATAGATGAGACCAAATTTTATGCAGCCAGAACTGCTGCTGATGAGAGTTTGATCCTGGTGATCCTGCTTCCAAGCACCAGCATGTTTTGGGTAAAATTGCCAATTGCCTTCTGAACTGCCCAGAGAGGGCACAGGCATTATGGAGCAGTATATAAGTGTTATTGCTAACATTTATTGAGATACAACTCAGCAATAGGATTTCTCCATATTGCTCCCCATTCACTATATCACCAAATGTGTCAAACCTCTGGTGCCTTGTTTCATTACTTTTGGATTATTTATAAAGTAAGACACTTGGCATACAGAAAAGTGTGATTTTATTTTGTGAAAACACTTTTCTAATTTGTTGTGTGGTGATTAGTTTATGAAAGGTTCCACTGATTCTAGGTCAACACGGTCTACGTGAAGACCAAATAGGGTGGCTAGATTTCCTTTGACCTGCAGGAGGGTACAATGCCCCCATAGCTACATACAGTCGGGGATTCTCCCTCAACAGCACAGGGCATTATCACTGGCAAGGTTTAACATGTTGCCCTCTGAGCGCCTATTTGGGAGATTCAGCAAAATCCCATATGGCGATAGGTTGTGTCCTTTTGGGGCCAAACATGTTGAATCAGTTATCCTCATGCTCTTCTAATGCCCATTTTACAGGGAAATCCGTCTCAACTACCTAGGTTCCATTTTAACCAAATTTAGTTGACTCTCAGACTCCTCTAGATTGTTGCTTCTCTTGAACAATGGCTCCACTGATTACTCAGACTGAGTGGCTGCCTTTCTGTCAAGTGCCATCTGATCTCGACCATTTGACAATTTTTGATCTTACATGTGTTGATTATGCTGCTCCTCATTGCTTTAACCATTTTTATATAACCTGCACTTGTGGTGCCGTTGCAATGTCAATGAAGTTTTTATGTAAGTTATGTAAGACAGGATTTGCCCCTGTGGGGACAAACGAGCTGAAACAGTTATCCATGTCCATTTCTATTGCCCATATTATGAGGAAATCCACCTTAAAATTTTAAACCCCATTTTGACAAGTTTCAGTGGATTTCCAGATTCATCCTGTTCCTTCTTTTAAACAAGTATTCTACTGATTTTATAGATAAAGTGGCTGCTTTTTTAATGTGTGCTACCAGACTCCACCCTAGAGGTAGGAGCAGTTGATCCCAGGTTCCACATGATTTGATTTGTACCACACCTTGTTGTATCAATTTGGTACTGTTCTTGGCACTGTAGTTCTAGTTGTAATGCCAATAAAGGTTATTTGAATTTGATTAGTTTATGACCATAGTGCAGGTCCTTGAGTTTAATAAGACCAGCATCTTCCCAGTCCTTAAAATGCCCACATTTGTCAAAATGATAGAAAGAAAGATGTGAAAGGAATGGGATGATATTAGAGGTGCCAAATTAGGTATCCATTTATTCCTTATTTTAAGAGTTGCTTTGAGGAATGGATTAATTATTTTTGAGATGACACATTTAGATCGTGGTACAATAAGTGCCCCTCTCATATGGCTCTCTTTTAGCTCAATCTCTACCCATTTTGTTGTTGTTGTTGTAAATCTGAATTTAGAAGGGGGAGCATTTGTCTTAACTGAAAGGCATCATAATATTGCTGAAGATTTGGCACTCCCAATCCCTCTTCAAATGTCTGGCCAGGTTATCCTAGACCATGCTGCCAGTCACTCAACGCCAAGTGTCAGGCGGCGGTTAATTAACTTGACAACCCTGAGGACTAATGTCTTTAGGTGTCAAAGTCCACAGGGAAGGGTCATGGTTCGTGTTGTGTCCAAATGCTTTATTGCTTTAATTCTGCAATCGCCATTAAGTCTTTGCTGTAATAGTGCAACCTTTCTGTAAGGCGCCACTTTCATATGTAGTCAATATAATCTGATTAGTTATAATGCAGGTTTCCTGCATTAACAAAAGCCTGGACAAATGTATCTCTGTAACTGCCGTTGTGTGTGTATATAAGTTGCTACTTCATCCTCTTATTCCCCAGTCCAAACAAGCCAACTGAGTTGATAATAAATCACTGATGTTTAACCCTGAACTTGCTGTCGAATTGCTAATTGCTTTCGGACTCAACAGTTCCCAAATGGATTAAATCCCATGTTAACCCATCTTGATGGAGGGCAGCAGCTTCATCAATTCTGACTGATGAGGACTTTCTGTGACAAAAGGGCTCAGGACAAGAAAGTAACTCGCGGAACTGGATCAGTGGTATGGGTGTCATGCTGTGATGCGGAAGGCAGATGAAAGGCCACTGCATTATATTCTCAGGACAGTCTTCATGGCTGATCGTCATGAGGATTGCCAATATTCGGATTCAGATAATGGCAGAACAACAAAAAGAATCCCCCTTCCTTAACTGGACTGAATCAATACCTATAAAATGGTGTGTTAACCATTGGAATGTGACAAAGGATGTTGCACCAGGCCCCACTAGCCCATAATGGACGTCCGTTCACTCGCCCGAACCCGGTTCGCAGGTAACTGTCGGGTTGAAAATTTTGGCCGGGGGGCAGGAGCCCCCAGGACGCAAACAAAAAAAAGGGAACTTCAAATTCCAACGTTCCGGGTGGCATGCCACACCAGAGCCAATTAGGCAGAGATGCGCGGGCAAAAGGAACGTTCGGAAATGCGGCACAGCCAATCAAAAAGGAGCCGCTTAAAAATATTCACTGTGGGTTGGCGAAAAGCAGACTTAGAACTTCATGTTCCAGTGTCCTTTGCGCCTCTACAAGGACAGCTAAGAGAGTGGAACAGCACGAGCAATGAGAATGAGGAAACAACCGTTAAAAAAAACCTGTCTGCGCTGCACCACACAAAACCATACACTCAATGAAAGCGCCAGACAGAAAAAAGGTGATGGCGCACAGCAACTGACGAAATACATGTACTCCGAACACGTAACACCATGGAATTAAACAAAATAAACAAATAACCACATAAATAATAACACGAAAAAGAAACTACAAATCCTAGCCTCCAAAGTGAATAAAAAACAACAGCCAATCACGGCGCCCGGGGGGGGGGAATGCGACACATGCGTCACACGTTGGCCGAGCCACGAAAAATGTAACCCCATAAAAGGAGCAACAACACAAACCCCTCACAGTTTGGTACAGACAAATACGCACCAAACAGCCAAACCAAAAACATTGTATACCAACAAGTGCTGCAAAAATGAAAGAAGAATCCATTGACGCTGCTTACTATCATTTCAAAAACGTACCTACAATTGCAGAAACAAGTGGCCCAAACTACGAACAGAGTCTGAACCCAAATTCTTCCCCTCTTTCCCGAAAGGGCGAAGCCACAAGAAAGGAGAAAGCAAGTTATAGCCACACCGGCAAAAATTACTACAAGTGACCCCAAAAATAAGACGAAAACGCCACGCACAAAGACACAAACCCAATGCTGAAAAACTCGCGCAAGCACAAAACTTTCACATACATAGTTATCCATACAAGCACAGAATGATTGCACAAAAAAAGAAAAAATTGCTTAAGAACATTCAAGCTTACCGAATGATGAACACAGAAACCATCAGGAGCCTTCTCTGATAGCCCGAAAGAGCAAAAAAGAAGTAGGAATCCCGGAGCTACAGAAAGATCTGAAAGCAAATGACAGGCTTCGAAACCAGACTACTCCGCAAAGAGCGGACACTAACGAAAAAGCCTAAACTTCACAAATCACGTGAGAACGAAAGTAAGAAAAGCAGACCAAATAAGGAAAGAGAAAGAGCCAGAAGCGCTGATGAGAGCATGGCAAAGAAACGGAGGGAACGAAACCCAAAATTAGGGAGCCCAAGAAACCCCAAAACCATTATGAAGAGAAAAATAAAATTAGAAAATGGAAAAAATAAACAGAACACCAACCAGAAGAGGAAAGAAACTAATGGAACAGACACAAGAGAGACAGCACCCCCAAATGATTCAAAAATATACAATGGAGCACACAGAGCAAGGTACCAAATTAGGCAGAAACAGATACTAACCAACTATGGGTTATTTCTCCAAAAACCCAAACAATACAAAAAAAGAACTCTTGCCCTGGAAAATAAGCACAAATGAGACAAATACCATAATTGGAACACCCCCCCAAAATTAATGAGAATGAGAAAAAACAAGATCAGAAACAGAACAAGGAAAGGCAAGAAATAATTGACAAAGTTAATAAGAAAACTAATACACCAATGGACCACAGTTACACAAGAATAAAAACAAGTGACCAGGACAACGAAATTACAAAGGAGAAAATGAAAGATGACAAACAAAGACCCAACATAAACATGGAAAATGAACCTGTGGTAAGAAGAAAAGTGACACAAACCAAACCCATAGGTGACAAACAGAAATGCAAAGATGACAAACAGAAAAATACAAATACCCAAAATGAACACTTACAACAAATAATAGAAAAAATAAACAACAAACAAATCCCAGACAAGGGAAAAATGACAAACAAGACACAAATTTATCAGGAAAAAGAAGAAAACAAAAACAAACAAACAGAAGACGACATACCAACAAAAAAAATAACAAACATGAACTTGGAAGATAACCCTGTTGTGAGAAGAAAGGTAACACAAACAAAAACAAGAGGTGACAAAGAGACAAATACAAACAACTTAAATGAACAATTACAACAAATAATTGATAAAATAAACAACAAACAAATCCAAGAACATGGAGAAATAAATTACAGGACACCCATAAAACAAGAGGAAGAATACCAGAAAAACAAAGATACAGAAGACAACATACCAAACAGGCCAAATTCCATCATTCCAATGCAATTCATCATCCAAAGACATATACTTATGATGCTAAACCCATCAATGCAGCTTAACCTGCCATTGGCTCTCCTCATGTTAAATCATCTAATCACACAACACAACAACAAAACTCTTCCAATAACAGGTAAAGAAAATAAACCAAAAAAAATAATAATCAATTAAGGTAACACAATATTCAAAATATTATTTCTATTTTACAGATTCAACAAATTCCACAATGGAGAATGAAAGTAACAACAACCCAGAGCAAAACAACCAAAACAATATTAAAGGTAAAAAACAATTATCAATTAACACACAACATAATAAATCATAAATAACAACACAAAAAGGCATATGAAACAAATAACTAAAATATATTTATAATTTTTCTCCATAGAAGAAAACCAAAATAAGAAAACAAAACAAAAAGTAAGTACCTTTCAAATATAAGACAGAAATATATTAATATGTATATCTATATTTTTTTTACAGATCAAAGAACTACAATCAACAAAAGACACCACAACAACTATAGAAAAAAATGTATACACTTTACATTGCAAAAAGTGAACCCAAAAATTGACAAAGAAAAAAATAGAAAAGTTGGGTCCAGCAATTTAAAAATTAAACTAACAGAAAATATGGACTAACATTACTTAAAACAAAACTGTAAAACAAATGTAAAAATTTAAAACAAAGTTTATGAAAAAATTAAACTAACAGAAAATGTGGACTAAAAATACATAACACCCAACTGTAAAACAAATGTAAAAATTTAAAACAAAGTTTTAGAAAAAATGTTAACAAATATAAAAGTTAAACAAGTTGTACTTACCAAAATTTAAAAACAACAACCATGTTTATAAAAGTTAGTTGCAGAAAAAAACACCTGTTCATTTGTGTTAACAAAAAAAGAAACATATCTTCTTTGAGAATAATAAACAAAAAACAAAATGTTCACTGTGTAATTCATTTTTTTAGCAAATTATAGAGTAAAAATAAAAACCCTCACGAAAACTAACACAAATTTAAAAAAGCCCAGCACCGCCAGGCAAAATCTGCTAGTAATACACTAAAGATCTTCCACGACTCTGGGGTGTCTTTATCTTTCATAATCTATATAAGTAAAATCAAAGTGTCATGCCATTTGTTATTGAAATACCACGCCACCTTGACCCCCACCGCCCCAGAAACCCGCGTCCCGCCTACCTGGTGTATCTGGCCAGCTGAGCGTGGGGAGCGGTAGCGCCCCTCGGGGTCCTTCACTCTGAAAAGGGGTCATGCCGAGGGCCCCCCACCTGCCCGGACGTCGATCGATGGGGGGCTGGTCCCTGCCCGGAAGTCTGCTGGTGGGGGGTGGGTCACCACAGACTGGGCATGCGTGGCAGGCCAGGTCAGCCTGTGCTGTGCATGCCCCAACAGAGGGTGCCGCCTCGACCCAGATATCTGGGGTCGAGGCAACAGCACATGAGGCACGCCAGCCATTCCGCTGGCAAGTACCCCATTGGGAAGCAGCACCCCATCACGCACTCCAGAGGCTGCCTCCGCTGTGGAGGCACCCACCCGGAAGCGCAATGTATCAGTCTCCCTCCACAGCAGTGAGGCAGGCGCTGAAAGGGGTTGCAGCCGGTCACCACAGCAGCGGTGTGTTGTGTTGTGCGTGATGTGTGTGGCTGACATGGGTGTGTGTGTTGTGTGTGTGGGTGTATTGTGTGGTTGTGTCATGTGGGTGTGTCATATGATGTGTCTGGGTGTGTGTTTAGTCTTGGGGGTGTTGTGCAAGTGTGTTGTGTGTCATGTGTGGCTTTGGTGTGTGTGTGCTGTGTGTTTGATGTGTGTGTTGTGTGGTATGTACAGTATGTGTGTGGTGGTATTGTGTTGGTGTGGGTGTTGTGTGGGTGTGTTGTGTCATGTGTGATGTGTCTGGGTGTGGTGTGTCGGTGTGTCGGCTGTGTGTGTTGTGTGTCAGTGGGTGTGTTGTGCTAGTATGTTGTGTCGTGTGTGATGTGTGTGGCTGTGATGGGTGTGGGTTGTGTGTCAGGTGCATGTGTTTTGTGTCATGTGTGTGTGTGTGTGTGTGTGTGTGTGTGTGTGTGTGTGTGTGTGTGTGTGTGGTGTATTGTGTATGTATGTGATATGTCTGGGTGAAAATTTGGCCCCGGGCAATGCCGGGCACCCCTGCTAATACTATTATATAAATCAGTGTTCTTGTTGATCAGCTCATTGTACCAATGGTATTCTGAACTCTTGTTGCCTCAGGATTGAGCTCATATAGTGAATGCCATCTGTAGAAACATTCTGTTGCTCCAATGACTCTGGCAATATTTTCTTAACTGTCAAAAGCAAGGATGAAAACTGGTATTTTTACATTTTGTGAATCCAAATAGAGCATTTTCTGACTAATAATCTGGTGTTTCCATGCAGAATGAAGTGCAACAATTCTTATTGCCATTGTGGCACAAAATATGGATGGAGGGAGTGAGAGACAGCTCTGAGGAGTGTTTAGAACTTCAAATGAGTCAGCCACAGACAAAATGAACAGTTGAGCAGAATTAATTATACTCAGTGTATATAAGGAACTCTTGAGAAATGGTGTCCAAATTAAGCAAAAGAAGATGTGGTGTTTACTTATGTAACGAACCAGTAGTGCTAGGTGGGGTGGATAAAACAGATGCTTTGCTCTTTTCAGCAACCTCAAAATATTAACAGAGAAAAACTGAATTGCTCAGACTAAGAAGTTACATATTCTTTATCAACAAGACAAAGAAAAGCCAGAAACATTCATATAGGAACTCATTAAAGCAAGGAACAATAGCATGCATTTTTCAAAACACAGGAGTCCAGAGTTGTCAAGTTTCAGGATTTCACTCCTGATGCTCAATATATCTGCATTAACATACCTAGGTGAGGAGATTTAATTAGGTTATTAATTTGCAGAGGATGGTCAGAAGTCCATTGGCAGTGGTTTGCAGTTCTTTGGTCATGTGACAGGCATAACTAGATGCTGGAGCACACAGAACATGGTTACCTTTCCTGGCAAAGTGGTATCTATTTATCTGCATCTAATTTCTTGCTTCTGAACTGCGAGGTTGGCAGGAGCTGGGATAAAGGATGGGTGCTCACTCCGTCATTGTTGTGTCCAAATGCTTTATTGCTTTAATTCTGCAATCGCCATTAAGTCTTTGCTGTAATAGCGCACCCTTTTTGTAAGGCACATTCATATGTAGTCATTATAATCTGATTGGTTCTAACGTAGGTTTGCCGCGTTAACAAAAGCCCGGGCAAATGTATCTCTGTAACTGCCTTTGTGTGTGTATATAAGTTAGTACCTCGTCCCCTTATTCCCCAGTCCAAACAAGCCAACTGAGCTGATAATAAATCACTAATGTTTAACCTCGAACTTGCTGTCGTGTTGCTAATTACTTTCGGACTCAACAGTCATGCAGCACTCAGGTCTTGAACTGGTGACCTATTGACCTTCTGGTTGTCAAGCTCAGCATCTTGACCACTAAGCCAGCATGCCCCCTAAACATATATTTAGAGGGCAACAATATCTTGAGGGCAATCTTCTGGTGAGTGTTAGAGAAATAAATGGCAACACCTCACTGCATTATTCACTTTCCTTTTTTCTGAATAGCATAACATTTATCTATTTGTGGGAGTGGGACAACCCATTTCCTTCGTTCTTAATCACAGGGTACTTAGACTGCTTTATTATGGCAGAGCTGGTAGAACACCATGCTGCTTGGCCTAGGTGCCCAAATGGCTATTTCTGCCTCTGCCCATTCACTTGTTATTTAAGTACTGTATGTTTTGCTCAGATGCAATGAAGTGGTTACAGCAGCCTCTCATGCCCAACTTCCAATACATGAAAGTGAGCAATTTGGGGAGGCTGCTCTTTTGGGATAGCCTCTCAATGGGAGTCAGAACTCTTGGTATGGCATTAATGTGACTCTCTCAATTCGCATATTGTATTTTCTAAGGCTGGTGGTGGAGCAGTAGGAGTATCTGAGTAAGGTGAAAGCCATTTGTGTCTGATTCTAGAGTTCAGTACTCATCTCCATTTACAGCCAAAGAGCCAGTGCTGTCTGGATCTGCAGACATTCCCATGGTCATGTGGCAGGTATGGCTAGATGTCAGAGTGCAGGGAATTCTTTTACCTTTCCCACCGAAGTGGTACTTATATATCTACTTTCAATTTCTTGCTTTCAAACTGCTAGGTTGGCAGGAGCTGAGACAGAGACGGGAGCTCAGTCCATTGTGCAGCACTCGGGTCTCAAACTGCTGACCTGCCAACCTTCCAGTCATCAAGTTCAGCATCTTAACCACTAAGCCACCAGAGTCCCAGAATAGCAAGGACCAATTTTATTTTATTTAAAAAAAACCTCAAATTGCACAGTGTAACATTTAATAAAACATTAAATACCAAACAGGAGAAGGATTTTTTTAAAAAAGCAAGTAAAAACAATCCATTTTTCTTTGTCAAATTGTTCTATAGAATGTCTTTCCCAAATGTTTGATATTGCAATTCATATCTCTGTTCTGAGGAAGTCATCCATCTTCAAAGGGTATCATGTCTCAAAAAAGTCATCTCGTTGTAAATATCCTTTCAGTATTTTTCTTTGCTTAGTAATTTCTCAAAAGTCAATGTCCTAGAGTCTCTTCGTCCATGTGTGTGTTGGAATATTCTTCAGTCTTGTACTATGTGTTTTCCAGTCATGGATGAAATTAAATGTTCATGCAACAGATTTTCATTTGTACTGATGAATAAAGAGAATACAGTAAAACCTTGCATAAAGAGCGCCTTGCTTAGAGATTAACTCGCTTAAAGAGCAGAATTTTATCTAAATGGTTGTCTTGCTTAACAACTAAAACTGACCAAAAACTTGCTTAACAACTTAATTGGGGTTTGCAATCCCCGCCCCCCCCCCGAAGTCACAATTGGTCACTTATAATGGTGTTTCACTTAAAGAGCAAAGTTGCTTAAAGAGTAACCCCATGGAATACATTAGCTCTTTAAGCGAGGTACCACTGTGCTATAAGAAGCTCAGCAACATATTTAAACCTTTGGCCTGCCATATGTTGTATCAAATTAAGCATGGTTTCCAAGTTTTCCTCCCACACTGGCTTTCTGGCCACACATGATGAAGATGTCTCTTGTTCTTGAAGTCTCCTCAATATTGTGGTGTTATAGGAGTTGTTGCATTTTGATATTTTTCCTGAGTTTAAGTGCCAGCTATACAGTATACAATTTTGAGTGATATTGCAGTGAATTTAAGAGAAATTGATTTAGATTTAAGGGACAACTATGTTTTGTTCCTTTGTGCTTCAGAGTAATTTTTTCCCTAGGTTTGTTTCCCAAGCAGTTTTTATCACACTCATATTTCCAAATTTTACCTATATCAGCCAAGAATATATCTGGGATATTTGTCCTTGTGTTGTGTTTTTGTGATCGTTGCGCGTTTCTTCAAACTATACTATTGATTTAAATGGTTTATGGGTGTTAATTATTTTTATAATAAAATCTGTGCCATTTCTTATTGGAAACCAATTAGCTTTTCTTACTTTTAATTTAAGTTTAAAATCTTAATGTGTTCTCTGAATTTTATCTGTTTGGCAAAAAAAAAAAGGCATTTCAAAATGGGATGTATGGGTTGGAGTAGAGGTGTTAAAAGTGTTGAAAAAAATACTTTCATTATGTTACCAATTTTTGTCATTGTTGCCACAAAATGAGTTTGCATTTCATTCACCACCCCCACCCCCTGCCCCATGCTTAATTTTTGGAATTGTAGTGCCTTCTGGTTAAAATTTGTTCCATCCCATTCTTTTAGTTTATGTACTTTTCAGGTCATTTTTAAATTAGGTGTGCCTCTTTTTTAAATTTGACACACGTTGTAATCGAGATGGACAGCAAGGATTGCCAGCCTTCTGAAAATTATCTCATTTTTTTGTTTGAAAACCTTATTCCCCTCAAGTAGCACTGGATTGTGTATTTTTTTTTGCCATTTTGTCCATTTATTTGCCCCAGTGGCCTGAGTATGGTTTGACAAAAGTCAGTGATGGTGAACCTTAGAAACTGAGTGCCCAAACTGCAACCCAAAATCCACTTATTTATCTCAAAGTGCCAAAACAGCATCAGGGGAGGAAGAAAACATTCCCATTGGGCTGCTGGGCAAACGGGTGGGGCAAAGTCTGTGCTCGGATGGCTGCACATGTGCCCATAGAGAGGGCACTGAGTGCAACCTCTGGCACACATACCATAGGTTTGCCACCACTGACATAGGTAGATAAATGTAGGTAGCACCTTTGTCTTTATTATTGTAATCTTTCCTAATAATGAAAGGTTTGATTTTTCCCTTCTTCTTCTTCTCCTTGACCTCGACAGATGGTACTGTAGTAAGAATTTTATCAATAAAAATGTTTCCTTCAAAAGGTTTCCTTCTTCTCCTCCTACTCCCTCCTTCTTCAAGTGTGATATCCATTTCAAATACAGTATTGGTTATCATCATGGCTATATTCTTCCTCCTCCCACTCCTCCTCCTCCATCATCTTCTTTGTCATCTTCTTCTTCATCTCCTCCTCCTCCTCTTTCTTCAAGTGCCATATCCATTCCAAATATTGGTTATCATCATGGCTATATTCTTCCTCCTCCTCCTCCATCTTCTTCGTCTTCTTCGTCTCCTCCTGCCTCTTCAAGTGCTATATCCATTCCAAATATTGGTTATCATCATGGCTATAGTCTTCATTCTTCTTTTTCTTCTTTGTCATCATCATTGTCGTCATCATTGTCATTGGTGGCGGCAGCGGCATCGTAGTCATGAAGTGTTATGCTGATACAGAATTACCCTGATTTTTGTACAATTAATCTGGAATCCTGTGTATTTCCCCAATTGCTCTGGTCCATTTGTCAGTTCTACTGAGTTTTCTAATGAGATTGTTGTGTATCATCTGTTGTGTACATCATGTGCAAAATGAGTGATTTTATGCTCTGTTCTGTTTATGATCACTCTTTTATTTGTGTGTGTGTGTGTGTGTGTGGGGTCTGCCTTATCATATCAGTTAGCAATTTCCAGTGCCAGAGTAAAAAGCAGTGGAAAATGCCTGTCATGTCACTCTTCTAAGTTGTGTTATGTTCAGTTCTATCTATTTGTACACATTTTGTGCTAGTATAACTTTGTAAGTATGTTAAAACCTCCCTAACCTTAAGGGCATCTGAGCAGATTTTGGCCATTAGGTCTAGCTGCAATTATATTTAGTATATAGTTTGGGGCGGGGGAATGATTGATTTGTATATAGCTGTTGGGTGCACAACTGGTATGCACATGTAGATGTAGTATGCTAGAATTACCAGTGGATGGGTGATGAAATGTTCAACACAGGGATGAATGCTGACTGATGGGTGTGTTTGGAATGGAAATGCTTGTTATATTAAGTGGAAGTTATTCCGTTTTTAGTGAAGAGGGTTGATGAGAGTCTGTTTAAGGAGTTGGTTGCCTGGAGACTGTTCGGACAGCTGATCATGAGTTTGCATAGAGGAGAATGGTCTGTGTTGAAGAGGGTATGTGATTACAGTAGATGAATACAAAACTAAGGTTGTTCTTCCTTCCAGTTTAAATACCTTATACAGCGCCCCTCTTCCTTTTGCCATTTCCCCATCCATGCCTAGTACACTGTTGGTTGATCCAAAATATAACTCTCCCCATTAAGTATTGCTGTAATAAAAGGTTGATAACAATCAAGTTTTATAGAGAGTGACACTCATATCTGCAGGCTGCTCAGATGAAGCAAAGTTTAATTAAATGAGCCTTTTCACTAAAATACAAATCAAAATATAAACAACAACTGGAGCAAGGTGGCATTGACAGAGTGGCACACTTAAAGGGGTCAAAGCCAAATACTTAGGAATGATCTACGGGTTGTTGTCCCAGGGCAAGCACCTAAACAAGCTGCACAGAGAAAGAAGTGGCTTGGGTTGGGGTGAATGTGCCAGGATTTATGATTGCCAAGAAGGGTGCATTTCACTAGTGTGGTAGTAGTGAGTAATGGATACCTCTCTAGGTATGCTGCAGCATGTAACTAGGAAAGTGTCATTTTCTCTTGTAATATTTTTCCTCTGATTAAAAATATTTACTGTGTGTCTGAATGAATGCATATTTTATGATTCTTTTAGGAATAAATCTGGTTTGGGAATAAATTTTTCTCTATATATTGGTTGAAACCCTGTTGCTTGCTTTGAATACTATCCTTATTGCATCCATTTTCCTCCTACAGCAGCTTTTAATGTGTCTCTCCCAAATGGTTGAGGATGTATTTTCATTGGAAAACTGGTCTATGAATTTTCTTTCTCTTCTGCAAGTGATTGTGTTGATAGCATTACTATACCTGGACACTAGAGGTCAGTATCTACAAATGCTGAAATGGGACAGAATGTTTCTAGAGGAATCTTTCCTGAGAAGGCCTGAAAGATTGAAGGAAGCATTTTCAGCACAGAAACACCACTAGTATGACTCAGATATGTGGGCTATAATATGGGGTTCACTGCTTTCCATGGTTTCAGGCAACTGCAAAAGATTTTGGAATCGGGGGGGGGGGGACACAATGGATATTCACTTATAAATGAGGACATGGTCTATTTTAGAGTAGACATTAAAACTTGAGAGAAAGGCATGTGTACTCCTTTTCTTAGTGCCAGTAGTGACTGATATCTGTGGTTACCAATGCAATCTCTTTCCAATACTTTCTAATCGCTATCTTTCCCTCTGATCTGTCACTCAGTGTCTGACATCCTAGCAAATACATTTTTGCAACAAGAGCTTTTGAATTCTGACATGGGTACCAAATGCCAACATATGAATTTCAAGTTTTAATGGAACTTTTGTAACTAATGGGGAAAGTGTACTTTTTCTTCTCTCTTTCTCTCTCTTTTCAATGGTAGCAGTAGTTCTGCCTTTTGAGCCAACAGCTCAGAGGAAAGGTAAGACCTTATATGCCTAAGAATTTTGGCCAATGGCTGTCCCGAACCTTCGGGCTCTAAATCTAAATTGCTCCAATTATTTCCTGGTTTGTCGCTGTTGTTGATGATGACTGTGACATCTTGATGTTTGCAGATTGATACGCAGCAGCCAGCAGTCAGGGGGCCCAAACATATTTATTGGAATGTAGTCAATCTCAACATGTGGTCAATGGCAGAGCAATGCTCCTTATATACCACAGGTAATGATTCAAACCTGGCGCGGAGCCACATGATTGGTCAGTACAGGTAAACAGCCAGGTGACAACATTTGATTGGGTAATGAGTAAACTATAGCTACATCTACGGTGGGAATGCAGTCCCACAATATCTACACAAGAGGAGTATTTACATAATGGAAAAGGGAGGGGAAAATGAAAGATCGCTAGATCTGATTTCATTCACATTTCACTTGCATTACATGTTCACTTTCAATCACAGTTCACTTGAGTTACATACACAACAGTCATCATGTCAATTTTGACTTACAGTGAGCCTTTCCAGAGTTTTCTAGGTAGACAGTACTCAGATGTGCTTTACTATTTCCTTCTTTTGGGGGTGTTTTGAGTTTGGGCAGTTTGGCTAAGGCCACATAGACTGGCTGTTCTTCTAGGCGGCACTGAGGGGAATCAAACTGCCAACCCCTGACTTTGCAGTCATAATCCTAAACTACCAGAACAGGGGTGCCCAAACTTTTCAGGCTGTGAGCCGGTCATGTGGTTCAGCGGGCCAGTCATGTGGTTCCTCCCACCAGAAGCGGAAGTAAAACACAGCTTGCAATCTGTTTTGCAACAGGATGAGATAGACTTCAGGCTGCCATTTTCTCTGCTTAATCCAGGGGTGCCCAAACTATGGTCCATGGGCCGGATCCAATCTCCAATGCTAATTCATCTGGGCCTTGCTGCCCTCATCTTTCCTGGAAGCAGAAGTAAAACGCGCCCATATGGGCATGTTTTACTTCCGCTTCCAGGAGCAGCAAGGGTGGTGCTTGCTGGGTAAATTGGCTTTGGGGGTGTTCTGTACTGTACCTTTTACAATGTATCCATTCACGTGTATCAAATGTAACCATGCTTGTGTAACATTATAACCAGCAGCTGCTTAATTGTAGCCCTTGCAATAGGAAGCGAGCTAATGACCACCTGGTGGCAATAGCGAGCGTTCAAGCTCTCCTGGCCCAGACTCACCAGCAAACAACAGCGCGGGAAGATTCCCGCCATCACCTACACCTGGACACGAAGGACGTGACCGTCCGTGACGTCACGCGGACAGTAACCAATAGACTGTCGAGGAGCCACATTCAAATGTATAGCCACTGTATATATTGAGCTACCCATCCGCCATTACCTCATGTTCCCCTGGATCATCATGCAATAAACCTGTGTTAAGCCAACCTTTCGGCTGTTCATTGTCTTTGGTCCCATACACTAAAGGGGGCCAGATTCATCGTGCGGACCATAGTTTGGCCACCCCTGTACTAGAGTTAACCAGTCAGTTCTTACTTCCTTGGGTACCAGTTCTAGCTGGGCTCCAAACCTACTCCTCCTTCCTCCTTCTGATTTTGTGGACTGGCATTTCCATCTTGTGAAATTTTGGCTAGGACATAATTTGACAGAAGTCAGTGATTTAAATTTGGAACTGAGCAAGGAAATGGAGGTGTACAAGAAAGGATGAATAAACAAAAGTCATCAAAGAGTTCTGTTTCCTGTTTTTAAGAGAGTGGTTTTGACACGTTTGCATTTTCTCTGTTACTGAAGATGAGAACTGAATTGATGAGACAGTGGTATGTTTAGACCCAAATGTTTGATTTACTTTTACCCCTTCACAATCTTTAGGTCTGTATCTGTGAAGTCAAGATGTCTACTCCTTCATTTCACAGTACAATCTTCTGGATCTTCCTTACTATTATCAGCATTATTCAGACCGGCTGTACCAAAGGTAAATCATTTCTCTTCCCGATGTCCCTTTATGAAAAAAAAACTTCTCATGCTGGTACCAGATCAATTGAATTTTTGGATATAATGATCATTAGAGAGATAGGCCACATCTCTACTTTGGCAAGGTAACATAACACAGGGTGAATTACTTTGTTTTATTATCTGTATTATTTAGTGAGAAATAGAATTTAGAAAATAAAAGTAATTTCTTTTATTACTATTAGTACTTTGATATTTGTTTATGAAAGCAACAATGTTAATTTCCAACCTTTAATATTTTTTCTTTCCTGTTTTTTTATAAGAAGATCTTTATTGTTTTTTAGTTAATGTATGTTTTATTCTTTTTTGGTTTTGTGTATTTTTGAAAACTTCTAATAAAAATTAAAAAAACTTCTGAACAATTAAGATGGTCACATGCATGCTTACTTCAGTGTAAATTTCATTAGTTCAGTAGGACATCTGAAAACACATAGTTAGGACTGAAAAACCCTCTGTATAAAAGAAGATGGAATGTAAGTTAAAGCTGCCATCCCTAGGAAAGGATTAATAGCTGGGCTTGTTTGAATTAACATTCCATATTTTTAGACATACTGTAAGTCTGAGGACAAGTGAAGCTTTTTGTTGTTTTTAATTGTTGAAGTTTCTTGAAGAAGAAGAAGAGGGGAAATTACTTCGAGAATAAAACTGTTAACATTATGAAGTCTTTTCACAAATGTATAGTGTGAGCATTCCTGAATTACTTTGTGCAGCTTCAGTTATGTTTAGAAAGGGGCAACCAGTGTGATCAAGGGCTTTAGGGTAACACTGCTATGAGGAAAGGGGTCTGTTTGGGAGTCTGTTTAGCTTTTTTAATAAGTTGGATAGGTACAGATCATGCAGTGGTGTGGAGAAAATGAATGAGATTGGTTCCTCTCTCAAAACTTGTGGGATGCCCACATTAATTAGATATTAAATCTCTCCCGAGGGGTGCGCCCGATGTCCACAGACTCAGAAGCCAGTCCCCAAGTTACTTGGGGCCGTGCTTGGCAGGAGAGGAAATTGGGGAACAAATGGATAGGCTAGGAATAAACAAAAGCTCAGGCTAAGTGCAAATAGCATTAGGCAGGCAGCCAGGGGCAAACAAGGGCCAAGATTAGATGCCTGGGGTCAATCCACATAGGCCCCGAGATTAGGGCAGGGTCTCGCCAGCCCAAGGCAATTTAAGTGCGGGTTTTCCATTAACCTCGGGGTAGCCTCAGGGTAGCCTCCCAGACACGGGTTTCATGAGAATGCCATGCACGCAAGCCTTCTGTACAGGGGATGGCACAATTGTCTTAGACACGCGTCTTGCCCCTAGGCAGGGAATAAATACCTTCTTCCGACTCTGGTCAGGGCTGGACTTCGCCACACGGCTGCCTCCCGCGTCTTATTGCAACAAAAGATACTAAAACCTGAAGTTGCTTAGAGAGGTTAAATGATGGCAATTTTAGGCTACAGAAGTGCCCCCCCTTTCACTCAACACATAGCTCAATTATGAAATCTGCTACTGCAAAACGTGGCTGTTTTATCCAGCATCAGAGGTATTGTGCCTCGTAATGCTAATTGCTGGAAAACATGAGCAGAAGGAAGCGGCTGCAATGCTGATGTTTGCTTTGAGGGCTTCCCAGAGGCCTTTGTTTGGCTGCCCTGAGACAGGCTGCTGGACTAGATAGGCATCTTTTATGTTTTTAAATGTCACAGATGCATTAGTAAATTAACAGTATGAAGATCTCATACTGGTGTTCTTTGAAACGTACTAGTTGGTATAAAAATGGGAATTTGTTCCTTTAGTGTCCAAAGATCTCTGAGTGCATAATACTAATTATATTCTTGGCTTGTGGCTTTGATTTCAGATTGCATACAGTGTAACCAATGTTGAAGTCGCATGAAATATTTGTATAACTGATATCTCTGTTTTTTATTTGCTGCTGGCAATATTTTGGTGGGCTGAAAAATAACAGACATACACAGTAGTTTGATCACAGTCCCTGTGAAAATAGAATAAATGTGATTGAGGAATATACTGCCTATTTCTTAGAGACTGCAAACCATGTAAAATAAACAAGCAGCATATTTGTACAGATTGCAAGTGATTTGTGCATTCTATACAAAATCTGTACGGATTGTGAAGTGTTCATTCTTACATAACATTTTCTCTTGGTGTTGCATCTTGAGCATGGCTTTTGTTCAGTCCATAACCACCACATCATTCTGGGGGATATGTTAAATTTAAAAAGAAGCAGCAGCTATGACAATCTCACATTTGCTTGCCTTTCTGATTCATGAAGTCACCTTCTAAATAGCAGCAGGAAAAAAATCTTAACAAACAAACAAACAAAATCCACAGCTCTGATCTTTAAGCTGAGCTTTAGCCACTTTTGGCACTTTTATCTCTTTCCATTTTCTGCATTTTCATTTCTGGTTACATTTTTTTTCTTTTTTTCTTCCTTCCTTCCTTCCTTCCTTTTAAAAAACTTTAAATGATGGTTGATTTTCCTTCCTTCTTCTGTTTCTGAGTTATATAATCGACCCATAGTTGCAATTCTCAGCTAGCTCTTTGAAAAATTACTGTCTTCTGCTATCAAACAGAATGGTAGGGATACAATAAAACTTGCTGCTACTCCAGAAAACAAGTAAAGTGCAGCGAATAGTGAATAACTGAACAAATAGTAGAGAAATGTTGACTAATCATTGTAAGTCAAGCCAGGCACATTGTGGTATAAGCAGATAAATGAATAAACATTGTGTGTGTGTGTTTAAATACCAAATTTAGGGAGGCATTTGCTTCCTTATGCTGTTTTGCAAACCTCAGTCACAATGCCATATTTGCAGAACTGCTGGACTAGAGCGATGTTTAAGATGCAGGTAGAACCAATGTTTTAAGGCAGCCTCCTTTTCCTCCTTAAGGGATTATGATTTCCAAATACATTCAGGAAAACTGGATTTGAAAAGTTCCCCTGGAGGGCGGAGGGAAGTACCTGATATAGAAATAAAGTGTAGACATGTCCATGGTGGTTTCCACAGTAACATTAGCCATTTTATCACCTATAAAGGTTGTCGTAAATATTTCAGGTTTTATGATTGTGAAACCAAATAAGCCTCTGGATCTCAACCTGGACAGATTCTCTAAGAGTTATGAAGTTTTGTTAAGAATTCAATAATAATCTTTTTATATAGGCCCATCTAGCAGGGCACCCTTCTTCAACAACGAACAGCTGAATGCGTGTTGATGAGGAATGAATTAGGCATCAACATTCTGTTTCCTGACTACAGTATTTTCTATTCCGAAGGCTTCAGTTGATGAGATGGTGACTTCATACCTAGAAGCAGTGCTACTTTAAAAGGAAAAGACTATCTGAATTTGTCACATGAGCTTGCCTAAATCTTTATTTGACAATGGTTTTGCACTCAGTTAGCTGGGAGATTGCATGGCACTATTTGTCTGCCAAATATTTCAGGTATGTTTCAGTGACAGAGGTGCATTGCCTGGAGCAGGCATTCGCAACCTACGGCCTGCGGGCTGGATGTGGCCCATGGATCCATTTTATGTGGCCCTCTGCCCTTGTACCTGCCACCACCCCAAGTGGTGGAAGCACCGAATATGTGCAGAAAATGCAGCAAAAACAATGTGCGATTTTGCATGAGAACTCAGCGGAAACACACCAAAAATGTGCAAGAACTCAGTGAAAACACGCAAAAACATGTGAGAATACATGCAAGAACTCATGTGAAATCATGTGACTGGCCCGCTCAGCCATCTGAGGGGGAGTAATCTGGCCAAAAACCCTAAAACATTGGGAAAGCCTGGCTTGGAGGAATAAAATATAGTAAGACAAGAAAATACACTTTTGTATTAAAATGTGACCTCACTCAAAGATGCATCATTGCCTACACACATGGATGTTCTTTTAGCCTTCTTGGCTAACCTCTTACATTAAAAGGTCTAATTTGTTTCTAGTGGTCTAATTGAAGGGCTACTGCCATCTCCCACAGCAGAGGTTTCCACCCACACTCAACAAGGACAGGGGTGGGCAGTTGGCACCCCTTGAGAGCATTGGTGGACTGCATTTCCCAGCAGTTCTCACTATGGGCTTTGCGCCTACAGGTTTGCTCAAGCTAGGCAAACAGCAGCACTGGAGGGCATTTTTCACTGGGACAGTGACATGGCAAGTAGGATTTCCCTGTGCAATGGTTCTGATCCCATTGAAAACCACAAGACTGTTTGCATACGGTATGCGTGGCTGACTGTACATACTCTGCACTGGTATCCCACTACTGTTTCACACAGCATGTTAATTACATGTGGGAAATTGTTTGTGCACTGAGCATGTATCTGGTATGTCTGGAGGCATGTTGTTTTTTTCTGTCTGTATATATGCAGGGTGTTAATGGAGCTGACCTATGTAGTGTGCTCTGGTCTTATAGGCAAAAGCCCCAGAATGAAGCTGATACTTCAGCTACTACTGTATTTGCCAGCTTACAAGACACATCGTGTATAAGACACACCACACTATTAACAAAATAGCCCACTATAGGTCACTATATACTGTACAATATAAGACGCACTCTATTTTTCAAGTGTATTTTAAGGGGGGGGGTGAGTCTTATATGCCAGCAAATAGGGTATATTAGCGTGTTTATTAAACTCCTCTGAGAACACTTTGGAGAGATGTGTGGATAAACCTTGGTTTCCAATCCATGTATCATCTTCCCCAATATAAACCAAGGCGTAACCTGAAGTATCAAAAAGCTTCTTAGATACAGAACAGCAGCTCTCAACGTTTGGCTCTATGTTTGGAACTCCACTTCCTGGAATCCCTAACCATTGATAATGCTGGTTGGGGCTTCTGTGAGCCCTGTAAGGACCTTAAGTGAAAAATCCTTTCTGTAGACAAAGAGAATTAGAAAGGGATTTCCAAAATCAGCTCCTTAAAATTGTTTGGAAAACAACTGTCGGCAATTCTTAACATGGCCCATGATCAAAATCAAGAGGTTCCAGGAGTCCATTCTGAAAATATTTGGAGAGTAAGTTTGGGAACAGCCAAAGACATAATCTGTGAATTCAATATAACAAAAAGTGGCAACCTAATCCTATAAACACAGGTAGGAAACATTATGCTTTTCCATCTTACTGTTTGTTGTTATGTGCCATCAAGTCATCTCTGACCTATGGCAACTCTATGAATGAGAGATCTCAAAATGACCTGTCCTCAACAACCCTGCTCAGTTTCTGCAAGCTATAGTTTGTAGCTTCCCTTAGGGAATTGATGCACCTTGCGTTTGGCTTCCCTCTCTTCCCAGTGCTCTCCACCTTTCCCACCATTATTGTCTTTTCCAGAGAGACATGCCTTCTCATGATGTGCCCAAAGTAGGACAGTTTCAATTTCATCGGTTTTACATCCAGAGATAGTTCAAGCTTGAACTGCTCTAGGACCTGCTTGTCTGTCTTTTTTGGCAGTCCAGTGTATCTGCAAGGCTTTCCTCTAGCACCACATTTGAAATACTGTATTTCAATTTTCAATGTGGTCTCTATTGCCTTTCCCTTTTTGGAATCCAGCTTGAACATCAGAAATTTCTCACTCCATATAAGGTGAAAGCATCTGTTGCAACACTTTTAGCATTGTCTTGCTTGCATGGGAAATTAGGGCAATTGTCCTATAGTTGCTTCACTCCTTGGCGTCTCATTCCTTGTGGATTGGAATGAAGATTGAGTTTTTCCAGTCTGTGGGTCACTGTTTTGTGTTCCAGATTTGTTGGCATATTCTTGTTAATATTTTAACAAATTCAGTCTCTGTGGTTTTAATCTTTTTTGTACAGCTGTTCCATATACTCTCACCACTTTCTCATTATTTTCTCCTGGTCAGATATAGTGCTTCCCTGTTGGTCAGTCAATATTCCCAATCTTGGTTTAAATTTCCCTTGGATTTCCTAGATCTTTTGGAAGAGGTATCTTGTTTTCCCCATTTTTGTTGTTGTCCTCTATGTCTTTGCACTGTTTGTTGTAATAGCTTTCTTTGTCTCTGTGTGGCCAGTTGCTGAAAACGTGCATTCAGAGTTCTGATCCTATTTCTGCCACCTTTTATTTTTGTTTCTTCCCAATCTTTCACAATTGCAAGTATTTTGTGTGCTTTGGCATCTAGTCATGCCTGCCACATGACCACGGAAACGCCTGCAGATGCAGACAGAGCTGGCTCTTTGGCTGTAAACAGAGATGAACACTGTCCCCAAGAGTTGGACATGACTGGCTATTGAGTAAGGGTGAGATTTATCTTTATAGGCTATGAGAGGACCCTTGAGCTTCCTGCCCTTCTTCCTCTCACAGGAACCTCTGTCCTCTTTCCCTCTGGGTAGTAACCACTCTTACTGTATTGTGCCAATATTGCTGCTAACTACAACACATCACCTTCTGGCAGCTGGAGCTGGTTCTGTTTTAAAAATAGCTGCAGACAAATTATGAAGAAAGGTGAATCATTGTGCCAGAATGATACGTTAGACTTTGTTTAGATCACTGCAAGTGAATTGACTCCATACATTGCATGATCTGGGAGAAACATTTAGCTCTGAAGACTTGACAGGAGTCACTAAACATAAGATGACACACAATTGTGAGGTTGCTTCCGCCTTTGTTTTCTAGTCTGAAAATGGAATTTTTTTATTCATGTTCTTTAAAATGGTATTTACAGATGATGTTATTGGCAAGCAGTTTTCTTTCTTTCTTTTCTCTTGCCGTGGTTCAAATAAAATATGTGGTGACTTAAAAATAATAATCAGTACCTGTCTATCCAGTGTGAACAGCTAAAGTCCTACAGAGGTTTTTCATGGCTTCTGGAACTATATTACTAGTGTCTTTCCTACAGTGTTATAGACTGATCAGTGCCCCTTCTACTCAATTAGCTTTCAATGGTCTCTTTATTAATTACAGTAGACCCTCGCATAACGACGTTACTTGGTTCCCCAAGTAGCGTTGCTAAGCAATTTTTGTTGTTATGCGGGTTTCTATGGAGTTTCCCGCATAACAATGTTTTGTCCAGATAATAACGGTTATTTTAGCATTGTTGTCTGGACAACGATGTGACAATCCGCTTACACCCAGGCCAAGCTTTTCCAGCTTCCTGACAATGGGATTGCAATAGTGTGCCTGACCTGGCTCTCTGGGCCAGATCTGGCCCTCTCTGTTCAGGCTTCTCCATCAGGCAAATCAGGTAGCGTCGAGCAAAGAAATCACTCTGAGTCTCTTCAGGCATTTCCATAATTGTATTACAAGCACAGCAAAGTCCCAAAATACATTCCAGTAAAAGATCAAAAGCACATAGTTACAGCAATCTGTTGGGTGGGGGGGGGGGAGAAGGCTGGTTGTCCCCCTTCTTTCCAAGAGACTACATTTTGGCTGTTTGCCAGCCAGCTTTCCAAGAGCGACTCAATGAATGTGGGAGGGTGTTTTCCTCCCAGACAAGACTCTTCCTATCAGGATCCTCCCTTTGACCCTTCTCCTTAGGGTTTACCCCCAATGACCTTCCAGCAAGAAGACAGGTCAATCACACACCAGGTTCCACCCCTTCTTCCCCAAGTCTGCCATGTGGCTATGGCTCCTAGGTGTCGCCATCTTGCAGGGGCATCTCCCCCCCTTCCAGGAGGTGGGAAACATGGAATGAGGACCTTCATTCCATGACAAATGACACTAAAAATGTTGTTATGAGGGGGAACACATGGTGCATAACAATGCGTTGTTAAGCGAAAATGATGCTATCCGAACACATTGTTATGTGAGGGTTGACTTTATACTGTACCCTGTTCCCTAGGGATGGATAGTTTTTTTAAAAAAATATTACTGATTTTGTTCTTTTAAAAATAAATCCACTTTTCAATAAATCACAAAAATAATACAAGAAAAAACAGTAATATCTTTACCTTATTTCACAAAGAACATGAATGGACTAAATGAATGGCTATTCATTATTAACCCCACACTCCCACAGCTTCACTGAACAATAAACAAAGAGAGGAGGTGCAAGAAAGAGGCTACTGAATAGTGTTGGAGAAAGGAATGTTTGCTTAAGAACAGACATTTTAGGAGGATTTTGGCCTTGGGAAAGAGCCCTGTCAGAAAATGCAGCCCTATAAATTTTATGGGAACCACAGTTTTAATTGCACTGCTCGTTGAGTGCTGAAAAATAATGCCTACTAGAAAGGTCTAGTGTAGAAACAACCAGATTCACACACATTGAATTGAGGCAACACTGCACTCTTTCAGAAGGTGGGGTGGCTTTGTGTTTTTATAAACCCTGGATTATGTTTCTGTTGAGTCCCGCGCTTAAGAAGTATTCTGACCAGCAGGATCGGGTCAAACACAGTGATTTATTATTCAGCCCATAATACCAGACTGGGGAACATGTACAAGGTGGCCAACTTATATACAGTGAGAATGGCAGTTACACAGGTTGATACATTTCAATGGGCTTCCGGAGAAGCGGGAAAATTTGTACTGAGGAATCAGCTATTTTGACAGACATTTGAAAATGGCGCCTTTGCAAAAGGTGCGCAATAGCACTGTAGACTTTACGGCGCTCAAGCAGTTATAACAAATAATGCTTGGACACAACAGTTTCCCTATTTTTTGAATGCAGTGTTTGACACTTAAAAGTTTCATTAAACATACCCGACACTAAAATTTTGGGCAGCCCAGACAGGAATTTGAAAAAGCCATGAAGGTATTGTAGTTATGTAAGATATCTTTTGAATTGGATGTTTGGTACTGTAAGTACAGTATTTTTAAAGTGAAAATGATGGAGCTAAACTGGCATTTCTGTGTGAACGTTTCTCCAGTAATATGTTAGGATTAGCATAGTACCACGAGCGGTGGTATAGTTTTACCACAAGAACTTCAGCTTTTGAGTAACAGAAGCTGCTGCAGCCTGGAAAAAATTGAAACCCCACAATGAATTCTGGAATGCTGCCAACCTGGTTTCTGTTGTGAGGATAAATAAGGGGTTGGGGCAGCCAAGGTAATGCCTTGAGCTATGTGGTCTGTGTATGTGTCAGGATGGAGTGGACAGTTCGGTATAAATGTACATAATCAAATTATGCTGAGCACAGAAGTAGCAAATAATATACATCTATTGACCAAATTCCAATTAACTTCCAAAGGCACTGATGCATTCTTTTCTTTTTTAAAAAACAAACAAACCACCATTTGCTTGATAGGTGTCAATCTTTGCAGGTTTATGTGAAAAGTATTTGCAATTAGATTAGGTTGTAGAACTGTGACTTGGGAGCCCCAGAATCAAGTTCCCACTGAGCCATGAACATTAAATGAACCTTGAGCAAGAGAAGCAAACAGGATTAAGTAACATCAATACAATACTGGAAGATTAAAATAAAAGAATTCCAGAGGTTGGCAGATACAGAAAAGTTTTTTGAAAATCACCCTAGCCAGATGCTGAAACTGCAGGTTTGATACATTTTTGGTTAAATTTAGTACTCAGCTGATCTGGGAATTGCAGTGTTTCTGAACGCTTCTGCTTCCATCTGGCACAAAGATGGTCTTTTATACAGAGAACTAATTCTATGTTCCCTTGAGATGAAACCTGTTATAACCAAATTGTTCTTCAAGTTTGCAATCTCAATCCAAAGGGACTTTAACTACTGATCCTGCCAAGATTGTTTTTAGTTTCCTCTCCCCCACTGCACTGCCCACCCTACTAAAAAGTTATAATGCATATCAAGAAATGCAAAGAGAAGGGATTAAAAGATAGTAAAAAGCCAGACCTATACAGTTATTTTTAATGGAAGGAAAATAGGGCTTCCAAAAATTCATGTACAGTAAAACTTCGCATAAAGAGCACCTTGCTTAGAGACTAACTCACTTAAAGAACAGAATTTTCTCTGAATGGCCGCCTTGCTTAACAACTAAAACCAATCTAAAACTCGCTTAACAACTAAATCGGGGTTTGCAATCCCCCCCCCGCCAGAAGTCACAATTGGTCACTTACAATGGTGTTTCGCTTAAAGAGCAAACTCGCTTAAAGAGCAATCCTGTGGAACGCATTATGCTCTTTAAGCAAGGTACCACTGTATCTGTTTCCTTCTTTATGAAGCTGGAAATGGGCAAGGAGGAAACGGTAGAGGAGACAAATCATAACTGAGATTGTTTTTAAAAACCTCCTTCATATTGGTAAGGCTTTTACGGTACCAGCATAGTGCAAATTTAATTTAATTTTTAATTTAATTTAATTTAATAGTCATATTTATATATGCCGCCCACTCAGGCAGAACCCGACTCAGGGCGGCATTACAACAAGTTCTAAAAACACATAAAAACACTTTAAAAGACCCAAATCCCACCCACTTTAAAAGACCCATATCCCACCCACTTTAAAAGACCCATGTCCCACCCACCCATCCCACCCACTATCAAAAGAAGAAGAGAGAGTTCTTAATTGTTTACATAAGCCAGCAGGCGGGGACCGTGTTACCATTCGGGCCCCACACCTGCCCTGCCAGCCAGGTCTTCAATCCCTTCCTGAAGGCCAGCAACTCTCTTTGAAGTCTTAGATCGGTTGGCAGGAGGTTCCAGAGGGTTGGTGCGGACACGGAGAAGGCCCTCCTTCGGGTGCTGGACAGATGTGCACCCCGAGTTGATGGCACTATTAGAGAGCCCCTCCGGTCCACTCTGGTTGGACGGGCAGACACTCTTGGGACAATGCGGTCTCTAAGGTATCCTGGCCCACTGCCATATAGGGCTTTAAAGGTCAAAACCAGCACCTTGAATTGCACCCGGAGACAAACTGGTAACCAGTGCAGCTCCCGAAGTAGCGGTGAGGCATGGGCATATCGGCCACATCCCATCACCACCCGGACTGCCACATTCTGGACCAGCTGCAGCCTCCGAATGGTTGTCAAGGGCAGCCCCATGTAGAGCGCATTACAACAATCTAGTCGGGAAGTGACCAGAGCGTGGGTGACCATAAGCAAGGAGCCCCGGTCCAGGAGCATGCGCAACTGGCGAATCACCCGAAGTTGGGCAAAAGCCCTCCTGGCCACAGCCGCTACCTGTTCTTCTAGCAGCAGCCGCGAGTCCAGAAGGAGCCCCAAGTTGCACACTGGGTCTGTCTGGGGCAAAACAGCCCCATCCAGTACCAAAGATGGTAACTCCCTGGATAACACGGGGCCCCTTATCCACAGCCACTCTGTCTTGCTGGGATTCAGCCAAAGCCCATTGGCCCCCATCCAGACCCCAATGGCCTCCAGGCATCCGGATAGGATTTTAACAGCATCACTGGGGTCCCCACGGGCCGAGATGTACAACTGAGTGTCATCCGTGTACTGATGGTACCGCACCCCGTGGGAACGAATGATCTCACCCAGTGGCTTCATGTAGATGTTAAATAGGAGAGGAGAGAGCACCGAGCCCTGAGGCACCCCATACTTGAGGAGCCTAGGGCTGGACCTCTCACTCTCTAACCACACCGACTGGGTACAGCCCTCCAGAAAAGAGGAAAACCAGGACAACACGGTGCCCTGGATCCCCAGTCCTTTGAGCCGTTCCAGAAGGATACCGTGGTCGACGGTATCAAAGGCCGCTGAGAGGTCAAGAAGAGCAAGGACGCATGGATAACCCCCGTCCTGCTCCCGCCAGAGATCATCCATCAGTGCGACCAATGCCGTCTCCGTACCATACCCGGGCCTGAATCCTGATTGAAAGGGGTCTTTAAATGTGAATTGTGCTTTAACACAAATATTAAAAATGTTTTCCCCTTACCCACACTTTAAAAACAGTGTGGGTTGGTGCCTGAACAGGGACGCCAACCCTCACTGTTTTTAAAGTGTGGCTTTCAACATAAATATAGTTTAATTAGAGCTTTCAGATTGTTATTAACCTAAAGTATGCCCACTTCCCACTAACTTTCCAATCTGTGATAGGAATAAAGTCGCTGCCAGGCTCTTCTAATAAATATACTTGGTCCTGAGATAATGTTCCCTTCGGCTTTGTCCTCAGTTTGGAAATGCTCCATTTGGAGAAGCTGAAAGAAACATGTAAGCCCAGACACTGCTTCCTGGTCTGCTAATCCAGCTACTGTTTTAGAGTTTTTATTTTTCAGATTGTACCAGTTGTTGCTCCACACAGGGAATTATTTAGCCATACATCTAGGATTTCCTGTCGTTTCAAATCCTCCTTGTTGTATGATTTAATTGCTGTACGAGGCATTCGTTATACGTTCTACTGTACTCTGTTTTGCTGCACCACCTCTTTAGTAGTGTTCTTTGGCTTCTGTAGAAAAGCATGTTTCCTGGAGCATTCCTGGAGAGAAGGAGGAGAATAAAGTGAGAAGAGAGCACATCAGCAATGCAACGCGACAGAACCTGCTACTTTCACCTGCCTGTAATTTTCTTATGCTCACCCATTCCTTCATTTAGTACAGGAGTTAATTATGAGGTCACAGGATTTATTTTGGTAAAAAAAATATGAAGGGTGGCCATGTGCCATCTTCAATGTCCAGGTTCCCAACTTAAGACTGTTCTTTTTGCCCATGACAGTTATTTCTTTTTCAGAACCAGAAACAACCTTTCTATTGCACCTACAAAAAGCAGAAATGGATGAAAAATACCTGACAAAACTGCTACCACTGGTCACTAGTGTGTGTGTGTCTGTGTTGCATGCTAATTGCTCTGATTAATGTGCCACAGGAAATGCCACAGACAACTTTTTAAAATAGTGACAATTTACCACTGAAAGTTACACCAATGGACTTAACCCTGGTGGGTGTCAGATTCTGGCTAACGGGGGAAATCCTACTAGAATGTTATGCCAGCACAACCCAACTAGATAATTTGGGGAGGAAAATTGCCTCAAGTTAAGAAATAAACACAGGCATTATCTGTCATGCATCAAACTGCTAAAGCTAAAGCTTTCAAAAGATAACTATTTTTGAAAGGATATTTTATAAAGCACTATTACTAATTAAGATTCTGGTAGGTGTTCTACATCAACTTACAAAGACCTTCATTGACCTTCTGTTGTGTTCTAAAAGACTGTGCCTTTAAACAATGTACCTATCCATGTGTAACCAATATAACCTTTCTACGTGTAACATTATAACCTTCAGCTGCATCACTGTAACCCTAATAGGTCGCGAGCTAGTGACCACCAGATGGCAATAGCGAGCGTCCAGCTCAATGGCCCAGACTCACCTAAGAACAACAGCGCGGGAAGATTCCCGCCATCACCTTCACCTGGACAAGAAGGGCGTGATCTGCAATGACGTCACACGGACAGTAGCCAATAGACTGTCAAGGAGCCACATTCAAATGTATAGCCACTGTATATATTGAGCTGTTCATCCGCCATTACCGCATGTTCCCTCTGACCAGTATGCAATAAAGTTGTGTTAAGCCAGCTCTTCGGCTGTCCCGGTGTCTTGGTTCCCATACACTAAATTGGCGACCAAGGTGGGATATGGCTTCCCACGGGACCAAGACATACGCCGGTTTCGACGTCAACAAACCGGAAGATTGGGAACTCTTCGAAATGGATTTCCAAGGCGCACTGATAGAGTTCGAGGTCACGGACGAGGGAAAGAAGAGAGCCATCCTCACCAGAATGCTCGGGCACGCCGGCAAGAGAGTGCTGGTCGACCTCATCGCACCGAAGAAGGTGGGCGAGTTGAAGGCCACAGAGCTCCTGAAGGTGATGCGTGACCATTTCCAGCCCTCGGTGTCGATGTTTCCAGCTCGGGACGCAAAAAGTTTCAGCGTGGGCGCCCCGGTGCATTGCAGGAACTACGCCAGCGCGGGGCCAGCCTGGGTACCGGAGGTTGTCGTGGAGCAGACCGGTCCCATATTGTATCACGTGGAGACCAGCACAGGTCTACTTTGGCGGCGGCACGCGGACCAGCTCCGGAGCCGGGTCCCAGGAAGGCAGGGTGCCGAAAGCACAGACAAGAATTCAGCGTTAGGGTTCTCCCCCACCTGTTTAGCCCAAGGGGGAGGAGAGGGGGGTCAAGGGTCCCCACCGAGGGGGGAGGAGAAGGAATGTATCCTCGTAGATACCCCGCGGGATCCCCCAGCAGAGTTTGATTTTCAGTTACAGAACCGGGGGGGGGGGTTTCGGAGTGGTCCCCCACCCATCCAAGCGAGAAGAGGGGTTTTACCTTAGCCCCTAGTGCCCCCGGTCTGCCCACAATGGAGCTTGTCCCTTCCCCAAAAGCTGCAAAACCGCAGCAAGCCACTAATGAGTCTCCCTCTCCCGTTACAGGACAAGGGACCAGGGAACAAGGAAGCGGTAGCGCCCCCCGGGCGGGCCAGCCCACATCACGGCCCAAACGCGTTTGC
Source organism: Bradypodion ventrale (assembly GCA_035047345.1). Classification (NCBI taxonomy): domain Eukaryota; kingdom Metazoa; phylum Chordata; class Lepidosauria; order Squamata; family Chamaeleonidae; genus Bradypodion; species Bradypodion ventrale. Next base: position 213,265,565 of record JAWDJE010000001.1, read on the forward strand.
AATAAGCCATCTTGGTTAAGAGACTTCGTCTCATCCTAGGGGGGAGGGATGTTGTGTTCTAAAAGACTGTGCCTTTAAACAATGTACCTATCCATGTGTAACCAATATAACCTTTCTACGTGTAACATTATAACCTTCAGCTGCATCACTGTAACCCTAATAGGACGCGAGCTAGTGACCACCAGATGGCAATAGCGAGCGTCCAGCTCAATGGCCCAGACTCACCTAAGAACAACAGCGCGGGAAGATTCCCGCCATCACCTTCACCTGGACAAGAAGGGCGTGACCTGCAATGACGTCACACGGACAGTAGCCAATAGACTGTCAAGGAGCCACATTCAAATGTATAGCCACTGTATATATTGAGCTGTTCGTCCGCCATTACCGCATGTTCCCTCTGACCAGTATGCAATAAAGTTGTGTTAAGCCAGCTCTTCGGCTGTCTCGGTGTCTTGGTTCCCATACACTAAACCTTCATTATTGAAAGCTGTAGAAGGAAACACAGAACAAAACAGGATCTTTACAAATCTGACCATTTAGTAAGCATAACACAATGCAACCATTTAAGAATGCTTCTTTCATGAAACATAGCAAAAGCCCCAAGGGTGCTAACAATAATCAAACATTTTTGCTAGTTGCAAATTATTGTACTGAAAGAAAACACCTATTTATTGTACTGGAAAAAAAACCCTATTTTTTTTTAAAGGAAGGATTTTACTACCCTCTGCAAAGATGCTTTACAAGAAGGATCATTGCTTATGGTGTGTGTACTAATCTGACTTTAGATCCATGGTTCCCAATGTGGGGCATACACCCTACAGGGGGACAATTCAATTTTTTAAAGGGGGGATTTGAGAATGAGTTATTAACAGTGAATGGACTTTTAGGCTTCCCTCACATTAATAGGAGTTCACTTTTTGAATAATGAGAATTGTATTTCACAAGGAGGGTGGGATCAGGATTTTAGAGATGCTTAGGTGTGGCATGGCCAAAAAAGGTTGGGAACCACTGCTTTAGATGTAAATTAGTTTCTCAGGATCTGGGAGGGAGCAATACCTACAAATTTTAACAACATCAAATATTCCCTTCCCCCTTATGTTTAAAGCATACTTTTTACCTTTCTTGTGCTTCAGAAAGGTGTGTGTGTGTATGTGTGTCCTACCTGCCTCTTGCAGTTTTTCTGGAGCCATTTTATGGTGCTTATCCAAATTATTTCTTTCTTTTCCAAGTCCTTCCAGCAAAAAAGATTTCAGTGCATCAAACTCCTTCACACCTAGTAGTGAACCAAAGTGCAGAGATATCCTGTAACTACACATCTAAGATGGAACTAAAGGAATTCAATGCCTTCCTGCTTAAAGGAGTTCCAGAAAGAAAGGATGTCTGCTCATCTAACTGCAAAAACACCTGCAAAATTACCAATAGCACAAAAGAATTCAGCTGCCATGCTACAAGAAGAGGAAAGGGAGTAACCTTTCGCCTGCAGAACCTACGGGCTGATCAGACGGATATTTATATCTGCAACATCCAAACTATATACCCTCCTCCTCTTGAGGATCATGAAAGTAACAATGGAACTTTAATTCACGTGACAGGTAAAGATGTGAAATCAATTTCTCATGGGTAATTTATTCATGCGCCTGAATCTCTGCTACCAGTGTTTATACTATGCCCACAGAGAGGTTCACCAACATCTTATAGTCATGGTGGCTCTTTATGATCTCCAGTCTCAGAGGCAGTAGATCACCATATGTTCATTGCTGGAGAAGATAAATGGGAAGAAGCTTCTTGAGATAAGGTCTCGTTAATTGGTATACAAGACCCCTAGTTGGAAACTGTAATGAAAAAGAAGTCTGGACTGGATAAATCTTTGGTCTGATCTAACATGGGCCCTCTTGTGTTTATGCTTGCCAACTATGAACCTAGATGTTATCTGAAAACAGACTCTCCCTTTAACTAAGTGAAATCATGTGTCTTAAAAACACTGGTAAGATGGCCACTTTAATTTGGGACAAAAAGCAGCCAAACAATTTGGGTTTGGCCCGTGCTTCTGATGCACGTTGGATCCACCCATGTGTTTGTTTCCTAGTGGAGAAAGGAAACCAGCTGCAAGATGTTCTTGCCACATATCCCTACTGCCATTCACTTCTCATCAGGAGCATGTTCTGGACTACAACTCTGTAGCTCTTATGCCTTTGACATAACATTGATCAACAAAAGCACATTTGATGGGAAGGCATGAATACTGTCATATCAGATTTAGTCCTCTGTCGCCTCTGTGTCTGGTTCACCTTCTTATGGCTATGGTTTGTGCAGGTGTGTCTGAAGTCCCAGAATGCCAGTGTCCAGAACACGTTGGTATGATGGCAACCATTGGAGGCCTTGCTTTGTATGGTATGGTAGTAACAGCAACTTTTTACTATTGCTGGGTAAGGAACCACTTTTTCCCATTTCTTTTTGTATCTCTGCTATATTGGTTAGAGTGGGTGGGACGTAGTCACAGACTAATGCTAGGGAATCCCTAGGGATTTGCCATGGCTGCCGCATTTGTCTTGAGCCACTTGCTGTACAATTACACTTATATATACTGACCCACATAGTGCTTAGTGCACTCTCTGGGCGGTTCACAAAGTAATTAGCATTTTGCTCCCTACATGCTGGATACCCATTTTACCAACCTTGGAAGGATGGGAGGCTCAGTCAATCTTGGTCCCCATCGGGATTGAACTCACAACATCAGCAGTTTTGGCTGCAATACAGCAGTTTAACCACTACATCACCATAGACTGCCATCCAGTATATCTGGAGGGCATCAGGCTGGTGAACGCAGCCTTTTTCTACAGTATGATAGCAGGTGAATTGAACTCAAATGAATACATAAGTAGATACATTTAGATTTAAAAGTTAAAACAAGCAACCAAGTTAAAACTTATTATACATTTTGCAGCTCCCCTGTTGGCTTAGTGGTTAAGACACAGAGCTGGAGACTGGAAGGTCAGGTTTCTTTACCCGAGGGCTTCACTTGGGGACACGAAAGGAGCTTCATTCGGGTGTCCCCTGAGCAGAGTTTCTCCAGCAAAAATCCTTTCAACCCAGAATAATCTCTGATACAAAATTATTATTTATATTATACAGGTACATTTTAGGAAAAATGCAGAATTTTTAGGTAAACCGATGATTTGTTTTTCTTCATTATGAAATCATCTTCTGCACATATCCTGGAACTTTCTCATGCTCCCCAGTTTGGGAACCAGTTTTCCATATTAGGGAGAGGCTGCATGTGGTTTACAGGCTGCCTGTGCAGCCAGCATGCCATGCTCCCCAACTCAAATGTTATACTCCCCAATTTATCAAAATTAAAATATGTAAAGTCAGAAAGTTTTCTTATGCTTTCAGATGGAGATATGGGAGGGGGCATTCCTTCGAAACATTCATGTGCCATACCCCAGGCGTTTTTTAAAAGTTTGAACCTTTTGGCTCAGACCTATCCTTGCCTGCTCAAGGGGCAGGGGGGCAATTTTGACATATTTAGAGAAGCCCCCAGAATCCCTGGGGTCTCCTGGACCTCCACAAAAGATTTGGTAAAAGATTTGGCCACTAGAAAGAGGGTTTTTCTACTCTCAGAGGGCTTTTCTACTCTCAGTCTATTTTATTTATTCGACTTATTCAAATTATACTCCACCCATCTGGGATATACTCCCACTCTGGGTGGCTCACAGTGTTAAAAAAACAGCGGAATAGACACAATAAAACCATAGGAAACCCCCACCAACCCAGTCCAAACAGCACCAAGGACTACTGCTCCAGGCCAGTGATGGCAAACCGTGGCACTCCAGGTGTTCTTGGGCTTCAATTACCAGATGCCCAAGTCAGCACTCCTGCTGATCAGGACTTCTGGGAATTGAAGTTCAAGAACAGCTGGAATGCCAAGGTTCACCATCACTGCTCTAGGCCATTCTGCCTCAATCTGATACATCTGGAGGGCATCAAATTGTAACCTTTTTCTACAGACTGATGTTGAATTAATGCCTTTTTGATGGTTGTTGCAGTAGCTCCTGCTTCAAAGGGATGTGTTTAACATACTGTGAGATGGAGGACCAATGCCTTGCAGTTTGAATCTGTTCAGAGAGCTTTGCTGGTGGCAGGAAGCAGTCCAAGGAACTGTAGGGATATTGATGCTGAAGGTTGGTCAATAGGACACTTCCCAGGACGTTTCAGTTGGCATGGCTGTTGGCTGGAGGGTTTTGGTAATTGTAGTTTTTACATGCAACTTTCAATCAATCAATCAATCAGTTTAATTTATATCCCGCCTTCCTCAGCCGAGACCAACTCAAGGCGGCTACTGCAACTCAAGGCAGCTACTTTGCTAGCCTCTTGCCAATGCTTTTAGGAACAGGACTTCAATGTGGGTGCTGGTGGTTTGGCTACCTGCCTCCTCCTAAGTACAAGGTACAAACAAATAACACGGGAAATAAAAACAAATAAATATGTCAGGAATGCCATAAACCCTCCAGCTCCCTTTCCTTATGAGGAAATTGCCTTTGTACAGTTCACTGCTTAGGTACTCCCTGGTGTTTCATTGCAGTCCTAGAAGAGCAAGCATTTTTCTTTCTAAAAACCCAACAGAAATTGAAGAGTATTGTCACTCAACATCAGCCCTGACCTTCTGTCCTTTAAGAACCTGTTAGGCAGAGTTAGATGGCAGCTGCCTTGGGCAGCTGATTTTGGCTAACATGAAAGGGCAATAAATGGTTATACAGTCAATCCTCTCATAACAACGCGTTCGAATAGCATCATTTTCTCTTAACAACACGTCGTTATGCACCACGTGTTCCCCCACATAACAACATTTTTAGTGTCGTTGTTTGGACAACAACACTAAAATAACTGTCATTATCCGGACAACAACGCTAAAAACATCATTATGCGGGAAACTCCATAGAAACCCGCATAACAACAAAAATCACTTAGCAATGCTACTTGGGGAACCAAGTAACATCGTTATGTGAGGGTCTACTGTACCTTGTTTCTGTTGTTGCATTTTACTAGCTGCAGTTTGTCATGGGGGCAGCAGGGAGGGCAAAGAGGCACCTGTGAAGGTTTGTGTCCAGACAGCTACATAACTTGTCTAGTTTATGTCAAATGCACCATAATGTGGAAAAGGGGATATGGGGAACACTACAATATGCTGATGTTCCTGAAGCAGTAAAATATCTCAGGATATTTGGTGAAGGTGAACTTGCCATAGGTGAACTTATCTAGAAAGTTAAATGAGTTATCTAACCATATTTTTTATTAAGACTTAAGAGGGTTTTCCTCTGCAAACTGTGTTATCCCATTACAAGGGAAGAGGAACCTTCTCCTCTTGAATGTGGTGCTAGTAGCATCCAGGTTCTCTTGTTGTCTGGATTGACAAATAAGCTTGGCAGTGTTAGTGAATGCAACACCGGCTGAAATCCTCTTGCTTGGATTCACATATGTGAAGGCCAACAACATTGCATTTAGCATTAAGCTAAAAATCAACATGTTCCTGGTAAGATTCTTGTGCATTTGAAACAAGGAGGATTTGTGTGCCCCTGGAAATCCTAGTTATTATGAGTCATTCATTGTCAGCTAGAAAGGTTTACTTTTGTTGTTGTTGTTCAGTTGCACAGTTGACTCCGACTCTTTGCGACCCCATGGATCATTGCCCTCCAGGCACCTCTATCCTCTACCATCCTTCTCATTCCGCCCAGCACTGTGCCTGCTGCGTCCATGACGCCATCTAGCCATTTCATCCTTGGCCATCCCCTTCTTCTTTTGCCCTCCACCTTTCCCAGCATCAAGGCCTTCTATTCCAGGATTTGAAGGAACTAGTGCTGACTTGTGCATCTCTCTAGTAAAATTATGTGTGACCTCCCAATATACCTTCTGCCTATTCCTGCAAGGGCAATACAGAAAGTATTCTCTGCACATAATTCCCCACAATGTGGAAAACTGATGCATATGTGACTTCCTCATTTGTTTCGAATGCTTTGGGATATCCTGGGAATGGCTTGCTTCTCAGACATCTGCCTTATTGAAAAGTATATTTGAATCAGGAAGTCATGTACCCCATCCAACCCTTACCAGAGAGGGATGTGCTCTTCTTTTGCAAAGTAGCAGAAATATGTAAAGAAGATGCAGAAGGTGTTGTCTTGCAATTCTTAGGAATGTGCAAAGTAAATCTTAATCATCAAGAAGAATTTCTCCCTTCTTGTTTTTTTAAATAGGTAAAGAATAAGAAGAGCGAGATTGTTCGGAACGACTATTTCAACATGACACCGTGGCAGCCAAATGGTCTAAGGATCAAACATCAACCAGGTGTTCCAGCAAGGAATTACACTGCATATCGCTCATGGGAACCATGAGAGCTGGTCACATCCCTGACCTCTTGTGTACAGTGGAAGTAGATATCCTTCCTACTTTTGGCTTTCTGTGGTTGCTGCTAAGGGAAAAGAAGAGATATTGGAGTTTTTAGCACCAAGAAGGAGAAAAACAATATGTTTCAAACTGATGATACTAAAAGAAGACAATCAGACATTGAACTATAAATGTAGCCACATAAACCTATCATCTATTTTAAGCAAACACTGGTTCCGCCTGCATTGTAGATCTTTCTTGTTTATTTTTGCCTCAATGTAATGTATATCAATTATACTCAAACCTTGGGAAAATCTATCTTGAAAAGAGCAGAGGTAGAGATCTGCCTTCTTTCATGTTGAAGGGGGAAAGCTGTACAGTATTTAGGGTTTAAAACATAAACATAGCAGAGATGAAACACCATAGTCCCAGTCCTGTAAAAAAAAATCTATTGTAAATGAAGTGTTTGATTATCTTTCTATAGCTTTGCCATGTAACTGTGTAGAGTATCATTTTTTTTCCTGATGAACAAATTCCACATACTGCTATAGCAATTTATATCTGCAAGTAATTTGGTGGAATGGTGGAATGTATAGCCATATGGGAAGTCTCTTGAGGTTGGCAAATTTTCATCAAAGCTTGGAGAAAAGTCATAGATGCTGAAGCAGACAAAAAGTCTAGGCGAAGACAAGAGATTAATTCTATAATACTCCAAGTTGGCTCCTGAAGAAATGCATAACAGATAACAATAGGAAGTACTTCAATTTCTTGGAATCAGGTATAGTCCAGATACTGGGATGATGACATGGTAATGGTCCTGCAGCCGTAACAAACAAAAACCTAGAATTAGAAAGACAATCATTTTATTCCTATACTAGACTGTTTATGACAATCCCAGATGTGTATATTTTGTTCTGTTGCTTCCATCTCATAATTCTAGGATTTGTTTTAAAAGAAAAGCTCAATCCTGCCTGTAAACCCCCCCCCCCCCCAAATGTAAATTCTCTAGTTTCATTGAATGGGTCCAGCTTTTTATGTTAGCCAAAGTTTTGTTGCTTAGTGTGGAATATCACTGTAAAGCAGACTCATTGAATCAGCGGTGATCTAGTGAATCAAATTCTCAATAAATTCCATTGATTCAAAGGGGCCCGCTCTAACTGTGACTTATTTTAGCATAGCAATGACAATTCCACCTATATACCACCCCAATGTGCTTTAAGCACTCTCTGGGAGGTTCACAGATAATTAGCATTTTGCCCCTTTGGTGTCTTGCACGGAAGACAAAGAAGGAGCCGCAGTGGGGGCTAAAACACAGGTTTATTTCATGATGGTCAGGATGAACATGTGGTAATGGCGGAGGTACAGCTCATTTTATACTGCAGTAAATACATTTGAATAATGTTGCACGGTAGCTCATTGGCTGCTACCGGCGTGACGTCATTCTGAGTCACGCCCATCTTCTCCAGGTGATCCTCGCGCGGGAAAGGTTCCCGCGGCTGCCGGTGATTTGGGGAATGTGAACCATGTGAGCTGAACGCTCGCAGCTGCCCTCTATGGGCAGCTTACTCGCGTTCCTTAAACAGCTGGGTTACATTGTAATCATTGTCAGGTTACATTCATACATCCTTAAAGTAATACTGTTACATACACAACAGCCCCCAACACTCTAGGTACTCATTTTATTGACCTCAGAAGGAAAGAAGGCTGAGTCAACCTTGAACTCATCAGGATTGAACACAAATTGTGAGCAGACAGGTTCTCCATCCAGACCTCGAAGCCCTTCATTTGAAAGCATGGAGAATTGTCCCACTTTAATGGCTATTATTAATGACTCCACAAAACCTTCCACCAAGAAGGTTTACTCCTATAAATGGGCTAAATTTTAGCAATTCGCACTGTCAATTGGTAAAGCTGCCATGTCTCCAAGTCTCTCTACTGTACTTCAATTCCTCCTGCAATTGAAACAATCAGGGCTCTTTGTGTCATCCCTCAAAGTTTATTTGGCTGCTATTATTGCCTACCAGCCCTCACTCTGAGGCAAGGTTGATCTTTCAAAACTGCAGTTAAGAAATTCCTTAAGGGATTATGTAACACCTATCCTGATGTACATAGACCACCTCCCCAGTGGTCTCTTTCCCTGGTGTTTGATAGACTGACTGACAAACCGTTCAAGCCGATGGCTACTACACCATTACATTTGCTCACTTATAAAACTATCTTTTTTACTGGCAATAGCCTCAGGCAGAAGGGTCAATGAACTCTCAGCCCTCAGGTCTTGATAAAGTATTCATCAAATTCTTTGCTGACAAAGTAGTGCTCCACCAGGATGTTTCCTTTCTGCCGAAAGTTGTCTCGGCTTTTCATTTACAGCAGCCTATTGTTTTGCCCACTTTCTTCCCGTCCCCATCATCGGACTTAGAAAGAAAGCTTCACACACTGGATGTGAAAAGAGCATTGGCTTTTTATTTAGCCATGACTAGAAGTTTTAGGAAAACTCAACATCTGTTAGTCTGCCACACTGGACCAAAAAAAGGGCCTGCAGGTCTCCTCTCAACACATTTCCAAATGGGTTGCAGAGACCATCACTCTGGCTTATAACTTGGCACATTGGGATCCTCCCATGGCTCCATGTGCCCACTCTACTTGAGCCATGTCAACATCTGTTGCTTTTTCCTGAGGTGTTGCCCTTCAGGACATCCGTCAGGCAGCAATGTGGGCTTCATCTTCTACTTTTGTAAGGCATTACTGGTTGTATGTGAGGGAATCCCGCCATGCGACCTTCGGCTGAAGAGTCCTGGGTGCAGTTCTACAATGATGCTGTCCATCCTGGTAAGTTAGCTTGGGAATCACCCATTAGTATGGATGCTCACGGACCATGAAGGAGAAGGGTAGGTTACCTACCATAAACATAGTTCTCCAAGTGGTCCTGTGAGCATTCATACATCCCGCCCTATCCCCCCTCTTTCATTGTTGATACTGCCCATTCAGCGGCTATGCAAATGGAACTGAGAGAATGGTGTGGGGCCTCAACGCTAGCTAGGCATGCAGGGATAGATAGCACTTTCTTTGAAAGCTAAGCTTGGAAGAGCTGACCACTGTGCAAGATGTTTGTCATGCTTTATTCAAGTTTAGAATCTGCTTGCCCCAGGTTTTCATTTATGCATGTTATTTATTTATTTAAATTTATTCCAGACTCTGAGAACAATATGCCCCTACTTCTCTGGTGTGTTTTGGGAGGAGTGGTGAAGAGTAGAGAAGTTGATTCTGTCTCACCATTATTAAATTTGCTGTGTGCTGCTTGTGGGCTTCCAAAAAGCATTGTGATAGACAGTATAGGCTTTTGGTCTGATACAGCTGGGTTTGGCATTATGTTCTTAATGTTCAAGATGGTTTTCTCAAAGTTACCATTTGGGGCTATAGATCATACAATTTCCTGTCCATCATAGCCATGGTTTCTGGGACAGGGAGCCAAACATGCATTGGCTGAAATCCTAGTGTTGTAAACTACACTGCAAAAAGCTGATGGGATTTTTTCTAAAATAAGTTTTTTTTATCCTTTACTGAAGGTCTTGAGGCTTCTGTGGTATTTATTTCATTGAAGGGAAACGTTTGACAGTTGTGGGATAGCAGGAAGTCTTTGTTTCCAAAAATTGTTGCTACTGGAAATTAAATACTTCCCTCCATTCAGTGGTTTCCAACTGTTCCCCCATAAAGAAAAGGATTCAGCCGAAGCCTTGAGATGTTCAGGAAGCTGAGTTTGAAATATTCCTTCTGAAATATTAAACTGACTGATAACATCATCAGCCTTATGTAGCATAGTTGAGTGAACAGGATTTCAGCCATTGTTTCCCAACTCGGTGTTTTGGCCTGTTTTTTTTTATTTAAACAAAGGCTTTATCTTTTTCATAGTGTACTGAGGAAAGTGCCAGTTTTTCACAGGAACAACTTTCTGCTTCCAACAGTCTTATCCATTATTTAGGCGGCATATGTATATCCTAGCCATTTGGTCGGCCTACCCTGCTTCCCTACCTCTTGCCCAATAGGTTGTCCCTGAACAGCCCAGCTCACTTAAATCACTTTTATCACTGTGCCCCTCCTCATGGGAGCAATAGGCTTGATAGCATGGTTTATTACCTCAGAATGACTGATCTCATAAAAAGCTTGCTAGTGCTACTCCTACTTCAAAGAAGGCCTCACTTCTCTTTCAGTGTGTGCTTTCCATATCTACTATCAGCAGTATACCTTCTTGAGACATTTACAGTAGCCATGTGGGTGCTAGAGGGGCCATGCGGTTTGTTTCATTCAGAGATTACTGTGATGGGTTTGCTAAATGCTTTCTTTTAATGTTGGAAAGCACAGCACTCAGTCATACCATCTTTGGCTCAGGAAATGGTTTTCCAGTGAGCTGAAAGCAGTTTGAAAGAGATGTTGTTTCTCATATTACCCATGCTATTATGGACTGTCCAGTCCTATCAAACATATGATGATACTAATAGGATTTTCAAGGTAGGTGAGGTTCAAGGAGGGATTTACTACTGTCATTCTCCCAGTGAGTTTCTGTGTTTGAGCCCATCTTTTGTGTCCTCATTTGCAACTCTCACCCTGGTGCTACAGCGTGTTTCTCTACTACAAGTAAATGCTTCTTTTTGTTCCATCAATGTCTCAGTTAAACAAGTTGACTAGGGTTTTGTGTGTGTGTGTTTTATGTTTACAATTTCTTCCCTGTTGCTGCTCTCATTGTGTTCTGTTGCACTTCTCAAAATCTAAAACCAACCAGCATCTTTAATTATTTCTGCGCTCTTGTCACCTCATTGTTTTGTTAAGTCTTCCTAATTTGTAAAGTAAATTAGCCTATTTTAATGTTCTTTTTAATTCAATTAATCAGGGTCTCTGTGGCTCATTTATTTATTTATTTAGATTTATATTGCCGCCCAACTTGAACAACTCTGGATGGCTCAGAAACAATTAAAATCCACATGACAATGCAATAGCTAAAAAACCTCATAAAACCCATTAAAATGTACAAAAAAAATCTCATTTCTCTCTCTCTCTTTCCCCCCCTGTGAAGGCGGTGTCTCTGTAGGTTTTTAAAAAGGATCTCTTCTTTCTTGCTCACCTCACGATGCCTTATCCTCCTCCAAGAAGAGAGACTGTGGGTTATAGCAAATGAACTAGCCGTGCAACCCTTTTTCTTTCTTCTACTACTAAGAGAAGTAATAAATGACAGAGAATTTGTCTTCTCATGATACTGAAAAATTAGTGAATTACAGCCATGATCATTACAGACATCCAGCTCTATCCCTCATTCAAACCTTCTGCAGTAGATACTGTCAAGAACCTTAAATACAGTATTGCTTGACTATGGCCCTGGACTGGATGAAGGTAAACATAATAAAGCTGAACCCAGACAAGTAGGAGATCATGTAGTTAAGCGAATCACTTACCTGCCTGTTGGGAATCATTTTCTCCTTGATCTTTCAATTAAGGATCAGTTTTGCCATCTGGGCATGTTGTGGGACCTAGCACTTTTGATGGAACATCAGAATGCTGCTGTGGTCTGCTCAGCTTTCTGCCCAGCTGTGACCTTTTCTAGATGGCAGGTCCCAAACAAGCATTATAGCAGGGGTTGCCAACCTTTTTAAGTTAGGGGCTGGGTCACGCTCCCTCAGACAGTTGAGTGGGCCGGACTGGTGGTCCCCCTGCCATAAACACTGGTGTAAAATGCATGCATGGCTGTTGTAAATGTGTTTATGGCAGGCGCAGGTACAGCTGTTGTAAATGCAGGCCAGATAATTTGGTGTGTGGGTCAGGTCCAGCCCGTGGGCCGTATGTTGCCCACTCTTGCACTGTAGTCTCAAGGACTGACTGCTGCAATGTTCTGTACATGGGGCTTCTCTTGGGGCTGTTGCGAAGACTTCAAAAGGTCTAGAATGCGGCACACAGATTGACTACAGGTGTAAATAGATATTCTCACATATCCCCATCTCTGGCTGCTTTGCAATGGTTACCTGTTAGTGACTGGATCAGGTTTTGACTTTTAATATACTGTATAAAAGTTTGGGACCTTACTACATAATGGAGCACCTCCATTTGAGTACATCTGCTCATCATACCAGATCCTCCAAGACTTCATGGTTGAGGGTGCCTATCAAGAGAGGCCTATAAATCTGTAACAAGAAATCAGGTCTTTTGGGCAGTAAGCACCCTTGCTTTAGAACAAATTCTTTAGAACAAGTTTCCCCAAGAAGTCCATGAAGTTCCATCCTTTCTTGCTTTCAGAAAGCAAGTTAAAATGTTATTCAGATAAATTTCCAGGGAGAACCATCCTAATGTTCTTTCAAGTTAGATTTTTTTAGAAGAAGAAAACTGGGTATGATTTCTTTCCAATGGGAGAAAGTGTGCTTTGCCAACCATTCTGGAATGGATCCACAGGTTAGCTGCCATTTTGCTAATAAGACGGTGTTGAGTTGCAGGGACTAATTCATTTGTTACCTATCCTACATCACAAAAGGCCAAAGCTGCTTATAAACTTGGTTCAGGGTACTGAGAATCCTTGCAAGCGGTTGAATGAGAAAGAGTTCACACGTGGTTTTTAGGGTAAGCAGTGACAGATACAACTTCTGTACCTACTGCTTTAAGCCATTTTCAGAAATGAACTGGTTGGGAAACACATTGTTGAGGTTGACAATCTAGGGTCAGAAACTTTAAAGCGGTAAACCAGAAGCCCACCAAAGAAGAAACAGTGAGTTCAAAGAGATGCTTAAGAATTCACTGCACATTCAAGATCATGTTCTTTTACAGTTACATTGCAGTATTAGCACATTTCTGTTTTTCTTGCACATAAAGGAAGTGGTATCAATCCTATCCATGTCTATTCAGATGAATGTTTCCATTGAGTATAGTGAGAAATGTGCCAGAGAAGCACACTTGAGATTGTAGCCATTACATTAAGTTACACATTAAAGGTGGCATCTCATTAGAAGCTAGCATTATGTTAGTGTTTTGAAAATGTGATTCAGTCACACTTTTGTGATTGAGCAATTGTACCTGCAAACAAAACTCATCCTTTCCACCTGACAATTAGTCACAAATAAAATAAGCTAATTTGCAAGCTCCATGAAGTATGGAAAGTTTGGGTTATGACAATTCAATGGTTTTTAGCACTTAAGAGGATCCTTCTTCTGATGCCATACTATCTCTAACATATAGTTTTGCTCTTAAGTTTGGGAAAGAACTGATCTTACATCTAAGCACCACAACAGGGGTGAGAAAATAATCATTCCTCCAGATACTGATGAACTAGTATTGTTATTATGCTTCATAATTGACCTGCCTGGACATGCCTAATGGATATTGGAATGAAGAGGACAATTATATCTTCTGCCTTGCTTTACAATTTCATCCAGGCCCAACACTACCAAGTACCTGTCCCAATCTTTACCTATAAAATCGTACACCAGTGTTTGGAGTCCGGCATGCATGCCCACACCCGGCCCAACCATCCCGAACCGAGCTGCCTACACTTACCTGACCATCCTGTGAGGGTCACCGCAAGGGTCTGCCAGTCGTGAGTGGGGCAACCGCCCCACAAATGCAACCAAAAAAACCCCTACCAATGAGGCTGAGGGGTGGAGGAGGCGGGGTAGCTGATGCGCCGGGTTTAAAAAAAAACTGTGCTGGGGAAAGAGCCAACCGGCAAAAGGTAAGTGGGGAGTGGAAGAGGGACTGGGGGGGCAGGGCCTGGGACCACCCCACCCACCCACCCCACCACCTTGCCCCCCAGTCCCTGTCCTCTGCCCCACTTACCTTTTGCCGCCCAGGGAGGAGGCCGTGGCCGGGTCCTTCCGCCCTGTGTCCTCCCCAGGTGGCAGAAAATGCAAGGGCCCCGAAGGCGCCTGCTGCACACTCCCCGGTCACCCAGGGATGCAGGACCAAAGGACCCAGCCACTGCATCCTCCCCGGGCAGTGGGTTAAGCAAGGGCACCGAAGGCGCCCACTGCGCACTCCCTGTTTGCCCAGGGAGGAGGCATTAGCCAGGTCCTTTGGCCCTGAATCCTCCCTGGGTGGGGGGAGGAAAGAGGAGGAATCCCTCCTCTCCCCTCCCGTGGCTTCAGCAGGGAGACAAAATTGTCTCTCCCGAGGCCAGCGCCGGCCTCTCTGTAGCTTGGGGGGGGGGAGAAGAGAAATCCCTCTTCTCCCACCCCCATGGCTTAGGCAGGGAGACAAAATCATCTCCCCAGAGGCAGCTCCGGCCTCTCCATAGCTTGGGGGAGGAATCCCGCTTCTGTCCGCCCCTGCGGCTTCGGTGGGGAGACAAAATCATTTCCCCAGAGGTGGCTCCGGCCTCTCCATAGCTTTTTTTTTGGGGGAAGAGGAGGAATCCCTCCTCCCCTCCCCCCGCAGCTTCGGCGGGGACACAAAATCGTCTCCCCAGAGGCGGCTCCGGCCTCTGCATAGCTTCAGGGGGGAGAGGAGGAAACCCTCCTATCCTCCCGCACCTTCGGCGAGGTAGTCGGGATGAAGGCACTCCCTCTGTGTGAGTGTGTCTCTGTGTGTTTGTGTTGTATGTGTGTGTATATTGTGTGTGGTTCTGTTGTGTGTGTATTTTTTGTGTGTGGTTGTGTGTATCGTGTGTGTATGGTGTGTGCGGTTGTGTTCTGTGTGTGTATTGTGTGTGTGTGTATGTGTGTGTGCGTGTGTTGTGTGTGTGTTTGTGTGGTTGTGGTGCGTGTGTGAAAAACCTGCCTGGCTTGCCGGCCAAAATATGCTAGTAGGAAATAAAATACATGGGCACTCTCACAGTAGTGGGAATGAGTAGATATTCCTGCTACTTAGAAAAGCTGTAGTATTAACTATAGTTTCATGACTTTTTGACTCATAAACCTAGCAGAGAGTCCCAGTTATGTGTACAACCCAAAGCACATGTAGGGCTATTGAGAGTCACTCACAACTACTGTGAGAAAATAGAGGTGGCCTAAGAGATTCCCACAGTCTTGGGTACCCAGACCTATCTTAATGAATTCTTACCCTGAATTATTAAGCTGCTGAACTGGAAGGAAATAAATGAAACCTGCAGGTAGAGAAGTAAAGGTATGGAAAAAAACCTTGGAAAATTGGTCCCCCTTCTCAGGAAAATTGGGAAGGGAAAATTGACTGTGGGGGGAATGGGAAAATTGGAGGGAAACTCAATTGATGCTTCTACAGTTCATAGGTGTGAGTTATTTCAAAAGAAAAGCCTTTAGCCGGCTGGGAGCATACAATTCCACATGGCACAGAGCATCATAAATTCACATAAGTCACATGCTAGAGATGTAAACCTTTCAGGAATTTTGAAGGGAGGGAAGTTTGCACAAGTAAAGCATGTCAAGTGTTCAGGGAAAAATGCATTTCAAAAAAAACACAATAGGTTTTTCCAAAAATGTCATCCTGTTTATTCCTTTGAATTTTATTTCAGATAGTAGTTCCCAAAATCATTCCATGGCTTACATTACAAAATGAGGTTTATATATACCATTAATGAA
Source organism: Bradypodion ventrale (assembly GCA_035047345.1). NCBI lineage: Eukaryota > Metazoa > Chordata > Lepidosauria > Squamata > Chamaeleonidae > Bradypodion > Bradypodion ventrale. The sequence goes on from JAWDJE010000001.1 coordinate 213,281,464, forward strand.
GTATAAAATACTTCTTTTACTAACAAAAAATACAATAATCAATTTAATTGAACTAATGGAATAATTATAATTGGAAATTTTAGACAAACAAAATTCACTGAGTAAGTAGAGGATAACAAACTAATGAATTTTTTAAACATTTACTTTATGTTCCTAAAAACGTCTACAATTTTAATTACTTTCATACTCATCAGATGAGTCAAAACTTGCACTTTCTGCAGCTTCAGTTGTAATGACACTACTGTATTCTTCTGAACACTCACCACTTTTCTTTTCCTCCAGAAGCAGGTGGGAACGGATAGCCACTACCGTATATACTTGACTGTAACTCATCCTGAATATAAGTCAAAGTACCTAATTTGGACCTCTAAAACTAGGAAAATAGATTGACCCAAATATAAGTTGGGGGTGGAAAATGCAGCAGCTGCTAGTGAGTTTCACTAATTAAAATACATGAAAATACAGTAAAATTAATTAATTTAGACATTTGTGTGGGTATATTTTTGAGTGTTTACATTGACCCGAGTATAAGTTGAGTCCCATTTTTGGACCTCATTTTGGGGGCTAAAACCCCTGACTTATACTCGAGTATATAGGGTAATTTATTGACTCTTGTATTCATCAAATGATTTTGAGCCATGGTGTGTGTATTGCCATAGGCAGACCAGATGCACTCTGAAGACACTGACATCAGGGGAGATGGATAACAGTTTTATGGCCACACCACTAAGGATCTGACTTTTTCAGAGCCCCTTCCACCATGCAAGTGGTGGCATGAGCTCTATACTTTCCCACAAAAACTGCTTGCTCCAAAAACCCATCTTTGCCTTGTATTCTGCTATGTTGGTGTTGTGTTCTAATGGTTTTCCTTCCACATGGATTACAATGTATCGGAGCCAATGTAACCTTGCCTATAGCAACAATGTAACCTTCAGCTGTATCATATAAACCCTGTAATAGGACGCGAGCTAATGACCACCAGCTGGCAGCAGCGAGCGTCCAAGCTCTATTGGTCCGAACTCATCAAAGGCAACAGCGCGGGAAGCTTTCCCGCCACTACCTACACCTGGACAAGAAGGGCGTGACTCGCAATGACGTCACGCAGGCAGTAGCCAATGGGCTACCATGGCACCACGTTCAAATGTATTACTGCTGTATAAAAAGAGCTATCGATCCGCCATCACCTCATGTTCCCTCTGTCCACGATGCAATAAACCTGAGTTAACCCAGCCCGAGGCTGTGTCCTGTGTCTTGGTCTTCATACACCAAATTGGCGACGAAGGTGGGATTATGGATCCCCAAGGAGCAGCCAGGGCACAGAGCGGGTTCAACATCACCAAACCGCAAGACTGGGAGCTGTTGGAGATGGACTTCCAGGCGGCGCTGGTGGAACTCAAAGTCAAGGAAGACGATGAGGAGCGGAAGAGGGCCATCCTCACCAGAATGCTTGGGGTGGAAACCAAGCGGACGCTGGTGGGCATCATCGCTCCGAAGAAGGTGAGCCAATTTAAGGCGGACGACATCATGAAGCTGCTACGGGAGCGCTTCCAACCCTCGAGGGCGATGTTTCCCGCTCGGAGCGCGTTTTGGAGGCGAGTCCAAGCGCCGGACGAGTCGGTTGAGGCATTCGTGGCCGCCATGAGGGTAGCCGCCGTCCCCTGCAAATGGGGCGACATCCTAGACATGGCCCTCAGGGACGGCGTGCTGTGTGGCCTGAAAGACAAGGAGGTGCAGCGCAGCTTGATGAACAAGGAGCCGCCACCCACGCTGGCAGAGGTCGTCGAGGCCGCCGAAGCCGCGGAGTCCACGAATGCTGGAGTAGACGAGATGCACCAGTGGCGTGAGTGGCGTCCCAGGGCCGGCAAAGCAGAAAATTCGGTGCACGGGAAGTCCGGACAATCGGTGCACGCAACTCGGCGGGCCTCAAAATCGTCCTCGGAAGGCAGCGACGGCGAGGAGGTCCAGAAGGTCCGAAAAGGGGGGCGCCGCTGCGATGGTTGCGGGGCGGCCCACGAACGCGCGAGGTGCCCATTTAGAAAGGCTGAATGTTACACCTGCGGCCGTTGGGGGCACATTGCCAAGGCATGCAGAAAAAGAAAGGAGGGCCGGAGGCAGTCACCAGACCGTTCGACCAGACCGGACCGTCCCGCGAGGCCCAAAGATGGCGCCCAGACCACGAGGAAGAAGGACGGCGTGGGCCGCGTCTCGGACGGCAGCGAAGATGACGCCCCGGTGTTCAGCGTGTCCACGGGACAGTCCCATTACTTCGTTGAGGTACTAATACAAGGGGCCCCTATCAGGATGGAAATTGACTCAGGGTCCTCCTATTCCATAATCCCCCAGAAAGAGTTCTTGAAAATCGACCCCCACGTGCGGCCCAAACTTAAAACATTGAGGTCCACGCTACGAGATGTACAGGGAAACAGCATTCCGGTATTGGGGGTCGGGAAATTTCGGGTTAATTTCAAGAGACATTCTGCGGAACTGCCCCTAGTTGTCCTCAAGGGGGGAAGCTGTAGCCTCCTTGGGACACAGTGGTTTCAGCCTTTAGGCCTGTTCATAGGGGGAGTACATTCGGTGGGGGGGGATCCAATACAAGCGGTGTGCGACGCGCATCCCGACGTTTTTAAAAAAGGACTGGGAAAATTCAAGGGACCCCCTGTAGCCTTCGACTTAGACCCGGAGGTCCGCCCGATAAGACTCAAACCGCGCAGGGTGCCCTTCGCACTAAAGGACAAAATAGAGGCGGAACTGGACAAATTGGTGGGCCAGGGGATTCTTATTCCTGTTGATTCCGCGGAGTGGGAAACTCCAATTGTAACAGCTCTGAAGGCTAACGGGGAGGTGCGCATTTGCGCTGATTATAAGTGTACAATTAACAAGGCGATCCGCCCTAATGCATACCCGGTGCCGGTGGTCAGCCACCTTTTGGCCAGGCTAAATGGGGGAAAGTGTTTCGCTAAGCTCGATCTAGCACAAGCCTATCAGCAACTCCCCGTAACTCCCGCCACGGCCGCGGCCCAAACGATAGTCACACATAAAGGAGCGTTCCAGGTGTCGCGTTTACAGTTCGGCGTGAACTCGGCACCCGGCCTTTTTCAGTCGCTTGTGGAACGCCTCCTGAAGGGGCTGGAGGGGGTGTTGCCTTATTTTGATGACGTGTTGATAACAGGGGGGAGTGAGGCCGAACTGGCAAAAAGATTGGACAAAGTACTAACTGTGTTCGAGAAAGCGGGGCTGAGACTGAGGAAGGACAAATGTGTCTTTTTCGAAACCGAGGTCGAGTTTTTAGGGTTCCGAATCACACCCGAGGGTATTAGGCCATCCAAATCCAAAGTGGCAGCCATCAAGAAGGCCCCTCGCCCCACATCCAAAACCGAGCTACAGTCATTCCTGGGGCTCCTCAATTTTTACCATACATTCCTTCCGCGGAAAGCGTCCGTAGCCGAACCGCTTCATCGGTTGCTTAAAAAGGAGGAGACATGGATGTGGGGTGACGAGCACGAGCGGGCATTCAAAGAGCTAAAGCAACTCTTGACTTCTGACGCAATTCTAACGCATTTCGACCCCAAACGGCCGGTGGTATTAGTCTGCGATGCATCACCGGTGGGGGTGGGGGCGGTGCTTTGCCACGTATTGGATGACGGAAGGGAGGCCCCGGTTGCGTTTTATTCAAGGTCCCTGTCCCAAGCAGAGCGAAATTACGCACAAACCGACAGGGAGGCATTAGCCATAGTAGCGGGGACCAAAAAGTTCCACGATTTTCTGTATGGCCGCCCGTTTAAAATTGTAACGGATCACAAGCCCCTGTTAGGGATTTTCACGGCAAGCAAGCCCACGCCGCAGATCCTATCCCCGAGAATGCTGCGTTGGGCTATCTTTCTCAACGCATACCAACACGAGTTGGAGTACCGGCCCGGAAAGGAGATCAGCCATGCTGATGCACTTTCGAGATCCCCTTTGCCCCTGTCGGATGACCAAAAGGCTAGAGTAGAAAGAGACCGCCAGGTGTTGCTAATCGAGGTCCTAGACGCACCCCCACTAGTACCAGCCGATATTGCTAGGGCGACAGGCAAGGACAAAACGCTGGAAAAAGTTAGCTCATGGGTACAGAAGGGGTGGCTGGCATCGTCCCCGAGCACGGAATTCGACACATTCTTTCGAAAAAAGCTAGAGCTGTCCCTAGAAAGGGGGTGCCTGTTGTGGGGCCAACGGGTGGTGGTCCCTACATCCATGCGGCCGAGGGTGCTCAAGCTGCTGCACGTCAGCCACCCGGGGATCGTTCGTTCGAAGGCGCTGGCCCGCAGTTATTTTTGGTGGCCACAACTGGACGCGGACATTGAGCACATGGTCGGCACTTGTGAGGCATGTCAGGGATCCCGTCCAGAGGAGGCTCGCCTCCCGCATAGGGAATGGGACGCAGCAAGGGGGCCGTGGTCCAGAGTACACATAGATTTCGCTGGCCCATTCCGAGGAACCATGTTTCTCCTGGTGGTGGATGCGTTCTCCAAGTGGCTGGAGGTTATCCCAGTAAAGAGCACGTCCTCCGCCACGACAATTAGCCAGCTACGGAGAGTCTTTTCCACGTTCGGTTTACCCGACACGTTAGTCAGCGATAACGCGAGTTGTTTCACCTCCTCGGAGTTCGGAGCATTCATGGCGGCGAACGCAATTCGGCATGTCACATCCGCACCGTTTCACCCGGCCACGAATGGCCAAGTGGAACGGTTGGTGCGTACAACAAAGGATGCGCTTCGGCGCATGGGCCCGGGGGACCTAAATCACCAAGTATGTCAGTTCTTATTAGCGTATAGGGTGACCCCCTTAGCGTCAGGTTACTCGCCGGCAGAGCTCTTGATGCGGCGAAAACTGACCACGATTCTGTCCAGGCTAGACCCGACGAGAGTCGAGGAGAAGGGAAAAAACATAGGGCTGGCAGTCTCGAAAGGATTCGCCGCCGGCGACCCTGTTCACTGTAGAAACTATGCCAGCGCAGGGCCAGCCTGGGTGCCGGGGACGGTAGTAGAACAGACGGGGCCAGTGTCGTACCGGGTCGAGACCAGCACAGGTCTCCTCTGGAGGAGGCACGCGGACCAGCTGAGGCACCGAGTGAGCGTACCAGACAGTGGGGCTCATCAACAGGATTCAGCGTTAGGGTTCTCCCCCACCCGCTTAGCCCAAGGGGGAGACATCAGCGGACAACAGTCCCAAGCAAGGGGGGAAGGAAGAAGCAGCGGCCCCGACTCATATCCTTTTGATAAACCAGTTCCATCAGAGGCCGGGGAAGGGGGAGAGGAATTCGCGACCGCTGCCCCCGAATGTAATTTTGGTTTTGGTTTTGCGAGCCGGGGGGGTTTTCAGGAGTGTTCCCCCACCCATCCAAGCGAGAAGAGGGGTTTTTCGTTAGTCCCCAGTGCCCCCGGTTCTTCCCTAAGAGAGAGCACACCTCCCAACAACGCCGCGGAGCCGCGGCAAGTCACTAACGAGTCTCCCTCTCCAATTACAGGGCAGGAAACCAGGGGACAAAGAGAAGGTAGCAAACCCGGGCAAAGGCAGCCCGCATCGAGACCCCAGCGTGTTCGAAATAAGCCATCTTGGCTGAGAGACTTTGTCTCCTAGGGGGGGAGCGTGTTTGAGTGGGGGCTCGAGACTTTGTCTCATCCTAGGGGGGAGGGGTGTTGTGTTCTAATGGTTTTCCTTCCACATGGATTACAATGTATCGGAGCCAATGTAACCTTGCCTATAGCAACAATGTAACCTTCAGCTGTATCATATAAACCCTGTAATAGGACGCGAGCTAATGACCACCAGCTGGCAGCAGCGAGCGTCCAAGCTCTATTGGTCCGAACTCATCAAAGGCAACAGCGCGGGAAGCTTTCCCGCCACTACCTACACCTGGACAAGAAGGGCGTGACTCGCAATGACGTCACGCAGGCAGTAGCCAATGGGCTACGTTCAAATGTATTACTGCTGTATAAAAAGAGCTATCGATCCGCCATCACCTCATGTTCCCTCTGTCCACGATGCAATAAACCTGAGTTAACCCAGCCCGAGGCTGTGTCCTGTGTCTTGGTCTTCATACACCAAAGTTTGCAATGACTTTGCCCCAATCATGTCGCATTTCCTCTGAATCATTTGTTATTAATTCCATTGGCCTGGAGACCTCATCATCTGATGTTTTCCTTGGAAACACAGATCAACTAGATTTGCAGCAAAATGAATATCTCCACAGCAAAAGTTCTTTCTTTCCCTTATTTCCAAAAATCTCTGCTCCTCATTCTTTAGTCTGGGTGTTTTTACTAACAGTCCTTCAGGTCCTGTTATTTTCTTTGTTATTTCAGAAAACATTTCAGGTACCTGAGACAAACATGCATTATCAGATTCTATTCTTGCTATAGCAGTAGTTATGGTTTTCAGAAGAGCAGCTGTAGAGTCTACACAAACCCAGAATACATTACTGTCCAAAACAATATTCCTTATTTGTTTATCGAGTGGTAAACCATCTTGAATAAATGTTGCTTGTAGAGCTTCCTTTCCATCCAGGAGACTTTTCAGCATTATCATTATTCCTCCCCATCTGGTAACAGATGGCAGTTTGAGTGTTCTTGTAGAATTCTTCTGAGACTCCTTACTTTTCTCCTTTTGAATGCTCATGAATGTTTTTTGAACGATGTGATGTTTCTTAACAAATTTGATAATTTTCTTGGCATTTTACTGAAGATCATCCATTGCCTTTATTTTTTCATGAAAGAGCAAATTTAAACCATGTGCTGCACAACCAAATGTTTTCACTTGCGGAAAATTGTTGTGAATGATGTTCCATGCACATTTCATGGCTACTAAAAGTATTTTTCAGTTTCTTATATATGAAAAAACTCATTTTATTACATATTAATCTTTACCAAATATGCACGTCTTGTACTGTTTATACACATATAAAATAAAAAATCTGAATATAACTTGCAGAAATTACAAAGAAATAGTAGTTTCCCAATTTCTCCCAATTTTCTGCCCCTCCCAAATTCCCAGGTTTTCCCCCTACCTTTCAAAATTCCTGGGAATTTTTTATATCTACCTGCAGGGCATCTTTAGAGGGCCACATTATCAAAAACAACTTTCTGTGGAGTTTGTTTGATTTGTTGGTGTATAATGGGAGTGCTTGTGCCCCAAAATGGGGAAAATAATGATGATAACAGATGGGTAAAAATCTGGAGTAATTATATTAGCCGTTTTATTCTCAGATTTGGCATGATCACCAGCAGCATTATTTATAAATTCACAAGCAACTTTGCAATTGGGCATGTGCAATTGATCGAGTCTAGCAGAGGTCATCTTTCAGTTCAACACACACCTGAGTGGGAAGTATTCAATTCACTTGGTTCAACAGCAGCAAGTGGTGACTCACCATCTTTCCATTCCCTCCCCCCCTCACATCTCATGTAGTATAGGTGAGGAAGCAGCACATAGTGCTGAAGATCAGCAGAGGTGAGTATTATCTGCAAATATGAGCTTATTTTCTGTACTGTAGAAAAGATTTTTCTCCTCCCTGTTCATTGTCATGACAAAATAACACCCACATGTTTCCTTCCACTATGACTGGTGCTATCAAGAGAGTGATCTCTGGAGGTTTACGCTGCTTCACGCAGTCTCCACATGCCATCAGAACTACAGAAAGCCACAATAGGAGGTAAACAATACTGTCTGCATGGCTGGTATCTAACTGACATTTCCTCACAACTCCTGTTTGCTTCACCTGCCGACTGTCTTCACTTTGCTTCCAGATGTCTCTGTCTCCTATGCTTTCTTAAAATGTAGCCCACATCTGAGAATACAGAAAAATCTTTCTCAGTGGCCCTGTTTTTAAAATTCACAATAAACTGCCAGGGAGCGTTAATTTAGAGATGATGTTCCATTACAAAAATGTTTAAGATCCCTTGTTTTTTTAGTTTTGCTCTCAGGCTAGGAGCAACTATGTAAAGACATGCTGTGGAGACTGGTGAGTCCAGGATCATTGCTACTCTGGATTTTAGTCCAAACATCTGCAGGAGCTGCCACTGCTAGTTCTGCTCCTTGGATTATACATTTGTATCTGGAGCAGATTCATCTCTTGGTTCCCTCTCCCAAATTAATTCAGTTAACCTTAATGCATTGATGCCAAGCTCTGCTTGAGAATTAAAATGTAAGTGAATGATCCAAAGCTGTATGCTGCCTTTTGGCTTATTAATAAAGTACTAGCATTTTTGCATGTTTATTGTGTGTGTTGGTGGCAGCCCAGTAGGGGTGTGTGTGTGTGTGTGTGAGTGAGTGAGTGAGTGAGTGAGAGAGAGAGAGAGAGAGAGAGAGAGGAGGCTGCAGTTGAGGAGGCTGCACCCAGGTGACATTAATGATATGCCTGGGCCAGATTAGGCCCACAGGCTGGGGGTTAGCCACCCCTGATCTAGGTTATTCTCACTCTGGGAGAAGAGGCTTAAGCCTGAAGATGGACCCTCTTGTCTCAGAAATCTCCAGGGCAGTGTTGGGATTCAGCCGGTTCTGGCTGGTTCTACTGAACTGGTAGTAGAACTGGCTGGCCCCACCCACCTCCCCACCGTGCTCCTAGGTGTGAGAGTTGGGGGAAAACCCCTGGCCCTATGCCTACTGGAGTTATCGGTGAGGAAGCAGCCTTGGGTGGCACGCTCGCCAGTTCCCCCCCAGCAGAGAGAAGGCTCTGGGCAAAACTTGCGTGTTTGAACTTGCTCACATTTAAAAATACAGGAGTTATTCTTTAAGGTGTCACAACCTTTTTTTGTCTTTTTTGCTGTTCTGTTTTGTTTACTCTCAGATATGCTTGCAAACTAACATGGCTACCACTTCAAACATTTAATTGTTGAGTTTTTTTAAAAATGCCCACCCAGTCACCTGGCTACACCCACCTAGTCACATGGCCATGCCCACCAAGTCACATGCCCACCTGGCCATGCCCACCCAGTCGCATGCCCACCTGACCATGCCCACAGAGTAGATGGTACAACATTTTGAATCCCAGCACTGTTCCAGGGTGCATTCAGAACTGTGGAAAAACCAGTTTCTTCCAAAGCCCTACTTTTAGGCTCCAAATTCCATTCAAGTCGAAGCAAAATAAATGAAACCAAACCACTTCTCCCATGCACACCCCTTCAGGCAAAAGAATGAGCACAGCTCACCACCATTCAGTGTGTGGTTGGAAATCATCTGGAAAGTCATTAAAAGGAAATGAAAATCTATGCTTTTCATGAAGTTCTGTATCATACCGGAAGTTTCCACTCCACCTCCTGCCCTGAAATCTGTTATATGAAAACAATTGTTGGGCTTTCTGTTCAGTAACATGAACACCCTGGACTCCCTTTCTGTATGATCTTCAGATACAGAAGTCATTTAGAAATCACTGAAGACGTCAAATGAGTTCATTACATTTTTGTATGGCCATGCATCGACCCACTGTTCACATTCTCTGCTCAAATTTCTGAATGACCCCCTTCCCTCAGAAAAAAAGTTTCTTTTTACTTGGATGCACAGGAAATGGCTCTTCTTTGCCACTCACCCCTGTTGTTCAGCTGGAATAGTGTTGGAAGGCATGAGAGAGCAAGGGAAATAATTCACATACCATTTTGTGAGAAGTAGATGACACGGTCATCCCATATTATTCCAAGATATTTAGTCCTTTGCTTATTTAATGACAAATTCAATTAACAAATAATATTTGGTTTAATGGGGATTAAGCATTCTCCAGGTCCATCCAAGTCCTGAAAAGGAAACTCTGCATATTAAAGTCCAGGATATCTGCAAAGCTCTCTTGCAACACCATATTTCAAGCAAGTCCATTTTTCCTGCTATCTTTCTTTAACTTTCAGTGGTCACACCTGGGAAAACAAGAGTGTGTTTGATCTTCTAATTTCTTCTGAGTCTCAATCTTTTTTTGATTTCTTAGGTGCATTTTCCTTTTGGACTGATGATTGAACGAAGGTATACAAATTCTTACAGTATTTCCATTTCTTCATTCTCACCATTAAAGTCGTGTTCTTATGTAGACATGATTTTTTATTCTGATATTCTGTTTAACCAGTGCATATAAACTATGGTTAGTTTCAGCCTCACCACTATCTTGGACCTAAAAGGATCTCAGTGGCAGATGCCCCAAATTTTTGATCTCTTGGTTCATGGCTTATCTGCATGGATCCTTTTGATGCATGCTGATGATGGCTAATGGGCTTCCTTAGGGTGAGTTAGAATTGTGATACACCATTTGGATACGATCCTTGCATAGAAATGACATACAGAGTTCAGATGACCATGTCTAGTCCAGCTCCTTCTTGTCTGAATTTCCAATACTGTATTGTGAAGCAGAATATTGAGGAGCAGAAGTGTTCATTTATTAAGCTGCTTATTAAACCACTTACAATATCAGAAATTCAATCTGGAAAGAGCCTTGACAACCAGCAGAGTTTCTCCAGCAAAAATCCTTTCAACTCGGAGTAATTTCTGACATGAAAATATCAAATGAAAAAAAAAAAGATTTAATGATGACATTGTTGACTCTTGCAAAACTAATGATAGCTAAACGGTGGGAAATTACTCCGGATCTTAAGATTGAAGAATGGTACAAAGAGGCATGGGACATCACACTAAATAATAAAGTAACATGGGAGAATAACATTAAAAAAGATTGATTAAATTTAATCATTTTTGGAAAATATGGAAAGATTGTATTTAATTTGCAATGGAAAAGAATATTGGACAGAAACCTGTCCAAGAAAGTTTGAATTTTTGAAAAGGTGAACGTGAAGGAGAACAATGATATTTTATTGATATTATACAATTAGATCCCTACACGAGTAAAGGGTGCACAAAATTGTTTTCTCTCTCTGATTGTCTTGCTTTTATGTTTACTTTTACTTTTGTTTTCAATTGTATTTTATTATTGTATTGTTTTATATCTTTAATAAAAACTATTTCTTTTTATAAGTTCCTGTTTTGACTACTCCTCTCCATTCACTATGACCTATATTCTCCAATAAATTATCCCTGGGAGAACATGGCCCTTGACAGACAAAAGGGATCCCTTCATTTCCACCCCTGACTTGAACGTTCCTGTGAAAAGGTTTGTTATCAGTCTGTCACAAACACTCTGCTTCTGTTCTTTAATAACTGTAAGAATGTGGCACAAATCAGTGACTCTGAAACTACTAGAATATCTACTGTTGGTTCAACAGAAATTTGATTTCTGCACCATTGATTGTATCCAAATATTCTCTGCCTATCAAATTGGCAACATATAGTGTTCTCTCTGTATGCTTGCAGTTGGAACGAATATGACACAGTGGCCAGGAATAATTAAATAATTATGCTGTTGCAAATCTCTTGGTAAGTAAAGGAGACATCATTTGCATGTCTTACTGCACATCAAGCCATGTAATTTACATGTGACAAGAAATGTAACCATCAGTTTCTTAATTAGTGTCCATTTGCCATTGAGATTTATGTTCATGGATTTGCACTGTATGATGTAAGCAGCAGGATTCTGGCCAAGGGAATGTGATACATAAATAAAAGTGGTCAACTGTGAAGAATGAACTCATTTTCACTGTGACATGCTTGGTTATACTGTGTATATATTCTCCTGTTGCTGATACAGGAGGAATATGTGGGTTGCCAGATATTATTAAACTGTATTACCCATGAATCTTAGTCAGTACAAGCCAAGGCCTAGGATTGGTAACAGCAGCAGTCTAATATTATTTGAAGTCATGCATGTTTTACCAGTCCTGTCCAACACTCACATTGCACCCCACCACCAGTTAAATTGTCCTTCCCATAAGATAGAGAGAGAACATGTGGATAGAAAATACAAAAATGGGGAGAAAATGACTTCAAAATAACAGCAATGGCCACCAATCAGCTACAGCTGCATGACGTACAGCAGCAAAGAGAACCAAACAACTCCAGATAATGAAGGCATACTCAAGGATACTCAAATATGGCTATTTATGGTCCATGTCGGTTTCACAAATATTGAATCACAAGTCTGATCTGCCCAACTTTTTGCACTGTTCTGTGTGACTCAAAACTGCTCCAAAAATATGGCATTTTAACACAGCTTTCCTCAGCACACAACACCTTTATGCCACAGAAGATGCCACTATACCACTTTTGCTCCATCTAACCTCAGATATGCCTAGAGGAATGGGTTCAGGGTCCCCTATGGCAGTGATGGTGAACCTTTTAGAAACTGAGTGCCCAAGGAGGAGGAGGAGGCACATGGGCAGGCACCCTGAGTGTCCACACATTCATGTGACCTCGCCAGTATATCTCCAGTGAAGTCACGTGGGTGCACGTGCACTATGCGAAGCATGCGGGTGATGTCATGGGTGTGCTCCACCCCCACAGGTACACCTGCCTCCTAGGAGAGGCGGGTGGAGGGTGTCTATTCACCTCACCTCACTGACGCCTCCTGGGTGGGATTTCAGCTTCCCCTCTTGCCATCCCTTTGGGAGAGGGGTGGTGGGCTGGGTGGGGCAGGGCTTCCCCTCAACAGCATGCATGCCAGCAGAAAATCATCTGTGTGTCACCTCTGGCAAGCATGCCATAGGTTCACCACCACTGCCCTGTGGCTTCTCTGAAGAACTGCTTTAGGAGCACAACACACACAAAGCAGCTGGTCCAGCCTTTATTTCTTAGAAATATATAGAGGACATTTTAATTAGAGTCATAAAACAAAGAAAAGATCACCAGATGAAGTCCCCCCAGTCTACGTTTACATTTCTCTGCTTGTTTCCCTACAGATGCGTTGGATGGGGATGATGGGAACTATTCTGTAAAACATGTGGGTTAGGGAAGATGGCTCAAGGACACCTTTCTTAGAATGGTTGTGGAAATGATGCAGGATGCATTTTTCATAGATGTTTGAGAGCTTGCATTTTGAAATCAAATTCACATCATGCTGAACCTGGAGATTTCTGATCCAAAGCCCATTCCTCAGGCGTAAAATTAAGATAACATCCAAGTCAGTGACCCAAACATATGTTTCCTGTTCCTATGGCTATATAGGTAAAGGTAAAGGTCACCCTTGCTTGAAAGCCAGTTGTATCTGACTCTTGGGTTCAGTGCTCATCTATTTTTATAGCTTGCAGACATTTCCATGGACATTTGGCAGGCATGACTAGACACCAGACTGCATGGAACTCTCTTTACGTTCCCTACTTGCAATTTCTTGCTTTCAAACTGCTAGGTTGGTAGGACCTGGGAAGAGACAGGCACTCACTCCATCATGCAGCTCTTGGGTCTCAAACTGCTGACCTGCCAACCTTCCTGTCATCAAGTTCAACATCTTAACCACTAAGCCACTGCAGTCCCTTCTATATAGAAGTATGTGTGGTTGTATACAGGTGAAACTCAGAAAATTAGAATATCGTGCAAATGTTCATTCAGTTCAGTAATGCAACTTAAAAGGTGAAACAAATATATGAGTTGGACTCATTACATGCAAAGCGAGATAGTTCAAGACTTACTTTGTTATAATATTGATGCTTATGGCTTACAGTTTATGAAAACCCCAACCCCCCAATCTCATGTACCCCATAATCATCACATAATCTCATGTACACTGTATGCCATGATCATCACAATTATAACGAATTAAGGCCTGACGTATTTCGCTTTGCATGTAGTGAGTCTAGCTCATATATTTGTTTCACCTTTTAAGTGAAATGAATGAACATTTGCATGATATTGTAATTTTCCGAGTTTCACCTGTAGGAGTATACAAAAGAATCAAGAAGGGAGATCTGGGCTGTTCTTGCAAAATCAACAAATAAAATGTATCCCTGAATTTAAATAATGAAAAGTGAAAAAGCAAGGCAAGAAACTGGAAAATTCATTCTCTGCCTTTTTAGGGAATTCTGTAAGTCTGAGATAGCAGAAGTGCAGGGGAAGAGGGTTTCAAAGGAAACTCATTGTTTTAATATATTAATGTTCAGTAGAGGCAGGTACCTTGATGAAATCCATATCCATGGGTTTCTTAAGACATAAGGAGTCTCAGATAGGATGATACACATTTTAACAGTGGGTAGGGCCAATCAGGCAAGCCAGGGATACCAGATTCTTTGTTTGATGAAACTTAAAGCTCCTATGTTTTAGAGCTAAGCCTGAAAAGAGAGATTTCAAGAAATTATAATGGGACTGAGTGGGTCGGGTGTGATGATGATGATAACATTGGGTACTACCAAATGATAGTGCCATAAGAAAGCTTTGGCTCCAGGGCCTGAGATTCCCCAGCCCAGCCTATAGATTCTCAACCAGTATCTCTAGGATTCCTGTATTCAAAAAGTTGTATAGCACTATTGGAAAAAAACCATTTCTTCTTATTGAACATGGGAAAAAAATCTATCATATAATCCTGTTTACTCTTTTCTCTCTCACTCTCTCTCTCTCACACACACACACAATACCTGTCAACCACGGCTCTGGAAAATACGCTTGCATAGAAGGCTTCTACGATCCCCTTCTGCGCAGAAGGGATGCACAGTACCTCCCCCCCGCTGCCAATTCCGGGGTTTTGGCAGCTGCGGACGGGAAATGGCGCAAATCGGCACCGAAAATTGGGAAATCCCGGCCAATCTGGGAAGGTTGAAAGGTATGACACACATACACACCAAGCTATAAGCAGGAGAGAAGTGGAAAGACTTGATCTTTCTTTTGCTCTGAAGCAAAGTTTGTGTGTGTATATAATATATACACACTTATGCTTCCTCTAATGCTTGATTCCAGGAAGAAAAAAATGAATTCTGCTCTTTTAGAGATTAACATGGTGTTCAACAGCCAGAAGTTTTGAATCTGCCAAAAAACGTGTCTGACATGACAGTTTTTGCAAGCCTGTAATATTTTTAAACTTACATTTACATAGAGATGAGTAATGCATTTGTCCATGTTTCATGAGCATTTAATTCTATCCACAAATGGCACAAGGAGGGTGCTGGGAAACCAATCCAATGTTCATACCTCCACCAGGGTGTTACCTGGATACATCTATAGGTGCTTGGGGAACTTTACTCTAAAGTTGCCTAGCAAAACTAAAACATGATTGTCCTTTCTTTGCCTTGGCTCAACAAAATGGCCAGTTTTCTACTGATATTTTTGGACGTATTATTTGGGTGGTTTCCCGTCTTTTCAACAAAATGGCAGGCAAGGAAGGTACAAAGGTACAGCAAAGGGAAAATGGCAAGGAAAGATGACTATTTTCTCAGATGAGAGAAAATGGATCCTAGCCAGAGGCATAATGGACAATCCTCCAAAGAGGTACAGTACTTCAGTGGGAGAGATTTCTGACTAGGGACAGCCATATTTGGTAGGGATTACAATGAAACAGTGCTATATGCCTTTAAAGTACAGTATTCATTCTACTGATCTAGCTGCTGACCAGGGAGTGAGGATGGGATGATGGCAATGATTATGATTATGGTAATTATTTCATCTCCATACACATAGTATTTGTTTATCTATACATCTTCTGTCCACCAAGACACTAAAATCTGTACACAGTAAAATGTTTTTAAAAACATTCATTAAAATAGAAAAAAATACTGCTCGAAGAGGCTTACAACCTGTAAATAGTGAGGAGACAACAGAAGGAAACGAAAGGAAAAAGAGGCAAGAAGGACACAGAATTTCTGCATACTTATGCTTATAAAGAAATATGTTCAGCACATGGTAACTGGGTTGAACTCATTGCCTTCAAGAACAAGGGGCTTCCACTGAGATTATTTGCAGAAAAGGTTGGCAGAAGGGCAGCTTCTTTCAGTGGGAAAGCAGCATTGTTCTAACCTGGCCTAACATTGTAAAAAGGCAATGTTGTGTTTCATTTTGAGTGAGAAGGGGGTACATCCACAACTCACGGTAATAAAGATGTGCCACCCATTCGAATGAGGCCTTCCGTTTTTGAGTAACAAAAGCTCAGCTATGTCTCAAGCAATAAAGGTACGACCAACTGAACTCAATTGGATTTGCTTCTGAATAAACACACAAAAGGTTGTGATGTTCGGGTCGGTCTCTGGAGAAATGTTTTGTTGCTATAGTATTTCACAGATTTCTCCAATGTTGTTAGCTATTCATAGAACTTCACCTCACTATTTACAGGTTGTAAGCCTCTTCGAGCAGTATTTTCACCTGGTTCTTTAGTTTTAAAAACACCACATAGGGATTTTATAACCCTTGAGTCAGAACCAAAGGCTGAGGGGTGGGTGTCTAACAATTGCTTTTTTGTTGTTGCTACATTCTGTCTCAATCTGTCTTCCAGCTAAGCAAATTATCCTAATGATAATATCTATTTTCCACCAGCCTTCCATGTAAATCTTTTCTGTGATAGTCTAATCTGATGCAGATTATAATGGTGTCAAGGTACTATATCTGATTATTCATTTCTAGCAAAAGAGCTGTACTACTATTTTGTTGAGTTTTTTGGAATAATAGCTATGTTAGTCTGTGGTTCAGGCATCTCAGAAAACAAAAATAAAAACAAAAACATACTTTAAAGACTAAATGCTGTATTTTTACTGTGAGCTTTCGTGGATTAAATTTACTTCTTCAGACAAAGGAGTAAATCTTCCAGGCATGGTTTATATTCACCAGAGGCAGGGGTCAAGATGTCACAAGGCAAATGGATCACAAAGCAATGAGGTAAAGAGTAATCAAGCAGAAACTCATTAACATATGCTTTGTTTGGCAACTTCACACTTTTAAGATTGAAAGGGGGACATTTAAAACTAATCTGAATAATAAGTTGTTATTGCTAACTGTAGGAAGCTGTCCTGATATGCATGCTTGTCTGTCATTCTGCTTGATTGCTCTTTACCTCATTGCTTTGTGAGCCATTTGCCTTGTGACATCTTGACCCCCGAATCCATCTTGATGGAGGGCAGCAGCTTCATCAATACTGTCCTGGGGCTGATGAAGACTTTGCAGGCCAAAAGGGATCAGAACCAGAAAGTGACTAGCGGAACTGGATCAGTGGTACGGGTGTCATGCTGCGATGTGGAAGGTAGATGAAAGGCCACTGCATTATAGTCTCAGGATAGTCTTCATAGCTGATTGTCATGAGTATTGCCAATATTCAGATTCGGATATGTCAGAAAAAGAAGAAGCAGCAGCGGAAAACTCCCTAAAATGCAAATTTCCCACAGTTATTCACCAATTATATTATTCTTAAGCAGGGATGGGAAAACCGTGTCTCTTCAGTTATAATTCACTACAATCCTCACCATTATCCTTTGCTACTGGCTATACTGGTGGGTATTGATGAAATCTGCTCTTGACCATCATCTGGAGTACTACTGCCCTTTGTGAGCAACCACAAAGACACTGCTGTAAAACACTGCATTTTACAGCAATGCCTTTGGATCTGCTTACAAAGTGCAGTAAACTCTATCTAAGAGCCAGTGCGGAGTACTGAACAAAATGACAGATCATAGCTCAGAAAAGCTGGATTTAAACCCATGCTAGACTATGGAAGCTCAGTGGAGTGATTGTGGAACTGGTAATAAATACCTCCTTAAATATCTCACATATCTTACAAATGATGCTAGGGTCACCCTATGTTGGATGCAAGTTGATGGCGCATAAAATGCCTACCTTTGTCTACTGC
This sequence comes from Bradypodion ventrale, assembly GCA_035047345.1. NCBI lineage: Eukaryota > Metazoa > Chordata > Lepidosauria > Squamata > Chamaeleonidae > Bradypodion > Bradypodion ventrale. Next base: position 213,299,114 of record JAWDJE010000001.1, read on the forward strand.
TTGGGGTCGATTTGTCCAGAATACTGCTGACTTCTAGGAGTATGCTGGAAATGAAGACAGTATGTGTTTGATTTACCAGGCTGAGCCGAATACCTGCTGCCGCCTGAGGACTGCTCCCACAGCTGTGGGGAGCCCCGCCCTTCCTTCCTTCCCAGTCCATCTGTGGGGAGGATAAAGGGCTGTGGGCTACCAGGCTGAGCCAAAGACCTGCTGCCGCCTGAGGACTGCTCCCACAGTTGTGGGGAGCCCCACCCTTCCTTCCTTCCCAGTCCATCTGTGGGGAGGATAAAGGGCTGTGGGCTACCAGGCTGAGCCGAAGACCTGCTGCCACCTGAGGACTGCTTCCACAGCTGTGGCGAGTCCCGCCCTTCCTTCCTTCCCAGTCCATCTGTGGGGAGGATAAAGGGCTGTGGGCTACCAGGCTGAGCCAAAGACCTGCTGCCGCCTGAGGACTGCTCCCACAGCTGTGGGGAGCCCCACCCTTCCTTCCTTCCCAGTCCATCTGTGGGGAGGATAAAGGGCTGTGGGCTACCAGGCTGAGCCGAAGACCTGCTGCCACCTGAGGACTGCTCCCACAGCTGTGGGGAGCCCCGCCCTTCCTTCCTTCCCAGTCCATCTGTGGGGAGGATAAAGGGCTGTGGGCTACCAGGCTGAGCCAAAGACCTGCTGCCACTCAAGGACTGCTGCTGCTGCGGGGGGAGGGGGGAAGCACCTTTTCTTTTCTTCGCACTCCTGGGTCCTGCCTCAGGCCGATACGAAAAAGCTGGACTGCTTCACCTCCACTCCTTTGCCTGGGGAAGTATATCTTGTGTTATTAGGGCTGTGGTCTGTGAGGCAAGACGCTTTGTATTGCACTGTATGGGCTTATGATCTGTTGTACATTGTATCTCTGGGGATCTTATCTATTGTTACTATGTTATTGATTATATGGATTTGACTGTATTATTTATCTTTCATTTTGCTGATTATTGTATTGTTATTGCTATTTGTTCTGATATTGTAATGCTGTATTTTGTTTTAGTGTTTATTTTACTGTTGTGAACCGCCTTGAGTTGCCCGTTGGGGAAGAATGCAAGCGTGGCGCCAAAATGGCCGCCGCGCTCTTTGCGCCCCCCCCCCACCGGACGAAGGCATCCGGGTAGTTAGGGGGCGTGGCCACCACCCTTATAAAAGGGGCGGCCACGAGGCAGCCGAGCTGCCATTTTGCGAAGCGAACGGAGACGAGAAGTTTTTTCCCTTAGCTCCGTCGCTCTTACCTATCGCCGGGAAGCCTCTTTGTCGCAGCGGTTTTTCTTCCTTCTTCTTCGGCTTCCCAGCGAATTGAAGCAATGCCCTCTAAGAAGAAGGCAACGGCGAACGCAGTTCGCGCCGCTTGGATGCGGCAGCCGGGTTGGAGGCGGCAGCCGGGTCGGAGGACCACGACTGCGCCTCCCCAGCAGCCTCCCTTGCCGGGAGAGCCCACCGGGACCGGTGGGATGGGGTCGATTGCCCCTTGGCCCGAGCCGGGGCGGCCGCGTACTGGCCCGGCAGGGGCCACGGCCCACGGCCCGCAATCAATGGCCACTGCCCCTGGCCTGGTTCATACTACGGGGCCTTCTCCCCTTGGCCCGCAGCTTCCTGCGGTGGGCTTCAGCCATGGGGGGTGGTTGGGTCCTCTTCCCTGGCAGGGCATGCCTCCGGCCCCCCAGGGGCCGCGACTGGGCTCGTGGCCGTATTCGGGCCCCGCGGCCCAGAGACCTGGACCGGCGCCTGCCACCAGTGGGCCGGCTGGCCCTTTGCCCCCCCTTAGCGTTGGGGGCTATGTGAATGTGGATGCCCTTCTGGCCCGCGTAGCGGCCCTCAAGGCATTGCTCGGGATGGTCAACCCCTCAGGGGCGCCTTTTGGATCCCAGGTCGACGCATCGTCTGCCGGGCAGCGGCAGGCGGCAGGACGGGTCGAGCTGCCTGAGGCGTGTGGGCCGGCGTCGGCCACTGCCTCGCAGCTCCCCATACAACAGGCGCCACAGCCGGGTGCTGACCAGGCCCCATCGATGAGCTCAGTTCCAATCGTGAGCTCCGACGCCCAAAGTGGGCCGGAACCCCCGGTGGGGGCGGCCCATGGGGGTGCAGCGCGTGAGTATACGGTTCAATCTAGTGCACCCACACCATTAACTACATTGGGGGGACCATTCCAGTGGCCGTAGCCTCGCACGGGTGGCATGGCGGTTCAGACGCCCCCGGCCCACCCGGCGACTGCACCTCTAACCCAGGGCCTACTTGGGGTGGGGCCTCCTCTTCTCTTGGGAACTTGCTAGGGGTTACGGGGTTGGTTCAGGCTCCTTTTACTATGCCCACCGTCCCCACCGTGCCGGTGTCGGCATTGCCGACAGCAGGGTATTCTTTGCCCCTTGGGGATCATCTGGCCCAGTCTACCAAAGAGAAGATCTGGCGGGGGGAGTATGTGGACATCTTCTCCCTTCTGAACAGAGAGCCCACCAAGGAGGAGAGGGAGGGGCAGGACGAGAAGGATAAGGAACAGGCACGTCGTCGTAAGCCGCCACGCACGTGGGCCAACTGGTTGCCAGCGTACCTCATATACATGGCAGTTTACCTCAGGGCCCGGCCGGATCTGGCCATCCCGATGGTCCAGTATTTGGACAACATCTACCAGGCGATGGTTGACTTCCCGGGCCCGTCGTGGTTGGCTTACGACGAAGAATTCCGTATGCGAGTGCCCCTGCACCCAGAGATGAGGTGGGACGAGCCCTGCCAGAAGCTGTGGCTTCTGTACATGACCCCCACGTGCCCCGCGCCTGGGGAGAGATACCATTGTGGACATGCAGTCCAGCGAGCGGCTCCAGCACAGGCACCCCGCCAGGTGGTGGGGCAGGGGGTTCCAGCCCGCCTGCTGTGCTGGACCTTCTCGTCCAATGATTCCTGCAGTAGGAAGAATTGCCGGTACAAGCACGAGTGTCCCTCTTGCGCTGGCCCCCATGCCGCCTCCGCCTGTCCCAGGCCGGGGGGAATGCGGGGCCGAGGTAGGGGTGGACAAGGGGCCGGCAAGACTGCCGCAGAGGGAGCTGGTCCAGCGAAAGGCCCCCTCCCCAATTAATGTGGACATGTTGGAGCGTTGGCTCACATTGTACCCGAGGAGGGCAGACGCAGCTTACCTACTTCAAGGTTTTCAAATGGGTTTTCGCATTCCTTTCATGGGGGACAGGTCTCCCCAAGACGCACCCAACCTTTTGTCACTCAGGGGAAGGGAGGAGGTGGCTGCCATGAGCATTACTAAGGAGGTTGATGCGGGCAGGGTCGCCGGCCCTTTCCCTGCACCCCCGTTTCCCAATCTTAAAGTTTCCTCCTTGGGCTTAGTGCCCAAGAAGTCACCGGGCGAGTTTCGCCCAATACATCACTTGTCCTACCCAGCCGGCCGATCGGTCAATGATGCTATCCCTGATGACCTTTGCTCGGTCAGGTATACGTCTTTTGACCAGGTGCTGCGCATGGTGCGCTCATGTGGCCCGGGTGCGCTGTTAGCTAAGTGCGACATTAAGTCCGCCTTCCGTCTCCTGCCGGTGCACCCGGGCGACTTTGAGTTGCTGGGTTTCAAGTTCCGGGGTGCATATTATTTCGATAAAGCCATGCCTTTTGGTTGTTCCATCTCATGCTCGGCCTTCGAGCGTTTCAGTACCTTCCTACAGTGGGCTTTTGTTCGCAGGTCAGGCTCTCGGTCTGTAGCCCATTACCTGGATGATTTCTTATTCGGGGGTGAACGGGGCTGGGACACGTGCACACGTCTCCTCCACACATTTCAGACGCTAATGGAGGAACTTGGTGTCCCTTTAGCGCCCGAAAAGACCGAGGGCCCATCTACTAAGCTCACATTCTTGGGGGTGGAGATTGACACGGTAGCGCAAGCATCTAGGTTGCCGGGGGATAAGGTGTCACGGATCGTGGCCCTCATATCGGACTTGCTTGCTAAACGCAAGGCGTCCCTTCGTGAGCTGCAGGTGCTGCATGGTCACCTTAATTTCGCTTGCAGGGTGGTCGCACCTGGCAGGGCATTTGCTCGGCGCTTGTGCGACGTCATGACAGGCTTGTCCAGACCCCACCATAGGGTAAGACTCACCGGGGGCATTAGGGCAGATATGCTTATCTGGCTCCAGTTCCTGAGAGAGTTCAATGGGGTATCATTTTGGAGGTTCGACCTTCTGGCTTCTCCACGTTTCCAGATACAGTCTGATGCATCTGGGTCCCTGGGTTATGGGATGTACTTCAATGGGAAGTGGGCCTACGGTGGGTGGCCGCCAGCCTGGTCGGGCACAGGTCGCCTGCGCGGTCTCACGTATCTGGAATTTTTTCCCATTCTGGGGGCTTTGATGCTATGGGGTGAGGAGTGGGCCAATTCGGTGGTACATTTCTGGTGTGACAATGCGGCTGTTGTCCACATTGCCAACTCACAGACGTCTAAATCTCCCAGGGTCATGGACCTGGTGCGCCAGTTCGTTTTGCGCAGCCTGCGCCTCAATGTGCTATTCAGGGCCAGGCATGTCCCAGGTATCAATAATGATATTGCTGACGCTTTGTCCTGCCTGCAGATCTCCTGGTACCGCGCCTTGGCCCCGGATGCGGAGGAATTTCCCTTGCCACTCCCGGACGAGATATGGACGCTTGGCAAGGAGAGGTGAACCGGGCGATCGGCATGTCGCTGGCGCCGCGCACTCGTAAGGCGTATCACCACGCATTCATTTCCTTCCAGGCCTTCTGTGCCCAATTTCGTCTACCCGAGACTTGGCCTATCCCAGTTGCCCACGTCCTCCGATTCATGGTTTACCTGCATGCACAGGGCCTTCCACCTCGCACCATAACATCCAGGCTGTCAGTGCTGGCATTTATGGCCAAAGTGGGCGATTATGCGGACAGTACTACTGATTTCCGTGTGAGACATGTTTTGGAAGGGTGGGTGCGGGAGCGCGGGCGTAGCCCGGACGAATGCCACCCAATTTCCCCAGGGGTACTCACCCACCTGGCACGGGGCTGGCATGACCTCTGTTTTGACAGGTATGAGGCAGCCCTGTTTCATGCGGCTACCACGGTGGCCTTTTTTGGAGCGCTCCGCATCAGCGAGCTTGTGATGCTGTCTAAGGCGGATGCAAGTCGTAGGGCACTGGAACTCGACGATGTCTATGTCTGCAATGATTGGGCTCAATTGAGGATTCGCTCCTCTAAAACGGATCAGCACGGCGTAGGCAGTGGAGTAAGACTGCTACGATGTTCCTTGGCAGACATATGTCTGGTTGGTGCCCTACAGGAATTCCTTGCACTGCGTGGCACGCACCATGGCTCATTTTTCTGCCACCAAGATGGGTCTCCCCTTACTAAGTTTCAATTTTGGAAGGTGACCGGTAAGGCATTGGCCAGTATTGGCCTCCCTGGGGCCCGTTACGGCACCCATTCCTTCAGGATAGGGGCGGCTTCTACTGCGGCTGCCTTTGGGTACTCCGGGGCTGAAATATGCCGTATGGGGAGGTGGGGATCGCAATGTTTTCAGTTTTATGTCCGCCCTCTTCCGCCGTGAGTACCATTTTAGTCACCGCACCTTTTCTCCCCTTTTTCCTTAACAGACCCTGGGTGTCGTTTCACACCGATGGCAGTATGGCTGGTGGGCCATAGCTACGTGCACAGGGCAGCGCGTTACGCTGCGGTGACAGAGTGGGGACCCCGACTGGGACTGGGTGCATACGCAAGTCTCACATGGTATGGTAAGCCCGGTATGTCATGGCGGGAACTGTTGCCGTTCCTTTTCTCAGGCAGGAATGCCGACCCGCCTGATATTCTGATCATACACCTTGGGGGCAATGATTTAGGACAGGTCACTGGCCTTTCGCTGAAGCACGCGATTTGCGGTGACCTCGCCTACTTACATTATGTGTGGCCTGCCACGACCCTCGTTTGGTCAGACATGGTACCGCGGCACGCTTACAGGGGAGGGTTCGACCTCCAGGCCCTTGACCGTGCTCGGCGCATGGTGAACAGGGCTGTTGCCCGGTTCCTTATCGACAAGGGCTGGGGGCGCGTCATTCGGCACCCCACCATCAGTTTGCAAAATTATGAGCTTTATTCAGGGGATGGGGTCCATCTGTCGCGGGGAGGTATGGACCTCCTGTTAGGTGATTGGCAAGCAGGCCTGTTGACCGAGCTGACGGTCTGGGGGGGGGGCGTCGAGCCTTTATTGAAGCCTCTCCGTGTGGCGGGTAGCACTGGTAAGGTAAACATTTATGACCCACAGGTATCCGGCAGGTTCGCAATTGACTGGACAACACTAGACAGGCATAAGTTGGTTAAACGTTGTCCGGTCAATGACGAACCAGGCGACGGGGTGATGACAAGAGCTAGACAACATGCATCACCCCGTGATTTTACGGATACGTGTCAGAGGGTGGGGTCATTAGTTAGATATTGATTACGGTCAACAATTTGTTTGTTGTCAACAAACAAATTGATACAAATAGATACATTGTAACAATTGCCGTTGGCAATTTTGGGTGGTACCTTACCAGTGTTACTTCGGCCTGCTTGCCTTAAGAATTATAATTGGTCAAATACCAATAGAAATTTATAATTCGGACTAGGGCATGAATCAATAAATGTGGCCCTATGCCGTTATCCACTTTTACCAGTGTCTGAGTCCTTTATTGGGGGGTGCGCCTGCAATGCAAGCGCGGCGCCAAAATGGCCGCTGCGCTCTTTGCGGGGCCCCCCACCGGACGAAGGCATCCGGGTAGTTAGGGGGCGTGGCCAGCACCCTTATAAAAGGGGCGGCCACGAGGCAGCCGAGCTGCCATTTTGCGAAGCGAACGGAGACGAGAAGTTTTTTCCCCTCCACCCCCTCCCTAGTTAACAGTGTGATATTTGGTCGCTTCGGGGCCGGGTGGGAATTTTTGGTTGGGACTCACAATTGGCTCTTGGGTCCTGGCTTTTTTGCCCATCCCACACTGTTGCTATGGTTTGATATAGGGGTTCTTTCTGCTGCTGTTGACTTTGGTCACATGGGCGGGTAGCACTGGTAAGGTAAACATTTATGACCCACAGGTATCCGGCAGGTTCGCAATTGACTGGACAACACTAGACAGGCATAAGTTGGTTAAACGTTGTCCAGTCAACGACGAACCAGGCGACGGGGTGATGGCAAGAGCTAGACAGCATGCATCACCCCGTGATTTTACGGATATGCGTCAGAGGGTGGGGTCATTAGTTAGATATTGACTACGGTCAACAATTTGTTTGTTGTCAACAAACAAATTGATACAAATAGATACATTGTAACAATTGCCGTTGGCAATTTTGGGTGGTACCTTACCAGTGTTACTTCGGCCTGCTTGCCTTAAGAATTATAATTGGTCAAATACCAATAGAAATTTATAATTCGGACTAGGGCATGAATCAATAAATGTGGCCCAATGCCGTTATCCACTTTTACCAGTGTCTGAGTCCTTTATTGGGGGGTGCGCCCGCAAAGGCGGTATAGAAATAAACCTAATAATAATAATAATAATAATAACAACAACAACAACAACAACAACAACAACAACAACAACAACAACAACAACAACAACAACAACAACAACAACAACAACAACAACAACAACAACAACAACAACAACAACAACAATAATAATAATAATAATAATAATAATAATAATAATAATAATAATAATAATAATAATAATAATAATAATAATAATAATAATAATAATACACTTGTATTTCAGAGGCTTCTTGTGAAATCACAATGGCACATAGGGGTTTCAAACACAGTTTGTTGCCATGTGGAAATAAACAAAAGACCTCAGCTATGCATGTGCAAATTTCAAGTACAGTGGAACCTTGGTTAACGTAATTAACATGTTCTCCGGACCTTTCTTAAAGCGAAAATTAGTTTAACTGAATTTCTCATAGGAATGCATTGAATGCAATTTCCCATAGGAATGCACTGGAAAAATATTTTAACCAAAATGCGGTTTCCCATTGGAATGCATTGAAAAACAATTAATCCGTTCCGGGGGAAAATCCATAAACTGAGACACTATTTTCTATGGATTTCCTTTTGTTATGTGATTTTTATGTTAACCAAGCCATTTGTTAACCGAGGTTCCACTGTACACAAGTTACTCAAGTTTGGGTATTGTTATTTTAAAAGCAAACATGGTGTTCAGTGGAATTTACTTCCTGTTAGATAAGCTTAGAGTAGAAAGCTGTGCTGTTCATGAGTTTTCCTAAACAGTCCTAAAATGCATCAGTTTTTATTCTGTGGATCCTGGAACTATCTTAAAGGAAGAACTTAGAACATTAGGTTATTTTTTTTAAAAATGTGAACATGTTAATGCTGGACTATTTCTAAACTCTATTTAAAGGTAACAAGAATAGAAAGCAAACCAAGGCTGGTTTTAGTCCCCAATTGATCAGATGTAGCTTATAGTATATTGTTACAGCATTAATGACTGAATTATGTTACAGTATGTCCGGAGTTCTCAACCTTTTTGAGCTAGGAGCCAGGTCACACTCCCTCAGATAGCTTCGGGGGCCGGATGGCCATTTTGCCCTTCCTCCACCACATGGCACTTCCTGGTGTGGTGGGGCCCCCCACATGAAATGGTTCCGTGGGCTGCAGGTTGAGAATTCCTGCTTTATGGCTATAATTTGGAAACTTCAAAAGTATATAGTCATGCTGGAATTGTAGTACAGTATAAGACAATTCACTTAAAAATCATTTTTGCTATTGAAATCTATACAAAATTTTCCTGGAGTGGGTAATCTTCAGAGGAAGAATGAAAAATGCTTCATAATAGGTCCCTTTAGTCTATCTTTTAGAATATTTTAGTATAGAAAATCCTGGCTGTCTTGTAACCATAGCAGCACATCTGCCCTGGTAAAGCATAAAGTGTCCATTTATTCACATTTATTTTCAACTGCACCTGCTAGTCAGCATTTGAACCATATGATAAACAAAAATATGCAAAATAATTAACCAAGAAGCTATATGGTTTTTCATCGGCCACTCCCTAAGCAATGGGAACTACAATTTCCGGCATAATATGCCTGGCTCAGGCTAAACATTTGGAGCCTGGCTGACTGCACAGAGAGCAATGGCTGGCCATTTTGTGTGACAATGCTGTTCTCCACAGAGCCTAGCTACCCTCTGCCTTGCTCTGAAGGTGAAGAGAGGGGAGGGGAGAGGAGAAGAAAGTTACCTCCTACCAGTGTTGAGCTGCTCCTGGTGCCCACAGGTGCTTGGGCACAGGTAGCGGAAATTCCCCCAGGCCACGCCCACTTGGATGGCCACACCCACCTCCCTACCCCAGGCCATGGTGTAGGGAGGCCAAGTGGGCATGGCTCACAGAGTTAGCCATGCCCACAGCATTAGCCACACCCATGGTGGGGGTAGTAAATTTTTTTGCAGAGCATCACTGCCTCCTGTAATGAAACTTCTTTATCCATTCGCTATGTTAAATCAGAAGTGGGGAAACTTTCTTATACAAATGGATAAACTTCAATGGGGTAATTTCTCACAGGATATATACCAGGAGTAGGCACACCCACATTCTTCCTAGAGCTTGGGAACTTGCTTGATAAAGGCAATTAAGTATATAATTCATTGCAAAGCCCCACAGCAATATTTAGGGTGTGATCAGATGGCTTCAAAGGCTCACCATTGAAATGGTCTCTTTAAACAGGAGAGATATCCCTTAAAATTATTGTTTCATCTAACCAGGAATCACGTGATCACCAGGAACTAGATCATGCTGGACTTTTCCACAATCAGTCCAAATTGTGATCTATTTCTCTATCTGATCACACACTTGGTTACATTAATGTAACAGTACTGCTTAAATATAACTTATTTGTAACAACAACAATGTGCTGTCAAGCTGATTGCAGCTTAAAGCAAATATTTTCAGGGTTTTCTAGGTATAGAGTCCTCAAAAGTGGTTTCTCATTCCCTTCTTCTGGAGATGCCCCCAGCACACTGGAGCTTGCCCAAAGCCAAGCAGGCTGGCTTTCCTCCCACTGGACACTGCAGAGAATCAACCTTCTGGTCCCTGGCTTGGTATTCTGGCTTGCTGAGCTATCCAGCAAGTTACTTTTTGCTTTACTCTTTCCTTAAATAAACTTTTTAAAAGCTTCTTTGAAAAATAAATAGAAAACCCATCTCAAAAGGTGAGAAAATTGTCTCAATTATTTTAAAATTCTCCTCAAATCACCCCTATATGTGGGTTGCCCACGGGAATAATTGGCCAAACCTTTCCCCAGGGGTTCGCTCTGCGTTCAACAGATCCGGGCATCAACCGGGCTTGGCAGGAAAGGCAATTGGGGAGCAGGCTAGTTAGTTAGTTTTTTTTTGGGGGGGGGGGGGTTTGAATCAGAAAGCCTTGGCTGATGGCTACGATAGAAACGGGGCAAAAACCAAGATGATGACTCTAGTGAAAACACACAATCCTCCGCTGCTGGCTACAGATTAAGTTGGGCAAACAAGCCGCACCAGACAACAGACAAGCTAGGTACCCGGAGTCAATACACATAAGGTTCCGAGATAGGGCAGGAACAATGGGTTTTGCCAGCCCAGACCTTAACTAGTTGCGTGCTATCCATTAACCACAGGGCAATGTCCAAGAGCAGGTATTGTCTTGACCACCGGAAAATGCCACGTATGCAAGCCTTCTGTATTAGGGGGTCACGCGCATCCTACGCACGTATCACCCCAAGGCAGGGTAATAAATATGTAACCCCCGACTCTGATCGGGGCTGGACTTCACTGTACGATTGTCTCGCATGTCTTCCTTGCAGTCAGCCACTCCTACATCTGGTAGCCATTGCAACACCTATACAGTATATACTAGTTCTCCAATGTAATAACAGAATGAAAGCGCGGCGCCAAAATGGCTGGTGCGCTCTTTGCAGCTCCCCCACCCAGACTCAGACATCTGGGTGAGTTAGGGGGTGTGGCCACGCCTCTATAAAAGGGGTGGCCACGAGGCAGCCGAGCTGCCATTTTAGAAATGCGACGGAGTGGAGAAGTTTTCTCCATCGCGTTTTTGCTTAGAGTTTTGCCCTTCGTACCTTCTCTTCGCCGCTGCGGTACTCAGGGCTCAGGATTCAATCCCTGGCCAGGGATCCTTCAGGAGGTCTCCGGCGGTCAAGCCGTGCCAAGGGGAAGGGCTTTCCCTGCCCTTCATAGAACTTTGCTTGCCTCTTTGCAAGCGGCTTGATTTCGTTCCGGACTGCAGTGGCTCAGGCGGCTAAGAGGCTGGCTAAGAGGCTGACTGAGAGGCTGAAAGTCAGCGGTTCGATTCCGAGCACTGCAGAAGGGCTCTGCCCACCCCTTTATTTTGCAGGGGTTCCACCGGGCCAGAGAGCTCGGATGCCAACCCCGCAGGTCCCATGAGCCCAGGCTGTGGGCTCGGGCGGGGGGTGGCACAGGCCTGCCCCGCTGGGGTTCTTACCCTTGCTGCTTATTGCCCCCCATATCAATTACCTGGTGGGCCATCCAGCCCATCCGGCCCACCTTGTCTTGGTGGGTTAGGTGTTGCGGATGCTCCCTCGCCTCCACTTCAGCAATGGAGGCATCCCTGGTCCACGTGCCGGCCATGGCTACGCAGTAGGCCACCAACAGGGTTGAGCTGCCAGAGGCCTCAGGCCAGCGTAGGCTGGCACCTCGCAGTTCCCCATCTGGCCCAGGACGCACGGGAACATGGAGCGAGAGGGACATCGCGGACTCAGACGCCCGCCACGGGCCGGAACCCCCAGTGGGGGTGGCTCGTGGGGGTGCACCGAGTGAGTATCCTGGTCAAGTTAGCACACCTCTGACACTAGCTTGTCACGCTGGGGTGTGTGTGTAGTGGCCATAGTTGCAGCAAGACAATTACACTCTGGTTCTTATTGGGGTTACCGCCCCTATGCCTTTATTTACTTCCCCTGGGCCCATAGGGCCAGTTATGTGTTTCTCACTACAGTTAGTGCCAACGGTGGTTCTGCTGTTGGCTGCTTGCTCTATGCCCCTGGGTGCCCTCTTGTACTGGGCTATTAGCTGGGCACTATGGTCTGGGGAATATATTCGCGTTTTCCCCCTCCTGCATTGTGAACACACTGATCAGGGGATCAGGGGTAGGACGACAGGGTCAAGGTGTTGCCCCGTCGCTGCAACCTGCCCCCCCATGGGGCCGATTGGTTGCCGGCCTATTCGGCGTCCATGGCAGGATGTATGAGGGCCCGTCCTCATTTGGCCATTCCAATGGTGCAGTGCTGGGACAATGATGGCAGGGCCGTGGTTGTTTTCCCTGGCCCGTCATGGTTAGCATACGTCAAGACCTTAGGCTTAGGGCGGCCCCTTCCCCTACGAGGCCAGCGACGACCCCTGTTAGCGAGTGTGGTTACTGTATGTGACTCTTATGCGGCAATGCTTATGCTGTGTGCAGAGAGTCCATTTTCGGGCAACCACTTGTACCTTGATCTGGAGCTCCCAGATTGAGTTAGCTGCTACTACCTTGAACGGGGGACATGCTTTGCAGGGCACTGGCGCTAGATCACGGGTTGTGTGATCAGGAGTGGGCTTTGGTGAGGCTTCACTCCTCAGGGGCCGATCAGCCGGGAGAGGCTACTAGCCTGGCGCTGCCATATGTCTGGTCGCTCCCCCACAGGTGTTTGTGCCAGCCCTTGGGTTCGCTTCCCGGCCTGTCATCTGCCACCGGGCCGGGTCTACCCTGACTGAACTGACATTGGTACCCATTCCTCCTGGTAGGGCGCTGCATCAGCTGCGGCTCCGTTTGGGTGCCCAGAGCTCAACATATGTTGCAGGGGCAGGTGTGGATTTGCCCAATTTCCTCTGTCCATTCGTCCCTGCACTGAATGAATGCCTTGTCTGCCCTCTATTCTCCCTCCTTATTTTACAGACACAGTGTGTTCCCGCACGCTGGTGGTAGTGTGGCTGGTGGGACACAACTCTGTGCACTGGGGTGGCACAGTATGCCGCTTTGTTAGAATGGGGACCCCATCTTGGACGACGCGTAACCGCGCGTATGCAGTGGTATGGGTGCATGGCATAGAGGTGGCGGAAACTGTTGACATTCCTGATGTCCATTGGGGATGCTGGGCCACCACATTTTTTAATGCTGCACTTCGGAGGCGGTGATCTTACCGGATTGCTGGCCCAGACTTAAAGACTTCCAAGTGCAGGGACCTGGCGTTTCTTTGCCATTTATGGCAGTCTACACGATTGCTATGGTCATATATCATGCCGATGCAATATCAGGGGTGACACTTTGTCCCAGCATTTGGACCGTGCCCGACGGTCAGTGAACAGGGCTGCTGCCTGGTTCTTTATCTAGAATGGCCTGGGGACAGCCATTTGTAGTCTGGGGATAGGGTTACAGGAATTTGGCCTGTATTCTGGAGATGGGGTTCACCGGTCAACAAGTCGAGGCACCTCTTTTTTGACTGACGTGCAAGAGGGCCAGGTGACCGAATTGTTGGACAGTGTGAGCAGCCCCTGCTGCAAGGTGGCAATGTTGCCAAGTGGAAGGTGCCTCTACGAGAGTCACATGTGATGCAAGGCCGCATCAACTTCACCTGCAGAGTGGTAATAACAGGCAGTGCTTTCGCCTAGTGCCCTGGTCACGCTAGGGTGGGTCTCGTTAAAAGAAGCTGCGGGGTACAGCTGATTAGGGGTTTGCGAGCGGACCTGTTGGTTTGGCTCACATTACCGCAGGACTTTCATGCTGTCGCATCGGGAGGCCTGAGCTTCTGGTCAGCCCCGGTTACATGTACAGTCGGATGCTTCCGGCTCCCCGGGTGAGGGGATTTAATTAAGGACAGGGGTCTATGGTCATTGGCCCCAGGGATGTCAGGGCATGGATCGTTTACGCGATCTTATGTTTCTAACATATCTTCTCCATCCCAGTTACAAGTACAGTCGGATGCCTCCGGCTCCCCGGGTGGGGGGATTTAATTCAGGACAAGGGTCTATGGTCATTGGCCCCAGGGATGTCAGGGCACGGATCGTTTACGCGATCTTATGTTTCTAACATATCTTCTCAATTCTGGATATCCTTTATGCTCTGGGGGACAGGCGGCCTGATTCTGTGCTTCACTTTTGGCGTGGTAATGCTGCGGTGGTGCACATTGTCAATGCCCGAACGTTTAAATCACTTGAGTCATGGACTCAGCTTGCATATTGTTCTGGGGTTCATGCGCTTTAAGGCGCTTCTTTGGGCTAAACATGTGCCAGTCATTTATAACGATATTGCTTATGCTTTCCCCCGCCTGCAGATCGCCCGGTTCTGCGGCTGGGCTACGGACGCTTGTGGCTACCCTCTCCACTCCTGGCTGTGGTATGGTCATTTGGCTAGGAGACGTGAACCGGTCAAATTGCATGTATTGGTAACTCGCACGCGCACTGCGCATCGGCATCCAATCCTTCACTTTAGAGCCTTTTTGTTGGTAAAGGCAATTGCCCACTATTGCTGCCGACATTGGTCGACTGGGTCTTAGGTTGTATAGTCTGCCCTATGATCCGGGGTTGGCTCCACACACCATAGCCACAAGGCTTTGAGCATTGATACTCATGGCCGAAGCACGGGGCTTTCCTGACTATGCTAGGGTCTTCCGAATAAGCCATGTATCAGCGGGGTGGACACGTGTGCGTAGCTGCCACCTGACACATGTCGCCCTATTCTCACAGGTATTCTGACCCACCTTGCACGAGGTTGGCATAGACTATATCACAGTAGGTAGGAGGAGTCTCTTTTCATGCAGCTACCGATGTAGCCTTTTTTCTGGAGCTCGACGACTCAGCGAGCTGGTCCAATGGTCTAAGGGGGACGTGTTTTGTAGGGCACTGGAACTTGAAGATGTCTATATCATACAAGAGTGGGCTCAGTTGGGGATTCGTCCCTCGAAGGCCAATCAGCATGGAGTGGGCAGTGGTGTATACTGCCATGACGTTCATTTGCTGACATCATTCCGGTTGGTGCCCTACATGCGATTGGCAGTGCCTGCTGCGCGCCCTAGCCTGTTTTTCTGCCACCAGGATGGGTCTACATTTACCAAATTTAAGTTCCAAAGGGTGACCGGTACCGCGCTTCCCAGTGTGGGGCCCGTTATGGCACCCATTTACTTAGAATAGGCATCGCATTGACCGCGGCTGTGTTTGGGGTGCTCGGAGGCGGATATAGGTGGGTACGTGGGGGTCTGCGCGTAATTTTTCTATATGTACGTCCCCTCACTGTATGAGTACCTAGTTATGTCCTTAACCTCTTCTCCTCTTTTACAGATCCTGTGTGTCTCCGCACACCGGTGGCAGTGGGGCAAGTGGGCCGCAGCTATGTACACTGGGTGGCAGTATATGCTGCGGTGACAGAGTGTGGACCCCAGCTTGGGCTGCGTGCATCCGCACATATGCGGTGGTATGTATGCAGGGCATGAACGGGCGGGAACTGTTGCCATTCCTGATGTCCATCAGGGATGCTGGACCGCCTGATGTTCTTATTCTGCACCTCGGCAGCAATGATCTCACACGGATCACTGACCTTTACTTAAACTGTCGAGGTGCAGTGACCTGGTGTTTTATATCATTTATGGCTTACACACGGTCGCTATGGTCTAACATCATGCCGAGACACCAATTTAGAGGAGACGTGGATCTCCGCAGTTTGGACCATCCCGGTGGTCAGTGGACAGGGCTGTTGCCCGGCTCCTTGATGAGAATGGCTTGGGGGATAGCCATTAGATATCTGAGGATAGGCTTACAGAAAATTTGACCTGTAGGCAGGATATGGGGTCCACCTGTCGGCTAGAGGTATGTACCTCTTTTGGATGAGGTGCAAGCAGGCCTGGTGACCGAGCTGACGGTCTGGGGGGGGGCGGTGAGTCATCATGGACGCCTCCCCGTGTGGTGGGTAGCACTGGTAAGGTAAAGATTTATGACCCATAGGTATCCGGCAGGTTCGCAATTGACTGGCCAACACGTAGACAGGTACAGGGGAAATAGGTTTGGCCGGTCAAGGGCGAACCAGGCAAGGGGTGATGGCAAGAGCTTCACAGCCTGCATCACCTTGATATTTAAGAACATAAGAACATAAGAATAGCCTTGCTGGAACAGGCCACAGCCCATCCAGTCCAGCATTCTGTCTCACACAGTGGCTCACCATTTCCTTCAGGGTATTCCCAAGGAGATGCCTTCACCTGCTTAGGATTCCCTGGAAATGGCAGTGAGAGATATCCTGACTATCTCTCCAACCCCGAGGTTGTCCTTAAGTATCCATAATTATAGCCATTGATACCCTTGTCCTCCATGAATTTGTCTAATCCTTTCTTAAAGCTGTCAAGACTGACAGCTGTCACCACTTCTTCTGGCAGGGAGTTCCATAGACCAGTAATCCTCTGGGTGAAAAAGTACTTTCTCTTATTTGTTTGAGAACTAGTACCCAAAAGTTTCATCGAGTGTCCCCTAGTTCTAGTGTTGTGCGATAGGGAAAACAGTTTTTCCTTATCTACTTTGTCCACACCGTGCATGATTTTATAAACTTCAATCAGGTCACCTCTTAGACCCCGTCGTTCAAGAGTGAAAAGGCCCAACCGTTGCAGCCTCAGATGATAAGGAAGGTGTTCCAGTCCCCTAATCATTCTGGTTGCCCTCCTCTGCACTTTCTCCAACTCCATAATATCCTTCTGGAGGTAGGGCGACCAGAACTGTACACAGTATTCCAGATGGGGCCTCACCATAGATTTATAAAGAGGCAAAATGACACTTGCTGACTTATTTTCTATACCCTTCCTAATGATCCCTAGCATTGAGTTTGCTTTTTTCACAGCTGAGGCACACTGGGTTGACACCTTCATTGAGTTGTCCACCAGGACACCAAGGTCCCTTTCCTGGTTTGTCGCAGAGAGTTCAGACCCCATCAGTTTATAAATGTAATAGGGTTTTTTTGCCCCAACATGCATCACTCTGCACTTACTAGTGTTGAAGCTCATTTGCCACTGTTCTGCCCACTCCCTCAGTGTCAAGAGATCCCTCTGGAGCTCCTCACAATCTCTCACAGTTTTCACTACCCTGTATAATTTAGTGTCATCAGCAAATTTGGCTACCTTGCTTTTTACTCCTACCTCTAGATCATTTATGAAGAGATTGAAAAGCAGGGGTCCCAGTACTGAACCTTGGGGGACCCCACTCTTTACTTCCCTCCACTTGGAGAAGTGTCCATTTAGTGCTACCCTCTGTTTCCTGTCCCTTAGCCAGTTGCTGATCCAGAACAAGACCTGTCCCTTTATTCCATGACTGGTAAGTTTATTCAAGAGCCTTTGGTGTGGGACCTTGTCAAAAGCCTTCTGAAAGTCCAGATAAACAATGTCAACTGGATCCCCCTTATCCACATGCATGTTGACACTCTCAAAAAATTCCAACAGATTAGTGAGGCATGATTTGCCCTTGCAAAAGCCATGTTGGCTCTCCTTTAGCAGTGCCTTCTCTTCTATGTGCCTATTAATTCTATCTTTTAGGATGGTTTCCATCACTTTAACGGATACACGTCATAGGGTGGGGTCAGTAGATAGTTTATTGACTCCGGTCAACAATTTGTTTGTGTTAACAAACAAATTGATACAAATAGTTACATGTAGCCAATTGCCATTGGCATTTTGGGAGGAACCTTACCAGTGTTACTGCGGCCTGCTTGCCTTAAAGAATTACAATTGGATGATTACACCAATTGAAAGTTATAATTCGGACTAGGGCATTATTCAATAAAAGTTGCCCGATGCCTTTATCCATATACCGGTGTCTGAGTCTTTCTTTGGGGGGTGCGCCTGCAAAGTGAAGAGTAAATCTTGCTCACTATGCTGCTTTGATCCCCCAAAGGACTATTTTTTTTTACTCTCCAGAAAAACATGATAGAGGTAACTCTGGTGCCCTGATGCTCTGGTTTTTTTGGGGGGCCACCTCCCTACTTTTTCCTCTTATACCCAGGGCAGGCCCCATCTCCCTCCTCTTCTTCTTGTCCTTGATACTACCTTATTTAGCTACAGATTGCACATTAGCCGAGTGTGCGACTAGCTGATACATTAATCTCATGGGCATTGGCATCATGCCTGACTTTTATTATGTAAAAAAGCATCCATAAAGGTAAAAGGGGCAAGGAAATCATACTTGAGAATGGCAGCATATGAGGTCTTGACCAACCATAACTCTCCCTGGCTTGTCTTGTGGGATGGAACTGTCAATCCAAGTTGCTAATGGCCTCTTTCCTGGGGTTTCCTCTGTTCAGGCTTCCTCACCAGGTGTGTGTATAATAATACACACACCTACGCATACATAGTCTGCTCCTGCCCATTTATTATAGTCCTTATAGAATCTTGTTATAAGCAACCTCAATGATTTAGTTCTAAAACTATTATGTGCATGCTGGTTAAACATTCAAATATAGCTGTTCACCCCTTTCTGTCATGAGGTGCCATGGGAATGAGATCCAGCCAGTGCAGGTGGCTCTTGACAGTGCATTAGGGCACTTCCCTGACGTGTTGCTCTGAGGTGCTCACTCCATCAAGGTAGCTCCACCTATGCCAAGTAGTGTCTCAAATTTCCATTGGTGGGAAGTCCACCTTTGACAAGGGACTAGTACTGAGGTGAACATTAGAAAGGAATTCAAAAGTGATATTGTGTGTTTCTATCCCCCTCTCCCCTTTCTACCTTCCACACTTTTCCTGGCTATTAGACAGGGGAGACAGCTACTGCCAATGCTCTGTTAAGCTACACCTTAAGTTCTCAAGTGGTTAAGACACTGAACTCGCTGACTGGAAGGTTGGAGTTCAATTCCCATGACAGAGTGAGCTCCCGTCTCTGACGCAGCTCCTGCCAACCTAGCAGTTCGAAAGCAAGACATTGCAAGTAGATAAATAGGTACCACTTCAGTGGGAAGGTAAACAGTGTTCTGTGCACTCTGGTGTCTAGTCATGGCTGCCTCATGTTCACAGAAACATCTGCAGACACCGACAGGACTGGATCTTTGGCTAGAAACAGAGATGAGCACTGAACCCTAGAGTCGGATACAACTGGCTTTCAAGCAAGGGTGACCTTTACCTTTACCTAAATTCTCTTGATGCAGCAGGGTTGACTTTCAGGTCACCAAGTGGAAAACTGAAGCACCACCTGGCATGGGTGGCTTGAGGACTAAGATCGGGTGGGGAATCAGAAATAGATGCCACAGGCCAAAACTCAAGGGGATACCCTCCTGTACAGTCATGTGCCACTAGTGCTCCCAAGACACCTCATTCCCATGACACCTCATGACAGAAAGGGATGGATTTCTATATTTGAACTCCTAGCTATCATTCACCTTCTTCTTCTTCTCTGTCTAGGCCACACGTGAAACTGCCAAAATGAAGACACCATTTGGTGAGTTGATTCTGCAGTTCCTTTCACCTGACCTAGGGTTCGCACGATTATGGTTCAAAAATACCACAATCTTTGAGAAGGCTCCTTCTGTATACCCCAGCATTCACACGAATATACAGAGATTAAGAATCACATCTTTGTGATTCTTTATAATTGGACTCCCCAAATACAACAATATGAGCTTTCATGGATCAGCCCCACATGCTCAGATTTATTTATTTGGTTTATTTATATCCCACCCTTCTGGCATGAACACCACACAGAGCGGCTAACAAATGTAAGTAAGATGTAAGTAAGATGTAAGAGGAATGCCATAACTTCTAGAATTCTGCAGCCAGCCTGGTTATTGACTGTGTTGGCTGGGCCACTTTGGAAGTTACAGTAATCTTTTTCCTGCCCTGGTCTGTAGTGTACATGGCTAACTCTTTCCTCTTGTGCTCTGACCCATGGTCAAAAGCTAATGTATGTTTGGATATTTTTCAGACAGTTCAGATGCAACAACAAAACAAACACACAAAAGAGGCAACTCATTACACCAGGTGTCAGCAGCCTATGGCCCATGGGCCAGATCTGGCCCATGGTGCCAAATCATTCAGCCCACACCTCTCTCCAGCCACCACCACCACCGCCACCGCCAGACATGTTTACAGCAGCCATAAATGGCAGGGGGACCACCGTCTGCCCCCCTCAACTGTCTGAGGGAGTGTGACCTGGTCCCCTACTTGAAAAGGTTGGTGACCCCTGCATTACACACTAGACCATTCAACATATTCAAATGAAAGGGGGATGACTGTACAATAAAAACTGGAGACTTGTTCAAGATCCGTGAACTCCTCTCTGCCATGCACCTAAAGCAACAATGAGAAGCAATTGTCCAGTTTCGTGTTCAATGAAAACAATAAAAAAACCTGAGCTTTCTTCTGGTGGCCAAATTCTGGAGTTTCTTGGGGTGGGGGTGGGGGGTGGGGGCGGGCGGAGGTCTGTAGTGTCATCCTGCCATTCTGCTTGGTAGTTCTAAGTCTGTAGGCAAGTCCCTTAAAATTGGTTACATATAAACCACTAATGGGAAACGAATGGGAACGGATAATTCAAGGGAAGCAACTGATTCAACTGCGTATCTGGCAACCTTCTTGAAAATGTGAAATGAATGGCAATACAGTGATACCTCATACAACGTCCAAACTTGGTTTCACAAGTTTGGACTTTATATGGATTTGGACTTTGTATGAGGCATGCAAAATCCTAGCCGCGATGCCTCATACAATGTCCAAATCCTTGCCGCGATGCCTCATACAACGTTGTTTCCATAGAGATACATTGTACTGTAACAGCACAGACTTCAGGGCAAAGTCAAGGAAACAGACAGGAAACTGACAGAACTTTAAGAAAACATTGTCTAAAGGCTAAATACATTACAAAAACATGTCAAACAACCCTGATTGTCCAAGAACCTGAAGAATGCTGCAAAAATCCCAGGAATGCTTCTAAAAATTCTGATGAAAAATTCAAAAAAATCCAAAATCACGCTCAAAACCACTCCTAAACACTCTTTGTCTTGTGGAAAACCCACAAGAACATTGCACGCATGTGTCCTGTCTTTTATACTGCCCAGGCACGATGCAACCTGGGAAAACCTGAATGCCTCATACAAAGTTGAGTGACTTTGTATGAGGTAACTTTTTTCAAGAAATTAGGCGATGTTGTATGAATTCGATGTTGTATGAAGCGGACTTTGTATGAGGTATTACTGTACTTTATTGCAGATTTTCAAAAGGTTGCCAGATATGCAGTCAGATCAATTGCAAAACTGACTAAACATTCTAAGGAACATTAGAAATTTGTGTTTAAACAAAACTTGTGTGGAATAGTCAATCCATGTCCAGAACATTTAGGCACAATTGCCATAGCTTCTCCATTCAATATTTGTGAGTAGTATGATCTGCATGGCTATAATAGTCCCTTGCTTGTCAGCACATTTCTTGGGTGGCCACTGTGCACCATCTCTTGGTGATGTACATGCACTGCAGTTTTTCAAAAATTTGGAAACCCAATCGGTTTGGCTGGATTTCTGAAGAAATGAATGGGATTTAAGAGGATTTAAGAATCAGTTCAAATATGGGACTCAGACTGAATTGGATAGGACAAAAATCTTTCTAGACCAAATCAGAATATATTCTGAAACCCCAAACTGACCTCCAGATTGAACTGGGAGACCTTTACCAGTACTAGTGAAAACTACAGAATGGTACCTTAGCCACTTCTCTTCAAACATCTACTTTTCTTGACAGTAGCCCATTGCATCTAATGATGTGACAGGTCAGATAAAATGCATTGGCCACAATCTTATTGATGCATATAGAAGATTAGCATTACTTGCCTTAGCTAAATGCAGCTACTTTATTAGGTGCTAGGTCACATGCCTTGCCACATGACAGATTGTACAGTTTTATATACCCCAAAACCTCTTCAATTAGCTACAATTAGCCAGAGCAAACCATGCAAATTTTAAGTAAACTGAAAGGATTCCAATTATCAGTCTTGAAGGTGCAACAAAACTGTCATTTTTATTGCATTTTGTGCTTTCTAATATTTAAACCACGTGGGTATTTTCTGAATTAAAAACAGTATAGATAAACTGTAAATAACAACAGCAGCAGTGGCAGCATATGGATACATGGCTAGGGAAACTGGTATATGAACAGCAATCCAGTTGCCTATTGGATGTTGATAAACAGCAATGTTATCTGTGGCTTAAGTCAGGCTGTCTTCAGGCTGAAACTGAGGGATTCACATGCAGAATCCAGGACTGCATTATTTGCACCAGATATTATAAGAAAATAATTATGAAAAGCAAGATGAAAGAGATATATGTAGGGCTTGTCATTAATCTAAATCAGTGTTTCTCAACCTTTGATTTTTGGACTTCCATTCCCAGAAGCCTGTCAATTCCCCACAGCACTGATCAGCCAATGTATTGACTTAGGCTTCTGGGAAATGAAGTCCACCATGGGGCATGTACCCTATGTTGGGATCCACTGTTCTAAATGAACATTTCAGCATAGCTAGCTGGATGATCCAAAGTAGCATTAATGGATTACAGGTGCAAGCATAACCAAGTTGCAAAGATCATTTTTCAGCAGTTGGCCAAATCATATGGATTACTTGCATCTTTTCCTCTATATTTTAATTTCCAGCTGCATCTAGTTTTAAAACATGAAATTTCTCCAACGTAGTGAGGTAAGCAAATTATCATGAATAAAACTATAATACCAAATAATGCAGCAAAATCCGTCTTGAAGGAAAATGTTCTATATGATTTATTTTTCTTTATCTTTCTTTAGAACGATAACTCAAAGTCCTTGCTTCAGGTAACATAAATTTATCAACAATAATGTAATATCTCAATCAATGAAACTTGTCAAGAAAACCGAAGCTAATCCGGTGTAATAACTTTTCTCGAGCTGCTTCCTCATACAAGTACAATTAAAAATAAAAACAAAATATCAAAATCACAAAATTATAAAATTATTTGCTGGATTATCCAATATTATTTTACATTATTTTCTTATCAGGTAAGTCTCATAACAACACTATATATGGAGGAACAACAGTTGCAACCCAACCAATTCCATAAATTTGTATTATATTTTCTTACTTTAATAATAAGTGTTATTTACCATTCTTATTTTATCTTATTTTGTCTGCATCAACAGCCTCTTCTTGATAACTCTTGAGTGCCTAAGATGTCAATTGAACCTTAAAACTACTCTAACATATATACAAAACTCAATGTACAGCTGAACCCTCCTAAAATAATTACAGCAGGTTCTTAAAGTGAACACGTTCCCTGTGGAGTTATAAAAAACAGCTCAAATCATAATCTTGATTAAGTCCGTATGGTACCAAAGAATTGAATAAATGAATATAAAAAGCCTCCTTCTGTTGCAGTTTTTTTTTACATTTATTTTCTCGAATTTCCTAAAGCTCACTTTTTCTAATGCTACAAATTTACCATCATCTTCGGTGTGTTGTTTTTCTAAATAGTGAGCTACCAGAGGAGCATTAAGTGCTTGGCTTCGAATCCGAGACTGGTGCTCCATTATCCGCACCTTGAGCAGCCGCAAAGTCAGGCCGAAGTAATACTTTTCATATGGACAAATCACCACATAAATTAGGAAGCGAGAGTTACAGTTTGTGAAATTCTGCAACCTATATACAGTAATACTTCATACAAAGTCCGCTTCATACAACATCGGATTCATAAAACACCGCCTAATTCCTTGAAAAAAGTTACCTCATACAAAATCGTGCGACTTTGTATGAGGCATTGGGGTTTTCCCAGGTTGCATTGTGCCTGGGCAGTATAAAAGGCAGGACACAATGCTCTTGTGGGTTTTGCATGAGGCAAAGAGTGCTTAGGAATGGTTTTGAGCATGATTTTGGATTTTTTGAATTTTTTCATCAGAATTTTTAGAAGCATTCCTGGAATTTTTGCAGCATTCTTCAGGTTCTTGGACAATCAGGGTTGTTTGACATGTTTTTGTAATGTGTTTAGCCTTTAGTCAATGATTTCTTAAAGTTCTGTCAGTTTCCTGTCTGTTTCCTTGACTTTGCCCTGAAGTCTGTGCTGTTACAGTACAATGTATCTCTATGGAAACGACATTGTATGAGGCATCGCGGCAAGGATTTTGATGTTGTATGAGGCATCGCAGCTAGGATTTTGCATGCCTCATACAAAGTCCAAATCCGTATAAAGTCCAAACTTGTGGAACCAAGTTTGGACGTTGTATGAGGTATCACTGTATGTAGCTTTTACCAGGAAAACTTACTACCTTCATTTCCCAGGCGAAACGACAGATTACGCATTCAGAACAGTGGTAATGTCCCTGACATTTATCTATGATAGATTTTTGTATATATGTTAGAGTAGTTTTAAGGTTCAATTGACGTCATAGGCACTCAAGAGTGATCAAGAAGAGGCTGTTGACGCAGAAAAATAAAATAAAATAAGAATAGTAAATAACATTTATTATTAAGGTAAGAAAATATAATGCAAATTTATGGAATTGGTTGGGTTGCAACTGCTGTCCCTCCATATATAGTGTTATTATGAGACTTACCTGATAAGAAAATAATGTAAAATAATATTGGATGATCCAGCACATAATTTTATAATTTTGTGATTTTGATATTTTGTTTTTATTTTTAATTGTACTTCTAGAAAACCCTGAGTAAGCAGCTTGAGTAAAACTATTACACTGGATTAGCTTCGGTTTTCTTGACAAGTTTCATTGATTGTGACATTATTGTTGATAAATTTATGTTACCTGAAGCAAGGACTTTGAGTTATCGTTCTAAAGAAAGATAAAGAAAAATAAATCATATAGAACATTTTCCCTCAAGACGGATTTTGCTGCATTATTTGGTATTCCACCATCTGGCCATACACCATTCTAAAAATGTAATAAGTCATATATTATGTTTCTGGATAAATAAATAAATACATATTGGAAATGTGATGTATGGTGACTAAAAACAAATCAATTTTTTTCTAAATTTGGAAATTAGATGCACTGTCACATGAGGATGAAATAAGCATACTAAGAAAGTATTAAGTAGAAATGATCCTAAAAAAATTCAAATGAAAAGATTTTTAAAACATCTATACATTTTTTCTAGGAAATCTGCTCTGTGGTAATGGGGTCACACATACACACCATTTGCAAATCAGCAAATATATATATTTATTGTAATCTACAATAAATATATTGATTTTATTTGGTTAAAAAAGGTAGAGTGTAAATATGGAAACACTGTGGAAGAGGCTTGTGCTTAGGTTTTGGTGAACCACAAGGGAAAGATATTTCCTACCTTGGGTGTGCAGTGTTGCCTGGCATTGGCCACAGGGAGTTTCAGGTTTTTTGATCAACTACAAAACTCTTTCTGTTTTTATTGTAACCCACCTCTCAAGGTTATTATTGTGAAGACAAAATGATGGGCTGGGGAGTAGATGGTCAGCATACTGTGATTTAGGGTCCATGGGGAAATGGCAGTAAATTGAAGAGAAGTACAGTAGCTATTCTTAGAGATTGCATGGGATGAAATCAGCTTGCTGGGAATGAGCTGTGTTAGGGTACATGTGACCTGCCTTTTACAGTGGAACTGACTGAAAAGGAGACGTAAAGACTGGGATTGAATAAGTAGAGGAACAAAATCAAATATATCCTATAGGAATAATCCAAGTCTGGCCAGGTTATCCTGCTATGGTAATAGAGTAGACCATACTGCCAGCAACTCAACGCTGAGCATCAGGTGACGGTTAACTAATCTGACAACCCTGAGGACTAGTGGCTTTGGTGAAGTCCACAGGGAAGGGTGATGGTCCCCAAGTGGATTAAATCCCACTTGAATCCATCTTGATGGAGGGCAGCAGCTTTATCAATACTGGCCTGGGGTTGAGAAGGACTTTGTGTGCCAAAAGGGCTCAAGATCAGAAAGTGACTTGCGGAACCGGATCAGTGGTACAGGTGTTACATTGCGTTGCAGAAGGCAGATGAAAGGCCCTGGCATTATGTTCGCAGAACAGTCTTCATGGCTGATCGCCATGATGATTGTCAATATTCAGAACTGGATATGGCACAAGATGAAGAAGAAAGAATGAAAAGGAACTGTCTGTTATAATTTCTTTCCTGATTAATACCTACTTATAATCATGCTTGAAGAAACTTTCCTAAGTTACTTAATGAAGGCCAGAGGATGGAAGCAACACATTCCAAATCAAGTAAATACCATGCTACAGTACTTTTCAGAGTAATGTAAAGGTTTCTCTTGCTTGAAAGCCAGTTGTATCCAACTCTAGGGTTCAGTGCTCATCTCTGTTTCTTTTCTTTTCCATAAGTTTCATTAATTTTTCAAAAATATCAACAAACAATAATACAAAAAAGAAAAAAAGATACAAATACAATACAAAAAAATACAGATGCAAATGCAAAAAATAAAAATAAATATTAAAAATAGAAATAAAAGCAAAATAAAGACTTAACAATATAATACCACCCTGCCTTTCATTATAACTCATTAAACTTGGTTTAACAAAATACACCCAGTGTATTATACAATGCCCTGGAGGATGTGGCATATCACATTGACTTTTTCATTGTTTCCAAAAACTCATTTGATCTGGTACTGGCCTACTCCTTTCTCTTCCAGTCATTGAATAGTCCACAAATAGTTGCCATATTTCCCAAAAATATATTTTCTTTAATTATTCCTTTTTTAATTCAATACCCATGTTAACTTATCATTCATTGCTAGATCCCACATCTCCTTGTACCACTCTTCAATTTTTAAAGTTACTTCATTTTTCCAATTTCTTGCAATACATTGTCAACCTGTTGTCAACATTAACAATAACTCTTTTTTATCCTCATTTAAATTCATTTTGCTCATCTCCATTTCAAAGCCAAAGAGCCAGAGTAATGAGGTAGTAATATTTGAAAATATTTTAAGGACCAGAAATATTGTTAAATGTCATGTGTTATTTCACTCATTACTTTCAGAGGCAAACTTGCTTTGGGGGTGTCTGAAGGGATCCCTTTTCAAATTGTAGAACATTATTGTTTTTGATTGATATTTTTTTAAAAAAGTAACTTAAAAGTAAGAAAAATAAAGTGTAATACAGTAAAACCCCTACTTACGAAAAAAAGGCCATTCTGTAGGCTTTTGCTTAAATCATTTTTTTATGTAACTTGAAGCAAACCCATAGGGAAAATTATTTTTTTTACATAACTCAAAGCAAACCCATAGGAAAAATGAAATTTGCAGGCGCACCCCCCCCCCCAATAATGGACTCAGACACAAATGAAAGTGGATAACGGCATTGGGCCACATTTATTGATTCATGCCCTAGTCCGAATTATAAATTTCTATTGGTAAAACGACCAATCATAATTCTTAAGGCAAGCAGGCCGAAGTAACACTGGTAAGGTACCACCCAAAATTGCCAACGGCAATTGTTACAATGTATCTATTTGTATCAATTTGTTTGTTGACAACAAACAAATTGTTGACCGTAGTCAATATCTAACTAATGACCCCACCCTCTGACGTGTATCCGTAAAATCAGGGGGTGATTCCAGCTGTCTAGTGGTAACCATCACCCCGTCGCCTGGTTCGTCGTTGACCGGACAACGTTTAAACAACTTATGCCTATCTAGTGTTGTCCCGTCAATTGCGAACCTGCCGGATACCTGTGGGTCATAAATGTTTACCTTACCAGTGCTACCCGCCCATGTGACCAAAGTCAACAGCAGCACAAAACAAACCCCTATATCAAACCATAGCAACAGTGTGGGATGGGCAAAAAAGCCAGGACTCAAGGGCCAATTGCGAGTCCCAGCCAAAAATTCCCACCCGGCCCCGAAGCGACCAAAATATCACACTGTTAACTAGGGAGGGGGTGGAGGGGAAAAACTTCTCCGCTCCGTCGCTTCGCCAAAATGGCAGCACGGCTGCCTCGTGGCCAGCCCTTTTATTAGGGTGCTGGCCACGCCCCTAACTACCCGGATGGCTTCGTCCAGTGGGGGGGGGCGCAAAGAGCGCGGCGGCCATTTTGGCGCCACGCTTCCATTGCAGGCGCACCCCCCCAATAATGGACTCAGACACAAATGAAAGTGGATAACGGCATTGGGCCACATTTATTGATTCATGCCCTAGTCCGAATTATAAATTTCTATTGGTAAAACGACCAATCATAATTCTCAAGGCAAGCAGGCCGAAGTAACACTGGTAAGGTACCACCCAAAATTGCCAACGGCAATTGTTACAATGTATCTATTTGTATCAATTTGTTTGTTGACAACAAACAAATTGTTGACCGTAGTCAATATCTAACTAATGACCCCACCCTCTGACGTGTATCCGTAAAATCAGGGGGTGATTCCAGCTGTCTAGTGGTAACCATCATCCCCTCGCCTGGTTCGTCGTTGACCGGACAACGTTTAAACAACTTATGCCTATCTAGTGTTGTCCCGTCAATTGCGAACCTGCCGGATACCTGTGGGTCATAAACGTTTACCTTACCAGTGCTACCCGCCACACGGGGAGGCTTCCCAAAAGGCTCACCGCCCCCCCCAGACCGTCAGCTCGGTCAACAGGCCTGCTCGCCAGTCTACTAACAAGAGGTCCATACCTCCCTGCGACAGATGGGCCCCCTCCCCTGAATAAAGCTCATAATTTTGCAGACTGATGGCGGGGAGGCGAATGACGCGTCCCCAACCCTTGTCAAAAAGGAACCGGGCAATAGCCCTGGAGCGACGAGGCCGGTCAAGCGCCTGGAGGCCAAACGCTCCCCTGTAAGCGTACTGCGGTATCATGTCCGACCAAATGATGGGTGTGGCAGGCCACACATAATGTGAGTAGGCCAGGTGACTGCAAATCGCAAGCTTCCGCGATAGGCCAGTGACCTGTCCGAAACCATTGCCCCCAAGGTGAATAACCAGGACATCAGGCGAGTCAGCATCCCTGATGTAGAAAAGGAATGGCAACAGTTCCCGCCATAACATGCCGCGCTTACCACACCACCTGAGATGTGCGGGTGCACCCAGTCCCAGTCGGGGTCCCACTCTGTCGCCGCAGCGTAACGCGCTGCCCTGTGCAGCGTAACGCGCTGCCCTGTGCAGCGTAACGCGCTGCCCTGTGCATGTGGCAACGGCCCACCAGCCATACTGTCACCGGTGTAAAACGACACCCAGGGTCTGTCAAGGAAAAAAGGGGGGGTGAGATCCAGTGCCCTACGACTTGCATCCGCCTTAGTCAGCATCACAAGCTCGCTGATGCGGAGCACTCCAAAAAAGGCCACCGTTGTAGCCACATGAAACCGGGGTGCCTCATACCTATCGAAACATAGGTCATGCCAGCCCCGTGCCAGTTGGGTAAGAACCCCAGGGGAAATTGGGTGGCGGTCGTCCAGGCTACGCCCACGTTCCCGCACCCACCCCTCCAAAAAGTGTCTCACACGGAAATCAGCGGTACTATCCGCATGACCTCCCACCTTGGCCATAAAAGCCAGCGCTGACAGCCTGGATGCTATGGTGCGGGGTGCAAGGCCCTGGGCATGCAGGTAAACCATAAAACGGAGGATGTGGGCCACCGGGATCGGCCAGGTATCTGGCAGCTGAAATTGTGTACAACATGTCTGACAAGAAACTAATGCATGGTGATACGCCTTACGCGTACGTGGCGCCAGCGACATGCCGATCGCCCGGTTCACCTCTCCTTGCTAAAGGTCCATATCTCTTCCGGGAGTGGCGAGGGAAATTCCTCCGCATCCGGGGCCAAGGCACGGAACCGGGAGATCTGCAGGCGGGACAAAGCGTCAGCAATATCATTATTCACCCCCGGGACATGCCTGGCCCTGAACAGTACGTTGAGGCGCAGGCTGCGCAATACAAACTGGCGCACGAGGACCATGACCCTGGGAGATATAGAGGTCTGTGAGTTGACAATGTGGACAACGGCCGCATTGTCACACCAGAAATGCACCACAGAGTTGGCTCACTCCTCACCCCATAGCATCAAAGCCCCCAGAGTGGGAAAAATTCCAAATATGTGAGATCCCTCAGGTGACCCATGCCTGACCAGGCTGGTGGCCATCCACCATAAGCCCACTTCCCATTGAAGTACATCCCATAACCAAGGGATCCCGAGGCATCAGACAGAATCTGAAATTGAGGTGAAGCCAGGAGGTCGGACCTCCAAAATGAGACCCCATTGAACTCCCTCAGGAACTGGAGCCATATGTGCATATCTGCCCTGATGCCCCGTGTCAATCTCGCCCTATGATGGGGCCTGGATAAGCCTGCCATGGCGTCGCACAAGCGCCGAGCAAATGCCCTGCCAGGTGCGACCACCCTGCAAGCGAAATTAAGGTGTCCATGTAGCACCTGCAGTTCCCGAAGGGATGCCTTGCGCTTAGCCAGCAAGTCCGATATAAGGGCCACTATCCTTGACACCTTGTCTCCCAGCAACCTAGACGCCTACGCTACCGTGTCAATCTCCACCCCCAGGAATACTAACTTATTAGACGGGCCTTCGGTCTTTTCGGGCGCTAAAGGGACACCAAGTTCCTCCAGTAGCGTCTGAAATGTGTTGAGGAGACGTGTGCACGTGTCCCAGCCCCGTTCATCCCCGAACAAAAAGTCATCCAGGTAATGGGCTACAGACCGAGACCCTGACCCACTGACAAATGCCCACTGCAGGAATGTACTGAAACGCTCGAAAACCGAGCAGGATATGGAACAGAAAAATGGCATGGCTTTGTCAAAATAATATTCACCCCGGAATTTGAAACCCAGCAACTCAAAGTCACCCGGGTGCACTGGCAGGAGACGAAAGGCCGACTTAATGTCACACTTAGCTAACAGTGCACCCGGGCCACATGAGCGCACCATGCGCAATGCCTGGTCAAAGGATGTATACCTGACAGAACAAAGGTCATCAGGTATAGCATCATTGACCGAATGACCGGCTGGGTAGGACAATTGATGAATCAGGCGGAATTCGCCCGGGGACTTCTTGGGCACTAGCCTTAGAGTAGAGACTTTAAGATTGGGGAAAGGGGGTACGGGGAAAGGGCCAGCGACCCTGCCCACAGCAATCTCCTTATTAATGCTGGCGGCAGCCACCTCCTCCCTACCTCCAAGTGACAAAAGGTTGGGTGCGTCTTGTGGTGACCTATCCCCCTTGAAAGGAATACGGAAACCCAGTTGAAAACCCTGAAGGAGGTACACAGCGTCTGCTTTCTTCGGGTACAATGCGAGCCAACGCTCCAGCATGTCGACAATAATTGGGGAGGGGGCCTTTCGGTGAACCCGCTCCCTCCGTGGCAGTCCTAGCTGCCCCTTGTCCGCTCCTACCCCTGCCCCTGTATCCTCCCGGCCTGGGACAGGCGGAGGCAGCATGGGGGCCAGAACAAGAGGGGCACTCATGCTTGTACTTGCAATTTTTCCTGTTGCAAGAACCATTGGACGAGAAGGTCCAGCACAGCAGGCGGGCTGGAACCCCCTGCCCCGCCACT
This sequence comes from Bradypodion ventrale, assembly GCA_035047345.1. Lineage (NCBI taxonomy): Eukaryota > Metazoa > Chordata > Lepidosauria > Squamata > Chamaeleonidae > Bradypodion > Bradypodion ventrale. The sequence goes on from JAWDJE010000001.1 coordinate 213,330,613, forward strand.
TGGCGGGGAACCTGTACCGGGGCCGCTCGTTGGACCGCATGCCCACAATGATATCTCTCCCCAGGCGCCGGGCGCGTTGGGGTCATATACAGAAGCCACAGCTTCTGGCAGGGCTCATCCCACCTCATCTCTGGGTGCAGTGGAATCCTCATGCGGAATTCTTCATCATAAGCCAGCCACGATGGACCCGGGAAGTCCACCATAGCCCGGTAAATGTTGTCCAGATACTGGACCATAGGGATGGCCAAATCCGGCCTAGCCCTGAGGTAAACAGCCAAGTAAATTAGGTACGCTGGCAACCAATTTGCCCACGTGTGTGGCGGCTTACGACGACGTGCCTGCTCCTTGTCCTTCTCGTCCAGCCCCTCCCTCTCTCCCTTGGTCGGCTCCCTATTAAGCAGGGAGAAGATATCTACATACTCGCCCCTCCAGATCTTTTCCTTGGTGGACTGGGCCAGATGGTCCCCCAGGGGCAAGGAATACCCTGCCGTTGGCAATGCCGACACCGTCACAGAGGGAACTGCGGGCAAAGCAAAGGGGGCTTGTACCAGCCCGGGGATCCCCAACACATTCCCCACCACATAGGGGGCGCCACCCGTACCCGGGCCTTGTGTCAGGGATGAAGTCGCCGGGTGGGCCGAGGGCAATTGGACCGCCGGGCCACCCGTGCGAGGCCATGGCCATTGGAAAGCCCCCCCCCCCATGGAAGTCAGTTGTGTGGGTGCACTAGCTTGAACTGCATACTCACCCGATGCACCCCCACGGGCCGCCCCCACCGGGGGTTCCGGCCCGCTGGGGGCGTCGGAGCTCACGACCGAAGCTGAGCTCGTCGACTGGGCCAGACCAGCACCAGACTGCTGCACCTGTTGAGTGGGGAGCTGCGAGGCAGTGGCCGCCACCGGCCCGCGCACCTCAGGCGGCTCAACCCGACCCGTCGCCATCCGCTGTTCGGCAGCCAAAGGGGGCACCTGGAATCCCAGAGGCACCCCTGTCTGATTGGCCCTCGCCAAGGACGCTTCAAGGGCCGCTACACGGGCCAGAAGGGCCTCTATGTTGACAGAGACCCCAGCCCCAACAGGGGGCAAATAGGCAGCCGGCCCATAGATCCCGGGTACCTGTCCAGGCCCCTGAGTCCCAGGGGCCAGATAAGGCCAAGAGCCCATGCTCTGCCCTTGAGGAGCCGTGGGCACGCCCTGCAAAGGCAGGGAACCCAACCACCCCCCACGGCCCGCTCCCCCCATGGGAGACTGCGCGCCCGGGCAAGCGGGCCCAGCCACGCCAAGGGCCGAGGCCCCGTCCGGGGCAGCCTGCGCGCACCGCGCATCGGGCCAAGGAGCCACTGATCCCATCCCACCGGTCCCGGTGGGCTCCGTTAAAGGTGGCTGTTGCGTGGGCGCAGTCGCGGTCCTCCGACCCGGCTGACGTCTCCGCGCCGATCGAGCCACGTTAGGAGCTGCCTTCTTCTTGGAGGGCATAGCTGAGTTAGCTAGGAAGCCTAAGAAGAGGAAAAGCTGCCCAAAAGGCTTCCCCTGGAAGGATACGAGCGACGGAGGTAAGAGGGAAAATCTTCTCCGCTCCGTCGCTTCGCCAAAATGGCAGCACGGCTGCCTCGTGGCCAGCCCTTTTATTAGGGTGCTGGCCACGCCCCTAACTACCCGGATGGCTTCGTCCGGTGGGGGGGGGCCCGCAAAGAGCGCGGCGGCCATTTTGGCACCACGCTTCCATTTTATGTAATTTTTATGTAAATCGAAGCAAACCCATAGGGAAATGAATTTTTACGTAACTCAAAGCAAACCCATAGGAAAAAGAATCTTTATGTAACTCAAAGGAAACCCATAGGAAAACATGTAAATCGGGACATGGTTTTAGCACAACATCATGATGTAACTCGAATTTTATATAACTCGAGGCATTTGTAAGTTTTATTTACAATGTGTTGCTTAATGGGCTTAAAAATCTGTAATGAGTAAAAGTAAGAAATCTCCTTTGTACATTGATCAGGGTCGACTATGTCTGTTAGAAAGTTAGGGCTCTTTCAGGCACAATATTTATTCCCCTTTAAAAACTAGGTTTTTGACATTTATTCAACATTCAACTTCTTTCCATTTTGTATTTTTAAAATCAAGCTCCCAACCATTTTGTCCCTTTCAAAAGCTCTGATTATTATTATTTGCATCACTTTGTGCTGGGTGAGGAGTTTAACTCTACAGCAGCTTCCTACGTGTTAGAAGCTGGCTGGATAGCTGAGTAGACAACTCACTGTACAGCCAGAAGTTGGGAGTGGAATTTCTCAGTCTTTCTCCCAGGAAAAAAGCCAGCCTTGTTTGCTTTGGGCAAGCTGCATGGTCCTAGAGTGGCTCCCAAAGAAGGGCCAGTAAACCACTTCTGAATACTCTACCTATGAAGCTCTATAAGTCAGAATCAACCCTGGAAAGGGTCAACTTACATAGTAGAGAAATTAAAGCATTAACATCGACATGTCTACAAATCATAAAGAATACCAACACTCTTTCTTATCTTACTTCCTTTGCAGCTTCTTTTCTGCCTAGTTCCCATCGGAAGAGACAATCAAGACCTATTAAACAAGCAAAAGCAGCCAAGCAGCATCTGAGGCAGCCAAGTTAGAACCAAGTCAGATTGTCCCATCTTGTCTTCAGGGCTTGAGTAAAAGGGGGCAACCAAGCAAACCCCCTTGGAGGGAAAGCATGGGAAAAGCTCTAATGCTGAAGTGGAGGAATGTTCTAATAGTAGTGTTGAGTCCGGACAAAGAAGTATTCTAACCAGTAGGATTGGGTACTTAAACTCAGTGATCTTTATTCAGCTCAGGTTCTGGACTGGAGAGTATGTACAGGGATGGCCAATATATATACAGTGTTAGGGTCATTACAAACAAGATACATTTCGGCAGGCTTCCGGAGGACATACAAAGTTCAGTCTTTTCCCGCTTTGACACAGCTTTGAAATTGTCGCCTTTAGAAATGGCGTGCTTCCGGGTTCCCGGTTTTGGCGTGGTTTTACATTTAAACACAATAAATCCTTATACACAACATTTAGACAATTTGTTCTGGAAAATTCATTGATCTTTCGACACTGAGTAACAATAAAGAGACAGAACGGTGTGGTATAAATGCTCCATCTGGATAAGTGCTACATTTCCAAACTCTGAGCAAAGCTTTCTGAACAAGATTTGTAGAAATGTATAGCAAGATCACCACCATAAGTTCAGCTCCAGATACAAATGTTTAAGGAAGGCACAGAGAACCAAACCCAGCAAAATGTGACATGTAACAGTCAAGCTCATGGGCTCCCCCCATGGAAAAGAGATGTTGAAAAAGAGGAGATGCTTTTTCTAGAAAAAACATTCAGATTATTTTTTTTCAAGAAAGCACACAGTCATCTCCCTTAACACAGCAGCAGCACTCATCCAAACAGTGAGCAATTTCCAGAAAAGGTCTGTGTTTTCTCATCAGAACTGTGTTTTTAAACTGGAAAACCTCTGTGTTAGATAAATGTTGCTTGCTTATATTTTTGCCACAAATTGCTCTGAGTCACTGTCACAATAAATCATTGTATGGCAAAAAACAAAACAAAACAGTTCCCTGGGCTTGATGAGTTGATGATGTTTGTAGAAATGCACATAGCACCCACTCTAAATGATATTCATGTTCTGATTTCCTGTTATTGACTTGCCTCAGCAAATTGTTTCCCAAATCTGAGCCCAGTGAGCAAATATTTTCTCTATTAGCTCACCGTATGGGGCCTGTCTTGGTAGCTTCACTGTTGAAATGAATGTGGCACTCTCCCCTCCTGCTTTTATGTCACCAGAATTGCTTTTTGGTTTGGATGTCTGAGTCTAGCAATATTCAGCAGCCCAGCTATGCAACTATAAATTTAAATCCTGAAGATCAGTTCCATTATGGAGCCCACACAGTTTGCCTAGCAGAATGGCTTTATTAATTAACTGTTTAGCCTGGAACTATGTGCACAATGATTTAAATATGTACACAGGACAACAAGGCTGACCTTTTGTTTAAAATTAAACAAAACCTATTAGATATCCCAGTGAGGAATGTTATCAGCAGCCCAGTCTAAGGATTGAATCACTGACTTATCTCTCAATTTATCTCAAAATATTTCTGGCGTTAAGTGGGGGATATTTGGCCACACTGGTTTTGCAGAAACCACATATTCCTCTATAATGCTGAGCTTCTAAAAAGTAATTAATTGTCTTTTAATCTACCAAATGAAACCAAAAGTCATGATTTCAGTATAAAGATGTGTTAATCTTTAAGATAGAACTTGGGAGGACAGCAGATAGCTATTGTCTGCATAAATTGTGGTATGAAATGACCACCTTTTTGTTAAGGTGTCAAGACCAGATGGTTAATGAGGTTTTTAAAAATGATGATGGAATCATTGTGTTGATGCAATCAGCAAAGATAATGGTTTCCTGTACAACCAAAACTGTAATTTTTATCTGACAGATATTGATACTATGCTGACAGTAAAAGAGATCCTAGCAGTACATCATGTATCAGCATAAAGCAAAATCTCGCATAAAGAGCGCCTCGCTTAGAGACTAAGTTGCTTAAAGAGCAGAATTTTATCTGAATGGTTGCTTAACAACTAAAACCAACCAAAAACTTGCTTAACAACTAAATCGGGGTTTGCAATCCCCTTCGCCAGAAGTCATAATCGGTCACTTACAATGGTGTTTCGCTTAAAGAGCAAACTTGATTAAACAGCAATCCCGTGGAATGCATTATGCTCTTTAAGCAAGGTACCACTGTATATGTAGCTTATTTCTAACATCAGCCACATTCCACCTATGAACCTGCTGCCCCCAGTGCCTGGAAGGCATTATTCAATGCAAAAAATCCTTCTGTGCACATAGAAATATGAATCACCTTTTGTATATCAGATGCTGAAGAGCTTGTATATATTTGAGAGCTAATCTGGTGTCATGGTTAATGTGTTAGCTGGGAATTGGTGAGATTGAAGTTCAAGATGCTCACTGGGTGACTTCCAGCCATTCAAACTTCCTCAGGCTGACCTACTTCACAAGGTTTTTCATAAGAATAATGTTGGGAAGAGGAAAGCTATATGCTCTATTTAGAGTTCATTGGAGGAAAGGTGGATTGGAGGATAGATTTCATGAGGTAACACAACATCCTCATTTGTTGCTGTTGTGGCACTAGCCTTGATCCAACACCAGCATTTTAATAACTGCGAGGACAAAAGCCCTAAGAAAGTATCAACAGTTGTGGATACACAGGGGACCCATGACTGTGTGCTTTAGGTTAATTTCCTTCAGACCTGCTCAGATTGAAATGACGGGTAAGGAGCTTGCAACCCTGTTTGGTTGGTGTAGTTGTAAGCCTTGAATGATTACAGTAGATGGTTGTGAGGAACACTTATGGTCTTGTTCTTCTAGCTATATTTCTCCAGACCAAACATGAGTCATGAGAGGGGACACACAAGGTTTGGTATGAGTCTCCCTGCATAGTCCATGAGGGTCAGACCAGTTTTTCCTCAGACCAGGATGCTTTAACTGTGAAGTCTGGCTGTTGGATCGGGGCCCGATGCGGGCTGGAGGGTCCCGGAGGAGACTGGTCAAGCAAAGACACACGAGGCCAGATGGAGCGAAGACCAGCGTTTATTGATCAGAAGACCCAAAACTTTATACCCTGCATGGCTCGACCTTGTGCATAGGTTGCGTGTGACCGTTACAGGAAAACTCTGAGTCTGCACTTTAAAATTACACAAGTTACCCATTAGGGATGACTTCACCGGGGGAAGTTTCTTATCTATCTAATTTACTACTAGGAACATTCATTCTCTACTGTTATCAGGAGCAAACATGTGCTTAGGTTGACTCTTGGGCTCAGAGCCTCTGTGGAAACAAGATTACTCATTACATGCCTATCAAGTTCATCACCTGGCGATCTTTTGCCCCCTATTGTCCGAACTGCCTGTCAGGTCAGCGATCGGTGAATTAAACTATAGCTATTAATCCGCTCCCCAATTTCTGTCCCTTCGGAACCAAAGCTCAAAGGAGCGTTCTTCCAAAACCGTGGCTCTGTCAGGGACAGTGTGCCAATTGTGTGCGCGGAACCCACACTCCCCCTTTATTTGTTTGATTGGACCTGACAGACGGCTTGCTGCAGGAGTGGCATTAGCTGACGTGGCGTGAGGACATTCTGGGGTATCCTCCATGGGGGACACATTGACAGCAATGAGAGAATACATTGTGCGAAACAGCAAACCGCTATCCCCAACATTGCAACACCCACAATCACCTTGAGTGTTATTTGGAGCCACCCCCATGGGGACGACGACCTCTAGTGAAACGACTCTGAAGTCCCGTTTTTGTGATTGCCTTCCATATTGCCATGAGCAATTTGTACGGAACCGGCGAGTGGACCATTTGCTGTTGACCCGTGAGGGCATCCAGCTCTATGCGGACTGGGCACAACTGCCTAAGTTCAGCTAGTTCTTCCGCTGATATCTCCCCTTTGATGGTTTCCTCTTCTACCATGCACTGAATGGAACTTTTAACTGTTTGGGAACTTTTAACTGTCAGGGAACTGCCAGCGTTTCCCAAACCTTGAATTCTTTCAGTGGCGTCTACAGCTGCCACTGAAGGAAAGCTCCCTAAGCCTCCCTGTTTAAGCTGTATCGTCGGATAGAGACCCATCAGGACTGATGGCTCTGACTGCGCTGGAGGGTTCTTGGTCTCTATCCAGATTGGGTCTACCTCTGCGATGAGCTTCCTACACTTACTCCATGTGCTAATCACCTTAGCTGGGGCTCCTGGTTCTTGCTTAATGCAGGTCCCTATCCTGTCCCAAAGTTGAAGGCTAAGCATGCCCATTTCTGGATAAAACAGACAGTGCTCCCCCAAGTACACCAAAAGATCTGCTAACTGGGCACTGTGAATGTGAATACGATTTACCCTGGCCAGGGCCTTGAGTTCCATTAAGTGAACTCTCTGGTTAGCGGTCGGACATTCCCGCTGTGGACAAGTCCCCATATTACCTGCCGGTCCTTTGAAGTTGCCTCTGCCGGACGAGTTGACGTGTCTAAGTAAGGTATCTGGATTTGGTGCGATGAACCTCTGGGAAGGACTCGGAACGTGGCCTGCTGCCACAGGCCCTCGGTGGCCTCTGCAATGGCATCAGGGTTCACAGCCGACCGTGAGCGGAACGCATTTCCGATGCGCAAGATGCCTCAGAGCATTGGAGCGTGCTCTGCCTCTGGAATGCCTCGCTGCTTAGCGCAGCTGTCATTCAGATTGGATGGCTATCCAACCTGAACTGCTTCGCGATCCTCCGGGAAGACTTGGACATGGCTCAGGCGTAGAACCGGACCAAGGATGTCGCTTACTCACGAGTAGGATCACGTTGGGGTCACCATATGTTGGATCAGGGCCCGATGCAGGCCGGAGGGTCCCAGAGGAGACTGGTCAAGCAAAGACACACGAGGCCAGATGGAGCGAAGACCAGCGTTTATTGATCAGAAGACCCAAAACTTTATACCCTGCATGGCTCGACCTCGTGCATAGGTTGCGCGTGACCGTTACAGGAAAACTCTGAGTCTGCACTTTAAGATTACACAAGTTACCCATTAGGGATGACTTCACCGGGGGAAGTTTCTTATCTATCTAATTTACTACCAGGAACATGCATTCTCTACTGTTATCAGGAGCAAACATGTGCATAGGTTGACTCTTGGGCTCAGAGCCTCTGCGGATACAAGATTACTCATTACATGCCTATCAAGTTCATCACCTGGCGATCTTTTGCCCCCTATTGTCCGAACTGCCTGTCAGGTCAGTGATCGGTGAATTAAACTATAGCTATTAATCCGCTCCCCAATTTCTGTCCCTTCGGAACCAAAGCTCAAAGGAGCGTTCTCCCAAAACCATGGCTCTGTCAGGGACAGTGTGCCAATTGTGTGCACGGAACCCACATCTGGCCTGGCTTTTTCTTAATACAAGACAATCCCTAGGATCTTCAGTAGCTCAATCTTGATCTACCTTGACAAATTACAGCCTGCCCTCTTCCTAGGATTTGCTAATAACCAGTGTTCTGCTCTATTCTTGTGAGCAAACACAAGGGCTTAAGATTTTAGAAAGTTTTATTTAACACAATTGAGATATTTACAAACATCAACAGTCAGATTTCAAAAAGGGGAAAACACAAAAGGCAGCTTTATCAAACACTTCATGCAAGACAGTTCCACACTGTCTACACATTGGCAAAATAACAAGCCTCTCTTGTTATTCTAGGGAAACCCTCTTATCCCTACTCAGCTGGATGATTTCTGGACAGCAGCTATTTCAAAACCCCTCCATTTTCTTCTCTTCCTAGCTCTCCTCAGATGGATCATTTCTTCTTTGCAAACACTTTTCTTAATTCATCTCAGGGTTCTCTAGAACCTTCCCCACTAATCATTCACTCTCAGCCAATCCCAGTCCATTATGCAAATTAACTCTTCTCAACATTCTATCTCTACCCACTGCTGTTAATCTTCCCTGTCTTTCCCTGCACTATTTTTACCAAGGCTACTTTCTATCCAGTCTTACCCAGCACTCTGCACATGTTCTCATTCATCCATCTACTCTAAATACATTCATTTCTGTTATGTATGTACAATGTTGCTTTAAGAGATGTTGCCTTGAAATGCATGAATGTAACCTGACCACATTACAATGTAGCCCAGCTGTAAAGGAACGCGAGTTAGCTGTCCATAGGGGGCAGCTGCGAGCGTTCACCTCACATGGTTCACATTCCCCAAATCACCAACAGCCGTGGGAACTTTCCCGCCTCCTCAAAGAACTACAGAAGAGAGGCATGACCGGGACGATGTCACGCCGGTAGCAGCCAATGAGCTACCGTGCAGCAAGATTCAAATGTATTGTGTGACTGTATATAATGTGAGGTATCTCCGCCATTACCACATGTTCATATTGACCATCAATGAATAAACCTGTGTTAGTCCTTCCTGCGACTCCTTCTTTGTCTTCCGTGCAAGACACCAAAATTTCTTACAATGAATCACTCCAATTTCAGATTTTTAGATATGGGGACAGTCTAGAGTTGTACTAGCAGTAGTTCAACAAGCTGCCACCTTTTGGTGAATTCATTCCGCAGTTCCTTTCACCTGACCTAGTTGAAGAAAGATTAGCTGGCATAATCAGGTTGCTGCTGCCTGGGATAGGCCCAATTATGATTCAAAAATACCACAATCTTCAAAGAGGCTGTCCTTTCATTAGAAGACAAAGACAATTTTGTGCAGGCAGACATTCTGCATCCAATTAGCTGTTAAGAAATGGACTTTCAAAGATCCAGTGACATGTTTTTTAAAAACATATTAACATATTTGTAATGCATGTTTTTAAAAAACATATTTTGAATGCTGTAAACATTTAGTTGTGTGTTGGTTTTTCACTTTCTGATATTTTTATTTGTACCTGTCTGTATATTATCTGCTATACCTGCTCCAGCTACCTTGAATTCTATTCTGGCAGAAAAACAGGATATAAGATTAAACTAAATACCACTAATAAAAAAGGAAGCAGGTGTGGGGAACTGTGATCCTCAAGCTCAAGGGTGGCCAAACTATGGCCTGCAGGCCAGTTTTCCATCCCTCAAATGTAGGATACTTAGAAGCTATGCCTGAGGCCAGTTTGAAAGTACAAGGACAAGTTATTTTTTTTTTAAAAAAACATCTTATTTGGTAGGTTCAAGTGGCCCCCCGTCACCCTCACCATTCCCAGAAGTGGAAGCGGGTGCATTTACAAAAGCTGTGAAACATGCCCATGCCTGTGTAAATGCGGCCACACTTGCAGTAAATGCTGTCGTAAATGCTCCTGCAGCTTTTGTAAATGAGTTCATGATAGCTGCGGGTGCATTTACAGCAGCATTTATGGTGGGAGGAACCATGTGACTGGCCCACTCAATCACATGACCGGCCTGCTCAACCACATGACTGGCCCATGGCATGAAAAGTTTGGGAACCCCTGCTCTAGCTAGCTTTGAATGATAACGTATGTAAGAGCTTATGACTGGCTATGCTGACAAAGTCAAGGGAGAGCTGTAGTTCCAATCATTCTGGAAAACCAGTTTTCCATCCCTTAAATGTAGGATACTAGAAGCTATGTTTGAGGCCAGTTTGAAAGGTCAAGGACAAGTTTTTAAAAGGTTTTTATTTGGTAGGTTCAAGAGATTCAACCTCAGTATTTTGCAACTATTGGAGAAATGACCTCATGAGACTTTGTGCTGACTGTGGCTATGAAAGATCATCTCTGTGGTGGCAATGCCAGTAACACATGTGATTTGCACACATATTTAACAGTTTCACTATGATTTGGATGATGAAGCATGTCGTTCCTTCCTCGGAAGAGGTAACGAATATGACAGGACCTCAGTGATCCATTACAAACATCCTCATGAAAGAGAAATATGTGTAACCCTAAAAGGTCCATTCAAAAGAATGGAGAGCAGGACCAGCAAGGATGGGGCTTGTTGGTGTGCAGGGCATATGAAGAAGAACAGAGCTGGGAACCTTACTTTTCTATGCTACATCTCCTTGAATCCCTCATCCAACCTTGTTTACATAGGTTGTCATGTCCTCTCACCTCCACCATATGTAAAGGTTTCTATCTCTATGTTGAAAAACGTCAGCCTTCAGTATTTAAAGTCAGCTAAATTAGAGTGAGGGATTGCAGTGGCTTAGTGGTTATGGCACTGAACTTGATGACTGGAGGGTTGGCAGGTCAGCAGCTCGATAGTCAAGTGAGCTCCCACATGACGGAGTGAGCTCCTGTCTCTCTCCTGCCAACCTAGCAGTTCGAAAGCAAGAAATTGGAAGTAGATCAATAGGGACCACTTCAATGGGAAGGTAAACAGCGTTCTGTTCATGCCTGCCACATGTCCTCAGAAACATCTGCAGACACAGACAGCGTGGGCTCTTCAGCTGTAAACAGAGATGAGCACTGAACCCCAGAGTTGGCTATGACTGGCTTTTGAGCAAGGGTGACCTTTACCTACTGTAAGTTAGTGTGACATATCGGATTGACCATCTTGCTAGTACCTTTTTCTTTCTTTTATTTACATGGTGCCCAATTGTTCTGACTTTCTTTCCCTAATTGCAGAGTTGGGCCTAATTCAACTTGTATAGATCTCTCCTTTTGTCTCCTGTTCATTTGCATACTCTCATCTCACTTGTAAGCTCAGTATTCTGCAGGGATAATTAGTACAGTTAAGGTCATTGTAAAAACCTAGTTACAGGTCAGAAACCAGAGTGATGGCATCAAAAGAAGAAGAAAAACTGGAGTACACTATATAATTGCTTTTTCCTCAGTTAACTGTGAGCTAATTAGTATGCACATGAAACCCAGAGAAGTAAACAAGGATGTCAGCTGAAATCAGGTTATTATTATGAAGCCAGATCTCCTGCCAAGCAGTTATCATTCCCTGTAATAGAAAGTTGGAATGTGTCATGTCTACCAACTTGGAAGCAAAACACGACCACATATTAACAAAAGAGAGATTTCTGAATACCTGAATATTTGAAGTAGGATATATCTTTCATTTAAATCAGACTCAATACATTTTAGCTAAATTGCTCCTGTTGTCGTGTTGTAATGCAATATTGGTCAAATATTCTATTAGTTTAAAATACAGTACTGTATAGATGTTTGGATATCCTTGCCGTTTACACTGTTCTAGTCTAAAGCAAAGGTATTTTCACAGCTCATGCAGTCAGACTCACCTTCTCCTTTTACTCCCCCTGCTTAACCAGCTGTTTGAAGAGGATGTGAAGAGTAGGAGAAGCTATGACCATGTTGCTCCAGCTATGTAAAAAAAAAAAACCAAAAAAAACCCCGTGGCCATAACTGCTTATATGTCAAATATACAGGTAACGTGGCTGCTGTGGCTTAGTGGTTAAGATGTTGAGCTTGATGACTGGAAGGTCATCAGGTCAGCAGTTCAAGACCCGAGTGCTGCATGATGAAGTGAGTGTCCATCATCTGTCCTAGCTCCTGCCAACCTAGCAGTTTAAAAGCAAGAAGTTGCAAGTAGATAAATAGGTACCATTTCATCAGGAAAGGTAACACCATTCCATGCACCCTGATGTCTAGTCATGCCTGCCACATGATCTGGAGATGCGCCACACCCTAGAGATGAGCACCACACCCTAGAGTTGGACACAACTGGCTTTCGAGCAAGGGAGACTTTTACATTTTATACAGGTAACCATACAACACACGACCTTTAGAGGGAAATAGGCCAGCATTTTCTTCATCAAACAGTTCCATGACAATTTAAATCTATGTGCCATGAGAAAGATTCTCCTATTCTTGAAAGATGGGCAGGCAGATCTTTGCTAGCCTAGCAGCCAAGATTGGGCAGCATAGAAAGGTGGGGATACTCACCTTTTGGCGAGTTCATTCTGTAGTTCCTTTTGCTGGACCTATTGTGAGAAAGATTAGACAGCAACACAAGGGTGCTGTTATCAGGGTACATCCCATAGATAATAGGTTGTAAAGCATATTCTGTGAATACACCAATTTGGATTCACATGATTACATCTGGTTCCACTGGTGACATGAAGCAGCCTCAAACACAATGGTGCACTCAGTATTCTTTGGATGATTAATGTAAATGATGAAGTAGACTCTCCAAGTCTATTCAAAGTGTGCCCTTTCTTTCTGCCCATGCTTGAACCCTCAATAACATCAATATGGGTACAGTGCACCTATTACTGTGTTGCTAGGTGTTTAAATTAAATAAGATTTCAAAGCATTGCTGCATTAAGTAATATTTAAGTAATGTTAAGCACTCACAGAGTCCATTCAAGTTATATCTGTGCACAGGAAGTACATGTGCACAGGGAAATTTAAGAATAATGTATAAAGAATGAAGTATTAGCGGGTGTGGTGAGCACCAGTCTGACTGTAATGAAACTGCTAATTAAAATGCTAATACTTGAAATGTGCACTTTCTATTTCCACAAGGGAAAATATATGAAGGGGTAAAGGAAATGACCTAACACAATTCTATTGAACCATCTCTTCTTAACCATCTTAAAGTTGATAGCATGTTTCATATTGACTAATTTTTTTCTTTGATAAAGTACAGTAGTTGCTTTTCTCATTGCTGTTGGAGCTTAAGTGTGCACGTTGTGACCCAACCCACAATTTCCTTTCTTATAAAACCATAACAAAACTCTGATTACCTTTACAGGTGTGCTATAGGTCTCTCCCTCTTTCTGTGACTGGTCTTCAGTCAGACAGACCGTGTGGACTCCCAACATTATTTCATAACAAGTTTCTGTATCGCGAGACAGATCTATTCATCCTCCTGCAGTTCTAAATACAGCACACATCGAACTTACTTCCAGCTTGCCTTAGACTAAGAAAGCTTCAAGCATCAGTTCAACATCTATTCAACATTGGACTTTGAGATGGTGGTGCTTTTTGTCAGCATTGTATTCTCCATTTTAGCTGCTGGCTTCATTAAAGGTGAGTTGCTGAGAAAGGTTAAGTGCTGAGAGCATCCTCTCATGTAGAAGAGATGTGACAAATAAATTGGCAACAGAGGTTGTTTATTACTGCAGATTGCGGTTTGCCAAACCTTCGCACCATGGGCTGGTCACATGGTTGAGCGGGCCGGTCATGTGGTTCCTCCCGCCATAAATGCTGCTGTAAAACGCATCTGCAGCTGTTGTAAACACATTTATGACAGCCACAGGTGCATTTATGGCAGATGTGGGTGTGTTTACACATGTGTGGGCACATTTTATGGCTGTCATAAATACACCTGCTTCCAGGAGTGGTAAGGGTGGTGGCAGGCCACATGAACTGGTGCCACAGGCTGGGTGTGGCCCACAGGCTGTAGTTTGACCATTCCCTGCTGTTTGCAATAGCTGAGTTTCTGGTAATTCATGAAAAACTAAAAGATAGGTCTTCTCTTGAGGAAGTTATACTCTCTGTATTTATTTTATTTTAATCATTTTCAAAACTTTGCCTTTCCAGTAAACAGGCCCTATCACTGTAGGCTTATAATTTAAAAGACACAATGCAAAAAGAAAATGATTTTGGAGGGAGGAGGGAAAGAAGCAAACCCAGAAACTAGACCTTTGGTTACAGTGGTTCAGTAGGTTAGTAGGAGAGCTGCAGCTTCATCTCCTGCTGAAGGCCTCAGCAGTTGAAATCCAGCATGCAGCAAGGAATAGAGTGCTCAAATAGAGCTGCGTCCAGGCATTATGGAGGAGGGCTTGATCTCTATAGTATGGAGGGTAAAGGGGAGCATGAGTGTGATAATAGTATAGCACAGTTTGGATTTTTGATGTTGACAGTCTCTATGATATAGACAAAGCTGATAGATGGGTACTGGAATAAGAATACCTTCTCAAGATCAGTTTGTAGGATATAATTCTTCTTCTATATGTATGTGAGATAGCCTTTGTCTGTTGCTATAATTTGTAATCATGTCACAATAGCCAAGTGATTGGTAAAAAGGTAATTGTGAATAAATGAAATGAAAAGAAATTATAAAAATTAAAAAATCCTACTTGATGCTTAGAATTTCTGCAGACTGAATGCACGCACATTGATTTCATTTGAAAAGAAGAGACTACATCTGCCCACATGCACATACTTGAACAATGCAGAAAGAAAATGGCAAACAATTTTCGAATGCAAGCAAATAGGCCTTAGTAATGGGGGGTATGCTTATAAAAATGTAGAAACTTGGAAAATGGACATTTAAAGGTGTATATTTGAAAATCAATACAGGTAGGTGTATATATGTGTCAATGTATACAGAGTTGTGTCTGAAGAATCTTGGAAATGGAAAACCATTTCTCTTGATTACATTGTTCTTGACCTGTCTGCCCATGAGACGTTTGCCAAAGAGAGTGATGGCGAACCTTGGCACTCCAGGTGTTCTTGGACATCAATTCCCAGAAGCCCAAGTCAGCACTCCTGCTGATCAGGGCATCTGGGAATTGAAGTCCCAAAACACCTGGAGTGCCAAGGTTCACCACCATGGGCCTAAGAATATTTTAAGATATTCTTTAGACACATTTGTTTCTCCTGATGCTCAGTGTCTCTTTTCTTCATTGCAGCCATTGAAGTGACCCAACCAGCATTCATAGTTGCAAAAAACCAAGATGCTGTCAACTTCTTGTGTGAATACACGAATGACAAAGATGTGAAAGAACTCAGAGTAACATTACTTAAAGAGACTGGAAATGAGTCCATCCAGATCTGTTCTTCTCTCCTTCCTATCCAGGTTGACAAGCCATTCAGTTTGAGAGAGGGTATCCAGTGTAAAGTCTACCCTGGCCATGAAAGTGTCAACATGACACTTTGGGGCTTGCAATCAACAGATGCTGGTATATATATTTGCAAGATTGAACGGATTTATCCTCCACCATATTACCCTGTCATGGGAAAGGGGACCCAACTCTACATTGTTGGTGAGTCAAGAAGTCTTATGTATGATTTCAGAAGACACCCCCCCCCCCAGGAATCTGCATGTTAAATTTGTCTTTGTAGAATTATGTAGATCTATGATCCAGAAGAGATATGAGGAATAAATCGACACCTGGGGTGCTTATTACTATGATTTGCTGTTTACATTAGCTGCATATGTAATATTTAATGAAAAATGAGAAGATAGGTCTTCCACTCATCAGTGCAAGTCAGTAACTTCTAAATCACTCATTGTACAAAACAATCTTATGCAAAAGTCAAGTTAGTTTAGGATTGAGTGCAGGATTATCATCTTAATTTCCTCTAGTGTGTTATCTCTAAAATTCAGTGCCCGAAATGTCAAGTAATCAGGGTTGTACAATCAGGTTTATCATTTAGAGATTTGGCTCATCATTCCTATTTGCTAGTGTTTTTGGACCTGGGCTTGAGAAACTCTTTAATTTAAGGGTTGAATTCCATAGTGGGAAACTTCAAGGAACCCTCCTCATGCCCACTGTGAGTGGGGCTAAAGCAGGAAATGAGTGAGGTCAAGACCAAATGCACACCATTTGCCTCCTCTACTTATGAGTGCGGCCCTGAGACTTGAAAAAGAAAAAAAGGTATTGTTAAGATGCACATGAGGGTAGGAGTTGTTGGGGTACATAAGAACACTTGATGAATGACGGGTTAATGCTTCTCTTCCTAGATGTAACCAGTCCCAAAATGGCAAGCTGAAATGCTTGATGGTGGGTTGAGGAGAGGTACAGGGTGTAAGACATCCAACTTCTGGGCTATCAGATGCACACCCATGACTAGTGCTTGGAAAAATTACTTTTCTTTGGATTGTAGCACCAGGTGTCCAAGTAGCATAGTTGGGAGAGATCGGAAGGGCACACTAAATGAAGATGCTTGTTTCTTTCTAAAAGAAGGGAAAGTGAATAAGGTCAGAAGGTATTGCTGTTCATTTTTCTAACATTCATCAGTAGATTCACTTCTAGATTTCAATACCCTTTAAATTTTTGTGTTCCACCCTATTTCTACCATTACTGTGGAGGATTTTATGCTTTTATCAGACTTCTATCCAGCTTTTTATCAAGCTTCTATTAGTTTTAGTATTAGTTTTAAAATCATATATATATATATATATATAAATTTCAGGCTCAGATCCATGCCCAGACATTTCTCAGTATGTTTGGATTGTAGCAATTGTTGGGATCGTAGAATCTACATTACTTGTTAATGGCGTTTTGATCACAATCTACATTACAAGAAGGGTGGTAAGTACCATCTTTCTAACATTCTGCCTATCTGTTTGGGAGTAAATTGAGAGACATCAATAATTTCAATTTTACAAATTATGAAAAATTAATTCCATGCTTCAGCTACGTCCAAGTTCCACCAATTTTGCACTGTCCAGAGTAGAATGTGGAGAATCCAAAGAGTCACATGATATGCTCCTAGTGTACTACACAATCCCCTTTTTTCTCTCTCTGATACCTGAGTTTCATTGGCAAAAGAGAAATGGCAATAGTTTTCCGCTATTCCGCTTTCCACAAATGGAAAGGCTTTTGATGACAGTCCAGAGAGAGAAATCCACAATATCCTATTACCCTGAGAAAACTTCTCAGAGACCATAAGATTGTGCCCTGAATAAATTTGTGAACAAATTATCATGAACCAAGCGTGATCCAGATCCATTTCTCTCAAGATTAGATTTTGCAAACAGGGCAAATGGTTTCTCCCTCCTCAAGCCTAGTTCTTGGAATATTCTTAAATTCCCAACAATGTCATCAAAAGTTTGACAAATTCCACACTAGTATTGGGCCTCAGACCAGTGGATTAATTTTGGTCAACCTTTGATCAAATACAGTCTGATAAAGGTCAAGTATTTGAAAACATTGTTAGAACAAAAAAGAAAGATTGTTTAATCTTTCACCAAAAGGATTGATGCTTTTGTAAATTATAAGAACAAGCCCATTGTAACTCTTGCAATTGGAATTGCTACAACTGCTAGCAATATGATGTAAGTCTTCTGTGACTGTGAATTACTCACTGAACAATTTGCAACCATGACACAATTGCTTCTGTTTAATATCAGTTGCCAGCAATTGTCTGCTGGGGAATTGCTCCAGCTCAGTTCCTCAAAAGTAGAAACACTACAGCTGGACCAAAAAGGTATAGATGAGGGTTGGGCCAGAGCACATTTCCCTGAGCATTTTATGATTATCAGGAGAAAGACCACATCAGACCAGTCCACAAGTGGTCTAGATTGCAATCTATGTTGATTATTCACTGATGAGAGACGGAACAAATAAATTGACACCAGACCAAATGAAATTTTGGGAACAATAGACATTAATGGGAAATCCCACGACCTCCAGGACAATGTACATAGCACAGGGTGATGATGTATGTAATATGTATTATATAGTTTTTTTAATTGTATTTAGAAGGTCTTTTTTTTCTTTTTGTCTAAAATGTTGCTATTTTGTCTTAAATGTTTGTTATATACTTTGAAAAATTAATAAAAATTTATAAAAAAAATAGATTGCAATCTAGATTGCAGTCTAGATTGCAATCTATTTCTCCCAGTGATCATATCCTCAGTTTTCCTCGTGTGCCTGAGTCCATAGGGTTGAGCAAGGGGAGTTTTGACAAAAATTGTACTCATATTGTGATGTTTTCTGGTAGCATGAAAATGGCAAATTCCTATTCTGTGAAACCTGATTATGAACATCCATGCCATTTCTCCTCCTTGTATAGAATCTCAAATGCTTCATATTAGTAAAGGTAAAGGTTGCCCTTGCTTGAAAGCCAGTCATATCTGCCTCTAAGGTTCATCTCCGCTTATAGTCAAAGACGCTGTCTGCATCTGCACACGTTTCCTTGGACACGTGGCAAGCATGACTAGAATGCACAGGATGCTGTTTACCTTCCTACTGAAGTCGTACCTATTTATCTACTTGTAATTTCTTGCTAGGTTGGCAGGAACAGGGACAGAGATAGAAGCTCACTCCATCATGAAGCACTCAGGTCTCGAACTGCTGACCTGCTGACCTTCCTGTCATCGAGATCAGTGTCTTAATCACTAAGCCATCATAGTCCCTTGCTTTATATTATTGGAGTATAAAACATCTATTACTTTCAGTGCAGGATAATATTTATTTTTCTTTACAGATACGAAAAGGCAGCTATTTTATTCCTGGGGTCTATGAAAAAATAGCACCAATGTAACCAGGAATTTTAAAGAAGATTAAGGATCATGCTGACTTCTGTGAAGTATCTAAGAAGAAAATATATTTCCTAATAGATAGGGATGTAATCTGTAACTTGTAAACTGGATCATAGGGGAGGGGGAAACTATGCATCAACATAGAATATTCTAAAGTTATGCTGCAATGCTATATAGTGTTCATTAGGTTTTGTACACACTATTCTACATAGTGAGAGGACTTCTATCTGGTGAAATTCTTCTGTATGTCTCTCAACAACAACAACAACAACAACAACAACAACACCACCACCAACAACAACAACATAAATTTTAGGATTAGGTCATGTGACCAGCAGAGTCAACAGGTAGAACCTTTCCAGGCCTGTACCTCATCAGGTAAAGATGTTCAGATCACTATCTGGTGGCTCTAGACTTTCTGGAGGCGACACTTCATCGTAAGGAGGCAGGGTCAATTAAAGTAGCCCGCCCCGGAAACTGATGGATCCGGATGGATTTCAGAGGGAACTGGGGGAATTTCCTCTGGATCAGCGACACAATTCACCTGAGGCACTTGTTGACCTGTGGTACAGGTCGACAACATCTGCCTTGGATGTAATCGCTCCACTACAGCCTCTCAGAGCCCATGGAGCTATGTCATCCCCGTGGTTCACTGAAGAACTGCGGGAGCTCAAACGGGCAAAGAGACGTCTTGAGCGCCGCTGGGTGAAGACCCAGAGCGATTCCGATCGGACAGTAGCTAGAGCCGCTATTAGGGCCTACCTAGTGGCGATGGGGGTGGTGAGGAGGCAATACTTCACCACCCTTATTGCCTCCGCTGATAATCGCCCAGCCACCCTGTTTCGGGTGACCAGGTCCCTCCTGGGTAGGGCGGGGCCTGTGCCTGGTTGGCAGGGATCGGCTGAGGACTTTGCTGACCATCTGGTGGAGAAAATGGATCGGATTCACTCGGGGTTCAAACTTGGTGTGGCCGGGGAGGGTCCGGGGGAGCCAGTGCACAGTCTTGCGGTGTTACCAGTTGCCCCGGTTGAAGTGGACAGGATCCTTGTGGCGGTCCGTGCCACTAATTGTCCATTGGATCCCTGTCCCGCCTGGCTGGTAAAAGCCTCTAAGACGGTGACAGGTGACTGGGTCGGGGATATAATTAACGCGTCTTTTCGAGAGGATGTTTCCTGCACTGCTAAAACATGCTCTGGTGCACCCCCCTCCTGAAGAAGCCAACACTCAATCCAGCAATCCTAACCAACTACAGACCTGTCTCCAACCTTCCTTTTTTGGGGAAGGTTCTGGAGAAGGCAGTGGCGCGTCAGCTGCAGAGGGTACTGGATGAAGCGGAATATCTGGACGCATTCCAGTCAGGATTCAGACCTGGATATGGTACTGAGACTGCATTGGTCGCGCTGATGGATGATCTCTGGCAAGAGCGGGATGGCGGTCATTCGTCCGACCTTGTTCTTCTTGCCTTCTCAGCGGCCTTCGATACCGTTGACCATAGTATCCTTCTGGAACGGCTCTGAGGATTGGGGATCCAGGGCATGGTGTGGTCCTGGTTTTCCTCATTTCTGAGGGGCTGGACCCAGTCGGTGTGGTTGGAGAGTGAGAGGTCGAGTCCTAGGCCCCTAAAATATGGGGTGCTTCAGGGTTCGGTACTCTCTCCTCTCCTATTTAACATCTACATGAAGCTGCTGGGTGAGATCATCCGTTCCCATGGGGTGCAGTACCACCAGTACGCGGATGACACACAGTTGTACATCTCAGCCTGTGGGGACCCCAGTGATGCAGTCAAAGTCCTTTCCAGCTGTCTGGAGGCTGTTGGGGTCTGGATGGGGGCAAATGGGCTACAGCTGAATCCTAGCAAGACTGAGTGGCTATGGATAGGGGGTCTGCGTTAACCTGGGAGCTACCATCTTTGGTTTTGGATGGGGCTGTTTTGCCCCAGACCAACCCGGTGCACAACTTGGGGGTCCTCCTGGATTCGCGGCTGCTGCTAGAAGAACAAGTGGTGGCTGTGGCCAGGAGGGCCTTCGCCCAACTTCGGGTGATTCGCCAGTTGCGCCCACTCCTGGACTGGGACTCTTTGCTCATGGTCACTCACGCTCTGGTGACCTCCAGACTAGACTACTGTAATGCACTCTACATGGGGCTGCCCTTGATTACCATTCGGAGGCTGCAGCTGGTCCAGAATGCCGCGGCCCGGGTGGTGATGGGGTGTGGATGTTATGCCCATTCTTCACCACTGCTTTGGGGGCTGCACTGGTTACCAGTTTGTCTCCGGGTGCAATTCAAGGTGCTGGTTTTGACCTTTAAAGCCCTACATGGTAGTGGGCCAGGGTATCTCAGAGACCGCATCGCCGTAATGATGTCTGTCCGACCAGAGGGCCTCTCTAATTGTGCCATCAGCCAGGGGGGCTCGCCTCTCTGGCACAAGGAGGAGGGCCTTCTCCGTGTCCGCACCGGCCCTTTGGAACCTCCTGCCTGTGGAACTGCATCTCCAGACTGAGTTGTTGCCCTTTAGGAAGGAACTAAAGACCTGGCTGGTGGGCTAAGTTTGGGGTGTGGGTGGGGATGGGGGTACCGTTGGGTGGTTGGTATAGAGAAGTGTGCCTTCCCCCAAGGTCCTTTTGGTACTTGCGCACCTTTTAGGGGTGGGTTTTTAAACTTTTAACTTTGTTTTATCATGTGTCTTTTTATACATTTACTGTCCGCTATGTAAACCGCCCTGAGTTGGATTGTATCTGAGTGGGTGGTATATAAGCGTGAAAAATAAATAAATAAATAAATAAATAAATATAAATATCTGCATGTCTGAATGCTTTATCTCTCATTCAGTACTCAAAGTAAATTTCACATTCCTGTTTGCTTTACACCCACGTTACTTGCTACCTCATTATGGCAATAACTTTCTTGAATGCGCAGATTTTTTAAAAAATACAGTGCCAGCTTCTTCCTGAGGGAAATTTACTTTATAAGGGATCACTAAGGCACAGAGACTATATTTGTTCGCATTCAGCTGGTCTGATACAATGACATGACAGTGTTGCAAAGCCACGTCAGAGCAATGACAAGAATAAGAACTAGACATGCTTTACAGAAGCTTCTTGATAGTGCCATGCAGACAATTAGATTGAGCCTTGGGGTGACAGCAAAGCAAAGCAAAGCAAAGCAATCACACTTATATACTGCCCCATTGTGCTTAGTGCATTCTCTGGGTGGTTCACAAGTTAATTAGCATTTTGCCCCAACATGCTGGCTACTCATTTTACCGACCTCAGAAGGATGTTTCAACCTTGATTCCTGGTCAGGCTCAAACTCACAACCTTTTGGTTGCAGGACAGCAGTTTAACCACTGCACCACACCAGAGTAAAATAAAAGCTTCTGTTCTTGCTACAAAATTGACAACACTTTATCCTTTTAACAATCACAAAATGGAAGTGCATATGTTTTGTGACCTGCATGGATCATTTGGGATCATTGCTACACTCCATCTCCAGCACTCGACTGAGGAGGATCATATTTTTTTGTGTGTCTCACCTTTTGTTTCCCTCCCTCCCCAGGTGTGATACTGTATTGAATCACCTTACGTCTGTAATGATCTTTCACACTTCATGCCCTGCCTTGTTCTCGTCTCCCTTTCCTATGCTTTTTTAATATGTACTTTGTGAATAAATGTATTTTGCAAAGTGAAACCATCAAATGCATCTCCGGTGGCCTGGTGGCCTTTTCTGAGTTATATTCTAAATATAAATTGTATAAATAACAACAACAAGGAATCCCTAACTGCAGAGGGAAACAATCAGCTGTGACACTATGGAAAGATTCTTCCACAAGATAGCCTGAATGACAACAACAACAAAAGGCAGAACTTAGAAGTTTTATGCTTTAAAATAAATGTAGTTTTGTTCATTATCTGGCTCAGTGAGTTAGGTACTTATATTCCTCAGTGTGTCTCCAGGGAGAAGAGCCAGCCAGTTCTTCTTTTGTTGAAAGCAGAAAATCTGGTTCTTCCTATTCTTTGGTGTCTAGGTCAGACTTTAAACTGCCAAAAGGAAGCCATCTTCTTGGCTTTGTTGATGGTCAAACATAAGTCCTCATCGGTACATGTTTCTGTTAGTAACCGGCAGATCTGCAGATGATCTGGATTCTCTAACTCTCCACATTCACATGGAATGTTGTTATCCTCCAGTACCCCTCACTTGAGCCTATTGGTCTTATATTTAGGGACTCTGCCCCTCAGCCTATTTAGGGTCTGTCAAAGTGATATAGAGAGGGTGTTGAATTCCTCAGCCATATCCTCCTTTAATGCTTCTTCCTCCACATTCTAATTTGATTTTGCTCTTGTGTATCTTAAAGAATGTTTGTTCTTGCCATAAAGCTCTTCCTGGAAAAGCCTGGATTTTTTGATTGGAATGTTGATTCAGACTCAATGACCTTTTTCAATATAAGGCCTCTTTCCAATTCTGTAGATATTATAAAGAAAAAACCTACAGATGGAGCTCTAAAGATAATGAGAAGATGAGACGTTCCTTTTCTGGTCTGTAAAAAGTGAAAGATGAAATCATGAAACTCCATTAATGTCTGTCAATAATAAAGATTTTCCATCCTAACCATTGGTTATCACTGGGACCCCTCATGATAAACTGCATACTCACACGTCTGCATAAGCATACATGTGCCACCAAACCTTCCTGTGAACATGGGTAGCACGAAAGATCTGGTAGACGTCGGACTTCTGTTTTACCCATTGAAATGTATGACCGGGACTTCCCTGAAAGTTCCCTGGCATCATGGAACTCAGAGGCAGATAAGATCAAAGAGGCAGATAATATCAAAGATCGCCTCAGTGTTAGAGCTCCCCCACCGGCAACCCATGTAAGCAGCAGGGTTAACTGGCTGCTGTTTCAAACAGATTCAGTGTAACACATGAGAGGAAAGCTTCAATTAACCAATTAGGGTAGAGAATGCCAGCAATGTCAGTCAATGAAAACGGGCAGATGGGGTTAATAAATAATGTTTAAAAATACATAACTCTCCACAGGAATCACGTAGAGAGTCTAGGTTGGTTTTATTAGACAGTAAAAATGGTGAACTTGCTTCCAGCATGGTCACATAATGGCAGTATGAAATCTAACACTTTTTTTAGTTCAGGAAATGATGTATTTTATACAATGCACCCCCTTACTTTGGGGCACTGCAAAGCTTTGGGTATTCAGGTAATAAAGGTGATGGGGCACTGTTGTGTTTGGAATATTGTGCCGTTAAGTAATGTAACACTCGGATGAGTGGATATAATAACCACCAGCTGTAACACTGTAACCTTCTGTATCAGGACGCGAGCTAATGACCACTAGGGGCAGTAGCGAGCACCCAGCTCACATGGTTCCAATTCCCCAAATACCTACAGCGCGGGAAGATTCCCGCCACCACCTCACCTGGACAAGAAGGGCGTGACGGGGAATGACGTCACGCAGACAGTAGCCAATGGGCTATCGAGGAGCCACATTCAAATGTATAGCCACAGTATATATTGAGCTGTTCATCCGCCATTACCACATGTTCCCCCAGACCATCATGCAATAAAGATGTGTTAAGCCAACCTTTCGGCTGTTTCTATTGTCTTGGTTCTCATACACTAAAGGCACCCCATTGGCACTCACAGGAACTCCAGGATTTCAGGTAACACTTTTCTCCCTCATAATAGATGTTCATCCTAACTATCAAGTGAAGTGGAAAATCATAAATTTACCATTTCATCCTTTAATTAGCACCTTAATAATCATGCTTTCAATTGACATAGGATGACCTATCCGAGCTTTGGATCCATCATACCTATCTCACTTGACTGAGATTCAAATTTAAAATAGAAAAAACACATTGAAAGAAAAAGCCATAAAATGTCCTATTTAGATGCTATTACGATATCGCTTTAGGGCAATGAATATATTCAATATATGTTTTACTTTACATTTTAATATTTCTTTCATTTCTCTTTTCCTTTCATGAGAAGGTGGCGCAAATAAGGTCATGTGAGGTGACAACAACAAGAAATGTACGTACCTTAATTCAGTGGTATTAACATCACTGAATGTGCAATGATTAAAAGCTAAGCATTTTAAACCTTCTGCCGGCTGATAAAGTGGCTATTTTTAGACAGAGCTCAGACATTGGATGATAGATGGTATCTAATAGGTCCAAGGTTTTATATGTAGTTAGTTCTAAAAAGTAACTAATATTCTATGGATTGAACAAAACTATTTTTTTAAAATTTATTTTTCTAATGAATGCTGGCTTATCATTCTCCTTCTCCTCTGCTTAGACCAGATGTGAAAATGCCAAAATGATGGCACCTTTTGGTGAGTTCATTCTGCAGTTCCTTTCCCCTGA
Organism: Bradypodion ventrale; assembly: GCA_035047345.1. Taxonomy (NCBI): domain Eukaryota; kingdom Metazoa; phylum Chordata; class Lepidosauria; order Squamata; family Chamaeleonidae; genus Bradypodion; species Bradypodion ventrale. The sequence goes on from JAWDJE010000001.1 coordinate 213,355,714, forward strand.
CTAGTGTGAGAAATATTATCCGGTAACACAAGGTTGCCATGACCATGGTACACCCTATCGTGGTTCAAAAATACCACACTCTTCAAGGAGGTCCTTTCTGTGTACCCCACTGGCTTATGATGCAATGCACAATCACCTACCCTTTTTGGTGATCACAATATCCACAGGAGAGGCTGAAGGAGCAGCACCGTTGAACTACGTGCTCTTTCTTTTCCACAAGATAGCAAGACCACATCCCCAATAACTATATTAATAATAAATATACTATTTTGCATAAAGAATATGAAAATTTCCCCCACAAATTTGCAATCATTGTGTAAAACAGTTTTTATCTTTGTTATTGAATAGAAGAACCAGTTATATGCTTCGCTTTTAGACCATTGCTCTCTCACTATTAGTTTTCTTGTTTGGCACTGTGCCAGGGGACCATCAGGCACAGTCGTTAACACTGACAGGTATCTCAGCCAGTAACAACAGCACCCCAGTAGGAGAGAAAGGTCAGGCTACAGGCATCCTATTAGACTGTTGCTGGAAAGATGCTCAGTCTCTGCTGGAAGCCAAGGTTTTACAAATTACGAGATTCCAGGGCTCCGCTGTTTTAGCTGCAGGCACTTGCAAGGGATTTTACAAATGCTAAATTGTGAGAAACAGAAGGTGGCCAGGTTTGCAGTCCCTTGTGGCATTCATGCATCCCAGCTAAATTCCCAAGACATGTATACGTTGCATACTTGATACCTGGGACTATGAAAGTGCATGCAAAATTCTGCCCCTTTTGAGACTATCAAAAGATTGATTTCAGGATCAGCTCTCATGGACTACAATCCATTTCTTTAGACATAACCACCTAAATCCAATTTCTAGTCCAAATTACAGCTAGACCAGTGGTTCCCAACCATTTTTTGGCCATGCTGCACCTAAGCATCTCTAAATTCCTGACACCCTCCTCCACCGTGACATATAATTCTTATTATTCAAAAGGTGAACTCCTATTCACATGGAGGAAGCCTAAAAGGACATTAACTTGGTCTAAACAAACTCAAATTGTACCCCTCAAAAATCAAATTGCCTCCCTATGGGGCATGTGTCCCTCATTGGGAACCAAAGAGTTAGACCCAGAATCTTCTTGGTAGTTTCACAGGCATAGGCACAAATGTGCAAATTGCTTTACCTACCCAGAGTGTTGTAGTAAACAGAATGACCTTCTAGAACTCAAGAGACTTGTGCTTCAATCTTTGCTGGACCATGGAAAATCATTGGTGGTAAAAATGCTCCTTAAATAGCTCACTTGCCTTGAAAGACCCATTAGTCATTTCTGTGGGTTGCAGAAAAGCACAGAAGGAATGCACGGAGGCTGACAGAAGAGGATGTCCTAGTCCATACTATTCAAAAAGTCCCAGACTTTTGACCTCATAAACCTTGGTCCCTGGAGATTAGCATGGTATCTTTTCTCCATCTCCCTGTTCCACAGGTTTAGATTGAATTGAAATTGGGAACTGGTCCTAGCAATAAGAGCTACATCATTGGCAAAGACCATCTCAGACATTTGGACTGGTTTCACCTTCTTTAGTGTATGAGAACCAAGACACAGGAACAGCCGAAGGATTGGCTTAACACATCTTTATTGCATGGTGGTCCGGGGGAACATGTGGTAATGGTGGACGAACAGCTCAATATATACAGTGGCTATACATTTGAATGTGGCTCCACGATAGCCCATTGGCTACCGCCCGCGTGACATCATCCCTGGTCACGCCCTTCTTGTCCAGGTGAGGTAGTGGCGGGAATCTTCCCGCGCTGAAGGTCTTGAGTAATTGGAACCATATGAGCTGGACGCTCGCTATCGCCACCTACTGGTTGCTAGCTCGAGTCCTGTTACAGAAGGTTACAGTGTTACCTGATGGGTGTTACATTGTTGCAAAGGCATAGTATTAGGAACACAACACCTTCCAATATCCCAGGGTCATTTTCTCAGCACATCACTTTGTCCTCTTCATGATGTCATCCATGAGCAAGATAAAGAGGTAGGGTGAGAGACTGTCTCCTTGTCTTACTCCAGCACTGGTCATAAACCTGCTGGACTTTCCCCCTGCTGTCCACACATAATTTCTGCAGGTTCTGCAGAAACTTTGTAAAGCCTGTATCAAGGACTTCTTGACTTCCCTTGCCGCTAGCACCCTCCACAGTTCTTTCCACGGGACTCAGTCGAATACCTTCTCCAGGTCAATGTACACCAGGTGCACCTCCTTATTGTACTCAATAGTCTTCTCAGCCACTTGTCATAGAGCGAATATTAGATCCTGTGTGCTCTGATTGGGTCTAAATTTGCACTGAGGTTCCTCCAGTTGTCCTTCATTTTGTGCTTGTAGCTGCATTTCTAGTATCCTGGAGTAAAGCTTGCCCGGGATACTGAGAAGGGAGATACCTCAGTGATTTCGGCACTCTCTATTGTCACCTTTCTTAAAAATTGGCACAATTATGACTACTTCTCAGTCCTTGGGGATGGTTTTAATTCACCATGCAAACTGTAGGACTCAAAGCAGAAGCTGCTTTCCTCTGTCTCCCGGATATCTAATCATCTCAGCGGTGATCTTATCATGCCCCAGAGCTTTCCCCAGCTTCATCCTCCTGATGGCAAAATGCAGCTCAGCGCTCGTGATCTGATCTACCTCTTTCTCCTTCTCGTTCTCAGAATTGCCTTCATCTGCTGGTTGTGTGTGGTTCAGAAGTTCGGAGAAGTGTTCCTTCCAGCGTTCCATAATGTCAGTGCTTTGTATAAGCAGCCAGCCTTCCTTGTTCTTCAGGAATTTGATCGGACATGGCTTCTTCTTCTGCATCTTCTTCTCAACTCAGTAGAACAGCTTCTGGTTGTCTCCATAGTGAGCCACAAGCTTTGGGCCAAAGTCCTCCCACAACCTGGCCTTGGCTTGTTGGAAGAGTGACAACTATGGATGTTTCTGCAAGGACTGTGGTCAGAAGGAAGCTATAGCAATATCTCCAAACTCATAAAATGCGAGCGCGGTGCCAAAATGGCCGCCGCGCCCTTTGCGGGCCCCCATCGGACGAAGACATCCGGGTAGTTAGGGGGCGTGGCCAGCACCCTTATATAAGGGGCGGCCACGAGGCAGCCGAGCTGCCATTTTCCGAAGCGACGGAGCGGAGAAGTTTTTCCCTCTTACCTCCGTCGCTTTTACCCTTACCGGGAAGCCTCTTGGCTGCTGATTTTCTCCTTTTCGGCTTCCCATCCGCTAGCTGCAATGCCCTCAAAGAAGAAGGTGACTGCGAACGCGGCTCGTTCTGCGCGGAGGCGCAATCCGGGTCGGAGGACCGCGGCTGCGCCTCCCCAGCAGCCTCCTATGCCCGAGCCCACCGGGACCGGTGGGATGGGGTTAATTCCCCCTTGGCCAGAGGCTGGGGGTCCACGTGCGCAAGCGGTGGCTACCGCTCCTGGCGTGGCCCATTCCGCTGGGCCTTCCTCCGTTGAGGCGCAGCTTACTGCGGGGGCTCCCAGCCTTGGGGGGTGGTGTGGCCCCCTTCCATGGCAGGGTACTTCCCCGGCCCTACCGGGCCCGGGCCTAGGATCGTGGCCCTATTCAGGCCCCGGGGTACAGGGACCTGTACCGACGCCTGTAGTTAGTGGGCCGGCTGGCCCTTTGCCCCCCCCTGGTTTAGGTGGCTATGTCAGCGTGGAGGCCCTCTTGGCCCGCGTTGCGGCCCTTGAGGCATCCCTGGCCCGGGTTAGTCACCCTGGGGCCCCTTTTGGGGTGCAGGTCGACCCATCGTCTGCTGGGCAGCAGCAGGCGGCGAGACGGGTTGAGCTGCCTGAGGCGCGGGGCCCAGCTTCGGCCACTGCCTCGCAGCTCCCCAATCAACAGGCCGGTGCCGGTCAAGCCCCGTCGACGAGCTCTATGGCGGTCGTGAGCTCCGACGCCCCCAGTGGGCCGGAACCCCCGGTGGGGGCGGCCCATGGGGGTGCAGCATGTGAGTATGCGGTCCAAACTAGTGCACCTACACACATGGCCATGTTGGGGGGGGCTTTCCAATGGCCTTGGCCTCGCACGGGTGGTGCGGCGGTCCAGTCGCCGACGCTCCACCCGGGGACTTCAACCGTCACCCAGGGCCCCGTGGTGGGGTGTGCTTCTTATCCAGTTGGGAATTTTCTAGGGGTGACCGGGTTAGTCCAGGCTCCTTTGCAGATGCCCGCAGTTTCCACCGTGCCTGTGTCGGCTTTGCCGACAGCAGGGTATTCCTTGCCACTGGGGGACCATTTTGCCCAGACCACCAAAGAGAAGATCTGGTGGGGGGAGTATGTGGACATCTTCTCCCTCCTTAACAGAGGGCCCACCAAGGAGGAGAGGGAGGGGCAAGATGAGAAGGATAAGGAGCAGGCGCGTCGTCGCAAGCCACCACGTACGTGGGCCAACTGGTTGCCGGCCTACCTCATATACATGGCGGTCTACCTCAGGGCCCGGCCGGATTTGGCAATTCCGATGGTCCAGTATTTGGACAACATTTACCGGGCGATGGTTGACTTCCCGGGCCCGTCGTGGTTGGCTTATGACGAGGAATTCCGTATGCGGATTCCCCTGCACCCCGAGATGAGGTGGGATGAGCCCTGCCAGAGGCTGTGGCTTCTGTACATGACTCCCACGCGGTCCAGCGAGCGGCCCCAGCACAGGCTCCCCGCCAGGTGGCGGGGCAGGGGGTTCCAGCCCGCCTGCTGTGCTGGACTTTCTCGTCCAATGGTTCCTGCAACAGGAAGAATTGCAAGTACAGGCATGAGTGTCCCTCCTGCGCTGGCCCCCATGCGGCCTCCGCCTGTCCCAGGCCTGGAGGGATGCGGGGCAGAGGAAGGGGCGGACAGGGGGCCGGCAAAACTGCCGCGGAGGGAGCTGGTACACCAAAAGGCCCCCTCCCCAATTAATGTGGATATGTTGGAGCGTTGGCTCGCATTGTACCCGAGGGAGGAGGATGCGGTTTACCTACTTCAGGGTTTTAGACAGGGGTTCCGTATTCCTTTTGTGGGTGATAGGTCCCCCCAGGATGCCCCCAACCTTTTGTCCCTTAGGGGGAGGGAGGAGGTGGCTGCTGCCAGCATTACTAAGGAGGTCGATGCGGGCAGGGTCGCTGGCCCTTTTCCAACACCCCCGTTCCCCAATTTTAAGGTATCACCCTTGGGGTTAGTGCCCAAAAAGTCACCGGGCGAGTATCGCCTGATTCATCACTTGTCCTACCCAGCCGGCCGATCGGTCAACGATGCTATCCCTGATGACCTTTGCTCAGTCAGGTATACATCTTTTGACCAAGCCCTGCGCATGGTGCGCTCATGTGGCCCGGGTGCGCTATTAGCTAAGTGCGACATCAAGTCGGTGTTTCGCCTCCTGCCTGTGCACCCGGGCGACTTTGAGTTGCTGGGTTTTAAGTTCCGGGGTGAATATTACTTTGATAAGGCCATGCCTTTTGGCTGTTCCATATCATGCTCGGCCTTCGAGCGTTTCAGTACATTCCTACAGTGGGCTTTCGTCTGCAGGTCAGGGTCCCGGTCTGTAGCCCATTACCTGGATGATTTTTTATTCGGGGGTGAACGGGGCTGGGACACGTGCACACGTCTCCTCAATACATTTCAGACACTAATGGAGGAACTCGGTGTCCCTTTAGCGCCCGAAAAGACCGAGAGCCCATCTACTAAGCTAGTATTCCTGGGGGTGGAGATTGACACGGTAGCGCAGGCTTCTAGGTTACCGGGGGATAAGGTGTCAAGGATAGTGGCCCTTATCTCGGACTTGCTTGCTAAATGCAAGGCATCACTGAAGGAACTGCAGGTGCTACATGGTCACCTAAATTTCGCTTGCAGGGTCGTCACACCGGGCAGGGCATTTGCTCGGCGCTTGTGCGACGCCATGACAGGCTTATCTAGGCCCCACCATAGGGTTAGACTCACTCGGGGTATCAGGGCAGATATGCTTATCTGGCTCCAGTTCCTGAGGGAGTTCAATGGAGTATCATTTTGGAGGTCTGACCTCCTGGCTTCCCCTCGCTTTCAGATACAGTCCGATGCTTCGGGATCCCTGGGTTATGGGATGTACTTCAATGGGAAGTGGGCCTATGGTGGGTGGCCACCAGCCTGGGCAGGCACTGGTCGCCTGCGTGATCTCACGTATCTGGAATTTTTCCCTATCCTGGGGGCTTTGATGCTATGGGGCGAGGAGTGGGCCAACTCGGTTGTCCATTTCTGGTGTGACAATGCGGCCGTTGTGCACATTGTCAACTCTCAGACTTCCAAATCGCCCAGGGTCATGGACCTAGTGCACCAGTTTGTGTTGCGCAGCCTGCGCCTCAATGTCCTCTTCAGGGCCAGGCATGTCCCAGGGGTCAATAATGATATCGCTGACACTTTGTCCCGCCTGCAGATCTCCCGGTTCCGTGCCTTGGCCCCGGATGCGGAGGAATTTCCCTCGCCACTCCCGGACGAGATATGGACCATTGGCAAGGAGAGGTGAACCGGGCGATTGGCCTGTCACTGGCGCCATGCACGCGTAAGGCGTATCACCATGCATTCAATTCTTTCAGAGATTCCTGTACCCAATTCCGGCTGCCAGAAACCTGGCCGATCCCGGTGACCCATGTACTTCGGTTCATGGTTTACCTGCATGCCCAGGGCCTTGCACCTCGCACCATAGCATCTAGGCTGTCAGCATTGGCTTTTATGGCCAAGGTGGGCGGTCATGTGGATAGTACCGCTGACTTCCGTGTGAAACATGTTTTGGAGGGGTGGGTGCGGGAGCGTGGGCGTTTCCCGGACGACCGCCACCCGATTTCCCCAGGGGTTCTTACCCAATTGGCCCGGGGCTGGCATGGCCTCTGTTTTGATAAGTACGAGGCAGCCCTATTTCATGCGGCTACAACGGTGGCCTTTTTTGGAGCGCTCCGCATCAGCGAGCTTGTGATGCTGTCTAAGGCGGATGCAAGTCGTAGGGCACTGGAACTCGAAGATGTCTATGTTGCCAAAGACTGGGCTCAGTTGAGGATACGCTCCTCTAAGACAGATCAGCATGGCATAGGCAGTGGTGTAAGACTGCTACGGTGTTCTTTGGCAGACATCTGTCCGGTTGGTGCCCTACAGGAGTTTATTGCACTGCGTGGCACGCACCATGGCCCGTTTTTCTGTCACCAAGATGGGTCTCCCCTTACTAAATTTCAATTTTGGAAGGTGACCGGCAAAGCGCTGGCCAGTGTTGGCCTCCCAGGGGCCCGTTACGGCACCCATTCCTTCAGGATAGGGGCGGCTTCCACTGCAGCTGCTTTTGGGTACTCCGGGTCTGACATACGCAGCATGGGAAGGTGGGGTTCGCAATGTTTTCAGTTTTATGTTCGCCCTCTTCCACCGTGAGTACCAGTTTTGTCACCGCACCTTTCTCTTCCTCGCTTTTTCCTTACAGACCCTGGGTGTCGTATTACACCGGTGACAGTATGGCTGGTGGGCCATAGCTACGTGCACAGGGCAGCGCGTTACGCTGCGGCGACAGAGTGGGGACCCCGACTGGGACTGGGTGCATACGCAAGTCTCACATGGCATGGTAAGCCCGGGATGTTATGGCGGGAGCTGTTGCCGTTCCTTTTTTCAGGTCGGAATGCTGACCCACCTGACATTCTGATCATACACCTAGGGGGCAACGATTTGGGCCAGGTCACCGGCTTATCGCTAAAGCATGCGATTTGCGGCGACCTTGCCTACCTGCATTACGTGTGGCCCGCCACGACCCTCGTTTGGTCGGACATGGTCCTGCGGCACACGTACAGGGGAGGTTTCGACCTCCAGGCCCTTGACCGCGCTAGACGCATGGTGAATAGGGCTGTGGCACGCTTCCTTGCCGACAAAGGTTGGGGGTGGGTCAGTCATCACCCCGCCATTAGCCTACAAATTACGGCCTTTATGCAGGGGATGGGGCCCATCTGTCGCGAGGAGGTATGGACCTCCTTTTGGGTGATTGGCGAGCAGGCCTGTTGACTGAGCTGACGGTCTGGGGGGGGCGTCGAGCCTTCTTTGAAGCCCCTCCGTGTGGCGGGTAGCACTGGTAAGGTAAACATTTATGACCCACAGGTATCTGGCAGGTTCGCAATTGACTGGACAACACTAGACAGGCATAAGTTGGTTAAACGTTGTCCGGTCAACGACGAACTAGGCGATGGGGTGATGGCTATAGCTAGACAGCATGCATCACCCCGTGATTTTACGGATACGCGTCAGAGGGTGGGGTCATTAGTTAGATATTGACTACGGTCAACAATTTGTTTGTTGTCAACAAACAAATTGATACAAATAGATACATTGTAACAATTGCCGTTGGCAATTTTGGGTGGTACCTTACCAGTGTTACTTCGGCCTGCTTGCCTTAAGAATTATGATTGGTCAATTACCAATAGAAATTTATAATTCGGACTAGGGCATGAATCAATAAATGTGGCCCAATGCCGTTATCCACTTTCATTAGTGTCTGAGTCCTTTATTGGGGGGTGCGCCTGCAATGCGAGCGTGGCGCCAAAATGGCCACCGCGCCCTTTGCGGCCCCCCCCATCGGACGAAGACATCCGGGTAGTTAGGGGGCGTGGCCAGCACCCTTATATAAGGGGCGGCCACGAGGCAGCCGAGCTGCCATTTTCCGAAGCGACGGAGCGGAGAAGTTTTTCCCCTCCACCCCCTCCCTAGTTAACAGTGTGATATTTTGGTCGCTTCGGGGCCGGGTGGGAATTTTTGGCTGGGACCCACAATTGGCTCTCGGGTCCTAGCTTTTTTGCCCATCCCACACTGTTGCTATGGTTTGATATAGGGGTTTCTGTTGCTGCTGTTGACTTTGGTCACATGGGCGGGTAGCACTGGTAAGGTAAACATTTATGACCCACAGGTATCCGGCAGGTTCGCAATTGACTGGACAACACTAGACAGGCATAAGTTGGTTAAACGTTGTCCGGTCAACGACGAACTAGGCGATGGGGTGATGGCTATAGCTAGACAGCATGCATCACCCCGTGATTTTATGGATACGCGTCAGAGGGTGGGGTCATTAGTTAGATATTGACTACGGTCAACAATTTGTTTGTTGTCAACAAACAAATTGATACAAATAGATACATTGTAACAATTGCCGTTGGCAATTTTGGGTGGTACCTTACCAGTGTTACTTCGGCCTGCTTGCCTTAAGAATTATGATTGGTCAATTACCAATAGAAATTTATAATTCAGACTAGGGCATGAATCAATAAATGTGGCCCAATGCCGTTATCCACTTTCATCAGTGTCTGAGTCCTTTATTGGGGGGTGCGCCTGCAAAGGAACATTGTCTCCGGATTCATAAGAATGTAGCTTAAAATTATAGCCCTGTATACTTGGTCACTTTATTCCAGGGAATAGACTTTCCTCCTAGATTACACTTATCTCCTGAAAATATTCTTTTTTCTAACCTTTTTAGTGAGTCATTAAAAGTATTGGCCAGTCATGGACTCAGTTATCCCCGGGGAGTAAGTCATGTTGAACCCAGTGGCTGAGATCCTTTTGTGGAGTTATGCAAAAGGCAGAACTTTTTGCAATGAATTGCCACAAATTAAGAAATCTCTGTAGAGATTATCCATTGCACATTGAGTCATGCAATTTAATAGGCAATAGATAGTGACTATGGAGATTTCTTAAAGTACAGCAATATGCTGCTAAAAGTTATGTTTTTTGCACAACAGGATTTCTGCCCATGTTCTTTCCCTACTGCACTGCCTTGCACAAGCTTGCACCTGCCATCGCTTGGATTTCTCTGCCTCCCCTTTCAAAGCCAATTCAGCTCTTGGCCATCACAACATCTACTCACATGAACCTCTGTATGTTAATTATGGATTGTGCAAGAAGTGTCTTTTTGTGGTCTTGAACCCCTGCCAATGGATCTCATTGAATAATCCTGAGTTCTCATGCCATGGAAGTAAAGTTCTCTCTAACCAATTTCCCCTCATTATTTTATAAACTTGCAAATTACTCCAGCTGCCTTCTTTTTTTGGTTGTATTCCTGAACTATTCTTTGCCTTATTATGATTTTGTCACCTTCCTCTTCATTTTTCAAACTTTACATTTACTCTACAGCATTTAGCTCTGCAGTAGTTTTGAGATGCTTTTGCCTGGATTGCATACAGCATTTCAAATGAGGCTGCACCACAGATTTGTATAAAAGCATGACGAGACTGGCATTTTCTTCCACTTGAATGCACTTCATTCAGACAGCCCTGGGGTTCTTTTTAATTCATTCTACTTGGCTTGAGAGCTGAGCTGAGAAAAATGGACAGATTTGGATCCTTTGTTCCAGCTCATGAATTGATGCTGAGGTGCTTTCAAAGGAACCATTTGAACCAAGGCTATCATGAAAACTGACACCAATGCAACATCCTACTGAGAAATTATGCTGTCACTTCTGTTACAAGGATGTTATTCTGAGCAGAGTTGGGGAAATTAGTTATATTTTTGCTTTTCCCCAATGTTTCCTATATTTTAAACATCATTATATTTCACCCAAAATATGAAAATGTAAATATGGGTATTTTTAAAAAAATAGAATTGGGCTGATTCGTCAGACATTGCTCTTCTCTCTTATTGGCCATTCAGGTGATGATGATTATCTCAGAATACAGATTTGACAAACCGAATTTAACAGTAACATGGCTAAAAACAAAGGGATTCAAACCCGGTCTTATAAAATACAAATGCTGGAGGAAGATGATACCTTTATTGGATCAACCTGGGGGTGGCTGGAGTGGCTTCAAAATGCCGAACTTTCTCTTTCCCCCACCCCGCCTACCAGGAGGCTTGCCAGAGCAATGTAGAAATGCCAAGGCCAGGCTTTCCCTGACTCCGCCGAAGACATCTGAACTATGGGGCTCCATCGCGGTCATAGAGTATGGGTCATGGACATTAGGTGGCCGTGGTCATTGCGGTACTTATCTTGTTATTTGTAATTTATTTATTTGGTGTTTCATTGCATAATTTGTATTGTACTTTTTTGCAGCTATTATATTTGTTTGATATATTGTACCGCAGAATTTGTATCTATTTGTAATAGCATTTTGAATACTGTATTTATTACTGTATTTTGAATTTTGTATTTCGTATGTAAACCCCTTGGGTTACCTTGGGGTTATTTATATGTTGTTAGTCTCCCTGAGTCGGCCATGTGCTGAATAGGGCAGGGTATAAATCGGGAAAAAAATAAACATAAACAACACATCATTAAACTGTCAAAAATTACACGAGCTTTTGTGATTCAAGATCACTTTTTCAGGCATGCACCAGTTTCTGGTGGATAATGCAGAAAATCATCAATGAGCGTCCCAAAAAATTAATGTCAAGATGTTGTGCTATGCTTTGTTTCTTAGAGAAGAGTAGAAATACACATGCCCCATTTCACAAATGCAGGAAATCAGGCCTATACATATTCACCCCTGTCCCATGAAGATGTCCTTCTTTTGGAACTGCAAGTTTCTTTATGGCTAGAGGAAAGGGCAATGCAAAGACCCAGAGCCCTCTATCTGAGAATTGTGGTTAAAATTTGGTTTACTCACTAGGTGTGCTAATTGTAGCCAGATAAATAAATATAGAATTATCACACTTCCCTAGGATAAGCCTCTCTAAGAATAAAGGAAACCAATCCACTCAAGTACCACCCCCAACATGGGTATATAAACAAGGATTCAAACTGGAAAATGGCTGAATGCTCAAATATTCCAACTCATTTTTTTGAAAATTAAGTATACAACATCCTAGCGTATGGATGAACACATGGGTCACTTTTGCTTTTCCCCCAAATTCATAATTTTAAAATGTTGTGTTCTTCTCACCCCAGATATGAAGGCAATGCAATATTTTTTAATCTTCTCATTGACAATGAACAAACGTCTCACTCATCCCTAGTTCTGCTGTTAAAAAAAGCAAAATATTTGGCATCTACTGTATGTTAAGAATTTGGAGTCAGTCTTACAAACGCTCACTGTGATGAATTTTTCAAACCATCTCTTTCTTTTGACTGTTAACGAAATAAAAATATTATATCCTATAGTGTACAGGACAATTGGGAAGTTTTGAAAATAAATAAATACTATAAATATAATTAAAATATACCAGAAGTGTTTGAAATACACAGCTCAACATGTGCAGGTTAATTTAAGAAAGGATGTTGCAAGAGAAAATTTGCAATTACTGCATTAAGAGTGTGGTTTTTTTAAAGTGCTTGCGCAAGAATAGAAAACAAAACTATGATATACCTTTCTGGTAAACTGCATACTGGAAATAAAGAGTAGCTTCATAATTGCTGACTTTTTGATTACACATGAGAAACCTGTTGATTTCATTTCCCAGCAGAATAGTTTGATAACTTAGCTGCACTTTGAACTGTCATGCACTCCAGATGTAAAATAGCTTTTGATTAATTTCATCACATGGTGGTGGATTTTAGATGTGAGTACTAATACCCTGTTGTTTTTCTTGAAGTATTTATATTTTCAAGGTAGTTGCTACTTATGTAGAATACTTTATTTCCATGATCCCTAGAGTTACTGTTACAGCTGCTGGTACTCAGAGCTGGGGACTATATAAATGACCAAATAGATGATATCAAACACACAACCCAGCTCCATTACCAATGTGTCAAATTAAGAATCAGAAGAAGGTATTACCCTTGCATTATCTGGAAGCAGCATACATTCTTATGTTTTACCCAGCATAAATTTTTGGTGGCCAAGGTAACAGTAGGATTGGGGAACCTCACAGTACAGTGGCTTCAAAGAGAGAAAGTGGGGTCCATTGCCAGGTCCACCAAAGCAAGAGTTGTGCAAGACAGATTACCTATCGATTTGTGGTTCAGAATTGAATGGTTACCAGGAATTATGAAGAGGAGAAAAACATTTATATTTGCACAAGATGGAGAAGGGCAAAGAATGCTGAACTCTAGGTAATATGGAACCCTGGACTCAACACCACCATAACTCCTGGTCCTGAGCCCTTTTGGCACACAAAGCCCTCCTCAGCCCCAGGCCAGTATTGATGAATCTGCTGCCCTCCATCAAGATGAATTCAAGTGGGATTTAATCCACTTGGGAACCATCACCCATCCCTGTGGACTTTGACATCCAAGGCTGTTAGTCCTTAGGGTTGTCAGGTTAGTTAACCGCTGGCAGTATGGTCTACTCTATTACCATCAAGCAGAAGGGATAACCATTTGAGGCAATCAAAATTTAAACAGCAGTCTCCAATAAGATTTATAATTAGTATTTTTAATTCAGCAGGTAAATCTTGATACATATACTTCTTGATATTTGTAATCCAACAGGTAAGTTTTGATATGTACTCAAAGCAAAAATTGTTTTGTTGATTTTTAATATTCAACTAATAAACAGTATGTAAACGGAAAAAATGATAGTTTGTTTCTTCACAGTAAAGTCGAAATAAAATTTGTTTAATTCACAATAAGGTTGAAATGAGATATGTTTCTTCACAGTGATAATAATAACAAATATAGTTGATCCAAATTAAAGTTGATCAAAGCTGATCTGGTAAAATAAGCTTTTCAGAGTTATCTTTCATCAGGATATCTATAATGTAATGTAAAATATGACAATTCATTTATGGATCAAACAACAATGAGATGTAATGAAACATAACACAATGTATACACAAAATAAATGCTAGCATAATGTAACTCGTGAAAATGGAGGAGATTAATTATGTTGTAAAAATGAGCAAAGAATAATTCAAAATACATTATTTCTAAAGCGAAATAAGATTAATAAACAAAGCAGTTTCCTAAAATTAGCTCAGTCTATATCATGTTCATTGAAGCAGATAACACAACATTAGAATTGGTCTACACAAAGTCCTCTACATACCAGTTATTTTATATGCATCAAGAGCCTCTTTCATTTGAAACCTCTTTTTGTGCTCACGAAGTTAAACCTGAACCGGCAGCCTGGATGTTAATATACTATGGTGGATTTATGCATGTGGAGGTGATAATCAAAAGAAGTCAGTGCTGTACAAAATCAGTTACAAGAAGCAAGCAAAATCAACTTCACAGTTTAACCCCTTTGGTTCCATGGTCTCAAACCTATAAATATAGAAAGCCTCCCTTTGGAGCAACTTCCTATTTATATTGAGTTTTTCAAAGCGTCTCGGCAAAACAGTCTCTAATGAATCTGTGTGCCCCTTCTCAAGGTAGTGAGAAACTAAGGGTGCATTGTGGGTTTGGCTCCTGTTACGGGACATATGTTTGATTATCCGAGTGTTTAAACATCTACTGGTTTTTCCAATGTAGCATTTTTCACATGGGAAAATCCATAAATACACAACATTTTTGCTTTTACAGGTTGTGAACCCCTTGATTTCATGAGTGTATTATGTTTCCGGTATGGTGATGGTGGTTGTGTCTGAAGTGAATCTGCAGACGGAAAAATCATGACACTTAAAATGCCTTTCATACCTCTGTTTGGTATTTGTGTGTAACTGCCAAGGTCAGTGCTTGTTAAAATATTGTGTAAATAACTTGTTCTCCTAAAGCTCACCCATGGCCTGACCATACAACTGGGAACATCGTCCAGGACATGCCAATGACGCACAATAATGCATTTGATGTCGTTGGCAATGGGTGAATACTTTAATGAATAGTGCAGCCTGGAAACCTCATCGGATGCCTTTTTTCAAGTCGTCAAGACTGATCTAGGAGTAGAGTTAATTTTGTTAAAAGCTTGATTGATGATCCTATCAGGGTAACCCCTTTGACAAAGGTAAGTTTTGATCGTGGAAGCTTATCTTATAAAGTCTGTGTTTAAAGTCAAATTCCTTGTAGCTCTAGAGAAGAGGCTCACAGGAATACTGTTTCTGAGGTGGATAGGGTGAAAAGAAGTATAGTGTAGGTAAGTGTTCCTATCTGTAGGCTTGCGAAATAGCCCCATGAAGAGTTTCTCATCTGAGACGAAGACGGAGAGGTCAAGAAAGGGAACTGAGCACAGATCGGATTGGTGTGTAAATTTTAAATGTATGTTCGGCTGATTAAAATGCAATCTGAGGTGTCCAAAAGGAAAAAAAATATCATCAATGTATCTTCAATAAATTAAAATATGGTCTGAAAAAGGGTTTCTTTCTGTGTTGAAAATAAATTGTTTTTCGAATTGTATCATATAGAGATTGGCGAGACTGGGGGCAAGGAAGCTGCCCATGGCTATGCCTTTTATTTGGAGATAAATGACATCCAAAAAATGAAAAAAATTGTGCTCTAAAATAATGTCTAAAAGATCTAATAAAAATTTGTAGGCGGGGTTTGGTTACTTCTAGAGGACAAGACCTCAGCTGCTATTTCCCTGGCCTCATCTAGTGGGATATTTGTATACAAAGATCCATCGTTAATAGGCAGCAGCCCGGAGGAGCTCTTATGCCTTCTAACTGATTAATGAAATGTGTTGTATCTTGTACATAGGATGGTGTGTCTCTGCTGAAAGCAGCAAGAAATGAATCAACATATTTTGCCAGGGGTTCTAGAATGGAGTTAATCCCAGAGACTATTGGATGTCCAGGAATTACTTTGACATTAAGTTGTGCCTTATGAATTTTAGGTAAAAGGTGAAAAATCAGCATGCAGGGGTGCTCATCGAGAAGAAATTAAAGGTTTTATTGGAAATGTAATTTAGCGAGAGGCCTTCAAAGAGGACCATTCTAATTATGTTAGTAATGGTATTAGTAGAATCCTTGGATAGTACTCTATAAAAAGAGGTGTCGTTAAGCTGTCTATTGGCCTCAGTGATATAATCGTCCCTGTCCATGACCACAATCCTACCCCCTTTGTCCGCTGGTTTAAAAATTATCTTAGGGTCATTGGCCAAACCCTGCAAAAGATTCCATTCTTCCATTGATAGATTATTGTGTCACCTGATGTTCTGTTTTTCTAAATCAGATATATCCCTGAGTATAAGTTCTTTAAATTCTTCTTCATTGCATTTGTCTGTTGCCATAAATGGCAGGCTGCATTGAGAGAGGTCCCCTTGATGCAACCTTGCTGACCTTATAACAAATAGAAGGCTGGAGGGGGGGAGGGGTTGTGTGCTTTTATGAAAGAAGGAGCCATTCATTAATTAATCCTGAGAACTGCTTACTTCTCTGCTCTCTACCTCCCTCAGCTGTTGAATAAAATCTTGGTATTGAGTTAATCAGTAAAGGCAGGTAGCCTACGGCACTGCAAGGTCACATACTGGGAAACTAACAGAGGGAGGGAAGCAGAAACATCTGGGTCCTGTGTGAGAGGAAGGAAGAGCCACTTCCTGCTCTCCTACAAATTCCAAGCAACTATAATAAAGACAGCAAATCCTCAAGCTTATATTTGTCTAACTGGTTTGGTAAAGTGAAGGAAAAGAAATGGAGCCAATGTTGGGTGCTTGAATTTTTAAAAAATGTGTGTGTAAGTATAACACGTGGTTTATATAACGCAGCTGAGAATTCATATTTAATTTGTGCATTTTTAAGTAATTGATAAAATCATCCATACTTCCTCCCATCATTAGTTAACAGCATAAATATCTTTATGTCATTCCTAGCAAACTTTTGTGATGCAGGTTATTAAGTTCTCAGCTGAGAATTCATATTTAATTTGTGCATTTTTAAGTTATTGATAAAATCATCCATACTTCCTCCCATCATTAGTTAACAGCATAAATATCTTTATGTCCTTTCTAGCAAACTTTTGTGAAGCAGGTTATTAAATTTAGGTCTGCCTTGAGGCAGTTCCGGTCAAAGTTTTGGCCTTGTTTTTAGAGCTGCCTTGGTAGGTAGACAGCAATGAAGCTACAGCTGCTGAATGCTGGTTGGAGGATTATGGGAATTGTAATTCAAAAATAGAACTTTTCTGAGGTCTGATATTATGCATCTGTCATTACCCTGGATTCGGACTCTGATGAATCTGACACAGAGCAAGCTCCACAGCCCGCTTTAGACTCTGAAGTAGTCTTGCCTGATCGAGAACTGTCAGTTTTGACAGCTGCTGAGCCAGCTATTGCTGAGTCAGCATCTGACAGTAATGACTCTGAATCTTTGACCTCAAGGCATTGCAGGCTTCATCTTCGCAAGGAGCTGCATCTGCATCAAAGGTCAGCGAGGGAGCACTTTCAGAAACGAGCAACAACTGAGAGTCCTTAGCTGTAGGCGCTCTTAAAGAGAGCACGGTGAAGCCTCCAGTTTGTTTAATCAACTTTGTTGCTTCCCAACATTCTGCTTGATTCCTCGCCTGTGTTGAATGAACCTCTGACTGACTGACTACCCTACTGGATCTCAAAATTGTTTCTTAACTTCACTATACATTTGGACTTCCCTTGGGACTGGAAGTCTGCCTGATTGGTAATGATTTCATTTCTATTTCATGTGGGCCCCCACCACCTCCACCACACCTGAAAATGCCATGTGTTTTGGAGGAAGGGCAAAATGGCCGTCTACCACCTGAAGTTGTCTGAGGGAGCATGACCCAGCCCCTGGCTTTAAAAAGTTGAGAACTCCTGGATTAGACCGATAACACAAGTTTGCTGTTACCAGGGTATGCCGGATTGTGGTTCAAAAATACTGTACCCCAATCTTGGAGGAGGTTCTTCTGTGTACCCTGGCAATATAGTTAAAAAGATATAAACTCTATGTGAGAATAGAAATTGGAGAGACAGCAGCTTTTCAGCTGGTCTGAAATAGATACAAATAATTATGTCTGGATTCTGGGAAATAACAGCATTTTTGGGTATTGTTTTAGGGAAGTGATTCTTAATGTTATGTGCCTCTATTTATGTTCAATGTCTTTATCTGTGCAAATTTCAAGAGGCCAGGAGCTTTGATAGTTTATTGAGGTAAAACCAACAGAGAGTGTGGTGGCATCTTAAAAACAAATCATATTTGGCACCAGGTTTTTCCACTGCCACCCACTTTATCGGATGCTCACTTTGCAAGATTTCATTGCAACTAATAAAGCAAGATGCAGTTCTTGAAAAGTGATGCCAAATAAGAATTGCTTGTCTTTAAGATTGGCAATATACTCTTTGTTATATTTGTATTTGAATTGACACATTACAAAATGTCAATACGCCTCCAGTGACCTCCCAGACCTGGAATCCAAAGCTGGGTAAGTGCTGCATTCCGGAACCTTTCACTGCTCAAGAAAAATAGGCTGAATATAACAATGCAACCAAAACAATGAATGAACAGGAATCTTTAAAGGACTCTGCACAGCTGGTCTTGTTGCTGTCTTGCTCATTTTGATCATAGAGGGCTAAGAACCATGAGTCAATCTATATATCCCAGGAGGAATTCCTGATGTGTTGAAAGCTTTTTGCACCTCCTACAGTTTGCAAATTAGCTTGCTTTGGTATTTGAAGTAATGTTATGGCTAGAAACATGGGCTTAATTTGCAAGTCTTATTTCTTTGGAAGGAAGAGCTGTAGGAATCAAACCTCTGGAATTCTGATGTGCTTTCCCCTAGAGAATGACATGTTACTGTACCTCTAATAGAGATGGGATGCGTACTCACGAAAATGTCACCTTCTCTGTGACTTTTTGAATTTCCTCTTGCTGTGCTAAGGCTTCTCATCAAGACTACCCACTGCACCAGCAAGGGTTTCTGGCATCCCAATGGCAGTGCCCTCACTTTATACCACTATTCTGTGGGACTGCAGTGGCTCAGTGGTTAAGACACTGAACTTGATGACTGGAAGGTCACCAGGTCAGCAGCTGTACGATCTGAGTGAGCTCCTGTCTCTGTCCTAGCTCCTGCCAACCTAGCAGTTCGAAAGCAAGAAATTGCAAGTAGATAAATAGATACCACTTTGGTGGGAAGGCAAACAGCATTCCGTGTTTAGACATGCCTGCGACAGGTCCACAGAAACATCTGCAGACACAGACATGACTGGCTTTTGAGTAAGGGTGATCTTTACCTACCTTTATTTTCCCTCACCTGTTGTTCTGTGTAGAAACATGCCAGATTCTGTGGAGCTTGATCTCCTTTCCTGTAATTGATTAATTATAATTATAATTATAATTAATTATGTTGGAAGCCGCCCTGAGTTGGTCTACAAACTGAGTAGGGCGGGGTACAAATTAAAAATCTAATCTAATTGTAATAATCCTGAACATCTGAATATTTTGTGTGTGTGGGAGAGGCCAGGGAATCTTGCAAGATTATTTGGGGGGTGGTATGGGGGTTCATCCTGCCTAGAGAAATCTTGCTGTCAGCAGAAAAGAATGTCTTTTCTGTTCAAGGCTGTGACAGTCACATTCCTAATCTTAACATATAGTTTGGCTTTGGGAGTGGGTGGCTTGCAAGGAGTTCCTTAGTCAGTTCATGGCTGAAAAAGTGTCTGGACTAGTGACATCTTGGCTTATGGGTTGTATTTTTAGCTTTGGTGTAGATAAATGTACTGTTCAACTGGGGGTTGGGGTGAAAGGTGAAAGGGAGAGACCCCATTTCCTAGTGTGGCCTCAGTACAAGTCACATAAACATCCATTTCTCTTCATGTCTGGCTGGGGGTGGGGGGCAATTTAAATCCACAGGAAGAGATTTGATGGCCATTTCCAATATAGGATTTAGTGAATGGCTTCTTGTGATACACACACTGGATGGAGCTGGACTCAGGCAAAAGCGCTCAGCCAGCAAACAGCATATTAGGCAATAGCTCATGAAATGCCTTCCTTGAATACCACAGGCTAAAAATCTGTTCACTGATCCACATGACAGTCCCTTTCAAGGCTTCTTCCCCAACTCTCCCCCCTACTCCTTTTCATTGATGTTAAGAACCTAAATGCCAGTATTATGCTGGAATCGAGAGATGTTCAATGGCTCTGAAAAGCATTTATCTTTCCTTGAGTCTGGTAGCTCTATATCAGGGGTCCTCAAACTTTTAAAGTCGAGGGCCAGTTCACGCTCCCTCTGATTGTTGAGGAGCCGGACTGATGGTGCTGTCTCTCTGGGGTGGCAGAAGCAGATGAGACTGGAGGAAGGCAAGGGGGCTGGCGGACAATGACAGACCCTCTGCCTGCTGCTTCCGCTTCCCAGGGGTGTGCAGGGAGTGCACACCCCTGGGAAGGGAGTGGTAGGGGTGCCTATTGGGGGGTTAGGTTGGGGGGAAAATCCTATTCATTGCTATTGGTGTGCCAGAAGTCAGGATGGGGTGGGACAAAGTCATATTGCCCGATATACCATGCCACTTCCACCACCTCCACTTCTGCCACCACATACACCTGCCTCACTTGCCCAGGGACAAGGGAGGGAGGGGACAAGGTGTGAGGTGGTCCCCACAGCACCATCCATGGCCCCTGCTCTATATAGTTTGGTAGAACCACTGAAATGAATTCAATGTCAGAGGTGCAATCAGTGATGAATTGTTTTCTCTTCCCCAGTTAATTATTTCATGGGGATCTTTCAAGGGAGGGGCTCTTGAGAAGGCTTGAATATTCCAAACCTACTGCTGACTGTGACCATGTTTTACTTCCTGTAACTACTGCTGGGTCCATTGCTAGCCAGCAAGAGGGTAACCCTTAAGAGGCCATATGGACCAATACACTTTGGCTGGCAGGTGTAACAAGTGTGTTCTCTCTCTTTCTCATTCAATTTCTCTATATGCCCATTCTCAGTAATATTTCAAATACCATATACCAGTGATGGTGAACCTTAGCACTCCAGCTGTTCTTGAACTTCAATTACCAGAAGTCAAGAAAACACTCCAGCTGATCAGGGCTTCTGGGAATTGAAGTTCTAGAACACCTGGAGAGGCAAGGATCAGCACCACTGTCTTATACCAAACTGACCAAACAATTTTAAGAGGATGAGATACTGCTGACCTAGCAATTCTGTAGGTTGCTGTACTGTCAGAATCACCTGCCTGCCTGCCTGCCACTCACTTTTCCTCACTGTAAGGGGTATTACTTAGCTTGTTGTTCTCACCAAAACAGATGGATGGATCTATACCTATAAAATGGTGTGTTAACCATTGGAATGTTTCAAAGGATGTTGCACCAGGCCCCACTAGCCCATAATGGGCCTCCGTTCACTCGCCTGAACCCAGTTCGCAGGTAACTGTCGGGTTGAAATTTTCAACTCGGGGGCAGGAGCCCCCCCAGTCACACAAAAAAAGGGAACTTCAATTCCCAACGTTCCTGGCACAAACCGCGCCAGAGCCAATCAGGCTGAGCGGCGCGGCAAAAGGAACATTCGGAAACGTGCCGCGGCCAATAAAAAAAAAAGCCGCAGGGAAAAAACGCTGAACAAACCGAAAACAGAAATGACAAACTACAATCCCCAGCATCCTGCGCGCCATGAGCGTGCAGAACGCTGAAGAAGCCGGTGCGTGAAAAATAAAAACAAACCCACACCGTGAGCACAAGTCCGCCGCAGGCGGACGCAGCGCCCAGAAAACACGCAAAACCCCAAAAGCACTATACCATGCAAACCCACCAGCCACCTTGCACGGAGCAATGGGGAAGAGAGGGACACCCTCTCCCCCACGCTGCCCCGCAGAAGACACGGTGAGCCCAGCGAGACAAACTCGCTGGAAAAAATCCAAAAACCCCACCCAACCCAGCAAGCAAACCCTCACCCCCCAAAAACACAAACCCCAAAACAGCCAGGGCCACGGCAATACCCTCCCCCAAAAGCCGCATGAAGCGACGAGCCAAACACCCACCCAACAAACACACACATCACAACCCAGCCCGGACAACGGTAACCCCCCCCAAACGCCGCATGAAGTGGCGATGGTATTTCCACGGGCCAGCCATCAAGACTGGCCCACGAAAATACCCAAAACACAAATCAAAAACATTTAAAAAATCCAAAAATATTTTTTAAAAAAAACACACAGAAACCCCCACCTCAAACCCTAAAAAACAAAAACATTCAAAAAGACACACACAGAAACCCCCACCCAAAACCAAAAACATTCAAAAAGACACACAGAGAAACTCCCACCCAAAACCATAAGCAGACACAGAACGCCCCCCCAGCCCAAAACAACCCCCCCTAAAAAAAACACACGGACAGAGCTTACCATTAGACGTCTTGCCTCATTGAAAACCGGAACTGAAATGAGGAGAAGAAGAGACTCACCGGAAGAAGCAATACCAAAAAATTGCTCAACACCACCACCCAGTGGCCAAAGGAGAAAAAACATCCAAAATATTACCAAAAATTCAATAAATCCCCAAAATTCAATAAATCCCAAAAATTAGGGTAATCAATTCCAAAAACATTTAAAAATATCCAAAAAAATCAAAAATAATTCACAGATTAATAAATAAATTTTCAATAAAAAATAAAAAAACACTGAAAAATACCTTCAATTTAATAAAACATATATTTACACATTTTTAAAAATATAATCCAAAGTTCATTTCCATAAAAAACACACATCAAAAACCACTTTAAACAGCCCGGCACTGAGGAAGCCGGCACACACACACACACACACACACACACACACACACACAACCACCACTGGGAGCGCAAGTCCGCCACAGGCAGAGGCAGCGCCTTGAAGCCAAAAAACCACAAAACCTTACAACACAATTTAAAACAGCCCAGCACCATTGGTGCAAGGAAAAAAATGAAATCCTTTACTATCCAACACAATTTTAAAAAGCCCGGCACCGCCGGGCAAAATATGCTAGTAGAAAGATAAAATGGAAGAAATATTTATTAACTTACTGTATTTGTATTGTGCCTTTCCAGACAGTTCAAGATGTTCTCCCAATACTTGACATACAAGTATTTCTACCTCCAAAGTGTGTTCGGAATGGGTAAAGAAGCCAGTGTAGACACTCCTATTCTTGCTTGGTTTATAATAACTTTGCTGCCTTTGCTTGTGCTTAGGTTATAAAGCAATCTAACCCAAATGGCCAAAATTGCATAGCAACGTCTTCTGCTGTTTTTTTGTTTTTTTTGTTAGGTCGCACTGTCAATTTCGACCTTTCTGGTATACTGAGCAGCAATTCCTAACTGGGCAGGATCTTTGATGTGGCTAATCCAGGTGACAGAATTCAGTGGTGGTCGGGGGTTAGTCTAGATATCATAGTAGTTGGAGAAAAATAAAATTAGTTCTGGAACAGATGGGGAATGGTGCGAAAGATGTTTGTTGTTGCTGGGGGTTATTATCACAATAAAGCACATATCTATTCCTGTATTAAGATTGGCAAATCTTTAACACAGTTTTTGAGGGTATTTGGAAATGTCTAATTTTATACAAGAAGACTTTTCATTAAGATGGACCAACCATACAAGTGCTTCCATAATAACATTTATCTTTTAACAATGGCCTGGTCATTACAGGGTATTGAAAGCAAAGGAACCCTCCTCCCAATGATAACATAATATGGACAGTACCTCCTCCCACATCAACCTCTTTATACACCAGACGGTTGAGGATGTGCAGAGCCATGACTAGCAATGTTGGCATTCAGGGCAAGCTGCAAAATGGGGAAGAGGCATGACCATTAAAATTGCTTCACCCTACTTAAAGCCTTCACCTTCTTGTAAGGAAGAAGTTTTCACCAGGAAGATGCAGAGAAGGGCTTTCTCACATGTAGTGCCTTGGCCTCATAATACCTTCCCCAAGGAGTCCTGACTGCTGTTGGCATTGCCTTTCTTTTAGTGAGAAGATAAAACCTAGGTATTTTGTGCTCTATGAGATCATGGTTTGATTTTTGGACAGTTGGCTTTGTTCTGCCTGCATTATACTGTTTTAAGTGCTTCTAACTGTTTACGTTGTTGAAACTGTTTTAGCTATAATGCTTTAAAGTGTCCTCAATAATTGTACTCTGCTCTGAAATCTGCTCCAAGGAAGGTTAAAAATATCAAAGAAGATATTGATTGTGGATCATTCCTGGCCCTGGAAGGCTATGGCGAGGGTTATTCACCCGGCAGCGTTATTGAAAGGTTCTAAGCATCAGATTGGCAAGAGGAAATGGTGTTGATGTGGCCCGATACTGGGTGGATGTCATCTAGCACTTTTAATTCTATTTTGTTTTAGATGTGTTAACTTTAGCTTTGTATGTTATTATATTCTGGCTGTGCATCTGACATGAATAAAAAAAGCATCATATTAAAACATTTTTGTTTAGTTGAGTATTTTAATTTGTTTTCATGGATTTTAGCCTGTTCAGGGTGTTTCTGTTTTATCCCTCTCATTCTCAGATTCGTGTCCTGCTGTGTCTAATTACATATGAGTTATTTTATCATTTATCACCCTGGAAACCACTACCTATATGTATAGGGTACTCCAAAATATTTAATATACATAATAAGATAAGGAGTGAATGGTAGTGGCTGGGATGTTATATTTTATACTTTTCTGTTTATTAACTCCTGCCCTCTTCTTAGTTTTAATTCCCTGTGCATGATTTCACTTTGTACAATTACCACATTCCTGTAATTGTACAGCATAGCCATAAATCGGTTTTAAAGGAATGCTAAATATCTGGGCAAGAAAGAAATAAGAGATAAAGAAACATCAGCCATCCTGGAGCACCCCAATCTAAGAAGGAATGAGAATGGCAAAAGGTACATTAGATGCAGAAACAAGGCATGAAGACATAACTGGATCAACAGCATCTCCATGTGGCAGAAGATAAGAACTGAACATGAACAGCATAATACCAATGATAATGTTTTCCCATTTGCTACTGCTGGACAGCCCTGGGATTTGTCATGGGAAATGTGTAATCAGTGGTACGTCGGATTGTTAATAATAATTTATGTCAGAAATTATTCTGGGTTGAAAAGATTTTTGTTGGAGAAACTCCGCTTGGGATGCTTGAACGAGAATACTTTCATGTCCCCAAGAGCCGGGACAGAGACGGGTGCTCAAACCATCATGCAGCACCCAAGTCTCAAACTGCTGACTTGCTGGCCTTCTAGCTAACAAGGTGAGCTTCTTAATGGGATTGGTGAGGAGCAGCATACCTGTCAACCACGGCTCCAGAAAATCCGGGACCTACGCAGAACGGTTCTGTGCAGGTTGCTTTTTACGCATGCATAAAAGCCTTCTACGCATGCGTAAAAGCGACTTGCACAGAACCGTTCTGCACAGCTCGCTTCTACGCATGCGTAGAAGGCAACTACAATCCCCTTCTGCACAGAAGCCTTCTACGCAAGCGTAGAAGGGTTCTACGCATGCGTAAAAGCCTTCTATACAAGCGTAGAAGTGAGCTGCGCAGAAGGGATGCACAGTAACACCTTTCCTCCTGCTGCCAAATTCCGGGGTTTCGGCAGCTCCGGGCGGGAAATGGTGAAAATTGGCACCGAAAAACGGGAAATCCCGGCCAATCCAGGAAGGTTGACAGGTACAGGTATGAGGAGCAGTAAACCATGACTTGTTCCAGGCAAGGTCCTCTTGGTGACAAAGTGTTCTGGATCAGATGACAGGGGGTGGAAAACTGCTTTTCCATCACCAGCCTAATCAGGCGCACAGATTGTGCTGCCTTGTGCCTGCAGTGGATCCTGGGAAAGCCTTGCCTTCTTCCCAATGTCCTTGCCCCTTCCCCAAAGCACAACCCCTGGGATGGGGAGATTATTTATTTATTTATTTATTTATTAGTCAAATTTGTATATGCCGCCCGCTCAGGCAAACCCGACTCAGGGCGGCATCACAACAATGCACAAAATACATAAAAACATTATAAAAACCCCCAACCCACCCCTTTAAAAAACCCTATATCCCACCCACCCATCCCATCACCTGGTTTCCCAAATAAAATAGCAAGAGAGATGGTGTCTTTGTCTCTCTGACAGCAGGTGGCACTGGTGTAAAAACAAGAACTGACAAGTCAGGACAGTCTTCATGGCTGATTGCTGTGAGGATCACCAATATTTGGATTGAGATATGGCAGAAGAAGAAGACAAGACGGAGTTCCACTTTGGACAAAACTCAAACTTGAATCTCAGAATCTCACCCCCTAGGGGTCACCAGAAAACAAAATACTAGGTAGAGATCGTGAGAAAAACTAAGGAGGTGCTTTGAACCTACTGGAAGAGGCGCCGTGAGACATTAGGTACAGGTTAATTTCCTTCAACTATCTTTTTGCATTCACAGTATAGTTTAAGAGTGATGGTAAGGGAAGAAGTCTTCATTTGGTGACGGACTGCTGTTGTTGTTCAGTTGCACAATTGATTCCGACCCATTGCGACCCTATGGACCATTGTCCTCCAGGCGCCTCTGTCGTCCACCATCCTCTTCAGCCCTCCCAGTTCTGTGCCCATTATGTCTACAATACCATCTAGCCATCTCATCCTTGGCCTCCCCCTTCTTCTTTTGCCCTCCATCTTTCCCAGCATTAAGGCCTTCTCAAGTGAATCCTCAATACTAGTTAAATTAGTCAGCCTCCAAGTTGTACCTAACTATTTTCCTTGGTAATGTATGGGAAATTACTATGACAAGTATCCTGTATGCAGTGGTCACTGAATGGCCATCACATAAGTCAGGGGTTTGCAACCTATGGCCCGTGGGTTGGATTTGGCCCATAGCATCCCATAATCTGGCCCCTGACCTCACTTCAGCCATCACCGACCCAACTGGAATCAGCCGCAGACTCATTTACAGCCATGTAAATGCATTTATGACAACCCTAAATGAGTATGCTGCTGTCCTAAACAGATTTATGACAGTTGCATATGTGTTTTACTGCACCAGTCTGGCCAGATCAGCTGTATGAGGGCACATGGTTTGACCTGTGGCTGAAAAATGTTGAGAACCCCTGACATAATTGATGCCTCGTCCAGTCTTGGACTGTCAATCTTACATTCTTGTTCTTGTTCTAGCACCTCTAGCGTCCTCCACCGGTGTTATTTGGTATTCTTGTAATATTTATTTAATGGTACCTTTTCATCTTCCTCTGGGTCTGCCTCGTAGACTTTGTCCTTCTCCTCTTTCTACATCTCTACCTTGTAAGGTATGGAATTTCAAGACATTATCTCCAAATGTGCAAACCCTTTATTTGCTGTTATTTGTTGTTATTATTTATAAAGCCAGTGTCTCTTAATTCCCCAGCCAAGACCAAATAACACACATTTTGTTTTACAACAGGATGGCTTGCAACAATATATCCTTCCCAGTAAAATCCATTTCTCTCCCACTTACAGTGAAAATTGCAGCTAATCTCAGAGGAAGCAGTGAAGCCTGGATTTGTAAAGGGGGGTGAGGAATGATGGTATGTGATGTTGTAGTCCTTGTGGCACAGTGGCTAAGCTGCAGTGCTGTACCCAAAACTCTGCTCATGATCAGAATTTTATCCCAATAGGTTCAAGGTTGACTCAGCCTTTCATCCTTCTGATGTTGGTAAAATGAGTACCCAGCATGTCAGGGGCAAAATGTTAATTAACTTGTGTACCACCCAGAGAGTCCTCTAAGCACTATGGAACAATATATACAGGTATGTAACTGCTATTGTTCTTGCTAGTCTCTGCCAATCAGACAGTCTTGATGATTTGACTCTGTAGGTCCTGGCTCCCCTAGACCACTGACTGAATGCTTTATTAAGACTGTTTTCTCTGCTCATCTTTGCCTGGTAAGGCTCACAACAGAAGTAAAAAATATAAGTTCCCAACTTATTTCCATGGTATCTGCATCCCCCCAGGGCTCTTCTCCCTCTTTGGGATGAACTGACAATACTCTTTCAACATTGGGAGCATGACACACACACAGTGGTGGGCATCAGCAGGTTCACACCAGTATGCGCGTACTGGTAGTAAAAATAGCTGGCCCCGCCAACCTCCCCACCCCACCCACCTCCTCCTAGAAGAGGCTTCAGAGGGGGCTGGCTCCATTTCCCCCTTCATCAAAGGCTTTTCTTGGGCTCCGGTTCACCCCAAAGTGTATTCCCAGCCACTCCAGAGTAGCGGGGGGGGGGCACTTTGGGGTGAAATGGAGCCCTGAAAAAGCCTTGGACAAAGGGGAAATGGCTTCAGAGGTTCGCTATAGAGTGATGAAAATAGAAGAGGCTTGTATTTTCATAGCTCTATACTGAACAGCAGTCACATGGCCAACAGGCCATGCCCACCCAGTCACATGGCCATGCTCACAGTGTGGTAGGAATTTTTTTATGCCCACCACTGCACACATGTATGCATGCACACGCGCTAACAAAGCAAACCAAAACACACACCAAAACTGGATGTGAATTTCTGGCCATTTCCAGTTTCATTTTAAGTCTTCCTGTTCCTGCAAGGCTGCAAAACACAGAGAACAGAACCAATGAGGAAAAAAACAACCTGTGTGACTAAACCACACCAGGAAAGTGTCAGACAGAAGACCAGACAATAGGCTGATAGATACCACACTGCCCAAACAAATGTAATTGATTGTGGTATCACAATATGGTGAGCCTGTGGGAGACACTTGCTTGCTATGTGTGGTGACACCTGCTTGCTAGCATTACAAGGCAGTTATCCCCACCCCCACCCCGGCCTGACTTTTCAGATGAGAAATTGTGGCTATTTCACACCATTCCTGACTTTGCTGGTTTGGGTAAAAGGGCATGGAATCCATGTCTCGAGAACAGCAGGTTCCATTGGGTTGGATTATGACAAAATCTTGAGCTTCTTCCTTAGGGTATGGCAACATCCCATCCCTTGAGATGGAAGGCCAAAATCTAAGGCCAGATTTGTAATGTCACAGAAGCAGAGTATGCAAGACTTGGGAGGAAGGGCTTTTGCCCTCCTGATGGTGAAAATGGGAGTGATGGGTCTCCAAGGGATGAGACCAGAATGCAAGCAAAAGCTTGTTAACTGGGTAATAGCACAACTGGATGTCAAGGAGGAAGAATCATGGCTAGGGAAGCATTGGGAGGCATCCAGCAGCTGCAGGATTTGCTATCCTTCCTGCTATGTTTTGCATCCCACACAGCCACAGCCTAACCTGTAGCATTCGTGTTGTATGGAGAGGACCTGGGCGTAGATGGACTTTATAGCTGAAGAACCTGAGAGACTGGTGTGGCATGTCCTTGGAAGAACTGCTCTGAGGAGTTAAGAACAGGAAGACTATCCCCATGATGATAGCCATCATCCGGAATGGATACAGTACCTGAAGAAGAAGGAGAATGAAACCTGCAATGGTACTGAGCCCTGGTGGTGCAGTGGTTAAACTGTTGTACTGCAGCCAGAATGTTATGAGTGAAAGATGAAATAAAGGTTTCCCCTGCCCCCTCATGATAAAGTACACAAGCAGTACACACTCACACATATGCATTTAGAACACTCACACATCTGCATAAGCATACATGCATCACCAAACTTTCCCATTAACATGAGTAGTGCGGAAGAATCGGCAGACATCAAATCTCCACTTTACCCATTGAAATGCATGGCTGGGACCTCTGTGAAAAGTCCCTGGCTTCATGGAACTCAGAGGCGGGTAAGAGGATCAAAATTGCCTTGGTATTAGAGCTCCCCTAGCGTAGGGTTGCCATAAGTCCTTTTTTTGGAGAATTTTCCTCGGTTCAAGCTGTCCCATCCGGTTCAAGAAAAAACATATAAAAGTCCTGGGAGGGAGGAAGAAATGCCCATGTCTATGGAGGATTTCTTCTTCATGTGACCGCAAAGGGCTAAATGCATAAAGTCAACATTCCTAGAAAGGAACGGAATGCTGTGGATAGGAAGTGAAGAGTCGTCTCTCACAAAGGATCTTTTCCAAAATGTCCCTTCCTATCTCCTGCTTTTCTCCTTCTGGAGGGAAATGGGGACTCCAAGGGCTGCATTTTCGTTCTGGACCTCTTTTTAGACCTTTCTTCCAAGGGATCCTCGTGTGGGGGTTAAGGGTGAATCCAACTCAATGGGGGGTGAAGGGGAGGGTGGGCTGACCTCAGGGAGGAAAAGGGCAATTTCAAGAGTGGCCCAAGAAATTTTATTCAAAAATAAAGGAATGGCCTCTTGACTACAGTTTATTTTAAACAGACGGAGGCTGCCTGCCCTGGATGGGGATTCCGCGGGATCTTAGATCTTGAAGAATGCAATGATGTCATGTGGCTGTCCTGGTTTAGTAGGAGAGAATTATGGCAGCCCTACCCTAGCGGTAACCCATGTAAGCAACAGGGTAACTGCCAGCTGATCAAATAGATTCAATGTATTGAGTGGGGGGAAAGCTTCGATTATCCTATTAAGGTCAAGAATGTGATCCAGTGAAAGTGGAAGATGGGGCAATAGTGAAACAGGAATAATGTTTTAAAATGCATAATTCATTACAGGGACCATGTAGAAAGATGGGGTTGGTTTTAATAGACTGCAAAAAGGGCAAACTTGCTTTCCAACATGATTGCCATGTCGATGTTGGGCACGTAAATAGAGATATGTAATCTAATGCTTCCAGATTGTTTTTAGTCCAGGAAATTAGCAGATTTATCTGCTCCATGCGAAATACATTACCCACTCAAAGACACAATAGCAACAATCTGACAAACTTGCCAGGAATGTAGTTGGCCATTTGCGCAGATCAAGATTACCATGGACTAATTAAGAACTCTGAGAATCCAATCGTTGCAAAATGAATTTCAGATGAAGGACATTTGCCACTCCAACTAAGGGACAATGACTGTCACATCTTATCAATGGTGTGACATTCCTTGCCATGCCCAGAGGCATGATTAAAGGGAAATTCACTCTCTCAGAATATTTTCAAAGGCCCCCTGTCATGAAAAACCTAGCTTTGGGCCACACTTTTCATGAGCTTTTGTTCACTAAATAACTCTCATGGACTTTTGACCTTCTATGGATTATGCTAATATGTGTGTTTACCATCTACGGATTATGCTTATATGTGTTTATGTAATTGTGCAAACACTGACATCTTTTGTAACCTTTATTGTTGATGATATATGCTTGATTGTGGTGTAATTTCCTGCTTGTATGATTTCCTCTACCCCACGTGATAGCTGCAGCTAACCCCTCGTTGTGTCCTTCTGTTCTTCATGTATAAATACACCTGGTCCTGAATTATTCAGGACTGATCAGTTTAGAAGGGTGGTCCTGTGAAGTGGAATTTAATTCATTGATATCTTGGCTCACAATGAAATAAAATTCTTTTATTTTTCTCACAGTAATTAATTGCCTTAGTCTGTTATCTTCTCTGCTAGAGGCTCCTAGCATAAAGTTAAGTGGGAAATTCTAGGGTGCTTCCTTTCTAGGTGAACCAGAGTCTGCTAGCCCCAGCTTTGGGGCACTTGAACCAGTGACATCTCCCCTGACATGAGGACCCAGGATTTTAGGTATAATGAGTTCGACCCTGATGGGGATCAAGGTTGACTCAGCCTTCCATTCTTATGATGTCAGTAAAAAGAGTACCCAGCATGTTTGGGGCAACATGCTAATTACCATATGAACTTTCCAGAGAGTGCTACCCAGTGAACTAAATAGGGTTATGAACCCAGTTCTGTGTAGTTCAGGTCCACATTGTAATTGGAAATGAGGGGGGGGGGATGGCTTTTCCAGACAATAGATATCTTTTGGAAACCACACTGGCTCTTAAAAAGGGGCAGCTTTTGTCACCTCAGAAGGCAACTTTCCACTACACTAGTGGATCCTGTTCCACTACACCACACTGGCCTCACATATCCATGTTTTAACTATAGAAGTAGATCAATGGGATACAACCACTGGACCAGCTTTCCTTTGATCTCCAGTTTTGTGTGTGTGTGTGTGTTTATGAACAGTTTGTAAAATAGGTAGAAAGCATTATTTTTAGATTGCCAAGAAGAATTACATTTCCAGCCTGGTATATCATGTTATGATTGGTTAGTTAAGTTTGTCCGCCAGGTTACTACATTGTATCAAAGAGTCACCACCGGGGAGACACTATATAAGCCCCATGGGTAAACAAGGGTGTGGCCGGGACCAGATCTATGCCTCTCATTATCAAGGCAGGTTAGACCATGTCGGGGTAACTTGGGGTCTTCTCGATACGCTCACTCACAAGGTGTAGCTTAGTACATTGCCATTACAGTAGAATTCAGAGAGACCGATTACATGGGATTTGTGTAGCTATCTGATGTCTGGATATTCCTTGTAAGAGTAACCAGGTATCACCCTATTGACAGAAATGGACAATATAAATATGAGTACAAATAATAAAGAATTGCTATCTATAATGTTAACAGCTTTAAGATTATGTATAGGAAGGAAATGGAAGAGTGATTTAACATTGAAAATTGATGAATGGTATAAGGAAATGTGGGAAATTGCCCTGAATGATAAATTGACATGTGAATTGAATGTGAAGAAAGGTATTCTGAAAGAAAACAAATTTTGGGAAATATGGAGACCTTTTGTGGAATATGTTTTAATATGTGATAAAGGAGATAAACCAGTATCTCAACACATGAGTTTTTGGAGTGATTAAAACAAAACAATGATCTTCATGGCATGTATATATCACTGGGTGTTATTACTCTTATTATTATTATTACTATTATTATTATTTTTAATATAATAAGTTGAACCTTATAAATCTTTGGAATTGTAGATAAAATATGTGACATACTGTAAAATATTTGATAAACATAAGGTTCTAGAGTAATATTGTTTTACAATACTATTACAGCGGAATTTAAGTATTTTAATTAAATAATTTGTTTTATATGTTTATGTATGTTTTTTGTAATTTTGTTCTTTTTTCTTTCTTTAAAATTAATAAAAAATAGTAAAAAAAAGAGTAACCAGAAAGACTTTACAATAAACCGTTGTTCGTTGTTCTGTTCATCGTTTGCTTGACTATTCATTACAAGGGCTGGACATGACAGAAACAGAAAGTCATCTTATATCACAAAGATGCAGCAGATGCATTTCTTTCCAATCTCAAGCATATTGGATAATCGCCTCAGTGAGCTTCTGAGGAAATGACCCAAGCCAGACAGGTAACAATGTTGGGTCCTAAGCAACGCAGCTTGGGCTGAGCTGAATTGAAATTCTCAGCAAGACTGGGTGAAATGAAGATCTACTTGAACAATTAGGAGTATCTATGGCTTAAAGCAGGGGTTCCCAACCTACAGCCCATGGGTCGGCCCTGGCCCATGGCACCATTTTTCCGGCCAGCTGCCACAACACCAGGAAGTGGAAGCAGATGCATTTACGTCTGCCGTAAAATGTGCCCACATATGCATAAATGTGCCCGCAGTTGTCGTAAATGCAGAAGACAGATGTAAATGCTCCTGCTTCCATTTCTGGGGTGGGGGTGGGGGGTTGGTCAGTCCCGCTTAGCTGTCTGGAGGCCTGGTCAGGCCCACAGCATAAGAAGGTTGGGAACTTGTTGTGTCCAAAGGTTATTGCAGGCGCACCCCCCAATAAAGGACTCAGACACTGATGAAAGTGGATAACGGCATTGGGCCACATTTATTGATTCATGCCCTAGTCCGAATTATAAATTTCTATTGGTAATTGACCAATCATAATTCTTAAGGCAAGCAGGCCGAAGTAACACTGGTAAGGTACCACCCAAAATTGCCAACGGCAATTGTTACAATGTATCTATTTGTATCAATTTGTTTGTTGACAACAAACAAATTGTTGACCGTAGTCAATATCTAACTAATGACCCCACCCTCTGATGCTTATCCGTAAAATCCCGGGGTGATGCATGCTGTCTAGCTGTAGCCATCACCCCGTCGCCTGGTTCGTCGTTGACCGGACAACGTTTAACCAACTTATGCCTGTCTAGTGTTGTCCAGTCAATTGCGAACCTGCCGGATACCTGTGGGTCATAAATGTTTACCTTACCAGTGCTACCCGCCACATGGGGAGGCTTCCCAAAAGGCTCACCGCCCCCCCCAGACCGTCAGCTCGGTCAACAGGCCTGCTCGCCAGTCCACTAACAAGAGGTCCATACCTCCCTGCGACAGATGGGCCCCATCCCCTGAGTAAGGCTATTAATTTTGCATACTAATGGTAGGGAGGCGAATGACGCGACCCCCACCCTTGTCGAAAAGGAACCAGGCAATAGCCCCGTTCACGGAGCGTTGAGCTCGGTCAAGAGCCCGGAGGCCAAACGCTCCCCTGTAAGCGTACCGCGGTATCATGTCCGACCAATTGAGGGTTGTGGCAGGCCAGACACAAGGTGAGTAGGCCAAGTCACTGCAAATCGCAAGCTTCCGCAATAGGCCAGTGACCTGTCCCAAGCCATCGCCCCCAAGGTACATAACCAGGACATCCGGCGAGTCAGCATCCCTGATGTAGAAAAGGAATGGCAACAGTTCCCGCCATAACATGCCGCGCTTACCGTACCACCTAAGACGTGCGGATGCACCCAGTCCCAGTCGGGGTCCCCACTCTGTCGCCGCAGCATAACGCGCTGCCCTGTGCAGCGTAACGCGCTGCCCTGTGCACATGGCTATGGCCCACCAGCCATACTGTCACCGGTGTAATATGACACCCAGGGTCTGTCAAGGAAAAAGGGGGGGAGAAACAGTGCAGTGACTAAACCGGTACTCACGGTTGAAGAGGGCGAACACAAAACTGAAAACATTGTGATCCCCA
Organism: Bradypodion ventrale; assembly: GCA_035047345.1. Classification (NCBI taxonomy): domain Eukaryota; kingdom Metazoa; phylum Chordata; class Lepidosauria; order Squamata; family Chamaeleonidae; genus Bradypodion; species Bradypodion ventrale. Next base: position 213,390,246 of record JAWDJE010000001.1, read on the forward strand.
CCCTCCCATGCGGCGTATTTCAGCCCCGTAGTACCCAAAAAACAGCTGCAGTAGAAGCCGCCCCTATCCCGAATGAATGGGTGCCGCAACGAGCCCCAGGGAGGCCAACACTGTCCAGTGCCTTCCCGGTCACCCTCCAAAATTGAAATTTAGTAAGGGGAGACCCACCTTGGTGACAGAAAAACGGGCCATGGTGCGTGCCACGCAGTGCAAGGAACTCCTGTAGGGCACCAACCGGACAGATGTCTGCCAAGGAACATCGTAGCAGTCTACTCCACTGCCTACGCCGTGCTGATCTGTTTTAGAGGAGCGTATCCTCAACTGAGCCCAATCATTGCAAACATAGACATCTTCGAGTTCCAGTGCCCCAAGACTTGCATCCACCTTATACAGCATCACAAGCTCGCTGATGCGGAGCCCTCCAAAAAAGGCCACCGTTGTAGCCGCATGAAACAGGGCTGCCCCACACCTATCAAAACATAGGTCATGCCAGCCCCGTGCCAGTTGGGTAAGTACCCCTGGGGAAATTGGGTGGCGGTCGTCTGGGCTACGCTCACGCTCCCGCACCCACCCCTCCAAAACGTGTCTCACACGGAAGTCAGTGGTACTGTCCGCATGACCGCCCACTTTGGCCATAAAAGCCAGCGCTGACAGCCTGGATGCTATGGTGTGGGGTGCAAGGCCCTGGGCATGCAGGTAACCATGAATCGGAGGATGTGGGCCACCGGCATTGTCCAGGTGTCTGGCAGTCGGAATTGGGCACAGAATGCCTGAAAGGAAATGAATGCATGGTGATACGCCTTACGCGTGCGTGGCGCCAGCGACATGCCGATCGCCCGGTTCACCTCTCCTTGCCAAGGGTCCATATCTCCTCCGGGAGTGGCGAGGAAAATTCCTCCGCATCGGGGGCCAAGGCGCGGAACCGGGAGATCTGCAGGCGGGACAAAGTGTCAGCAATATCATTATTAACCCCCAGACATGCCTGGCCCTGAACAGTACAGTGAGGCGCATGCTGTGCAATACAAACTGGCGCACCAAGTCCATGACCCTGGGTGATTTAGAAGTCTGTGAGTTGACAATGTGGACAACAGCCACATTGTCACACCAGAAATGCACCACCGAGTTGGCCCACTCCTCACCCCATAGCATCAAAGCCCCCAGAGTGGGAAAAAATTCCAGATACGTGAGATCTCTAAGGCGACCCGTGCCCGACCAGGCTGGAGGCCACCCACCATAGGCCCACTTCCCATTGAAGTACATCCCATAACCCAGGGATCCAGAGGCATCAGACTGTATCTGGAAACGACGTGAAGCCAGGAGGTCAGAACTCCAAAATGAGACCCCATTGAACTCCCTCAGGAACTGGAGCCATATGAGCATGTCTGCCCTGATGTCCCGTGTCAGTCTCACCCTATGGTGGGGCCTGGATAAGCCTGTCATGGCATCACACAAGCGCCGAGCAAATGCCCTGCCAGGTGCGACCACCCTGCAAGCGAAATTAAGGTGACCATGTAGCACCTGCAATTCCCGAAGGGATGCCTTGCGTTTAGCCAGCAAGTCCGATATGAGGGCCACTATCCTTGACACCTTTTCGCCTGGTAACCTAGAAGCCTGCGCTACCGTGTCAATCTCCACCCCCAGGAATACTAGCTTAGTAGATGGGTCTTCGGTCTTTTCGGGCGCTAAAGGGACACCGAGTTCCTCCATTAGCATCTGAAATGTGTTGAGGAGACGTGTGCACGTGTCCCAGCCCCGTTCACCCCCGAACAAAAATTCATCCAGGTAATGGGCTACAGACCGAGACCCTGACCTGCGGACAAAAGCCCACTGTAGGAAGGTACTGAAACGCTCGAAGGCCGAGCATGAGATGGAACAGCCAAAAGGCATGGCCTTATCAAAATAATATTCACCCCGAAATTTGAAACCCAGCAACTCAAAGTCACCCGGGTGCACCGGCAGGAGACGAAATGCCGACTTAATGTCGCACTTAGCTAACAGCGCACCCGGGCCACATGAGCGCACCATGCGCAGCGCCTGGTCGAAGGATGTATACCTGACCGAGCAAAGGTCATCAGGGATAGCATCATTGACCGATTGGCCTGCTGGGTAGGACAAGTGATGAATCAGGCGGAACTCGCCTGGCGACTTCTTGGGCACTAAGCCCAATGGGGAGACCTTAAGGTTGGGAAACAGGGGTGCAGGGAAAGGGCCAGCGACCCTGCCCGCATCGACCTCCTTAGTAATGCTGGCAGCAGCCACCTCCTCCCTTCCCCTAAGTGACAAAAGATTGGGTGCATCTTGGGGGGACCTATCTCCCGTGAAAGGAATACGAAACCCCCTTTGAAAGCCTTGAAGCAGGTAAACTGCGTCTGCCCTCCTAGGTACAATGTGAGCCAACGCTCCAGCATGTCCACATTAATTGGGGAGGGGGCCTTTCGGAGGACCTGCTCCCTCAGCGGCAGTCCTACCGGCCCCTTGACCACCCCTACCCCTTCCCCGCATTCCTCCAGGCCTGGGACAGGCGGAGGCAGCATGGGGGCCAGAACAAGAGGGACACCCATGCCTGTACTTGCAATTCTTCCTGTTGCAGGAACCATTGGACGAGAAGGTCCAGCACAGCAGGCGGGCTGGAACCCCCTGCCCCGCCACCTGGCGGGGTGTCTGCACTGGGGCCGCTCGTTGGACAGCATGTCCACAATGGTATCTCTCCCCAGGCGCAGGGCGCGTGGGAGTCATGTACAGAAGCCACAGCTTCTGGCAGGGCTCATCCCACCTCATCTCTGGGTGCAGGGGAATCCGCATACGGAATTCCTCGTCGTAAGCCAGCCACGATGGGCCCGGGAAGTCAAACATCGCCCGGTAGATGTTGTCCAAATACTGGACCATCGGGATGGCCAGATCCGGCCTGGCCCTGAGGTAAACCGCCATGTATATGAGGTACGCTGGCAACCAGTTAGCCCACGTGCGCGGCGGCTTACGACGACGTGCCTGTTGCTTATCCTTCTCATCCTGCCCCTCCCTCTCCTCCTTGGTGGGCTCTCTGTTAAGAAGGGAGAAGATGTCCACATACTCCCCCCGCCAGATCTTCTCCTTGGTAGACTGGGCCAGATGGTCCCCTAGGGGCAAGGAATACCCCGCTGTCGGCAACGCCGACACCGGCACGGTGGGAACTGCGGGCAAAGTAAAAGGAGCATGCACCAACCCTGACCCCCCTAACAGAGTAGGAGGCACCACCCCAAACCGGGCCCTGGGTCAGGGGTGAAGTCGCCGGGTGGGCCGGCGGCGGCTGAACCATCGCGCCACCCGTGTGAGGCCACGGCCACTGAAATGCTCCCCCCAATGTAGTCAGGTGTGTGGGTGCACTGGATTGAACCGCATACTCACATGCTGCACCCCCATGGGCTGCCCCCACCGGGGGTTCCGGCCCACTGGGGGCGTCGGAGCTCACGATCGCAACTGAGCTCGTCGATGGGGCCTGATCAGCACCAGTCTGCTGCGCCTGTTGAGTGGGGAGCTGCAAGGCAGCGGTCGCCGCCGGCCCATGCGCCTCAGGCAGCTCGACCCGTCCCGCTGCCTGCTGCTGCCCAACAGGCGAAGGATCAACCTGCAACCCAAAAGGCGCCCCTGGGTGGTTGACCCTCGCGAGCGATGCCTCGAGGGCCGCTACGCGGGCCAGAAGGGCCTCGACGTTGACTTACCCCCCCGGTACCCAGAGGGGGCAAAGTGCCAGCCGGCCCGCAAGTTACAGGGGCCGGTCCAGGTCCCTGGACCCCAGAGGCCGCGTACGGCCAAGAGCCCAGGCCCGGCCCTTGAGGGGCCGGTGGCATGCCCTGCCAGGGGAGGGAACCCAACCACCCCCCATGGCTGGAACTCCCCGCAGGAAACTGCGAACCCAGAAGAGAAGGCCCCGAAGCATGGACCATGCCAGGGGCAGTGGCCCTTGCTTGCGGGCCGATGGCCGCGGCCCCTGCCAGGCCAACATGCGGACGCCCCGCCTCAGGCCAAGGGGCTACCGACCCCATCCCACCGGTCCCGGTGGGCTCTGGCAGAGGAGGCTGCTGGGGAGGCGCAGTCGCGGTCCTCCGACCCGGCTGGCTCCTCCACGCAGAGCGAGCCACGTTCGCAGCTGCCTTCTTCTTGGAGGGCATAGCTGGTATCTGCTGGGAAGCCTAAGGAAAGAAAAACTGCGCCAACGAGGCTTCCCGGTGAAGAGCAAGAGCGACGGAGGTAAGAGGGAAAAACTTCTCGGCTCCGTCGCTTCGCAAAATGGCAGCTCGGCTGCCTCGTGGCCACCCCTTTTATAAGGGTGCTGGCCACACCCCCTAACTACCCGGATGCCTTCGTCCGGTGGGGGGCCCCCGCAAAGAGCGCGGTGGCCATTTTGGCGCCGCGCTTGCATTTGTTTTAACCGCTTGAGCACCATAAAGTCTACAGCACTATTGTGGACCTTTTGCAAAGGCACCATTTTCAAATGTCTGTCAAAATAGCTGATTTGTCAGCAAAAACTTTCCCACTTCTCCAGAAGCCACCAAAATGTATCAACTTGTGTAACTGCCATTCTCACTGTATATAAGTTGGCTACCTTGTACATGTTCCCCAGGCTGGTATTATGAGCTGAATAATAAATCACTGTGTTTGACCTGATCCTGCTGGTCAGAGTACTTCTTAAGTGCCGTATTCAACAGAACTCCTGGCTTAAAGTGTGCATTAGGGGAAAATGTATGTTCCCAACCCATACATATGTAAGGAAAGCCATTTCTTCCTTAGCACAGTACCTTCTGGTAACTTATCACGAAATGAGCTAATATTCAAAATGTAGAGCAAAGCGAGTTTTAAGTAGGACAAACAGACTTCTTAACTAAAATCACTTTGGAAAGCTCAGCTCATAATGATGTGCTAACTTTATTGGCCAGTTTGGGCTGATGCATAGTAGTTTATCTGAAGTAAGGATATAAGTAGGAAAGAACGCAAGCGTGATCCTGTATTCTGAAAGGGCATTCCTATTTCACTATCTGGGGTCAGGGAAGCAATGGCACTGTTCTTCCTGCTTGGTTGGGGTAGATGTGACCATTTATACAGACATTCGCAATGCTCTCCAAAAGAAAAGCAAGGGAAATGCTTTTTTATTTTATTTTAAAAGCATCATCATGCTCCTTAAAAACTGAAGCGGAAAATTGACTTTTTAAAAACAAACACATTGTTAGGCTAATATGGAAATCACCTGCTTAGAGTTTTACGAGAACAACTATGAGCAAAGGAGAAACTGTTTTGTTGCAACGTGGGCGGAAGAGCAACCCACCCCAGATAAAATAATGTTTTCCATCCAAAACTCTGAGTGCATTTTATCATAATGTTCATGCCTGTCTCAAGGGAAACCAGAGATCACCACCAGGTTATAACCAAAATAATTAGCACCCCTGTAGAAAAATTCAAACAGATCAATCTCCAATCTGAATTATATCTACAAGAGGTTAAAAAACATTAAGGCTATAACCCAATTGCTGCTTCCCCGGGAGAAATCCCTACAGAATTCAGTGGGGCATACTCATGAGCAGAAATGCACAGAAGTACATAGTTTGCTCTGGAAGGTGTACCAGAAATGAGAGATACAAGTGTAAATAGGATTGGGAGAGCCATCTCATTATCAAAATGAGTGACACCATAGTCATACATGGATAAAATTCTTATTCAGACAGTGTTATATCTGGCCCTTATAAGCACCAGTCCGAGACAACTATGAGCAAACAGCAACAGTCTTTATTTAACAGTCTATTAGAGATGAGCTTAGAAGGTGTTCTGGATTCTGAGATGGCTATACAATCCTAGTGGAGTCAGTCCCTCCAGACTCTTACCTGGCAGTGGGCAATAACTAGCTACCATAGAAGCATAGTGTAATGGAGGGACACAGGCTTAGTGCTACCCGGCCTACCTATACTGTGTAGGAAGTATAGATCTGGTCTGGCCCCACCCTTGTTTACCAATGAGGCTTATATAGTCTCTCCTCGGTGGTGGCTCCTGGATACAAGGTAGCGACCCTCCCGGACAAACGTAACTAACCAATCATAACAGGGAATATATGTAATTAACCAATGGAGAACAGGAACCAAAACTGTAACCAATCCTAGGGCTTGGATTAGCATAACAAGCACACCCTTTTGCAGGGGTTTCACGCCACTTTAGGCTTCTAATTAGAATGGCAGGAAACTGCCATTTTCCTCTTGCAAGAGTGCTCCTTGCGCTACTTGCAAATGTGCCTTAATACACAACAGACAGCCACTCTGATCTCCTCTCAGGCAGAACTGCATGCTCCATTGACATGTATGGAGAGTAGATACTCTCTAGGTTTTATTTGTTTAGGCTTGCAAAGGAAGGATGATGGCCATGTTCCCTCTTTTACATAGCACAGTCTTCCCTTTGAAGGACTGTCACTCCTCTTTTAAAGTTACATTATATTGGAAGGGGTTTTCCAGTCCTAGTTTAATGTAAAGATGATGAATCCTAAGGAACAAAGTACATGGACACCCCTGCTCCTTCAAATAGCCATTTTGCTGGGACCACCACCTCCACAGAAGACTCGGCAGGCACTGGAGCAGCCTATTTCACTCAGGCGACCTGTAGAGCAATTCTTATTTAGAACATATAAATTAATATTATAATTTTACACATATTGGTAGCTTCTTCTGGTGAAGCATCTCCATCTCCATCTCTCTCTCTCCCTTGAATGATAGGTAAGTGGGAGGAACTGCTCCCTCCTGCATAACTACCAAGGCATAACTACCCCTCCATCTGTTGTTTCCACCAATGCTGTGAGATCATGGCAACCACAGACTGCTACTGAGAACAAATGAGGTCTAGTTTGTATGATGAACACATTCATCAGCATGATGAAGATTCTTTTCCATTCAGTACTCACTTAGTAGTTCAGGCTCTCACAACTAACTTGCCATCTTATCACACTTATCAGAACATGTAGGAGGGGAGGGGGAACAAACCACACACCTTAGTGAGAGAACACCATTTGAAATGAAGTTTCTCTGTTTCTAGCAAAGGCATTGGGCGAAACGGAGGTGACTTCCTTTACTTCAAACAAGGTGACTCAGGAACTGCTTTCCTCACTACTGATAATTTATAACCCAGAGAAGCAGATAACTCTTCTTCAGATTAAAAACCAACCCTTCCTCATGACAGAATGAAAGATTAGGAGCAATGTCCTCTGTTGAAGAAATATGAAGCTAGGTATTATGGCCATCTTCCTTTTGAGCTTCTACTTTGCAACCGTGTATGGTAAGTGATATTCTAAAGTCCTCTGGCAGCAATTTGTTTTTGCTTCTTGATTTGAAAAATGTAGGGAAGTTTGCCAGAGGAACTGAAGTTATGAAAGCTTAAGTCAAGAAGCAGCATCTAACACGCAGTGCAAGTGATTATAAATGGGAATCACTACTTGTCTTAGTCACTAATAGTTCTGCTCAGTCCTTTTAAACCAGGCGTTCCCAACCTTTTTGTGGTATGGGCCAAACCATGCCCCCCGAACAGCTGAGTGAGCCAGTCACCAGTCACACGGTTCCTCCCGCCATAAACACTGCCATAGAATGCATCCGCAGCTGTCATAAATACATTCACGACAGCCGCAGGTGGATTTGCAACAGTGTTTATGGCAGGCGTGAGTGCGTTTATGCATGCACATGTGCATTTTATGGCTGTCATAACCACGGCCGCTTCTGCTAGCAGCAAGGGCAGTGGTGGGCCACATGAAGTGGTGCCATAGGCCGGGGCTGGCCCATGGGGCATAGGTTGGCCACCCCTGTTTTAAATGAAAGGCTGTGATGCTTCTCTTGTGTCCATCCATCTCATGTTCTGCCATCCACTTCTCCTATTGCCCACTATTTTCTCTGGCATTATTGTATTTCCTTTTTGAGTCTCATGATATGTCCAAACTATGAATAGTCTCAGTTTAGTAACTTTCATTTTGATGGAGAATTCAGAGTTGGCTTGATCTTAATTCTTGAATCCATATATTGTTTTTTCTGGGAGGCAATGGTGTACACAAAGATCCCCTCCAAAACCACATTTTAGATTAGCTGCCCCCCCACCGCATCTACTTTCTTTATTATTTAGCTTTCACATCTATACACAGCATGGATGAGTTTTGTCATGGTTTCCAGCAACACATTCTTAGACTTGAAAAGAGACTAGAAAATACCCTGAAGCATAAGAATATGTTGCTGAAAATCATGACAAAACTAATCTAGAACTATTAGTCTCCTGATTTCCTGGATAGATTCTCCATTTGGACTGATAATTAGAAAAAGACATAGAAAATCTTTAGCAATTTAGATTTTTAATAATTATACTGCAGTTATGCAACTCTTCTGTAGTCTTCCTTTCTTGTCTAATCTTCATGAGCAGATACTTCAAATTATTGCTGTTTTCTGCTTGTAGTATGGTACATCTGAAAACCTTAATTTATATAATGTTAGATAAACACTATTTCCCAAAATATTAAAAATGTGGAACAATAATTAAGCCTTTTGTTGTCAAACTTGGCACCTTAAAGTTGTGTTTTCAGATTTGCCCCTTTAAGGATCAGGTAAAACCTGATTCATTTATTTGGCCAAATTATTAGCATGACTAGAAAAATGCATTTGTTGCATAGCTATACAGCATAAACTTTTGTAAGCTTTCAAACTGAGATATAATTCACACCTGCCATCTTTGCATCTTACCTCAAACTTATCCAGTGGCTCCAAACTGATATTGTAGTCCTATATTATTTTTCAAATAAGTAGAATAACATTTAATTTCTAATAAAATGTTCCTCTGTAATTGTCTTTTTGGATAGTTATTCCTTTTCATGGAGCAATCACTAACGCTGGCACACATTCACTTACAGGTAATTAAGACTGACTGGAATCCTGTTTGTATAAGGTTTGTGTCAGTTGCCCTTGCCATTGCTAAATGCACAACCAAAATGCATTCCAGCACCTAGTTAATGAGGTGCAATTAGCTGTAACAAGTTATGCATATCTTATGTGAATACCAACAGGATTCTGACAATTAATTATTAGCTGATCTTAAATGGATAACAAACTTGACAGAGGGCTTCAATTGTCTGAGAGCAATGTAAAAAGACCACTGCTAGAAAGGAGTTAATTAAGGAACTTTGTCAATAAACAATGGCAATGGTGTTCAGCCCTTTGCTAAAATTACTGGTTATATAAGTGGCTTCTCTGCCATGGAAACTCGCTAGGGGTTGAACTGGCAAAACCACTTCTTAAACACCTTTGAAATCCCTATTAAGGTTGCCACAATTAAGTTCTGATTTGATGCCATAACAAATTCATTAATCTGAGTGCTTTTTCATTTCATCCTCTTGATCTAAGAAAAATTTAAGATCCTGCAATAAATCCACATTTCAAACGCTTTTTTAGTTTAGGACTGTCTTACCAGGTTATCCTGCTATGGTAACAGAGTAGACCATACTGCCAACGACTCAATGCTGAGTGTCAGGTGGTGGTTAGCTATCCTGAAGTCCACAGGGAAGGGTGATAGTCCTCAAGTGGATTAAATCCCACTTGAATCCATCTTGATGAAGGGCAGCAGCTTCATCAATACTGGCTGGGTCTGAGGAGGACTTTGTGTGCCAAGGGGCTCAGGACCAGAAAGTGACTTGCAGAACTACATCAGTGGTACGGGAGTCATGCTACAATGTGGAAGGCAGATGAAGGGCCACTGCATTATATTATCAGGACAGTCTTCATGGTATGGGTACACTGAAAGAGCCTCCTTGAAGTTTGTGGTTGTTGTTTTTTTTACCACAATCGAGCGTACCCTGGTAATAATGGTAACTTTGTGTTGCTGGCTAATCTTTCTCACACTAGGTCAGGCCAAAGGAACTGCAGAATGGACTCATCAAAAGGTGGCTTCATTTTGCCAGTTTCACGTCTGGCCTAATAATTCTTTTTCACAGAGTAGATCAAAATTACAGGGTGCCCCAAAGAAAATTATCAATTTAAGGACCACCCTAATGGCCATATTGGCATGAACTGCAGTTCAAAACAATTGGAAGGTGCATTGGCCATTAGTGAAGTTTGAGAGGACTTGCCATCTAGTTGTTTTTGGAGGGCCACAAGTTGTCCACTCTAACTTCCAAAACCAGGAAAAAAGTCTGTAAATTCAAAATATTTCTTTCTTTCTTTTTTGTTTGTTTGTTTCTTAGGTGTTGACACATGTCCATCTTCTCAACCCTGCACTAATTCATCAAAAGGTACACTTGTTTCATGTGTTTTGAAAGCAATAGTTTAAGGCACATTTTCTTTTTTGAATGACTGCACATTGATACAAACTATACAACTAAGAAAATATCTGATGTTTACATTGAGATGTTTATACCCCATGTAAGTCAGTGAGCTTTAAGCAGTGTCTATAGAAGACTGTGTTGGTTTAGGTATCTAACTGCTGTACTGCAGCCAAAACTGCTAACATTGTAAGTTCGATTCTGACTGGGATGAAGGTTGACTCATCCTTTCATCCTTCTGAGGCCGGTATAATGAGTACCCAGCATGTTGGGAGCCAAATGTTAATTACCTTGTAAACTGTCCAGAGAGTACACTAAGTGCTTTAGGGAAGTAAATAAGTATAATTGTTATTGCTATCTGGCTGCAGAGTAAAGGTTGGGAATTTGTTTTCCTTTTTTTTCCGGGGAGGGGGGGATCTAGCCCATATAGTCATGAGCAAGCTGCGTAGTCACAGGGTGCCCCCAGAATACCTAATTGATGTGTAGATTGTGGACCTTCCATATTGATGTAACTTTAGAAAAAGAAAAGATTATAACTTTCCTTAGCTGGATTCTCCATGGTATTTCTGTGAGAAAAGCCATCCTGGGAGTTACCTTAGGCAAGCTGCACAGTCCAGGGAACCCACAGAAGAAGGGAATAGATAAACCACTCCTAAGAACTCTCTATGTAGAAAATCCTGGAAAGTTAAATTAGAACCTGGAAAGATAGAATTGACAAAATAGCAGATCATCATCATCATCATCATCATCATCATCATCTTGTATGCCGCCCAGAGTCTTCGTGTGTTGGGCGGCTATAGAAATATGAATATTAAATTAAAATTAAATTAAATTAATTCATCATCATCAATAGTAGTAGTAGTAGTAGTAGTAGTAGTAGTAGTAGTAGTAGTAGTAGTAGTAGTGATTAAACTAGTGCACATGTGTGCTCATTTATGTGTGATTTCAGGTTCTCTCTCTTTTATGTGGATTTAATAGCTGAATCCAATTTGCCCAACTCAGTTTTACATCTTTAGTTATACTGATGCACCAGTTATATCTGATCTTCATAGACTCTTTGTTTTCCATTTTATCTCTTTTGGGTTGCTTAGCACTTATAATAACAAGCAAGTTCACAGCCTACAGGCCATACTATTAATCAATCAATGTTTAAAGTAAAGCAACCACACTTATATACTACCCCATAGTGCTTAGTGCACTCTTTGGGGGAAGTTCACAAGTTAATTAGCATTTTGCCCCCAACATAATGTGTACTCATTTTACCAACCTCGGAAGGATGGAAGGTCGAATCAAACTTGACTCAGGATCGAACTCACAACCTTTTGGTTGCAGGACAGCAGTTTAACCACTGTGCCACCAGGGTTTAGCCTACTTTGATGTTGTACTGAGCTCTGCTACCCCTCTGCTGGCTAGCATGATCTTCAGTGTCCTGATGACACAGAAAGGCAAGAAAACTAAAAGATAATGGCTAACAAGGTCTTGAAACTTGATTTTTTTTGGAGGGGGGGGGAAATGAACAACTTTTGTCAAAATTAAATCCTTTATGGTGGATGTAGGTTTAATCAGTCATTTGGATAGATGTTTCCACCTCATCTTTGCTGTGGCCCCAACTCACCTCATAAAGAAAGATCTCTGCATCCTTTGCCTAGTTTTCTGAGGGCTCTGGAGGAGCTATGATGGAGAAGAGGGTTGAGGGAAGCCCTCTTTGCCAGGGGTCATCATTTGGATCCAACCCTACAAATACTGTTCATTAAGTGATAATGAGTGCATAGTAATTGTTTAACTGTTGGAATTAGTTGGTAACACAATGGCACCAGTGACCCTTGCTACTTATGGTGTGCCACACATTACAGACAGTGATGAGCTGCAAAAGTTTTTACTACCCCCACCCTGGGTGTGTCAAACTCTGTGGGTGTGGCTAACTCTGTGGGTCATGCCCACTTGGCCGGCCATACCATGGCCTGGGGTAGGGAGGTGGGCATGGCCAGAAAAGTGGGCATGGCCTAGGGGAATTTATGCTACCAGTGCCCATGCACCTGTGGGCACCAGGAGCAATGCATCACTGATTACAGAGTAGGAATTATGAGTCTAGATGGGCCATCAGGAACTGGCAAGCAGACTTTCCTTCCCCCTTTCTCCTTGTTATTCTTTCTCTTTAACACTCTCTTCCTAAAGAGGAAAGAAAACCAAAAAGCTCCTTGTATTTCCATTGGGAGTTCTTTTTCTTGTCCTTGATGGTCGTTTTGTCCTGTTTCTCCAGGCAGTGTCATACCTCCTCAGCACATGGATGAATTTCCAAAAGACAACTTTACTTTTAACTGCTCTCTGCCTAGTGAGGTGAAAAGTTTCCACATGAAACTGTTCAAAGGGCAGAACGAAGTCTGTGGTCTCTACATAGATAACAAAAAACATGTTCCCATAGAGAATGAGTTTTGTAATCCAGTGTATTCTGTCAATACAGTATCATTTATACTCAGAAACTTAAACAGCGGGCATAGTGATACTTATACCTGCTGTTTAGAGAAACTTATCCCAACCTATGGTCACTGCAAAGCAAGTGAAAAACACATATATATACAAGGTAAGTTGATCTTCTTGTCTTCTTCATAATGTTGGTGACAAGTTATGGCCCAAATCCTCCTGCATAGCTTCTCAATTGGCATAACATTTGAGGGAAATTGTCCAGTGGTGGGCTCCAAAAGTTTTTACTACCACACTGTGGGTGTGGTATGGTAGCCATGGCCAGGGAGAAAGCCCTGTGTTGCACCTGAATTAGGATTACTTTATTTTAAAACTTGGATGGGCAGGGCCAGCCAGAATTTCTACTACTGTATCAGTTCTGGTGAACTGGTGCGGACCTGCTAATGCCCACCACTGAAATTGTCCCAAGTTAGAAAATCAACACAGGCATTATGCAATTGGAAATGTCTACAGTTATTTCTTAACTTGGGGCAATTTGGCTCCAAAGGTTATGTTGTTTGTGCTATATTAACATAGCCTGGTAAGAACATTTGGGCATATGATTTAAAGAACCAGAGAATTAATCCCAGAAAGCAGTTGTTGTCCTATAATTATGGATTGTACCCATCAGCAGTTTTGCCAGAACCGGTAGCAGAAAGTTCAGTTGGCCCCGCCCATCCATGTTTTGAAATAAAGTAGTCCTAATTGGGATGCAACACATGGCTTTCCCCCTGGCCACACCCACCATACCACAGCCACAGTGTGGTAGCAGATTTTTTTTTGAGCCCACCATTGATTGTACCAGATTGGGAGTGGGCAACTGCAGCCTTCCAGAGGTCTGTGTTGTCTGACTGTTATAGGATGTTACTGTGTTTGATAAGGTTAGTGGAAACTGTAGGTTAAAAATGTCTGGAGATCTGCTATTGCCTACCCTTCCAGCAGGACAATTACCCTTTCAGGAAATGTGCAGACACTTTAGTTCTACCTTTTCTTCAGAGAGAGCATGCATGTGTTCGAAGTGCTGTGTCACAAACTGCATGCTCATCACTTGATGGCTTGCATGTTTGAATGGGTTTTTCATTTTGTACCCTTTTAGATGCAGATGTGTTTTGTGAAGTTGCCCCCTGTCTCAGGCTTAGCAACCAAGAAGCTTAGGTCAACCACTTCCATCAGAATTAAAAAGAGAGTTGGCCAGTATTTCTTTCTTGTTGCCAGCTGCACTTTGTGTCTATTTGTAAAGGTGGTCATTGAGGGCTACTTGAAATGATCTAGATATCTTTGTATATTAGTGAATGATTTTTTAATCTAATTGGGAGGGGAGGCTTTATTTTCACTTGGGAGCAGGATGTTGAGCAGCTATGTCATTTTCCCTTTGCTGCTGCCTGTTCTTCATTAATTCCTACAGCCCTACTCTTGGGACGTATTACTGTTATTATCATTGCTCTGAGCACACCAGCAGTTCTCCGTGTTGCCAGTTATTAATGTTACCAACAGGCCAGAATGAATAACATGGAGAAGTACTGTTTGTTTCTCCATAGTGATCTAGTGGCCAGCTATGCCCACCTTAATGCGAAATAACCTAGTGGCCAGTTATGATCAAGCATGTTGGAATATTTCTAAAAAGAAAATAACAAAGAATATTTACCTTACCACCTAGGCTTGAGAAAAAATATATAGCATAAGGTAAAGGTAAAGGTAAAGGTTTCCCTTGCTTGAAAGCCAGTTGTATCTGACTCTAGGTTTCAGTGCTCATCTCTGTTTCAAAGCCGAAGAGCCAGCACTGTCTGCTTCTGCAGACATTTCCGTGGTCATGTGGCAGGCATGACTAGACACCTTAGCCAGTGATGGGCACCAATTTTTTTACTACCACACCGTGGCCTAATCGGTGTGTGTGGCCTAATCAGTGGGTGTGGTCTAATCGGTGGGTGTGGCCTAATCGGTGGGCATGTGACTGGGTGGCCAATCTAGTCATGCCTGCCACATAGCCCATGAAAACATCTGCAAACACAGACAGCACTGGCTCTTTGGCTGTAAATGGAGATGAGCACTGCACCCTAGAGTCAGATACGACTTGCTTTTGAGCAAGGGCAACCTTTACCTTTACCTGTTGTTAGATCCAAAGCTGCCAGTAGTATCTGACTCTAGGGTTCAGTGATCATCTGTTTATAGCCAAAGAGTCAGCACTGTCTGTTTGTAGCTGTTTCTGTGCACATGTGGCAGGCATGACTAGACACCAGAATGTTGTTACCTTTCCCACCAAAGTGGTCCCTATTTATCAACTTGTGTTTGCCAGGAGCTGGGACAGAGATGGGAGCTCATATGGTCATGTCGGCCTTCCAGCAAACAAGGCAAGCTTCTTAGCCACTGAGCTCAGGTGGCTAAAGCTCTGACTGAAAGGTGGCAGGTCAGCAGTTGGAGACCCAAGTGCTGGGCATTGGCGTGAGCTCCCATCTCTCTCCCAGTTCCTGCCAACTTAGCAGTTGGAAAGCAAGAAATTGCAAGTGGATAAATAGGGACCACTTTGGTGGGTAGGTAAACAGTCTTCCATGTGCTCCAGTGTCTAGTCATGCCTGCCACATGACCATGGAAACATCTGCAGAAACAGACAATGCTGGCTCTTCAGCTTTGAAACAGAGATGAACATGCCTGCGCAACTCTGCCTGGACATCCCACTGCCGAGGGAAGGAAATTTAACTTAGGGAAGAGCTTGTGCTGCACCGCCTGGACCAGCGCCGCCTGGACTAGCTCTTCCCTTCCCCCAGAGGCAGCAGGGTGTCCAGGCAGCATGGCACAAGCAGCACAACTCTTGCAATGCCCAGACAGACATCCCACAGGAAGTTCTCTTCCTGCAGGAGTAGGTCCGGGCATCGCAAAAGTTCTGCTGCTGCGGCTAAAAGGAGGCAAGGAGTGGCAGCAGGGGCAGGCGAGCTGCTCTGGGTGGTGCAATATGAGCTCCCCCTCCCTTTCCCCCAGGCGCACACACTGCCACCTCGGCTCCACCACCACCCGAGTGGCACCCGCAGCCTCTTAAGGAGGCAGCAGCAGCCTCTGGAGGAGGAGAAGGAAGAGCTGATGCCATCGCCGCTCTCCTGGGAAGAGGTGGGTGGGGTGGGGTGGGGTGGGGAGGGGGCATGGCCAGCCAGGTCTACTACTGGTCCACATTGACTGGGGTGGACCAGCTGATGCTCAACACTGACAGGAGCACATGGAACGCTGTATACCTCCCCACCGAAAAGCCCTGCAAAATTCTTGTTGAGGTCCCTAAAAACTGACTTATGAACATAGGTAGCTGTTGATCATGATATATAAATATATCAAGGGTTACTCATCCTGCCTGAAAGTAATATTTTAAATACTAGCTACATTTATCAATATTTCAAACTCAAATAGTTATGGGTAACTGCATTATTTATAACTAGCATGGGCGCCCGGCTTTCTCCCCTTTCTGCACACCCTGGAGGCAAACACAAACACACTCACACACACCCCATGTCCTTTTCCCCCTACCACCCCTCCTCTCATTCCCATTTCTCCCACCCCACCCCTTCACTCACGCACTTCACACACCCCTCGTATCACCACTGAGCCCTTCTTGCTCGGCATGGACACACACACCTCTATCCCTACCAGCCCTCCTCGCATTTCTATTCCTCCCGCTCCACCCCCTCACACATGCACATTGGCCCTGAAGTTCCCTTTTGATTCATACCTCACTCTCATGGTTGACGCTAAAGGGCCGGGGGGCAGCCAGGAGCATGCATGCCTGGTAACTGCCTTCCCTCGCTGTCCGAGTGTGTGATCTGTGCTCCACTCCTCCTATGCTCGTTCTGGACTTGGCTGGGGCATGGTAGAGGGGATGCTGGGGCCTGTAGTTTTTTCTCTTTTGCTTTATGTGGAGCTCACGACCCACCTGTGGCCTCCAGATTCCGGCTATGTAATCTGTGAGGCCAAGGGTAGGCATGTGCAAGATTTCAGGGGGCTCTGTCCAGATGCATGGAAATGCATTCAGGACACATGGACGTACCTTTCCATTTTATTTTTATATAGACTAGTTATGTCGAAGCTCTGGTTACTAATTTGGAAGAAGACTGGGAATTAAAGGGAAGAGTTACATTTTTCAATTACAGCTCTTAAAATGTCCAACTAATGTGGGTTGAAATACTTGGGGACTTGTAGTCTGAATGAATTACTTTTGAAGCTGTACTCGGGCTGCCCAAATGTACCTCACAGAGAGTTTGAATTGCCAGCCTTAAGCCCCCAATGCCAATTCTAAGTCCTGCCCTGTTTTCTATTTAATATGCAGAAGAATCCTGTTTGTTTTCAAAACTTACATCATGGATGCTTGTTGGGCTCGCTGTTTTTTCCATTGCTGCCTGTGTTATCTCTCTTATAGCTTGCGCCTTTGCCTTCAGAGCTAAGGTAAGTAATGTCTACAGCTTTCCCACAAAACCTTCTGTCATATTCCCTTGAGAAAGAATGGTGTTCATGCTTCTCTTTATTTATTTATTTATTTATTTATTTATTTATTTATACCCCACCCTTTTAATACAAGTACTACTCAGGGTGGCTTACAATATGTAAAACATACAGTGTCATAAAATATATTTTAAAAATCAGAACAATAACACTGCACAATGATTTTGCTACTGGGAATAACACAAGTGATTTACATGACATCAAATGTGCTGATTCCAAACCTGAACTCAGAATTTGCCTATCACATACAGATTTTAAAGCGTGCTATAGCTGTTCAAATGGTTGGTAATTGGGTAATGTATTTTTACATGGGAACAGTATAAACATTAGTTATTGTTTTTCTGGATTTTTTTGTATCCTGAACCAATGAATGAACTGTTACTTCTTCAATATGCTTCAAAAACAATAAACAACTACACTTCATCAAATATGTCTGTTTAATTGAAGAGGGGGTTAGACAGTAGTTAAGCCACAAGCCATATGCTACTACACACATTTTAATATTACTCTCCAATATATTGTCTAGGCTCTGTACAATTCAAGTAATCCCCAGGTTGCTGCAAGGCTTTTGCAGGATGGCATTTAGGCAACCAGCACCTGGAGTCAGGGTTCAATAGAGCTATATGGTAAAGGAAGCGCTGGAAAAGAACAGGAGAGAACAAGGCAAGGGTCCAACCGAAACCTAATTGTCATATGGTGGCAGCGGTGGGATTCGAACCCACACCATTGAAATAACTGGAAACTATAAATTACTAATTAGTTATTTAGTTTTAAAGGTATATAAGCTGCCCCCAGAATGACTTGCAAAACTAAAAAGATTAATTAAGATAATAGAAATCACAGCCATTGCAATGAAACCTAGTAAAACAGCCTAAGGGGAATCGAGATGTATTGATAGCTGAGATTAATTTAAGTGTTAGCACTGAAAACCTAGGTGGTAGCTCCAGTCTAAAAGAACTTCCTTTTTGTTTTCAGGCTTGTCAACACAGCCACAACTACCATGATTACAACGATGAATACATGTCCATGGCAGCAGTGAAACCCAGCTAAAGCCTCATGTGGACATGTTTAAATGGTCCATGATGTTCACCTTTCCAATCAATTTGCTTCCAATGGCTGTTTCAGTGTAAATACTAAGTTTGAAAATGCATTATCTTTTTGGAATGAAGGGATGAATATGTAAAAATATAATGACATTGAAAACATTTAATTGAGAAGGTTTATAAGTCCCACTGGTAGTGGGTGCACATAGTAGTTATATTTAGCAATAGCAATTAAACTTATATACTACACCAGAGCGCATAGTGCACTCTCTGGGTGGTCCACAAATCAATTAGCATTTTGCCCTCAACATGCTGGGTGCTTATTTTACCAACCTTGGAAAGATGGAAGGCTGAGTCAACTTCTATCCCCATCAGGATTGAACTCACAACATTTTGGCTACAATAGAGCAGTTTAACCACTGCACCACCAAGGCTCTTACGTGCTATGTACAATGTAATTTTATTATGGGTTTTGTATGTTTTTGTTGTTTATTTTTGTGTTTGAACAAAAGTGGTTGGCTTAAACTCTCACTTTGCTTAAGACAATTCAGAGTCCAGTGGATTATTAGGAAATTGAAAGGTTCCACCTGTTCCCCTACAGAGTGTGAAACAGAAGAGGATGCAAAGGTTTTTTTTAAAAGCCCTTTGCATCTGGTGCTCAATTGGTTGCTTGGCAAGCCAACTCAGCACTGTGAAATTTAAAAATATTCTTTTAAAATCTGAATGGAAAGCTTCATCCTGCTGTCCCAATGAGTGTGAGAAAAAAGGGGACTTAGGGGTGGTTTTCTTTCTTTCTTTCTTTTCTTTTAATTGTACCCTAAGGCTAAAAGATTTTTCTGCAGGATGAACTTCCATAGATTACAACAACTCCCTCAAATGCATAGAGTATACCCTACCCAGACCAGGAGGCAGTGGTGTGAGGGCACACACAACATGCGTCCACACAGTGGGTGCATGCACACACATGTGAAATCACCGGCACACTTCAATCTGTGCATGCATGTGAACATGTGCACCACCCTGCACCACCAAGCTTTGCACTGCCCCTGGCAAGCCATCCCCCATTCAAGCCTCCGCCACGACGCCAGGCCCTGTCACGCCCCCCAGACAAGCCCCTGTAACTGCGCCAGGCCCAGGACAAGTCCTGTGCGGCCATACTAGGCTCTGGACAAACCCCCGCGGCTGCACCAGGCCCCGCCACCCCACGGGAAAGCTCCTGCCACCATGCCAGGCTTTGGACAAACCCCTGTCATCACCATCTACCTCCAGACAAGCTCCGTGCAGCTGCACCAACCTCTGGACAAGTCCCTGCCACCGCCATCCCAACTGCTGCCATTCCCCTGGACAAGTCCCACATGGCCACGCCAGGCTACAGACAAGATCTGCATGCCTGCACCAGGCCTCACACTGCTGCCCCCTTGACAAGACCTACATAGTTCCAGACTAGCCCCCCGCAGCCACCATCCCTCACGGACAAGCCCCGTGTGGCCATGTCAGGCTCTGGACAAGCCTCTGGACAAGCCCCATGCAGCCATCTCCCCTGATCAAGCCCTGTGTGGCCATGCCAGACTCTGGACAAGCCCCACGCAACTGTCGTGGGCTCTGGACAAGTCCTGCATGGCTGCACCAGGCCACATGCCGCTGCTTCCACCTCCAGACAAGGCCCCGTGCAGGCACACCATAACTCAGCAAGCCTTGCACTGCCTTACCAAGCTCTTGACATGCCTTGGGTCACTGCACCAAGCCTCACTCATCCCTAATTGAGTGAAGCTGAAATCCCACCCGAGAGGCGGAGGCATGCACACACACTCATTGCCACTGGTGGAGCAGGGCGGGGCATGCTCGTAATGGTGTGTGTGCCCACAGAGAGGCCTTTGCTTGCCACCTCTGGCATACGGGCCATAGGTTTACCTACACTGCCCTACACTGCAGATACCCTAAATTCTACATGGTGCACATGGTTTAGGATAGGATCTTGACAGTGCAGGCAGAGGGAGCTGAAGTGTAGAAGGCTACTTAAAATTCCATTATTCATTCTGGTGGCCATCCATACACACAAACAAATGAAATGATGTTTTAGCACAAGCCTAAGAGCAATAGAGAAAGCAGTTGTCACAGATTTGGATTTGTGAACTTTTATCTAATGTGAACGTCCCTTCAGCAGATTAATGCTTCAGTTTCTCATTGGAGTTTTTATTCTTATATTGCAATTCAAAAAATAAAAAGTCTTGTTTTCAGATGGATACCTGCATTGGCCTGCTCCTGTTGAAACCCTCAAGAGTCCAGTGTCATTTTATTCACACTGTTCATACACAAATCTATTATTGATATGCCATGGTGAGGTGCCCCTCTCAGGGCAACAGAGCAGCTTCAGACCCAAAAGATCCAACGCTAGCTCTCACTCACCTCCGTAGTGGCCTGTTTCAGAACAATTCACTTGAAACCACCAGTAAGGAGACTATTGATAGTTCCTTTCCACTTTTGGAACTGCCATTGTTGGGGAGTCCTCTGCTGATGGAGACTAGCAGGAGGACATTCCTGCTTCGCCTTAACCACCTCTGGAAAGCTGAATATTTGGAGAGCTCAACTAGCTGCTGAGCCTAATATTTTATTAAACCCTTTGAATGGCTGGGATTGTGTTGGTGGTGCTCTATGTGCATTAGGCTGATGATATTGTCGACCATGGCATTTTATGTTTAATTAAGTTTCCTATCCCCACTCCTACCTCTGAGGTTGTGAGAGAGACCATTTAATATTTAAAAATTACTGCTGGTTCCAGATTGCTGCCAATGATTAGTTAACTTGTTTACTGTAGACTGGGGGACTGCAATGGATCAAGTGGTTAAGACACTGACTGGAAGGTTGGCAGGTCAGCAGTTCGAGACCCGAGTACTGCATGACAGAATGAGCCCCTATCTTTGTCCCAGCTCCTGCCAACCTAGCAGTTTGAAAGCAAGAAACTGCAAGTAGAAAAGTAGGCACCACTTTGGTGGGAAGGTAAACAGCATTCCGTGCACTCTGGTGTCTAGGCTTGTCTGTCACATGTCCATGGAAACATCTGCAGAGGCAGACAGTGCAGGCTTTTTGGCTATAAACAGAGATGAGCACGTTACCCTAGAGTTGGATACAACTGGCTTTCGAGCAAGGGTGACCTTTACCTTATTGTAGACTGTGGAAGTTGTTGTTAAGGATCTTTTATGGCCATGAACCACTTATCTTTATTATTATTATTATTATTATTATTATTATTATTATTATTATTATTATTATTATTATTATTATTATTATTATTATTATTATTATTATTATTATTATTATTATTATTATTATTATTATTATTATTTAAACTTACATACCGCTTTCCTTTGTCAGTGACAAACTCAAAGCGGTTAACAACATATTCATAAAAATATTACAATATAAAATTTTACAATATAAAAATAATAAACCAAAGCAAAAAGCACTACCATAAATACATTAGCAAAATTCTAAAAAACAAACAAGAAAAACCACAACAGCATATCAATACAAAACCATATTACTATATCAAAAAATATCATATACAATATATGTTTAACATTTCAAATAATCCTTAAAAAGACGCCAAAAACATTGCATAAAATTAAACTCATCCAGCTGGAGACCTCATCTCCCTCAAGACCAGGGGGGCGGGGGGTTGGTCAAAGGAGAAAAGTCCTGTAGCGGCAGCTGCGGAGCTCCCACATCTGTCCATCCATTCCGCACTGCTGCTTCTCGACTCTCCAAAACAGGGGGCTGGTCGCGGGGGACAGTCCAATGCAGGGTGTGGAACGAGAAGATGAGACAAAGTCCATCTATCAGTCCATGGACGCTAGCTCTTGAGGAGGCGGCAGCGGTGCTTTTGAGGACGTGCTCCGGTCGCCCAGGTGCCAGTAGTTGGGCGGCAGTCCATTCCCCGCCTCCAGCTGATGTTGCGGCTATGTTCCTCATCTTCCCTGGCCAGCTGCCGGTCAAACCACGCTGGTCTCAGCGCTGGTCTCGGTGGCGGTGGTGAGCAACTTTTGAGGGCATCGGAGCAGCCCTCAGGTGTTCCTCATCATCCCCAGCTAGCAAAAATCTTCCATTTTTCCTAAGCTGGAAAAGTATTCCATCTGTACAGTAAGTGT
Source organism: Bradypodion ventrale (assembly GCA_035047345.1). Taxonomy (NCBI): domain Eukaryota; kingdom Metazoa; phylum Chordata; class Lepidosauria; order Squamata; family Chamaeleonidae; genus Bradypodion; species Bradypodion ventrale. Next base: position 213,412,664 of record JAWDJE010000001.1, read on the forward strand.
GTTTTTTAACATTTTTAATACTCTGAAACACTTTTTTTGGGGGGAAATAAAAATCTTGCAGCTGCAGCCGGATGCTTTGGATTTAGGTGTGAACTTGTGAATCAGCCACAAACAGCACAATGTGCAAGAAGCTTCCACTGACCTTGAAGAAGAAGGCAAGGCAGGCGGCCCGCCTTCCCTTCCCTGAAAGACAGCCGCCGAATGGAGTGTTTCTGCACTTACCTGCTAGCCCTCTGGGAAGAAAAGCGGCCAAGCGCATGGCCGCTTCTCTTCCCAGAGGGCCGGCAGAAGGCAACCAGGGGAAAACATGATGCATTGGATAACGCTAAATTATCATTAACATCTTTATCTGATTTTAGCATTATCCGATGCATTCGTTATCTGAGGTATTACTGTAATCTGTGCTACACTAATAGCTTCCTGGTATGCTCTTTTCTATATGATGAAACATTTAAAGAGCAATCTGTGTTTGCTTTTTTAGAGGATTTTTTTTGTTTTGTAGAAGGGAATATTTTATTCTTTTAGAACAAATTTCCTCCTTTATTTCCCCCATTTAGCAGTTGACATTGTGTGCTAAACATGCCATTGGCTGTATATATTATTAGGTTTCTGATTTATTTTCTTGGTTCATTTGCCCATTCCATTTCTCTCTCTCTCTTTGATCTGTGCAAATGTGTATTCATCTGAATTCTTCCTGGAGGCATTTTTCATATTCTGAAAGGACATATATTATGATCATATTACATATTTAATACACATGCATAAATTTTTAAAATAACAAAACCAAATTTTTTTTTGACACTTGTTATGCAGTAGAGATCTAACTGCAATGGCACAAGTGGCTAAGACGCTGACTGGAAGGCAGCAGGTCAGCAGTTTGATACCCGAGTACTGCAGGATGGAATGAGCTCCCAATTCTGTCCCAGCTCCTGCCAACCTAGCAGTTTGAAAGCAAGAAATTGCAAGTAGATAAATAGTTACCACTTCAGTGGGAAGGTAAACAGCATTCTGTGAGCTCCGGTGTCTAGTCATGCCTATCACATGACCACGGAAATGTCTGCAGAAGTAGACAGTGCTAACTCTTCGGCTATGAAACAGAGATGAGCACTGAACCCTAGAGTCAGATATGACTGGCTTTCAAGCAAGGGTGACCTTTAACTTTACCTTTAGAGATCTAACTCTTGCTACAAAGATCCGAATAGTGAGATATCTATACCTATAAATCCAGGTGTTAACCACCATTGGAATTTGGCATACGCTTCCGCACCCATCCACACTATCCCATACTGAGCCTTCTGCACTTGCCCAAACCCGGTCTGCAGAGTACTGCAGGGTTGCTGAAGCCGACAGTGGGGCAAGAGCCCCACTAATGTGAACAAAGGGAAACAACTTCAATTCCCAACATCCTCTGCGCCATGAGCAAAAAGAACATTGGGAAAAGCGGCGTGCTCAATTGAAATCAAGGCGCAGAAAAAACCACCGCACAAACGCAAACAAAACAAACAAAACTCCAAGTCCTGGTGTCCTACACGCCATGAGCAGTTCAGCCAATTAGGCTGAAAAAGCGGGTGCACAAAAAATAAAATAAAAACACGCCGGCCTTCCGCAATGGGAGCACAAGTCCGCCGCAGGCGGACGCAGCGCCTCTCGGCCTCGCAAAACAACCCCCCCCAAAAACACGTCAAGACACCCGCCAGCCTTCTTTCCCAGAGCAATGGGGAGAAGAGGGACTCCCTCTCCTCCATGCTACCCCGCTGAAGACATGGCAAGACCACCACTGGCCTCAAGGTCAGTTGAGCTGGGGTAGAAAAAAATACCACCAGCAGGCAGCAGTTCATCAGGGGAAGTACCCTCCCTGGCGAATGACTGGCTGCTCCCTTTGTACTTCAAATCAATTCAAATCAAATTCTTTATTACAGCTGATGGCCAGATACAGTAAATATGAATTCAAACAAATAAAACCAACTAGTGTTTGAGAGCATCATCACAGGTGTATCCATTTCCAGCACGTTCAAATAAACATTCAATGAAGTAGTTACAAATAATTCCGGAATTAAAACTATTGTCCTTAACCCAAAACTTTAGAATTATAAAATCGCCAGGGTATATTAATAAAGTCCTAAGTTACAGCTGACCATTAATTTAAAAATTGCCTATATCTACTCCAAAATACATAAAGTAGTAACCTCTGGGCATGGAGTATGATACCATACAAGTGCTGGAATAAGCTCAATATCTGCTTGTCTACTTATTGACCTAACCTTATTTCTACGTATACAGGTTGTCCTCCAAGCGAATCTAGCCACTGCAGCCGTCAGGGCATTTGTCTTATCAGACAATAGCTCTCTGAACACTTGATTGTTTTAAAATACCAGCTGAGGAAATACAGAAAAAAGTTCACTTCTAAGGCTATCATATAATGGACACTCCATGAGTACGCGCTCCGACATCTCAATCCTATTGGACTGACACAAGCAGGCACGCTCTTTAAAGGAATTCTCTTAAAAAGTCCTTCCCTAAAGGCCGAGGATAACATATTATAGCGAAGGAGAATAAAAGATCACCTGTGGTTTAAATTGCTCAAAATTGTTCAATAAGGAGAGGGCCTTACTTTATTAGAAAGTGGCCAGGTGAACAGTGGACTAGTTAACTTACTCAGATCTATTTGATGATAGATATCAAGAATTCTTTGTTTGATTATTGCCCTAGCACAAAAAAAACCCAAGGGAGATGACATACTGTTTGGAAAGACCATATGAAGCCAAAACTCCTTCCAGGGTAACAATCCAAGTTGCAACAGTGGTTTCTGACTGCATTAACTTGAGTAAGCCGGTGGAAAAAATATAATTTTTAACCAATATTGTAAAGCATTTATCTATAACCTTGCTTGAACTGTAAATACCCCAGTTTCTAACCTCGCTGCTGCATTGGAAATGCTTGTTGGAATCTGAAGGATTGATCTCAGAAATTTTGCTTGAACAACCTCTAAGTTATTAATACCTGAGCCCACACTAAAAGGGGCCCCATAAAGCATCTGCACAAGGGATTTGGCCGTAAATAATTTAAGGGCGGCCTCAACATTACGACCACCCTTCCTCCAGAAAAATCTCTGGATTGCATCAACACTTCTCTTTGCCTTTGTTTTAAGTTTTCTTTCAATTATGTTAGGATAATTGGTAGCACGCCCAATGGAGAGCTCAGGAGGGATAAAAGAGGGGGACAATTTAAATCATGAGAGTGATAAAAGTATTAACATGGAATGTAAAAGGTACAGGATCTCACATTAAGAGGAGGAGGATAGAATCAGCTCTGAAGAGGGATATACCGGACATAGTCTTTTTACAGGAAACTCATCAAAAATCTCATGATACTAATAAAATCTTTTTAGGCTGGATGCAGCATTATCTTATGGTACTTCAAAATCACGAGGAGTAGCAATTTTGATCTCGGCTAGATTGGGGTTTGAGATAACAGATAGTATTGCAGATCCGGAAGGGAGATTTTTGATAGTGAAAGGGAAAATAGATGATGAGGAAATAATGTTGGTGAATATATATGCCCCAAACGATCACCAAGTGGAATTTTTAGAAAAAATGTGCATGATTATGGTAAAAGAAAAATCAACGAGAATGATTGTGGCGGGCGATTTCAATTTAGTAAGATCAAATCTGGACTGTACAAATATATTAAGAAGTGGAAAAGGGATTAAAGGGTGATTGTTGGATAATTGGATGGCTGCTCTAGGCTTGAAATATTATTGGAGAGAAATTAAGGGTTTAGAAAGGGTATACTCCTATTTTTCGCAGGTTCATAATTCCTACTCTAGAATAGATTATATATTTGTATCTGAAAATTTGGTTAAAAACTGGAGGAAATGGAAGTTGGAATATTTAAGGAGTCGGATTATGCCAAGGTGATATTAGATTTAAAATTATGGAAAGAGATTAGAACAAGGAGGATTTGGAAATATGATGCTAACCTTTTTAGAGACCAGATGTGTAAAGAACAAATTATGAAGAGTTGGAGTGAAAATTGGCAATAGAATGACAACGGTGAGGTAGAATACAATATGGTCTGGGATACCATGAAGTCGATTTTTAGAGGGGAATGTATAAAGATGGCAAGTAATACTTATAAAAATTACATGTTAACACAGGACAAGCTTGAAAAGGAGATAAAGTTGTTACAGGAGGAGCATTCAAAAACAAAGAATAAAAAAGTTTTCGCTAATTTATTAAGATTAAAGACTGAACTGGTAGGTAAAGAAATAGAAAAGTTGGAAAGAGATTTGGTTTATTTAAAAAGGGAGTACTTTGAATTTAGTAATAAAAATTCAAAATTATTAGCAAAAGCAGCAAAGGATAAAAGGGAAAAGAGGGAAATTGGAGTTTTGATTAATGAACAAGGGATAAGATGTAATAAAATGAAGGATAAATGTAAAATTGTGAAGGATTTTTATCAAGCTCTTTATGCAAGAAAAGATATAGATGAGGAGAAACTTAAAAAGCAACTAGAAATGCAAATAACTAATGGAATAACACAGGAGCATAGGGATAGAATGGAAGAATTAGTGACAGAGAAAGAGGTAAAAGAGATAATTGCTAGATTGAAGCTCGGAAAAGCCCCTGGAGAAGATGGGTTGCCAGCGGATTTTTATAAGGAATTTGGAGATATTGTGGTATCAAAGTTGACAAAACTATATAACTACATATTAGATGGGGAGCAAATTCCGACTTCATGGTATAGGACCATAATTGTACTTTTGTCAAAACCTGGAAAGAATTTAGAGAAAGTAGAATCCTATAGACCCATCTCATTGATAAATCAAGATGCTAAGATCTTCACAGCAATACTTGCTAATTGGTTGAATAATTTTATGGGGGAATACATAAATGCTGATCAAGTGGGTTTTTTAAAAGGAAGACATATAGCAGACTTGACCAGAAGAGTAGTAGATTTAGTTGATACGGTGAGTCAGACAAAAGAAAAAGTGGGATTAATATCTTTGGATATATTTAAGGCATTTGACTCTCTACAATGGATTTCAATTTAGGAAATAATAAAAAGTTATGGATTTGGTGTCAAATTCAGAAGGGTAATTGGTCAATTATATCAGCAAGGAATAGCCACTGTCAGAGTAAACGATGAGGTTACAGATGAGGTAAAGTTGGAGGCAGGTACAAGACAGGGCTGCCCATTATTTCCAATACTTTTTAACATGGCAATTGAGTTATTAGCAAAAGCTATACGAGAGGAAGGGAAAATAGAGGGGATTATGGGAAAGAAGATAAGTATGTATGCTGATGACACTCTGATAATTGTAAAACAACCAGATAAGGTAATGGATAGAATTAGACAACAATTAAAGAATTTTGAGGATATTACTGGGTTGAAAATAAATTGGGATAAATCGGAAATGATTCTTTGCAATATGGATGAAAAAGATCAGAAGAAGATAAAGGATATAGTTAATATTCAGATCAAGAATAAGCTGAAATATTTGGGAATAATTATATCAAATAAATTGGAAGAGCTTAAAAGACTGAACTTATGACAGTTTGAAAACTGAAATTAAGAATAGGATACAAAGCTTTCAAAAGTTGAAACTGTCATGGTTCGGGAGAATTGCACTTGCTAAAATGATGTTATTACCCAGAATAATTTTTTTATTTGATGCGTTAGCAATTCAGTTGAAGGATAAAGAAATTAAGGAGTTCCAAAAACTGTTTAATAACTTTTGTAATGGTGGAAAGAAATCCAGGTTACCAAAAAAGTTATGGTATTTACCACAGAAAGAAGGAGGGTTGGGAATGCCGAATTTGAAGGCATACTATCGGGCATTTCAAATCAAGAATGTTGTGAAGATCTTGGCAAGGGAAAAGGTAATATGGGAGGAAATAGAGAGAGAGAAAAGCTGTGAGGGAGAGAGAGAGAAGCTGTGAGTGAGAGAGAGAGAAAGAGAAGCTGTGAGTGAGAGAGAGAGAGAAAAAAAGAAGCTGTGAGTGAGAGAGAGAGAAAGAGAATCTGTGAGTGAGAGAGAGAGAAAGAGAATCTGTGAGTGAGAGAGAGAGAAGCTGAGTGAGAGAGAGAGAGAGAAAGAGAAAGAGAAGCTGTGAGTGAGAGAGAGAAAGAGAGAAGCTGTGTGTGTGAGAGAGAAAGGGAAGCTGTGAGTGAAAGAGAGAGAGAAAGAGAAGCTGTGGGTGAGAGAGAGAGAAAGAGAAGCTGTGAGTGAGAGAGAAAGAGAAGTTGTGAGTGAGAGAGAGAGAGAAAGAGAAGCTGAGAGAGAGAGAAGCTGTGAGAGAGAGAGAGAACCTTTGAGTGAGAGAGAGAGAGAAAGAGAAGCTGAGAGAGAGAGAGAGAAAGAGAAGCTGTGTGTGTGTGAGAGAGAAAGAGAAGCTGTGTGTGTGAGAGAAAGAGAAGCTGTTAGCGAGAGAGATTATAGGAGAAGCTGTGAGTGAGAGAGAGAGAAGCTGTGAGTGAGAGACAGAGAAGCTGTGTGTGAGAGAGAGAAGGAGAAGCTGTGAGTGAGTGAGAGAGAGATAAAGAGAAGCTGTGAGTGAGAGAGAGAGAGAAAGAGAAGCTATGAGTGAGAGAGAGAGAGTGAGAGAGAAGCTGTGTGAGAGAGAGAGAAGCTGTGAGTGTGTGTGAGAGAGAAAGAGAAGCTGTGAGTGAGAGAGAGAGAGAAAGAGAAGCTATGAGTGAGAGAGAGAGAAGCTGTGAGTGAGAGAGAAGCTCTGAGTGAGTGAGAGAGAGAAAGAGAAGCTGTGAGAGAGAAAAAAGAGAAGCTGTATGTGTGTGAGAGAGGGAGTGAGAGAGAAGCTGTGAGTGAGAGAGAGAGAGCAGCTGTGTGAGAGAGAGAGAGAGAAAGAGAAAGAGAAGCTATGAGAGAGAGAGAGTGAGAGAAGCTGTGAATGAGAGAGAGAGAAGCTGTGAGAGAGAGAGAGAAGGAGAAGCTGTGAGTGAGAGAGAGAAAGAGAAGCTATGAGTGAGAGAGAGAGAGAGAAGCTGTGAGTGAGAGAGAGAGAAGCTCTGAGTGAGTGAGAGAGAGAAAGAGAATCTTTGAGAGAGAGAAAAAGAGAAGCTGTGAGTGAGAGAGAGAGAGAGATGCTGTGAGTGAGAGAGAGAGAAAGAAAGAGAAGCTGTGAGATAGAGAGAGAGAGAAAGACAAGCTGTGTGTGTGTGTGTGTGAGAGAGAGAAGCTGTGAGTGACAGAGAGAGAGAAAGAGAAGCTGTGAGTGAGATACAGAGAGGGCAAAAGAGAAGCTGTTAGTGAGAGAGAGAGAGAGAGAGAGAAAGAGAAGCTGTGAGTGAGAGAGAAAGAGAAAGAAAGAGAAGCTCTGTGAGAGAGAGTGAGAAAGAGAAGCTGTGAGTGAGAGAAAGCGAAAGAAAGAAGCTGTGTGTGTGAGAGAGAGAAGCTGTGAGTGGGATAGAGAGAGAAGCTGTGAGAGAGAGAAAAGCTGTGAGTGTGAGAGAGAAGCTATGAGTGAGAGAGAGAGAAAGAGAAGCTGTATGTGTGTGTGAGAGAGAGATAAGCTGTGAGTGAGAGAGAGAGAAAGAGAATCTGTGATAGTGAGAGAGAGTGAGAGAAAGAGAAGCTTTGAGTGTGAGAGAGAGTGAGAGAAAGAAGAAGCTGTGAGTGAGAGAGAGAAAGTGAGAGAGAAGCTGTGAGTGTGTGTGTGAGAGAGAAAGAGAAGCTGTGAGTGCAAGAGAGAGAGTGAGAGAGAAAGAGAAGCTGTGAGAGAGAGAGAGAGAAAGAGAAGCTGTGAGGGAGAGAGAGAGAGGGAAAGAGTAGTTGTGTGTGTGTGAGAGAGAGAGAAAAGCTGTGAGGGAGAGAGAGAGAAGCTGTGAGTGAGTGAGAGAGAAAGAAAGAGAATCTGTGAGTGAGAGAGAGAGAGAGAAGCTGAGTGAGAGAGAGAGAGAAAGAGAAAGAGAAGCTGTGAGTAAGAGAGAGAGAGAAGCTGTGTGTGTGAAAGAGAGAAAGGGAAGATGTGAGTGAAAGAAAGAGAGAAAGAGAAGCTGTGGGTGAGAGAGAGAGAAAGAGAAGCTGTGAGTGAGAGAGAAAGAGAAGCTGTGAGTGAGAGAGAGAGAGAGAAAGAGAAGCTGTGAGTGAGAGAGAGAGAAAGAGAAGCTGTGAGTGACAGAGAGAGAAAGAGAAGCTGTGAGTGAGAGAGAGAGAGAGAGAAAGAAAGAGAAAGAGAACCTGAGAGAGAGAAAGAGAAGCTGTGAGTGAGACAGAGAGAGAGAAGCTTTCAGTGAGAGATAGAGAGAAGCTGTGAATGAGAGAGAGAGAAAGAGAAGCTGTGTGAGAGAAAGAGAAGCTGTTAGTGAGAGAGAGTATAGGAGAAGCTGTGAGTGAGAGAGAGAGAAGCTGTGAGTGAGAGAGAGAAGCTGTGAGAGAAGGAGAGAGAGAAGGAGAAGCTGTGAGTGAGAGAGAGAGAGAGAAGCTGTGAGTAAGAGAGAGAGAGAGAGAAAGAGAAGCTGTGAGTGAGAGAGAGAAAGAAAGAGAAGCTGTGTGAGAGAGAGAAAGAGAAGCTATGAATGAGAGAGAGAGTGAGAGAGAAGCTGTGAGTGAGAGAGAGAGAAGCTGTGAGAGAGAGAGAAAAAGAGAAGCTGTATGTGTGTGAGAGAGAGATAAGCTGTGTGTGAGAGAGAGAAAGAGAGAGAAAGAGAAGCTCTGAGTGAGAGAGAGAGAGAAGCTGTGAGTGAGAGAGAGAGAAGCTCTGACTGAGAGAGAGAGAGAAAGAGAAGCTGTGAGAGAGAGAGAAAAAGAGAAGCAGTGAGTGAGAGAGAGAGAAAGAGAAGCTGTGAGTAAGAGAGAGAAAGAAAGAGAAGCTGTGAGTGAGAGAGAGAGAGAAAGAGAAGCTGTGAGTGGGAGAGAGAGAGAGAAGGAGAAGCTGTTATTGAGAGTTAGAGAAAGAGAAGATGTGAGTGAGAGAGAGAGAAAGAGAAGGTGAGTGAGAGAGAGAGAGAGAGAAAGAGAAGCTGTGAGTGAGAGAGAGAAAGAAAGAAAGAGAAGCTGTGAGTGAGAGAGAGAGAGAAAGAGAAGCTGTGAGTGAGAGAGAGAGAGAAAGAGAACCTGTGAGTGAGAGAGAGAGAGAAAGAGAAATAGTGAGTGAGAGAGAGAGAGAAGCTTTGAGTGAGAGAGAGAAAGAAGCTGTGAGTGAGTGAGAGAGAAAGGGATGTTGTGAGTGAGAGAGAGAGAGAGAAGCTGTGAGGGAGAGAGAGAGGGAATGAGAAGCTTTGAGTGTGAGAGAGAGAAAGAGAAGCTGTGTGAGAGAGAGAGAAAGAAAGAGACGTTGTGAGTGAGTGAGAGAGAGAGAAATGGAAGCTGTGAGTGAGAGAGAGAGAAACAGAAGCTGTATGTGTGTGTGAGAGAGAGAGAAAGAGAAGCTGTGTGTGAGAGAGAGAAAGAGAAGCCGTGACTGAGAGAGAGAGAGAGAGATGCTGTGAGAGAGAGAGAGAGAAAGAGAAGCTGTAAGGTAGAGATAGAGAGAAAGACAAGCGGTGAGTGAGAGAGAGAGTGAAAGAGAAGCTGTGAGTGAGAGAGAGAGAAAGAGAAGCTGTGAGTGTGTGTGAGAGAGAGAGAAGCTGTGAGTGAGAGATAGAGAGAGAAAGAGAAGCTGTGATTGAGAGAGAGAGAAAGAAAGAGAAGTTGTGAGTGAGAATGAGAGAGAGAAATAAGCTGTGAGTGTGTGTGTGAGAGAAAGAGAATCTGTGAGTGAGAGAGAGAGAAAAATAGAAGCTGAGTGGGCGAGAGAGAGAGAAAGAGAAGCCATGTGAGAGAGAGAGAAAGAAATTGAAATTGTGAGTGAGTGAGAGAGAAGCTTTGAGTGAGAGAGAGAGAGAAAGAGCTGTGAGTGTGTGTGTGAGAGAGAAAGAGATGCTGTGAGTGAGAGAGAGAAAGAGAAGCTGTGAGTGAGTGAGAGAGAGAAAGAGAAGCTGTGTGAGAGAGGGAGAAAGAAAGAGAAGTTGTGAGTGAGTGAGTGAGAGAGAGAGAAATTGAAGCTGTGAGTGTGAGAGAGAGAAGCTGTGTGTGTGAGAGAGAGAATAAGAGAAGCTGTTAGTGAGAGAGAGAGAGTATAAGAGAAGCTGTGAGTGAGAGAGAGAGAAGCTGTGAGTGAGATAGAGAGAAGCTGTGAGTGAGAGAGAGAGAGAGAACGAGAAGCTGTGAGTGAGAGCGTGAGAAAGAGATGCTGTGAGTGAGAGAGAGAGAGAAACAGAATCTGTGAGTGAGAGACAGAAAGAGAGAGAGAAAGAGAAGCTATGAGTGAGAGTGAGAGAGTGAGAGAGAAGCTGTGAGTGAGAGAGAGAGAAGCTGTGAGTGAGAGAGAGAGAAAGAGAAGCTGTATGTGTGTGTGAGAGAGAGAAGCTGTGAGTGAGAGAGAGAGAGAAAGAGAAGCTTTGAGTGAGAGACAGAGAGTAAGAGAAGCTGTTAGTGAGAGAGAGAGAGTATAAGAGAAGCTGTGAGTGAGAGAGAGAGAGAGAAGCTGTGAGTGAGAGAGAGAGAAGCTGTGAATGAGACAGAGAGAGAGAAGGAGAAGCTGTGAGTGAGAGAGTGAGAAAGAGAAGGTGTGAGTGAGTGAGAGAGAAACAGAATCTGTGAGTGAGAGATGGAAAGAGAGAGAGAAAGAGAAGTTATGAGTGAGAGAGAGAGTGAGAGAGAAGCTGTGAGTGAGAGACAGATAAGCTGTGAGTGAGAGAGAGAGAGAGAAGCTGTATGTGTGTGTGTGAGAGAGATAAGCAGTGAGTGAGAGAGAGAAAGACAGAGGAGCTGTGTGTTAGAGAGAGAGAGACGGAGAAGCTGTTTGAGTGAGAGAGCGAAAGAGAATCTGTTATTGTGAGAGAGAGTGAGAGAAAGAGAAGCTATGTGTAAGAGAGATAAAGAGAGAGAAAAGATGTGAGTGTGTGTGTGTGTGAGAGAGAGAAGCTGTGAGTGCGAGAGGGAGAGAGAAAGAGAAGCTGTGAGTGAGAGAGATAGAGAAAGAGGAGCTGTCAGTGAGAGAGAGAAAATGAGAAGGAGTGAGTGAGAGAGAGAGAAAGAAAGAGAAGTTGAGTGTGTGTGTGAGAGAGAAGCTGTGAGGAAGAGAGAGAAAGAGAAGATGTGAGTGAGAGAGAGAGAGAGAAAAGAAGCTATGAGTGAGAGAGAAAAAGAGAAACTGTGAGTGAGAGAGAGAGAGAAAGAGAAGCTGTCAGAGAGAGAGAGAGAAAGAGAAGATGTGAGCGAGAGAGAGAGAGTGAGAGAAAGAGAAGCTGTGAGTAAAAGAGAGAAAGAGAGAGAGAAGGTGTGAGTGTGTGTGCGAGAGAAGGAGAAGCTGTGAGTGCGAGAGAGAGAGAGAGAGAAAGAGAAGCTGTGAGTGTGAGAGAGAGTGAGAGAAAGAGAAGCTGTGAGTAAGAGAGAGAAAGAGAGAGAAGCTGTGAGAGTGTGTGAGAGAAAGAGAAGCTGTGAGTGCGAGAGACAGAGAGAGAAAGAGAAGCTGTAAGTGAGAGAGAGAGAGTAAGAGGAGCTGTGAGAGAGAGAGAGAGAAGCTGTGAGTGAGAGAGAGAGAAAGTGTGAGTGAGAGAGAGAGAGAGAAAGAGAAGCTGTATGTGTGTGAGAGAGAAAGAGAAGCTGTGAGAGAGAAAAAGAGAAGCTGTGAGTTAGAGAGAGAGAGAGAAATACAAGCTGTGAGTGAGAGAGAGAGAGAAAGAGAAGCTGTGAGTGAGGGAGAGAGAGAGAAGTTGTGAGTGAGATACAGAGAGGGAGAAAGAGAAGCTGTGAGTGAGTGAGAGAGAGAGAAGCTGTGAGTGAGAAAGAGAAAGAAAGAGAAGCTCTGTGAGAGAGAGAGTGAGAAAGAGAAGCTGTGAGTCAGAGAGTGCGAAAGAAGGAGAAGCTGTGTGTGTGAGAGAGAGGGAAGCTGTGTGAGAGAGAGAACCTGTGAGTGAGAGAGAGAGAAAGCAAATCTGTGAGTGAGAGAGAGAGAGAAAGAGAAGCTGTGATTGACAGAGAGAGAAAGAGAAGATGTGAGTGAGAGAGAGAGAAAGCGAAGGTGAGTGAGAGAGAGAGAGAAAGAGAAGCTGTGATTGAGAGAGAGAGAAAGAGAAGCTGTGAATGAGAGAGAGAGAGAAAGAGAAGCTGTGAGTGAGAGAGAGAGAAGGAGAATCTGTGAGTGAGAGAGAGAGAGAAAGAGAAGCTGTGATTGACAGAGAGAGAAAGAGAAGATGTGAGTGAGAGAGAGAGAAAGAGAAGGTGAGTGAGAGAGAGAGAGAAAGAGAAGCTGTGATTGAGAGAGAGAGAAAGAGAAGCTGTGAATGAGAGAGAGAGAGAAAGAGAAGCTGTGAGTGAGAGAGAGATTGAAAGTGAATCTGTGAGGGAGAGAGAGAGAGAAAGAGAAGCTGAGAGAGAGAGAGGGAGAGAAAGAGAAGCTGTGTGTGAGAGATAGAAAGAAAGAAAAATTGTGAGTGAGAGAGAGAGAAGCTTTGAGTGAGAGAGAGAGAGAGAAAGTGAAGCTGTGAGTGAGAGAGAGAGAGAAAGGGATGCTGTGAGTGAGAGAGAGAGAAAGAGAAGCTGTGAGTGAGAGAGAGAGAGAAAGAGAAGCTGTGAGTGAGAGAATGACAGAGAGAAAGAGAAGCTGTGATTGAGAGAGAGAGAAAGAGAAGATGTGAGTGAGAGAGAGAGAAAGAGAAGGTGAGTGAGAGAGAGAGAGAAGCTGTGAGTGAGAGAGAGAGAAAGAGAAGCTGTCAGTGAGAGAGAGAGAGAGAGAGAAAGAGAAGCTGTGAGTGAGAGAGAAATGGAAAGAGAATCTGTGAGTGAGAGAGAGAGAGAAGCTGAGTGAGAGAGAGAGAGAGAAAGAAAAAGAAGCTGTGTGTGAGAGAGAGAAAGGAAGAGAAATTGTGAGTGAGTGAGAGAGAGAAGCTTTGAGTGAGAGAGAGAGAGAAAGTGAAGCTGTGAGTGAGAGAGAGAGAGAAAGGGATGCTGTGAGTGAGAGAGAGAAAGAAAGAAAGAGAAGCTGTGAGTGAGAGAGAGAGAGAAAGAGAAGCTGTGAGTGAGAGAGAGAGAGAAAGAGAACCTGTGAGTGAGAGAGAGAGAGAAAGAGAAATAGTGAGTGAGAGAGAGAGAGAAGCTTTGAGTGAGAGAGAGAGAGAAAGAAGCTGTGAGTGAGTGAGAGAGAAAGGGATGTTGGGAGTGAGAGAGAGAGAGAGAGAAGCTGTGAGGGAGAGAGAGAGGGAATGAGAAGCTTTGAGTGAGAGAGAGAGAAAGAGAAGCTGTGTGAGAGAGAGAGAAAGAAAGAGACGTTTTGAGTGAGTGAGAGAGAGAGAAATGGAAGCTGTGAGTGAGAGAGAAAGAAACAGAAGCTGTATGTGTGTGTGAGAGAGAGAAAGAGAAGCTGTGAGAGAGAGAGAAAAAGAGAAGCCGTGACTGAGAGAGAGAGAGAGATGCTGTGAGAGAGAGAGAGAGAAAGAGAAGCTGTGAGGTAGAGAGAGAGAGAAAGAGAAGCGGTGAGTGAGAGAGAGAGAAAGAGAAGCTGTGAGTGAGATACAGAGAGGGAGAAAGAGAAGCTGTGTGTGAGAGAGAGAAGCTGTGAGTGAGAGAGAGAAAGAGAAGATGTGAGTGAGAGAGAGATTGAGGAGCTGTGTGTGTGAGAGAGAAGCTGTGAGTGAGAGAGAGAGAGAGAGAAGCTGTGAGTGAGAGAGAGAGAGAAAGAGAAGCTGTGAGGTAGAGAGAGAGAGAAAGATAAGCGGTGAGTGAGAGAGAGAGAAAGAGAAGCTGTGAGTGAGATACAGAGAGGGAGAAAGAGAAGCTGTGTGTGAGAGAGAGAAGCTGTGAGTGAGAGAGAGAGAAAGAGAAGCTGTGAGTGAGAGAGAGAAAGAGAAGCTGTGAGTGAGAGAAAGCTATGAGTGAGAGAGAGAGTGAGAGAGAAGCTGTGAGTGAGAGAGAGAGAGACAGAGGAGCTGTGTGTTAGAGAGAGAGAGACGGAGAAGCTGTTTGAGTGAGAGAGCAAAAGAGAATCTGTGATTGTGAGAGAGAGTGAGAGAAAGAGAAGCTATGTGTAAGAGAGATAAAGAGAGCGAAAAGCTGTGAGTGTGTGTGTGTGAGAGAGAGAGAAGCTGTGAGTGCGAGAGGGAGAGAGAAAGAGAATCTGTGAGTGAGAGATATAGAGAAAGAGGAGCTGTCAGTGAGAGAGAGAAAATGAGAAGGAGTGAGTGAGAGAGAGAGAAAGAAAGAGAAGTTGAGTGTGTGTGTGTGAGAGAGAAGCTGTGAGGAAGAGAGAGAAAGAGAAAATGTGACTGAGAGAGAGAGAGAAAGAGAAGCTGTCAGAGAGAGAGAGAGAAAGAGAAGCTGTGAGCGAGAGAGAGAGAGTGAGAGAAAGAGAAGCTGTGAGTAAGAGAGAGAAAGAGAGAGAGAAGCTGTGAGTGTGTGTGCGAGAGAAGGAGAAGCTGTGAGTGCGAGAGAGAGAGAGAAAGAGAAGCTGTGAGTGTGAGAGAGAGTGAGAGAAAGAGAAGCTGTGAGTAAGCGAGAGAAAGAGAGAGAAGCTGTGAGTGTGTGAGAGAGAAAGAGAAGCTGTGAGTGCGAGAGACAGAGAGATAAAGAGAAGCTATGAGTGAGAGAGAGAAAGAGAAACTGTGAGTGAGAGAGAGAGAGAAAGAGAAGCTGTCAGAGAGAGAGAGAAAGAGAAGCTGTGAGCGAGAGAGAGAGAGTGAGAGAAAGAGAAGCTGTGAGTAAGAGAGAGAAAGAGAGAGAGAAGCTGTGAGTGTGTGTGCGAGAGAAGGAGAAGCTGTGAGTGCGAGAGAGAGAGAGAGAGAGAAAGAGAAGCTGTGAGTGTGAGAGAGAGTGAGAGAAAGAGAAGCTGTGAGTAAGCGAGAGAAAGAGAGAGAAGCTGTGAGTGTGTGAGAGAGAAAGAGAAGCTGTGAGTGCGAGAGACAGAGAGAGAAAGAGAAGATGTGAGTGAGAGAGAGAGAGAGTAAGAGGAGCTGTGAGTGAGAGAGAGAGAGAGAAGCTGTGAGTGAGAGAGAGAGAAACTGTGAGTGAGAGAGAGAAAGAGAAGCTGTGTGTGAGAGAGAGAAAGGAAGAGAAATTGTGAGTGAGAGAGAGAGAAGCTTTGAGTGAGAGAGAGAGAAAGTGAAGCTGTGAGTGAGAGAGAGAAAGGAATGCTGTGAGTGAGAGAGAAAGAGAAGTTGTGAGTGAGAGAGAGAGAGAAAGAGAAGATGTGAGTGAGAGAATGAGAGAGAGAAAGAGAAGCTGTGAGTGTGTGAGAGAGAGAAATTGAAGCTGTGAGTGAGAGAGAGAGAAATTGAAGCTGTGAGTGAGAGTGAGAGAGAGAAGCTGTGAGTGAGTGAGTGAGAGAGAAAGAGAAGCTGTGAGTGAGAGAGAGAGAGTATAAGAGAAGATGTGAGTGTGAGAGAGAGAAGCTGTGTATGAGAGAGAGTGAGAAGTTGTGAGTGAGAGAGCGAGAGAGAGAAGGAGAAGCAGTGAGAGAGAGAGAGAGAGAGGAAGAGAAGCTGTGAGTGAGAGGGAGAGAGAAAGAGAAACTGTGAGTGAGAGAGAGAGAGAGCGAAAGAGAACATGTGAAGTGTGTGTGTGTGAGAGAGAAAGAAGCTATGAGTGAGAGAGATAGAGTGAGAGAGAAGCTGTGAGAGAGAGAGAGAAGCTGTGAGTAAGAGAGAGAAAGAGAGAGAAGGTGTGAGTGTGTGTGTGAGAGAAAGAGAAGCTGTGAGTGAGAGAGAGAGAGATAGAGAGAAAGAGAATCTGTGAGTGTGAGAGAGAGTGAGAGAAAGAGAAGCTGTGAGTGAGAGAGAGAAAGAGAGAGAGAAGCTGTGAGTGTGTGTGTGAGAGAAAGAGCTGTGAGTGCGAGAGAGAGAAAGAAAGAGAAGCTGTGAGTGAGAGAGAGAGAGAAAGAGGAGCTGTCAGTGAGAGAGAAAATTAGAAGGTGTGAAAGAGAGAGAGAGAGAAATAAATAGAAGTTGTGTGTGTGAGAGAGAGAAGCTGAGGGAGAGAGAGAGAAAGAGAAGATGTGAGTGAGAGAGAGAGAAAAAAAGAAGCTGTGAGTGAGAGAGAGAAAGAGAGAGAAGCTGTGAGTGTGGGTGTGAGAGAAAGAGAAGCTGTGAGTGCGAGAGAGAGAGAGAGAGAGAGAAGCTGTGAGTGAGAGAAAGAGAGAGTAAGAGGAGCTGTCAGTGAGAGAGAGAGAAGCTGTGAGTGAGAGAGAGAAACTGTGAGTGAGAGAGAGAGAGAAAGAGAAGCTGTATGTGTGTGAGAGAGAAAGAGAAGGTGTGAGAGAGAAAAAGAGAAGCTGTGAGTTAGAGAGAGAGAGATGCTGTGAGTGAGAGAGAGAGAGAAAGGGATGCTGTGAGTGAGAGAGAAAGAGAATCTGTGAGTGAGAGAGAGAGAGAAGTTGTGAGTGAGCAAGTGAGAGAGAGAAGGAGAAGCAGTGAGAGAGAGAGAGAGGAAGAGAAGATGTGAGTGAGAGGGAGAGAGAAAGAGAAGCTGTGAGTGAGAGAGAGAGAGAAAGAGAACCTGTGAAGTGTGTGTGTGTGAGAGAGAAAGAAGCTATGAGTGAGAGAGATAGAGTGAGAGAGAAGCTGTGAGTGAGAGAGAGAGAAGCTGTGAGTAAGAGAGAGAAAGAGAGAGAGAAGGTGTGAGTGTGTGTGTGAGAGAAAGAGAAGCTGTGAGTGCGAGAGAGCGAAAGAGAGAAAGAGAATCTGAGAGTGTGAGAGAGAGTGAGAGAAAGAGAAGCTGTGAGTAAGAGAGAGAAAGAGAGAGAGAAGCTGTGAGTGTGTGTGAGAGAAAGAGAAGGTGTGAGAGAGAGAGAGAGAAAGAGAAGCTGTGAGTGAGAGATAGAGAAAGAGGAGCTGTCAGTGAGAGAGAGAGAGAGAAAGAGAAGCTCTGAGTGAGAGAGAGAGAGAAAGAGAAGCTGTGAGTGAGAGAAAGCTATGAGTGAGAGAGAGAGAAGCTGTGAGTAAGAGAGAGAAAGAGAGAGAGAAGGTGTGAGTGTGTGTGAGAGAAAGAGAAGGTTTGAGAGAGAGAGAGAAAGAGAAGCTGTGAGTGAGAGAGAGAGAGAGAACCTGTGAGTGAATGAGAGAGAGAGAGAAAGAGAAGCTGTGAGTGAGAGAGAGAGAGAAAGAGAAGCTGTGAGTGAGAGAAAGCTATGAGTGAGAGAGAGTGAGAGAGAAGCTGTGAGTGAGAGAGAGAGAAGCTGTGAGTGAGAGAGAGAGAAAGAGAAGCTGTGAGTGAGATAGGGAGAGAAAGAGAAGCTATGAGTGAGAGAGAGAGGGAGAGAGAAGCTGTGAGTGAGAGAGAGAGAAAAGCTGTGTGTGTGTGAGAGAGAGAGAAGAAGAAGCTGTGAGTGAGAGAGAGAGAGAGAAAGAGAATCTGAGAGTGTGAGAGAGAGTGAGAGAAAGAGAAGCTGTGAGTAAGAGAGAGAAAGAGAGAGAGAAGCTGTGAGTGTGTGAGAGAGAAAGAGAAGGTGTGAGTGTGAGAGAGAGAGAGAGAAAGAGAAGCTGTGTGAGAGAGAGAGAGTAAGATGAGCTGTCAGTGAGAGAGAGAGAGAAGCTGTGAGTGAGTGAGAGAGAGAGAGAACCTGTGAGTGAATGAGAGAGAGAGAGAAAGAGAAGCTGTGAGTGAGAGAGAGAGAGAAAGAGAAGCTGTGAGTGAGAGAAAGCTATGAGTGAGAGAGAGAGTGAGAGAGAAGCTGTGAGTGAGAGAGAGAGAAGCTGTAAGTGAGAGAGAGAGAAAGAGAAGCTGTGTGTGTGAGAGAGAGTGAGAGCGAAGCTGTGAGTGAGAGAAAGAGAGAATCTGAGAGAGAGAGAGAGAGAAGGAGAAGCTGTGAGTGAGAGAGAGAAAGAGAAGCTATGAGAGAGAGAGAGAAGCTGTGAGTGAGAGAGAGAAGCTCTGAGTGAGTGAGAGAGAGAAAGAAGATTTGAGAGAGAGAAAAAGAGAAGCTGTGAGTGAGAGTGAGAGAGATGCTGTGAGTGAGAGAGAGAGAGAACGAGAAGCTGTGAGACAGATAGAGAGAGAAAGACAAGCTGTGAGTGAGAGAGAGAGAGAGAAAAAGAGAAGCTGTGAGTGACAGAGAGAGAGAAAGAGAAGCTGTGTGAGAGAGAGAGAAAGGAAGAGAAATTGTGAGTGAGTGAGAGAGAGAAGCTTTGAGTGAGAGAGAGAGAAAGTGAAGCTGTGAGTGAGAGAGAGAGAGAAAGGGATGCTGTGAGTGAGAGAGAAAGAGAAGCTGTCAGAGAGAGAGAGAAAGAGAAGCTGTGAGTGTGAGAGAGAGTGAGAGAAAGAGAAGCTGTGAGTAATAGAGAGAAAGAGAGAGAAGCTTTGAGTGTTTGTGTGAGAGAAAGAGAAGCTGTGAGTGCGAGAGAGAGAGAGAGAAAGAAAGAAAGAGAAGCTGTGAGTGAGAGAGAGAGAGTAAGAGGAGCTGTCAGTGAGAGAGAGAGAGAAGCTGTGAGTGAGAGAGAGAGAAACTGTGAGTGAGAGAGAGAGAGAAAGAGAAGCTGCATGTGTGTGAGAGAGAAAGAGAAGCTGTGAGAGAGAAAAAGAGAAGCTGTGAGTTAGAGAGAGAGAGAGAGATGCTGTGAGTGAGAGAGAGAGAGAAAGGGATGCTGTGAGTGAGAGAGAAAGAGAAGCTGTGAGTGAGAGAGAGAGAGAAGTTGTGAGTGAGAGAGCGAGAGAGAGAATGAGAAGCAGTGAGAGAGAGAGAGAGAAGAAGAGAAGCTGTGAGTGAGAGGGAGAGAGAAAGAGAAGCTGTGAGTGAGAGAGAGAGAGAGAGAAAGAGAACCTGTGAAGTGTGTGTGTGTGAGAGAGAAAGAAGCTATGTGTGAGAGAGAGAAAGAGAGAGAAGGTGTGAGTGTGTGTGTGAGAGAAAGAGAAGCTGTGAGTACGAGAGAGAGCGATAGTGAGAAAGAGAATCTGAGAGTGTGAGAGAGAGTGAGAGAAAGAAAAGCTGTGAGTAAGAGAGAGAAAGAGAGAGAGAAGCTGTGAGTGTGTGTGAGAGAAAGAGAAGGTGTGAGTGTGTGAGAGAGAGAGAAAGAGAAGCTGTGAGTGAGAGAGAGAGAGAGTAAGAGGCGCTGTCAGTGAGTGAGAGAGAGAGAGAGAAGCTGTGAGTGAGAGAGAGAGAGAGAAGCTGTGAGTGAATGAGAGAGAGAGAAAGAGAAGCTGTGAGAGAGAGAGAGAGAGAAAGAGAAGCTGTGAGTGAGAGAGAGAGAAGCTATGAGTGAGAGAGAGTGTGAGAGAGAAGCTGTGAGTGAGAGAGAGAGAAGCTGTGAGAGAGAGAAAGAGAAGCTGTATGTGTGTGTGAGAGAGTGAGAGTGAAGCTGTGAGTGAGAGAAAGAGAGAATCTGTGAGAGAGAGAGAGAGAGAAGGAGAAGCTGTGAGTGAGAGAGAAAGAGAAGCTATGAGAGAGAGAAGCTGTGAGTGAGAGAGAGAGAAGCTCTGAGTGAGTGAGAGAGAGAAAGAGAAGATTTGAGAGAGAGAAAAAGAGAAGCTGTGAGTGAGAGAGAGAGAGATGCTGTGAGTGAGAGAGAAAGAGAAAAAAAGAGAAGCTGTGAGTGACAGAGAGAGAGAAAGAGAAGCTCTGAGTGAGATACAGAGAGGGAGAAAGAGAAGCTGTTAATGAGAGAGAGAGAGAGAGAGAAAGAGAAGCTGTGAGTGAGAGAGAAAGAGAAAAAAAGAGAAGCTGTGAGTGACAGAGAGAGAGAAAGAGAAGCTCTGAGTGAGATACAGAGAGGGAGAAAGAGAAGCTGTTAATGAGAGAGAGAGAGAGAGAGAAAGAGAAGCTGTGAGTGAGAGAGAAAGAGAAAGAAAGAGAAGCTCTGTGAGAGAGAGTGAGAATGAGAAGCTGTGAGTGAGAGGGAGCGAAAGAAAGAGAAGCTGTGTGTGTGTGAGAGAGAGAAAGAGAAGCTGTAAGAGAGAGAGAAGCTGTGAGTGAGAGAGAGAAGCTGTGAGTGAGAGAGAGAAAAAGAGAAGCTGTATGTGTGTGTGTGAGAGAGATAAGCTGTGAGAGAGAGAGAAAGAGGAGCTGTGTTAGAGATAGAGAGAGAAAAAGAGAAGCTGTGAGTGACAGAGAGAAAGAGAAACTGTGAGTGAGATACAGAGAGGGAGAAAGAGAAGCTGTTAGTGAGAGAGTGAGAGAGAGAGAAAGAGAAGCTGTGAGTGAGAGAGAAAGAGAAAGAGAAGCTCTGTGAGAGAGAGTGAGAAAGAGAAGCTGTGTGTGTGTGTGAGAGAGAGCGAAAGAAAGAGAAGCTGTGTGTGTGTGTGAGAGAGAAGCTGTGAGTGAGAGAGAGAGAAAGAGAAGCTGTGAGTGAGAGAGAGAGAGAGAAGCTGTGAGAGAGAAGCTGTGAGTGAGAGAGAGAAGCTGTGAGTGAGAGAGAGAGAGAGAAAGAGAAGCTGTATGTGTGTGTGAGAGAGAGATAAGCTGTGTGTGAGAGAGAGAAAGAGGAGCTGTGTGTTAGAGAGAGAGAGAGAAAGAGAAGCTGAGAGAGAGAGAGAAGCTGTGAGTGAGAGAGAGAGAAGCTCTGAGTGAGTGAGAGAGAGAAAGAGAAGATTTGAGTGAGAGAAAAAGAGAAGGTGTGAGTGAGAGAGAGAGAGATGCTGTGAGAGAGAGAGAGAGAGAGAAAGAGAAGCTGTGAGATAGATAGAGAGAGAAAGACAAGCTGTGAGTGAGAGAGAGAGAAAAAGAGAAGCTGGGAGTGACAGAGAGAGAAAGAGAAGCTGTGAGTTAGATACAGAGAGGGAGAAAGAGAAGCTGTTAATGAGAGAGAGAGAGAGAAAGAGAAGCTGTGAGTGAGAGAGAAAGAGAAAGAAAGAGAAGCTCTGTAAGAGAGAGTGAGAATGAGAAGCTGTGAGTTGAGAGGGAGCGAAAGAAAGAGAAGCTGTGTGTGTGTGTGTGATAGAAAGAGAGAAGCTGTGAGAGAGAGAGAAGCTGTGAGTGAGAGAGAGAAGCTGTGAGTGAGAGAGAGAAAGAGAAGCTGTATGTGTGTGTGTGTGAGAGAGATAAGCTGTGAGAGAGAGAGAGAGAAAGAGGAGCTGTGTTAGAGAGAGAGAGAGAAAAAGAGAAGCTGTGAGTGACAGAGAGAAAGAGAAGCTGTGAGTGAGATACAGAGAGGGAGAAAGAGAAGCTGTTAGTGAGAGAGAGAAAGAGAAGCTGTGAGTGAGAGAGAAAGAGAAAGAAAGAGAAGCTCTGTGAGAGAGAGTGAGAAAGAGAAGTTGTGAGTGAGAGAGAGCGAAAGAAAGAGAAGCTGTGTGTGTTTGAGAGAGAGAAGCTGTGAGTGAGAGAGAGAGAAAGAGAAGCTGTGAATGAGAGAGAGAGAAGCTGTGTGAGAGAGAAGCTGTGAGTGATAGAGAGAAGCTGTGAGTGAGAGAGAGAGAGAAAGAGAAGCTGTATGTGTGTGTGAGAGAGAGATAAGCTGTGAGAGAGAGAGAGAAAGAGGAGCTGTGTGTTAGAGAGAGAGAGAAAGAGAAGCTGTGAGTGAGAGAGAGAGAAAGAGAATCTGTGATTGTGAGAGAGAGTGAGAGAAAGAGAAGCTGTGAGTGTGAGAGAGAGTGAGAGAAAGAGAAGCTGTGAGTGAGAGAGAGAATGAGAGAGATAAGCTGTGATTGTGTGTGTGAGAGAGAAAGAGAAGCTGTGAGTGCGACAGAGAGAGTGAGAGAGAGAAAGAGAAGCTGTGAGTGAGAGAGAGAGAGAAAGAGAAGCTGTCAGTGTGTCTGAGAGAGAATATGAGAAGCTGTGTTGGAGAGAGAGAGAGAGAAAGAGTATTTGTGTGTGTGTGAGAGAGAAAAGCTGTGAGGGAGAGAGAGAGAAGCTGTGAGTGAGAGAGAGAGAAAGAGAAGCTGTGAGTGAGTGAGAGAAGGAGAGAAAGAGAATCTGTTAGTGAGAGAGAGAGAGCGCGAATCTGTGAGTGAGAGAGAGAGACAGAGAGAGAAGCTAAGTGAGAGAGAGAGAGAAAGAGAAAGAGAAACAGAATCTGTGAGTGAGAGAGAGAGAGAGAAGCTGTGAGTGAGTGAGAGAGAGAAAGGGAAGCTGTGAGTGAAAGAAAGAGAGAAAGAGAAGCTGTGGGTGTGTGTGAGAGAGAAAGAGAAACTGTTAGTGATAGAGAAAGAGAAGCTGTGAGTGAGAGCGAGAGCGAGAGTAAGAGAAGAATTGAGAGAGAGAGAGAGAAGCTGTGGGTGAGATAGAGAGAGAGAGAAAGAGAAGCTTTGAGTGAGACAGAGAGAGAGAGAAGCTGTGAGTGAGAGAGAGAAGCTGTGAGTGAGTGAGAGATAGAGAAGCTGTGAGTGAGAGAGAGAGGGAAGCTGTGAGAGAGAGAGTGACGGAGAAGCAGTGAGTGAGAGAGAGAGAGAGAAAGAGAAGCTGTGAGTGAGAGAGAGAGAGAGAAAACGAGAAGCTATGAGTGAGAGAGACAGAGAGAAAGAGAAGCTGTGAGTGAGAGAGAGAGAGAGGCTATGTGTGAGAGAGAGAGTGAGAGAAGCTGTGAGTGAGAGTGAGAGAAGCTGTGTGTGTGAGAGAGAGAAAGAGAAGCTGTATGTGTGTGTGAGAGAGAGTGAGAACGAAGCTGTGAGAGAGAGAAAGAGAAGCTATGAGAGAGAGAGAAGCTGTGAGTGAGAGAAGCTCTGAGTGAGTGAGAGAGAGAAAAAGAGAAGCTGTATGTGTGTGAGAGAGAGAGTGAGAGAGAAGCTGTGAGTGAGAGAGACAGAAGCTGTGAGTGAGTGAGAGAGAGAAAGGGAAGCTGTGAGTGAAAGAAAGAGAGAAAGAGAAGCTGTGGGTGTGTGTGAGAGAGAAAGAGAAACTGTTAGTGATAGAGAAAGAGAAGCTGTGAGTGAGAGCGAGGGCGAGAGTAAGAGAAGAATTGAGTGAGAGAGAGAGAAGCTGTGGGTGAGATAGAGAGAGAGAGAAAGAGAAGCTTTGAGTGAGACAGAGAGAGAGAGAAGCTGTGAGTGAGAGAGAGAGAAGCTGTGAGTGAGTGAGTGATAGAGAAGCTGTGAGTGAGAGAGAGAGAGAAGCTGTGAGAGAGAGAGTAAAGGAGAAGCAGTGAATGAGAGAGAGAGAGAAAGAGAAGCTGTGAGTGAGAGAGAGAGAGAGAAAACAGAAGCTGTGAGTGAGAGAGACAGAAAGGAAGAGAAGCTGTGAGTGAGAGAGAGAGAGGCTATGAGTGAGAGAGAGAGTGAGAGAAGCTGTGAGTGAGAGAGAGAGAAGCTGTGTGTGTGAGAGAGAGAAAACAGAAGCTGTGAGTGAGAGAGACAGAAAGGAAGAGAAGCTGTGAGTGAGAGAGAGAAGCTCTGAGTGAGTGAGAGAGAGAAAAAGAGAAGCTGTATGTGTGTGAGAGAGAGAGTGAGAGAGAAGCTGTGAGTGAGAGAGAGAGAAGCTGTGTGAGAGAGAGAGAAAGCGAAGCTGTGAGTGAGAGAAGGAGAGAGAAAGAGAAGCTATGAGTGAGAGAGAGAGTGAGAGAGAGAAGCTGTGAGTTTGAGAGAGAGAGAAGCTGAGTGAGAGAGAGAGAAAAGGAGAAGCTGTGAGTGAGAGAGAGAGAGAAAGAGAAGCTATGAGTGAGAGAGAGAGAGAAGCTGTGAGTGAGAGAGAGAAGCTCTGAGTGAGTGAGAGAGAGAAAGAGAAGCTTTGAGAGAGAGAAAAAGAGAAGTTGTGAGTGAGAGAGAGATGGAGATGCTGTGAGTGAGAGAGATAGAAAGAGAAGCTGTGAGAGAGAGAGAGAGAGAAAGACAAGCTGTGAGTGAGAGAGAGAGAAAGAAAAAGAAGCTGTGAGTGAGAGAGAGAGAGATATAGACAAGCTGTGAGTGAGAGAGGAAGAGAGAAAGAGAAGCTGTGAGTGACAGAGAGAGAGAAAGAGAAGCTGTGAGTGAGATACAGAGAGGGAGAAAGAGAAGCAGTAAGTGAGAAAGAGAGAGAGAGAGAGAAGCTGTGAGTGAGGGAGAAAGAGAAAGCAGTGATTGAGAGAGAGAAAGAGAAGATGTGAGTGAGAGAGAAAGAGAAGGTGAGTGAGAGAGAGAGAGAGAAAGAGAAGCTGTGAGTGTGAGAGAGAGTGAGAGAAAGAGAAGCTGTGAGTAAGCGAGAGAAAGAGAGAGAAGCTGTGAGTGTGTGAGAGAGAAAGAGAAGCTGTGAGTGCGAGAGACAGAGAGATAAAGAGAAGCTATGAGTGAGAGAGAGAAAGAGAAACTGTGAGTGAGAGAGAGAGAGAAAGAGAAGCTGTCAGAGAGAGAGAGAAAGAGAAGCTGTGAGCGAGAGAGAGAGAGTGAGAGAAAGAGAAGCTGTGAGTAAGAGAGAGAAAGAGAGAGAGAAGCTGTGAGTGTGTGTGCGAGAGAAGGAGAAGCTGTGAGTGCGAGAGAGAGAGAGAGAGAAAGAGAAGCTGTGAGTGTGAGAGAGAGTGAGAGAAAGAGAAGCTGTGAGTAAGCGAGAGAAAGAGAGAGAAGCTGTGAGTGTGTGAGAGAGAAAGAGAAGCTGTGAGTGCGAGAGACAGAGAGAGAAAGAGAAGATGTGAGTGAGAGAGAGAGAGTAAGAGGAGCTGTGAGTGAGAGAGAAAGAGAAAGAAAGAGAAGCTCTGTAAGAGAGAGTGAGAATGAGAAGCTGTGAGTTGAGAGGGAGCGAAAGAAAGAGAAGCTGTGTGTGTGTGTGTGATAGAAAGAGAGAAGCTGTGAGAGAGAGAGAAGCTGTGAGTGAGAGAGAGAAGCTGTGAGTGAGAGAGAGAAAGAGAAGCTGTATGTGTGTGTGTGAGAGAGAGATAAGCTGTGAGAGAGAGAGAGAGAAAGAGGAGCTGTCTTAGAGAGAGAGAGAGAAAAAGAGAAGCTGTGAGTGACAGAGAGAAAGAGAAGCTGTGAGTGAGATACAGAGAGGGAGAAAGAGAAGCTGTTAGTGAGAGAGAGAAAGAGAAGCTGTGAGTGAGAGAGAAAGAGAAAGAAAGAGAAGCTCTGTGAGAGAGAGTGAGAAAGAGAAGTTGTGAGTGAGAGAGAGCGAAAGAAAGAGAAGCTGTGTGTGTTTGAGAGAGAGAAGCTGTGAGTGAGAGAGAGAGAAAGAGAAGCTGTGAATGAGAGAGAGAGAGAAGCTGTGTGAGAGAGAAGCTGTGAGTGATAGAGAGAAGCTGTGAGTGAGAGAGAGAGAGAAAGAGAAGCTGTATGTGTGTGTGAGAGAGAGATAAGCTGTGAGAGAGAGAGAGAAAGAGGAGCTGTGTGTTAGAGAGAGAGAGAAAGAGAAGCTGTGAGTGAGAGAGAGAGAAAGAGAATCTGTGATTGTGAGAGAGAGTGAGAGAAAGAGAAGCTGTGAGTGTGAGAGAGAGTGAGAGAAAGAGAAGCTGTGAGTGAGAGAGAGAATGAGAGAGATAAGCTGTGATTGTGTGTGTGAGAGAGAAAGAGAAGCTGTGAGTGCGACAGAGAGAGTGAAAGAGAGAAAGAGAAGCTGTGAGTGAGAGAGAGAGAGAGAAAGAGAAGCTGTCAGTGTGTCTGAGAGAGAATATGAGAAGCTGTGTTGGAGAGAGAGAGAGAAAGAGTATTTGTGTGTGTGTGAGAGAGAAAAGCTGTGAGGGAGAGAGAGAGAAGCTGTGAGTGAGAGAGAGAGAAAGAGAAGCTGTGAGTGAGTGAGAGAGGGAGAGAAAGAGAATCTGTTAGTGAGAGAGAGAGAGCGCGAATCTGTGAGTGAGAGAGAGAGACAGAGAGAGAAGCTAAGTGAGAGAGAGAGAGAAAGAGAAAGAGAAACAGAATCTGTGAGTGAGAGAGAGAGAGAAGCTGTGAGTGAGTGAGAGAGAGAAAGGGAAGCTGTGAGTGAAAGAAAGAGAGAAAGAGAAGCTGTGGGTGTGTGTGAGAGAGAAAGAGAAACTGTTAGTGATAGAGAAAGAGAAGCTGTGAGTGAGAGCGAGAGCGAGAGTAAGAGAAGAATTGAGTGAGAGAGAGAGAAGCTGTGGGTGAGATAGAGAGAGAGAGAAAGAGAAGCTTTGAGTGAGACAGAGAGAGAGAGAAGCTGTGAGTGACAGAGAGAAGCTGTGAGTGAGTGAGAGATAGAGAAGCTGTGAGTGAGAGAGAGAGGGAAGCTGTGAGAGAGAGAGTGACGGAGAAGCAGTGAGTGAGAGAGAGAGAGAGAGAGAGAAGCTGTGAGTGAGAGAGAGAGAGAGAAAACGAGAAGCTGTGAGTGAGAGAGACAGAGAGAAAGAGAAGCTGTGAGTGAGAGAGAGAGAGAGGCTATGAGTGAGAGAGAGAGTGAGAGAAGCTGTGAGTGAGAGAGAGAGAAGCTGTGTGTGTGAGAGAGAGAAAGAGAAGCTGTATGTGTGTGTGAGAGAGAGTGAGAACGAAGCTGTGAGAGAGAGAAAGAGAAGCTATGAGAGAGAGAGAAGCTGTGAGTGAGAGAAGCTCTGAGTGAGTGAGAGAGAGAAAAAGAGAAGCTGTATGTGTGTGAGAGAGAGAGTGAGAGAGAAGCTGTGAGTGAGAGAGACAGAAGCTGTGAGTGAGTGAGAGAGAGAAAGGGAAGCTGTGAGTGAAAGAAAGAGAGAAAGAGAAGCTGTGGGTGTGTGTGAGAGAGAAAGAGAAACTGTTAGTGATAGAGAAAGAGAAGCTGTGAGTGAGAGCGAGGGCGAGAGTAAGAGAAGAATTGAGTGAGAGAGAGAGAAGCTGTGGGTGAGATAGAGAGAGAGAGAAAGAGAAGCTTTGAGTGAGACAGAGAGAGAGAGAAGCTGTGAGTGAGAGAGAGAGAAGCTGTGAGTGAGTGAGTGATAGAGAAGCTGTGAGTGAGAGAGAGAGAGAAGCTGTGAGAGAGAGAGTAAAGGAGAAGCAGTGAGTGAGAGAGAGAGAGAAAGAGAAGCTGTGAGTGAGAGAGAGAGAGAGAAAACAGAAGCTGTGAGTGAGAGAGACAGAAAGGAAGAGAAGCTGTGAGTGAGAGAGAGAGAGGCTATGAGTGAGAGAGAGAGTGAGAGAAGCTGTGAGTGAGAGAGAGAGAAGCTGTGTGTGAGAGAGAGAGAAAACAGAAGCTGTGAGTGAGAGAGACAGAAAGGAAGAGAAGCTGTGAGTGAGAGAGAGAAGCTCTGAGTGAGTGAGAGAGAGAAAAAGAGAAGCTGTATGTGTGTGAGAGAGAGAGTGAGAGAGAAGCTGTGAGTGAGAGAGAGAGAAGCTGTGTGAGAGAGAGAGAAAGCGAAGCTGTGAGTGAGAGAAGGAGAGAGAAAGAGAAGCTATGAGTGAGAGAGAGAGTGAGAGAGAGAAGCTGTGAGTTTGAGAGAGAGAGAAGCTGAGTGAGAGAGAGAGAAAAGGAGAAGCTGTGAGTGAGAGAGAGAGAGAAAGAGAAGCTATGAGTGAGAGAGAGAGAGAAGCTGTGAGTGAGAGAGAGAAGCTCTGAGTGAGTGAGAGAGAGAAAGAGAAGCTTTGAGAGAGAGAAAAAGAGAAGTTGTGAGTGAGAGAGAGAGAAAGAAAAAGAAGCTGTGAGTGAGAGAGAGAGAGATATAGACAAGCTGTGAGTGAGAGAGGAAGAGAGAAAGAGAAGCTGTGAGTGACAGAGAGAGAGAAAGAGAAGCTGTGAGTGAGATACAGAGAGGGAGAAAGAGAAGCAGTAAGTGAGAAAGAGAGAGAGAGAGAGAAGCTGTGAGTGAGGGAGAAAGAGAAAGCTGTGATTGAGAGAGAGAAAGAGAAGATGTGAGTGAGAGAGAAAGAGAAGGTGAGTGAGAGAGAGAGAGAGAAAGAGAAGCTGTGAGTGAGAGAGAGAAAGAGAATCTGTGAGTGAGAGAGAGAGAGAAAGAAGCTGAGTGAGAGAGAGAAAAAGAGAAGCTGTGTGAGAGAGAAAGAGAGAATCTGTGAGAGAGAGAGATGCTTTGAGTGAGTGAGAGAGAAAAAGAAGCTGTGAGTGAGAGAGAGAGAGAGAAGCTGTATGTGTGTGAGTGAGAGAGAGAGAAGATGTGAGTGAGAGAGAGAGAAGCTGTGAGAGAGAGAGAGAGAAGGAGAAGCTGTGAGTGAGAGAGAGAGAGAAAGAGAAGCTATGAGTGAGAGAGAGAGAGAAGCCGTGAGTGAGAAAGAGAGAAGCTCTGTGTGAGTGAGAGAGAGAAGGAGAAGATGTATGTGTTGGAGAGAGAGAGTGAGAGAGAAGCTGTGAGAGAGAGAGAGAAAAGCTGTGAGCGAGAGAGAGAGAGAGAAAGAGAAGCTGTGTGAGAGATAGAGTAAGAGAAGCTATGAGTGAGAGAGAGAGTGAGTGAGAGAGAAGCTGTGAGTGAGAGAGAGAGAGAAGCTGTGAGAGAGAGAGAGAAGGAGAAGCTGTGAGTGAGAGAGAGAGAGAGAAAGAGAAGCTGTGAGATAGACAGAGAGAGAGAAAGAGAAGCTGTCAGTGAGAGAGAGAGAGAAAGAGAAGCTGTGAGTGAGAGAGAGAGAGAAAGAGAAGCTGTGAGTGAGATAGAGAGAGAAAGAGAAGGTGTGATTGAGATACAGACAGGGAGAAAGAGAAGCTGTGAGTGAGAGAGAGAGAGAAAGAGAAGCTGTGAGTGAGAGAGAAAGGGAACGAAAGAGAAGCTCTGTGAGAGAGAGAGTGAGAAAGAGAAGCTGTGAGTGAGAGAGAGTGAAAGAAAGAGAATCTGTGTGTGTGAGAGAGAAGCTGTGAGTGAGAGAGAGAGAGATGCTGTGAGTGAGAGAGAGAGAGAAAGAGAAGCTGTGATTGAGAGAGAGAGAAAGAAGATGTGAGTGAGAGAGAGAGAAAGAAAAGGTGAGTGAGAGAGAGAGAGTAAAAGAGAAGCTGTGAGTGAGAGAGAGAGAGAAAGAGAAGTTGTGTGTGTGTGAGAGAGAGAGAAGCTGTGAGGGAGAGGGAGAGAGAAAGAGAAGCTGTGAGTGAGAGAGAGAGAAAAAAGAAGCTGTGAGTGAGAAAGAGAAAGAGAAACTGTGAGTGTGTGTGTGAGAGAAAGAGAAGCTGTGAGAGAGAGAGAAAGAGAAGTTGTGAGTGAGAGAGAGAGAGTGAGTGAAGCTATGAGTGAGAGAGAGAGAGAAGCTGTGAGTGAGAGAGAGAGAAAGAGATGCTGTGAGTGAGAGTGAGAAGCTGGGTGAGAGAGAGAAGCTGTGAGTGAGAGAGAGAAAGAGAAGCTGTGAGTGAGAGAGAGAGCAAGAGAAGCTGTGATTGAGAGACAGAGAAAGAGAAGATGTGCGTGAGAGAGAGAGAAAGAGAAGTTGAGTGAGAAAGAGAGAGAAAGAGAAGCTGTGAGTGAGAAAGAGAGAAAGAGAGGCTGTGAGTGAGTGAGTGAGAGAGAGAGAGAGAAAGAGAATCTGTGAGTGAGAGAGAGAGAGAGAAAGAGAAGCTGAGTGAGAGAAAGAGAAAGAGATGCTGTGAGAGAGAGAGAAAGAAAGAGAAGTTGTGAGTGAGAGAGAGAGAAGCTTTGAGTGAGAGAGAGAGAGAGAAAGAGAAGCTGTGAGTGAGAGAGAGAGAAAGAGAAGCTGTGAGAGAGAAAAAGAGAAGCTGTGAGTTAGAGAGAGAGAGATGCTGTGAGTGAGAGAGAGAGAGAGAAAGAAAGGGATGCTGTGAGTGAGAGAGAAAGAGAAGCTGTGAGTGAGAGAGAGAGAGAAGTTGTGAGTGAGCGAGTGAGAGAGAGAAGGAGAAGCAGTGAGAGAGAGAGAGAGAGGAAGAGAAGATGTGAGTGAGAGGGAGAGAGAAAGAGAAGCTGTGAGTGAGATAGAGAGAGAGAAAGAGAACCTGTGAAGTGTGTGTGTGTGAGAGAGAAAGAAGCTATGAGTGAGAGAGATAGAGTGAGAGAGAAGCTGTGAGTGTGAGAGAGAAGCTGTGAGTAAGAGAGAGAAGGAGAGAGAGAAGGTGTGAGTGTGTGTGTGAGAGAAAGAGAAGCTGTGAGTGCGAGAGAGTGCGAAAGAGAGAAAGAGAATCTGAGAGTGTGAGAGAGAGTGAAAGAAAGAGAAGCTGTGAGTAAGAGAGAGAAAGAGAGAGAGAAGCTGTGAGTGTGTGTGAGAGAAAGAGAAGGTGTGAGAGAGAGAGAGAGAAAGAGAAGCTGTGAGTGAGAGAGAGAGAGTAAGAGAAGCTATGAGTGAGAGAGAGACAGAGAGAGAAGCTGTGAGTGAGAGAGAGAGAAAAGCTGTGTGTGTGTGTGAGAGAGAGAAGAAGAAGGTGTGAGTGAGAGAGAGAGAGAGAAAGAGAAGCTGTGAGTGAGAGAAAGCTATGAGTGAGAGGTAGAGTGAGAGCGAAGCTGTGAGTGAGAGAAAGAGAGAATCTGTGAGAGAGAGAGAGAAGGAGAAGCTGTGAGTGAGAGAGAGAAAGAGAAGCTATGAGAGAGAGAGAAGCTGTGAGTGAGAGAGAGAAGCTCTGAGTGAGTGAGAGAGAGAAATAGAAGATTTGAGAGAGAGAAAAAGAGAAGCTGTGAGTGAGAGAGAGAGATGCTGTGAGTGAGAGAGAGAGAGAAAGAGAAGCTGTGATTGAGAGAGAGAGAAAGAGAAGATGTGAGTGAGAGAGAGAGAAAGAAAAGGTGAGTGAGAGAGAGAGAGAGAAAGAGAAGCTGTGAGTGAGAGAGAGAGAGAAAGAGAAGTTGTGTGTGTGTGTGAGAGAGAGAAGCTGTGAGGGAGAGGGAGAGAGAAAGAGAAGCTGTGAGTGAGAGAGAGAGAAAAAAGAAGCTGTGAGTGAGAGAGAGAAAGAGAAACTGTGAGTGTGTGTGAGAGAGAAAGAGAAGCTGTGAGAGAGAGAGAGAAAGAGAAGTTGTGAGTGAGAGAGAGAGAGAGTGAGTGAAGGTATGAGTGAGAGAGAGAGAGAAGCTGTGAGTGAGAGAGAGAGAGAAAAAATGCTGTGAGTGAGAGTGAGAAGCTGTGTGAGAGAGAGAAGCTGTGAGTGAGAGAGAGAAAGAGAAGCTGTGAGTGAGAGAGAGAGCAAGCGAAGCTGTGATTGAGAGACAGAGAAAGAGAAGATGTGAGTGAGAGAGAGAGAAAGAGAAGTTGAGTGAGAGAGAGATAGAGAGGCTGTGAGTGAGTGAGTGAGAGAGAGAGAGAAAGAGAATCTGTGAGTGAGAGAGAGAGAGAGAAAGAGAAGCTGAGTGAGAGAGAGAAAGAGATGCTGTGAGAGAGAGAAAGAAAGAAATTGTGAGTGAGAGAGAGAGAAGCTTTGAGTGAGAGAGAGAGAGAGAAAGAGAAGCTTTGAGTGAGAGAGAGAGAGAAAGAGATGCTGTGAGTGAGAGAGAGAAAGAGAAGCTGTGAGTGAGAGAGAGAGAGAGAAAGAGAAGCGTTGAATGAGAGAGAGAGAAAGAGAAGCTGTGTGAGAGAGAGATAAAGAAAGAGAAGTTGTGAGAGAGAGAGTGAGAGAGAGAAATAGACGCTGTGAGTGAGAGAGAGAGAGAAAGAGAAGCTGTGAGTGAGAGAATAAGAAAAAGAGAAGCTGTGAGTGAGAGAGAGAGGGTATAAGAGAAGCTGTGAGTGAGAGAGAGAGAAGCTGTGTATGAGAGAGAGTGAGAAGTTGTGAGTGAGAGAGCGAGAGAGAGAAGGAGAAGCAGTGAGAGAGAGAGAGAGAGAGAGAGAGGAAGAGAAGCTGTGAGTGAGAGGGAGAGTGAAAGAGAAGCTGTGAGTGAGAGAGAGAGAGCGAAAGAGAACCTGTGAAGTGTGTGTGTGTGAGAGAGAAAGAAGCTATGAGTGAGAGAGATAGAGTGAGAGAGAAGCTGTGAGAGAGAGAGAGAAGCTGTGAGTAAGAGAGAGAAAGAGAGAGAAGGTGTGAGTGTGTGTGTGTGAGAAAGAGAAGCTGTGAGTGCGAGAGAGAGATAGAGAGAAAGAGAATCTGTGAGTGTGAGAGAGAGTGAGAGAAAGAGAAGCTGTGAGTAAGAGAGAGAAAGAGAGAGAGAAGCTGTTAGTGTGTGTGTGAGTGAAAGAGAAGCTGTGAGTGCGAGAGAGAGAAAGAAAGAGAAGCTGTGAGTGAGAGAGAGAGAGAAAGAGGAGCTGTCAGTGAGAGAGAAAATGAGAAGGTGTGAAAGAGAGAGAGAGAAATAAAGAGAAATTGTGCGTGTGAGAGAGAGAAGCTGCGGGAGAGAGAGAGAAAGAGAAGATGTGAGTGAGAGAAAGAGAAAAAAAGAAGCTGTGAGTGAGAGAGAGAAAGAGAGAGAAGCTGTGAGTGTGGGTGTGAGAGAAAGAGAAGCTGTGAGTGCGAGAGAGAGAGAGAAAAAGAAGCTGTGAGTGAGAGAAAGAGAGAGTAAGAGGAGCTGTCTGTGAGAGAGGGAGAGAAGCTGTGAGTGAGAGAGAGAGAAACTGTGAGTGAGAGAGAGAGAGAAAGAGAAGCTGTATGTGTGTGAGAGAGAAAGAGAAGCTGTGAGAGAGAAAAAGAGAAGCTGTGTGAGAGAGAGAGAGATGCTGTGAGTGAGAGAGAGAGAGAAAGGGATGCTGTGAGTGAGAGAGAAAGAGAAGCTATGAGTGAGAAAGAGAGAAGTTGTGAGTGAGCGAGTGAGAGAGAGAAGGAGAAGCAGTGAGAGAGAGAGAGAGGAAGAGAAGATGTGAGTGAGAGGGAGAGAGAAAGAGAAGCTGTGAGTGAGAGAGAGAGAGAGAAAGAGAACCTGTGAAGTGTGTGTGTGTGAGAGAGAAAGAAGCTATGAGTGAGAGAGATAGAGTGAGAGAGAAGCTGTGAGTGAGAGAGAGAGAAGCTGTGAGTAAGAGAGAGAAAGAGAGAGAGAAGGTGTGAGTGTGTGTGTGAGAGAAAGAGAAGCTGTGAGTGCGAGAGAGAGTGAAAGAGAGAAAGAGAATCTGAGAGTGTGAGAGAGAGTGAGAGAAAGAGAAGCTGTGAGTAAGAGAGAGAAAGAGAGAGAGAAGCTGTGAGTGTGTGTGAGAGAAAGAGAAGGTGTGAGAGAGAGAGAGAGAGAAAGAGAAGCTGTGAGTGAGAGAGAGAGAGAGTAAGAGGAGCTGTCAGTGAGAGAGAGAGAGAAGCTGTGAGTGTGAGAGAGAGAGAGAGAGAACCTGTGAGTGAATGAGAGAGAGAGAGAAAGAGAAGCTGTGAGTGAGAGAGAGAGAGAAAGTGAAGCTGTGAGTGAGAGAAAGCTATGAGTGAGAGAGAGAGTGAGAGAGAAGCTGTGAGTGAGAGAGAGAGAGAGTAAGAGGAGCTGTCAGTGAGAGAAAGAGAGAGAAGCTGTGAGTGAGAGAGAGAGAGAGAACCTGTGAGTGAATGAGAGAGAGAGAGAAAGAGAAGCTGTGAGTGAGAGAGAGAGAGAGAAAGAGAAGCTGTGAGTGAGAGAAAGCTATGAGTGAGAGGTAGAGTGAGAGCGAAGCTGTGAGTGAGAGAAAGAAAGAATCTGTGAGAGAGAGAGAGAAGGAGAAGCTGTGAGTGAGAGAGAGAAAGAGAAGCTATGAGAGAGAGAAGCTGTGAGTGAGAGAGAAGCTCTGAGTGAGTGAGAGAGAGAAATAGAAGATTTGAGAGAGAGAAAAAGAGAAGCTTTGAGTGAGAGAGAGAGAGATGCTGTGAGTGAGAGAGAGAGAAAGAGAAGCTGTGATTGAGAGAGAGAGAAAGAGAAGATGAGAGTGAGAGAGAGAGAAAGAAAAGGTGAGTGAGAGAGAGAGAGAGAAAGAGAAGCTGTGAGTGAGAGAGAGAGAGAAAGAGAAGTTGTGTGTGTGTGTGTGTGAGAGAAGCTGTGAGGGAGAGGGAGAGAGAAAGAGAAGCTGTGAGTGAGAGAGAAAGAAAAAAGAAGCTGTGAGTGAGAGAGAGAAAGAGAAACTGTGAGTGTGTGTGAGAGAGAAAGAGAAGCTGTGAGAGAGAGAGAGAAAGAGAAGTTGTGAGTGAGAGAGAGAGAGAGAGAGTGAGTGAAGGTATGAGTGAGAGAGAGAGAGAAGCTGTGAGTGAGAGAGAGAGAGAAAAAGATGCTGTGAGTGAGAGTGAGAAGCTGTGTGAGAGAGAGAAGCTGTGAGTGAGAGAGAGAAAGAGAAGCTGTGAGTGAGAGAGAGAGCAAGCAAAGCTGTGATTGAGAGACAGAGAAAGAGAAGATGTGAGTGACAGAGAGAGAAAGAGAAGTTGAGTGAGAGAGAGAGAGAAAGAGAAGCTGTGAGTGAGAAAGAGAGATAGAGAGGCTGTGAGTGAGTGAGTGAGAGAGAGAGAAAGAGAATCTGTGAGTGAGAGAGAGAGAGAGAAAGAGAAGCTGAGTGAGACAGAGAAAGAGATGCTGTGAGAGAGAGAAAGAAAGAGAAATTGTGAGTGAGAGAGAGAGAAGCTTTGAGTGAGAGAGAGAGAGAGAAAGAGAAGCTTTGAGTGAGAGAGAGAGAGAAAGAGATGCTGTGAGTGAGAGAGAGAAAGAGAAGCTGTGAGTGAGAGAGAGAGAGAGAAAGAGAAGCGTTGAATGAGAGAGAGAGAAAGAGAAGCTGTGTGAGAGAGAGATAAAGAAAGAGAAGTTGTGAGAGAGAGAGAGAGTGAGAGAGAGAAATAGACGCTGTGAGTGAGAGAGAGAGAGAAAGAGAAGCTGTGAGTGAGAGAATAAGAAAAAGAGAAGCTGTGAGTGAGAGAGAGAGAGTATAAGAGAAGCTGTGAGTGAGAGAGAGAGAAGCTGTGTATGAGAGAGAGTGAGAAGTTGTGAGTGAGAGAGCGAGAGAGAGAAGGAGAAGCAGCGAGAGAGAGAGAGAGAGGAAGAGAAGCTGTGAGTGAGAGGGAGAGTGAAAGAGAAGCTGTGAGTAAGAGAGAGAAAGAGAGAGAGAAGCTGTGAGTGTGTGTGTGAGTGAAAGAGAAGCTGTGAGTGCGAGAGAGAGAAAGAAAGAGAAGCTGTGAGTGAGAGAGAGAGAGAAAGAGGAGCTGTCAGTGAGAGAGAAAATGAGAAGGTGTGAAAGAGAGAGAGAGAAATAAAGAGAAGTTGTGTGTGTGAGAGAGAGAAGCTGAGGGAGAGAGAGAGAAAGAGAAGATGTGAGTGAGAGAAAGAGAAAAAAAGAAGCTGTGAGTGAGAGAGAGAAAGAGAGAGAAGCTGTGAGTGTGGGTGTGAGAGAAAGAGAAGCTGTGAGTGCGAGAGAGAGAGAGAGAAAAAGAAGCTGTGAGTGAGAGAAAGAGAGAGTAAGAGGAGCTGTCTGTGAGAGAGAGAGAGAAGCTGTGAGTGAGAGAGAGAGAAACTGTGAGTGAGAGAGAGAGAGAAAGAGAAGCTGTATGTGTGTGAGAGAGAAAGAGAAGCTGTGAGAGAGAAAAAGAGAAGCTGTGAGTTAGAGAGAGAGAGATGCTGTGAGTGAGAGAGAGAGAGAAAGGGATGCTGTGAGTGAGAGAGAAAGAGAAGCTATGAGTGAGAAAGAGAGAAGTTGTGAGTGAGAGAGTGAGAGAGAGAAGGAGAAGCAGTGAGAGAGAGAGAGGAAGAGAAGATGTGAGTGAGAGGGAGAGAGAAAGAGAAGCTGTGAGTGAGAGAGAGAGAGAGAAAGAGAACCTGTGAAGTGTGTGTGTGTGAGAGAGAAAGAACCTATGAGTGAGAGAGATAGAGTGAGAGAGAAGCTGTGAGTGAGAGAGAGAGAAGCTGTGAGTAAGAGAGAGAAAGAGAGAGAGAAGGTGTGAGTGTGTGTGTGAGAGAAAGAGAAGCTGTGAGTGCGAGAGAGAGCGAAAGAGAGAAAGAGAATCTGAGAGTGTGAGAGAGAGTGAGAGAAAGAGAAGCTGTGAGTAAGAGAGAGAAAGAGAGAGAGAAGCTGTGAGTGTGTGTGAGAGAAAGAGAAGGTGTGAGAGAGAGAGAGAGAGAAAGAGAAGCTGTGAGTGAGAGAGAGAGAGTAAGAGGAGCTGTCAGTGAGAGAGAGAGAGAAGCTGTGAGTGAGAGAGAGAGAGAGAACCTGTGAGTGAATGAGAGAGAGAGAGAAAGAGAAGCTGTGAGTGAGAGAGAGAGAGAGAAAGTGAAGCTGTGAGTGAGAGAAAGCTATGAGTGAGAGAGAGAGTGAGAGAGAAGCTGTGAGTGAGAGAGAGAGAGAGTAAGAGGAGCTGTCAGTGAGAGAAAGAGAGAGAAGCTGTGAGTGAGAGAGAGAGAGAGAACCTGTGAGTGAATGAGAGAGAGAGAGAAAGAGAAGCTGTGAGTGAGAGAGAGAGAGAGAAAGAGAAGCTGTGAGTGAGAGAAAGCTATGAGTGAGAGGTAGAGTGAGAGCGAAGCTGTGAGTGAGAGAAAGAGAGAATCTGTGAGAGAGAGAGAGAAGGAGAAGCTGTGAGTGAGAGAGAAAGAGAAGCTATGAGATAGAGAGAAGCTGTGAGTGAGAGAGAGAAGCTCTGAGTGAGTGAGAGAGAGAAATAGAAGATCTGAGAGAGAGAGAAAGAGAAGCTGTGAGTGAGAGAGAGAGAGATGCTCTGAGTGAGAGAGAGAGAGAAAGAGAAGCTGTGATTGAGAGAGAGAGAAAGAGAAGATGTGAGTGAGAGAGCTAGAAAGAAAAGGTGAGTGAGAGAGAGAGAGAGAGAAAGAGAAGCTGTGAGTGAGAGAGAGAGAAAGAGAAGTTGTGTGTGTGTGTGTGAGAGAGAAGCTGTGAGGGAGAGGGAGAGAGAAAGAGAAGCTGTGAGTGAGAGAGAGAGAAAAAAGAAGCTGTGAGTGAGAGAGAGAAAGAGAAACTTTGAGTGTGTGTGAGAGAGAAAGAGAAGCTGTGAGAGAGAGAAAGAAAGAGAAGTTGTGAGTGAGAGAGAGAGAGAGTGAGTGAAGGTATGAGTGAGAGAGAGAGAAGCTGTGAGTGAGAGAGAGAGAGAAAAAGATGCTGTGAGTGAGAGTGAGAAGCTGTGTGAGAGAGAGAAGCTGTGAGTGAGAGAGAGAAAGAGAAGCTGTGAGTGAGAGAGAGAGCAAGCGAAGCTGTGATTGAGAGACAGAGAAAGAGAAGATGTGAGTGAGAGAGAGAGAAAGAGAAGTTGAGTGAGAGAGAGAGAGAAAGAGAAGCTGTGAGTGAGAAAGAGAGATAGAGAGGCTGTGAGTGAGTGAGTGAGAGAGAGAGAGAAAGAGAATCTGTGAGTGAGAGAGAGAGAGAGAAAGAGAAGCTGAGTGAGAGAGAGAAAGAGATGCTGTGAGAGAGAGAAAGAAAGAGAAATTGTGAGTGAGAGAGAGAGAAGCTTTGAGTGAGAGAGAGAGAGAGAAAGAGAAGCTTTGAGTGAGAGAGAGAGAGAAAGAGATGCTGTGAGTGAGAGAGAGAAAGAGAAGCTGTGAGTGAGAGAGAGAGAGAGAAAGAGAAGCATTGAATGAGAGAGAGAGAAAGAGAAGCTGTGTGAGAGAGAGATAAAGAAAGAGAAGTTGTGAGAGAGAGAGTGAGAGAGAGAAATAGACGCTGTGAGTGAGAGAGAGAGAGAAAGAGAAGCTGTGAGTGAGATAATAAGAAAAAGAGAAGCTGTGAGTGAGAGAGAGAGAATATAAGAGAAGCTGTGAGTGAGAGAGAGAGAAGCTGTGTATGAGAGAGAGTGAGAAGTTGTGAGTGAGAGAGCGAGAGAGAGAAGGAGAAGCAGTGAGAGAGAGAGAGAGAGAGGAAGAGAAGCTGTGAGTGAGAGGGAGAGTGAAAGAGAAGCTGTGAGTGAGAGAGAGAGAGCGAAAGAGAACCTGTGAAGTGTGTGTGTGTGAGAGAGAAAGAAGCTATGAGTGAGAGAGATAGAGTGAGAGAGAAGCTGTGAGAGAGAGAGAGAAGCTGGGAGTAAGAGAGAGAAAGAGAGAGAAGGTGTGAGTGTGTGTGTGTGAGAAAGAGAAGCTGTGAGTGCGAGAGAGAGATAGAGAGAAAGAGAATCTGTGAGTGTGAGAGAGAGTGAGAGAAAGAGAAGCTGTGAGTAAGAGAGAGAAAGAGAGAGAGAAGCTGTGAGTGTGTGTGTGAGTGAAAGAAAAGCTGTGAGTGCGAGAGAGAGAAAGAAAGAGAAGCTGCGAGTGAGAGAGAGAGAGAAAGAGGAGCTGTCAGTGAGAGAGAAAATGAGAAGGTGTGAAAGAGAGAGAGAGAAATAAAGAGAAGTTGTGTGTGTGAGAGAGAGAAGCTGAGGGAGAGAGAGAGAAAGAGAAGATGTGAGTGAGAGAAAGAGAAAAAAGAAGCTGTGAGTGAGAGAGAGAAAGAGAGAGAAGCTGTGAGTGTGGGTGTGAGAGAAAGAGAAGCTGTGAGTGCGAGAGAGAGAGAGAAAAAGAAGCTGTGAGTGAGAGAAAGAGAGAGTAAGAGGAGCTGTCTGTGAGAGAGAGAGAGAAGCTGTGAGTGAGAGAGAGAGAAACTGTGAGTGAGAGAGAGAGAGAAAGAGAAGCTGTATGTGTGTGAGAGAGAAAGAGAAGCTGTGAGAGAGAAAAAGAGAAGCTGTGAGTTAGAGAGAGAGAGAAAGGGATGCTGTGAGTGAGAGAGAAAGAGAAGCTATGAGTGAGAAAGAGAGAAGTTGTGAGTGAGAGAGTGAGAGAGAGAAGGAGAAGCAGTGAGAGAGAGAGAGAGGAAGAGAAGATGTGAGTGAGAGGGAGAGAGAAAGAGAAGCTGTGAGTGAGAGAGAGAGAGAGAAAGAGAACCTGTGAAGTGTGTGTGTGAGAGAGAGAAAGAAGCTATGAGTGAGAGAGATAGAGTGAGAGAGAAGCTGTGAGTGAGAGAGAGAGAAGCTGTGAGTAAGAGAGAGAAAGAGAGAGAGAAGGTGTGAGTGTGTGTGTGAGAGAAAGAGAAGCTGTGAGTGCAAGAGAGAGCGAAAGAGAGAAAGAGAATCTGAGAGTGTGAGAGAGAGTGAGAGAAAGAGAAGCTGTGAGTAAGAGAGAGAAAGAGAGAGAGAAGCTTTGAGTGTGTGTGAGAGAAAGAGAAGGTGGGAGAGAGAGTGAGAGAGAGAAAGAGAAGCTGTGAGTGAGAGAGAGAGAGAGTAAGAGGAGCTGTCAGTGAGAGAGAGAGAGAAGCTGTGAGTGAGAGAGAGAGAGAGAGAACCTGTGAGTGAATGAGAGAGAGAGAGAAAGAGAAGCTGTGAGTGAGAGAGAGAGAGAAAGTGAAGCTGTGAGTGAGAGAAAGCTATGAGTGAGAGAGAGAGTGAGAGAGAAGCTGTGAGTGAGAGAGAGAGAAGCTGTGAGTGAGAGAGAGAGAGAAAGAGAAGCTGTGAGTGAGAGAGGGAGAGAAAGAGAAGCTATGAGTGAGAGAGAGAGGGAGAGAGAAGCTGTGAGTGAGAGAGAGAGAAAAGCTGTGTGTGTGTGTGTGAGAGAGAAGAAGAAGCTGTGAGTGAGAGAGAGAGAAAGAGAATCTGAGAGTGTGAGAGAGAGTGAGAGAAAGAGAAGCTGTGAGTAAGAGAGAGGAAGAGAGAGAGAAGCTGTGAGTGTGTGTAAGAGAAAGAGAAGGTGTGAGTGTGAGAGAGAGAGAGAAAGAGAAGCTGTGAGTGAGAGAGAGAGAGTAAGAGGAGCTGTCATTGAGAGAGAGAGAGAAGCTGTGAGTGAGAGAGAGAGAACCTGTGAGTGAATGAGAGAGAGAGAGAAAGAGAAGCTGTGAGTGAGAGAGAGAGAGAAAGAGAAGCTGTGAGTGAGAGAAAGCTATGAGTGAGAGAGAGAGTGAGAGAGAAGCTGTGAGTGAGAGAGAGAGAAGCTGTAAGTGAGAGAGAGAGAAAGAGAAGCTGTGTGTGTGAGAGAGAGTGAGAGCGAAGCTGTGAGTGAGAGAAAGAGAGAATCTGTGAGAGAGAGAGAGAAGGAGAAGCTGTGGGTGAGAGAGAGAAAGAGAAGCTATGAGAGAGAGAGAAGCTGTGAGTGAGAGAGAGAAGCTCTGAGTGAGTGAGTGAGAGAGAGAAAGAGAAGATTTGAGAGAAAGAAAAAGAGAAGCTGTGAGTGAGAGAGAGAGAGATGCTGTGAGTGAGAGAGAGAGAGAAATAGAAGCTGTGAGATAGATAGAGAGAGAAAGACAAGCTGTGAGTGAGAGAGAGAGAGAGAAAAAGAGAAGCTGTGAGTGACAGAGAGAAAGAGAAGCTGTGTGAGAGAGAGAGAAAGGAAGAGAAATTGTGAGTGAGAGAGAGAAGCTTTGAGTGAGAGAGAGAGAGAAAGTGAAGCTGTGAGTGAGAGAGAGAGAGAAAGGGATGCTGTGAGTGAGAGAGAAAGAGAAGCTGTCAGAGAGAGAGAGAGAAAGAGAAGCTGTGAGTGTGAGAGAAAGTGAGAGAAAGAGAAGCTGTGAGTAATAGAGAGAAAGAGAGAGAAGCTTTGAGTGTTTGTGTGAGAGAAAGAGAAGCTGTGAGTGCGAGAGAGAGAGAGAGAAAGAAAGAGAAGCTGTGAGTGATAGAGAGAGAGAGAGTAAGAGGAGCTGTCAGTGAGAGAGAGAGAGAAGCTGTGAGTGAGAGAGAGAAACTGTGAGTGAGAGAGAGAGAGAAAGAGAAGCTGTATGTGTGTGTGAGAGAAAGAGAAGCTGTGAGAGAGAATAAGAGAAGCTGTGAGATAGAGAAAGAGATGCTGTGAGTGTGTGTGTGAGAGAAAGAGAAGCTGTGAGTGCGAGAGAGGGAAAGAAAGAGAAGCTGTGAGTGAGAGAGAGAGAGAGAATAGGAGCTGTCAGTGAGAGAGAGAAAATGAGAAGGTGTGTGTGAGAGAGAGAGAAATAAGGATAAGTTGTGTGTGTGTGAGAGAGAAGCTGTGAGGGAGAGAGAGAGAAAGAGAAGATGTGAGTGAGAGAGAGAGAAAAAAAGAAGCTATGAGTGAGAGAGAGAAAGAGAAACTGTGAGTGAGAGAGAGAAAGAGAAGCTGTCAGAGAGAGAGAGAGAGAAAGAGAAGCTGTGAGTGTGAGAGAGAGTGAGAGAAAGAGAAGCTGTGAGTAAGAGAGAGAAAGAGAGAGAAGCTGTGAGTGTGTGTGAGAGAGAAAGAGAAGCTGTGAGTGCGAGAGAGAGAGAGAGAGAGAAAGAGAAGCTGTGAGTGAGAGAGAGAGAGAGTAAGAGGAGCTGTGAGTGTGAGAGAGAGTGAGAGAAAGAGAAGCTGTGAGTAAGAGAGAGAAAGAGAGAGAAGCTGTGAGTGTGTGTGTGAGAGAAAGAGAAGCTGTGAGTGAGAGAGAGAGAGAGAAAGAGAAGCTATGAGTGTTGAGAGAGAGAAGCCGTGAGTGAGAGAGAGAGAAGCTCTGTGTGAGTGAGAGAGAGAAGGAGAAGATGTATGTGTGTGAGAGAGAGAGTGAGAGAGAAGCTGTGAGTGAGAGAGAGAAAAGCTGTGAGCGAGAGAGAGAGAGAAAGAGAATCTGTGTGAGAGATAGAGTAAGAGAAGCTATGAGTGAGAGAGAGAGTGAGTGAGAGAGAAGCTGTGAGTGAGAGAGAGAGAGAAGCTGTGAGAGAGAGAGAGAGAAGGAGAAGCTGTGAGTGAGAGAGAGAGAGAAAGAGAAGCTGTGAGTGAGATAGAGAGAGAAAGAGAAGGTGTGATTGAGATACAGAGAGGGTGAAAGAAAAGGTGAGTGAGAGAGAGAGAGAAAGAGAAGCTGTGAGTGAGAGAGAGAGAGAAAGAGAAGTTGTGTGTGTGTGTGAGAGAGAAGCTGTGAGTGAGAGAGAGAGAAAAAAGAAGCTGTGAGTGAGAGAGAGAAAGAGAAACTGTGAGTGTGTGTGAGAGAGAAAGAGAAGCTGTGTGAGAGAGAGAGAAAGAGAAGTTGTGAGTGAGAGAGAGAGTGAGTGAAGCTATGAGTAAGAGAGAGAGAGAAGCTGTGAGTGAGAGAGAGAGAGAAAGAGAGGCTGTGAGTGAGAGAGAGAAGCTGTGTGAGAGAGAGAAGCTGTGAGTGAGAGAGAGAGAGAAATAGATGCTGTGAGTGAGAGAGAGAAGCTGTGTGAGAGAGAGAAGCTGTGAGTGAGAGAGAGAGAAAGAGAAGCTGTGAGTGAGAGAGAGAGCAAGAGAAGCTGTGATTGAGAGACAGAGAAAGAGAAGATGTGAGTGAGCGAGAGAGAAAGAGAAGTTGAGTGAGAGAGAGAGAGAAAGAGAAGCTGTGAGTGAGAGAGAGAGAAAGAAAGAGATGCTGTGAGTGAGTGAGTGAGAGAGAGAGAGAGAAAGAGAATCTGTGAGTGAGAGAGAGGGAGAGAAAGAGAAGCTGAGTGAGAGAGAGAGAAAGAGATGCTGTGAGAGAGAGAGAAAGAAAGAGAAATTGTGAGTGAGAGAGAGAGAAGCTTTGAGTTAGAGAGAGAGAGAGAAAGAGAAGCTTTGAGTGAGTGAGAGAGAGAAAGAGATGCTGTGAGTGAGAGAGAGAGAGAAAGAGATGCTGTGAGTGAGAGAGAGAGAAAGAGAAGCTGTGAGAGAGAGAGAGAGAAAGAGAAGCGTTGAATGAGAGAGAGAGAAAGAGAAGCTGTGTGAGAGAAAGATAAAGAAAGAGAAGTTGTGAGAGAGAGAGTGAGAGAGAGAAATAGACGCTGTGAGTAAGAGAGAGAGAGAAAGAGAAGCTGTGAGTGAGAGAATAAGAAAAAGAGAAGCTGTGAGTGAGAGAGAGAGAAGCTGTGAGTGAGAGAGAGAAAGAGAAGCTGTCAGAGAGAGAGAGAGAAAGAGAAGCTGTGAGTGTGAGAGAGAGTGAGAGAAAGAGAAGCTGTGAGTAAGAGAGAGAAAGAGAGAGAAGCTGTGAGTGTGTGTGAGAGAGAAAGAGAAGCTGTGAGTGCGAGAGAGAGAAAAAAAGAAGCTATGAGTGAGAGAGAGAAAGAGAAACTGTGAGTGAGAGAGAGAAAGAGAAGCTGTCAGAGAGAGAGAGAGAAAGAGAAGCTGTGAGTGTGAGAGAGAGTGAGAGAAAGAGAAGCTGTGAGTAAGAGAGAGAAAGAGAGAGAAGCTGTGAGTGTGTGTGAGAGAGAAAGAGAAGCTGTGAGTGCGAGAGAGAGAGAGAGAGAAAGAGAAGCTGTGAGTGAGAGAGAGAGAGAGTAAGAGGAGCTGTGAGTGTGAGAGAGAGTGAGAGAAAGAGAAGCTGTGAGTAAGAGAGAGAAAGAGAGAGAAGCTGTGAGTGTGTGTGTGAGAGAAAGAGAAGCTGTGAGTGAGAGAGAGAGAGAGAAAGAGAAGCTATGAGTGTTGAGAGAGAGAAGCCGTGAGTGAGAGAGAGAGAAGCTCTGTGTGAGTGAGAGAGAGAAGGAGAAGATGTATGTGTGTGAGAGAG
Source organism: Bradypodion ventrale (assembly GCA_035047345.1). Taxonomy (NCBI): domain Eukaryota; kingdom Metazoa; phylum Chordata; class Lepidosauria; order Squamata; family Chamaeleonidae; genus Bradypodion; species Bradypodion ventrale. The sequence goes on from JAWDJE010000001.1 coordinate 213,455,484, forward strand.
AGAGTGAGAGAGAAGCTGTGAGTGAGAGAGAGAAAAGCTGTGAGCGAGAGAGAGAGAGAAAGAGAATCTGTGTGAGAGATAGAGTAAGAGAAGCTATGAGTGAGAGAGAGAGTGAGTGAGAGAGAAGCTGTGAGTGAGAGAGAGAGAGAAGCTGTGAGAGAGAGAGAGAGAAGGAGAAGCTGTGAGTGAGAGAGAGAGAGAAAGAGAAGCTGTGAGTGAGATAGAGAGAGAAAGAGAAGGTGTGATTGAGATACAGAGAGGGTGAAAGAAAAGGTGAGTGAGAGAGAGAGAGAAAGAGAAGCTGTGAGTGAGAGAGAGAGAGAAAGAGAAGTTGTGTGTGTGTGTGAGAGAGAAGCTGTGAGTGAGAGAGAGAGAAAAAAGAAGCTGTGAGTGAGAGAGAGAAAGAGAAACTGTGAGTGTGTGTGAGAGAGAAAGAGAAGCTGTGTGAGAGAGAGAGAAAGAGAAGTTGTGAGTGAGAGAGAGAGTGAGTGAAGCTATGAGTAAGAGAGAGAGAGAAGCTGTGAGTGAGAGAGAGAGAGAAAGAGAGGCTGTGAGTGAGAGAGAGAAGCTGTGTGTGAGAGAGAAGCTGTGAGTGAGAGAGAGAGAGAAATAGATGCTGTGAGTGAGAGAGAGAAGCTGTGTGAGAGAGAGAAGCTGTGAGTGAGAGAGAGAGAAAGAGAAGCTGTGAGTGAGAGAGAGAGCAAGAGAAGCTGTGATTGAGAGACAGAGAAAGAGAAGATGTGAGTGAGCGAGAGAGAAAGAGAAGTTGAGTGAGAGAGAGAGAGAAAGAGAAGCTGTGAGTGAGAGAGAGAGAAAGAAAGAGATGCTGTGAGTGAGTGAGTGAGAGAGAGAGAGAGAAAGAGAATCTGTGAGTGAGAGAGAGGGAGAGAAAGAGAAGCTGAGTGAGAGAGAGAGAAAGAGATGCTGTGAGAGAGAGAGAAAGAAAGAGAAATTGTGAGTGAGAGAGAGAGAAGCTTTGAGTTAGAGAGAGAGAGAAAGAGAAGCTTTGAGTGAGTGAGAGAGAGAAAGAGATGCTGTGAGTGAGAGAGAGAGAGAAAGAGATGCTGTGAGTGAGAGAGAGAGAAAGAGAAGCTGTGAGAGAGAGAGAGAGAAAGAGAAGCGTTGAATGAGAGAGAGAGAAAGAGAAGCTGTGTGAGAGAAAGATAAAGAAAGAGAAGTTGTGAGAGAGAGAGTGAGAGAGAGAAATAGACGCTGTGAGTAAGAGAGAGAGAGAAAGAGAAGCTGTGAGTGAGAGAATAAGAAAAAGAGAAGCTGTGAGTGAGAGAGAGAGAAGCTGTGAGTGAGAGAGAGAGAAATTGAAGCTGTGAGTGTTTGAGAGTTTTTGAAGCTGTGAGTGAGAGTGAGAAAGAGAGAAGGAGAAACTGTGAGTGAGAGTGAAAGAGAAGCTGTGAGTGAGAGAGAGAGAGAGAAAGAGATGCTGTGAGTGAGAGAGAGAGAGAAAGAGAAGCTGTGTGAGAGAGAGAGAGAGAAGCTGTGAGTGAGAGAGAGAAGCTGTGAGTGAGAGAGAGAAGCTCTGAGTGAGTGAGAGAGAGAAAGAGAAGCTGTGAGAGAGAGAAAAGAGAAGCTGTATGTGTGTGTGAGAGAGAGTCAGAGAGAAGCTGTGAGTGAGAGAGAGAGAAGCTGTGAGAGAGAGAGAAAGAGAAGCTGTGAGTGAGAGAGAAGCTGAGTGAGAGAGAGAGAAAAGGAGAAGCTGTGAGTGAGAGAGAGAGAAAGAGAAGCTATCAGTGAGAGAGAGAGAAGCTGTCAGTGAGAGAGAGAAGCTCTGAGTGAGTGAGAGAGAGACAGAAGCTTTGAGAGAGAGAGAAAAAGAGATGTTGTGAGTGAGAGAGAGAGAGAGATGCTGTGAGTGAGAGAGAGAAAGAGAAGCTGTATGTGTGTGTGAGAGATAAGCTGTGAGTGAGAGAGAGAGAGAGAGAAAGAGGAGCTGTGTGTTAGAGAGAGAGAGAGAAAGAGATGCTGTGAGTGTGTGAGAGAGATAAAGAGAATCTGTGATTGTGAGAGAGAGTGAGAGAAAGAGAAACTGTGAGTGTGAGAGAGAGTGAGAGAAAGAGAAACTGTGAGTAAGAGAGAGAAAGAAAGAAAGAGAGAAGCTATGAGTGTGTGTGTGAGAGAAAGAGAAGCTGTGAGTGAAAGAAAGAGAGAAAGAGAAGCTGTGGGTGAGAGAGAGAGAGAAAGAGAAACTGTTAGTGATAGAGAAAGAGAAGCTGTGAGTGAGAGAGAGAAAGAGAAAGAGAAGCTGAGAGAGAGAAAGAGAAGCTGTGAGTGAGAGAGAGAGGAAGAGAAGCTTTGAGTGAGAGAGAGAGAGAGAGAAGCTGTGAGTGAGAAAGAGAGAGAGAGAAGCTGTGAGTGAGAGAGAGAGAGAGAAAGAGAAGCTGTTAGTGAGTGAGAGAGTATAGGAGAAGCTGTGAGTGAGAGATAGAGAAGCTGTGAGTGAGTGAGAGAGAGAAGCTGTGAGAGTGAGAGAGACGGAGACGCAGTGAGTGAGAGAGAGAAAGAAAGAGAAAGAGAAAGAGAAGCTGTGAGTGAGAGAGAGAGAGAGAAAGAGAAGCTGTGTGTGAGAGAGAGAGAAAGAGAAGCTGTGAGTGAGAGAGAGAGAGAGAAGCTATGAGTGAGAGAGAGAGTGAGAACGAAGCTGTGAGTGAGAGAAAGAGAGAAGCTGAGAGACAGAGAGAGAAGGAGAAGCTGTGAGTGAGAGAGAGAGAAAGAGAAGCTATGTGAGAGAGAGAAGCTGTGAGTGAGAGAGAGAAGCTCTGAGTGAGTGAGAGAGAGAAAGAGAAGCTGTGAGAGAGAGAAAAGAGAAGCTGTATGTGTGTGTGAGAGAGAGTCAGAGAGAAGCTGTGAGTGAGAGAGAGAGAAGCTGTGAGAGAGAGAGAAAGAGAAGCTGTGAGTGAGAGAGAGAGAAGCTGAGTGAGAGAGAGAGAGAAAAGGAGAAGCTGTGAGTGAGAGAGAGAGAGAAAGAGAAGCTATGAGTGAGAGAGAGAAGCTGTGAGTGAGAGAGAGAAGCTCTGAGTGAGTGAGAGAGAGAAAGAGAAGCTTTGAGAGAGAGAGAAAAAGAGATGTTGTGAGTGAGAGAGAGAGAGAGATGCTGTGAGTGAGAGAGAGAGAAAGAGAAGCTGTGAGATAGAGAGAGAGAAAGACAAGCTGTGAGTGAGAGAGAGAAAAAGAAGCTGTGAGTGAGTGAGAGAGAGAGAAAGACAAGCTGTGAGTGAGAGAGAAAGAGAGAAAGAGAAGCTGTGAGTGACAGAGAGAGAAAGAGAAGCTGTGAGTGAGATACAGAGAGGGAGAAAGAGAAGCTGTTAGTGAGAGAGAGAGAGAGAGAGAAAGAGAAGGTGTGAGAGAGAAAGAGAAAGCTGTGATTGAGAGAGAGAAAGAGAAGATTTGAGTGAGAGAGAAAGAGAAGGTGAGTGAGAGATAGAGAGAGAGAGAAGCTGTGAGTGAGAGAGAGAGAGAAAGAGAGAAAGAGAGGCTGTGAGTGAGAGAGAGAAGCTGTGTGTGAGAGAGAAGCTGTGAATGAGAGAGAGAGAGAAATAGATGCTGTGAGTGAGAGAGAGAAGCTGTGTGAGAGAGAGAAGCTGTGAGTGAGAGAGAGAGAAAGAGAAGCTGTGAGTGAGAGAGAGAGCAAGAGAAGCTGTGATTGAGAGACAGAGAAAGAGAAGATGTGAGTGAGCGAGAGAGAAAGAGAGTTGAGTGAGAGAGAGAGAGAAAGAGAAGCTGTGAGTGAGAGAGAGAGAAAGAAAGAGAGGCTGTGAGTGAGTGAGTGAGAGAGAGAGAGAAAGAGAATCTGTGAGTGAGAGAGAGGGAGAGAAAGAGAAGCTGAGTGAGAGAGAGAGAAAGAGATGCTGTGAGAGAGAGAGAAAGAAAGAGAAATTGTGAGTGAGAGAGAGAGAAGCTTTGAGTTAGAGAGAGAGAGAGAAAGAGAAGCTTTGAGTGAGTGAGAGAGAGAAAAAGATGCTGTGAGTGAGAGAGAGAAAGAGATGCTGTGAGTGAGAGAGAGAGAAAGAGAAGCTGTGAGAGAGAGAGAGAGAAAGAGAAGCGTTGAATGAGAGAGAGAGAAAGAGAAGCTGTGTGAGAGAAAGATAAAGAAAGAGAAGTTGTGAGAGACAGAGAGTGAGAGAGAGAAATAGACGCTGTGAGTAAGAGAGAGAGAGAAAGAGAAGCTGTGAGTGAGAGAATAAGAAAAAGAGTAGCTGTGAGTGAGAGAGAGAGAGAAGCTGTGAGTGAGAGAGAGAGAGAAATTGAAGCTGTGAGTGTTTGAGAGTTTTTGAAGCTGTGAGTGAGAGTGAGAAAGAGAGAAGGAGAAACTGTGAGTGAGAGTGAAAGAGAAGCTGTGAGTGAGAGAGAGAGAGAGAAAGAGATGCTGTGAGTGAGAGAGAGAGAGAAAGAGAAGCTGTGTGAGAGAGAGAGAGAAGCTGTGAGTGAGAGAGAGAAGCTGTGAGTGAGAGAGAGAAGCTCTGAGTGAGTGAGAGAGAGAAAGAGAAGCTGTGAGAGAGAGAAAAGAGAAGCTGTATGTGTGTGTGAGAGAGAGTCAGAGAGAAGCTGTGAGTGAGAGAGAGAGAAGCTGTGAGAGAGAGAGAAAGAGAAGCTGTGAGTGAGAGAGAAGCTGAGTGAGAGAGAGAGAAAAGGAGAAGCTCTGAGTGAGAGAGAGAGAGAAAGAGAAGCTATCAGTGAGAGAGAGAGAGAAGCTGTCAGTGAGAGAGAGAAGCTCTGAGTGAGTGAGAGAGAGACAGAAGCTTTGAGAGAGAGAGAAAAAGAGATGTTGTGAGTGAGAGAGAGAGAGAGATGCTGTGAGTGAGAGAGAGAAAGAGAAGCTGTATGTGTGTGAGAGAGATAAGCTGTGAGTGAGAGAGAGAGAGAGAGCAAGAGGAGCTGTGTGTTAGAGAGAGAGTGAGAAAGAGATGCTGTGAGTGTGAGAGAGAGAGATAAAGAGAATCTGTGATTGTGAGAGAGAGTGAGAGAAAGAGAAACTGTGAGTGTGAGAGAGAGTGAGAGAAAGAGAAACTGTGAGTAAGAGAGAGAAAGAAAGAAAGAGAGAAGCTATGAGTGTGTGTGAGAGAGAAAGAGAAGCTGTGAGTGAAAGAAAGAGAGAAAGAGAAGCTGTGGGTGAGAGAGAGAGAGAAAGAGAAACTGTTAGTGATAGAGAAAGAGAAGCTGTGAGTGAGAGAGAGAGAGAGAAAGAGAAGCTGTGAGTGAGAGAGAGAAGCTGTGAGTGAGTGAGAGAGAGAAGCTGTGAGTGAGAGAGAGAAAGAGAAAGAGAAGCTGAGAGAGAGAGAAAGAGAAGCTGTGAGTGAGAGAGAGAGAGGAAGAGAAGCTTTGAGTGAGAGAGAGAGAGAGAGAGAAGCTGTGAGTGAGTGAGAGAGAGAAGCTGTGAGAGTGAGAGAGACGGAGACGCAGTGAGTGAGAGAGAGAAAGAGAAAGAGAAAGAGAAGCTGTGAGTGAGAGAGAAAGAGAAGCTGTGAGAGAGAGAGAGAGAAAGAGAAGCTGTGAGTGAGAGAGAGAGAGAGAAGCTATGAGTGAGAGAGAGAGAGAAGCTGAGAGACAGAGAGAGGAGAAGCTGTGAGTGAGAGAGAGAGAAAGAGAAGCTATGTGAGAGAGAGAAGCTGTGAGTGAGAGAGAGAAGCTCTGAGTGAGTGAGAGAGAGAAAGAGAAGCTGTGAGAGAGAGAAAAGAGAAGCTGTATGTGTGTGTGAGAGAGAGTCAGAGAGAAGCTGTGAGTGAGAGAGAGAGAAGCTGTGAGAGAGAGAGAAAGAGAAGCTGTGAGTGAGAGAGAGAGAAGCTGAGTGAGAGAGAGAGAGAAAAGGAGAAGCTGTGAGTGAGAGAGAGAGAGAAAGAGAAGCTATGAGTGAGAGAGAGAAGCTGTGAGTGAGAGAGAGAAGCTCTGAGTGAGTGAGAGAGAGAAAGAGAAGCTTTGAGAGAGAGAGAAAAAGAGATGTTGTGAGTGAGAGAGAGAGAGAGATGCTGTGAGTGAGAGAGAGAGAAAGAGAAGCTGTGAGATAGAGAGAGAGAGAAAGACAAGCTGTGAGTGAGAGAGAGAAAAAGAAGCTGTGAGTGAGTGAGAGAGAGAGAAAGACAAGCTGTGAGTGAGAGAAAGAGAGAAAGAGAAGCTGTGAGTGACAGAGAGAGAAAGAGAAGCTGTGAGTGAGATACAGAGAGGGAGAAAGAGAAGCTGTTAGTGAGAGAGAGAGAGAGAGAGAAAGAGAAGGTGTGAGAGAGAAAGAGAAAGCTGTGATTGAGAGAGAGAAAGAGAAGATGTGAGTAAGAGAGAAAGAGAAGGTGAGTGAGAGAGAGAAGCTGTGAGTGTGAGAGGGAAAGAGAACCTGTGAGTGCGAGAGAGAGAGAGTGAGAGAGAGAAAGAGAAGCTGTGAGTGAGAGAGAGAGAGAAAGAGAAGCTGTGAGTGAGTGAGAGAGAGAGAGAGAAAGAGAAGCTGTGAGGGAGAGAGAGAGAGAAGCTGTGAGTGAGAGAGAGAGAGAAAGAGAAGCTGTGAGTGAGTGAGAGAGAGAGTGAGAAAGAGAAGCTGTGAGTGAGAGAGAGAGAGAGAAAGAGAATCTGTGAGTGAGAGAGAGAGACAAAGAGAGAAGCTGAGTGAGAGAGAGAGAGAAAAAGAATCTGTGAGAGAGAGAGAGAGAAGCTGTGAGTGAGAGAGAGAGAAAGGGAAGCTGTGAGTGAAAGAATGAGAGAAAGAGAAGCTGTGGGTGAGAGAGAGAGAGAAAGAGAAACTGTTAGTGATAGAGAAAGAGAAGCTGTGAGTGAGAGAGAGAGAGAGAGAGAAAGAGAAGAAGTGAGAGAGAGAGAGAGAAAGAGAAGCTGTGAGTGACAGAGAGAGAGAAAGAGAAGCTGTGAGTGAGAGAGAGAGAGAAGCTGTGAGTGAGTGAGAGAGAGAAGCTGTGAGTGAGAGAGAGAAAGAGAAAGAGAAGCTGAGAGAGAGAGAAAGAGAAGCTGTGAGTGAGAGAGAGAGAGGAAGAGAAGCTTTGAGTGAGAGAGAGAGAGAAGGTGTGAGTGAGAAAGAGAGAGAGAGAAGCTGTGAGTGAGAGAGAGAGAGAGAAAGAGAAGCTGTTAGTGAGTGAGAGAGTATAGGAGAAGCTGTGAGTGAGAGATAGAGAAGCTGTGAGTGAGTGAGAGAGAGAAGCTGTGAGAGTGAGAGAGACGGAGAAGCAGTGAGTGAGAGAGAGAAAGAGAAAGAGAAGCTGTGAGTGAGAGAGAGAGAGAAAGAGAAGCTGTGAGTGAGAGAGAGAGAGAGAGAGAAAGAGAAGCTGTGAGTGAGAGAAAGAGAGAAGCTATGAGTGAGAGAGAGAGAAGGAGAAGCTGTGAGTGAGAGAGAGAGAAAGAGAAGCTATGTGAGAGAGAGAAGCTGTGAGTGAGAGAGAGAAGCTCAGAGTGAGTGAGAGAGAGAAAGAGAAGCTGTGAGAGAGAGAGAAAAGAGAAGCTGTATGTGTATGATAGAGAGAGAGTCAGAGAGAAGCTGTGAGTGAGAGAGAGAGGAGCTGTGAGAGAGAGAGAAAGAGAAGCTGTGAGTGAGAGAGAGAGAGAAGCTGAGTGAGAGAGAGAGAGAAAAGGAGAAGCTGTGAGTGAGAGAGAGAGAGATGCTGTGAGTGAGAGAGAGAGAAAGAGAAGCTGTGAGATAGAGAGAGAGAAAGACAAGCTGTGAGTGAGAGAGAGAGAAAAAGAAGCTGTGAGTGAGTGAGAGAGAGAGAAAGACAAGCTGTGAGTGAGAGAGAAAGAGAGAAAGAGAAGCTGTGAGTGACAGAGAGAGAGAAAGAGAAGCTGTGAGTGAGATACAGAGAGGGAGAAAGAGAAGCTGTTAGTGAGAGAGAGAGAGAGAAAGAGAAGGTGTGAGTGAGAGAGAAAGAGAAAGCTGTGATTGAGAGAGAGAAAGAGAAGATGTGAGTGAGAGAGAAAGAGAAGGTGAGTGAGAGATAGAGAGAGAGAGAAGCTATGAGTGAGTGAGAGAGAGAGAAGCTGTGAGTGAGAGAGAGAGATAAGCTGTCAGAGAGAGAGAGAGAAGCTGTGAGTGAGAGAGAGAAAGAGATGCTGTGAGTGAGTGAGTGAGAGAGAAGCTGTGTGTGAGAGAGAAGCTGTGAGAGAGAGAGAGAAAAGGAAGCTGTGAATGAGAGAGAGATCAAGAGAAGCTGTGATTGAGAGACAGAGAAAGAGAAGGTGTGAGTGAGAGAGAGAAAGAGAAGTTGAGTGAGAGAGGGAAAGAGAAGCTGTGAGTGAGAGAGAGAGAGAAAGAGAAGCTGTGAGTGAGTGAGTGAGAGAGAGAGAGAAAGAGAATCTGTGATTGAGAGAGAGGGAGAGAAAGAGATGCTGTGATTGAGAGAGAGAGAGAAAGAGAAGCTGTGAGAGAGAGAGAAAGAAAGAGAAATTGTGAGTGAGAGAGAAAGAGAGAAGTTTTGAGTGAGAGCGAGACCGAGAAAGAGATGCTGTGAGTGAGAGAGAGAGAAAGAGAAGCTGTGAGAGAGAGAGAAAGAGAAGGTGTGAGTGAGAGTGAGAGAAAGAGAAGCTGTGAGTGAGAGAGAGAGAAAAAGAGAAGCTGTGAGTGTGAGAGAGAGAAGCTGTGAGTGAGAGAGAGAGAGAGAAAGAGAAGCTGAGAGTGTTGGAGAGAGAGAAGCTGTGAGTGAGAGAGAGAGAGAGAGAAGCTGTGAGTGAGAGAGAGTGAGAAAGAGAAGCTTTGAGTGAGAGAGAGAGAGAAGCTGTGAGGGAGAAAGAGAAGTTGTGAGTGAGAGAGAGAGAGCAAGAGAAGCTGTGAGTGAGAGAGAGATAGAGAAGCAGTGTGAGAGAGAGAGAGAAAGAGAAGTTGTGAGTGAGAGAGAGGGAGAGAAAGAAAACCTGTGAGTGAGAGAGAGAGAGAAGCTGTGAGTAAGAGAGAGAAAGCTAAGCTGTGAGTGTGAGAGAGAAATATAGAAAGAGAAGCTGTGAGTGAGAGAGAGAGATAGAGAAGCTGTGAGTGAGAGAGAGAAAGAGAAGCTGTGAGTGAGAGAGAGAGAGAAAGAGAAGTTGTGAGTGAGAGAGAGGGAGAGAAAGAGAAGGTGTTAGTGAGAGAGAGAAAGAAAGAGAAGCTGTAAGTGAGAGAGAAAGAAAGAGAATCTGTGAGTGAGAGAGAGAGAGAAAGAGAAGCTGTGAGTGAGAGAGAGAGAGAAAGAGAAGCTGAGAGTAAGAGAGAGAAAGAGAAAGAGAAGCTTTGAGTGAGAGAGAGAGAGAGAAGCTGTGAGTGACAGAGGTAAAGAGAAGCTGTGAGTGAGAGAGAGAGAGAGAAGCTGTGAGTGAGAGAGAGAGAACGAGAAGCTGTTAGTGAGAGAGAGAGAGAAAAAGAATCTGTGTGTGAGAGAGAGAGAAGCTGTGAGTGAGAGAGAGAGAAAGGGAAGCTGTGAGTGAAAGAAAGAGAGAAAGAGAAGCTGTGGGTGAGAGAGAGAGAGAAAGAGAAACTGTTAGTGATAGAGAAAGAGAAGCTGTGAGTGAGAGAGAGAGAGAGAGAAAGAGAAGAAGTGAGAGAGAGAGAGAGAGAAAGAGAAGCTGTGAGTGACAGAGAGAGAGAGAGAAAGAGAAGCTGTGAGTGAGAGAGAGAGAGAAGCTGTGAGTGAGTGAGTGAGAGAAGCTGTGAGTGAGAGAGAGAAAGAGAAAGAGAAGCTGAGAGAGAGAGAAAGAGAAGCTGTGAGTGAGAGAGAGAGAGAGGAAGAGAAGCTTTGAGTGAGTGAGAGAGAGAGAAGGTGTGAGTGAGAAAGAGAGAGAGAAAAGCTGTGAGTGAGAGAGAGAGAGAGAAAAAAAGAAGCTGTTAGTGAGTGAGAGAATATAGGAGAAGCTGTGAGTGAGAGATAGAGAAGCTGTGAGTGAGTGAGAGAGAGAAGCTGTGAGAGTGAGAGATACGGAGAAGCAGTGAGTGAGAGAGAGAAAGAGAAAGAGAAGCTGTGAGTGAGAGAGAGAGAGAAAGAGAAGCTGTGAGTGAGAGAGAGAGAGAGAGAGAAAGAGAAGCTGTGAGTGAGAGAGAGAGAGAAGCTATGAGTGAGAGAGAGAGAAGGAGAAGCTGTGAGTGAGAGAGAGAGAAAGAGAAGCTATGTGAGAGAGAGAAGCTGTGAGTGAGAGAGAGAAGCTCAGAGTGAGTGAGAGAGAGAAAGAGAAGCTGTGAGTAAGAGAGAGAAAGAGAAGCTGTGAGTGAGAGAGAGAGAATGAGAAGCTGTGAGTGAGAGAGAGAGAAAGAGAAGCTGTGAGTGAGAGAGAGAGAAAGAGAAGCTGTGAGTGAGAGAGAGAGAACAAGAGAATCTGTGAGTGAGAGAGGGAGAGAAAGAAAAGCTGTGAGTGAGAGAGAGAGAGAAAGAGATGCTGTGTGTGAGAGAGAGAGAAAAAGAGAAGCTGTGAGTGAGAAAGAGAGAAGCTGTGACTTAGGGAGAGAGAAAGAGAAACTGTGAGTGAGAGAGAGAAAAACAGAATCTATGAGTGAGAGAGAGAGAAAGAGAATCTGTGAGTGAGAGAGAGAGAAAGAGAAGCTGTGAGTGAGAGAGAAAGAGAAGCTGTGAGTGTGAGAGAGAGAAAGAAAGAGAATCTGTGAGTGAGAGAGAGAAAGAAAGAGAAGCTGTGCGTGAGAGAGAGAGAGGGAAAGAGAAGCTGTTAGTGAGAGAAAGAGAGAAGCTGTGAGTGAGAGAGAGAGAGAAAGAAAGAGAAGCTGAGTGAGAGAGACAGAGAGAGGAAGAGAAGCTGAGTGAGAGATACAGAGAGAGAAAAAAAGAGAAGGTGTGAGTGAGTGAGAGAGAGAGAGAAGCTGTGAGTGAGAGTGAGAGAGAAAGAGAAGCTGTGAGTGAGAGAGAGAGAATGGAAGAAAAGCTGTGAGTGAGAGAGAGAAAAAAAGAAGCTGTGAGTGAGAGAGAGAGAAAGAGAAGCTGTGAGTGAGAGAGAGATAAGCTGTGAGTGAGAGAGAGAGGGAGCAAGAGAAGCTGTGTGTGAGAGAGGTAAAGAGAAAGAAAGAGAAGCCTTGAGTGAGAGAGAGAGAGCAAGAGAAGCTGTGAGTGAGAGAGGTAAAGAGAAGCTGTGAGTGAGAGAGAGAGAAGCTGTGAGTGAGAGAGAGAGAACGAGAAGCTGTTAGTGAGAGAGAGAGAAGCTGTGAGTGAGAGAGAGAAAGAAAGAGAAGCTGTGAGTGTGTGTGAGAGAGAAAGAGAAGCTGTGAGAAAGAGAGAGAAAGAGAAGCTGTGAGTGCAAGAGAGAGAAAGAAAGAGAAGCTGTGAGTGAGAGAGAGAGAAAGAGAAGCTGTGTGAGAGAGAGAGAGAAAGAGAAGCTGTGAGTGTGAGAGAGAGAAAGAGAAGCTGTGAATGAGAGAGAACAAGAGAATCTGTGAGTGAGAGAGGGAGAGAAAGAGAAGCTGTGAGTGAGAGAGAGAGAAAGAGAAGTTGTTAGTGAGAGAGAGAGAAAGAGAAGCTGTGAGTGAGAGAGAGAGCAAGAGAAGCTGTGATTGAGAGACAGAGAAAGAGAAGATGTGAGTGAGCGAGAGAGAAAGAGAAGTTGAGTGAGAGAGAGAGAGAAAGAGAAGCTGTGAGTGAGAGAGAGAGAAAGAGAGGCTGTGAGTGAGTGAGTGAGAGAGAGAGAGAAAGAGAATCTGTGAGTGAGAGAGAGGGAGAGAAAGAGAAGCTGAGTGAGAGAGAGAGAAAGAGATGCTGTGAGAGAGAAAGAAAGAAAGAGAAATTGTGAGTGAGAGAGAGAGAAGCTTTGAGTGAGAGAGAGAGAGAGAAAGAGAAGCTTTGTGTGTGTGTGAGAGAGAGAAAGAGATGCTGTGAGTGAGAGAGAGAGAGAAAGAGATGCTGTGAGTGAGAGAGAGAGAAAGAGAAGCTGTGAGTGAGAGAGAGAGAGAGAAAGAGAAGCGTTGAATGAGAGAGAGAGAAAGAGAAGCTGTGTGAGAGAGAGATAAAGAAAGAGAAGTTGTGAGAGAGAGAGTGAGAGAGAAATAGACGCTGTGAGTGTGTGTGAGAGAGAAAGAGAAGCTGTGAGTGAGAGAATAAGAAAAAGAGAAGCTGTGAGTGAGAGAGAGAGAGAAGCTGTGAGTGAGAGAGAGAGAGAAATTGAAGCTGTGAGTGTTTGAGAGTTTTTGAAGCTGTGAGTGAGAGTGAGAAAGAGAGAAGGAGAAACTGTGAGTGAGAGTGAAAGAGAAGCTGTGAGTGAGAGAGAGAGAGAGAAAGAGATGCTGTGAGTGAGAGAGAGAGAGAAAGAGAAGCTGTGTGAGAGAGAGAGAGAGAAGCTGTGAGTGTGAGAGAGAAGCTGTGAATGAGAGAGAGAAGCCCTGAGTGAGTGAGAGAGAGAAAGAGAAGCTGTGAGAGAGAGAAAATAGAAGCTGTATGTGTGTGTGAGAGAGAGTCAGAGAGAAGCTGTGAGTGAGAGAGAGAGAAGCTGTGAGAGAGAGAAAGAGAAGCTGTGAGTGAGAGAGAGAGAAGCTGAGTGAGAGAGAGAGAGAAAAGGAGAAGCTGTGAGTGAGAGAGAGAGAGAAAGAGAAGCTATGAGTGTGAGAGAGAGAAGCTGTCAGTGAGAGAGAGAAGCTCTGAGTGAGTGAGAGAGAGAAAGAGAAGCTTTGAGAGAGAGAGAGAAAAAGAGATGTTGTGAGTGAGAGAGAGAGAGATGCTGTGAGTGAGAGAGAGAAAGAGAAGCTGTATGTGTGTGAGAGAGATAAGCTGTGAGTGAGAGAGAGAGAAAGAAAGAGGAGCTGTGTGTTAGAGAGAGAGAGAGAAAGAGAAGCTGTGAGTGAGAGAGAGAGATAAAGAGAATCTGTGATTGTGAGAGAGAGTCAGAGAAAGAGAAACTGTGAGTGTGAGAGAGAGTGAGAGAAAGAGAAACTGTGAGTAAGAGAGAGAAAGAAAGAAAGAGAGAAGCTATGAGTGTGTGTGAGAGAGAAAGAGAAGCTGTGAGTGAAAGAAAGAGAGAAAGAGAAGCTGTGAGAGAGAGAGAAAGAAAGAAAAGCTGTGAGTGAGAGAGAGAAAGAAAGAGAAGCTGGGAGTGAGAGAGAGAGAAGCTGTGAGTAAGAGAGAGCAAGAAAAAGAGAAGCTGTGAGTGAGAGAGAGAGAGAGAGAAAGAGAAGCTGTGAGTGAGAGAGAGAGAAAAAGAGAAGCTGTGAGTGAGAGAGAGAGAAAGAGAAACTGTGAGTGAGAGAGAGAGCAAGAGCAGCTGTGAGTGAGTGAGAGAGAGAAAGGGAAGCTGTGAGAGAGAGAGAGCAAGAGAAGCTGTGAGTCAGAGAGAGAGAGAGAAAGAGAAGCTGTGAGTGAGAGAGAGAGAGAAAGAGAAGCTGTGAGTGAGAGAGAGAGAGAGAAAGAGAAGCTGTGAGTGAGAGTGAGATAAATAGAAGATGTTTGTGTGTATGTGTGAGAGAGAAGCTGTGTGTGTGTGAGAGAGAATGAGAAGGTGTGTGTGAGAGAGAAAGAGACACTGTGTGTGAGAGAGAGAGAGAGAAAGAGAAGCTGTGAGTGAGAGAGAGGGAAACAGAAGCTGTTAGTGAGAGAGAGAAAGAAAGAAAGAGAAGCTGTGAGTGAAAGAGAGAGAGAGAAAGAGAAGCTGTGAGTGAGAGAGAGAGAGAAAGAGAAGCTGTGAGTGAGAGAGAGAGTGTGAAAGAGATGCTGTGATTGAGAGAGAGAGAGAAAGAGTAGCTGTAAGTGAGAGAGAGAGAAAAAGAAAGGCTGTGAGTGAGAGAGACAGAGAAAGAGAAGCTGTGAGTGTGAGGGAGAGAAGCTGTGAGTGAGAGAGAGCAAGAAAAAGAGAAGCTGTGAGAGAGAGAGTGAGAGAAAAAGAGAAGCTGTGAGTGAGAGAGAGAGAGAAGCTGTGAGTGAGAGAGAGAGAAAGAGAAGCTGTGAGTGAGAGAGAGAGAGAAAGAGAAGCTGTGAATGAGAGAGAGTGTGTGAAAGAGATGCTGTGATTGAGAGAGAGAGAAAGAGTAGCTGTAAGTGGTGCGAGAGAGAAAAAGAAAGGCTGTGAGTGAGAGAGACAGAGAAAGAGAAGCTGTGAGTGAGAGAGAGAGAAGCTGTGAGTGAGAGAGTGCAAGAAAAAGAGAAGCTGTGAGTGAGAGAGAGAGAGAAAAAGAGAAGCTGTGAGTGAGAGAGAGAGAGAAGCTGTGAGTGAGAGAGAGAGAAAGAGAAGTTGTGAGTGAGAGAGAGAGAAAGAGAAGCTGTGAGTGAGAGAGAGAGAGAAAGAGAAGCTGTGAGTGAGAGAGAGAGAAAAAGAAGCTGTGCGTGGGAGAGAGAGAGTGAAAGGCTGTGAGTGAGAGACAGAGAGAAAGAGAAAGAGAAGGGGAAAGTGAGAGAGAGAGAGAGAGAGAAAGAGAAGCTGAGAATGAGTGTGAGAGAGATTGAAAGAGAAGCTGTGATTGAGAGAGAGAGAGAGAAGCTGTGAGTGAGAGAGAGAGAGAAAGAGAAGCTGTGAGTGAGAGATAGATAGAAAGAGAAGCTGAGAGAGAGAGAGAGCAAGAGAAGCTGTGAGTGAGAGAGAGAGAAAAAGAGAAGCTGTGATTGAGAGAGAGAGAAAGTGAAGCTGTGAGTGAGAGAGAGAGAGAAAGAGAAGCTGTGAGTGAGAGTGAGAGAAAGAGAAGATGTTTGTGTGTGTGTGAGAGAGAGGGAAGCTGTGTGTGTGAGAGAGAAAAAGAGTAGCTGTTTGTGAGAGAGAGAGAGAGAGAGAAAGAGAACCTGTGAGTGAGAGAGAAAGAGAAGCTGTGAGTGAGTGTGAGAGAGAAATAGAAGCTGTGAGTGAGTGAGAGAGAGAGAAGCTGTGAGAGAGAGAGAAAGAGAAAGAGAAGCTGAGTGAGAGAAAGAGAAAGAGAAGCTGTGAGTGAGAGAGAAAGAGAAGCTGTGTGAGAGAGAGAGAAGCTGTGAGTGAGAGAGAGAGAGAGAAAGAGAAGCTGTTAGTGAGAGAGAGAGAAGCTGTGAGTAAGAGAGAGAAAGAAAGAAAAAGAAGCTGTGAGTGTGTGTGTGTGAGAGAAAGAGAAGCTGTGAGTGAGAGAGAGAAAGAGAAGCTGTGACTGAGAGAGAGAGAGAAGCTGTGAGTGAGAGAGAGAAAAAAAGAGAAACTGTGAGTGAGAGAGAGAAGCTGTGAGTGAGAGAGAGAGAGAAATAGAAGCTGTGAGTGAGAGAGAGAGAGTGAAAGAGAAGCTGTCAGTGAGAGAGAGAAGCTGTCAGTGAGAGAGAGAGAAAGAAAGAGAAGCTGTGAGTGTGTGTGTGAGAGAAAGAGAAGCTGTGAGTGAGAGAGAGAAAGAGAAGCTGTGAGTGAGAGAGGGAGAGGAAGAGAAGCTGTGAGTGAGAGAGACAGAGAGAGAAAGAGAAAGAGCTGTGAGTGAGAGAGAGAGTGAAAGAGAAGCTGTGAGTGAGAGAGAGAGAGAAGCTGTGTGTGAGTGAGTGAGAGAGAGAGAAGCTGTGTGTGTGTGAGAGAGATTAAGAGATGCTGTGAGTGTGTGAGAGAGAAAGAGACACTGTATGTGTATGTGTGTGAAAGAGAGTAATAGAAGTTGTGAGTGAGAGAGAGAGAGTGAAAGAGAAGCTGTGAGTGAGAGAGAGAGAAAGAGAAGCTGTGCGTGAGAGAGAGAGAGAAAGAGATGCTGTTAGTGAGTGAGA
This sequence comes from Bradypodion ventrale, assembly GCA_035047345.1. Lineage (NCBI taxonomy): Eukaryota > Metazoa > Chordata > Lepidosauria > Squamata > Chamaeleonidae > Bradypodion > Bradypodion ventrale. The sequence goes on from JAWDJE010000001.1 coordinate 213,471,059, forward strand.
GAGAGAAAAAGAAGGTGTGAGTGAGTGAGAGAGAGAGAAAGAGAAGCTGTGAGTGAGAGAGAGAGAGAAGCTGTGAGTGATAGGAGAGAGAAAGAGAAGCAGTGATTGACTGAGAGAGAGAGAAAGAGAAGCTGTGAGTGAGATAGAGAAAGAGAAGCTGTGAGTTAGTGACAGAGAGAGAGAAGCTGTGTGTTTGTGAGAGAGAAAGAGACACTGTGTGTGTGTGTGAGAGAGAGAGAGTAGCTGTGAGTGAGTGAGTGAGAGAGAAGTTGTGAGTGAGAGAGGGAGCAAAAGAGAAGCTGTGTATGGGAGAGAGAGAGAGATGCTGTGAGTGAGTGAGAGAAAGAAAGTGAAGCTGTGAGCGAGAGAGACAGAGAGAGAAAGAGAAGCTGTGAGTGAGAGAAACGGAGAAAGATAAGCTGTGAGTGAGAGAGAGAGAGAAAGAGAAGCTGTGAGTGAGAGAGACAGAGAGAGAAAGAGAAGCTGTGAGTGAGAGAGAGAGAGAGAGAGAAAGATAAGCTGTGAGTGAGAGAGAGATTGAAAGAGATGCTGTGAGTGAGAGAGGGAGAAAGAGATAGAGAAGCTTTAAGTAAGAGAGAGAGAAAGAGAAGCTGTGAGAGAGAGAGAGAAAAAAGAGAAACTGTGAGTGAGAGAGAGAAGCTGTGAGTGAGAGAGAGAGAGAAATAGAAGCTGTGAGTGAGAGAGAGTGAAACAGAAGCTGTCAGTGAGAGAGAGAGAAGCTGTCAGTGAGAGAGAGAGTGAGAAAGAGAAGCTGTGAGTGTGTGTGTGAGAGAAGGAGAAGCTGTGAGTGAGAGAGAGAAAGAGAAGCTGTGAGTGAGAGAGGGAGAGGAAGAGAAGCTGTGAGTGAGATAGACAGAGAGAGAAAGAGAAAGAGCTGTGAGTGAGAGAGAGAGTGAAAGAGAAGCTATGAGTGAGAGAGAGAGAGAAGCTGTGTGTGAGTGAGTGAGAGAGAGAGAAGCTGTGTGTGTGAGAGAGATTAAGAGATGCTGTGAGTGTGTGAGAGAGAAAGAGACACTGTATGTGTATGTGTGTGTGAGAGAGTAATAGAAGTTGTGAGTGAGAGAGAGAGAGTGAAAGAGAAGGTGTGAGTGAGAGAAAGAGAGAAAGAGAAGCTGTGAGTGAGAGTGAGATAAAGAGAAGATGTTTGTGTGTGTGTGAGAGAGAGAAGCTGTGTGTGTGTGAAAGAGAAAGAGAAGGTGTGTGTGAGAGAGAAAGAGACACTGTGTGTGTGAGAGAGAGAAAGAGAAGCTGTGAGTGAGAGAGAGGGAAAGAGAAGCTGTTAGTGAGAGAGAGAAAGAAAGAAAGAAAAGCTGTGAGTGAAAGAGAGAGAGAGAAAGAGAAGCTGTGAGTGAGAGAGAGAGAAAGAGAAGCTGTGAGTGAGAGAGAGAGTGTGAAAGAGATGCTGTGATTGAGAGAGAGAGAGAAAGAGTAGCTGTAAGTGAGAGAGAGAGAAAAAGAAAGGCTGTGAGTGAGAGAGACAGAGAAAGAGAAGCTGTGTGTGTGAGAGAGAGAAGCTGTGAGTGAGAGAGAGCAAGAAAATGAGAAGCTGTGAGTGAGAGAGAGAGAGAGAAGCTGTGAGTGAGAGAGAGAGAAAGAGAAGCTGTGAGTGAGAGAGAAAGAGAAGCTGTGTGTGTGAGAGAGAAAAAGAAGCTGTGCGTGGGAGAGAGAGAGTGAAAGATGCTGTGAGTGAGAGACAGAGAGAAAGAGAAAGAGAAGGGGAAAGTGAGAGAGAGAGAGAGAGAGAGAAAGAGAAGCTGAGAATGATTGTGAGAGAGATTGAAAGAGAAGCTGTGATTGAGAGAGAGAGAGAGAAGCTATGAGTGAGAGAGAGAGAGAAAGAGAAGCTGTGAGTGAGAGAGAGAGAAAAAGAGTAGCTGTGAGTGAGAGAGAGAGAAGCTGTGAGTGAGAGAGAGAGAGAGAAGCTGTGAGTGAGAGAGAATGAGAGAGAAAGAGAAGCTGTGAGGGAGAGAGAGAGAGTGAAATAGAAGCTGTCAGTGAGAGAGAGAGAAGCTGTGAGTAAGAGAGAGCAAGAAAAAGAGAAGCTGTGAGTGAGAGAGAGAGAGAGAGAGAAAGAGAAGCTGTGAGTGAGAGAGAGAGAAAAAGAGAAGCTGTGAGTGAGAGAGAGAGAGAAACTGTGAGAGAGAGAGAGAGAAAGAGAAGCTGTGAGTGAGAGAGAGAGCAAGAGCAGCTGTGAGTGAGTGAGAGATAGAAAGGGAAGCTGTGAGAGAGAGAGCAAGAGAAGCTGTGAGTGAGAGAGAGAGAAAGAAAAGCTGTGAGTGAGAGAGAGAGAGAAAGAGAAGCTGTGAGTGAGAGAGAGAGAGAAAGAGAAGCTGTGAGTGAGAGTGAGATAAAGAGAAGATGTTTGTGTGTGTGAGAGAGAAGCTGTGTGTGTGAGAGAGAGAAAGAGAAGGTGTGTGTGAGAGAGAAAAGACACTGTGTGTGTGAGAGAGAGAGAGAAAGAGAAGCTGTGAGTGAGAGAGAGGGAAAGAGAAGCTGTTAGTGAGAGAGAGAGAGAAAGAAAGAGATGATGTGAGTGAAAGAGAGAGAGAGAGAAAGAGAAGCTGTGAGTGAGAGAGAGAGAGAAAGAGAAGCTGTGAGTGAGAGAGAGAGTGTGAAAGAGATGCTGTGATTGAGAGAGAGAGAGAAAGAGAAGCTGTGAGTGAGAGAGAGAAAGAGAAGCTGTGAGTGAGAGAGGGAGAGGAAGAGAAGCTGTGAGTGAGAGAGACAGAGAGAGAAAGAGAAAGAGCTGTGAGTGAGAGAGAGAGTGAAAGAGAAGCTGTGAGTGAGAGAGAGAAAGAGAAGCTGTGAGTGAGAGAGGGAGAGGAAGAGAAGCTGTGAGTGAGAGAGACAGAGAGAGAAAGAGAAAGAGCTGTGAGTGAGAGAGAGAGTGAAAGAGAAGCTGTGAGTGAGAGAGAGAGAGAAGCTGTGTGTGAGTGAGTGAGAGAGAGAGAAGCTGTGTGTGTGTGAGAGAGATTAAGAGATGCTGTGAGTGTGTGAGAGAGAAAGAGACACTGTATGTGTATGTGTGTGAAAGAGAGTAATAGAAGTTGTGAGTGAGAGAGAGAGAGTGAAAGAGAAGCTGTGAGTGAGAGAGAGAGAAAGAGAAGCTGTGCGTGAGAGAGAGAGAGAGAGAAAGAGATGCTGTTAGTGAGTGAGAGAGAGAGAGAAAAAGAAGGTGTGAGTGAGTGAGAGAGAGAGAAAGAGAAGCTGTGAGTGAGAGAGAGAGAGAAGCTGTGAGTGATAGGAGAGAGAAAGAGAAGCAGTGATTGACTGAGAGAGAGAGAAAGAGAAGCTGTGAGTGAGATAGAGAAAGAGAAGCTGTGAGTTAGTGACAGAGAGAGAGAAGCTGTGTGTTTGTGAGAGAGAAAGAGACACTGTGTGTGTGTGTGTGAGAGAGAGAGAGAGTAGCTGTGAGTGAGTGAGTGAGAGAGAAGTTGTGAGTGAGAGAGGGAGCAAAAGAGAAGCTGTGTATGTGAGAGAGAGAGAAATGCTGTGAGTGAGTGAGAGAAAGAAAGGGAAGCTGTGAGCGAGAGAGACAGAGAGAGAAAGAGAAGCTGTGAGTGAGAGAAACGGAGAAAGATAAGCTGTGAGTGAGAGAGAGAGAGAAAGAGAAGCTGTGAGTGAGTGTGAGAGAGAAATAGAAGCTGTGAGTGAGCGAAAGAGAGAGAAGCTGTGAGAGAGAGAGAAAGAGAAAGAGAAGCTGTGAGTGAGAGAAAGAGAAAGAGAAGCTGTGAGTGAGAGAGAAAGAGAAGCTGTGAGAGAGAGAGAGAAGCTGTGAGTGAGAGAGAGAGAAAGAGAATCTGTTAGTGAGAGAGAGAGAAGTTGTGAGTAAGAGAGAGAAAGAAAGAAAAAGAAGCTGTGAGTGTGTGTGTGAGAGAGAAAGAGAAGCTGTGAGTGAGAGAGAGAAAGAGAAGCTGTGAGTGAGAGAGAGAGAGAAGCTGTGAGTGAGAGAGAGAAAAAAAGAGAAACTGTGAGTGAGAGAGAGAAGCTGTGAGTGAGAGAGAGAGAGAAATAGAAGCTGTGAGTGAGAGAGAGAGAGTGAAAGAGAAGCTGTCAGTGAGAGAGAGAGAGAAGCTGTCAGTGAGGGAGAGAGAAAGAAAGAGAAGCTGTGAGTGTGTGTGTGAGAGAAAGAGAAGCTGTGAGTGAGAGAGAGAAAGAGAAGCTGTGAGTGAGAGAGGGAGAGGAAGAGAAGCTGTGAGTGAGAGAGACAGAGAGAGAAAGAGAAAGAGCTGTGAGTGAGAGAGAGAGTGAAAGAGAAGCTGTGAGTGAGAGAGAGAGAGAGAAGCTGTGTGTGAGTGAGTGAGAGAGAGAGAAGCTGTGTGTGTGTGAGAGAGATTAAGAGATGCTGTGAGTGTGTGAGAGAGAAAGAGACACTGTATGTGTATGTGTGTGAAAGAGAGTAATAGAAGTTGTGAGTGAGAGAGAGAGAGTGAAAGAGAAGCTGTGAATGAGAGAGAGAGAAAGAGAAGCTGTGCGTGAGAGAGAGAGAGAGAAAGAGATGCTGTTAGTGAGTGAGAGAGAGAAAAAGAAGGTGTGAGTGAGTGAGAGAGAGAGAACGAGAAGCTGTGAGTGAGAGAGAGAGAGAAGCTGTGAGTGATAGGAGAGAGAAAGAGAAGCAGTGATTGACTGAGAGAGAGAGAAAGAGAAGCTGTGAGTGAGATAGAGAAAGAGAAGCTGTGAGTTAGTGACAGAGAGAGAGAAGCTGTGTGTTTGTGAGAGAGAAAGAGACACTGTGTGTGTGTGTGTGTGAGAGAGAGAGTAGCTGTGAGTGAGTGAGTGAGAGAGAAGTTGTGAGTGAGAGAGGGAGCAAAAGAGAAGCTGTGTATGTGTGAGAGAGAGAGATGCTGTGAGTGAGTGAGAGAAAGAAAGTGAAGCTGTGAGCGAGAGAGACAGAGAGAGAAAGAGAAGCTGTGAGTGAGAGAAACGGAGAAAGATAAGCTGTGAGTGAGAGAGAGAGAGAAAGAGAAGCTGTGAGTGAGAGAGACAGAGAGAGAAAGAGAAGCTGTGAGTGAGAGAGAGAGAGAGAGAAAGATAAGCTGTGAGTGAGAGAGAGATTGAAAGAGATGCTGTGAGTGAGAGAGGGAGAAAGAGATAGAGAAGCTTTAAGTAAGAGAGAGAGAGAAAGAGAAGCTGTGAGAGAGAGAGAGAAAAAAGAGAAACTGTGAGTGAGAGAGAGAAGCTGTGAGTGAGAGAGAGAGAGAAATAGAAGCTGTGAGTGAGAGAGAGAGAGTGAAAGAGAAGCTGTCAGTGAGAGAGAGAGAGAAGCTGTCAGTGAGAGAGAGAGAGAGAGAGAAGCTGTGAGTGTGTGTGTGAGAGAAGGAGAAGCTGTGAGTGAGAGAGAGAAAGAGAAGCTGTGAGTGAGAGAGGGAGAGGAAGAGAAGCTGTGAGTGAGAGAGACAGAGAGAGAAAGAGAAAGAGCTGTGAGTGAGAGAGAGTGAAAGAGAAGCTATGAGTGAGAGAGAGAGAGAAGCTGTGTGTGAGTGAGTGAGAGAGAGAGAAGCTGTGTGTGTGTGTGAGAGATTAAGAGATGCTGTGAGTGTGTGAGAGAGAAAGAGACACTGTATGTGTATGTGTGTGTGAGAGAGTAATAGAAGTTGTGAGTGAGAGAGAGAGAGTGAAAAAGAAGGTGTGAGTGAGAGAGAGAGAGAGAAAGAGAAGCTGTGAGTGAGTGTGAGATAAAGAGAAGATGTTTGTGTGTGTGTGTGAGAGAGAAGCTGTGTGTGTGTGAGAAAGAAAGAGAAGGTGTGTGTGAGAGAGAAAGAGACACTGTGTGTGTGAGAGAGAGAAAGAGAAGCTGTGAGTGAGAGAGAGGGAAAGAGAAGCTGTTAGTGAGAGAGAGAAAGAAAGAAAGAGAAGCTGTGAGTGAAAGAGAGAGAGAGAAAGAGAAGCTGTGAGTGAGAGAGAGAGAAAGAGAAGCTGTGAGTGAGAGAGAGAGTGTGAAAGAGATGCTGTGATTGAGAGAGAGAGAGAAAGAGTAGCTGTAAGTGAGAGAGAGAGAGAAAAAGAAAGGCTGTGAGTGAGAGAGACAGAGAAAGAGAAGCTGTGAGTGTGAGAGAGAGAAGCTGTGAGTGAGAGAGAGCATGAAAAAGAGAAGCTGTGTGTGAGAGAGAGAGAGAAGCTGTGAGTGAGAGAGAGAGAAAGAGAAGCTGTGAGTGAGAGAGAGAGAAAGAGAAGCTGTGAGTGAGAGAGAGAGAGAAAGAGAAGCTGTGTGTGTGAGAGAGAGAAAAAGAAGCTGTGCGTGGGAGAGAGAGAGTGAAAGATGCTGTGAGTGAGAGACAGAGAGAAAGAGAAAGAGAAGGGGAAAGTGAGAGAGAGAGAGAGAGAAAGAGAAGCTGAGAATGAGTGTGAGAGAGATTGAAAGAGAAGCTGTGATTGAGAGAGAGAGAGAGAAGCTATGAGTGAGAGAGAGAGAGAAAGAGAAGCTGTGAGTGAGAGAGAGAGAAAAAGAGTAGCTGTGAGTGAGAGAGAGAGAAGCTGTGAGTGAGAGAGAGAGAGAGAAGCTGTGAGTGAGAGAGAAAGAGAGAGAAAGAGAAGCTGTGAGGGAGAGAGAGAGAGTGAAAGAGAAGCTGTCAGTGAGAGAGAGAGAAAGGAAGAAAAGCTGTGAGTGAGAGAGAGAAAGAAAGAGAAGCTGTGAGTGAGAGAGAGAGAAAAAGAGAAGCTGTGAGTGAGAGAGAGAAGCTGTGAGTGAGAGAGAGAGAAAGAGAAGCTGTGAGTGAGAGAGAGAGCAAGAGCAGCTGTGAGTGAGTGAGAGAGAAAAAGAGAAGCTGTGAGTGAGAGAAAGAAGCTGTGAGTGAGAGAGAGAGAAAGAGAAGCTGTGAGTGAGAGAGAGAGCAAGAGCAGCTGTGAGTGAGTGAGAGAGAGAAAGGGAAGCTGTGAGAGAGAGAGAGCAAGAGAAGCTGTGAGTGAGAGAGAGAGAGAGAAAGAGAAGCTGTGAGTGAGAGAGAGAGAGAAAGAGAAGCTGTGAGTGAGAGAGAGAGAGAAAGAGAAGCTGTGAGTGAGAGTGAGATAAAGAGAAGATGTTTGTGTGTGTGAGAGAGAAGCTGTGTGTGTGTGAGAGAGAAAGAGAAGGTGTGTGTGAGAGATAAAGAGACACTGTGTGTGTGTGTGAGAGAGAGAAAGAGAAGCTGTGAGTGAGAGAGAGGGAAAGAGAAGCTGTTAGTGAGAGAGAGAAAGAAAGAAAGAGATGATGTGAGTGAAAGAGAGAGAGAGAAAGAGAAGCTGTGAGTGAGAGAGAGAGAGAAAGAGAAGCTGTGAGTGAGAGAGAGAGTGTGAAAGAGATGCTGTGATTGAGAGAGAGAGAGAAAGAGTAGGTGTAAGTGAGAGAGAGAGAAAAAGAAAGGCTGTGAGTGAGAGAGACAGAGAAAGAGAAGCTGTGAGTGTGAGAGAGAAAAGCTGTGAGTGAGAGAGAGCAAGAAAAAGAGAAGCTGTGAGAGAGAGAGAGAAAAAAAGAGAAGCTGTGAGTGAGAGAGAGAGAGAGAAGCTGTGAGTGAGTGAGAGAGAAAGAGAAGCTGTGAATGAGAGAGAGAGCAAGAGCAGCTGTGAGTGAGTGAGAGAGAGAAAGGGAAGCTGTGAGAGAGAGAGAGCAAGAGAAGCTGTGAGTGAGAGAGAGAGAGAAAGAGAAGCTGTGAGTGAGAGAGAGAGAGAAAGAGAAGCTGTGAGTGAGAGAGAGAGAGAAAGAGAAGCTGTGAGTGAGAGTGAGATAAAGAGAAGATGTTTGTGTGTGTGTGTGAGAGAGAAGCTGTGTGTGTGAGAGAGAGAAAGAGAAGGTGTGTGTGAGAGAGAAAGAGACACTGTGTGTGTGTGAGAGAGAGAAAGAGAAGCTGTGAGTGAGAGAGAGGGAAAGAGAAGCTGTTAGTGAGAGAGAGAAAGAAAGAAAGAGAAGCTGTGAGTGAAAGAGAGAGAGAGAAAGAAAAGCTGTGAGTGAGAGAGAGAGAGAAAGAGAAGCTGTGAGTGAGAGAGAGAGTGTGAAAGAGATGCTGTGATTGAGAGAGAGAGAGAAAGAGTAGCTGTAAGTGAGAGAGAGAGAAAAAGAAAGGCTGTGAGTGAGAAAGACAGAGAAAGAGAAGCTGTGAGTGTGAGAGAGAGAAGCTGTGAGTGAGAGAGAGCAAGAAAAAGAGAAGCTGTGAGTGACAGAGAGAGAGAAAGAGAAGCTGTGAGTGAGAGAGAGAGAAAAAGAAGCTGTGCGTGGGAGAGAGAGAGTGAAAGATGCTGTGAGTGAGAGACAGAGAGAAAGAGAAAGAGAAGGGGAAAGTGAGAGAGAGAGAGAGAGAGAAAGAGAAGCTGAGAATGAGTGTGAGAGAGATTGAAAGAGAAGCTGTGATTGAGAGAGAGAGAGAGAAGCTATGAGTGAGAGAGAGAGAGAAAGAGAAGCTGTGAGTGAGAGAGAGAGAAAAAGAGTAGCTGTGAGTGAGAGAGAGAAGCTGTGAGTGAGAGAGAGAGAAAGAGAAGCTGTGCGTGAGAGAGAGAAAGAGATGCTGTTAGTGAGTGAGAGAGAGAAAAAGAAGGTGTGAGTGAGTGAGAGAGAGAGAAAGAGAAGCTGTGAGTGAGAGAGAGAGAGAAGCTGTGAGTGATAGGAGAGAGAAAGAGAAGCAGTGATTGACTGAGAGAGAGAGAAAGAGAAGCTGTGAGTTAGATAGAGAAAGAGAAGCTGTGAGTTAGTGACACAGAGAGAGAAGCTGTGTGTTTGTGAGAGAGAAAGAGATACTGTGTGTGTGTGTGTGAGAGAGAGAGAGTAGCTGTGAGTGAGTGAGTGAGAGAGAAGTTGTGAGTGAGAGAGGGAGCAAAAGAGAAGCTGTGTATGTGAGAGAGAGAGAGATGCTGTGAGTGAGTGAGAGAAAGAAAGTGAAGCTGTGAGCGAGAGAGACAGAGAGAGAAAGAGAAGCTGTGAGTGAGAGAAACGGAGAAAGATAAGCTGTGAGTGAGAGAGAGAGAGAAAGAGAAGCTGTGAGTGAGAGAGACAGAGAGAGAAAGAGAAGCTGTGAGTGAGAGAGAGAGAGAGAGAAAGATAAGCTGTGAGTGAGAGAGAGATTGAAAGAGATGCTGTGAGTGAGAGAGGGAGAAAGAGATAGAGAAGCTTTAAGTAAGAGAGAGAGAGAAAGAGAAGCTGTGAGAGAGAGAGAGAAAAAAGAGAAACTGTGAGTGAGAGAGAGAAGCTGTGAGTGAGAGAGAGAGAGAGAAATAGAAGCTGTGAGTGAGAGAGAGAGAGTGAAAGAGAAGCTGTCAGTGAGAGAGAGAGAGAAGCTGTCAGTGAGAGAGAGAGAGAAAGAGAAGCTGTGAGTGTGTGTGTGAGAGAAGGAGAAGCTGTGAGTGAGAGAGAGAAAGAGAAGCTGTGAGTGAGTGAGGGAGAGGAAGAGAAGCTGTGAGTGAGAGAGACAGAGAGAGAAAGAGAAAGAGCTGTGAGTGAGAGAGAGAGTGAAAGAGAAGCTATGAGAGAGAGAGAGAGAGAAGCTGTGTGTGAGTGAGTGAGAGAGAGAGAAGCTGTGTGTGTGTGAGAGAGATTAAGAGATGCTGTGAGTGTGTGAGAGAGAAAGAGACACTGTATGTGTATGTGTGTGTGAGAGAGTAATAGAAGTTGTGAGTGAGAGAGAGAGAGAGAAAGAGAAGGTGTGAGTGAGAGAGAGAGAGAAAGAGAAGCTGTGAGTGAGAGTGAGATAAAGAGAAGATGTTTGTGTGTGTGAGAGAGAGAGAAGCTGTGTGTGTGTGAGAGAGAAAGAGAAGGTGTGTGTGAGAGAGAAAGAGACACTGTGTGTGTGAGAGAGAGAAAGAGAAGCTGTGAGTGAGAGAGAGGGAAAGAGAAGCTGTTAGTGAGAGAGAGAAAGAAAGAAAGAGAAGCTGTGAGTGAAAGAGAGAGAGAGAAAGAGAAGCTGTGAGTGAGAGAGAGAGAAAGAGAAGCTGTGAGTGAGAGAGAGAGTGTGAAAGAGATGCTGTGATTGAGAGAGAGAGAGAAAGAGTAGCTGTAAGTGAGAGAGAGAGAAAAAGAAAGGCTGTGAGTGAGAGAGACAGAGAAAGAGAAGCTGTGAGTGTGAGAGAGAGAAGCTGTGAGTGAGAGAGAGCAAGAAAAAGAGAAGCTGTGAGTGAGAGAGAGAGAGAGAAGCTGTGAGTGAGAGAGAGAGAAAGAGAAGCTGTGAGTGAGAGAGAGAGAAATTGAAACTGTGAGTGAGAGAGAGAGAGAAAGAGAAGCTGTGTGTGTGTGAGAGAGAAAAAGAAGCTGAGCGTCGGAGAGAGAGAGTGAAAGATGCTGTGAGTGAGAGACAGAGAGAAAGAGAAAGAGAAGGGGAAAGTGAGAGAGAGAGAGAGAGAAAGAGAAGCTGAGAATGAGTGTGAGAGAGATTGAAAGAGAAGCTGTGATTGAGAGAGAGAGAGAGAAGCTATGAGTGAGAGAGAGAAAGAAAGAGAAGCTGTGAGTGAGAGAGAGAGAAAAAGAGTAACTGTGAGTGAGAGAGAGAGAAGCTGTGAGTGAGAGAGAGAGAAGCTGTGAGTGAGAGAGAGAGAGAAGCTGTGAGTGAGAGAGAAAGAGAGAGAAAGAGAAGCTGTGTGGTAGAGAGAGAGAGAGAGAGAAGCTGTCAGTGAGAGAGAGAGAAAGGAAGAAAAGCTGTGAGTGAGAGAGAGAAATAAAGAGAAGCTGGGAGTGAGAGAGAGAGAAGCTGTGAGTAAGAGAGAGCAAGAAAAAGAGAAGCTGTGAGAGAGAGAGAGAGAGAAAGAGAAGCTGTGAGTGAGAGAGAGAGAAAAAGAGAAGCTGTGAGTGAGAGAGAGAGAGAAGCTGTGAGTGAGAGAGAGAGAAAGAGAAGCTGTGAGTGAGAGAGAGAGCAAGGGCAGCTGTGAGTGAGTGAGAGATAGAAAGGGAAGCTGTGACAGAGAGAGAGCAAGAGAAGCTGTGAGTGTGTGTGAGAGAGAAAGAGAAGCTGTGAGTGAGAGAGAGAGAGAAAGAGAAGCTGTGAGTGAGAGAGAGAGAGAGAAGCTGTGAGTGAGAGAGAGAGAAAGAGAAGCTGTGAATGAGAGAGAGAGCAAGAGCAGCTGTGAGTGAGTGAGAGAGATAAAGGGAAGCTGTGAGAGAGAGAGCAAGAGAAGCTGTGAGTGAGAGAGAGAGAGAAAGAGAAGCTGTGAGTGAGAGAGAGAGAGAAAGAGAAGCTGTGAGTGAGAGAGAGAGAGAAAGAGAAGCTGTGAGTGAGAGTGAGATAAAGAGAAGATGTTTGTGTGTGTGTGTGAGAGAGAAGCCTTGTGTGTGTGAGAGAGAAAGAGAAGGTGTGTGTGAGAGAGAAAGAGACACTGTGTGTGAGAGAGAGAGAGAAAGAGAAGCTGTGAGTGAGAGAGAGGGAAAGAGAAGCTGTTAGTGAGAGAGAGAAAGAAAGAAAGAGAAGCTGTGAGTGAAAGAGAGAGAGAGAAAGAAAAGCTGTGAGTGAGAGAGAGAGAGAAAGAGAAGCTGTGAGTGAGAGAGAGAGTGTGAAAGAGATGCTGTGATTGAGAGAGAGAGAGAAAGAGTAGCTGTAAGTGAGAGAGAGAGAAAAGAAAGGTTGTGAGTGAGAGAGACAGAGAAAGAGAAGCTGTGAGTGTGAGAGAGAGAAGCTGTGAGTGAGAGAGAGCAAGAAAAAGAGAAGCTGTGAGTGAGAGAGAGAGAGAAAGAGAAGCTGTGAGTGAGAGAGAGAGAAAAAGAAGCTGTGCGTGGGAGAGAGAGAGTGAAAGATGCTGTGAGTGAGAGACAGAGAGAAAGAGAAAGAGAAGGGGAAAGTGAGAGAGAGAGAGAGAAAGAAAGAGAAGCTGAGAATGAGTGTGAGAGAGATTGAAAGAGAAGCTGTGATTGAGAGAGAGAGAGAGAAGCTATGAGTGAGAGAGAGAGAGAAAGAGAAGCTGTGAGTGAGAGAGATAGAAAAAGAGTAGCTGTGAGTGAGAGAGAGAGAAGCTGTGAGTGAGAGAGAGAGAGAAGCTGTGAGTGAGAGAGAAAGAGAGAGAAAGAGAAGCTGTGAGGGAGAGAGAGAGAGTGAAAGAGAAGCTGTCAGTGAGAGAGAGAAAGGAAGAAAAGCTGTGAGTGAGAGAGAGAAAGAAAGAGAAGCTGGGAGTGAGAGAGAGAGAAGCTGTGAGTAAGAGAGAGCAAGAAAAAGAGAAGCTGTGAGTGAGAGAGAGAGAGAGAGAAAGAGAATCTTTGAGTGAGAGAGAGAGAAAAAGAGAAGCTGTGAGTGAGAGAGAGAGAAAGAGAAGCTGTGAGTGAGAGAGAGAGCAAGAGCAGCTGTGAGTGAGAGAGAGAGAAAAAGAAAGGCTGTGAGTGAGAGAGACAGAGAAAGAGAAGCTGTGAGTGTGAGAGAGAGAAGCTGTGAGTGAGAGAGAGCAAGAAAAAGAGAAGCTGTGAGAGAGAGAGTGAGAGAAAAAGAGAAGCTGTGAGTGAGAGAGAGAGAGAGAAGCTGTGAGTGAGAGAGAGAGAAAGAGAAGCTGTGAGTGAGAGAGAGAAAGAGAAGATGTGAGTGAGAGAGAGAGAGAAAGAGAAGCTGTGAGTGAGAGAGAGAGAGAAAGAGAACCTGTGAGTGAGAGAGAGAGTGTGAAAGAGATGCTGTGATTTAGAGAGAGAGAAAGAGTAGCTGTAAGTGAGAGAGAGAGAAAAAGAAAGGCTGTGAGTGAGAGAGACAGAGAAAGAGAAGCTGTGAGTGTGAGAGAGAGAAGCTGTGAGTGAGAGAGAGCAAGAAAAAGAGAAGCTGTGAGTGAGAGAGAGAGAAAAAGAGAAGCTGTGAGTAAGAGAGAGAGAGAAGCTGTGAGTGAGAGAGAGAGAAAGAGAAGCTGTGAGTGAGAGAGAGAGAAAGAGAAGCTGTGAGTGAGAGAGAGAGAAAGAGAAGCTGTGAGTGAGAGAGAGAGAAAAAGAAGCTGTGCGTGGGAGAAAGAGAGTGAAAGATGCTGTGAGTGAGAGACAGAGAGAAAGAGAAAGAGAAGGGGAAAGTGAGAGAGAGAGAGAGAGAGAAAGAGAAGCTGAGAATGAGTGTGAGAGAGGTTGAAAGAGAAGCTGTGATTGAGAGAGAGAGAGAGAAGCTGTGAGTGAGAGAGAGAGAGAAAGAGAAGCTGTGAGTGAGAGATAGATAGAAAGAGAAGCTGTGTGAGAGAGAGAGAGAGCAAGAGAAGCTGTGAGTGAGAGAGAGAGAAAAAGAGAAGCTGTGATTGATAGAGAGAGAAAGAGAAGATGTTTGTGTGTGTGTGTGTGTGAGAGAAGCTGTGTGTGTGTGAGAGAAAAAGAGTAGCTGTGTGTGTGTGTGAGAGAGAGAAAGAGAACCTGTGAGTGAGAGAGAAAGAGAAGCTGTGAGTGAGTGTGAGAGAGAAATAGAAGCTGTGAGTGAGTGAGAGAGAGAGAAGCTGTGAGAGAGAGAGAACGAGAAAGAGAAGCTGTGAGTGAGAAAAAGAGAAAGAGAAGCTGTGAGTGAGAGAGAAAGAGAAGCTGTGAGAGAGAGAGAAGCTGTGAGTGAGAGAGAGAGAGATAGAGAAGCTGTTAGTGAGAGAGAGAGAAGCTGTGAGTAAGAGAGAGAAAGATAGAAAAAGAAGCTGTGAGTGTGTGTGTGAGAGAGAAAGAGAAGCTGTGAGTGAGAGAGAGAGAGAGAAGCTGTGAGTGAGAGAGAGAAAAAAAGAGAAACTGTGAGTGAGAGACAGAAGCTGTGAGTGAGAGAGAGAGAGAAATAGAAGCTGTGAGTGAGAGAGAGAGAGTGAAAGAGAAGCTGTCAGTGAGAGAGAGAGAGAAGCTGTCAGTGAGAGAGAGAGAAAGAAAGAGAAGCTGTGAGTGTGTGTGTGAGAGAAAGAGAAGCTGTGAGTGAGAGAGAGAAAGAGAAGCTGTGAGTGAGAGAGGGAGAGGAAGAGAAGCTGTGAGTGAGAGAGAAAGAGAAAGAGCTGTGAGTGAGAGAGAGAGTGAAAGAGAAGCTGTGAGTGAGAGAGAGAGAGAAGCTGTGTGTGAGTGAGTGAGAGAGAGAGAAGCTGTGTGTGTGTGAGAGAGATTAAGAGATGCTGTGAGTGTGTGAGAGAGAAAGAGACACTGTATGTGTATGTGTGTGAGAGAGAGTAATAGAAGTTGTGAGTGAGAGAGAGAGAGTGAAAGAGAAGCTGTGAGTGAGAGAGAGAGAAAGAGAAGCTGTGCGTGAGAGAGAGAGAGAGAGAAAGAAATGCTGTTAGTGAGTGAGAGAGAGAAAGAGAAGGTGTGAGTGAGTGAGAGAGAGAGAAAGAGAAGCTGTGAGTGAGAGAGAGAGAAGCTGTGAGTGATAGGAGAGAGAAAGAGAAGCAGTGATTGACTGAGAGAGAGAGAAAGAGAAGCTGTGAGTGAGAGAGAGAAAGAGAAGCTGTGTGTTAGTGACAAAGAGAGAGAAGCTGTGTGTTTGTGAGAGAGAAAGAGACACTGTGTGTGTGTGTGTGTGAGAGAGAGAGTAGCTGTGAGTGAGTGAGTGAGAGAGAAGTTGTGAGTGAGAGAGGGAGCAAAAGAGAAGCTGTGTATGTGTGTGAGAGATGCTGTGAGTGAGTGAGAGAAAGAAAGTGAAGCTGTGAGCGAGAGAGACAGATAGAGAAAGAGAAGCTGTGAGTGAGAGAAACAGAGAAAGATAAGCTGTGAGTGAGAGAGAGAGAGAAAGAGAAGCTGTGAGTGAGAGAGACAGAGAGAGAAAGAGAAGCTGTGAGTGAGAGAGAGAGAGAGAAAGATAAGCTGTGAGTGAGAGAGAGATTGAAAGAGATGCTGTGAGTGAGAGAGGGAGAAAGAGATAGAGAAGCTTTAAGTAAGAGAGAGAGAGAAAGAGAAGCTGTGAGTGAGAGAGAGAAAAAAAGAGAAACTGTGAGTGAGAGAGAGAAGCTGTGAGTGAGAGAGAGAGAGAAATAGAAGCTGTGAGTGAGAGAGAGAGAGTGAAAGAGAAGCTGTCAGTGAGAGAGAGAGAAGCTGTCAGTGAGATAGAGAGAGAGAAAGAGAAGCTGTGAGTGTGTGTGTGAGAGAAAGAGAAGCTGTGAGTGAGAGAGAGAAAGAGAAGCTGTGAGTGAGAGAGGGAGAGGAAGAGAAGCTGTGAGTGAGAGAGACAGAGAGAGAAAGAGAAAGAGCTGTGAGTGAGAGAGAGAGTGAAAGAGAAGCTATGAGTGAGAGAGAGAGAGAAGCTGTGTGTGAGTGAGAGAGAGAAAGAGAAGCTGTGAGTAAGAGAGAGAGAGAGAGAAGCTGTGAGTGAAAGAGAGAAAAAAAGAGAAACTGTGAGTGAGAGAGAGAAGCTGTGAGTGAGAGAGAGAGAGAAATAGAAGCTGTCAGTGAGAGAGAGAGAGTGAAAGAGAAGCTGTCAGTGAGAGAGAGAGAGAAGCTGTCAGTGAGAGAGAGAGAGAGAAAGAGAAGCTGTGAGTGTGTGTGTGAGAGAAGGAGAAGCTGTGAGTGAGAGAGAGAAAGAGAAGCTGTGAGTGAGAGAGGGAGAGGAAGAGAAGCTGTGAGTGAGAGAGACAGAGAGAAAGAGAAAGAGCTGTGAGAGAGAGAGTGAAAGAGAAGCTATGAGTGAGAGAGAGAGAGAAGCTGTGTGTGAGTGAGTGAGAGAGAGAGACGCTGTGTGTGTGTGAGAGAGATTAAGAGATGCTGTGAGTGTGTGAGAGAGAAAGAGACACTGTATGTGTACGTGTGTGAGAGAGAGTAATAGAAGTTGTGAGTGAGAGAGAGAGAGTGAAAGAGAAGCTATGAGTGAGAGAGAGAGAGAAAGAGAAGCTGTGAGTGAGAGTGAGATAAAGAGAAGATGTTTGTGTGTGTGTGAGAGAGAGAAGCTGTGTGTGTGTGAGAGAGAAAGAGAAGGTGTGTGTGAGAGAGAAAGAGACACTGTGTGTGAGAGAGAGAGAGAGAAAGAGAAGCTGTGAGTGAGAGAGAGGGAAAGAGAAGCTGTTAGTGAGAGAGAGAAAGAAAGAAAGAGAAGCTGTGAGTGAAAGAGAGAGAGAGAAAGAGAAGCTGTGAGAGAGAGAGAGAAAGAGAAGCTGTGAGTGAGAGAGAGTGTGTGAAAGACATGCTGTGATTGAGAGAGAGAGAGAAAAAGTAGCTGTAAGTGAGAGAGAGAGAGAAAGAAAGGCTGTGTGTGAGAGAGACAGAGAAAGAGAAGCTGTGAGTGTGAGAGAGAGAAGCTGTGAGTGAGAGAGAGCAAGAAAAAGAGAAGCTGTGAGTGAGTGAGAGAGAGAGAAGCTGTGAGTGAGAGAGAGAGAAAGAGAAGCTGTGAGTGAGAGAGAGAGAAAGAGAAGCTGTGAGTGAGAGGGAGAGAAAAAGAGAAGCTGTGAGTGAGAGAGAGAGAAAAAGAAGCTGTGCGTGTGAGAGAGAGTGAAAGATGCTGTGAGTGAGAGACAGAGAGAAAGAGAAGGGGAAAGTGAGAGAGAGAGAGAGAGAGAGAAAGAGAAGCTGAGAATGAGTGTGAGAGAGATTGAAAGAGAAGCTGTGATTGAGAGAGAGAGAGAGAAGCTGTGAGTGAGAGAGAGAGAGAGAGAGAAAGAGAAGCTGTGAGTGAGAGATAGATAGAAAGAGAAGCTGTGAGAGAGAGAGAGAGCAAGAGAAGCTGTGAGTGAGAGAGAGAGAAAAAGAGAAGCTGTGATTGAGAGAGAAAGTGAAGCTGTGAGTGAGAGAGAGAGAGAAAGAGAAGCTGTGAGTGAGAGTGACAGAAAGCGAAGATGTTTGTGTGTGTGTGTGTGAGAGAGAAGCTGTGTGTGTGAGACAGAAAAAGAGTAGCTGTGTGTGTGTGTGTGAGAGAGAGAAAGAGAACCTGTGAGTGAGAGAGAAAGAGAAGCTGTGAGTGAGTGTGAGAGAGAAATAGAAGCTGTGAGTGAGTAAGCGAGAGAGAAGCTGTGAGAGAGAGAGAAAGAGAAAGAGAAGCTGTGAGTGAGAGAAAGAGAAAGAGAAGCTGTGAGTGAGAGAGAATGAGAAGCTGTGTGAGAGAGAGAGAAGCTGTGAGTGAGAGAGAAAGAGAAAGAGAAGCTGTTAGTGAGAGAGAGAGAAGCTGTGAGTAAGAGAGAGAAAGAAAGAAAAAGAAGCTGTGAGTGTGTGTGTGAGAGAGAAAGAGAAGCTGTGAGTGAGAGAGAGAAAGAGAAGCTGTGAGTGAGAGAGAGAGAAGCTGTGAGTGAGAGAGAGAGAAAAAGAGAAACTGTGAGTGAGAGAGAGAAGCTGTGAGTGAGTGAGAGAGAGAAATAGAAGCTGTGAGTGAGAGAGAGAGAGTGAAAGTGAAGCTGTCAGTGAGAGAGAGAGAGAAGCTGTCAGTGAGAGAGAGAGAAAGAAAGAGAAGGTGTGAGTGTGTGTGTGAGAGAAAGAGAAGCTGTGAGTGAGAGAGAGAAAGAGAAGCTGTGAGTGAGAGAGGGAGAGGAAGAGAAAGTGTGAGTGAGAGAGACAGAGAGAGAAAGAGGAAGAGCTGTGAGTGAGAGAGAGAGTGAAAGAGAAGCTGTGAGTGAGAGAGAGAGAAGCTGTGTGTGAGTGAGTGAGAGAGAGAGAAGATGTGTGTGTGTGAGAGTGATTAAGAGATGCTGTGAGTGTGTGAGAGAGAAAGTGACACTGTATGTGTATGTGTGTGTGAGAGAGTAATAGAAGTTGTGAGTGAGAGAGAGAGTGAAAGAGAAGCTGTGAGTGAGAGAGAGAGAAAGAGAAGCTGTGCGTGAGAGAGAGAGAGAAAGAGATGCTGTTAGTGAGTGAGAGAGAGAAAGAGAAGGTGTGAGTGAGTGAGAGAGAGAGAAAGAGAAGGTGTGAGTGAGAGAGAGAGAAGCTGTGAGTGATAGGAGAGAGAAAGAGAAGCTGTGATTGTGAGAGAGAGAGAAAGAGAAGCTGTGAGTGAGAGAGAGAAAGAGAAGCTGTGTGTTAGTGACAGAGAGAGAGAAGCTGTGTGTTTGTGAGAGAGAAAGAGACACTGTGTGTGTGTGTGAGAGAGAGAGAGAGTAGCTGTGAGTTAGTGAGAGAGAGAGAAGTTGTGAGTGAGAGAGGGAGCAAAAGCGAACCTGTGTATGTGTGAGAGAGAGAGATGCTGTGAGTGAGTGAGAGAAAGAAAGTGAAGCTGTGAGCGAGAGAGACAGAGAGAGAAAGAGAACCTGTGAGTGAGAGAAACAGAGAAAAATAAACTGTGAGTGAGAGAGAGAGAAAGAGAAGCTGTGAGTGAGAGAGACAGAGAGAGAAAGACAAGCTGTGAGTGAGAGAGAGAGAGAGAAAGATAAGCTGTGAGTGAGAGAGAGATTGAAAGAGATGCTGTGAGTGAGAGAGGGAGAAAGAGATAGAGAAGCTTTAAGTAAGAGAGAGAGAGAAAGAGAAGCTGTGAGTGAGAGAGAGAAAAAAAGAGAAACTGTGAGTGAGAGAGAGAAGCTGTGAGTGAGAGAGAGAGAGAAATAGAAGCTGTGATTGAGAGAGAGAGAGTGAAAGAGAAGCTGTCAGTGAGAGAGAGAGAGAAGCTGTCAGTGAGAGAGAGAGAGAGAAAGAGAAGCTGTGAGTGTGTGTGTGAGAGAAAGAGAAGCTGTGAGTGAGAGAGAGAAAGAGAAGCTGTGAGTGAGAGAGGGAGAGGAAGAGAAGCTGTGAGTGAGAGAGACAGAGAGAGAAAGAGAAAGAGCTGTGAGTGAGAGAGAGAGTGAAAGAGAAGCTATGAGTGAGTGAGAGAGAGTAGCTGTGTGTGAGTGAGTGAGAGAGACAGAGAGAGAAAGAGAAAGAGCTGTGAGTGAGAGAGAGAGTGAAAGAGAAGCTGTGAGTGAGAGAGAGAGAGAGAGAAAGATAAGCTGTGAGTGAGAGAGAAAGGAAGAGAAGCTGTGAGTGAGAGAGAGAAAGAGAAGCTGTCAGTGAGAGAGAGAAGCTGTGTGTGTGTGTGAGAGTGAAAGAGATGCTGTGTGTGTGTGAGAAAAGAAGCTGTGTGTGTGTGAGATAGAAAGAGAAGAAGTGAGTGAAAGAGACAGAGAGAGAAAGAGAAGATGTGAGTGAGAGAGACAGAGAGAGAAAGACAAGCTGAGTGAGACAGACAGAGAGAAAGAGAAGCTGTGTGTGTGAGAGAGAGAAAGAGAAGCTGAGAGTGAGAGAGAAGCTGTGAGTGAGTGAGAGAGAGAAGCTGTGAGTGAGTGAGAGAGAAAGACAAGCTGTGAGTGAGAGAGAGAGAGAAAGAGAAGCTGGGAGAGAGAGAGAGAATCTCAGCGTGAGAGAAAGAGAAGCTTTGAGTGAGATAGAGAGAGAAGCAGTGAGTGAGAGAGAGAGAGAAAGAAAGAGAAGCTGTCAGTGAGAGTGAGAGAAAGAGAAGCTGTGTGTGTGTGTGAGAGAGAGAAGCTGTGTGTGTGAGAGAGAAAGAGAAGCTGTTTGTGTGAAAGAGAGAAAGAGACACTGTGTTTGTGTGAGAGAGAGAGAGAGAGAAAGAGAAGCTGTGAGTGAGTGAATGAGAGAGAAGCTGTGAGTGAGAGAGAGAAAAAGAGAACCTGTGAGTGAGAGAGAGAGAAAAAGAGAAGCTGTGCATGAGAGAGAGAGAAAGCGAAGCTGTGAGTGAGAGAGAAAGAATGAAAGAGAAGCTGTGAGTGAGGGAGAGAGAAAGAGAAACTGTGAGTTTGAGAGAGAGAAAGAGAAGCTGTTAGTGAGAGAGAAAGAGAGATTGAGAAGCTGTGAGTGAGAGAGAGAGAGAGAAAGAAAAAGAAACTGAGTGAGAGAGACAGAGAGAGAAAGAGAAGCTGTGTGACAGACAGAGAGAGAAAGAGAAGCTGTGAGAGTGAGAGAGAGAGAAAGAGAAGCTGTGAGTGAGAGAGAGAGAAAGAGAAGCTGTGAGTGAGAGAGAGAGAGAGCAAGAGAAGCTGTGAGTGAGAGAGAGAGAAAAAGAGAAGCTGTGAGTGAGAGAGAGAGAAGCTGTGAGTGAGAGAGAGAGAGTGAAAGATGCTGTGAGTGAGAGAGAGAGAAAGAGAAAGAGAAGGTGTAAGTGAGAGAGAGAGAGAAAGAGAAGCTGTGAATGAGTGTGAGAGAGATTGAAAGAGAAGCTGTGATTGAGAGAGAGAGAGAAGCTGTGAGTGAGAGAGAGAGAGAAAGAGAAGCTGTGAGTGAGAGTGAGAGAAAGAGAAGATGTTTGTGTGTGTGTGTGAGAGAGAGAGAAGCTGTGTGTGTGTGTGAGAAAGAGAAGCTTTGTGTGTGTGTGAGAGAGAAAGAGACACTGTGTGTGAGAGAGAGAGGGAGAAAGAGAAGCTGTGAGTGAGAGAGAATGAGAAGCTGTGAGTGAGTGAGAGAGAGAGAAAGAGAAGCTGTGAGTGAGTGATAGAGAGAGAAGCTGTGAGTGAGAAAGAAAGAGAAGCTGTGAGTGAGAGAGAGAGAGAAAGAGAAGCTGTGAGTGTGAGAGAGCAAGAGAAGCTGTGAGTGAGAGTGAAAGAGAAGCTGTGAGTGAGAGAGAGAGAGAAGCTGTGAGTGAGAGAGAGAGAAAGAGAAGCTGTTAGTGAGAGAGGGAGAGAGAGAAGCTGTGACTAAGAGAGAGAGAGAAAGAAGGAGAAGCTCTGAGTGAGAGAGAGAAAGAGAACCTGTGAGTGAGAGAAAGAGAGAGAAAGAGAAGCTGTGACTGAGAGAGAGAAAAAAGAGAAACTGTGAGTGAGAGAGAGAAGCTGAGAGAGAGAGAGAGAGAAATAGAAGCTGTCAGTGAGAGAGAGAGAGTGAAAGAGAAGCTGTCAGTGAGAGAGAGAGAAGCTGTCAGTGAGAGAGAGAGAAGGAAAGAGAAGCTGTGAGTGTATGTGTGAGAGAGAAAGCGAAGCTGTGAGTGAGAGAGAGAAAGAGATGCTGTGAGTGAGAGAGAGAGGGAGAGAAACAGGAGCTGTGAGTGAGAGAGACAGAGAGAGAAAGAGAAAGAGAAAGAGCTGTGAGCGAGAGAGAGAGTGAAAGAGAAGCTGTGAGTGAGAGAGAGAGTGAAGCTGTGTGTGAGTGAGAGAGAGAGAGTGAAGCTGTGTGTGTGTGTGTGAGATTAAGAGAAGCTGTGAGTGTGTGAGAGAGAAAGAGACACTGTGTGTATGTGTGTGTGAGAGAGAGATAGAAGCTGTGAGTGAGTGAGAGAGAGAGAGTGAAAGAGAAGCTGTGAGTGAGAGAGAGAGAAAGAGAAGCTGTGCGTGAGAGAGAGAGAGAGAAAGAAAAGCTGTTAGTGAGAGAGAGAAAGAGAAGCTGTGAGTGTGAGAGAGAGAGAAAGAGAAGCTGTGAGTGAGTGAGAGAGAGAGAAGCTGTGAGTGATAGGAGAGAGAAAGAGAAGCAGTGATTGAGTGAGAGAGAGAGAAAGAGTAGCTGTGAGTGAGAGAAAGAGAAGCTGTGTGTGAATGAGAGAGAGAGAAGCTGTGTGTTTGTGTGTGAGATTAAGAGAAGCTGTGAGTGTGTGAGAGAGAAAGAGACACTGTGTGTGTGTGAGAGAGAGTAGCTGTGAGTGAGTGAGAGAGAGAAGCTGTGAGTGAGAGAGGGAGCAAAAGAGAAGCTGTGTATGTGTGAGAGAGAGAGATGCTGTGAGTGAGTGAGAGAAAGAAAGTGAAGCTGTGAGCGAGAGATACAGAGAGAGAAAGAGAAGCTGTGAGTGAGAGAGACAGAGAAAGATAAGCTGTAAGTGAGAGAGAGAGTGAAAGAGATGCTGTGAGTGAGTGAGAGAGAAAGAGATAGAGAAGCTGTAAGGAAGAGAGAGAGAGAAAGAGAAGCTGTCAGTGAGAGAGAAAGAGAAGCTGTCAGTGAGAGAGAGAGAGAAATAGAAGCTTTGTGTGTGTGTGTGAGAGAAAGAGATGCTGTGTGTGTGTGAGAAAAGAAGCTGTGTGTGTGTGAGATAGAAAGAGAAGCTGTGAGTGAAAGAGACAGAGAGAGAAAGAGAAGATGTGAGTTAGAGAGACAGAGAGAGAAAGACAAGCTGAGTGAGAGAGACAGAGAGAAAGAGAAGCTATGTGTGTGTGTGAGAGAGAAAGAGAAGGTGTGAGTGAGAGAGAAAGAGAAGCTGTGAGAGAGAGAGAAAGAGAAGCTGTGAGTGAGAGAGAAGCAGTGAGTGAGAGAGAGAGAGAAGCTGTGAGTGAGAGAGAGAAAGAGAAGTTGTGAGTGAGAGAGAAAGAGAGATTAGCTGTGAGTAAGGAGAGAAAAAGAGAAGATGTGAGTGAGAGAGAGAGAAGCTGTGAGTGAGAGAGAGAGAGTGAAAGATGCTGTGAGTGTGAGTGAGAGAAAGAGAAAGAGAAGGTTTAAGTGTGTGAGAGAGAGAAAGAGAAGGTGTGAATGAGTGTGAGAGAGATTGAAAGAGAAGCTGTGATTGAGAGAGAGAGAGAAGCTGTGAGTGAGAGAGAGAAAGAAAGAGAAGCTTAGAGTGAGAGAGAGATAGAAAGAGAAGCTGTGTGAGAGAGAGAGCAAGAGAAACTGTGAGTGAGAGAGAGAGTAAAAGAGAAGCTGTGAGTGAGAGTGAGAGAAAGAGAAGATGTTTGTGTGTGTGTGTGAGAGAGAAGCTGCGTGTGCGTGAGAGAGAAAGAGAAGCAGTGTGTGTGTGTGAGAGAGAAAGAGACACTGTGTGTGTGAGAGAGGGAGAAATAGAAGCTGTGAGTGAGAGAGAAAGAGAAGCTGTGAGTGAGTGAGAGAGAGAGAAAGAGAAGCTGTGAGTGAGTGAGAGAGAGAGAAGCTGTGAGAGGGAGAGAAAGAGAAGCTGTGAGTGAGTGAGAGAGAGAAAGAGAAACTGTGAGTGAGAGAGAGAGCAAGAGAAGCTGTGAGTGAGAGTGAAAGAGAAGCTGTGAGTGAGAGAGAGAGAGAAGCTGTGAGTGAGAGAGAGAGAGAAAGAGAAGCTGTTAGTGAGAGAGGGAGAGAGAGAAGCTGTGTGTAAGAGAGAGAGAGAAAGAAAGAGAAGCTGTGAGTGAGAGAGAGAAAGAGAACTTGTGAGTGAGAGAAAGAGAGAGAGAAAGAGAAGCTGTGACTGAGAGAGAGAAAAAAGAGAAACTGTGAGTGAGAGAGAGAAGCTGTGAGTGAGAGAGAGAGAGAGAAATAGAAGCTGTGAGTGAGAGAGAGAGTGAAAGAGAAGCTGTCAGTGAGAGAGAGAGAAAGAAAGAGAAGCTCTGAGTGTGTCTGTGAGAGAGAAAGAGAAGCTGTGAGTCGGAGAGAGAAAGAGAAGCTGTGAGTGAGAGAGAGAGGGAGAGAAAGAGGAGCTGTGAGTGAGAGAGACAGAGAGAGAAAGAGAAGCTGTGAGTGAGAGAGAGAGAAGCTGTATGTGAGTGAGAGAGAGAGAGTAAAGCTCTGTGTGTGTGTGTGAGATTAAGAGAAGCTGTGAGTGTGTGAGAGAGAAAGAGATACTGTGTGTATGTGTGTGTGAGAGAGAGTAATAGAAGCTGTGAGTGAGAGAGAGGGAGTGAAAGAGAAGCTGTGAGTGAGAGAGAGAGAAAGAGAAGCTGTGCGTGAGAGAGAGAGAGAAAGAGAAGCTGTTAGTGAGAGAGAGAGAGAGAAAGAGAGAAAGAGAAGCTGTGAGTGAGTGAGAGAGAGAGAAAGAGAAGCTGTGAGTGAGTGAGAGAGAAGCTGTGAGTGATAGGAGAGAGAAAGAGAAGCAGTGATTGAGTGAGAGAGAGAGAAAGAGAAGCTGTGAGTGAGAGAGAGAAAGAGAAGCTGTGTGTGAATGAGAGAGAGAGAGAAGCTTTGTGTTTGTGTGTGAGATTAAGAGAAGCTGTGAGTGTGTAAGAGAGAAAGAGACACTGTGTGTGTGTGTGAGAGAGAGAGAGAGTAGCTGTGAGTGAGTGAGAGAGAGAGAAGCTGTGAGTGAGAGAGGGAGCAAAAGAGAAGCTGTGTATGTGAGAGAGAGAGAGATGCTGTGAGTGAGTGAGAGAAAGAAAGTGAAGATGTGAGCGAGAGAGACAGAGAGAGAAAGAGAAGCTGTTAGTGAGAGAGACAGAGAAAGATAAGCTGTGAGTGAGAGAGACAGAGAGAGAAAGAGAAGCTGTGAGTGAGAGAGACAGAGAGAGAAAGAGAAGCTGTGAGTTAGAGAGAGAGAGAGAAAGATAAGCTGTGAGTGAGAGAGAGTGAAAGAGATGCTGTGAGTGAGAAAGAGAAAGAGATAGAGAAGCTGTAAGTAAGAGAGAGAGAGAGAAAGAGAAGCTGTGAGTGAGAGAGAAGCTGTGAGTGAGAGAGAGAGAGAAGCTGTGAGTGAGAGAGAGAAAGACAAGCTGTGAGTGAGAGAGAAAGAGAGATCAGCTGTGAGTGAGAGAGAGAGAAAGAGAAGCTGTGAGTGAGTGAGAGAGAGAGAGAAGCTGTGTGTGTGTGAGAGAGAAGAAGTAGCTGTGAGAGAGAGAGAGCAAGAGAAACTGTGAGTGAGAGTGAAAGAGAAGTTGTGAGTGAGAGAGAGAGACAGAAGCTGAGAGTGAGAGAGAGAGAGAAAGAGAAGCTGTTAGTGAGAGAGCGAGAGAGAGAAGCTGTGAGTAAGAGAGAGAGAGAAAGAAAGAGAAGCTGTGAGTGAGAGAGAGAAAGAGAACCTGTGAGTGAGAGAAAGAGAGAGAGAAAGAGAAGCTGTGAGTGAGAGAAAAAAAGAGAAACTGTGAGTGAGAGAGAGAAGCTGTGTGTGAGAAAGAGAGAAATAGAAGCTGTTAGTGAGAGAGAGAGAGTGAAAGAGAAGCTGTGAGTGAGAGAGAGAAAGAGAAGCTGTGAGTGAGAGAGACAGGGAGAGAAAGAGGAGCTGTGAGTGAGAGAGACAGAGAGAGAAAGAAAGAGAAAGAGCTGTGAGTGAGAGAGAGAGTGAAAGAGAAGCCTTGAGTGAGAGAGAGAGAAGCTGTGTGTGAGTGAGAGAGACAGAGTGAAGCTGTGTGTGTGAGAGAGATTAAGAGAAGCTGTGAGTGTGTGAGAGAGAAAAAAACACTGTGTGTATGTGTGAGAGAGAGAGTAATAGAAGCTGTGAGTTAGAGAGAGAGAGAGTGAAAGAGAAGCTGTGAGTGAGACAGAGAGAAAGAGAAGCTGCACGTGAGAGAGAGAGAAAGAGAAGCTGTTAGTGAGAGAGAGAGAAAGAGCTGTTAGTGAGTGAGAGAGAGAGAAAGAGAAGCTGTGAGTGAGAGAGAGAGAGAGAAGCTGTCAGTGATAGGAGAGTGAAAGAGATGCAGTGATTGAGTGAGAGAGAGAGAAAGAGAAGCTGTGAGTGAGAGAGAGAAAGAGAAGCTGTGTGTGAGTGAGAGAGAGAGAGAGAAGCTGTGTGTTTGTGTGTGAGATTAAGAGAAGCTGTGAGTTTGTGAGAGAGAAAGAGACACTGTGTGTGTGTGTGTGAGAGAGAGAGAGTAGCTGTGAGTGAGTGTGAGAGAGAGAGAAGCTGTGAGTGAGAGAGGGAGCAAAAGAGAAGCTATGTATGTTTGAGAGAGAGAGAGATGCTGGGAGTGAGAGAGAGAAAGAAAGTGAAGCTGTGAGCGAGAGAGGCAGAGACAGAAAGTTAAGCTGTGAGTGAGAGAGACAGAGAAAGATAAGCTGTGAGTGAGAGAGAGAGAGAGAGAAAGAGAAGCTGTGAGTGAGAGAGACAGAGAGAGAAAGAGAAGTTGTGAGTTAGAGAGAGAGAGAGAGAAAGATAAGCTGTAAGTAAGAGAGAGAGAGAGAAAAAGAAGCTGTGAGTGAGAGAGAAAGGAAGAGAAGCTGTGAGTGAGAGAGAGAAAGAGAAGCTGTCAGTGAGAGAGAGAGAAAGAGAAGCTGTGTGTGTGAGAGAGAAAGAGATACTGTGTGTGTGTGAGAAAAGAAGCTGTGTGTGTGTGAGATAGAAAGAGAAGAAGTGAGTGAAAGAGACAGAGAGAGAAAGAGAAGATGTGAGTGAGAGAGACAGAGAGAGAAAGACAAGCTGAGTGAGACAGACAGAGAGAAAGAGAAGCTGTGTGTGTGTGAGAGAAATAGAAGCTGTGAGTGAGAGAGTAGGAGAAGCTGTGAGTGAGAGAGAGAGAGAAAGAGAAGCTGTGAGTGAGAGTGAGAGAAAGCGAAGATGTTTGTGTGTGTGTGAGAGAGAGAGAAGCTGTGTGTGTGAGACAGAAAAAGAGTAGCTGTGTGTGTGTGTGTGTGAGAGAGAAAGAGAACCTGTGAGTGAGAGAGAAAGAGAAGCTGTGAGTGAGTGTGAGAGAGAAATAGAAGCTGTGAGTGAGTAAGCGAGAGAGAAGCTGTGAGAGAGAGAGAAAGAGAAAGAGAAGCTGTGAGTGAGAGAAAGAGAAAGAGAAGCTGTGAGTGAGAGAGAAAGAGAAGCTGTGAGAGAGAGAGAGAAGCTGTGAGTGAGAGAGAGAGAGAAAGAGAAGCTGTTAGTGAGAGAGAGAGAAGCTGTGAGTAAGAGAGAGAAAGAAAGAAAAAGAAGCTGTGAGTGTGTGTGTGTGAGAGAAAGAGAAGCTGTGAGTGAGAGAGAGAAAGAGAAGCTGTGAGTGAGAGAGAGAGAGAGAAGCTGTGAGTGAGAGAGAGAGAAAAAGAGAAACTGTGAGTGAGAGAGAGAAGCTGTGAGTGAGTGAGAGAGAGAAATAGAAGCTGTGAGTGAGAGAGAGAGAGTGAAAGAGAAGCTCTCAGTGAGAGAGAGAGAGAAGCTGTCAGTGAAAGAGAGAGAAAGAAAGAGAAGGTGTGAGTGTGTGTGTGAGAGAAAGAGAAGCTGTGAGTGAGAGAGAGAAAGAGAAGCTGTGAGTGAGAGAGGGAGAGGAAGAGAAGCTGTGTGTGTGTGAGAGAGAAAGAGAACCTGTGAGTGAGAGAGAAAGAGAAGCTGTGAGTGAGTGTGAGAGAGAAATAGAAGCTGTGAGTGAGTAAGCGAGAGAGAAGCTGTGAGAGAGAGAGAAAGAGAAAGAGAAGCTGTGAGTGAGAGAAAGAGAAAGAGAAGCTGTGAGTGAGAGAGAAAGAGAAGCTGTGTGAGAGAGAGAGAAGCTGTGAGTGAGAGAGAGAGAGAAAGAGAAGCTGTTAGTGAGAGAGAGAGAGAAGCTGTGAGTAAGAGAGAGAAAGAAAGAAAAAGAAGCTGTGAGTGTGTGTGTGAAAGAGAAAGAGAAGCTGTGAGTGAGAGAGAGAAATAGAAGCTGTGAGTGAGAGAGAGAGAGTGAAAGAGAAGCTCTCAGTGAGAGAGAGAGAGAAGCTGTCAGTGAAAGAGAGAGAAAGAAAGAGAAGGTGTGAGTGTGTGTGTGAGAGAAAGAGAAGCTGTGAGTGAGAGAGAGAAAGAGAAGCTGTGAGTGAGAGAGGGAGAGGAAGAGAAGCTGTGTGTGTGTGAGAGAGAAAGAGAACCTGTGAGTGAGAGAGAAAGAGAAGCTGTGAGTGAGTGTGAGAGAGAAATAGAAGCTGTGAGTGAGTAAGCGAGAGAGAAGCTGTGAGAGAGAGAGAAAGAGAAAGAGAAGCTGTGAGTGAGAGAAAGAGAAAGAGAAGCTGTGAGTGAGAGAGAAAGAGAAGCTGTGTGAGAGAGAGAGAAGCTGTGAGTGAGAGAGAGAGAGAAAGAGAAGCTGTTAGTGAGAGAGAGAGAGAAGCTGTGAGTAAGAGAGAGAAAGAAAGAAAAAGAAGCTGTGAGTGTGTGTGTGAAAGAGAAAGAGAAGCTGTGAGTGAGAGAGAGAAAGAGAAGCTGTGAGTGAGAGAGAGAGAGAGAGAAGCTGTGAGTGAGAGAGAGAGAAAAAGAGAAACTGTGAGTGAGAGAGAGAAGCTGTGAGTGAGTGAGAGAGAGAAATAGAATCTGTGAGTGAGAGAGAGAGAGTGAAAGAGAAGCTGTCAGTGAGAGAGAGAGTAGCTGTGAGTTAGTGAGAGAGAGAGAAGTTGTGAGTGAGAGAGGGAGCAAAAGAGAAGCTGTGTATGTGTGAGAGAGAGAGATGCTGTGAGTGAGTGAGAGAAAGAAAGTGAAGCTGTGAGCGAGAGAGACAGAGAGAGAAAGAGAAGCTGTGAGTGAGAGAAACAGAGAAAAATAAGCTGTGAGTGAGAGAGAGAGAAAGAGAAGCTGTGAGTGAGAGAGACAGAGAGAGAAAGAGAAGCTGTGAGTGAGAGAGAGAGAGAGAGAAAGATAAGCTGTGAGTGAGAGAGAGATTGAAAGAGATGCTGTGAGTGAGAGAGGGAGAAAGAGATAGAGAAGCTTTAAGTAAGAGAGAGAGAGAAAGAGAAGCTGTGCGTGAGAGAGAGAAAAAAAGAGAAACTGTGAGTGAGAGAGAGAAGCTGTGAGTGAGAGAGAGAGAGAGAAATAGAAGCTATGAGTGAGAGAGAGAGAGTGAAAGAGAAGCTGTCAGTGAGAGAGAGAGAGAAGCTGCCAGTGAGAGAGAGAGAGAGAAGCTGTCAGTGATAGGAGAGTGAAAGAGATGCAGTGATTGAGTGAGAGAGAGAGAAAGAGAAGCTGTGAGTGAGAGAGAGAAAGAGAAGCTGTGTGTGAGTGAGAGAGAGAGAGAAGCTGTGTGTTTGTGTGTGAGATTAAGAGAAGCTGTGAGTTTGTGAGAGAGAAAGAGACACTGTGTGTGTGTGAGAGAGAGAGAGAGTAGCTGTGAGTGAGTGAGAGAGAGAGAGAAGCTGTGAGTGAGAGAGGGAGCAAAAGAGAAGCTATGTATGTGTGAGAGAGAGAGAGATGCTGGGAGTGAGAGAGAGAAAGAAAGTGAAGCTGTGAGCGAGAGAGGCAGAGAGAGAAAGTTAAGCTGTGAGTGAGAGAGACAGAGAAAGATAAGCTGTGAGTGTGAGAGAGAGAGAGAAAGAGAAGCTGTGAGTGAGAGAGACAGAGAGAGAAAGAGAAGTTGTGAGTTAGAGAGAGAGAGAAAGATAAGCTGTGAGTGAGAGAGAGAGTGAAAGAGATGCTGTGAGTGAGAGAGAGAGAGATAGAGAAGCTGTAAGTAAGAGAGAGAGAGAGAAAGAGAAGCTGTGAGTGAGAGAGAAAGGAAGAGAAGCTGTGAGTGAGAGAGAGAAAGAGAAGCTGTCAGTGAGAGAGAGAGAGAAAGAGAAGCTGTGTGTGTGTGAGAGAAAGAGATACTGTGTGTGTGTGAGAAAAGAAGCTGTGTGTGTGTGAGATAGAAAGAGAAGAAGTGAGTGAAAGAGACAGAGAGAGAAAGAGAAGATGTGAGTGAGAGAGACAGAGAGAGAAAGACAAGCTGAGTGAGAGAGACAGAGAGAAAGAGAAGCTGTGTGTGTGTGAGAGAAAGAGAAGCTGTGAGTGAGAGAGTAAGAGAAGCTGTGAGTGAGAGAGAGAGAGAAAGAGAAGCTGTGAGTGAGAGTGAGAGAAAGCGAAGATGTTTGTGTGTGTGTGTGTGAGAGAGAAGCTGTGTGTGTGAGACAGAAAAAGAGTAGCTGTGTGTGTGTGTTTGAGAGAGAGAAAGAGAACCTGTGAGTGAGAGAGAGAGAAGCTGTGAGTGAGTGTGAGAGAGAAATAGAAGCTGTGAGTGAGTAAGCGAGAGAGAAGCTGTGAGAGAGAGAGAAAGAGAAAGAGAAGCTGTGAGTGAGAGAAAGAGAAAGAGAAGCTGTGAGTGAGAGAGAAAGAGAAGCTGTGAGAGAGAGAGAAGCTGTGAGTGAGAGAGAGAGAGAGAAAGAGAAGCTGTTAGTGAGAGAGAGAGAAGCTGTGAGTAAGAGAGAGAAAGAAAGAAAAAGAAGCTGTGAGTGTGTGTGAGAGAGAAAGAGAAGCTGTGAGTGAGAGAGAGAAAGAGAAGCTGTGAGTGAGAGAGAGAGAGAGAGAAGCTGTGAGTGAGAGAGAGAGAAAAAGAGAAACTGTGAGTGAGAGAGAGAAGCTGTCAGTGAGAGAGAGAGAGAGAGAAGCTGTCAGTGATAGGAGAGTGAAAGAGATGCAGTGATTGAGTGAGAGAGAGAGAAAGAGAAGCTGTGAGTGAGAGAGAGAAAGAGAAGCTGTGTGTGAGTGAGAGAGAGAGAGAAGCTGTGTGTTTGTGTGTGAGATTAAGAGAAGCTGTGAGTTTGTGAGAGAGAAAGAGACACTGTGTGTGTGTGTGTGAGAGAGAGAGAGTAGCTGTGAGTGAGTGTGAGAGAGAGAGAAGCTGTGAGTGAGAGAGGGAGCAAAAGAGAAGCTATGTATGTGTGAGAGAGAGAGAGATGCTGGGAGTGAGAGAGAGAAAGAAAGTGAAGCTGTGAGCAAGAGAGGCAGAGAGAGAAAGTTAAGCTGTGAGTGAGAGAGACAGAGAAAGATAAGCTGTGAGTGAGAGAGAGAGAGAGAAAGAGAAGCTGTGAGTGAGAGAGACAGAGAGAGAAAGAGAAGTTGTGAGTTAGAGAGAGAGAGAAAGATAAGCTGTGAGTGAGAGAGAGAGTGAAAGAGATGCTGTGAGTGAGAGAGAGAGAGAGAGAGAAGCTGTAAGTAAGAGAGAGAGAGAGAAAGAGAAGCTGTGAGTGAGAGAGAAAGGAAGAGAAGCTGTGAGTGAGAGAGAGAAAGAGAAGCTGTCAGTGAGAGAGAGAGAGAAAGAGAAGCTGTGTGTGTGAGAGAGAAAGAGATACTGTGTGTGTGTGAGAAAAGAAGCTGTGTGTGTGTGAGATAGAAAGAGAAGAAGTGAGTGAAAGAGACAGAGAGAGAAAGAGAAGATGTGAGTGAGAGAGACAGAGAGAGAAAGACAAGTTGAGTGAGAGAGACAGAGAGAAAGAGAAGCTGTGTGTGTGTGAGAGAAAGAGAAGCTGTGAGTGAGAGAGTAAGAGAAGCTGTGAGTGAGAGAGAGAGAGAAAGAGAAGCTGTGAGTGAGAGTGAGAGAAAGCGAAGATGTTTGTGTGTGTGTGTGTGAGAGAGAAGCTGTGTGTGTGAGACAGAAAAAGAGTAGCTGTGTGTGTGTGTGTGAGAGAGAGAAAGAGAACCTGTGAGTGAGAGAGAAAGAGAAGCTGTGAGTGAGTGTGAGAGAGAAATAGAAGCTGTGAGTGAGTAAGCGAGAGAGAAGCTGTGAGAGAGAGAGAAAGAGAAAGAGAAGCTGTGAGTGAGAGAAAGAGAAAAAGCTGTGAGTGAGAGAGAAAGAGAAGCTGTGAGAGAGAGAGAGAGAAGCTGTGAGTGAGAGAGAGAGAAAGAGAAGCTGTTAGTGAGAGAGAGAGAAGCTGTGAGTAAGAGAGAGAAAGAAAGAAAAAGAAGCTGTGAGTGTGTGTGTGTGAGAGAAAGAGAAGCTGTGAGTGAGAGAGAGAAAGAGAAGCTGTGAGTGAGAGAGAGAGAGAGAGAGAAGATGTGAGTGAGAGAGAGAGAAAAAGAGAAACTGTGAGTGAGAGAGAGAAGCTGTGAGTGAGTGAGAGAGAGAAATAGAAGCTGTGAGTGAGAGAGAGAGAGTGAAAGAGAAGCTGTCAGTGAGAGTGAGAGAGAAGCTGTCAGTGAGAGAGAGAGAAAGAAAGAGAAGGTGTGAGTGTGTGTGTGAGAGAAAGAGAAGCTGTGAGTGAGAGAGAGAAAGAGAAGCTGTGAGTGAGAGAGGGAGAGGAAGAGAAGCTGTGAGTGAGAGAGACAGAGAGAGAAAGAGAAAGAGCTGTGAGTGAGAGAGAGAGTGAAAGAGAAGCTGTGAGTGAGAGAGAGAGAGAGAAGCTGTGTGTGAGTGAGTGAGAGAGAGAAAAGCTGTGTGTTTGTGTGTGAGATTAAGAGAAGCTGTGAGTTTGTGAGAGAGAAAGAGACACTGTGTGTGTGTGTGTGAGAGAGAGAGAGTAGCTGTGCGTGAGTGTGAGAGAGAGAGAAGCTGTGAGTGAGAGAGGGAGCAAAAGAGAAGCTATGTATGTGTGAGAGAGAGAGAGATGCTGGGAGTGAGAGAGAGAAAGAAAGTGAAGCTGTGAGCGAGAGAGGCAGAGAGAAAGTTAAGCTGTGAGTGAGAGAGACAGAGAAAGATAAGCTGTGAGTGAGAGAGAGAGAGAGAGAAAGAGAAGCTCTGAGTGAGAGAGACAGAGAGAGAAAGAGAAGTTGTGAGTTAGAGAGAGAGAGAAAGATAAGCTGTGAGTGAGAGAGAGAGTGAAAGAGATGCTGTGAGTGAGAGAGAGAGAGATAGAGAAGCTGTAAGTAAGAGAGAGAGAGAGAAAGAGAAGCTGTGAGTGAGAGAGAAAGGAAGAGAAGCTGTGAGTGAGAGAGAGAAAGAGAAGCTGTCAGTGAGAGAGAGAGAGAAAGAGAAGCTGTGTGTGTGAGAGAGAAAGAGATACTGTGTGTGTGAGAGAAAAGAAGCTGTGTGTGTGTGAGATAGAAAGAGAAGAAGTGAGTGAAAGAGACAGAGAGAGAAAGAGAAGATGTGAGTGAGAGAGACAGAGAGAGAAAGACAAGCTGAGTGAGAGAGACAGAGAGAAAGAGAAGCTGTGTGTGTGTGAGAGAAAGAGAAGCTGTGAGTGAGAGAGTAAGAGAAGCTGTGAGTGAGAGAGAGAGAGAAAGAGAAGCTGTGAGTGAGAGTGAGAGAAAGCGAAGATGTTTGTGTGTGTGTGAGAGAGAGAAGCTGTGTGTGTGAGACAGAAAAAGAGTAGCTGTGTGTGTGTGTGTGAGAGAGAGAAAGAGAACCTGTGAGTGAGAGAGAAAGAGAAGCTGTGAGTGAGTGTGAGAGAGAAATAGAAGCTGTGAGTGAGTAAGCGAGAGAGAAGCTGTGAGAGAGAGAGAAAGAGAAAGAGAAGCTGTGAGTGAGAGAAAGAGAAAAAGCTGTGAGTGAGAGAGAAAGAGAAGCTGTGAGAGAGAGAGAGAAGCTGTGAGTGAGAGAGAGAGAGAAAGAGAAGCTGTTAGTGAGAGAGAGAGAAGCTGTGAGTAAGAGAGAGAAAGAAAGAAAAAGAAGCTGTGAGTGTGTGTGTGTGAGAGAAAGAGAAGCTGTGAGTGAGAGAGAGAAAGAGAAGCTGTGAGTGAGAGAGAGAGAGAGAGAGAAGCTGTGAGTGAGAGAGAGAGAAAAAGAGAAACTGTGAGTGAGAGAGAGAAGCTGTGAGTGAGTGAGAGAGAGAAATAGAAGCGGTGAGTGAGAGAGAGAGAGTGAAAGAGAAGCTGTCAGTGAGAGTGAGAGAGAAGCTGTCAGTGAGAGAGAGAGATAGAAAGAGAAGGTGTGAGTGTGTGTGTGAGAGAAAGAGAAGCTGTCAGTGAGAGAGAGAAAGAGAAGCTGTGAGTGAGAGAGGGAGAGGAAGAGAAGCTGTGAGTGAGAGAGACAGAGAGAGAAAGAGAAAGAGCTGTGAGTGAGAGAGAGAGTGAAAGAGAAGCTGTGAGTGAGAGAGAGAGAGAAGCTGTGTGTGAGTGAGTGAGAGAGAGAGAAGCTGTGTGTGTGAGAGAGAGATTAAGAGATGCTGTGAGTGTGTGAGAGAGAAAGTGACACTGTATGTGTATGTGTGTGAGAGAGAGTAATAGAAGTTGTGAGTGAGAGAGAGAGAGTGAAAGAGAAGCTGTGAGTGAGAGAGAGAAAGAGAAGCTGTGCGTGAGAGAGAGAGAGAGAAAGAGATGCTGTTAGTGAGTGAGAGAGAGAAAGAGAAGGTGTGAGTGAGTGAGAGAGAGAGAAAGAGAAGGTGTGAGTGAGAGAGAGAAAAGCTGTGAGTGATAGGAGAGAGAAAGAGAAGCTGTGATTGTGAGAGAGAGAGAAAGAGAAGCTGTGAGTGAGAGAGAGAAAGAGAAGCTGTGTGTTAGTGACAGAGAGAGAGAAGCTGTGTGTTTGTGAGAGAGAAGGAGACACTGTGTGTGTGTGTGTGAGAGAGAGAGTAGCTGTGAGTTAGTGAGAGAGAGAGAAGTTGTGAGTGAGAGAGGGAGCAAAAGAGAAGCTGTGTATGTGAGAGAGAGAGAGATGCTGTGAGTGAGTGAGAGAAAGAAAGTGAATCTGTGAGCGAGAGAGACAGAGAGAGAAAGAGAAGCTGTGAGTGAGAGAAACAGAGAAAAATAAGCTGTGAGTGAGAGAGAGAGAGAAAGAGAAGCTGTGAGTGAGAGAGACAGAGAGAGAAAGAGAAGCTGTGAGTGAGAGAGAGAGAGAGAGAAAGATAAGCTGTGAGTGAGAGAGAGATTGAAAGAGATGCTGTGAGTGAGAGAGGGAGAAAGAGATAGAGAAGCTTTAAGTAAGAGAGAGAGAAAGAGAAGCTGTGAGTGAGAGAGAGAAAAAAAGAGAAACTGTGAGTGAGAGAGAGAAGCTGTCAGTGAGAGAGAGAGAGAGAAATAGAAGCTGTGAGTGAGAGAGAGAGAGTGAAAGAGAAGCTGTCAGTGAGAGAGAGAGAGAAGCTGTCAGTGAGAGAGAGAGAGAGAAAGAGAAGCTGTGAGTGTGTGTGTGAGAGAAAGAGAAGCTGTGAGTGAGAGAGGGAGAGGAAGAGAAGCTGTGAGTGAGAGAGACAGAGAGAGAAAGAGAAAGAGCTGTGAGTGAGAGAGAGAGTGAAAGAGAAGCTATGAGTGAGTGAGAGAGAGTAGCTGTGTGTGAGTGAGTGAGAGAGAGAGAAGCTGTGTGTGTGTGAGAGAGATTAAGAGATGCTGTGAGTGTGTGAGAGAGAAAGAGACACTGTATGTGTATGTGTGTGTGAGAGAGTAATAGAAGTTGTGAGTGAGAGAGAGAGAGTGAAAGAGAAGCTGTGAGTGAGAGAGAGAGAGAAAGAGAAGTTGTGCGTGAGAGAGAGAGAGAAAGAGATGCTGTTAGTGAGTGAGAGAGAGAAAGAGAAGGTGTGAGTGAGTGAGAGAGAGAGAAAGAGAAGCTGTGAGTGAGAGAGAGAGAGAAGCTGTGAGTGATAGGAGAGAGAAAGAGAAGCAGTGATTGAGTGAGAGAGAGAGAAAGAGAAGCTGTGAGTGAGAGAGAGAAAGAGAAGCTGTGTGTTAGTGACAGAGAGAGAGAAGCTGTGTGTTTGTGAGAGAGAAAGAGACACTGTGTGTGTGTGAGAGAGAGAGAGTAGCTGTGAGTGAGTGAGAGAGAGAAGTTGTGAGTGAGAGAGGGAGCAAAAGAGAAGCTGTGTATGTGTGAGAGAGAGAGATGCTGTGAGTGAGTGAGAGAAAGAAAGTGAAGCTGTGAGCGAGAGAGACAGAGAGAGAAAGAGAAGCTGTGAGTGAGAGAAACAGAGAAAGATAAGCTGTGAGTGTGTGAGAGAGAGAGAAATAGAAGCTGTGAGTGAGAGAGACAGAGAGGGAAAGAGAAGCTGTGAGTGAGTGAGAGAGAGAGAGAAAGATAAGCTGTGAGTGAGAGAGAAATTGAAAGAGATGCTGTGAGTGAGAGAGAGAAAGAGAAGCTGTGAGTGAGAGAGAAAGGAAGAGAAGCTGTGAGTGAGAGAGAGAAAGAGAAGCTGTCAGTGAGAGAGAGAAGCTGTGTGTGTGTGTGAGAGAGAAAGAGATGCTGTGTGTGTGTGAGAAAAGAAGCTGTGTGTGTGTGAGATAGCAAGAGAAGCTGTGAGTGAAAGTGACAGAGAGAGAAAGAGAAGATGTGAGTGAGAGAGACAGACAGAGAAAGATAAGCTGAGTGAGAGAGACAGAGAGAAAGAGAAGCTGTGTGTATGTGAGAGAGAAAGAGAAGCTGTGAGTGAGAGAGAAAGAGAAAGGGAAGCTGAGAGAGAGAGAAGCTGTGAGTGAGAGAGAGAGAGAAGCTGTGAGTGAGTGAGAGAGAAAGACAAGCTGTGAGTGAGAGAGAGAGAGAAAGAGAAGCTGGGAGAGAGAGAGAGAATCTCAGCATGAGAGAAAGAGAAGCTTTGAGTGAGATAGAGAGAGAAGCAGTGAGTGAGAGAGAGAGAGAAAGAGAAGCTGTGAGTGAGAGTGAGAGAAAGAGAAGCTGTGTGTGTGTGTGAGAGAGAGAAGCTGTGTGTGTGAGAGAGAAAGAGAAGCTGTTTGTGTGAAAGAGAGAAAGAGACACTGTGTGTGTGTGAGAGAGAGAGAGAGAAAAAGAAGCTGTGAGTGAATGAGAGAGAGCGAAGCTGTGAGTGAGAGAGAGAAAAAGAGAACCTGTGAGTGAGAGAGAGAGAAAAAGAGAAGCTGTGCATGAGAGAGAGAGAAAGAGAAGCTGTTAGTGAGAGAGAAAGAGAGATTGAGAAGCTGTGAGTGAGAGAGAGAGCGAGAAAGAAAAAGAAACTGAGTGAGAGAGACAGAGAGAGAAAGAGAAGCTATGAGAGTGAGAGAGAGAAAGAGAAGCTGTGAGTGAGAGAGAGAGAAAGAGAAGCTGTGAGTGAGAGAGAGAGAGAGCAAGAGAAGCTGTGAGTGAGAGAGAGATAAAAAGAGAAGCTGTGAGTGAGAGAGAGAGAGAAGCTGTGAGTGAGAGAGAGAGTGAAAGATGCTGTGAGTGAGAGAGAGAGAAAGAGAAAGAGAAGGTGTAAGTGAGAGAGAGAAAGAAAGAGAAGCTGTGAATGAGTGTGAGAGAGATTGAAAGAGAAGCTGTGATTGAGAGAGAGAGAAGCTGTGAGTGAGAGAGAGAGAGAAAGAGAAGCTGTGAGTGAGAGAGAGATAGATAGAGAAGCTGAGAGAGAGAGAGAGAGCAAGAGAAACTGTGAGTGAGAGAGAGAGAAAAAGAGAAGCTGTGAGTGAGAGTGAGAGAAAGAGAAGATGTTTGTGTGTGTGTGTGTGAGAGAGAAGCTGTGTGTGTGTGTGAGAAAGAGAAGCTTTGTGTGTGTGTGAGAGAGAAAGAGACACTGTGTGTGAGAGAGAGAGGGAGAAAGAGAAGCTGTGAGTGAGAGAGAATGAGAAGCTGTGAGTGAGTGAGAGAGAGAGAAAGAGAAGCTGTGAGTGAGTGATAGAGAGAGAAGCTGTGAGTGAGAAAGAAAGAGAAGCTGTGAGTGAGAGTGAGAGAGCAAGAGAAGCTGTGAGTGAGAGAGAGCAAGAGAAGCTGTGAGTGAGAGTGAAAGAGAAGCTGTGAGTGAGAGAGAGAGAGAAGCTGTGAGTGAGAGAGAGAGAAAGAGAAGCTGTTAGTGAGAGAGGGAGAGAAGCTGTGAGTAAGAGAGAGAGAGAAAGAAGGAGAACCTCTCAGTGAGAGAGAGAAAGAGAACCTGTGAGTGAGAGAAAGAGAGAGAAAGAGAAGCTGTGACTGAGAGAGAGAAAAAAGAGAAACTGTGAGTGAGAGAGAGAAGCTGTGTGTGTGTGAGAGAGAGAGTGAAAGAGAAGCTGTCAGTGAGAGAGAGAGAAGCTGTCAGTGAGAGAGTGAGAAGGAAAGAGAAGCTGTGAGTGTATGTGTGAGAGAGAAAGCGAAGCTGTGAGTGAGAGAGAGAAAGAGAAGCTGTGAGTGAGAGAGAGAGGGAGAGAAAGAGGAGCTGTGAGTGAGAGAGACAGAGAGAGAAAGAGAAAGAGAAAGAGCTGTGAGTGAGAGAGAGAGTGAAAGAGAAGCTGTGAGTGTGAGAGAGAGAGAAGCTGTGTGTGAGTGAGAGAGAGAGAGAGTGAAGCTGTGTGTGTGAGATTAAGAGAAGCTGTGAGTGTGTGAGAGAGAAAGAGACACTGTGTGTATGTGTGTGTGAGAGAGAGATAGAAGCTGTGAGTGAGAGAGAGAGAGTGAAAGAGAAGCTGTGAGTGAGAGAGAGAGAAAGAGAAGCTGTGCGTGAGAGAGAGAGAGAGAAAGAGAAGCTGTTAGTGAGAGAGAGAAAGAGAAGCTGTGAGTGAGTGAGAGAGAGAGAAAGAGAAGCTGTGAGTGAGTGAGAGAGAGAGAAGCTGTGAGTGATAGGAGAGAGAAAGAGAAGCAGTGATTGAGTGAGAGAGAGAGAAAGAGAAGCTGTGAGTGAGAGAGAGAAAGAGAAGCTGTGTGTGAATGAGAGAGAGAGAAGCTGTGTGTTTGTGTGTGAGATTAAGAGAAGCTGTGAGTGTGTGAGAGAGAAAGAGACACTGTGTGTGTGTGAGAGAGAGAGTAGCTGTGAGTGAGTGAGAGAGAGAGAAGCTGTGAGTGAGAGAGGGAGCAAAAGAGAAGCTGTGTATGTGTGAGAGAGAGAGATGCTGTGAGTGAGTGAGAGAAAGAAAGTGAAGCTGTGAGCAAGAGAGACAGAGAGAGAAAGAGAAGCTGTGAGTGAGAGAGACAGAGAAAGATAAGCTGTAAGTGAGAGAGAGAGTGAAAGAGATGCTGTGAGTGAGTGAGAGAGAAAGAGATAGAGAAGCTGTAAGTAAGAGAGAGAGAGAGAAAGAGAAGCTGTG
The DNA here is from genome assembly GCA_035047345.1 of Bradypodion ventrale. Taxonomy (NCBI): domain Eukaryota; kingdom Metazoa; phylum Chordata; class Lepidosauria; order Squamata; family Chamaeleonidae; genus Bradypodion; species Bradypodion ventrale. Next base: position 213,508,837 of record JAWDJE010000001.1, read on the forward strand.
AGTGAGAGAGAAAGAGAAGCTGTCAGTGAGAGAGAGAGAGAAAGAGAAGCTTTGTGTGTGTGAGAGAGAGAAAGAGATGCTGTGTGTGTGTGAGAAAAGAAGCTGTGTGTGTGTGAGATAGAAAGAGAAGCTGTGAGTGAAAGAGACAGAGAGAGAAAGAGAAGATGTGAGTGAGAGAGACAGAGAGAGAAAGACAAGCTGAGTGAGAGAGACAGAGAGAAAGAGAAGCTATGTGTGTGTGAGAGAGAGAAAGAGAAGGTGTGAGTGAGAGAGAAAGAGAAGCTGTGAGAGAGAGAGAAAGAGAAGCTGTGAGTGAGAGAGAAGCTGTGAGTGAGAGAGAGAGAGAAGCTGTGAGTGAGAGAGAGAGAAAGACAAGTTGTGAGTGAGTGAGAAAGAGAGATTAGCTGTGAGTGAGAGAGAGAGAAAGAGAAGATGTGAGTGAGAGAGAGAGAAGCTGTGAGTGAGAGAGAGAGAGTGAAAGATGCTGTGAGTGTGAGTGAGAGAAAGAGAAAGAGAACGTGTAAGTGTGTGAGAGAGAGAAAGAGAAGGTGTGAATGAGTGTGAGAGAGATTGAAAGAGAAGCTGTGATTGAGAGAGAAAGCTGTGAGTGAGAGAGAGAGAGAAAGAGAAGCTTAGAGTGAGAGAGAGATAGAAAGAGAAGCTGTGAGAGAGAGAGAGCAAGAGAAACTGTGAGTGAGAGAGAGAGTAAAAGAGAAGCTGTGTGTGAGAGTGAGAGAAAGAGAAGATGTTTGTGTGTGTGTGTGAGAGAGAAGCTGTGTGTGCGTGAGAGAAGCAGTGTGTGTGTGTGAGAGAGAAAGAGACACTGTGTGTGAGAGAGAGGGAGAAATAGAAGCTGTGAGTGAGAGAGAAAGAGAAGCTGTGAGTGAGTGAGAGAGAGAGAAAGAGAAGCTGTGAGTGAGTGAGAGAGAGAGAAGCTGTGAGAGGGAGAGAAAGAGAAGCTGTGAGTGAGAGAGAGAGAGAAAGAGAAACTGTGAGTGAGAGAGAGAGCAAGAGAAGCTGTGAGTGAGAGTGAAAGAGAAGCTGTGAGTGAGAGAGAAAGAAGCTGTGAGTGAGAGAGAGAGAGAAAGAGAAGCTATTAGTGAGAGAGGGAGAGAGAGAAGCTGTGTGTAAGAGAGAGAGAGAAAGAAAGAGAAGCTGTGAGTGAGAGAGAGAAAGAGAACCTGTGAGTGAGAGAAAGAGAGAGAGGAAGAGAAGCTGTGACTGAGAGAGAGAAAAGAGAAACTGTGAGTGAGAGAGAGAAGCTGTGAGTGAGAGAGAGAGAGAGAAATAGAAGCTGTGAGTGAGAGAGAGAGAGTGAAAGAGAAGCTGTCAGTGAGAGAGAGAGAAGCTGTCAGTGAGAGAGAGAGAAAGAAAGAGAAGCTCTGAGTGTGTCTGTGAGAGAGAAAGAGAAGCTGTGAGTCGGAGAGAGAAAGAGAAGCTGTGAGTGAGAGAGAGAGGGAGAGAAAGAGGAGCTGTGAGTGAGAGAGACAGAGAGAGAAAGAGAAGCTGTGAGTGAGAGAGAGAGAGAAGCTGTATGTGAGTGAGAGAGAGAGAGTGAAGCTGTGTGTGTGTGAGAGATTAAGAGAAGCTGTGAGTGTGAGAGAGAAAGAGATACTGTGTGTATGTGTGTGAGAGAGAATAATTGAAGCTTTGTGAGAGAGAGAGAGTGAAAGAGAAGCTGTGAGTGAGAGAGAGAGAAAGAGAAGCTGTGCGTGAGAGAGAGAGAGAAAGAGAAGCTGTTAGTGAGAGAGAGAGAAAGAGAGAAAGAGAAGCTGTGAGTGAGTGAGAGAGAGAGAAAGAGAAGCTGTGAGTGAGTGAGAGAGAAGCTGTGAGTGATAGGAGAGAGAAAGAGAAGCAGTGATTGAGTGAGAGAGAGAGAAAGAGAAGCTGTGAGTGAGAGAGAGAGAGAGAAAGAGAGAAAGAGAAGCTGTGAGTGAGTGAGAGAGAGAGAAAGAGAAGCTGTGAGTGAGTGAGAGAGAAGCTGTCAGTGAGAGAGAGAGAAAGAAAGAGAAGCTGTGAGTGTGTGTGTGAAAGAGAAAGAGAAGCTGTGAGTGAGAGAGAAAAAGAGAAGCTGTGAGTGAGAGAGAGAGGGAGAGAAAGAGGAGCTGTGAGTGAGAGAGACAGAGAGAGAAAGAAAGAGAAAGAGCTGTGAGTGAGAGAGAGAGTGAAAGAGAAGCCTTGAGTGAGAGAGAGAGAAGCTGTGTGTGAGTGAGAGAGAGAGAGTGAAGCTGTGTGTGTGAGAGAGATTAAGAGAAGCTGTGAGTGTGTGAGAGAGAAAAAGACACTGTGTGTATGTGTGAGAGAGAGAGTAATAGAAGCTGTGAGTTAGAGAGAGAGAGAGTGAAAGAGAAGCTGTGAGTGAGACAGAGAGAAAGAGAAGCTGCACGTGAGAGAGAGAGAAAGAGAAGCTGTTAGTGAGAGAGAGAGAAAGAGCTGTGAGTGAGTGAGAGAGAGAGAAAAAGAAGCTGTGAGTGAGAGAGAGAGAGAGAGAAGCTGTCAGTGATAGGAGAGTGAAAGAGATGCATTGATTGAGTGAGAGAGAGAGAAAGAGAAGCTGTGTGTGAGTGAGAGAGAGAGAGAGAGAGAGAAGCTGTGTGTTTGTGTGTGAGATTAAGAGAAGCTGTGAGTTTGTGAGAGAGAAAGAGACACTGTGTGTGTGTGTGTGAGAGAGAGAGAGTAGCTGTGAGTGAGTGAGAGAGAGAGAGAAGCTGTGAGTGAGAGAGGGAGCAAAAGAGAAGCTATGTATGTGTGTGTGAGAGAGAGATGCTGTGAGTGAGAGAGAGAAAGAAAGTGAAGCTGTGAGCGAGAGAGGCAGAGAGAGAAAGTTAAGGTGTGAGTGAGAGAGACAGAGAAAGATAAGCTGTGAGTGAGAGAGAGAGAGAGAGAAAGAGAAGCTGTGAGTGAGAGAGACAGAGAGAGAAAGAGAAGTTGTGAGTTAGGGAGAGAGAGAAAGATAAGCTGTGAGTGAGAGAGAGAGTGAAAGAGATGCTGTGAGTGAGAGAGAGAGAGATAGAGAAGCTGTAAGTAAGAGAGAGAGAGAGAAAGTGAAGCTGTGAGTGAGTGAGAAAGGAAGAGAAGCTGTGAGTGAGAGAGAGAAAGAGAAGCTGTCAGTGAGAGAGAGAGAGAAAGAGAAGCTGTGTGTGTGAGAGAGAAAGAGATACTGTGTGTGTGTGAGAAAAGAAGCTGTGTGTGTGTGAGATAGAAAGAGAAGAAGTGAGTGAAAGAGACAGAGAGAGAAAGAGAAGATGTGAGTGAGAGAGACAGAGAGAGAAAGACAAGCTGAGTGAGAGAGACAGAGAGAAAGAGAAGCTGTGTGTGTGTGAGAGAAAGAGAAGCTGTGAGTGAGAGAGTAAGAGAAGCTGTGTGTGAGAGAGAGAGAGAAAGAGAAGGTGTGAGTGAGAGTGAAGCTGTGAGTGAGAGAGAGAGAGAAGCTGTGAGTGAGAGAGAGAAAGTCAAGCTGTGAGTGAGAGAAAGAGAAAGAGAGATTAGCTGTGAGTGAGAGAGAGAGAAAGAGAAGCTGTGTGAGATAGAGAGAAAAAGTAGCTGTGAGAGAGAGAGAGAGAGAGAAAGAGAAGCTGTGTGAGAGAGAGAGAGAGAAAGAGAAGCTGTGAGAGAGAGAGAATCTGAGCGTGAGAGAGAGAAAGAGAAGCTTTGAGTGAGATAGAGAGAGAGAGAGAGAAGCTGTCAGTGAGAGAGAGTGAGAAAGAGAAGCTGTGAGAGTGAGAGAAAGAGAAGCTGTGTGTGTGTGTGAGAGAGAGAGAAGCTGTGTGTGTGTGAGAGAGAGAAAGAGAAGCTGTGAGTGAGTGAGAGAGAAAGAGAAGCTGTGCGTGAGAGAGAGAGAGAAAGAGAAGCTGTCAGTGTGAGAGAGAGAGAGAAAGAGAAGCTGTGAGTGAGTGAGAGAGAGAGAAAGAGAAGCTGTGAGTGAGTGAGTGAGAGAGAAGCTGTGAGTGATAGGAGAGAGAAAGAGAAGCAGTGATTGAGTGAGAGAGAGAGAAAGAGAAGCTGTGAGTGAGAGAGAGAAAGAGAAGCTGTGTGTGAATGAGAGAGAGAGAGAGAAGCTGTGTGTTTGTGTGTGAGATTAAGAGAAGCTGTGAGTGTGTGAGAGAGAAAGAGACACTGTGTGTGTGTGTGTGAGAGAGAGAGAGTAGCTGTGAGTGAGTGAGAGAGGGAGAAGCTGTGAGTGAGAGAGGGAGCAAAAGAGAAGCTGTGTATGTGACAGAGAGAGAGATGCTGTGAGTGAGTGAGAGAAAGAAAGTGAAGGTGTGAGCGAGAGAGACAGAGAGAGAAAGAGAAGCTGTGAGTGAGAGAGACAGAGAAAGATAAGCTGTGAGTGAGAGAGACAGAGAGAGAAAGAGAAGCTGTGAGTGAGAGAGACAGAGAGAGAAAGAGAAGCTGTGAGTTAGAGAGAGAGAGAGAAAGATAAGCTGTGAGTGAGAGAGAGAGTGAAAGAGATGCTGTGAGTGAGTGAGAGAGAAAGAGATAGAGTAGCTGTAAGTAAGAGAGAGAGAGAGAAAGAGAAGCTGTGAGTGAGAGAGAAAGAGAAGCTTTCAGTGAGAGAGAGAGAGAAAGAGCTGTGTGTGTGTGTGAGAGAGAAAGAGATACTGTGTGTGAGAGAGAAAAGAAGCTGTGTGTGTGTGAGATAGAAAGAGAAGCTGTGAGTGAAAGAGACAGAGAGAGAAAGAGAAGATGTGAGTGAGAGAGACAGAGAGAGAAAGACAACCTAGTGAGAGAGACAGAGAGAAAGAGAAGCTGTGTGTGTGTGAGAGAGAGAAAGAGAAGCTGTGAGTGAGAGAGAAAGAGAAGCTGTGTTTGTGAGAGAGAAAGAGAAGCTGTGAGTGAGAGAGAAGCTGTGAGTGAAAGAGAGAGAAGCTGTGTGTGTGTGAGAGAGAAAGACAAGCTGTGAGTGAGAGAGAAAGAGAGATTAGCTGTGAGTGAGAGAGAGAGAGAGAGAAAGAGAAGTTGTGAGTGAGTGAGAGAGAGAGAGAAGCTGTGTGTGTGTGAGAGAGAAGAAGTAGCTGTGAGAGAGAGAGAGCAAGTGAAGCTGTGAGTGAGAGTGAAAGAGAAGTTGTGAGGGAGAGAGAGAGAGAAGCTGTGAGTGAGAGAGAGAGAGAAAGAGAAGCTGTTAGTGAGAGAGGGAGAGAGAGAAGCTGTGAGTAAGAGAGAGAGAGAGAAAGAAAGAGAAGCTGTGAGTGAGAGAGAGAAAGAGAACCTGTGAGTGAGAGAAAGAGAGAGAGAAAGAGAAGCTGTGAGTGAGAGAGAGAAAAAAAGAGAAACTGTGAGTGAGAGAGAGAAGCTGTGAGTGTGAGAGAGAGAGAAAGAAGCTGTGAGTGAGAGAGAGAGAGTGAAAGAGAAGCTGTCAGTGAGAGAGCGAGAGAGAAGCTGTCAGTGAGAGAGAGAGAAAGAAAGAGAAGCTGTGAGTGTGTGTGTGAGAGAGAAAGAGAAGCTGTGAGTGAGAGAGAGAAAGAGAAGCTGTGAGTGAGAGAGAGAGGGACAGAAAGAGGAGCTGTGAGTGAGAGAGACAGAGAGAGAAAGAAAGAGAAAGAGCTGTGAGTTAGAGAGAGAGTGAAAGAGAAGCTGTGAGTGAGAGAGAGAGAAGCTGTGTGTGAGTGAGAGAGAGAGTGAAGCTGTGTGTGAGAGAGAGATTAAGAGAAGCTGTGAGTGTGTGAGAGAGAAAGAGACACTGTGTGTATGTGTGTGAGAGAGAGTAATAGAAGCTGTGAGTTAGAGAGAGAGAGAGTGAAAGAGAAGCTGTGAGTGAGACAGAGAGAAAGAGAAGCTGTACGTGAGAGAGAGAGAGAAAGAGAAGCTGTTAGTGAGAGAGAGAGAGAGAAAGAGCTGTGAGTGAGTGAGAGAGAGAGAACGAGAAGCTGTGAGTGAGTGAGAGAGAGAGAAGCTGTCAGTGATAGGAGAGTGAAAGAGATGCAGTGATTGAGTGAGAGAAAGAGAAAGAGAAGCTGTGAGTGAGAGAGAGAAAGAGAAGCTGTGTGTGAGTGAGAGAGAGAGAAGCTGTGTGTTTGTGTGCGAGATTAAGAGAAGCTGTGAGTTTGTGTGAGAGAAAGAGACACTGTGTGTGTGTGTGTGAGAGAGAGAGAGAGTAGCTGTGAGTGAGTGAGAGAGAGAGAAGCTGTGAGTGAGAGAGGGAGCAAAAGAGAAGCTGTGTATGTGTGAGAGAGAGATGCTGTGTATGTGTGAGAGAGAGATGCTGTGAGTGAGTGAGAGAAAGAAAGTGAAGCTGTGAGTGAGAGAGACAGAGAGAGAAAGTTAAGCTGTGAGTGAGAGAGACAGAGAAAGATAAGCTGTGAGTGAGAGAGACAGAGAGAGAAAGAGAAGCTGTGAGTGAGAGAGACACAGAGAGAAAGAGAAGTGAGTTAGAGAGAGAGAGAGAAAGATAAGCTGTCAGTGAGAGAGAGAGTGAAACAGAAGCTGTGTGTGTGTGTGAGAGAGAAAGAGATGCTGTGTGTGTGTGAGAAAAGAAGCTGTGTGTGTGTGAGATAGAAAGAGAAGCTGTGAGTGAAAGAGACAGAGAGAGAAAGAGAAGATGTGAGTGAGAGAGACAGAGAGAGAAAGACAAGCTGAGTGAGAGAGAGAGAGAAAAAGAGAAGCTGTGTGTGTGAGATTGAGAGAAAGAGAAGCTGTGAGTGAGAGAGAAAGAGAAGCTGTGAGAGAGAGAAAGAGAAGCTGTGAGTGAGAGAGGCTGTGAGTGAGAGAGAGAGAGAAGCTGTGAGAGAGAGAGAGAAAGAGAACCTGTGAGTGAGAGAAAGAGAGAGAGAAAGAGAAGCTGTGAGTGAGAGAGAGAAAAAAAGAGAAACTGTGAGTGAGAGAGAGAAGCTGTGAGTGTGAGAGAGAGAGAAAGAAGCTGTGAGTGAGAGAGAGAGAGTGAAAGAGAAGCTGTCAGTGAGAGAGCGAGAGAGAAGCTGTCAGTGAGAGAGAGAGAAAGAAAGAGAAGCTGTGAGTGTGTGTGTGAGAGAGAAAGAGAAGCTGTGAGTGAGAGAGAGAAAGAGAAGCTGTGAGTGAGAGAGAGAGGGACAGAAAGAGGAGCTGTGAGTGAGAGAGACAGAGAGAGAAAGAAAGAGAAAGAGCTGTGAGTTAGAGAGAGAGTGAAAGAGAAGCTGTGAGTGAGAGAGAGAGAAGCTGTGTGTGAGTGAGAGAGAGTGAAGCTGTGTGTGAGAGAGAGATTAAGAGAAGCTGTGAGTGTGTGAGAGAGAAAGAGACACTGTGTGTATGTGTGTGAGAGAGAGTAATAGAAGCTGTGAGTTAGAGAGAGAGAGAGTGAAAGAGAAGCTGTGAGTGAGACAGAGAGAAAGAGAAGCTGTACGTGAGAGAGAGAGAGAAAGAGAAGCTGTTAGTGAGAGAGAGAGAGAGAAAGAGCTGTGAGTGAGTGAGAGAGAGAGAACGAGAAGCTGTGAGTGAGTGAGAGAGAGAGAAGCTGTCAGTGATAGGAGAGTGAAAGAGATGCAGTGATTGAGTGAGAGAGAGAGAAAGAGAAGGTGTGAGTGAGAGAGAGAAAGAGAAGCTGTGTGTGAGTGAGAGAGAGAGAAGCTGTGTGTTTGTGTGCGAGATTAAGAGAAGCTGTGAGTTTGTGTGAGAGAAAGAGACACTGTGTGTGTGTGTGTGTGAGAGAGAGAGAGTAGCTGTGAGTGAGTGAGAGAGAGAGAAGCTGTGAGTGAGAGAGGGAGCAAAAGAGAAGCTGTATATGTGTGAGAGAGAGATGCTGTGTATGTGTGAGAGAGAGATGCTGTGAGTGAGTGAGAGAAAGAAAGTGAAGCTGTGAGTGAGAGAGACAGAGAGAGAAAGTTAAGCTGTGAGTGAGAGAGACAGAGAAAGATAAGCTGTGAGTGAGAGAGACAGAGAGAGAAAGAGAAGCTGTGAGTGAGAGAGACAGAGAGAGAAAGAGAAGTTGTGAGTTAGAGAGAGAGAGAGAAAGATAAGCTGTCAGTGAGAGAGAGAGTGAAACAGAAGCTGTGTGTGTGTGAGAGAGAGAAAGAGATGCTGTGTGTGTGTGAGAAAAGAAGCTGTGTGTGTGTGAGATAGAAAGAGAAGCTGTGAGTGAAAGAGACAGAGAGAGAAAGAGAAGATGTGAGTGAGAGAGACAGAGAGAGAAAGACAAGCTGAGTGAGAGAGAGAGAGAAAAAGAGAAGCTGTGTGTGTGAGATTGAGAGAAAGAGAAGCTGTGAGTGAGAGAGAAAGAGAAGCTGTGAGAGAGCGAAAGAGAAGCTGTGAGTGAGAGAGGCTGTGAGTGAGAGAGAGAGAGAAGCTGTGAGAGAGAGAGAGAAAGACAAGCTGTGAGTGTGTGAGAGAGAAAGAGAGATTAGCTGTGAGTGAGAGAGAGAGAAAGAGAAGCTGTGAGTGAGTGAGAGAGAGAGAAGCAGTGAGAGAGTGAGACAAAAAGTAGCTGTGTGAGAGAGAGAGAAAGAGAAGCTGTGTGAGAGAGAGAATCTGAACGTGAGAGAAAGAGAAGCTTTGAGTGAGATAGAGATAGGGAGAGAGAAGCTGTGAGTGAGAGAGAGAGAGAAAGAGAAGCTGTGAGAGTGAGAGAAAGAGAAGCTGTGTGTGTGTGTGTGAGAGAGAAGCTGTGTGTGAGTGAGAAAGAGAATGAAGCTGTGTGTGAGAGAGAGATTAAGAGAAGCTGTGAGTGTGTGAGAGAGAAAGAGACACTGTGTGTATGTGTGTGAGAGAGAGTAATAGAAGCTGCGAGTTAGAGAGAGAGAGAGTGAAAGAGAAGCTGTGAGTGAGACAGAGAGAAAGAGAAGCTGTACGTGAGAGAGAGAGAGAAAGAGAAGCTGTTAGTGAGAGAGAGAGAGAAAGAGCTGTGAGTGAGTGAGAGAGAGAGAACGAGAAGCTGTGAGTGAGTGAGAGAGAGAGAAGCTGTCAGTGATAGGAGAGTGAAAGAGATGCAGTGATTGAGTGAGAGAGAGAGAAAGAGAAGCTGTGAGTGAGAGAGAGAAAGAGAAGCTGTGTGTGAGTGAGAGAGAGAGAAGCTGTGTGTTTGTGTGCGAGATTAAGAGAAGCTGTGAGTTTGTGTGAGAGAAAGAGACACTGTGTGTGTGTGTGTGTGTGTGATAGAGAGTAGCTGTGAGTGAGTGAGAGAGAGAGAAGCTGTGAGTGAGAGACGGAGCAAAAGAGAAGCTGTGTATGTGTGAGAGAGAGATGCTGTGTATGTGTGAGAGAGAGATGCTGTGAGTGAGTGAGAGAAAGAAAGTGAAGCTGTGAGTGAGAGAGACAGAGAGAGAAAGTTAAGCTGTGAGTGAGAGAGACAGAGAAAGATAAGCTGTGAGTGAGAGAGACAGAGAGAGAAAGAGAAGCTGTGAGTGAGAGAGACAGAGAGAGAAAGAGAAGTTGTGAGTTAGAGAGAGAGAGAGAAAGATAAGCTGTCAGTGAGAGAGAGAGTGAAACAGAAGCTGTGTGTGTGTGTGAGAGAGAAAGAGATGCTGTGTGTGTGTGAGAAAAGAAGCTGTGTGTGTGTGAGATAGAAAGAGAAGCTGTGAGTGAAAGAGACAGAGAGAGAAAGAGAAGATGTGAGTGAGAGAGACAGAGAGAGAAAGACAAGCTGAGTGAGAGAGAGAGAGAAAAAGAGAAGCTGTGTGTGTGAGATTGAAAGAAAGAGAAGCTGTGAGTGAGAGAGAAAGAGAAGCTGTGAGAGAGAGAAAGAGAAGCTGTGAGTGAGAGAGGCTGTGAGTGAGAGAGAGAGAGAAGCTGTGAGAGAGAGAGAGAGAAAGACAAGCTGTGAGTGTGAGAGAGAGAAAGAGAGATTAGCTGTGAGTGAGAGAGAGAGAAAGAGAAGCTGTGAGTGAGTGAGAGAGAGAGAAGCAGTGAGAGAGTGAGACAAAAAGTAGCTGTGTGTGAGAGAGAGAAAGAGAAGCTGTGAGAGAGAGAGAATCTGAACGTGAGAGAAAGAGAAGCTTTGAGTGAGATAGAGATAGGGAGAGAGAAGCTGTGAGTGAGAGAGAGAGAAAGAGAAGCTGTGAGAGTGAGAGAAAGAGAAGCTGTGTGTGTGTGAGAGAGAGAGAAGCTGTGTGTGAGTGAGAAAGAGTGAAGCTGTGTGTGAGAGAGAGATTAAGAGAAGCTGTGAGTGTGTGAGAGAGAAAGAGACACTGTGTGTATGTGTGTGAGAGAGAGTAATAGAAGCTGTGAGTTAGAGAGAGAGAGTGAAAGAGAAGCTGTGAGTGAGACAGAGAGAAAGAGAAGCTGTACGTGAGAGAGAGAGAGAAAGAGAAGCTGTGAGTGAGTGAGAGAGAGAGAAGCTGTCAGTGATAAGAGAGTGAAAGAGATGCAGTGATTGAGTGAGAGAGAGAGAAAGAGAAGCTGTGAGTGAGAGAGAGAAAGGGAAGCTGTGTGTGAGTGAGAGAGAGAGAGAAGCTGTGTGTTTGTGTGCGAGATTAAGAGAAGCTGTGAGTTTGTGTGAGAGAAAGAGACACTGTGTGTGTGTGTGTGTGAGAGAGAGAGTAGCTGTGAGTGAGTGAGAGAGAGATAGAAGCTGTGAGTGAGAGAGGGAGCAAAAGAGAAGCTGTGTATGTGTGAGAGAGAGATGCTGTGAGTGAGTGAGAGAAAGAAAGTGAAGCTGTGAGCGAGAGAGACAGAGAGAGAAAGTTAAGCTGTGAGTGAGAGAGACAGAGAAAGATAAGCTGTGAGTGAGAGAGACAGAGAGAGAAAGAGAAGCTGTGAGTGAGAGAGACAGAGAGAGAAAGAGAAGTTGTGAGTTAGAGAGAGAGAAAGATAAGCTGTGAGTGAGAGAGAGAGTGAAAGAGATGCTGTGAGTGAGAGATAGAGATAGATAGAGAAGCTGTAAGTAAGAGAGAGAGAGAGAAAGAGAAGCTGTGAGTGAGAGATAAACGAAGAGAAGCTGTGAGTGAGAGAGAGAAAGAGAAGCTGTCAGTGAGAGAGAGTGAAACAGAAGCTGTGTGTGTGTGTGTGTGAGAAAGAGATGCTGTGTGTGTGTGAGAAAAGAAGCTGTGTGTGTGAGAGATAGAAAGAGAAGCTGTGAGTGAAAGAGACAGAGAGAGAAAGAGAAGATGTGAGTGAGAGAGACAGAGAGAGAAAGACAAGCTGAGTGAGAGAGAGAGAGAAAAAGAGAAGCTGTGTGTGTGAGATTGAGAGAAAGAGAAGCTGTGAGTGAGAGAGAAAGAGAAGCTGTAAGAGAGAGAAAGAGAAGCTGTGAGTGAGAGAGGCTGTGAGTGAGTGAGAGAGAGAAGCTGTGAGAGAGAGAGAGAAAGACAAGCTGTGAGTGAGAGAGAGAGAAAGAGAGATTAGCTGTGAGTGAGAGAGAGAGAAAGAGAAGCTGTGAGTGAGTGAGAGAGTGAGAGAGTGAGAAGCAGTGAGAGAGTGAGACAAAAAGTAGGTGTGAGAAAGAGAGAAAAAGAGAAGCTGTGTGTGTGTGTGAGAGAGAGAGAAGCTGTGAGTGAGAGAGAGAGAAAGAGAAGCTGTTAATGAGAGAGAGAAGCTGTGAATAAGAGAGAGAAAGAATGAAAGAGAAGCTGTGAGTGTGTTTGTGAGAGAGAAAGAGAACCTGTGAGTGAGAGAGAGAGAGAGAGAAAGAGAAGCTGTGAGTGAGAGAGAAAAAAAAGAGAAACTGTGAGTGAGAGAGAGAACCTGTGAGTGAGAGAGAGAGAGAGAGAAGCTGTGAGTGAGAGAGAGAGAGAGAAATAGAAGCTGTGAGTGAGAGAGAGAGAGAGTGAAAGAGAAGCTGTCAGTGAGTGAGAGAGAGAAGCTGTCAGTGAGAGAAAGAAAGAGAAGCTGTGAGTGTGTGTGTGAGAGAGAAAGAGAAGCTGTGAGTGAGAGGGAGAAAGAGAAGCTGTGAGTGAGAGAGAGAGTGAGAGAAAGAGAAGCTGTGAGTGAGAGAGACAGAGAGAGAAAGAGAAAGAGAAAGAGCTGTGAGTGAGAGAGAGTGAAAGAGAAGCTGTGAGTGAGAGAGAGAGAGAAGCTGTGTGTGAGTGAGTGAGAGAGAGAGAAGCTGTGTGTGTGTTTGTGAGATTAATAGAAGCTGTGAGTGTGTGAGAGAGAACGAGACACTGTGTGTGTATGTGTGTGAGAGAGAGAGTAATAGAAGCTGTGAGTGAGGGAGAGAGAGTGAAAGAGAAGCTGTGAGTGAGAGAGGGAGCAAAAGAGAAGCTGTGTATGTGTGAGAGAGAGAGATGCTGTGAGTGAGTGAGAGAAAGAAAGTGAAGCTGTGAGCGAGAGAGACAGAGAGAGATAAGCTGAGAGTGAGAGAGACAGAGAGAGAAAGAGAAGCTGTCAGTGAGAGAGACAGAGAGAGAAAGAGAAGCTGTGAGTTAGAGAGAGAGAAAGATAAGGTGTGAGTGAGAGAGAGAGTGAAAGAGATGCTGTGTGAGAGAGAGAGAGAGAAAGAGATAGAGAAGCTGTAAGTAAGAAAGAGAGAGAAAGAGAAGTTGTGAGTGAGAGAGAAAGGAAGAGAAGCTGTGAGTGAGAGAGAGAGAGAGAGAAAGAAAGAGAAGCTGTGAGTGAGAGAGAGAGAAGCTGTGAATGAGAGAATGAGAGAAGCTGTGTGTGTGTTTGAGAGAGAAAGAGAAGCTGTGAGTGAGAGAGAGAGAGAAAGAGAAGCTGTGAGTGAGAGAGAGAGAGAAAGAGAAGCTGTGAGTGAGAGAGAGAGAGAGAAAGAAAGAGAAGCTGTGAGTGAGAGAGAGAGAGAAGCTGTGAGTGAGGGAGAGAGAGAAAGAGAAGCTTTGAGTGAGAGGGATAGAGAGAAAGAGAAGCTGTGAGTGAGAGAGAGAGAAAGAGAAGCTGTGAATGTGTGAGAGAGAGAAGCTGTGAGTGAGTGAGAGAGAGAGAAAGAGAAGCTGTGAGTGAGAGAGAGAGAGAAAGAGAAGCTGTAAGTGAGTGAGAGACAGAGAGAAAGAGAAGCTGTGAGTGTGAGAGAGAGAGAATATGAGTGAGAGAGAGAGTGTGTGAAAGAGAAGCTGTGAGTGAGAGAAGAGAGAGAGAAAGAGAAGCTGTGAGTGAGTGAGAGAGAGAGAAGCTGTGAGTGAGAGAGAGAGAAAGAGAAGCTGTGAGTGAGAGAGAGAGAAAAAGAAGCTCTGTGTGTGTCAGAGAGAAAGAGAAGGTGTGAGTGAGAGTGAGAGAGAAAGAGAGAGAAAGAGAAGCTGTGACTGAGAGAGTGAGAGAGAAAGAGAAACTGTGTGTGTGAGAGAGAAAGCGAAGATGTGTGTGAGAAAGAGAGAGAGAAAGAGAAGCTCTAAGTGACAGAGAGAAAGAGAAGCTGTGAGTGAAAGAAAGAGAGAGAAAGAGAAGCTGTGAGTGAGAGAAGAGAGGTAGAAAAATAAGCTGTGAGTGAGAGAGAGAGGGAAAGAGTAGCTGTGTGTGTGTGAGAGAGAGAGGGAAGCTGTGATAGAGAGAGAGAGAGAAAGAGAAGCTGTGATTGAGAGAGAGAAAGGGAAAGAGAAGCTGTGAGTGAAAGAGAGAGAGAGAGAGAGAATTTGTGAGTGAGAGAGAGAGAGAAAGGGAAGCTGTGAGTGAGAAAGAGAGAGAGAGAAAGAGAATCTGTGAGTGAGAGAGAGAGGGGAGAAAGAGAAGCTGTGAGAGAGAGAGAGAAGCTGTAAGTGAGAGAGAGAGAAAGAGAAGCTGTGAGTGAGAGTGAGAGAGAGAAAGAGAATTTATGAGTGAGAGAGAGAGAAATAGAAGCTGAGAGAGAGAGAGAGAATGAGATGCTGTGAGTGTGTGAGAGAGAAGCTGTGAGTGAGAGAGAGAAAGAGAATCTGTGTGTGAGTGAGTGAGTGAGAGAGAGAGAATTTGTGAGAGAGAGAGAGAAAGAGAAGCTGTGAGTGAGAGAGAGAGAAAGAAAGAGGCTGTGAGTGAGAATGAGAGAGAGAAGGAGAAGCTGTGTGAGAGAGAAAGAAATAGAAGCTGTGAGAGAGAGAGAGAGAGAATGAGATGTTGTGAGTGTGATAGAGAGAAGCTGTGAGTGAGAGAGAGAAAGAGAAGCTGTGAGTGAGAGAGATAGAGAGAGAAAGAGTAGCTGTGTGTGTGTGTGTGTGAGAAAGAGCTGTGAGAGAGAGAGAGAGAAAGAGAAGCTGTGAGTGAGAGAGAGAGAAGCTGTGTGTGTGTGTGAGAGAAAGAGAAGCTGTGAGTGAGAGAGAGAGAGAAAGAGAAGCTGTGAGTGAGAGAGAGAGAGAGAAAGAGAAGCTGTAAGTGAGAGAGAGAGAGAAGCTGTGAGTGGGGGAGAGAGAGAAAGAGAAGCTGTGAGTGAGAGGGATAGAGAGAGAAAGAGAAGCTGTGAGTGAGGGAGAGAGAGAAAGAGAAGCTGTGTGTGTGAGAGAGAGAAGCTGTGAGTGAGTGAGAGAGAGAGAAAGAGAAGCTGTGAGTGAGAGAGAGGGAAAGAAAGAGAAGCTGTGAGTGAGAGAGAGAGAGAGAAAGAGAAGCTGTGAGTGAGAAAGAGAGAGAGAGAAGCTGTGAGTGAGAGAGAGAGAAGCTGTGAGTAAGAGAGAGAGAAAGAGAAGGTGTGAGTGAGAGAAGAGAGAGAGAAAGAGAAGCTTTGAGTGAGAGAGAGAAAGAGAACGTGTGAGTGAGTGAGAGAGAGAGAATGTGAGTGAGAGAGAGAGAAAGAGAAGCTGTGAGCGAGAGAGAGAGAAAAAGAAGCTGTGTGTGTGTGAGAGAGAAGCTGTGAGTGAGAGAGAGAGAGAAGCTGTGAGTGAGAGAGAGAGAGAAAGAGAAGCTGAGAGTGAGATAGAGAGAGAGAAAGAGAAGTTGTGAGTGAGAGAGAGAGAGAAAGAGAAGCTGTGAGAGAGAGAGAGAGAAAGAGAAACTGTGAGTGAGAGAGAGAGAAAACGAAGCTGTGTGTGAGAGAGAGGGAAAGAGAAGCTGTATGTGAGAGAGAGAGAAAGAGAAGCTGTGAGTGAGAGAGAGAGAAAAAGAAGCTGTGTGTGTGAGAGAGAAAGCGAAGCTATGAGTGAGAGAGAGAAAGCGAAGCTATGAGTGAGAGAGAGAGAGAAGCTATGAGTGAGAGAAAGAGAGAGAGAAAGAGAAGGTGTGAGTGATAGAAGAGAGAGAGAAAGAGATGCTGTGAGAGAGAGAGAGAAAGAAGAGCTGTGAGTGAGAGAGAGAGGGAGAGAGAAAGAGAATCTGTTAGTGAAAGAAAGAGGGAAAGAGAAGCTGTGAGTGAGAGAGAGAGAGATGTGTGTGTGTGTGAGAGAGAGAGGGAAGCTGGGATTGAGAGAGAGAGAGAAAGAGAAGCTGTGAGTGAGAGAGAGAGAGAGAGTGAAAGAGGAGCTGTGAGTGAGAGAGAGAGAAAGAGAAGCTGTGATTGAGAGAGAGAGAGAGATGCTGTGAGTAAGAGAGAGAGAAAGAGAAGCTGTGAGTGAGAGAGAGAGAAAGCAAAGCTGTGAGTGAGAGAGAGAGAGAAAGAGAAGATGTGACTGAGTGAGAGAAAGAGAAGCTGTGTGTGTGAGACAGAGAGAAGCTGTGAGTGAGAGAGAAAAAGAAGCTGTGTCAGAGAGAGAGAGAAAGAGAAGCTGTGAGTGAGGGAGAGAGAGAAAGAGAAGCTGTGAGTGAGAGAGAGAAAGAAAGAGAAGCTGTGAGTGAGAGAGTGAGATAGAGAAGCTGTGAGAGAGAAGAGGAAGAAAAAGAAGTTGTGAGTGAGAGAGAGAGAGAGCGAAGCTTTAACTGAGAGGGAGAGAGAGAGAAAGAGAAGCTGTAAGTGAAAGAGAGAAAGAGAAGCTGTGAGTGTGTGAGAGAGAGATAAGCTGTGAGTGAGAGAGAGAGAAAAGCTGTGAGTGAGAGACAGAGAGAGAAGCTGTGAGTGAGAGAGAGAGAGAGAAGCTATGAGTGTGAGAGAGAGAGAGAGAAAGAGAAGGTGTGAGTGATAGAAGAGAGAGAGAAAGAGATGCTGTGAGTGAGAGAGAGAGAGAAAGAAGAGCTGTGAGTGAGAGAGAGAGAGGGAGAGAGAAAGAGAATCTGTTAGTGAGAGAAAGAGGGAAAGAGAAGCTGTGAGTGAGAGAGAGAGAGAGAGAAGATGTGTGTGTGTGTGAGAGAGAGAGGGAAGCTGGGATTGAGAGAGAGAGAAAGAGAAGCTGTGAGTGAGAGAGAGAGAGAGAGTGAAAGAGGAGCTGTGAGTGAGAGAGAGAGAAAGAGAAGCTGTGATTGAGAGAGAGAGAGAGAGATGCTGTAAGAGAGAGAGAAAGAGAAACTGTGAGTGAGAGAGAGGGAAAGCAAAGCTGTGAGTGAGAGAGAGAGAGAGAAAGAGAAGATGTGACTGAGTGAGAGAAAGAGAAGCTGTGTGTGTGAGACAGAGAGAAGCTGTGAGTGAGAGAGAGAGAAAAAGAAGCTGTGTCAGAGAGAGAGAGAAAGAGAAGCTGTGAGTGAGGGAGAGAGAGAAAGAGAAGTTGTGAGTGAGAGAAAGAAAGAGAAGCTGTGAGTGTGTGTGTGAGAGAAAGAGAAGCTGTGAGTGAGAGAGAGAAAGAGAAGCTGTGAGTGAGAGAGGGAGAGGAAGAGAAGCTGTGAGTGAGAGAGACAGAGAGAGAAAGAGAAAGAGCTGTGAGTGAGAGAGAGAGTGAAAGAGAAGCTGTGAGTGAGAGAGAGAGAAGCTGTGTGTGAGTGAGTGAGAGAGAGAGAAGCTGTGTGTGTGTGAGAGAGATTAAGAGATGCTGTGAGTGTGTGAGAGAGAAAGAGACACTGTATGTGTATGTGTGTGAAAGAGAGTAATAGAAGTTGTGAGTGAGAGAGAGAGAGTGAAAGAGAAGCTGTGAGTGAGAGAGAGAGAAAGAGAAGCTGTGCGTGAGAGAGAGAGAGAGAAAGAGATGCTGTTAGTGAGTGAGAGAGAGAAAAAGAAGGTGTGAGTGAGTGAGAGAGAGAGAAAGAGAAGCTGTGAGTGAGAGAGAGAGAGAAGCTGTGAGTGATAGGAGAGAGAAAGAGAAGCAGTGATTGACTGAGAGAGAGAGAAAGAGAAGCTGTGAGTGAGATAGAGAAAGAGAAGCTGTGAGTTAGTGACAGAGAGAGAGAAGCTGTGTGTTTGTGAGAGAGAAAGAGACACTGTGTGTGTGTGAGAGAGAGAGAGAGAGTAGCTGTGAGTGAGTGAGTGAGAGAGAAGTTGTGAGTGAGAGAGGGAGCGAAAGAGAAGCTGTGTATGTGTGAGAGAGAGAGATGCTGTGAGTGAGTGAGAGAAAGAAAGTGAAGCTGTGAGCGAGAGAGACAGAGAGAGAAAGAGAAGCTGTGAGTGAGAGAAACGGAGAAAGATAAGCTGTGAGTGAGAGAGAGAGAAAGAGAAGCTGTGAGTGAGAGAGACAGAGAGAGAAAGAGAAGCTGTGAGTGAGAGAGAGAGAGAGAAAGATAAGCTGTGAGTGAGAGAGAGATTGAAAGAGATGCTGTGAGTGAGAGAGGGAGAAAGAGATAGAGAAGCTTTAAGTAAGAGAGAGAGAGAAAGAGAAGCTGTGAGAGAGAGAGAAAAAAGAGAAACTGTGAGTGAGAGAGAGAAGCTGTGAGTGAGAGAGAGAGAGAAATAGAAGCTGTGAGTGAGAGAGAGAGAGTGAAAGAGAAGCTGTCAGTGAGAGAGAGAGAGAAGCTGTCAGTGAGAGAGAGAGAGAGAGAAGCTGTGAGTGTGTGTGTGAGAGAAGGAGAAGCTGTGAGTGAGAGAGAGAAAGAGAAGCTGTGAGTGAGAGAGGGAGAGGAAGAGAAGCTGTGAGTGAGAGAGACAGAGAGAGAAAGAGAAAGAGCTGTGAGTGAGAGAGAGTGAAAGAGAAGCTATGAGTGAGAGAGAGAGAGAAGCTGTGTGTGAGTGAGTGAGAGAGAGAGAAGCTGTGTGTGTGTGTGAGAGATTAAGAGATGCTGTGAGTGTGTGAGAGAGAAAGAGACACTGTATGTGTATGTGTGTGTGAGAGAGTAATAGAAGTTGTGAGTGAGAGAGAGAGAGTGAAAGAGAAGGTGTGAGTGAGAGAGAGAGAGAGAGAGAGAAGCTGTGAGTGAGAGTGAGATAAAGAGAAGATGTTTGTGTGTGTGTGAGAGAGAGAAGCTGTGTGTGTGTGAGAGAGAAAGAGAAGGTGTGTGTGAGAGAGAAAGAGACACTGTGTGTGTGAGAGAGAGAAAGAGAAGCTGTGAGTGAGAGAGAGGGAAAGAGAAGCTGTTAGTGAGAGAGAGAAAGAAAGAAAGAAAGAGAAGCTGTGAGTGAAAGAGAGAGAGAGAAAGAGAAGCTGTGAGTGAGAGAGAGAGAAAGAGAAGCTGTGAGTGAGAGAGAGAGTGTGAAAGAGATGCTGTGATTGAGAGAGAGAGAGAAAGAGTAGCTGTAAGTGAGAGAGAGAGAAAAAGAAAGGCTGTGAGTGAGAGAGACAGAGAAAGAGAAGCTGTGAGTGTGAGAGAGAGAAGCTGTGAGTGAGAGAGAGCATGAAAAAGAGAAGCTGTGAGTGAGAGAGAGAGAAGCTGTGAGTGAGAGAGAGAGAAAGAGAAGCTGTGAGTGAGAGAGATAGAAAGAGAAGCTGTGAGTGAGAGAGAGAGAGAAAGAGAAGCTGTGTGTGTGTGAGAGAGAAAAAGAAGCTGTGCGTGGGAGAGAGAGAGTGAAAGATGCTGTGAGTGAGAGACAGAGAGAAAGAGAAAGAGAAGGGGAAAGTGAGAGAGAGAGAGAGAGAGAGAAAGAGAAGCTGAGAATGAGTGTGAGAGAGATTGAAAGAGAAGCTGTGATTGAGAGAGAGAGAGAGAAGCTATGAGTGAGAGAGAGAGAGAAAGAGAAGCTGTGAGTGAGAGAGAGAGAAAAAGAGTAGCTGTGAGTGAGAGAGAGAGAAGCTGTGAGTGAGAGAGAGAGAGTGAAGCTGTGAGTGAGAGAGAAAGAGAGAGAAAGAGAAGCTGTGAGGGAGAGAGAGAGAGTGAAAGAGAAGCTGTCAGTGAGAGAGAGAGAAAGGAAGAAAAGCTGTGAGTGAGAGAGAGAAAGAAAGAGAAGCTGGGAGTGAGAGAGAGAGAAGCTGTGAGTAAGAGAGAGCAAGAAAAAGAGAAGCTGTGAGTGAGAGAGAGAGAGAAAGAGAAGCTGTGAGTGAGAGAGAGAGAAAAAGAGAAGCTGTGAGTGAGAGAGAGAAGCTGTGAGTGAGAGAGAGAGAAAGAGAAGCTGTGAGTGAGAGAGAGAGCAAGAGCAGCTGTGAGTGAGTGAGAGAGAGAAAGGGAAGCTGTGAGAGAGAGAGAGCAAGAGAAGCTGTGAGTGAGAGAGAGAGAGAAAGAGAAGCTGTGAGTGAGAGAGAGAGAGAAAGAGAAGCTGTGAGTGAGAGAGAGAGAGAAAGAGAAGCTGTGAGTGAGAGTGAGATAAAGAGAAGATGTTTGTGTGTGTGAGAGAGAAGCTGTGTGTGTGAGAGAGAGAAAGAGAAGGTGTGTGTGAGAGAGAAAGAGACACTGTGTGTGTGTGAGAGAGAGAGAAAGAGAAGCTGTGAGTGAGAGAGAGGGAAAGAGAAGCTGTTAGTGAGAGAGAGAAAGAAAGAAAGAGATGATGTGAGTGAAAGAGAGAGAGAGAAAGAGAAGCTGTGAGTGAGAGAGAGAGAGAAAGAGAAGCTGTGAGTGAGAGAGAGAGTGTGAAAGAGATGCTGTGATTGAGAGAGAGAGAGAAAGAGTAGGTGTAAGTGAGAGAGAGAGAAAAAGAAAGGCTGTGTGTGAGAGAGACAGAGAAAGAGAAGCTGTGAGTGTGAGAGAGAAAAGCTGTGAGTGAGAGAGAGCAAGAAAAAGAGAAGCTGTGAGAGAGAGAGAGAGAGAAAAAGAGAAGCTGTGAGTGAGAGAGAGAGAGAGAAGCTGTGAGTGAGTGAGAGAGAAAGAGAAGCTGTGAATGAGAGAGAGAGCAAGAGCAGCTGTGAGTGAGTGAAAGAGAGAAAGGGAAGCTGTGAGAGAGAGAGAGCAAGAGAAGCTGTGAGTGAGAGAGAGAGAGAAAGAGAAGCTGTGAGTGAGAGAGAGAGAGAAAGAGAAGCTGTGAGTGAGAGAGAGAGAGAAAGAGAAGCTGTGAGTGAGAGTGAGATAAAGAGAAGATGTTTGTGTGTGTGTGTGTGAGAGAAGCTGTGTGTGTGTGAGAGAGAAAGAGAAGGTGTGTGTGAGAGAGAAAGAGACACTGTGTGTGTGTGAGAGAGAGAAAGAGAAGCTGTGAGTGAGAGAGAGGGAAAGAGAAGCTGTTAGTGAGAGAGAGAGAGAAAGAAAGAGAAGCTGTGAGTGAAAGAGAGAGAGAGAAAGAAAAGCTGTGAGTGAGAGAGAGAGAGAAAGAGAAGCTGTGAGTGAGAGAGAGAGTGTGAAAGAGATGCTGTGATTGAGAGAGAGAGAGAGAAAGAGTAGCTGTAAGTGAGAGAGAGAGAAAAAGAAAGGCTGTGAGTGAGAAAGACAGAGAAAGAGAAGCTGTGAGTGTGAGAGAGAGAAGCTGTGAGTGAGAGAGAGCAAGAAAAAGAGAAGCTGTGAGTGACAGAGAGAGAGAAAGAGAAGCTGTGAGTGAGAGAGAGAGAAAAAGAAGCTGTGCGTGGGAGAGAGAGAGTGAAAGATGCTGTGAGTGAGAGACAGAGAGAAAGAGAAAGAGAAGGGGAAAGTGAGAGAGAGAGAGAGAAAGAGAAGCTGAGAATGAGTGTGAGAGAGATTGAAAGAGAAGCTGTGATTGAGAGAGAGAGAGAGAAGGTATGAGTGAGAGAGAGAGAGAAAGAGAAGCTGTGAGTGAGAGAGAGAGAAAAAGAGTAGCTGTGAGTGAGAGAGAGAGAAGCTGTGAGTGAGAGAGAGAGAAAGAGAAGCTGTGCGTGAGAGAGAGAAAGAGATGCTGTTAGTGAGTGAGAGAGAGAAAAAGAAGGTGTGAGTGAGTGAGAGAGAGAGAAAGAGAAGCTGTGAGTGAGAGAGAGAGAGAAGCTGTGAGTGATAGGAGAGAGAAAGAGAAGCAGTGATTGACTGAGAGAGAGAGAAAGAGAAGCTGTGAGTTAGATAGAGAAAGAGAAGCTGTGAGTTAGTGACACAGAGAGAGAAGCTGTGTGTTTGTGAGAGAGAAAGAGATACTGTGTGTGTGTGAGAGAGAGAGAGAGTAGCTGTGAGTGAGTGAGTGAGAGAGAAGTTGTGAGTGAGAGAGGGAGCAAAAGAGAAGCTGTGTATGTGAGAGAGAGAGAGATGCTGTGAGTGAGTGAGAGAAAGAAAGTGAAGCTGTGAGCGAGAGAGACAGAGAGAGAAAGAGAAGCTGTGAGTGAGAGAAACGGAGAAAGATAAGCTGTGAGTGAGAGAGAGAGAGAAAGAGAAGCTGTGAGTGAGAGAGACAGAGAGAGAAAGAGAAGCTGTGAGTGAGAGAGAGAGAGAGAGAAAGATAAGCTGTGAGTGAGACAGAGATTGAAAGAGATGCTGTGAGTGAGAGAGGGAGAAAGAGATAGAGAAGCTTTAAGTAAGAGAGAGAGAGAAAGAGAAGCTGTGAGAGAGAGAGAGAAAAAAGAGAAACTGTGAGTGAGAGAGAGAAGCTGTGAGAGAGAGAGAGAGAGAGAAATAGAAGCTGTGAGTGAGAGAGAGAGTGAAAGAGAAGCTGTCAGTGAGAGAGAGAGAGAAGCTGTCAGTGAGAGAGAGAGAGAAAGAGAAGCTGTGAGTGTGTGTGTGAGAGAAGGAGAAGCTGTGAGTGAGAGAGAGAAAGAGAAGCTGTGAGTGAGAGAGGGAGAGGAAGAGAAGCTGTGAGTGAGAGAGACAGAGAGAGAAAGAGAAAGAGCTGTGAGTGAGAGAGAGAGTGAAAGAGAAGCTATGAGTGAGAGAGAGAGAGAAGCTGTGTGTGAGTGAGTGAGAGAGAGAGAAGCTGTGTGTGTGTGAGAGAGATTAAGAGATGCTGTGAGTGTGTGAGAGAGAAAGAGACACTGTATGTGTATGTGTGTGTGAGAGAGTAATAGAAGTTGTGAGTGAGAGAGAGAGAGAGAAAGAGAAGGTGTGAGTGAGAGAGAGAGAGAAAGAGAAGCTGTGAGTGAGAGTGAGATAAAGAGAAGATGTTTGTGTGTGTGAGAGAGAGAGTAGCTGTGTGTGTGTGAGAGAGAAAGAGAAGGTGTGTGTGAGAGAGAAAGAGACACTGTGTGTGTGAGAGAGAGAAAGAGAAGCTGTGAGTGAGAGAGAGGGAAAGAGAAGCTGTTAGTGAGAGAGAGAAAGAAAGAAAGAGAAGCTGTGAGTGAAAGAGAGAGAGAGAAAGAGAAGCTGTGAGTGAGAGAGAGAGAAAGAGAAGCTGTGAGTGAGAGAGAGTGTGTGAAAGAGATGCTGTGATTGAGAGAGAGAGAGAAAGAGTAGCTGTAAGTGAGAGAGAGAGAAAAAGAAAGGCTGTGAGTGAGAGAGACAGAGAAAGAGAAGCTGTGAGTGTGAGAGAGAGAAGCTGTGAGTGAGAGAGAGCAAGAAAAAGAGAAGCTGTGAGTGAGAGAGAGAGAGAGAAGCTGTGAGTGAGAGAGAGAGAAAGAGAAGCTGTGAGTGAGAGAGAGAGAAAGAGAAACTGTGAGTGAGAGAGAGAGAGAAAGAGAAGCTGTGTGTGTGTGAGAGAGAAAAAGAAGCTGGGCGTCGGAGAGAGAGAGTGAAAGATGCTGTGAGTGAGAGACAGAGAGAAAGAGAAAGAGAAGGGGAAAGTGAGAGAGAGAGAGAGAGAAAGAGAAGCTGAGAATGAGTGTGAGAGAGATTGAAAGAGAAGCTGTGATTGAGAGAGAGAGAGAGAAGGTATGAGTGAGAGAGAGAAAGAAAGAGAAGCTGTGAGTGAGAGAGAGAGAAAAAGAGTAACTGTGAGTGAGAGAGAGAGAAGCTGTGAGTGAGAGAGAGAGAGAAGCTGTGAGTGAGAGAGAAAGAGAGAGAAAGAGAAGCTGTGAGGGAGAGAGAGAGAGAGAGAGAAGCTGTCAGTGAGAGAGAGAGAAAGGAAGAAAAGCTGTGAGTGAGAGAGAGAAATAAAGAGAAGCTGGAAGTGAGAGAGAGAGAAGCTGTGAGTAAGAGAGAGCAAGAAAAAGAGAAGCTGTGAGTGAGAGAGAGAGAGAGAGAAAGAGAAGCTGTGAGTGAGAGAGAGAGAAAAAGAGAAGCTGTGAGTGAGAGAGAGAGAGAAGCTGTGAGTGAGAGAGAGAGAAAGAGAAGCTGTGAGTGAGAGAGAGAGCAAGAGCAGCTGTGAGTGAGTGAGAGATAGAAAGGGAAGCTGTGACAGAGAGAGAGCAAGAGAAGCTGTGAGTGTGTGTGAGAGAGAAAGAGAAGCTGTGAGTGAGAGAGAGAGAGAAAGAGAAGCTGTGAGTGAGAGAGAGAGAGAAAGAGAAGCTGTGAGTGAGAGTGAGATAAAGAGAAGATGTTTGTGTGTGTGAGAGAGAAGCTGTGTGTGTGAGAGAGAGAAAGAGAAGGTGTGTGTGTGAGAGAAAGAGACACTGTGTGTGTGAGAGTGAGAGAGAAAGAGAAGCTGTGAGTGAGAGAGAGGGGAAGAGAAGCTGTTAGTGAGAGAGAGAAAGCAAGAAAGAGATGATGTGAGTGAAAGAGAGAGAGAGAAAGAGAAGCTGTGAATGAGAGAGAGAGAGAAAGAGAAGCTGTGAGTGAGAGAGAGAGTGTGAAAGAGATGCTGTGATTGAGAGAGAGAGAGAAAGAGTAGGTGTAAGTGAGAGAGAGAGAAAAAGAAAGGCTGTGAGTGAGAGAGACAGAGAAAGAGAAGCTGTGAGTGTGAGAGAGAAAAGCTGTGAGTGAGAGAGAGCAAGAAAAAGAGAAGCTGTGAGAGAGAGAGAGAGAAAAAGAGAAGCTGTGAGTGAGAGAGAGAGAGAGAAGCTGTGAGTGAGAGAGAGAGAAAGAGAAGCTGTGAATGAGAGAGAGAGCAAGAGCAGCTGTGAGTGAGTGAGAGAGATAAAGGGAAGCTGTGAGAGAGAGAGAGCAAGAGAAGCTGTGAGTGAGAGAGAGAGAGAAAGAGAAGCTGTGAGTGAGAGAGAGAGAGAAAGAGAAGCTGTGAGTGAGAGAGAGAGAGAAAGAGAAGCTGTGAGTGAGAGTGAGATAAAGAGAAGATGTTTGTGTGTGTGTGTGAGAGAGAAGCCTTGTGTGTGTGAGAGAGAAAGAGAAGGTGTGTGTGAGAGAGAAAGAGACACTGTGTGTGAGAGAGAGAGAGAAAGAGAAGCTGTGAGTGAGAGAGAGGGAAAGAGAAGCTGTTAGTGAGAGAGAGAAAGAAAGAAAGAGAAGCTGTGAGTGAAAGAGAGAGAGAGAAAGAAAAGCTGTGAGTGAGAGAGAGAGAGAAAGAGAAGCTGTGAGTGAGAGAGAGAGTGTGAAAGAGATGCTGTGATTGAGAGAGAGAGAGAAAGAGTAGCTGTAAGTGAGAGAGAGAGAAAAAGAAAGGCTGTGAGTGAGAGAGACGGAGAAAGAGAAGCTGTGAGTGTGAGAGAGAGAAGCTGTGAGTGAGAGAGAGCAAGAAAAAGAGAAGCTGTGAGTGAGAGAGAGAGAGAAAGAGAAGCTGTGAGTGTGAGAGAGAGAAAAAGAAGCTGTGCGTGGGAGAGAGAGTGAAAGATGCTGTGAGTGAGAGACAGAGAGAAAGAGAAAGAGAAGGGGAAAGTGAGAGAGAGAGAGAGAAAGAGAAGCTGAGAATGAGTGTGAGAGAGATTGAAAGAGAAGCTGTGATTGAGAGAGAGAGAGAGAAGCTATGAGTGAGAGAGAGAGAGAAAGAGAAGCTGTGAGTGAGAGAGATAGAAAAAGAGTAGCTGTGAGTGAGAGAGAGAGAAGCTGTGAGTGAGAGAGAGAGAGAAGCTGTGAGTGAGAGAGAAAGAGAGAGAAAGAGAAGCTGTGAGGGAGAGAGAGAGAGTGAAAGAGAAGCTGTCAGTGAGAGAGAGAAAGGAAGAAAAGCTGTGAGTGAGAGAGAGAAAGAAAGAGAAGCTGGGAGTGAGACAGAGAGAAGCTGTGAGTAAGAGAGAGCAAGAAAAAGAGAAGCTGTGAGTGAGAGAGAGAGAGAGAGAAAGAGAAGCTTTGAGTGAGAGAGAGAGAAAAAGAGAAGCTGTGAGTGAGAGAGAGAGAAAGAGAAGCTGTGAGTGAGAGAGAGAGCAAGAGCAGCTGTGAGTGAGAGAGAGAGAAAAAGAAAGGCTGTGAGTGAGAGAGACAGAGAAAGAGAAGCTGTGAGTGTGAGAGAGAGAAGCTGTGAGTGAGAGAGAGCAAGAAAAAGAGAAGCTGTGAGAGAGAGAGTGAGAGAAAAAGAGAAGGTGTGAGTGAGAGAGAGAGAGAAGCTGTGAGTGAGAGAGAGAGAAAGAGAAGCTGTGAGTGAGAGAGAGAAAGAGAAGCTGTGAGTGAGAGAGAGAGAGAAAGAGAAGCTGTGAGTGAGAGAGAGAGAGAAAGAGAACCTGTGAGTGAGAGAGAGAGTGTGAAAGAGATGCTGTGATTGAGAGAGAGAGAAAGAGTAGCTGTAAGTGAGAGAGAGAGAAAAAGAAAGGCTGTGAGTGAGAGAGACAGAGAAAGAGAAGCTGTGAGTGTGAGAGAGAGAAGCTGTGAGTGAGAGAGAGCAAGAAAAAGAGAAGCTGTGAGTGAGAGAGAGAGAGAAAAAGAGAAGCTGTGAGTGTGAGAGAGAGAAGCTGTGAGTGAGAGAGAGCAAGAAAAAGAGAAGCTGTGAGTGAGAGAGAGAGAGAAAGAGAAGCTGTGAGTGAGAGAGAGAGAAAAAGAAGCTGTGCGTGGGAGAGAGAGTGAAAGATGCTGTGAGTGAGAGACAGAGAGAAAGAGAAAGAGAAGGGGAAAGTGAGAGAGAGAGAGAGAAAGAGAAGCTGAGAATGAGTGTGAGAGAGATTGAAAGAGAAGCTGTGATTGAGAGAGAGAGAGAGAAGCTATGAGTGAGAGAGAGAGAGAAAGAGAAGCTGTGAGTGAGAGAGATAGAAAAAGAGTAGCTGTGAGTGAGAGAGAGAGAAGCTGTGAGTGAGAGAGAGAGAGAAGCTGTGAGTGAGAGAGAAAGAGAGAGAAAGAGAAGCTGTGAGGGAGAGAGAGAGAGTGAAAGAGAAGCTGTCAGTGAGAGAGAGAAAGGAAGAAAAGCTGTGAGTGAGAGAGAGAAAGAAAGAGAAGCTGGGAGTGAGACAGAGAGAAGCTGTGAGTAAGAGAGAGCAAGAAAAAGAGAAGCTGTGAGTGAGAGAGAGAGAGAGAGAAAGAGAAGCTTTGAGTGAGAGAGAGAGAAAAAGAGAAGCTGTGAGTGAGAGAGAGAGAAAGAGAAGCTGTGAGTGAGAGAGAGAGCAAGAGCAGCTGTGAGTGAGAGAGAGAGAAAAAGAAAGGCTGTGAGTGAGAGAGACAGAGAAAGAGAAGCTGTGAGTGTGAGAGAGAGAAGCTGTGAGTGAGAGAGAGCAAGAAAAAGAGAAGCTGTGAGAGAGAGAGTGAGAGAAAAAGAGAAGCTGTGAGTGAGAGAGAGAGAGAAGCTGTGAGTGAGAGAGAGAGAAAGAGAAGCTGTGAGTGAGAGAGAGAGAAAGAGAAGCTGTGAGTGAGAGAGAGAGAGAAAGAGAAGCTGTGAGTGAGAGAGAGAGAGAAAGAGAACCTGTGAGTGAGAGAGAGAGTGTGAAAGAGATGCTGTGATTGAGAGAGAGAGAAAGAGTAGCTGTAAGTGAGAGAGAGAGAAAAAGAAAGGCTGTGAGTGAGAGAGACAGAGAAAGAGAAGCTGTGAGTGTGAGAGAGAGAAGCTGTGAGTGAGAGAGAGCAAGAAAAAGAGAAGCTGTGAGTGAGAGAGAGAGAGAAAAAGAGAAGCTGTGAGTGAGAGAGAGAGAGAAGCTGTGAGTGAGAGAGAGAGAAAGAGAAGCTGTGAGTGAGAGAGAGAGAAAGAGAAGCTGTGAGTGAGAGAGAGAGAGAAAGAGAAGCTGTGAGTGAGAGAGAGAGAAAAAGAAGCTGTGCGTGGGAGAAAGAGAGTGAAAGATGCTGTGAGTGAGAGACAGAGAGAAAGAGAAAGAGAAGGGGAAAGTGAGAGAGAGAGAGAGAAAGAGAAGCTGAGAATGAGTGTGAGAGAGGTTGAAAGAGAAGCTGTGATTGAGAGAGAGAGAGAGAAGCTGTGAGTGAGAGAGAGAGAGAAAGAGAAGCTGTGAGTGAGAGATAGATAGAAAGAGAAGCTGTGTGAGAGAGAGAGAGAGCAAGAGAAGCTGTGAGTGAGAGAGAGAGAAAAAGAGAAGCTGTGATTGAGAGAGAGAGAAAGAGAAGATGTTTGTGTGTGTGTGTGTGAGAGAGAAGCTGTGTGTGTGTGAGAGAAAAAGAGTAGCTGTGTGTGTGTGAGAGAGAGAGAAAGAGAACCTGTGAGTGAGAGAGAAAGAGAAGCTGTGAGTGAGTGTGAGAGAGAAATAGAAGCTGTGAGTGAGTGAGAGAGAGAGAAGCTGTGAGAGAGAGAGAACGAGAAAGAGAAGCTGTGAGTGAGAGAAAGAGAAAGAGAAGCTGTGAGTGAGAGAGAAAGAGAATCTGTGAGAGAGAGAGAGAAGCTGTGAGTGAGAGAGAGAGAGATAGAGAAGCTGTTAGTGAGAGAGAGAGAAGCTGTGAGTAAGAGAGAGAAAGATAGAAAAAGAAGCTGTGAGTGTGTGTGTGTGAGAGAAAGAGAAGCTGTGAGTGAGAGAGAGAAAGAGAAGCTGTGAGTGAGAGAGAGAGAGAGAAGCTGTGAGTGAGAGAGAGAAAAAAAGAGAAACTGTGAGTGAGAGACAGAAGCTGTGAGTGAGAGAGAGAGAGAAACAGAAGCTGTGAGTGAGAGAGAGAGAGTGAAAGAGGAGCTGTCAGTGAGAGAGAGAGAGAAGCTGTCAGTGAGAGAGAGAGAAAGAAAGAGAAGCTGTGAGTGTATGTGAGAGAGAAAGAGAAGCTGTGAGTGAGAGAGAGAAAGAGAAGCTGTGAGTGAGAGAGGGAGAGGAAGAGAAGCTGTGAGTGAGAGAGAAAGAGAAAGAGCTGTGAGTGAGAGAGAGAGTGAAAGAGAAGCTGTGAGTGAGAGAGAGAGAGAAGCTGTGTGTGAGTGAGTGAGAGAGAGAGAAGCTGTGTGTGTGTGAGAGAGATTAAGAGATGCTGTGAGTGTGTGAGAGAGAAAGAGACACTGTATGTGTATGTGTGTGAGAGAGAGTAATAGAAGTTGTGAGTGAGAGAGAGAGAGTGAAAGAGAAGCTGTGAGTGAGAGAGAGAGAAAGAGAAGCTGTGCGTGAGAGAGAGAGAGAGAGAGAAAGAAATGCTGTTAGTGAGTGAGAGAGAGAAAGAGAAGGTGTGAGTGAGTGAGAGAGAGAGAAAGAGAAGCTGTGAGTGAGAGAGAGAGAAGCTGTGAGTGATAGGAGAGAGAAAGAGAAGCAGTGATTGAGTGAGAGAGAGAGAAAGAGAAGCTGTGAGTGAGAGAGAGAAAGAGAAGCTGTGTGTTAGTGACAAAGAGAGAGAAGCTGTGTGTTTGTGAGAGAGAAAGAGACACTGTGTGTGTGTGTGTGTGAGAGAGAGAGTAGCTGTGAGTGAGTGAGTGAGAGAGAAGTTGTGAGTGAGAGAGGGAGCAAAAGAGAAGCTGTGTATGTGTGTGAGAGATGCTGTGAGTGAGTGAGAGAAAGAAAGTGAAGCTGTGAGCGAGAGAGACAGATAGAGAAAGAGAAGCTGTGAGTGAGAGAAACAGAGAAAGATAAGCTGTGAGTGAGAGAGAGAGAGAAACAGAAGCTGTGAGTGAGAGAGACAGAGAGAGAAAGAGAAGCTGTGAGTGAGAGAGAGAGAGAGAAAGATAAGCTGTGAGTGAGAGAGAGATTGAAAGAGATGCTGTGAGTGAGAGAGGGAGAAAGAGATAGAGAAGCTTTAAGTAAGAGAGAGAGAGAAAGAGAAGCTGTGAGTGAGAGAGAGAAAAAAAGAGAAACTGTGAGTGAGATAGAGAAGCTGTGAGTGAGAGAGAGAGAGAAATAGAAGCTGTGAGGGAGAGAGAGAGAGTGAAAGAGAAGCTGTCAGTGAGAGAGAGAGAAGCTGTCAGTGAGATAGAGAGAGAGAAAGAGAAGCTGTGAGTGTGTGTGTGAGAGAAAGAGAAGCTGTGAGTGAGAGAGAGAAAGAGAAGCTGTGAGTGAGAGAGGGAGAGGAAGAGAAGCTGTGAGTGAGAGAGACAGAGAGAGAAAGAGAAAGAGCTGTGAGTGAGAGAGAGAGTGAAAGAGAAGCTATGAGTGAGAGAGAGAGAGAAGCTGTGTGTGAGTGAGAGAGAGAAAGAGAAGCTGTGAGTGAGAGAGAGAGAGAGAGAAGCTGTGAGTGAGAGAGAGAGAAAAAGAGAAACTGTGAGTGAGAGAGAGAAGCTGTGAGTGAGAGAGAGAGAGAAATAGAAGCTGTGAGTGAGAGAGAGAGAGTGAAAGAGAAGCTGTCAGTGAGAGAGAGAGAGAAGCTGTCAGTGAGAGAGAGAGAGAGAAAGAGAAGCTGTGAGTGTGTGTGTGAGAGAAGGAGAAGCTGTGAGTGAGAGAGAGAAAGAGAAGCTGTGAGTGAGAGAGGGAGAGGAAGAGAAGCTGTGAGTGAGAGAGACAGAGAGAAAGAGAAAGAGCTGTGAGAGAGAGAGTGAAAGAGAAGCTATGAGTGAGAGAGAGAGAGAAGCTGTGTGTGAGTGAGTGAGAGAGAGAGACGCTGTGTGTGTGAGAGAGATTAAGAGATGCTGTGAGTGTGTGAGAGAGAAAGAGACACTGTATGTGTATGTGTGTGAGAGAGAGTAATAGAAGTTGTGAGTGAGAGAGAGAGAGTGAAAGAGAAGCTATGAGTGAGAGAGAGAGAGAAAGAGAAGCTGTGAGTGAGAGTGAGATAAAGAGAAGATGTTTGTGTGTGTGTGAGAGAGAGAAGCTGTGTGTGTGTGAGAGAGAAAGAGAAGGTGTGTGTGAGAGAAAGAGACACTGTGTGTGAGAGAGAGAGAGAGAAAGAGAAGCTGTGAGTGAGAGAGAGGGAAATAGAAGCTGTTAGTGAGAGAGAGAAAGAAAGAAAGAGAAGCTGTGAGTGAAAGAGAGAGAGAGAAAGAGAAGCTGTGAGAGAGAGAGAGAGAAAGAGAAGCTGTGAGTGAGAGAGAGAGTGTGAAAGAGATGCTGTGATTGAGAGAGAGAGAAAAAGTAGCTGTAAGTGAGAGAGAGAGAGAAAGAAAGGCTGTGAGTGAGAGAGACAGAGAAAGAGAAGCTGTGAGTGTGAGAGAGAGAAGCTGTGAGTGAGAGAGAGCAAGAAAAAGAGAAGCTGTGTGTGAGTGAGAGAGAGAGAAGCTGTGAGTGAGAGAGAGAGAAAGAGAAGCTGTGAGTGAGAGAGAGAGAAAGAGAAGCTGTGAGTGAGAGGGAGAGAGAAAGAGAAGCTGTGAGTGAGAGAGAGAGAAAAAGAAGCTGTGCGTGTGAGAGAGAGTGAAAGATGCTGTGAGTGAGAGACAGAGAGAAAGAGAAGGGGAAAGTGAGAGAGAGAGAGAGAGAGAGAAAGAGAAGCTGAGAATGAGTGTGAGAAAGATTGAAAGAGAAGCTGTGATTGAGAGAGAGAGAGAGAAGCTGTGAGTGAGAGAGAGAGAGAGAGAAAGAGAAGCTGTGAGTGAGAGATAGATAGAAAGAGAAGCTGTGAGAGAGAGAGAGAGCAAGAGAAGCTGTGAGTGAGAGAGAGAGAAAAAGAGAAGCTGTGATTGAGAGAGAAAGTGAAGCTGTGAGTGAGAGAGAGAGAGAAAGAGAAGCTGTGAGTGAGAGTGACAGAAAGCGAAGATGTTTGTGTGTGTGTGTGTGAGAGAGAAGCTGTGTGTGTGAGACAGAAAAAGAGTAGCTGTGTGTGTGTGTGTGAGAGAGAGAAAGAGAACCTGTGAGTGAGAGAGAAAGAGAAGCTGTGAGTGAGTGTGAGAGAGAAATAGAAGCTGTGAGTGAGTAAGCGAGAGAGAAGCTGTGAGAGAGAGAGAAAGAGAAAGAGAAGCTGTGAGTGAGAGAAAGAGAAAGAGAAGCTGTGAGTGAGAGAGAAAGAGAAGCTGTGTGTGAGAGAGAGAAGCTGTGAGTGAGAGAGAGAGAGAAAGAGAAGCTGTTAGTGAGAGAGAGAGAAGCTGTGAGTAAGAGAGAGAAAGAAAGAAAAAGAAGCTGTGAGTGTGTGTGTGAGAGAGAAAGAGAAGCTGTGAGTGAGAGAGAGAAAGAGAAGCTGTGAGTGAGAGAGAGAGAAGCTGTGAGTGAGAGAGAGAGAAAAAGAGAAACTGTGAGTGAGAGAAGCTGTGAGTGAGTGAGAGAGAGAAATAGAAGCTGTGAGTGAGAGAGAGAGAGTGAAAGTGAAGCTGTCAGTGAGAGAGAGAGAGAAGCTGTCAGTGAGAGAGAGAGAAAGAAAGAGAAGGTGTGAGTGTGTGTGTGAGAGAAAGAGAAGCTGTGAGTGAGAGAGAGAAAGAGAAGCTGTGAGTGAGAGAGGGAGAGGAAGAGAAGCTGTGAGTGAGAGAGACAGAGAGAGAAAGAGAAAGAGCTGTGAGTGAGAGAGAGAGTGAAAGAGAAGCTGTGAGTGAGAGAGAGAGAGAAGCTGTGTGTGAGTGAGTGAGAGAGAGAGAAGCTGTGTGTGTGTGAGAGAGATTAAGAGATGCTGTGAGTGTGTGAGAGAGAAAGTGACACTGTATGTGTATGTGTGTGAGAGAGAGTAATAGAAGTTGTGAGTGAGAGAGAGAGTGAAAGAGAAGCTGTGTGTGTGAGAGAGAGAAAGAGAAGCTGTGCGTGAGAGAGAGAGAGAAAGAGATGCTGTTAGTGAGTGAGAGAGAGAAAGAGAAGGTGTGGGTGAGTGAGAGAGAGAGAAAGAGAAGGTGTGAGTGAGAGAGAGAGAAGCTGTGAGTGATAGGAGAGAGAAAGAGAAGCTGTGATTGTGAGAGAGAGAGAAAGAGAAGCTGTGAGTGAGAGAGAGAAAGAGAAGCTGTGTGTTAGTGACAGAGAGAGAGAAGCTGTGTGTTTGTGAGAGAGAAAGAGACACTGTGTGTGTGTGTGTGTGAGAGAGAGAGAGTAGCTGTGAGTTAGTGAGAGAGAGAGAAGTTGTGAGTGAGAGAGGGAGCAAAAGAGAACCTGTGTATGTGTGAGAGAGAGAGATGCTGTGAGTGAGTGAGAGAAAGAAAGTGAAGCTGTGAGCGAGAGAGACAGAGAGAGAAAGAGAAGCTGTGAGTGAGAGAAACAGAGAAAAATAAACTGTGAGTGAGAGAGAGAGAAAGAGAAGCTGTGAGTGAGAGAGACAGAGAGAGAAAGAGAAGCTGTGAGTGAGAGAGAGAGAGAGAAAGATAAGCTGTGAGTGAGAGAGAGATTGAAAGAGATGCTGTGAGTGAGAGAGGGAGAAAGAGATAGAGAAGCTTTAAGTAAGAGAGAGAGAGAAAGAGAAGCTGTGAGTGAGAGAGAGAAAAAAAGAGAAACTGTGAGTGAGAGAGAGAAGCTGTGAGTGAGAGAGAGAGAGAATTAGAAGCTGTGAGTGAGAGAGAGAGAGTGAAAGAGAAGCTGTCAGTGAGAGAGAGAGAAGCTGTCAGTGAGAGAGAGAGAGAGAAAGAGAAGCTGTGAGTGTGTGTGTGAGAGAAAGAGAAGCTGTGAGTGAGAGAGAGAAAGAGAAGCTGTGAGTGAGAGAGGGAGAGGAAGAGAAGCTGTGAGTGAGAGAGACAGAGAGAGAAAGAGAAAGAGCTGTGAGTGAGAGAGAGAGTGAAAGAGAAGCTATGAGTGAGTGAGAGAGAGTAGCTGTGTGTGAGTGAGTGAGAGAGACAGAGAGAGAAAGAGAAAGAGCTGTGAGTGAGAGAGAGAGTGAAAGAGAAGCTGTGAGTGAGAGAGAGAGAGAGAGAAAGATAAGCTGTGAGTGAGAGAGAAAGGAAGAGAAGCTGTGAGTGAGAGAGAGAAAGAGAAGCTGTCAGTGAGAGAGAGAAGCTGTGTGTGTGTGTGAGAGTGAAAGAGATGCTGTGTGTGTGTGAGAAAAGAAGCTGTGTGTGTGTGAGATAGCAAGAGAAGCTGTGAGTGAAAGAGACAGAGAGAGAAAGAGAAGATGTGAGTGAGAGAGACAGACAGAGAAAGATAAGCTGTGTGAGAGAGACAGAGAGAAAGAGAAGCTGTGTGTATGTGAGAGAGAAAGAGAAGCTGTGAGTGAGAGAGAAAGAGAAGCTGTGTGTGTGAGAGAGAGAAAGAGAAGCTGAGAGTGAGAGAGAAGCTGTGAGTGAGTGAGAGAGAGAAGCTGTGAGTGAGTGAGAGAGAAAGACAAGCTGTGAGTGAGAGAGAGAGAGAAAGAGAAGCTGGGAGAGAGAGAGAGAATCTCAGCGTGAGAGAAAGAGAAGCTTTGAGTGAGATAGAGAGAGAAGCAGTGAGTGAGAGAGAGAGAGAAAGAAAGAGAAGCTGTCAGTGAGAGTGAGAGAAAGAGAAGCTGTGTGTGTGTGTGTGAGAGAGAAGCTGTGTGTGTGAGAGAGAAAGAGAAGCTGTTTGTGTGAAAGAGAGAAAGAGACACTGTGTTTGTGTGAGAGAGAGAGAGAGAGAAAGAGAAGCTGTGAGTGAGTGAATGAGAGAGAAGCTGTGAGTGAGAGAGAGAAAAAGAGAACCTGTGAGTGAGAGAGAGAGAAAAAGAGAAGCTGTGCATGAGAGAGAGAGAAAGCGAAGCTGTGAGTGAGAGAGAAAGAATGAAAGAGAAGCTGTGAGTGAGAGAGAGAGAGAAAGAGAAACTGTGAGTTTGAGAGAGAGAAAGAGAAGCTGTTAGTGAGAGAGAAAGAGAGATTGAGAAGCTGTGAGTGAGAGAGAGAGAGAGAAAGAAAAAGAAACTGAGTGAGAGAGACAGAGAGAGAAAGAGAAGCTGTGTGACAGACAGAGAGAGAAAGAGAAGCTGTGAGAGTGAGAGAGAGAGAAAGAGAAGCTGTGAGTGAGAGAGAGAGAAAGAGAAGCTGTGAGTGAGAGAGAGAGAGAGCAAGAGAAGCTGTGAGTGAGAGAGAGAGAAAAAGAGAAGCTGTGAGTGAGAGAGAGAGAAGCTGTGAGTGAGAGAGAGAGAGTGAAAGATGCTGTGAGTGAGAGAGAGAGAAAGAGAAAGAGAAGGTGTAAGTGAGAGAGAGAGAGAAAGAGAAGCTGTGAATGAGTGTGAGAGAGATTGAAAGAGAAGCTGTGATTGAGAGAGAGAGAGAAGCTGTGAGTGAGAGAGAGAGAGAAAGAGAAGCTGTGAGTGAGAGATAGATAGATAGAGAAGCTGAGAGAGAGAGAGAGAGCAAGAGAAACTGTGAGTGAGAGAGAGAGAAAGAGAAGCTGTGAGTGAGAGTGAGAGAAAGAGAAGATGTTTGTGTGTGTGTGTGAGAGAGAGAGAAGCTGTGTGTGTGTGTGAGAAAGAGAAGCTTTGTGTGTGTGAGAGAGAGAAAGAGACACTGTGTGTGAGAGAGAGAGGGAGAAAGAGAAGCTGTGAGTGAGAGAGAATGAGAAGCTGTGAGTGAGTGAGAGAGAGAGAAAGAGAAGCTGTGAGTGAGTGATAGAGAGAGAAGCTGTGAGTGAGAAAGAAAGAGAAGCTGTGAGTGAGAGAGAGAGAGAAAGAGAAGCTGTGAGTGAGAGAGAGCAAGAGAAGCTGTGAGTGAGAGTGAAAGAGAAGCTGTGAGTGAGAGAGAGAGAGAAGCTGTGAGTGAGAGAGAGAGAAAGAGAAGCTGTTAGTGAGAGAGGGAGAGAGAGAAGCTGTGAGTAAGAGAGAGAGAGAAAGAAGGAGAAGCTCTGAGTGAGAGAGAGAAAGAGAACCTGTGAGTGAGAGAAAGAGAGAGAAAGAGAAGCTGTGACTGAGAGAGAGAAAAAAGAGAAACTGTGAGTGAGAGAGAGAAGCTGTGTGAGAGAGAGAGAGAAATAGAAGCTGTGAGTGAGAGAGAGAGAGTGAAAGAGAAGCTGTCAGTGAGAGAGAGAGAAGCTGTCAGTGAGAGAGAGAGAAGGAAAGAGAAGCTGTGAGTGTATGTGTGAGAGAGAAAGCGAAGCTGTGAGTGAGAGAGAGAAAGAGATGCTGTGAGTGAGAGAGAGAGGGAGAGAAAGAGGAGCTGTGAGTGAGAGAGACAGAGAGAGAAAGAGAAAGAGAAAGAGCTGTGAGCGAGAGAGAGAGTGAAAGAGAAGCTGTGAGTGAGAGAGAGAGTGAAGCTGTGTGTGAGTGAGAGAGAGAGAGTGAAGCTGTGTGTGTGTGTGAGATTAAGAGAAGCTGTGAGTGTGTGAGAGAGAAAGAGACACTGTGTGTATGTGTGTGTGAGAGAGAGATAGAAGCTGTGAGTGAGTGAGAGAGAGAGAGTGAAAGAGAAGCTGTGAGTGAGGGAGAGAGAAAGAGAAGCTGTGCGTGAGAGAGAGAGAGAGAAAGAAAAGCTGTTAGTGAGAGAGAGAAAGAGAAGCTGTGAGTGTGAGAGAGAGAGAAAGAGAAGCTGTGAGTGAGTGAGAGAGAGAGAAGCTGTGAGTGATAGGAGAGAGAAAGAGAAGCAGTGATTGAGTGAGAGAGAGAGAAAGAGAAGCTGTGAGTGAGAGAAAGAGAAGCTGTGTGTGAATGAGAGAGAGAGAAGCTGTGTGTTTGTGTGTGAGATTAAGAGAAGCTGTGAGTGTGTGAGAGAGAAAGAGACACTGTGTGTGTGTGTGAGAGAGAGTAGCTGTGAGTGAGTGAGAGAGAGAGAAGCTGTGAGTGAGAGAGGGAGCAAAAGAGAAGCTGTGTATGTGTGAGAGAGAGAGATGCTGTGAGTGAGTGAGAGAAAGAAAGTGAAGCTGTGAGCGAGAGATAGAGAGAGAAAGAGAAGCTGTGAGTGAGAGAGACAGAGAAAGATAAGCTGTAAGTGAGAGAGAGAGTGAAAGAGATGCTGTGAGTGAGTGAGAGAGATAGAGATAGAGATGCTGTAAGGAAGAGAGAGAGAGAAAGAGAAGCTGTGAGTGAGAGAGAAAGAGAAGCTGTCAGTGAGAGAGAGAGAGAAATAGAAGCTTTGTGTGTGTGTGTGAGAGAAAGAGATGCTGTGTGTGTGTGAGAAAAGAAGCTGTGTGTGTGTGAGATAGAAAGAGAAGCTGTGAGTGAAAGAGACAGAGAGAGAAAGAGAAGATGTGAGTGAGAGAGACAGAGAGAGAAAGACAAGCTGAGTGAGAGAGACAGAGAGAAAGAGAAGCTATGTGTGTGTGTGAGAGAGAAAGAGAAGGTGTGAGTGAGAGAGAAAGAGAAGCTGTGAGAGAGAGAGAAAGAGAAGCTGTGAGTGAGAGAGAAGCAGTGAGTGAGAGAGAGAGAGAAGCTGTGAGTGAGAGAGAGAAAGACAAGTTGTGAGTGAGAGAGAAAGAGAGATTAGCTGTGAGTGAGAGAGAGAAAAAGAGAAGATGTGAGTGAGAGAGAGAGAAGCTGTGAGTGAGAGAGAGAGAGTGAAAGATGCTGTGAGTTTGAGTGAGAGAAAGAGAAAGAGAAGGTTTAAGTGTGTGTGAGAGAGAAAGAGAAGGTGTGAATGAGTGTGAGAGAGATTGAAAGAGAAGCTGTGATTGAGAGAGAGAGAGAAGCTGTGAGTGAGAGAGAGAAAGAAAGAGAAGCTTAGAGTGAGAGAGAGATAGAAAGAGAAGCTGTGTGAGAGAGAGAGCAAGAGAAACTGTGAGTGAGAGAGAGAGTAAAAGAGAAGCTGTGAGTGAGAGTGAGAGAAAGAGAAGATGTTTGTGTGTGTGTGTGAGAGAGAAGCTGCGTGTGCGTGAGAGAGAAAGAGAAGCAGTGTGTGTGTGAGAGAGAGAAAGAGACACTGTGTGTGTGAGAGAGGGAGAAATAGAAGCTGTGAGTGAGAGAGAAAGAGAAGCTGTGAGTGAGTGAGAGAGAGAGAAAGAAAGAGAAGCTGTGAGTGAGTGAGAGAGAGAGAAGCTGTGAGAGGGAGAGAAAGAGAAGCTGTGAGTGAGTGAGAGAGAGAAAGAGAAACTGTGAGTGAGAGAGAGAGCAAGAGAAGCTGTGAGTGAGAGTGAAAGAGAAGCTGTGAGTGAGAGAGAGAGAGAAGCTGTGAGTGAGAGAGAGAGAGAAAGAGAAGCTGTTAGTGAGAGAGGGAGAGAGAGAAGCTGTGTGTAAGAGAGAGAGAGAAAGAAAGAGAAGCTGTGAGTGAGAGAGAGAAAGAGAACCTGTGAGTGAGAGAAAGAGAGAGAGAAAGAGAAGCTGTGACTGAGAGAGAGAAAAAAGAGAAACTGTGAGTGAGAGAGAGAAGCTGTGAGTGAGAGAGAGAGAGAGAAATAGAAGCTGTGAGTGAGAGAGAGAGTGAAAGAGAAGCTGTCAGTGAGAGAGAGAGAGAAGCTGTCAGTGAGAGAGAGAGAAAGAAAGAGAAGCTCTGAGTGTGTCTGTGAGAGAGAAAGAGAAGCTGTGAGTCGGAGAGAGAAAGAGAAGCTGTGAGTGAGAGAGAGAGGGAGAGAAAGAGGAGCTGTGAGTGAGAGAGACAGAGAGAGAAAGAGAAGCTGTGAGTGAGAGAGAGAGAGAAGCTGTATGTGAGTGAGAGAGAGAGAGTAAAGCTCTGTGTGTGTGTGTGAGATTAAGAGAAGCTGTGAGTGTGTGAGAGAGAAAGAGATACTGTGTGTATGTGTGTGTGAGAGAGAGTAATAGAAGCTGTGAGTGAGAGAGAGGGAGTGAAAGAGAAGCTGTGAGTGAGAGAGAGAGAAAGAGAAGCTGTGCGTGAGAGAGAGAGAGAAAGAGAAGCTGTTAGTGAGAGAGAGAGAGAGAAAGAGAGAAAGAGAAGCTGTGAGTGAGTGAGAGAGAGAGAAAGAGAAGCTGTGAGTGAGTGAGAGAGAAGCTGTGAGTGATAGGAGAGAGAAAGAGAAGCAGTGATTGAGTGAGAGAGAGAGAAAGAGAAGCTGTGAGTGAGAGAGAGAAAGAGAAGCTGTGTGTGAATGAGAGAGAGAGAGAAGCTTTGTATTTGTGTGTGAGATTAAGAGAAGCTGTGAGTGTGTAAGAGAGAAAGAGACACTGTGTGTGTGTGTGTGAGAGAGAGAGAGTAGCTGTGAGTGAGTGAGAGAGAGAGAAGCTGTGAGTGAGAGAGGGAGCAAAAGAGAAGCTGTGTATGTGAGAGAGAGAGAGATGCTGTGAGTGAGTGAGAGAAAGAAAGTGAAGATGTGAGCGAGAGAGACAGAGAGAGAAAGAGAAGCTGTTAGTGAGAGAGACAGAGAAAGATAAGCTGTGAGTGAGAGAGACAGAGAGAGAAAGAGAAGCTGTGAGTGAGAGAGACAGAGAGAGAAAGAGAAGCTGTGAGTTAGAGAGAGAGAGAGAAAGATAAGCTGTGAGTGAGAGAGAGTGAAAGAGATGCTGTGAGCGAGAAAGAGAAAGAGATAGAGAAGCTGTAAGTAAGAGAGAGAGAGAGAAAGAGAAGCTGTGAGTGAGAGAGAAGCTGTGAGTGAGAGAGAGAGAGAAGCTGTGAGTGAGAGAGAGAAAGACAAGCTGTGAGTGAGAGAGAAAGAGAGATCAGCTGTGAGTGAGAGAGAGAGAAAGAGAAGCTGTGAGTGAGTGAGAGAGAGAGAGAGAAGCTGTGTGTGTGTGAGAGAGAAGAAGTAGCTGTGAGAGAGAGAGAGCAAGAGAAACTGTGAGTGAGAGTGAAAGAGAAGTTGTGAGTGAGAGAGAGAGACAGAAGCTGAGAGTGAGAGAGAGAGAGAAAGAGAAGCTGTTAGTGAGAGAGGGAGAGAGAGAAGCTGTGAGTAAGAGAGAGAGAGAAAGAAAGAGAAGCTGTGAGTGAGAGAGAGAAAGAGAACCTGTGAGTGAGAGAAAGAGAGAGAGAAAGAGAAGCTGTGAGTGAGAGAAAAAAAGAGAAACTGTGAGTGAGAGAGATAAGCTGTGTGTGAGAAAGAGAGAAATAGAAGCTGTTAGTGAGAGAGAGAGAGTGAAAGAGAAGCTGTGAGTGAGAGAGAGAAAGAGAAGCTGTGAGTGAGAGAGAGAGGGAGAGAAAGAGGAGCTGTGAGTGAGAGAGACAGAGAGAGAAAGAAAGAGAAAGAGCTGTGAGTGAGAGAGAGAGTGAAAGAGAAGCCTTGAGTGAGAGAGAGAGAAGCTGTGTGTGAGTGAGAGAGACAGAGTGAAGCTGTGTGTGTGAGAGTGATTAAGAGAAGCTGTGAGTGTGTGAGAGAGAAAAAAACACTGTGTGTATGTGTGAGAGAGAGAGTAATAGAAGCTGTGAGTTAGAGAGAGAGAGAGTGAAAGAGAAGCTGTGAGTGAGACAGAGAGAAAGAGAAGCTGCACGTGAGAGAGAGAGAAAGAGAAGCTGTTAGTGAGAGAGAGAGAAAGAGCTGTGAGTGAGTGAGAGAGAGAGAAAGAGAAGCTGTGAGTGAGAGAGAGAGAGAGAAGCTGTCAGTGATAGGAGAGTGAAAGAGATGCAGTGATTGAGTGAGAGAGAGAGAAAGAGAAGCTGTGAGTGAGAGAGAGAAAGAGAAGCTGTGTGTGAGTGAGAGAGAGAGAGAAGCTGTGTGTTTGTGTGTGAGATTAAGAGAAGCTGTGAGTTTGTGAGAGAGAAAGAGACACTGTGTGTGTGTGTGTGAGAGAGAGAGAGTAGCTGTGAGTGAGTGTGTGAGAGAGAGAAGCTGTGAGTGAGAGAGGGAGCAAAAGAGAAGCTATGTATGTGTGAGAGAGAGAGAGATGCTGGGAGTGAGAGAGAGAAAGAAAGTGAAGCTGTGAGCGAGAGAGGCAGAGACAGAAAGTTAAGCTGTGAGTGAGAGAGACAGAGAAAGATAAGCTGTGAGTGAGAGAGAGAGAGAAAGAGAAGCTGTGAGTGAGAGAGACAGAGAGAGAAAGAGAAGTTGTGAGTTAGAGAGAGAGAGAGAAAGATAAGCTGTGAGTGAGAGAGAGAGTGAAAGAGATGCTGTGAGTGAGAGAGAGAGAGATAGAGAAGCTGTAAGTAAGAGAGAGAGAGAGAAAAAGAAGCTGTGAGTGAGAGAGAAAGGAAGAGAAGCTGTGAGTGAGAGAGAGAAAGAGAAGCTGTCAGTGAGAGAGAGAGAGAAAGAGAAGCTGTGTGTGTGAGAGAGAAAGAGATACTGTGTGTGTGTGAGAAAAGAAGCTGTGTG
This sequence comes from Bradypodion ventrale, assembly GCA_035047345.1. Taxonomy (NCBI): domain Eukaryota; kingdom Metazoa; phylum Chordata; class Lepidosauria; order Squamata; family Chamaeleonidae; genus Bradypodion; species Bradypodion ventrale. Next base: position 213,548,538 of record JAWDJE010000001.1, read on the forward strand.
TGTGTGAGATAGAAAGAGAAGAAGTGAGTGAAAGAGACAGAGAGAGAAAGAGAAGATGTGAGTGAGAGAGACAGAGAGAGAAAGACAAGCTGAGTGAGACAGACAGAGAGAAAGAGAAGCTGTGTGTGTGTGAGAGAAATAGAAGCTGTGAGTGAGAGAGTAGGAGAAGCTGTGAGTGAGAGAGAGAGAGAGAGAAAGAGAAGCTGTGAGTGAGAGTGAGAGAAACCGAAGATGTTTGTGTGTGTGTGTGAGAGAGAGAAGCTGTGTGTGTGAGACAGAAAAAGAGTAGCTGTGTGTGTGTGTGTGAGAGAGAAAGAGAACCTGTGAGTGAGAGAGAAAGAGAAGCTGTGAGTGAGTGTGAGAGAGAAATAGAAGCTGTGAGTGAGTAAGCGAGAGAGAAGCTGTGAGAGAGAGAGAAAGAGAAAGAGAAGCTGTGAGTGAGAGAAAGAGAATGAGAAGCTGTGAGTGAGAGAGAAAGAGAAGCTGTGAGAGAGAGAGAGAAGCTGTGAGTGAGAGAGAGAGAGAAAGAGAAGCTGTTAGTGAGAGAGAGAGAAGCTGTGAGTAAGAGAGAGAAAGAAAGAAAAAGAAGCTGTGAGTGTGTGTGTGTGAGAGAAAGAGAAGCTGTGAGTGAGAGAGAGAAAGAGAAGCTGTGAGAGAGAGAGAGAGAGAGAGAAGCTGTGAGTGAGAGAGAGAGAAAAAGAGAAACTATGAGTGAGAGAGAGAAGCTGTGAGTGAGTGAGAGAGAGAAATAGAAGCTGTGAGTGAGAGAGAGAGAGTGAAAGAGAAGCTGTCTGTGAGAGAGAGAGAGAGAAGCTGTCAGTGAAAGAGAGAGAAAGAAAGAGAAGGTGTGAGTGTGTGTGTGAGAGAAAGAGAAGCTGTGAGTGAGAGAGAGAAAGAGAAGCTGTGAGTGAGAGAGGGAGAGGAAGAGAAGCTGTGTGTGTGTGAGAGAGAAAGAGAACCTGTGAGTGAGAGAGAAAGAGAAGCTGTGAGTGAGTGTGAGAGAGAAATAGAAGCTGTGAGTGAGTAAGCGAGAGAGAAGCTGTGAGAGAGAGAGAAAGAGAAAGAGAAGCTGTGAGTGAGAGAAAGAGAAAGAGAAGCTGTGAGTGAGAGAGAAAGAGAAGCTGTGAGAGAGAGAGAGAAGCTGTGAGTGAGAGAGAGAGAGAAAGAGAAGCTGTTAGTGAGAGAGAGAGAGAAGCTGTGAGTAAGAGAGAGAAAGAAAGAAAAAGAAGCTGTGAGTGTGTGTGTGAAAGAGAAAGAGAAGCTGTGAGTGAGAGAGAGAAAGAGAAGCTGTGAGTGAGAGAGAGAGAGAGAGAAGCTGTGAGTGAGAGAGAGAGAAAAAGAGAAACTGTGAGTGAGAGAGAGAAGCTGTGAGTGAGTGAGAGAGAGAAATAGAAGCTGTGAGTGAGAGAGAGAGAGTGAAAGAGAAGCTGTCAGTGAGAGAGAGAGAGAAGCTGTCAGTGAGAGAGAGAGAAAGAAAGAGAAGGTGTGAGTGTGTGTGTGAGAGAAAGAGAAGCTGTGAGTGAGAGAGAGAAAAAAAGAGAAACTGTGAGTGAGAGAGAGAAGCTCTGAGTGAGAGAGAGAGAGAGAAATAGAAGCTGTGAGTGAGAGAGCGAGAAAGAAAGAGAAGCTGTCAGTGAGAGAGAGAGTAGCTGTGAGTTAGTGAGAGAGAGAGAAGTTGTGAGTGAGAGAGGGAGCAAAAGAGAAGCTGTGTATGTGTGAGAGAGAGAGATGCTGTGAGTGAGTGAGAGAAAGAAAGTGAAGCTGTGAGCGAGAGAGACAGAGAGAGAAAGAGAAGCTGTGAGTGAGAGAAACAGAGAAAAATAAGCTGTGAGTGAGAGAGAGAGAGAAAGAGAAGCTGTGAGTGAGAGAGACAGAGAGAGAAAGAGAAGCTGTGAGTGAGAGAGAGAGAGAGAGAAAGATAAGCTGTGAGTGAGAGAGAGATTGAAAGAGATGCTGTGAGTGAGAGAGGGAGAAAGAGATAGAGAAGCTTTAAGTAAGAGAGAGAGAGAAAGAGAAGCTGTGAGTGAGAGAGAGAAAAAAAGAGAAACTGTGAGTGAGAGAGAGAAGCTGTGAGTGAGAGAGAGAGAGAGAAATAGAAGCTATGAGTGAGAGAGAGAGAGTGAAAGAGAAGCTGTCAGTGAGAGAGAGAGAGAAGCTGCCAGTGAGAGAGAGAGAGAGAAGCTGTCAGTGATAGGAGAGTGAAAGAGATGCAGTGATTGAGTGAGAGAGAGAGAAAGAGAAGCTGTGAGTGAGAGAGAGAAAGAGAAGCTGTGTGTGAGTGAGAGAGAGAGAGAGAAGCTGTGTGTTTGTGTGTGAGATTAAGAGAAGCTGTGAGTTTGTGAGAGAGAAAGAGACACTGTGTGTGAGTGTGAGAGAGAGAGTAGCTGTGAGTGAGTGAGAGAGAGAGAGAAGCTGTGAGTGAGAGAGGGAGCAAAAGAGAAGCTATGTATGTGTGAGAGAGAGAGAGATGCTGGGAGTGAGAGAGAGAAAGAAAGTGAAGCTGTGAGCGAGAGAGACAGAGAGAGAAAGAGAAGCTGTGAGTGAGAGAAACAGAGAAAAATAAGCTGTGAGTGAGAGAGAGAGAGAAAGAGAAGCTGTGAGTGAGAGAGACAGAGAGAGAAAGAGAAGCTGTGAGTGAGAGAGAGAGAGAGAGAAAGATAAACTGTGAGTGAGAGAGAGATTGAAAGAGATGCTGTGAGTGAGAGAGGGAGAAAGAGATAGAGAAGCTTTAAGTAAGAGAGAGAGAGAAAGAGAAGCTGTGAGTGAGAGAGAGAAAAAAAGAGAAACTGTGAGTGAGAGAGAGAAGCTGTGAGTGAGAGAGAGAGAGAGAAATAGAAGCTATGAGTGAGAGAGAGAGAGTGAAAGAGAAGCTGTCAGTGAGAGAGAGAGAGAAGCTGCCAGTGAGAGAGAGAGAGAGAAGCTGTCAGTGATAGGAGAGTGAAAGAGATGCAGTGATTGAGTGAGAGAGAGAGAAAGAGAAGCTGTGAGTGAGAGAGAGAAAGAGAAGCTGTGTGTGAGTGAGAGAGAGAGAGAGAAGCTGTGTGTTTGTGTGTGAGATTAAGAGAAGCTGTGAGTTTGTGAGAGAGAAAGAGACACTGTGTGTGTGTGTGTGAGAGAGAGAGTAGCTGTGAGTGAGTGAGAGAGAGAGAGAAGCTGTGAGTGAGAGAGGGAGCAAAAGAGAAGCTATGTATGTGTGAGAGAGAGAGAGATGCTGGGAGTGAGAGAGAGAAAGAAAGTGAAGCTGTGAGCGAGAGAGGCAGAGAGAGAAAGTTAAGCTGTGAGTGAGAGAGACAGAGAAAGATAAGCTGTGAGTGAGAGAGAGAGAGAGAGAAAGAGAAGCTGTGAGTGAGAGAGACAGAGAGAGAAAGAGAAGTTGTGAGTTAGAGAGAGAGAGAAAGATAAGCTGTGAGTGAGAGAGAGAGAGAAAGATAAGCTGTGAGTGAGAGAGAGTGAAAGAGATGCTGTGAGCGAGAAAGAGAAAGAGATAGAGAAGCTGTAAGTAAGAGAGAGAGAGAGAAAGAGAAGCTGTGAGTGAGAGAGAAGCTGTGAGTGAGAGAGAGAGAGAAGCTGTGAGTGAGAGAGAGAAAGACAAGCTGTGAGTGAGAGAGAAAGAGAGATCAGCTGTGAGTGAGAGAGAGAGAAAGAGAAGCTGTGAGTGAGTGAGAGAGAGAGAGAGAAGCTGTGTGTGTGTGAGAGAGAAGAAGTAGCTGTGAGAGAGAGAGAGCAAGAGAAACTGTGAGTGAGAGTGAAAGAGAAGTTGTGAGTGAGAGAGAGAGACAGAAGCTGAGAGTGAGAGAGAGAGAGAAAGAGAAGCTGTTAGTGAGAGAGGGAGAGAGAGAAGCTGTGAGTAAGAGAGAGAGAGAAAGAAAGAGAAGCTGTGAGTGAGAGAGAGAAAGAGAACCTGTGAGTGAGAGAAAGAGAGAGAGAAAGAGAAGCTGTGAGTGAGAGAAAAAAAGAGAAACTGTGAGTGAGAGAGATAAGCTGTGTGTGAGAAAGAGAGAAATAGAAGCTGTTAGTGAGAGAGAGAGAGTGAAAGAGAAGCTGTGAGTGAGAGAGAGAAAGAGAAGCTGTGAGTGAGAGAGAGAGGGAGAGAAAGAGGAGCTGTGAGTGAGAGAGACAGAGAGAGAAAGAAAGAGAAAGAGCTGTGAGTGAGAGAGAGAGTGAAAGAGAAGCCTTGAGTGAGAGAGAGAAGCTGTGTGTGAGTGAGAGAGACAGAGTGAAGCTGTGTGTGTGAGAGTGATTAAGAGAAGCTGTGAGTGTGTGAGAGAGAAAAAAACACTGTGTGTATGTGTGTGAGAGAGAGTAATAGAAGCTGTGAGTTAGAGAGAGAGAGAGTGAAAGAGAAGCTGTGAGTGAGACAGAGAGAAAGAGAAGCTGCACGTGAGAGAGAGAGAAAGAGAAGCTGTTAGTGAGAGAGAGAGAAAGAGCTGTGAGTGAGTGAGAGAGAGAGAAAGAGAAGCTGTGAGTGAGAGAGAGAGAGAGAAGCTGTCAGTGATAGGAGAGTGAAAGAGATGCAGTGATTGAGTGAGAGAGAGAGAAAGAGAAGCTGTGAGTGAGAGAGAGAAAGAGAAGCTGTGTGTGAGTGAGAGAGAGAGAGAGAAGCTGTGTGTTTGTGTGTGAGATTAAGAGAAGCTGTGAGTTTGTGAGAGAGAAAGAGACACTGTGTGTGTGTGTGTGAGAGAGAGAGAGTAGCTGTGAGTGAGTGTGTGAGAGAGAGAAGCTGTGAGTGAGAGAGGGAGCAAAAGAGAAGCTATGTATGTGTGAGAGAGAGAGAGATGCTGGGAGTGAGAGAGAGAAAGAAAGTGAAGCTGTGAGCGAGAGAGGCAGAGACAGAAAGTTAAGCTGTGAGTGAGAGAGACAGAGAAAGATAAGCTGTGAGTGAGAGAGAGAGAGAGAAAGAGAAGCTGTGAGTGAGAGAGACAGAGAGAGAAAGAGAAGTTGTGAGTTAGAGAGAGAGAGAGAAAGATAAGCTGTGAGTGAGAGAGAGAGTGAAAGAGATGCTGTGAGTGAGAGAGAGAGAGATAGAGAAGCTGTAAGTAAGAGAGAGAGAGAGAAAAAGAAGCTGTGAGTGAGAGAGAAAGGAAGAGAAGCTGTGAGTGAGAGAGAGAAAGAGAAGCTGTCAGTGAGAGAGAGAGAGAAAGAGAAGCTGTGTGTGTGAGAGAGAAAGAGATACTGTGTGTGTGTGAGAAAAGAAGCTGTGTGTGTGTGAGATAGAAAGAGAAGAAGTGAGTGAAAGAGACAGAGAGAGAAAGAGAAGATGTGAGTGAGAGAGACAGAGAGAGAAAGACAAGCTGAGTGAGACAGACAGAGAGAAAGAGAAGCTGTGTGTGTGTGAGAGAAATAGAAGCTGTGAGTGAGAGAGTAGGAGAAGCTGTGAGTGAGAGAGAGAGAGAGAGAAAGAGAAGCTGTGAGTGAGAGTGAGAGAAAGCGAAGATGTTTGTGTGTGTGTGAGAGAGAGAGAAGCTGTGTGTGTGAGACAGAAAAAGAGTAGCTGTGTGTGTGTGTGTGAGAGAGAAAGAGAACCTGTGAGTGAGAGAGAAAGAGAAGCTGTGAGTGAGTGTGAGAGAGAAATAGAAGCTGTGAGTGAGTAAGCGAGAGAGAAGCTGTGAGAGAGAGAGAAAGAGAAAGAGAAGCTGTGAGTGAGAGAAAGAGAAAGAGAAGCTGTGAGTGAGAGAGAAAGAGAAGCTGTGAGAGAGAGAGAGAAGCTGTGAGTGAGAGAGAGAGAGAAAGAGAAGCTGTTAGTGAGAGAGAGAAGCTGTGAGTAAGAGAGAGAAAGAAAGAAAAAGAAGCTGTGAGTGTGTGTGTGTGAGAGAAAGAGAAGCTGTGAGTGAGAGAGAGAAAGAGAAGCTGTGAGAGAGAGAGAGAGAGAGAGAGAAGCTGTGAGTGAGAGAGAGAGAAAAAGAGAAACTATGAGTGAGAGAGAGAAGCTGTGAGTGAGTGAGAGAGAGAAATAGAAGCTGTGAGTGAGAGAGAGAGAGTGAAAGAGAAGCTGTCAGTGAGAGAGAGAGAGAGAAGCTGTCAGTGAAAGAGAGAGAAAGAAAGAGAAGGTGTGAGTGTGTGTGTGAGAGAAAGAGAAGCTGTGAGTGAGAGAGAGAAAGAGAAGCTGTGAGTGAGAGAGGGAGAGGAAGAGAAGCTGTGTGTGTGTGAGAGAGAAAGAGAACCTGTGAGTGAGAGAGAAAGAGAAGCTGTGAGTGAGTGTGAGAGAGAAATAGAAGCTGTGAGTGAGTAAGCGAGAGAGAAGCTGTGAGAGAGAGAGAAAGAGAAAGAGAAGCTGTGAGTGAGAGAAAGAGAAAGAGAAGCTGTGAGTGAGAGAGAAAGAGAAGCTGTGAGAGAGAGAGAGAAGCTGTGAGTGAGAGAGAGAGAGAAAGAGAAGCTGTTAGTGAGAGAGAGAGAGAAGCTGTGAGTAAGAGAGAGAAAGAAAGAAAAAGAAGCTGTGAGTGTGTGTGTGAAAGAGAAAGAGAAGCTGTGAGTGAGAGAGAGAAAGAGAAGCTGTGAGTGAGAGAGAGAGAGAGAGAAGCTGTGAGTGAGAGAGAGAGAAAAAGAGAAACTGTGAGTGAGAGAGAGAAGCTGTGAGTGAGTGAGAGAGAGAAATAGAAGCTGTGAGTGAGAGAGAGAGAGTGAAAGAGAAGCTGTCAGTGAGAGAGAGAGAGAAGCTGTCAGTGAGAGAGAGAGAAAGAAAGAGAAGGTGTGAGTGTGTGTGTGAGAGAAAGAGAAGCTGTGAGTGAGAGAGAGAAAAAAAGAGAAACTGTGAGTGAGAGAGAGAAGCTCTGAGTGAGAGAGAGAGAGAGAAATAGAAGCTGTGAGTGAGAGAGCGAGAGTGAAAGAGAAGCTGTCAGTGAGAGAGAGAGTAGCTGTGAGTTAGTGAGAGAGAGAGAAGTTGTGAGTGAGAGAGGGAGCAAAAGAGAAGCTGTGTATGTGTGAGAGAGAGAGATGCTGTGAGTGAGTGAGAGAAAGAAAGTGAAGCTGTGAGCGAGAGAGACAGAGAGAGAAAGAGAAGCTGTGAGTGAGAGAAACAGAGAAAAATAAGCTGTGAGTGAGAGAGAGAGAGAAAGAGAAGCTGTGAGTGAGAGAGACAGAGAGAGAAAGAGAAGCTGTGAGTGAGAGAGAGAGAGAGAGAAAGATAAGCTGTGAGTGAGAGAGAGATTGAAAGAGATGCTGTGAGTGAGAGAGGGAGAAAGAGATAGAGAAGCTTTAAGTAAGAGAGAGAGAGAAAGAGAAGCTGTGAGTGAGAGAGAGAAAAAAAGAGAAACTGTGAGTGAGAGAGAGAAGCTGTGAGTGAGAGAGAGAGAGAGAAATAGAAGCTATGAGTGAGAGAGAGAGAGTGAAAGAGAAGCTGTCAGTGAGAGAGAGAGAGAAGCTGCCAGTGAGAGAGAGAGAGAGAAGCTGTCAGTGATAGGAGAGTGAAAGAGATGCAGTGATTGAGTGAGAGAGAGAGAAAGAGAAGCTGTGAGTGAGAGAGAGAAAGAGAAGCTGTGTGTGAGTGAGAGAGAGAGAGAGAAGCTGTGTGTTTGTGTGTGAGATTAAGAGAAGCTGTGAGTTTGTGAGAGAGAAAGAGACACTGTGTGTGAGTGTGAGAGAGAGAGAGTAGCTGTGAGTGAGTGAGAGAGAGAGAGAAGCTGTGAGTGAGAGAGGGAGCAAAAGAGAAGCTATGTATGTGTGAGAGAGAGAGAGATGCTGGGAGTGAGAGAGAGAAAGAAAGTGAAGCTGTGAGCGAGAGAGACAGAGAGAGAAAGAGAAGCTGTGAGTGAGAGAAACAGAGAAAAATAAGCTGTGAGTGAGAGAGAGAGAGAAAGAGAAGCTGTGAGTGAGAGAGACAGAGAGAGAAAGAGAAGCTGTGAGTGAGAGAGAGAGAGAGAGAAAGATAAACTGTGAGTGAGAGAGAGATTGAAAGAGATGCTGTGAGTGAGAGAGGGAGAAAGAGATAGAGAAGCTTTAAGTAAGAGAGAGAGAGAAAGAGAAGCTGTGAGTGAGAGAGAGAAAAAAAGAGAAACTGTGAGTGAGAGAGAGAAGCTGTGAGTGAGAGAGAGAGAGAGAAATAGAAGCTATGAGTGAGAGAGAGAGAGTGAAAGAGAAGCTGTCAGTGAGAGAGAGAGAGAAGCTGCCAGTGAGAGAGAGAGAGAGAAGCTGTCAGTGATAGGAGAGTGAAAGAGATGCAGTGATTGAGTGAGAGAGAGAGAAAGAGAAGCTGTGAGTGAGAGAGAGAAAGAGAAGCTGTGTGTGAGTGAGAGAGAGAGAGAGAAGCTGTGTGTTTGTGTGTGAGATTAAGAGAAGCTGTGAGTTTGTGAGAGAGAAAGAGACACTGTGTGTGTGTGTGAGAGAGAGAGTAGCTGTGAGTGAGTGAGAGAGAGAGAGAAGCTGTGAGTGAGAGAGGGAGCAAAAGAGAAGCTATGTATGTGTGAGAGAGAGAGAGATGCTGGGAGTGAGAGAGAGAAAGAAAGTGAAGCTGTGAGCGAGAGAGGCAGAGAGAGAAAGTTAAGCTGTGAGTGAGAGAGACAGAGAAAGATAAGCTGTGAGTGAGAGAGAGAGAGAGAGAAAGAGAAGCTGTGAGTGAGAGAGACAGAGAGAGAAAGAGAAGTTGTGAGTTAGAGAGAGAGAGAAAGATAAGCTGTGAGTGAGAGAGAGAGTGAAAGAGATGCTGTGAGTGAGAGAGAGAGAGATAGAGAAGCTGTAAGTAAGAGAGAGAGAGAAAGAGAAGCTGTGAGTGAGAGAGAAAGGAAGAGAAGCTGTGAGTGAGAGAGAGAAAGAGAAGCTGTCAGTGAGAGAGAGAGAGAAAGAGAAGCTGTGTGTGTGAGAGAGAAAGAGATACTGTGTGTGTGTGAGAAAAGAAGCTGTGTGTGTGTGAGATAGAAAGAGAAGAAGTGAGTGAAAGAGACAGAGAGAGAAAGAGAAGATGTGAGTGAGAGAGACAGAGAGAGAAAGACAAGCTGAGTGAGAGAGACAGAGAGAAAGAGAAGCTGTGTGTGTGTGAGAGAAAGAGAAGCTGTGAGTGAGAGAGTAAGAGAAGCTGTGAGTGAGAGAGAGAGAGAAAGAGAAGCTGTGAGTGAGAGTGAGAGAAAGCGAAGATGTTTGTGTGTGTGTGTGTGAGAGAGAAGCTGTGTGTGTGAGACAGAAAAAGAGTAGCTGTGTGTGTGTGTTTGAGAGAGAAAAAGAGAACCTGTGAGTGAGAGAGAAAGAGAAGCTGTGAGTGAGTGTGAGAGAGAAATAGAAGCTGTGAGTGAGTAAGCGAGAGAGAAGCTGTGAGAGAGAGAGAAAGAGAAAGAGAAGCTGTGAGTGAGAGAAAGAGAAAGAGAAGCTGTGAGTGAGAGAGAAAGAGAAGCTGTGAGAGAGAGAGAAGCTGTGAGTGAGAGAGAGAGAGAGAAAGAGAAGCTGTTAGTGAGAGAGAGAGAAGCTGTGAGTAAGAGAGAGAAAGAAAGAAAAAGAAGCTGTGAGTGTGTGTGTGTGAGAGAAAGAGAAGCTGTGAGTGAGAGAGAGAAAGAGAAGCTGTGAGTGAGAGAGAGAGAGAGAGTAGCTGTGAGTTAGTGAGAGAGAGAGAAGTTGTGAGTGAGAGAGGGAGCAAAAGAGAAGCTGTGTATGTGTGAGAGAGAGAGATGCTGTGAGTGAGTGAGAGAAAGAAAGTGAAGCTGTGAGCGAGAGAGACAGAGAGAGAAAGAGAAGCTGTGAGTGAGAGAAACAGAGAAAAATAAGCTGTGAGTGAGAGAGAGAGAGAAAGAGAAGCTGTGAGTGAGAGAGACAGAGAGAGAAAGAGAAGCTGTGAGTGAGAGCGAGAGAGAGAGAAAGATAAGCTGTGAGTGAGAGAGAGATTGAAAGAGATGCTGTGAGTGAGAGAGGGAGAAAGAGATAGAGAAGCTTTAAGTAAGAGAGAGAGAGAAAGAGAAGCTGTGAGTGAGAGAGAGAAAAAAAGAGAAACTGTGAGTGAGAGAGAGAAGCTGTGAGTGAGAGAGAGAGAGAGAAATAGAAGCTATGAGTGAGAGAGAGAGTGAAAGAGAAGCTGTCAGTGAGAGAGAGAGAGAAGCTGCCAGTGAGAGAGAGAGAGAGAGAAGCTGTCAGTGATAGGAGAGTGAAAGAGATGCAGTGATTGAGTGAGAGAGAGAGAAAGAGAAGCTGTGAGTGAGAGAGAGAAAGAGAAGCTGTGTGTGAGTGAGAGAGAGAGAGAGAAGCTGTGTGTTTGTGTGTGAGATTAAGAGAAGCTGTGAGTTTGTGAGAGAGAAAGAGACACTGTGTGTGTGTGTGTGAGAGAGAGAGTAGCTGTGAGTGAGTGAGAGAGAGAGAGAAGCTGTGAGTGAGAGAGGGAGCAAAAGAGAAGCTATGTATGTGTGAGAGAGAGAGAGATGCTGGGAGTGAGAGAGAGAAAGAAAGTGAAGCTGTGAGTGAGAGAGGCAGAGAGAGAAAGTTAAGCTGTGAGTGAGAGAGACAGAGAAAGATAAGCTGTGAGTGAGAGAGAGAGAGAGAGAAAGAGAAGCTGTGAGTGAGAGAGACAGAGAGAGAAAGAGAAGTTGTGAGTTAGAGAGAGAGAGAAAGATAAGCTGTGAGTGAGCGAGAGAGTGAAAGAGATGCTGTGAGTGAGAGAGAGAGAGATAGAGAAGCTGTAAGTAAGAGAGAGAGAGAGAAAGAGAAGCTGTGAGTGAGAGAGAAAGGAAGAGAAGCTGTGAGTGAGAGAGAGAAAGAGAAGCTGTCAGTGAGAGAGAGAGAGAAAGAGAAGCTGTATGTGTGAGAGAGAAAGAGATACTGTGTGTGTGTGAGAAAAGAAGCTGTGTGTGTGTGAGATAGAATGAGAAGAAGTGAGTGAAAGAGACAGAGAGAGAAAGAGAAGATGTGAGTGAGAGAGACAGAGAGAGAAAGACAAGCTGAGTGAGAGAGACAGAGAGAAAGAGAAGCTGTGTGTGTGTGAGAGAAAGAGAAGCTGTGAGTGAGAGAGTAAGAGAAGCTGTGAGTGAGAGAGAGAGAAAGAGAAGCTGTGAGTGAGAGTGAGAGAAAGCGAAGATGTTTGTGTGTGTGTGTGTGAGAGAGAAGCTGTGTGTGTGAGACAGAAAAAGAGTAGCTGTGTGTGTGTGTTTGAGAGAGAGAAAGAGAACCTGTGAGTGAGAGAGAAAGAGAAGCTGTGAGTGAGTGTGAGAGAGAAATAGAAGCTGTGAGTGAGTAAGCGAGAGAGAAGCTGTGAGAGAGAGAGAAAGAGAAAGAGAAGCTGTGAGTGAGAGAGACAGAGAGAGAAAGAGAAGCTGTGAGTGAGAGAGAGAGAGAGAGAAAGATAAACTGTGAGTGAGAGAGAGATTGAAAGAGATGCTGTGAGTGAGAGAGGGAGAAAGAGATAGAGAAGCTTTAAGTAAGAGAGAGAGAGAAAGAGAAGCTGTGAGTGAGAGAGAGAAAAAAAGAGAAACTGTGAGTGAGAGAGAGAAGCTGTGAGTGAGAGAGAGAGAGAGAAATAGAAGCTATGAGTGAGAGAGAGAGAGTGAAAGAGAAGCTGTCAGTGAGAGAGAGAGAGAAGCTGCCAGTGAGAGAGAGAGAGAGAAGCTGTCAGTGATAGGAGAGTGAAAGAGATGCAGTGATTGAGTGAGAGAGAGAGAAAGAGAAGCTGTGAGTGAGAGAGAGAAAGAGAAGCTGTGTGTGAGTGAGAGAGAGAGAGAGAAGCTGTGTGTTTGTGTGTGAGATTAAGAGAAGCTGTGAGTTTGTGAGAGAGAAAGAGACACTGTGTGTGTGTGTGAGAGAGAGAGTAGCTGTGAGTGAGTGAGAGAGAGAGAGAAGCTGTGAGTGAGAGAGGGAGCAAAAGAGAAGCTATGTATGTGTGAGAGAGAGAGAGATGCTGGGAGTGAGAGAGAGAAAGAAAGTGAAGCTGTGAGCGAGAGAGGCAGAGAGAGAAAGTTAAGCTGTGAGTGAGAGAGACAGAGAAAGATAAGCTGTGAGTGAGAGAGAGAGAGAGAGAAAGAGAAGCTGTGAGTGAGAGAGACAGAGAGAGAAAGAGAAGTTGTGAGTTAGAGAGAGAGAGAAAGATAAGCTGTGAGTGAGAGAGAGAGTGAAAGAGATGCTGTGAGTGAGAGAGAGAGAGATAGAGAAGCTGTAAGTAAGAGAGAGAGAGAGAAAGAGAAGCTGTGAGTGAGAGAGAAAGGAAGAGAAGCTGTGAGTGAGAGAGAGAAAGAGAAGCTGTCAGTGAGAGAGAGAGAGAAAGAGAAGCTGTGTGTGTGAGAGAGAAAGAGATACTGTGTGTGTGTGAGAAAAGAAGCTGTGTGTGTGTGAGATAGAAAGAGAAGAAGTGAGTGAAAGAGACAGAGAGAGAAAGAGAAGATGTGAGTGAGAGAGACAGAGAGAGAAAGACAAGCTGAGTGAGAGAGACAGAGAGAAAGAGAAGCTGTGTGTGTGTGAGAGAAAGAGAAGCTGTGAGTGAGAGAGTAAGAGAAGCTGTGAGTGAGAGAGAGAGAGAAAGAGAAGCTGTGAGTGAGAGTGAGAGAAAGCGAAGATGTTTGTGTGTGTGTGTGTGAGAGAGAAGCTGTGTGTGTGAGACAGAAAAAGAGTAGCTGTGTGTGTGTGTTTGAGAGAGAAAAAGAGAACCTGTGAGTGAGAGAGAAAGAGAAGCTGTGAGTGAGTGTGAGAGAGAAATAGAAGCTGTGAGTGAGTAAGCGAGAGAGAAGCTGTGAGAGAGAGAGAAAGAGAAAGAGAAGCTGTGAGTGAGAGAAAGAGAAAGAGAAGCTGTGAGTGAGAGAGAAAGAGAAGCTGTGAGAGAGAGAGAAGCTGTGAGTGAGAGAGAGAGAGAGAAAGAGAAGCTGTTAGTGAGAGAGAGAGAAGCTGTGAGTAAGAGAGAGAAAGAAAGAAAAAGAAGCTGTGAGTGTGTGTGTGTGAGAGAAAGAGAAGCTGTGAGTGAGAGAGAGAAAGAGAAGCTGTGAGTGAGAGAGAGAGAGAGAGTAGCTGTGAGTTAGTGAGAGAGAGAGAAGTTGTGAGTGAGAGAGGGAGCAAAAGAGAAGCTGTGTATGTGTGAGAGAGAGAGATGCTGTGAGTGAGTGAGAGAAAGAAAGTGAAGCTGTGAGCGAGAGAGACAGAGAGAGAAAGAGAAGCTGTGAGTGAGAGAAACAGAGAAAAATAAGCTGTGAGTGAGAGAGAGAGAGAAAGAGAAGCTGTGAGTGAGAGAGACAGAGAGAGAAAGAGAAGCTGTGAGTGAGAGCGAGAGAGAGAGAAAGATAAGCTGTGAGTGAGAGAGAGATTGAAAGAGATGCTGTGAGTGAGAGAGGGAGAAAGAGATAGAGAAGCTTTAAGTAAGAGAGAGAGAGAAAGAGAAGCTGTGAGTGAGAGAGAGAAAAAAAGAGAAACTGTGAGTGAGAGAGAGAAGCTGTGAGTGAGAGAGAGAGAGAGAAATAGAAGCTATGAGTGAGAGAGAGAGTGAAAGAGAAGCTGTCAGTGAGAGAGAGAGAGAAGCTGCCAGTGAGAGAGAGAGAGAGAGAAGCTGTCAGTGATAGGAGAGTGAAAGAGATGCAGTGATTGAGTGAGAGAGAGAGAAAGAGAAGCTGTGAGTGAGAGAGAGAAAGAGAAGCTGTGTGTGAGTGAGAGAGAGAGAGAGAAGCTGTGTGTTTGTGTGTGAGATTAAGAGAAGCTGTGAGTTTGTGAGAGAGAAAGAGACACTGTGTGTGTGTGTGTGAGAGAGAGAGTAGCTGTGAGTGAGTGAGAGAGAGAGAGAAGCTGTGAGTGAGAGAGGGAGCAAAAGAGAAGCTATGTATGTGTGAGAGAGAGAGAGATGCTGGGAGTGAGAGAGAGAAAGAAAGTGAAGCTGTGAGTGAGAGAGGCAGAGAGAGAAAGTTAAGCTGTGAGTGAGAGAGACAGAGAAAGATAAGCTGTGAGTGAGAGAGAGAGAGAGAGAAAGAGAAGCTGTGAGTGAGAGAGACAGAGAGAGAAAGAGAAGTTGTGAGTTAGAGAGAGAGAGAAAGATAAGCTGTGAGTGAGCGAGAGAGTGAAAGAGATGCTGTGAGTGAGAGAGAGAGAGATAGAGAAGCTGTAAGTAAGAGAGAGAGAGAGAAAGAGAAGCTGTGAGTGAGAGAGAAAGGAAGAGAAGCTGTGAGTGAGAGAGAGAAAGAGAAGCTGTCAGTGAGAGAGAGAGAGAAAGAGAAGCTGTATGTGTGAGAGAGAAAGAGATACTGTGTGTGTGTGAGAAAAGAAGCTGTGTGTGTGTGAGATAGAATGAGAAGAAGTGAGTGAAAGAGACAGAGAGAGAAAGAGAAGATGTGAGTGAGAGAGACAGAGAGAGAAAGACAAGCTGAGTGAGAGAGACAGAGAGAAAGAGAAGCTGTGTGTGTGTGAGAGAAAGAGAAGCTGTGAGTGAGAGAGTAAGAGAAGCTGTGAGTGAGAGAGAGAGAAAGAGAAGCTGTGAGTGAGAGTGAGAGAAAGCGAAGATGTTTGTGTGTGTGTGTGTGAGAGAGAAGCTGTGTGTGTGAGACAGAAAAAGAGTAGCTGTGTGTGTGTGTTTGAGAGAGAGAAAGAGAACCTGTGAGTGAGAGAGAAAGAGAAGCTGTGAGTGAGTGTGAGAGAGAAATAGAAGCTGTGAGTGAGTAAGCGAGAGAGAAGCTGTGAGAGAGAGAGAAAGAGAAAGAGAAGCTGTGAGTGAGAGAAAGAGAAAGAGAAGCTGTGAGTGAGAGAGAAAGAGAAGCTGTGAGAGAGAGAGAAGCTGTGAGTGAGAGAGAGAGAGAGAAAGAGAAGCTGTGAGTGAGAGAGTAAGAGAAGCTGTGAGTGAGAGAGAGAGAGAAAGAGAAGCTGTGAGTGAGAGTGAGAGAAAGCGAAGATGTTTGTGTGTGTGTGTGTGAGAGAGAAGCTGTGTGTGTGAGACAGAAAAAGAGTAGCTGTGTGTGTGTGTTTGAGAGAGAAAAAGAGAACCTGTGAGTGAGAGAGAAAGAGAAGCTGTGAGTGAGTGTGAGAGAGAAATAGAAGCTGTGAGTGAGTAAGCGAGAGAGAAGCTGTGAGAGAGAGAGAAAGAGAAAGAGAAGCTGTGAGTGAGAGAAAGAGAAAGAGAAGCTGTGAGTGAGAGAGAAAGAGAAGCTGTGAGAGAGAGAGAAGCTGTGAGTGAGAGAGAGAGAGAGAAAGAGAAGCTGTTAGTGAGAGAGAGAGAAGCTGTGAGTAAGAGAGAGAAAGAAAGAAAAAGAAGCTGTGAGTGTGTGTGTGTGAGAGAAAGAGAAGCTGTGAGTGAGAGAGAGAAAGAGAAGCTGTGAGTGAGAGAGAGAGAGAGAGTAGCTGTGAGTTAGTGAGAGAGAGAGAAGTTGTGAGTGAGAGAGGGAGCAAAAGAGAAGCTGTGTATGTGTGAGAGAGAGAGATGCTGTGAGTGAGTGAGAGAAAGAAAGTGAAGCTGTGAGCGAGAGAGACAGAGAGAGAAAGAGAAGCTGTGAGTGAGAGAAACAGAGAAAAATAAGCTGTGAGTGAGAGAGAGAGAGAAAGAGAAGCTGTGAGTGAGAGAGACAGAGAGAGAAAGAGAAGCTGTGAGTGAGAGCGAGAGAGAGAGAAAGATAAGCTGTGAGTGAGAGAGAGATTGAAAGAGATGCTGTGAGTGAGAGAGGGAGAAAGAGATAGAGAAGCTTTAAGTAAGAGAGAGAGAGAAAGAGAAGCTGTGAGTGAGAGAGAGAAAAAAAGAGAAACTGTGAGTGAGAGAGAGAAGCTGTGAGTGAGAGAGAGAGAGAGAAATAGAAGCTATGAGTGAGAGAGAGAGTGAAAGAGAAGCTGTCAGTGAGAGAGAGAGAGAAGCTGCCAGTGAGAGAGAGAGAGAGAGAAGCTGTCAGTGATAGGAGAGTGAAAGAGATGCAGTGATTGAGTGAGAGAGAGAGAAAGAGAAGCTGTGAGTGAGAGAGAGAAAGAGAAGCTGTGTGTGAGTGAGAGAGAGAGAGAGAAGCTGTGTGTTTGTGTGTGAGATTAAGAGAAGCTGTGAGTTTGTGAGAGAGAAAGAGACACTGTGTGTGTGTGTGAGAGAGAGAGAGTAGCTGTGAGTGAGTGAGAGAGAGAGAGAAGCTGTGAGTGAGAGAGGGAGCAAAAGAGAAGCTATGTATGTGTGAGAGAGAGAGAGATGCTGGGAGTGAGAGAGAGAAAGAAAGTGAAGCTGTGAGTGAGAGAGGCAGAGAGAGAAAGTTAAGCTGTGAGTGAGAGAGACAGAGAAAGATAAGCTGTGAGTGAGAGAGAGAGAGAGAGAAAGAGAAGCTGTGAGTGAGAGAGACAGAGAGAGAAAGAGAAGTTGTGAGTTAGAGAGAGAGAGAAAGATAAGCTGTGAGTGAGAGAGAGAGTGAAAGAGATGCTGTGAGTGAGAGAGAGAGAGATAGAGAAGCTGTAAGTAAGAGAGAGAGAGAGAAAGAGAAGCTGTGAGTGAGAGAGAAAGGAAGAGAAGCTGTGAGTGAGAGAGAGAAAGAGAAGCTGTCAGTGAGAGAGAGAGAGAAAGAGAAGCTGTATGTGTGAGAGAGAAAGAGATACTGTGTGTGTGTGAGAAAAGAAGCTGTGTGTGTGTGAGATAGAATGAGAAGAAGTGAGTGAAAGAGACAGAGAGAGAAAGAGAAGATGTGAGTGAGAGAGACAGAGAGAGAAAGACAAGCTGAGTGAGAGAGACAGAGAGAAAGAGAAGCTGTGTGTGTGTGAGAGAAAGAGAAGCTGTGAGTGAGAGAGTAAGAGAAGCTGTGAGTGAGAGAGAGAGAAAGAGAAGCTGTGAGTGAGAGTGAGAGAAAGCGAAGATGTTTGTGTGTGTGTGTGTGAGAGAGAAGCTGTGTGTGTGAGACAGAAAAAGAGTAGCTGTGTGTGTGTGTTTGAGAGAGAGAAAGAGAACCTGTGAGTGAGAGAGAAAGAGAAGCTGTGAGTGAGTGTGAGAGAGAAATAGAAGCTGTGAGTGAGTAAGCGAGAGAGAAGCTGTGAGAGAGAGAGAAAGAGAAAGAGAAGCTGTGAGTGAGAGAAAGAGAAAGAGAAGCTGTGAGTGAGAGAGAAAGAGAAGCTGTGAGAGAGAGAGAAGCTGTGAGTGAGAGAGAGAGAGAAAGAGAAGCTGTTAGTGAGAGAGAGAGAAGCTGTGAGTAAGAGAGAGAAAGAAAGAAAAAGAAGCTGTGAGTGTGTGTGTGTGAGAGAAAGAGAAGCTGTGAGTGAGAGAGAGAAAGAGAAGCTGTGAGTGAGAGAGAGAGAGAGAGAAGCTGTGAGTGAGAGAGAGAGAAAAAGAGAAACTGTGAGTGAGAGAGAGAAGCTGTCAGTGAGAGAGAGAGAGAGAGAAGCTGTCAGTGATAGGAGAGTGAAAGAGATGCAGTGATTGAGTGAGAGAGAGAGAAAGAGAAGCTGTGAGTGAGAGAGAGAAAGAGAAGCTGTGTGTGAGTGAGAGAGAGAGAGAAGCTGTGTGTTTGTGTGTGAGATTAAGAGAAGCTGTGAGTTTGTGAGAGAGAAAGAGACACTGTGTGTGTGTGTGAGAGAGAGAGAGAGTAGCTGTGAGTGAGTGTGAGAGAGAGAGAAGCTGTGAGTGAGAGAGGGAGCAAAAGAGAAGCTATGTATGTGTGAGAGAGAGAGAGATGCTGGGAGTGAGAGAGAGAAAGAAAGTGAAGCTGTGAGCGAGAGAGGCAGAGAGAGAAAGTTAAGCTGTGAGTGAGAGAGACAGAGAAAGATAAGCTGTGAGTGAGAGAGAGAGAGAGAGAAAGAGAAGCTCTGAGTGAGAGAGACAGAGAGAGAAAGAGAAGTTGTGAGTTAGAGAGAGAGAGAAAGATAAGCTGTGAGTGAGAGAGAGAGTGAAAGAGATGCTGTGAGTGAGAGAGAGATAGATAGAGAAGCTGTAAGTAAGAGAGAGAGAGAGAAAGAGAAGCTGTGAGTGAGAGAGAAAGGAAGAGAAGCTGTGAGTGAGAGAGAGAAAGAAAGAGAAGCTGTCAGTGAGAGAGAGAGAGAAAGAGAAGCTGTGTGTGTGAGAGAGAAAGAGATACTGTGTGTGTGAGAGAAAAGAAGCTGTGTGTGTGTGAGATAGAAAGAGAAGAAGTGAGTGAAAGAGACAGAGAGAGAAAGAGAAGATGTGAGTGAGAGAGACAGAGAGAGAAAGACAAGCTGAGTGAGAGAGACAGAGAGAAAGAGAAGCTGTGTGTGTGTGAGAGAAAGAGAAGCTGTGAGTGAGAGAGTAAGAGAAGCTGTGAGTGAGAGAGAGAGAGAAAGAGAAGCTGTGAGTGAGAGTGAGAGAAAGCGAAGATGTTTGTGTGTGTGTGAGAGAGAGAAGCTGTGTGTGTGAGACAGAAAAAGAGTAGCTGTGTGTGTGTGTGTGTGAGAGAGAAAGAGAACCTGTGAGTGAGAGAGAAAGAGAAGCTGTGAGTGAGTGTGAGAGAGAAATAGAAGCTGTGAGTGAGTAAGCGAGAGAGAAGCTGTGAGAGAGAGAGAAAGAGAAAGAGAAGCTGTGAGTGAGAGAAAGAGAAAAAGCTGTGAGTGAGAGAGAAAGAGAAGCTGTGAGAGAGAGAGACAGAGAGAGAAAGACAAGCTGTGAGTGAGAGAGAGAGAGAGAGAAAGATAAGCTGTGAGTGAGAGAGAGATTGAAAGAGATGCTGTGAGTGAGAGAGGGAGAAAGAGATAGAGAAGCTTTAAGTAAGAGAGAGAGAAAGAGAAGCTGTGAGTGAGAGAGAGAAAAAAAGAGAAACTGTGAGTGAGAGAGAGAAGCTGTCAGTGAGAGAGAGAGAGAGAAATAGAAGCTGTGAGTGAGAGAGAGAGAGTGAAAGAGAAGCTGTCAGTGAGAGAGAGAGAGAAGCTGTCAGTGAGAGAGAGAGAGAGAAAGAGAAGCTGTGAGTGTGTGTGTGAGAGAAAGAGAAGCTGTGAGTGAGAGAGAGAAAGAGAAGCTGTGAGTGAGAGAGGGAGAGGAAGAGAAGCTGTGAGTGAGAGAGACAGAGAGAGAAAGAGAAAGAGCTGTGAGTGAGAGAGAGAGTGAAAGAGAAGCTATGAGTGAGTGAGAGAGAGTAGCTGTGTGTGAGTGAGTGAGAGAGAGAGAAGCTGTGTGTGTGTGAGAGAGATTAAGAGATGCTGTGAGTGTGTGAGAGAGAAAGAGACACTGTATGTGTATGTGTGTGTGAGAGAGTAATAGAAGTTGTGAGTGAGAGAGAGAGAGTGAAAGAGAAGCTGTGAGTGAGAGAGAGAGAGAAAGAGAAGTTGTGCGTGAGAGAGAGAGAGAAAGAGATGCTGTTAGTGAGTGAGAGAGAGAAAGAGAAGGTGTGAGTGAGTGAGAGAGAGAGAAAGAGAAGCTGTGAGTGAGAGAGAGAGAGAAGCTGTGAGTGATAGGAGAGAGAAAGAGAAGCAGTGATTGAGTGAGAGAGAGAGAAAGAGAAGCTGTGAGTGAGAGAGAGAAAGAGAAGCTGTGTGTTAGTGACAGAGAGAGAGAAGCTGTGTGTTTGTGAGAGAGAAAGAGACACTGTGTGTGTGTGTGTGAGAGAGAGTAGCTGTGAGTGAGTGAGAGAGAGAAGTTGTGAGTGAGAGAGGGAGCAAAAGAGAAGCTGTGTATGTGTGAGAGAGAGAGATGCTGTGAGTGAGTGAGAGAAAGAAAGTGAAGCTGTGAGCGAGAGAGACAGAGAGAGAGAGAGAAGCTGTGAGTGAGAGAAACAGAGAAAGATAAGCTGTGAGTGTGAGAGAGAGAGAGAAATAGAAGCTGTGAGTGAGAGAGACAGAGAGGGAAAGAGAAGCTGTGAGTGAGAGAGAGAGAGAGAGAAAGATAAGCTGTGAGTGAGAGAGAAATTGAAAGAGATGCTGTGAGTGAGAGAGAGAAAGAGAAGCTGTGAGTGAGAGAGAAAGGAAGAGAAGCTGTGAGTGAGAGAGAGAAAGAGAAGCTGTCAGTGAGAGAGAGAAGCTGTGTGTGTGTGTGAGAGAGAAAGAGATGCTGTGTGTGTGTGTGAGAAAAGAAGCTGTGTGTGTGTGAGATAGCAAGAGAAGCTGTGAGTGAAAGTGACAGAGAGAGAAAGAGAAGATGTGAGTGAGAGAGACAGACAGAGAAAGATAAGCTGAGTGAGAGAGACAGAGAGAAAGAGAAGCTGTGTGTATGTGAGAGAGAAAGAGAAGCTGTGAGTGAGAGAGAAAGAGAAAGGGAAGCTGAGAGAGAGAAGCTGTGAGTGAGAGAGAGAGAGAAGCTGTGAGTGAGTGAGAGAGAAAGACAAGCTGTGAGTGAGAGAGAGAGAGAAAGAGAAGCTGGGAGAGAGAGAGAGAATCTCAGCGTGAGAGAAAGAGAAGCTTTGAGTGAGATAGAGAGAGAAGCAGTGAGTGAGAGAGAGAGAAAGAGAAGCTGTGAGTGAGAGTGAGAGAAAGAGAAGCTGTGTGTGTGAGAGAGAGAGAAGCTGTGTGTGTGAGAGAGAAAGAGAAGCTGTTTGTGTGAAAGAGAGAAAGAGACACTGTGTGTGTGTGAGAGAGAGAGAGAGAAAAAGAAGCTGTGAGTGAATGAGAGAGAGAAGCTGTGAGTGAGAGAGAGAAAAAGAGAACCTGTGAGTGAGAGAGAGAGAAAAAGAGAAGCTGTGCATGAGAGAGAGAGAAAGAGAAGCTGTTAGTGAGAGAGAAAGAGAGATTGAGAAGCTGTGAGTGAGAGAGAGAGCGAGAAAGAAAAAGAAACTGAGTGAGAGAGACAGAGAGAGAAAGAGAAGCTATGAGAGTGAGAGAGAGAAAGAGAAGCTGTGAGTGAGAGAGAGAGAAAGAGAAGCTGTGAGTGAGAGAGAGAGAGAGCAAAAGAAGCTGTGTGTGTGTGAGATAGAAAGAGAAGCTGTGAGTGAAAGAGACAGAGAGAGAAAGAGAAGATGTGAGTGAGAGAGACAGAGAGAGAAAGACAAGCTGAGTGAGAGAGACAGAGAGAAAGAGAAGCTATGTGTGTGTGTGAGAGAGAAAGAGAAGGTGTGAGTGAGAGAGAAAGAGAAGCTGTGAGAGAGAGAGAAAGAGAAGCTGTGAGTGAGAGAGAAGCTGTGAGTGAGAGAGAGAGAGAAGCTGTGAGTGAGAGAGAGAGAAAGACAAGTTGTGAGTGAGTGAGAGAGAAGCTGTGAGTGAGAGAGAGAGAGTGAAAGATGCTGTGAGTGTGAGTGAGAGAAAGAGAAAGAGAACGTGTAAGTGTGTGAGAGAGAGAAAGAGAAGGTGTGAATGAGTGTGAGAGAGATTGAAAGAGAAGCTGTGATTGAGAGAGAGAGAGAAGCTGTGAGTGAGAGAGAGAGAGAAAGAGAAGCTTAGAGTGAGAGAGAGATAGAAAGAGAAGCTGTGAGAGAGAGAGAGCAAGAGAAACTGTGAGTGAGAGAGAGAGTAAAAGAGAAGCTGTGAGTGAGAGTGAGAGAAAGAGAAGATGTTTGTGTGTGTGTGTGAGAGAGAAGCTGTGTGTGCGTGAGAGAGAAAGAGAAGCAGTGTGTGTGTGTGAGAGAGAGGGAGAAATAGAAACTGTGAGTGAGAGAGAAAGAGAAGCTGTGAGTGAGTGAGAGAGAGAGAAAGAGAAGCTGTGAGTGAGTGAGAGAGAGAGAAGCTGTGAGAGGGAGAGAAAGAGAAGCTGTGAGTGAGAGAGAGAGAGAAAGAGAAACTGTGAGTGAGAGAGAGAGCAAGAGAAGCTGTGAGTGAGAGTGAAAGAGAAGCTGTGAGTGAGAGAGAAAGAAGCTGTGAGTGAGAGAGAGAGAGAAAGAGAAGCTATTAGTGAGAGAGGGAGAGAGAGAAGCTGTGTGTAAGAGAGAGAGAGAAAGAAAGAGAAGCTGTGAGTGAGAGAGAGAAAGAGAACCTGTGAGTGAGAGAAAGAGAGAGAGAAAGAGAAGCTGTGACTGAGAGAGAGAGAAAAGAGAAACTGTGAGTGAGAGAGAGAAGCTGTGAGTGAGAGAGAGAGAGAGAAATAGAAGCTGTGAGTGAGAGAGAGAGAGTGAAAGAGAAGCTGTCAGTGAGAGAGAGAGAAGCTGTCAGTGAGAGAGAGAGAAAGAAAGAGAAGCTCTGAGTGTGTCTGTGAGAGAGAAAGAGAAGCTGTGAGTCGGAGAGAGAAAGAGAAGCTGTGAGTGAGAGAGAGAGGGAGAGAAAGAGGAGCTGTGAGTGAGAGAGACAGAGAGAGAAAGAGAAGCTGTGAGTGAGAGAGAGAGAGAAGCTGTATGTGAGTGAGAGAGAGAGAGTGAAGCTGTGTGTGTGTGAGAGATTAAGAGAAGCTGTGAGTGTGAGAGAGAAAGAGATACTGTGTGTATGTGTGTGAGAGAGAATAATTGAAGCTTTGAGTGAGAGAGAGAGAGTGAAAGAGAAGCTGTGAGTGAGAGAGAGAGAAAGAGAAGCTGTGCGTGAGAGAGAGAGAGAAAGAGAAGCTGTTAGTGAGAGAGAGAGAGAGAAAGAGAGAAAGAGAAGCTGTGAGTGAGTGAGTGAGAGAGAAAGAGAAGCTGTGAGTGAGTGAGAGGAAAGCTGTGAGTGATAGGAGAGAGAAAGAGAAGCAGTGATTGAGTGAAAGAGAGAGAAAGAGAAGCTGTGAGTGAGAGAGAGAGAGAGAAAGAGAGAAAGAGAAGCTGTGAGTGAGTGAGAGAGAGAGAAAGAGAAGCTGTGAGTGAGTGAGAGAGAAGCTGTCAGTGAGAGAGAGAGAAAGAAAGAGAAGCTGTGAGTGTGTGTGTGAAAGAGAAAGAGAAGCTGTGAGTGAGAGAGAAAAAGAAAAGCTGTGAGTGAGAGAGAGAGGGAGAGAAAGAGGAGCTGTGAGTGAGAGAGACAGAGAGAGAAAGAAAGAGAAAGAGCTGTGAGTGAGAGAGAGAGTGAAAGAGAAGCCTTGAGTGAGAGAGAGAGAAGCTGTGTGTGAGTGAGAGAGAGAGAGTGAAGCTGTGTGTGTGAGAGAGATTAAGAGAAGCTGTGAGTGTGTGAGAGAGAAAAAGACACTGTGTGTATGTGTGAGAGAGAGAGTAATAGAAGCTGTGAGTTAGAGAGAGAGAGAGTGAAAGAGAAGCTGTGAGTGAGACAGAGAGAAAGAGAAGCTGCACGTGAGAGAGAGAGAAAGAGAAGCTGTTAGTGAGAGAGAGAGAAAGAGCTGTGAGTGAGTGAGAGAGAGAGAAAAAGAAGCTGTGAGTGAGAGAGAGAGAGAGAGAAGCTGTCAGTGATAGGAGAGTGAAAGAGATGCATTGATTGAGTGAGAGAGAGAGAAAGAGAAGCTGTGAGTGAGAGAGAGAAAGAGAAGCTGTGTGTGAGTGAGAGAGAGAGAGAGAAGCTGTGTGTTTGTGTGTGTGATTAAGAGAAGCTGTGAGTTTGTGAGAGAGAAAGAGACACTGTGTGTGTGTGTGAGAGAGAGAGAGTAGCTGTGAGTGAGTGAGAGAGAGAGAGAAGCTGTGAGTGAGAGAGGGAGCAAAAGAGAAGCTATGTATGTGTGTGTGAGAGAGAGATGCTGTGAGTGAGAGAGAGAAAGAAAGTGAAGCTGTGAGCGAGAGAGGCAGAGAGAGAAAGTTAAGGTGTGAGTGAGAGAGACAGAGAAAGATAAGCTGTGAGTGAGAGAGAGAGAGAGAGAAAGAGAAGCTGTGAGTGAGAGAGACAGAGAGAGAAAGAGAAGTTGTGAGTTA
Organism: Bradypodion ventrale; assembly: GCA_035047345.1. NCBI lineage: Eukaryota > Metazoa > Chordata > Lepidosauria > Squamata > Chamaeleonidae > Bradypodion > Bradypodion ventrale. The sequence goes on from JAWDJE010000001.1 coordinate 213,571,973, forward strand.
GGGAGAGAGAGAAAGATAAGCTGTGAGTGAGAGAGAGTGAAAGAGATGCTGTGAGTGAGAGAGAGAGAGATAGAGAAGCTGTAAGTAAGAGAGAGAGAGAGAAAGTGAAGCTGTGAGTGAGTGAGAAAGGAAGAGAAGCTGTGAGTGAGAGAGAGAAAGAGAAGCTGTCAGTGAGAGAGAGAGAGAAAGAGAAGCTGTGTGTGTGAGAGAGAAAGAGATACTGTGTGTGTGTGAGAAAAGAAGCTGTGTGTGTGTGAGATAGAAAGAGAAGAAGTGAGTGAAAGAGACAGAGAGAGAAAGAGAAGATGTGAGTGAGAGAGACAGAGAGAGAAAGACAAGCTGAGTGAGAGAGACAGAGAGAAAGAGAAGCTGTGTGTGTGTGAGAGAAAGAGAAGCTGTGAGTGAGAGAGTAAGAGAAGCTGTGAGAGAGAGAGAGAGAAAGAGAAGGTGTGAGTGAGAGAGAAGCTGTGAGTGAGAGAGAGAGAGAAGCTGTGAGTGAGAGAGAGAAAGTCAAGCTGTGAGTGAGAGAGAGAGAAAGAGAGATTAGCTGTGAGTGAGAGAGAGAGAAAGAGAAGCTGTGAGTGAGATAGAGAGAAAAAGTAGCTGTGTGAGAGAGAGAGAGGGAAAGAGAAGCTGTGAGAGAGAGAGAGAGAAAGAGAAGCTGTGTGAGAGAGAGAGAATCTGAGCGTGAGAGAGAGAAAGAGAAGCTTTGAGTGAGATAGAGAGAGAGAGAGAAGCTGTCAGTGAGAGAGAGTGAGAAAGAGAAGCTGTGAGAGTGAGAGAAAGAGAAGCTGTGTGTGTGTGAGAGAGAGAGAGAAGCTGTGTGTGTGAGAGAGAGAGAGAAAGAGAAGCTGTGAGTGAGTGAGAGAGAAAGAGAAGCTGTGCGTGAGAGAGAGAGAGAAAGAGAAGCTGTCAGTGTGAGAGAGAAAGAGAAGCTGTGAGTGAGTGAGAGAGAGAGAAAGAGAAGCTGTGAGTGAGTGAGTGAGAGAGAAGCTGTGAGTGATAGGAGAGAGAAAGAGAAGCAGTGATTGAGTGAGAGAGAGAGAAAGAGAAGCTGTGAGTGAGAGAGAGAAAGAGAAGCTGTGTGTGAATGAGAGAGAGAGAGAGAAGCTGTGTGTTTGTGTGTGAGATTAAGAGAAGCTGTGAGTGTGTGAGAGAGAAAGAGACACTGTGTGTGTGTGTGTGAGAGAGAGAGAGTAGCTGTGAGTGAGTGAGAGAGAGAGAAGCAGTGAGTGAGAGAGGGAGCAAAAGAGAAGCTGTGTATGTAACAGAGAGAGAGATGCTGTGAGTGAGTGAGAGAAAGAAAGTGAAGGTGTGAGCGAGAGAGACAGAGAGAGAAAGAGAAGCTGTGAGTGAGAGAGACAGAGAAAGATAAGCTGTGAGTGAGAGAGACAGAGAGAGAAAGAGAAGCTGTGAGTGAGAGAGACAGAGAGAGAAAGAGAAGCTGTGAGTTAGAGAGAGAGAGAGAGAAAGATAAGCTGTGAGTGAGAGAGAGTGAAAGAGATGCTGTGAGTGTGAGAGAGAGAAAGAGATAGAGAAGCTGTAAGTAAGAGAGAGAGAGAGAAAGAGAAGCTGTGAGTGAGAGAGAAAGAGAAGCTTTCAGTGAGAGAGAGAGAGAAAGAGCTGTGTGTGTGTGTGAGAGAGAAAGAGATGCTGTGTGTGTGAGAGAAAAGAAGCTGTGTGTGTGTGAGATAGAAAGAGAAGCTGTGAGTGAAAGAGACAGAGAGAGAAAGAGAAGATGTGAGTGAGAGAGACAGAGAGAGAAAGACAACCTAGTGAGAGAGACAGAGAGAAAGAGAAGCTGTGTGTGTGTGAGAGAGAGAAAGAGAAGCTGTGAGTGAGAGAGAAAGAGAAGCTGTGTGTGAGAGAGAGAAAGAGAAGCTGTGAGTGAGAGAGAAGCTGTGAGTGAAAGAGAGAGAAGCTGTGTGTGTGTGAGAGAGAAAGACAAGCTGTGAGTGAGAGAGAAAGAGAGATTAGCTGTGAGTGAGAGAGAGAGAGAGAGAAAGAGAAGCTGTGAGTGAGTGAGAGAGAGAGAGAAGCTGTGTGTGTGAGAGAGAAGAAGTAGCTGTGAGAGAGAGAGAGCAAGTGAAGCTGTGAGTGAGAGTGAAAGAGAAGTTGTGAGGGAGAGAGAGAGAGAAGCTGTGAGTGAGAGAGAGAGAGAAAGAGAAGCTGTTAGTGAGAGAGGGAGAGAGAGAAGCTGTGAGTAAGAGAGAGAGAGAAAGAAAGAGAAGCTGTGAGTGAGAGAGAGAAAGAGAACCTGTGAGTGAGAGAAAGAGAGAGAGAAAGAGAAGCTGTGAGTGAGAGAGAGAAAAAAAGAGAAACTGTGAGTGAGAGAGAGAAGCTGTGAGTGTGAGAGAGAGAGAAAGAAGCTGTGTGAGAGAGAGAGAGAGTGAAAGAGAAGCTGTCAGTGAGAGAGCGAGAGAGAAGCTGTCAGTGAGAGAGAGAGAAAGAAAGAGAAGCTGTGAGTGTGTGTGTGAGAGAGAAAGAGAAGCTGTGAGTGAGAGAGAGAGGGACAGAAAGAGGAGCTGTGAGTGAGAGAGACAGAGAGAGAAAGAAAGAGAAAGAGCTGTGAGTTAGAGAGAGAGTGAAAGAGAAGCTGTGAGTGAGAGAGAGAGAAGCTGTGTGTGAGTGAGAGAGAGAGTGAAGCTGTGTGTGAGAGAGAGATTAAGAGAAGCTGTGAGTGTGTGAGAGAGAAAGAGACACTGTGTGTATGTGTGTGAGAGAGAGTAATAGAAGCTGTGAGTTAGAGAGAGAGAGAGTGAAAGAGAAGCTGTGAGTGAGACAGAGAGAAAGAGAAGCTGTACGTGAGAGAGAGAGAGAAAGAGAAGCTGTTAGTGAGAGAGAGAGAGAGAAAGAGCTGTGAGTGAGTGAGAGAGAGAGAACGAGAAGCTGTGAGTGAGTGAGAGAGAGAGAAGCTGTCAGTGATAGGAGAGTGAAAGAGATGCAGTGATTGAGTGAGAGAAAGAGAAAGAGAAGCTGTGAGTGAGAGAGAGAAAGAGAAGCTGTGTGTGAGTGAGAGAGAGAGAAGCTGTGTGTTTGTGTGCGAGATTAAGAGAAGCTGTGAGTTTGTGTGAGAGAAAGAGACACTGTTTGTGTGTGTGTGTGTGAGAGAGAGAGTAGCTGTGAGTGAGTGAGAGAGAGAGAAGCTGTGAGTGAGAGAGGGAGCAAAAGAGAAGCTGTGTATGTGTGAGAGAGAGATGCTGTGTATGTGTGAGAGAGAGATGCTGTGAGTGAGTGAGAGAAAGAAAGTGAAGCTGTGAGTGAGAGAGACAGAGAGAGAAAGTTAAGCTGTGAGTGAGAGAGACAGAGAAAGATAAGCTGTGAGTGAGAGAGACAGAGAGAGAAAGAGAAGCTGTGAGTGAGAGAGACAGAGAGAGAAAGAGAAGTTGTGAGTTAGAGAGAGAGAGAGAAAGATAAGCTGTCAGTGAGAGAGAGAGTGAAACAGAAGCTGTGTGTGTGTGAGAGAGAGAAAGAGATGCTGTGTGTGTGTGAGAAAAGAAGCTGTGTGTGTGTGAGATAGAAAGAGAAGCTGTGAGTGAAAGAGACAGAGAGAGAAAGAGAAGATGTGAGTGAGAGAGACAGAGAGAGAAAGACAAGCTGAGTGAGAGAGAGAGAGAAAAAGAGAAGCTGTGTGTGTGAGATTGAGAGAAAGAGAAGCTGTGAGTGAGAGAGAAAGAGAAGCTGTGAGAGAGAGAAAGAGAAGCTGTGAGTGAGAGAGGCTGTGAGTGAGAGAGAGAGAGAAGCTGTGAGAGAGAGAGAGAGAAAGACAAGCTGTGAGTGTGTGAGAGAGAAAGAGAGATTAGCTGTGAGTGAGAGAGAGAGAAAGAGAAGCTGTGAGTGAGTGAGAGAGAGAGAAGCAGTGAGAGAGTGAGACAAAAAGTAGCTGTGTGAGAGAGAGAGAAAGAGAAGCTGTGAGAGAGAGAGAATCTGAACGTGAGAGAAAGAGAAGCTTTGAGTGAGATAGAGATAGGGAGAGAGAAGCTGTGAGTGAGAGAGAGAGAGAAAGAGAAGCTGTGAGAGTGAGAGAAAGAGAAGCTGTGTGTGTGTGAGAGAGAGAGAAGCTGTGTGTGAGTGAGAAAGAGAATGAAGCTGTGTGTGAGAGAGAGATTAAGAGAAGCTGTGAGTGTGTGAGAGAGAAAGAGACACTGTGTGTATGTGTGTGAGAGAGAGTAATAGAAGCTGCGAGTTAGAGAGAGAGAGTGAAAGAGAAGCTGTGAGTGAGACAGAGAGAAAGAGAAGCTGTACGTGAGAGAGAGAGAGAAAGAGAAGCTGTTAGTGAGAGAGAGAGAGAGAAAGAGCTGTGAGTGAGTGAGAGAGAGAGAACAAGAAGCTGTGAGTGAGTGAGAGAGAGAGAAGCTGTCAGTGATAGGAGAGTGAAAGAGATGCAGTGATTGAGTGAGAGAGAGAGAAAGAGAAGCTGTGAGTGAGAGAGAGAAAGAGAAGCTGTGTGTGAGTGAGAGAGAGAGAAGCTGTGTGTTTGTGTGCGAGATTAAGAGAAGCTGTGAGTTTGTGTGAGAGAAAGAGACACTGTGTGTGTGTGTGTGTGAGAGAGAGAGAGTAGCTGTGAGTGAGTGAGAGAGAGAAGCTGTGAGTGAGAGACGGAGCAAAAGAGAAGCTGTGTATGTGTGAGAGAGAGATGCTGTGTATGTGTGAGAGAGAGATGCTGTGAGTGAGTGAGAGAAAGAAAGTGAAGCTGTGAGTGAGAGAGACAGAGAGAGAAAGTTAAGCTGTGAGTGAGAGAGACAGAGAAAGATAAGCTGTGAGTGAGAGAGACAGAGAGAGAAAGAGAAGCTGTGAGTGAGAGAGACAGAGAGAGAAAGAGAAGTTGTGAGTTAGAGAGAGAGAGAGAAAGATAAGCTGTCAGTGAGAGAGAGAGTGAAACAGAAGCTGTGTGTGTGTGTGAGAGAGAAAGAGATGCTGTGTGTGTGTGAGAAAAGAAGCTGTGTGTGTGTGAGATAGAAAGAGAAGCTGTGAGTGAAAGAGACAGAGAGAGAAAGAGAAGATGTGAGTGAGAGAGACACAGAGAGAAAGACAAGCTGAGTGAGAGAGAGAGAGAAAAAGAGAAGCTGTGTGTGTGAGATTGAGAGAAAGAGAAGCTGTGAGTGAGAGAGAAAGAGAAGCTGTGAGAGAGAGAAAGAGAAGCTGTGAGTGAGAGAGGCTGTGAGTGAGAGAGAGAGAGAAGCTGTGAGAGAGAGAGAGAGAAAGACAAGCTGTGAGTGTGTGAGAGAGAAAGAGAGATTAGCTGTGAGTGAGAGAGAGAGAAAGAGAAGCTGTGAGTGAGTGAGAGAGAGAGAAGCAGTGAGAGAGTGAGACAAAAAGTAGCTGTGAGTGAGAGAGAGAGAAAGAGAAGCTGTGTGTGAGAGAGAATCTGAACGTGAGAGAAAGAGAAGCTTTGAGTGAGATAGAGATAGGGAGAGAGAAGCTGTGAGTGAGAGAGAGAGAGAAAGAGAAGCTGTGAGAGTGAGAGAAAGAGAAGCTGTGTGTGTGTGTGAGAGAGAGAAGCTGTGTGTGAGTGAGAAAGAGTGAAGCTGTGTGTGAGAGAGAGATTAAGAGAAGCTGTGAGTGTGTGAGAGAGAAAGAGACACTGTGTGTATGTGTGTGAGAGAGAGTAATAGAAGCTGTGAGTTAGAGAGAGAGAGTGAAAGAGAAGCTGTGAGTGAGACAGAGAGAAAGAGAAGCTGTACGTGAGAGAGAGAGAGAAAGAGAAGCTGTGAGTGAGTGAGAGAGAGAGAAGCTGTCAGTGATAAGAGAGTGAAAGAGATGCAGTGATTGAGTGAGAGAGAGAGAAAGAGAAGCTGTGAGTGAGAGAGAGAAAGGGAAGCTGTGTGTGAGTGAGAGAGAGAGAGAAGCTGTGTGTTTGTGTGCGAGATTAAGAGAAGCTGTGAGTTTGTGTGAGAGAAAGAGACACTGTGTGTGTGTGTGAGAGAGAGAGTAGCTGTGAGTGAGTGAGAGAGAGATAGAAGCTGTGAGTGAGAGAGGGAGCAAAAGAGAAGCTGTGTATGTGTGAGAGAGAGATGCTGTGAGTGAGTGAGAGAAAGAAAGTGAAGCTGTGAGCGAGAGAGACAGAGAGAGAAAGTTAAGCTGTGAGTGAGAGAGACAGAGAAAGATAAGCTGTGAGTGAGAGAGACAGAGAGAGAAAGAGAAGCTGTGAGTGAGAGAGACAGAGAGAGAAAGAGAAGTTGTGAGTTAGAGAGAGAGAAAGATAAGCTGTGAGTGAGAGAGAGAAAGAGATGCTGTGAGTGAGAGAGAGAGATAGATAGAGAAGCTGTAAGTAAGAGAGAGAGAGAGAAAGAGAAGCTGTGAGTGAGAGAGAAACGAAGAGAAGCTCTGAGTGAGAGAGAGAAAGAGAAGCTGTCAGTGAGAGAGAGTGAAACAGAAGCTGTGTGTGTGTGTGTGAGAGAAAGAGATGCTGTGTGTGTGTGAGAAAAGAAGCTGTGTGTGTGTGAGATAGAAAGAGAAGCTGTGAGTGAAAGAGACAGAGAGAGAAAGAGAAGATGTGAGTGAGAGAGACAGAGAGAGAAAGACAAGCTGAGTGAGAGAGAGAGAGAAAAAGAGAAGCTGTGTGTGTGAGATTGAGAGAAAGAGAAGCTGTGAGTGAGAGAGAAAGAGAAGCTGTAAGAGAGAGAAAGAGAAGCTGTGAGTGAGAGAGGCTGTGAGTGAGTGAGAGAGAGAAGCTGTGAGAGAGAGAGAGAAAGACAAGCTGTGAGTGAGAGAGAGAGAAAGAGAGATTAGCTGTGAGTGAGAGAGATAGAAAGAGAAGCTGTGAGTGAGTGAGAGAGTGAGAAGCAGTGAGAGAGTGAGACAAAAAGTAGGTGTGAGAAAGAGAGAAAAAGAGAAGCTGTGTGTGTGTGTGAGAGAGAGAGAAGCTGTGAGTGAGAGAGAGAGAAAGAGAAGCTGTTAATGAGAGAGAGAAGCTGTGAATAAGAGAGAGAGAGAAAGAAAGAGAAGCTGTGAGTGTGTTTGTGAGAGAGAAAGAGAACCTGTGAGTGAGAGAGAGAGAGAGAGAAAGAGAAGCTGTGAGTGAGAGAGAAAAAAAAGAGAAACTGTGAGTGAGAGAGAGAACCTGTGAGTGAGTGAGAGAGAGAGAGAAGCTGTGAGTGAGAGAGAGAGAGAGAAATAGAAGCTGTGAGTGAGAGAGAGAGAGTGAAAGAGAAGCTGTCAGTGAGTGAGAGAGAGAAGCTGTCAGTGAGAGAAAGAAAGAGAAGCTGTGAGTGTGTGTGTGAGAGAGAAAGAGAAGCTGTGAGTGAGAGGGAGAAAGAGAAGCTGTGAGTGAGAGAGAGAGTGAGAGAAAGAGAAGCTGTGAGTGAGAGAGACAGAGAGAGAAAGAGAAAGAGAAAGAGCTGTGAGTGAGAGAGAGTGAAAGAGAAGCTGTGAGTGAGAGAGAGAGAGAAGCTGTGTGTGAGTGAGTGAGAGAGAGAGAAGCTGTGTGTGTGTTTGTGAGATTAATAGAAGCTGTGAGTGTGTGAGAGAGAACGAGACACTGTGTGTGTATGTGTGTGAGAGAGAGAGTAATAGAAGCTGTGAGTGAGGGAGAGAGAGTGAAAGAGAAGCTGTGAGTGTGTGAGAGAGAAAGAGACACTGTGTGTGTGTGAGAGTGAGAGTAGTTGTGAGTGAGTGAGAGAGAGAGAAGCTGTGAGTGAGAGAGGGAGCAAAAGAGAAGCTGTGTATGTGTGAGAGAGAGAGATGCTGTGAGTGAGTGAGAGAAAGAAAGTGAAGCTGTGAGCGAGAGAGACAGAGAGATAAGCTGAGAGTGAGAGAGACAGAGAGAGAAAGAGAAGCTGTCAGTGAGAGAGACAGAGAGAGAAAGAGAAGCTGTGAGTTAGAGAGAGAGAAAGATAAGGTGTGAGTGAGAGAGAGAGTGAAAGAGATGCTGTGTGTGTGTGAGAGAGAGAAAGAGATAGAGAAGCTGTAAGTAAGAAAGAGAGAGAAAGAGAAGTTGTGAGTGAGAGAGAAAGGAAGAGAAGCTGTGAGTGAGAGAGAGAGAGAGAGAAAGAAAGAGAAGCTGTGAGTGAGAGAGAGAGAGAAGCTGTGAATGAGAGAATGAGAGAAGCTGTGTGTGTGTTTGAGAGAGAAAGAGAAGCTGTGAGTGAGAGAGAGAGAGAAAGAGAAGCTGTGAGTGAGAGAGAGAGAGAAAGAGAAGCTGTGAGTGAGAGAGAGAGAGAGAGAAAGAAAGAGAAGCTGTGAGTGAGAGAGAGAGAGAAGCTGTGAGTGAGGGAGAGAGAGAAAGAGAAGCTTTGAGTGAGAGGGATAGAGAGAAAGAGAAGCTGTGAGTGAGAGAGAGAGAAAGAGAAGCTGTGAATGTGTGAGAGAGAGAAGCTGTGAGTGAGTGAGAGAGAGAGAAAGAGAAGCTGTGAGTGAGAGAGAGAGAGAAAGAGAAGCTGTAAGTGAGTGAGAGACAGAGAGAAAGAGAAGCTGTGAGTGTGAGAGAGAGAGAATATGAGTGAGAGAGAGAGTGTGTGAAAGAGAAGCTGTGAGTGAGAGAAGAGAGAGAGAAAGAGAAGCTGCGAGTGAGTGAGAGAGAGAGAAGCTGTGAGTGAGAGAGAGAGAAAGAGAAGCTGTGAGTGAGAGAGAGAGAAAAAGAAGCTCTGTGTGTGTCAGAGAGAAAGAGAAGGTGTGAGTGAGAGTGAGAGAGAAAGAGAGAGAAAGAGAAGCTGTGACTGAGAGAGTGAGAGAGAAAGAGAAACTGTGTGTGTGAGAGAGAAAGCGAAGATGTGTGTGAGAAAGAGAGAGAGAAAGAGAAGCTCTAAGTGAGAGAGAGAAAGAGAAGCTGTGAGTGAAAGAAAGAGAGAGAAAGAGAAGCTGTGAGTGAGAGAAGAGAGGTAGAAAAAGAAGCTGTGAGTGAGAGAGAGAGGGAAAGAGTAGCTGTGTGTGTGTGTGAGAGAGAGGGAAGCTGTGATAGAGAGAGAGAGAGAAAGAGAAGCTGTGATTGAGAGAGAGAAAGGGAAAGAGAAGCTGTGAGTGAAAGAGAGAGAGAGAGAGAATTTGTGAGTGAGAGAGAGAGAGAAAGGGAAGCTGTGAGTGAGAAAGAGAGAGAGAGAAAGAGAAGCTGTGAGTGAGAGAGAGAGGGGGAGAAAGAGAAGCTGTGAGAGAGAGAGAGAAGCTGTAAGTGAGAGAGAGAGAAAGAGAAGCTGTGAGTGAGAGTGAGAGAGAGAAAGAGAATTTATGAGTGAGAGAGAGAGAGAAATAGAAGCTGTGAGAGAGAGAGAATGAGATGCTGTGAGTGTGTGAGAGAGAAGCTGTGAGTGAGAGAGAGAAAGAGAATCTGTGTGTGAGTGAGTGAGTGAGAGAGAGAGAATTTGTGAGAGAGAGAGAGAGAGAAAGAGAAGCTGTGAGTGAGAGAGAGAGAAAGAAAGAGGCTGTGAGTGAGAATGAGAGAGAGAAGGAGAAGCTGTGTGAGAGAGAAAGAAATAGAAGCTGTGAGAGAGAGAGAGAGAGAATGAGATGTTGTGAGTGTGATAGAGAGAAGCTGTGAGTGAGAGAGAGAAAGAGAAGCTGTGAGTGAGAGAGATAGAGAGAGAAAGAGTAGCTGTGTGTGTGTGTGAGAGAGAAAGAGCTGTGAGAGAGAGAGAGAGAAAGAGAAGCTGTGAGTGAGAGAGAGAGAAGCTGTGTGTGTGTGAGAGAGAGAAAGAGAAGCTGTGAGTGAGAGAGAGAGAGAAAGAGAAGCTGTGAGTGAGAGAGAGAGAGAGAGAAAGAGAAGCTGTAAGTGAGAGAGAGAGAAGCTGTGAGTGGGGGAGAGAGAGAAAGAGAAGCTGTGAGTGAGGGAGAGAGAGAAAGAGAAGCTGTGTGTGTGTGAGAGAGAAGCTGTGAGTGAGTGAGAGAGAGAGAAAGAGAAGCTGTGAGTGAGGGAGAGAGAGAAAGAGAAGCTGTGTGTGTGTGAGAGAGAAGCTGTGAGTGAGTGAGAGAGAGAGAAAGAGAAGCTGTGAGTGAGAGAGAGGGAAAGAAAGAGAAGCTGTGAGTGAGAGAGAGAGAGAAAGAGAAGCTGTGAGTGAGAAAGAGAGAGAGAGAAGCTGTGAGTGAGAGAGAGAGAAGCTGTGAGTAAGAGAGAGAGAAAGAGAAGGTGTGAGTGAGAGAAGAGAGAGAGAAAGAGAAGATGTGAGTGAGAGGGAGAGAAAGAGAAGCTTTGAGTGAGAGAGAGAAAGAGAACGTGTGAGTGAGAGAGAGAGAGAGAATGTGAGTGAGAGAGAGAGAAAGAGAAGCTGTGAGTGAGAGAGAGATAGAAAGAGAAGGTGTGAGTGCGAGAGAGAGAGAAAGAGAAGCTGTGAGCGAGAGAGAGAGAAAAAGAAGCTGTGTGTGTGTGAGAGAGAAGCTGTGAGTGAGAGAGAGAGAGAAGCTGTGAGTGAGAGAGAGAGAGAAAGAGAAGCTGAGAGTGAGATAGAGAGAGAGAAAGAGAAGTTGTGAGTGAGAGAGATAGAGAGAAAGAGAAGCTGTGAGAGAGAGAGAGAGAAAGAGAAACTGTGAGTGAGTGAGAGAGAAAACGAAGCTGTGTGTGAGAGAGAGGGAAAGAGAAGCTGTATGTGAGAGAGAGAGAAAGAGAAGCTGTGAGTGAGAGAGAGAGAAAAAGAAGCTGTGTGTGTGAGAGAGAAAGCGAAGCTATGAGTGAGAGAGAGAAAGCGAAGCTATGAGTGAGAGAGAGAGAGAAGCTATGAGTGAGAGAAAGAGAGAGAGAAAGAGAAGGTGTGAGTGATAGAAGAGAGAGAGAAAGAGATGCTGTGAGAGAGAGAGAGAAAGAAGAGCTGTGAGTGAGAGAGAGAGGGAGAGAGAAAGAGAATCTGTTAGTGAAAGAAAGAGGGAAAGAGAAGCTGTGAGTGAGAGAGAGAGAGAGATGTGTGTGTGTGTGTGTGTGTGAGAGAGAGGGAAGCTGGGATTGAGAGAGAGGGAGAAAGAGAAGCTGTGAGTGAGAGAGAGAGAGAGAGTGAAAGAGGAGCTGTGGGTGAGAGAGAGAGAAAGAGAAGCTGTGATTGAGAGAGAGAGAGAGAGATGCTGTGAGTAAGAGAGAGAGAAAGAGAAGCTGTGAGTGAGAGAGAGAGAAAGCAAAGCTGTGAGTGAGAGAGAGAGAGAAAGAGAAGATGTGACTGAGTGAGAGAAAGAGAAGCTGTGTGTGTGAGACAGAGAGAAGCTGTGAGTGAGAGAGAGAGAAAAAGAAGCTGTGTCAGAGAGAGAGAGAAAGAGAAGCTGTGAGTGAGGGAGAGAGAGAAAGAAAGAGAAGCTGTGAGTGAGAGAGAGAAAGAAAGAGAAGCTGTGAGTGAGAGAGTGAGATAGAGAAGCTGCGAGAGAGAAGAGGAAGAAAAAGAAGTTGTGAGTGAGAGAGAGAGAGAGAGAGAAGCTTTAACTGAGAGGGAGAGAGAGAGAAAGAGAAGCTGTAAGTGAAAGAGAGAAAGAGAAGCTGTGAGTGTGTGAGAGAGAGATAAGCTGTGAGTGAGAGAGAGAGAAAAGCTGTGAGTGAGAGACAGAGAGAGAAGCTGTGAGTGAGAGAGAGAGAAAGAAGCTATGAGTGTGAGAGAGAGAGAGAGAAAGAGAAGGTGTGAGTGATAGAAGAGAGAGAGAAAGAGATGCTGTGAGTGAGAGAGAGAGAAAGAAGAGCTGTGAGTGAGAGAGAGAGAGGGAGAGAGAAAGAGAATCTGTTAGTGAGAGAAAGAGGGAAAGAGAAGCTGTGAGTGAGAGAGAGAGAGAGAAGATGTGTGTGTGTGTGAGAGAGAGGGAAGCTGGGATTGAGAGAGAGAGAAAGAGAAGCTGTGAGTGAGAGAGAGAGAGAGAGTGAAAGAGGAGCTGTGAGTGAGAGAGAGAGAAAGAGAAGCTGTGATTGAGAGAGAGAGAGAGAGATGCTGTAAGAGAGAGAGAAAGAGAAACTGTGAGTGAGAGAGAGGGAAAGCAAAGCTGTGAGTGAGAGAGAGAGAGAGAAAGAGAAGATGTGACTGAGTGAGAGAAAGAGAAGCTGTGTGTGTGAGACAGAGAGAAGCTGTGAGTGAGAGAGAGAGAAAAAGAAGCTGTGTCAGAGAGAGAGAGAAAGAGAAGCTGTGAGTGAGGGAGAGAGAGAAAGAGAAGTTGTGAGTGAGAGAAAGAAAGAGAAGCTGTGAGTGAGAGAGTGAGATAGAGAAGCTGTGTGAGAGAGAAGAGGGAGAAAAAGAAGTTGTGAGTGAGAGAGAGAGAGAGAGAGAGAAGCTATGAGTGCGAGAGAGAGAGAAGCTGTGAGTTAGAGAGAGAAGCTGTGAGTGAGAGGGAGATAAAGAGAACCTGTGAGTGAGAGAGAAGGTGAGAAAGAAGCTTTGAGAGAGAGAGAGAGAAAGAGAAACAGAAGCTGTGAGTGAGGGAGAGAGAGAAAGAGAAGCTGTGAGTGAGAGAGAGAGAGAAAGAAAGAGAAGCTGTGAGAGAGAGAGAGAGAAAGAGAAGCTGTGAGTGAGAGAGAGAGAGAGAAGAGAAGCTGTGAGTGAGAGAAAGAGAAAGAGAAGCTGTGACAGATAGAGAAAATGAGAAGCTGTGAGAGAGAGAGAGAAAGAGAAGCTGTGTGTATGTGAGAGAGAGAAAAAGTGAAGCTGCGAGTGAGAGAGAGGGAGAAAGACAAGCTGTGAGTGAGAGAAGAGAGAGAGAGAAGCTGTGAGTGAGTGAGAGAGAGAAGCTGTGTGTGAGAGAAAGAGAAGCTCTGACTGAGAGAGAGAAAGAGAAGCTTTGAGTGAGAGTGAGAGAGAAAGAGAAGCTGTAAGTGAGAGAGAGAGAGTGAGAGAGAGAGAAGCTGTGAGTGAGTGAGAGAGAGAGAGAAGATGTGAGTTAGAGAGAGAGAAAGGAGCTGTGTGTGTGTGAGAGAGAAAGAGAAGGTGTGAGTGAGAGAGAGGGAGAAAGAGAAGCTGTTAGTGAGAGAGAGGGAAAGAGAAGCTGTGAGTGAAAGAGAGAGAGAAGCTGTGTGTTTGAGAGAGAGAGAGAAGATGTGATTGAGAGAGAGAAAGAGAAGCTGTGAGTGAGAGACAGAGAGAGAAGTTGTGAGTGAGAGAGAGAGAAAGAGAAGCTGTGTGAGAGAGAGAGAAAGGAAGAGAAGCTGTGAGTGAGACTGAGAGAGAGAAAGAGAAGCTGTGAGTGTGAGAGAGAGAAGCTTTAAGTGAGAGAAAGAGAGAAAGAGAAGATGTGTGTGTGAGAGAGAAAGAGCTGTGAGTGAGAGAGAGAGAGAGAAAGAGAAGCTGAGAGTGAGAGAGAGAAGTTGTGAGTGAGAGAGAGAGAGAGAAGCTGTGTGTGTGCATGAGAGAGAGAAAGAGAAGCTGTGAGTGAGAGAGAGAATGAGTAGCTGTGAGTGGGAGAGAGAGAAGCTGTGTGTGTGAGAGAGAAAGAGAAGCTGTGAGTGAGAGAGATAGAGAGAGAAAGAGAAGCTGTGAGTGAGAGAGAGAGAGAGAAGCTTTGAGTGAGAGAAAGAGAGAAAAAGAAGCTGTGAGTGAGTGAGAGAGAAAGAGCTGTGAGTGAGAGAGAGTGAGAAAGAGAAGCTGAGTGAGAGAGAGAGAGAAAGAGAAGCTGTGAGTGAGTGAGAGAGAGAGAGAGAGAAAGAGAAGCTGTGAGTGAGAGAGTGAGAGAGAAAGAGAAACTGTGTGTGAGACAGAGAAAGCGAAGCTGTGAGTGAGAGAGAGAAAAGCTGTGAGTGAGAGAAGAGAGAGAGAAAGAGAAGGTGTGTGTGTGTGTGAGAGATAAGCTGTGTGTGAGAGAGAGAAGCTGTGAGTGAGAGGGAGAGAAAGAGAACCTGTGAGTGAGAGAGAAGGTGAGAAAGAAGCTTTGAGTGAGAGAGAGAGAAAGAAAGAGAAGCTGTGAGTGAGAGAGAGAGAGAGAAAGAGAAGCTGTGAGTGAGAGAGAGAGGGAGAAGAGAAGCTGTGAGTGAGAGAGAGAGAAAGAGAAGCTGAGTGACAGATAGAGATAATGAGAAGCTGTGAGAGAGAGAGAAAGAGAAGCTGTGTGTATGTGAGAGAGAGAAAAAGTGAAGCTGCGAGTGAGAGAGAGGGAGAAAGACAAGCTGTGAGTGAGAGAAGAGAGAGAGAGAGAAGCTGTGAGTGAGTGAGAGAGAGAAGCTGTGTGTGTGAGAGAGAGAAAGAGAAGGTGTGAGTGAGAGAGAGGGAGAAAGAGAAGCTGTTAGTGAGAGAGAGGGAAAGAGAAGCTGTGAGTGAAAGAGAGAGAGAGAAGATGTGATTGAGAAAGAGAAAGAGAAGCTGTGAGTGAGAGACAGAGAGAGAAGTTGTGAGTGAGAGAAAGAGAAGCTGTGTGAGAGAGAGAGAGAAAGAAAGAGAAGCTGTGAGTGAGGCTGAGAGAGAGAAAGAGAAGCTGTGAGTGTGTGAGAGAGAGAAGCTTTGAGTGAGAGAAAGAGAGAGAGAAGATGTGTGTGTAAGAGAGAAAGAGCTGTGAGTGAGAGTGAGAGAGAGAAGCTGAGAGTGAGAGAGAGAGAGAAGTTGTGAGTGAGAGAGAGAGAGAAGGTGTGTGTGTGCATGAGAGAGAGAGAGAAGCTGTGAGTGAGAGAGAGAGAAAGAGAAGTTGTGAGTGAGAGAGAGAGAAATAGAAGCTGTGTGTGTGAGAGAGAGAATGAGAAGCTGTGAGTGGGAGAGAGAGAAGCTGTGTGTGTGAGAGAGAAAGAGAAGCTGTGAGTGAGAGAGATAGAGAGAGAAAGAGAAGCTGTGAGTGAGAGAGAGAGAGAAAGAAGCTTTGAGTGAGAGAAAGAGAGAAAGAGAAGCTGTGAGTGAGTGAGAGAGAAAGAGCTGTGAGTGAGAGAGAGAGAGAAAGAGAAGCTGGGAGTGAGAGAGAGAGAGAAGCTGTGTGTGAGGGAGAGTGAGAAAGAGAAGCTGTGAGTGAGAGGGATAGAGGGAGAAAGAGAAGCTGAGTGAGAGAGAGAAAGAGAAGCTGTGAGTGAGTGAGAGAGAGAGAGAGAAAGAGAACCTGTGAGTGAGAGAGTGAGAGAGAAAGAGAAACTTTGTGATTGAGAGGGAAAGCGAAGCTGCGAGTGAGAGAGAGGGAGAAAGACGAGCTGTGAGTGAGAGAAGAGAGAGAGAGAAGCTGTGAGTGAATGAGAGAGAGAAGCTGTGTGTGAGAGAAAGAGAAGCTGTGACTGAGAGAGAGAAAGAGAAGCTTTGAGTGAGAGTGAGAGAGAAAGAGAAGCTGTAAGTGAGAGAGAGAGAGTGAGAGAGAGAGAAGCTGTGAGTGAGTGAGAGAGAGAGAGAAGATGTGAGTTAGAGAGAGAGAAAGGAGCTGCGTGTGTGTGTGAGAGAAAGAGAAGGTGTGAGTGAGAGAGAGGGAGAAAGAGAAGCTGTTAGTGAGAGAGAGGGAAAGAGAAGCTGTGATTGAAAGAGAGAGAGAGAAGCTGTGTGTTTGAGAGAGAGAGAGAAAGAGAAGGTGTGAGTGAGAGACAGAGAGAGAAGTTGTGAGTGAGAGAGAGAGAAAGAGAAGCTGTGTGAGAGAGAGAGAGAAAGAAAGAGAAGGTGTGAGTGAGACTGAGAGAGAGAAAGAGAAGCTGTGAGTGTGAGAGAAAGAGAAGCTTTGAGTGAGAGAAAGAGAGAAAGAGAAGATGTGTGTGTGAGAGAGAAAGAGCTGTGAGTGAGAGAGAGTGAGAAAGAGAAGCTGAGTGAGTGAGAAAGAGAGAAAGAGAAGCTGTGAGTGAGTGAGAGACAGAGAGAGAAAGAGAAGCTGTGAGTGAGAAAGAGAGGGAGAGAAGCTGTGAGTGAGAGAGAGAGAAGCTGTGAGGAAGAGAGAGAGAGAGAGAAGCTATGAGTGAGAGAAGAGAGAGAAAGATAAGCTGTGAGTGAGAGGGAGAGAAAGAGAAGCTGTGAGTGAGAGAGAGAAATAGAAGCTGTGAGTGAGAAAGAGAGAGAAACTATGAGCGAGAGGGAGCGAGAGAAAGAGAAGCTGTGAGTGAGAGAGAGAGAATGTGAGTGAGAGAGAGAAATAGAAGCTGTGAGTGAGAGTGAGAGAGAGAGCGAAAGAGAAGCTGTGAGTGAGAGAGAGATAGAGAGAGAAAGAGAAGCTGTGAGTGAGAGAGAGAGAGAAAGAAGCTTTGAGTGAGAGAAAGAGAGAAAGAGAACCTGTGAGTGAGTGAGAGAGAAAGAGCTGTGAGTGAGAGAGAGAGAGAAAGAGAAGCTGTGAGTGAGAGAGAGAGAGAAGCTGTGTGTGAGGGAGAGAGAGAAAGAGAAGCTGTGAGTGAGAGGGATAGAGCGAGAAAGAGAAGCTAAGTGAGAGAGAGAGAAAGAGAAGCTGTGAGTGAGTGAGAGAGAGAGAGAAAGAGAAGCTGTGAGTGAGAGAGTGAGAGAGAAAGAGAAACTGTGTGTGTGAGAGAGAAAGCGAAGCTGTGAGTGAGAGAGAGAAGCTGTGAGTGAGAGAAGAGAGAGAGAAAGAGAAGGTGTGTGTGTGTGAGAGAGAGAAGCTGTGTGTGTGAGAGAGAAGCTGTGAGTGAGAGGGACAGAAAGAAAACCTGTGAGTGAGAGAGAAGGTGAGAAAGAAGCTTTGAGTGAGTGAGAGAGAAAGAGAAACAGAAGCTGTGAGTGAGGGAGAGAGGGAAAGAGAAGCTATGAGTGAGAGAGAGAGAAAGAAAGAGAAGCTGTGAGTGAGAGAGAGAGAGAAAGAGAAGCTGTGAGTGATAGAAGAGAGAGAGAAAGAGATGCTGTGAGTGAGAGAGAGAGAGAAAGAGAAGCTGTGAGTGAGAGAGAGAGAAGCTGTTAGTGAAAGAAAGAATGAAAGAGATGCTGTGAGTGAGAGAGAGAGAGAGAGAGAAGCTGTGAGTGAGAGTGAGAGAGAGAAAGAAACAAAGAGAAGCTGTGAGTGAGAGGGAGAGAAATAGAAGCTGTGAGTGAGAGAGAGAAATAGAAGCTGTGAGTGAGAGAGAGAGAGAAACTATGAGTGAGAGGGAGCGAGAGAAAGAGAAGCTGTGAGTGAGAGGGATAGAGCGAGAAAGAGGAGCTAAGTGAGAGAGAGAGAGAAAGAGAAGCTGTGAGTGAGTGAGAGAGAGAGAGAAAGAGAAGCTGTGAGTGAGAGAGTGAGAGAGAAAGAGAAACTGTGTGTGAGAGAGAGAAAGCAAAGCTGTGAGTGAGAGAGAGAAGCTGTGAGTGAGAGAAGAGAGAGAGAAAGAGAAGGTGTGTGTGTGAGAGAGAGAAGCTGTGTGTGTGAGAGAGAAGCTGTGAGTGAGAGGGACAGAAAGAAAACCTGTGAGTGAGAGAGAAGGTGAGAAAGAAGCTTTGAGTGAGTGAGAGAGAAAGAGAAACAGAAGCTGTGAGTGAGGGAGAGAGGGAAAGAGAAGCTATGAGTGAGAGAGAGAGAAAGAAAGAGAAGCTGTGAGTGAGAGAGAGAGAGAAAGAGAAGCTGTGAGTGATAGAAGAGAGAGAAAAAGAGATGCTGTGAGTGAGAGAGAGAGAGAAAGAGAAGCTGTGAGTGAGAGAGAGAGAAGCTGTTAGTGAAAGAAAGAATGAAAGAGATGCTGTGAGTGAGAGAGAGAGAGAGAGAGAAGCTGTGAGTGAGAGTGAGAGAGAGAAAGAAAGAAAGAGAAGTTGTGAGTGAGAGTGAGAGAGAAATAGAAGCTGTGAGAGAGAGAGAGAGAAGCTGTGAGTGAGAGAGAGAGAGAAAGAGAAGCTGTGAGTGAGAGTGAGAGAGAGAAAGAAAGAAGCTGTGAGAGAGAGAGAGAATGAGAAGCTGTGAGTGAGAGAGAGAGAAGCTGAGAATGAGAGAGAGAAAGAGAAGCTGTGGGTGAGAGAGAGAGAAAGAAGATTTGAGTGAGAGAAAGAGAGAAAGAGAAGCTGTGAGTGAGAGAGAGAGAAAGAGCTGTGAGTTAGAGAGAGAGAGAAGCCGTGAGTGAGAGAGAAGCTGTGAGTGAGTGAGAGAGAGAAGCTGTGTGTGTGTGTGTGAGAGAGAAAGAGAAACTGTGAGTGAGAGAAAGAGAGAAAGAGAAGCTGTGAGTGAGAGAGAGAGAGAAAGAGAAGCTGTGAGTGAGAGAGAGAGAAGCTGAGAGTGAGGGAGAGAGAGAAAGAGAAGCTGTGAGTGAGAGAGAGAGAATGTGAGTGAGAGAGAGAGAAATAGAAGCTGTGAGTGAGAGTGAGAGAGAGAGTGAAAGAGAAGCTGTGAGTGAGAGAGAGATAGAGAGAGAAAGAGAAGCTGTGAGTGAGAGAGAGAGAAAAAGAAGCTTTGAGTGAGAGAAAGAGAGAAAGAGAAGCTGTGAGTGAGTGAGAGAGAAAGAGCTGTGAGTGAGAGAGAGAGAGAAAGAGAAGCTGTGAGTGAGAGAGAGAGAAGCTGTGTGTGAGGGAGAGAGAGAAAGAGAAGCTGTGAGTGAGAGAGAGAAAGAGAAGCTGTGAGTGAGAGAGAGAGAATGTGAGTGAGAGAGAGAGAAATAGAAGTTGTGAGTGAGAGTGAGAGAGCGAGCGAAAGAGAGGCTGTGAGTGAGAGAGAGATAGAGAGAGAAAGAGTAGCTGTGAGTGAGAGAGAGAGAGAAAGAAACTTTGAGTGAGAGAAAGAGAGAAAGAGAAGCTGTGAGTGAGAGAGAGAGAAGCTGAGAGTGAGGGAGAGAGAGAAAGAGAAGCTGTGAGTGAGAGGGATAGAGAGAGAAAGAGAAGCTGAGTGAGAGAGAGAAAGAGAAAGAGAAGCTGTGCGTGTGTGTGTGAGAGAAGCTGTGACTGAGTGAGAGAGAGAGAAAGTGAAGCTGTGAGTGAGAAAGAGAGAAAGAGAAGCTGTGAGTGAGTGAGAGAGAGAGAGAGAAATAGAAGCTGTGAGTGAGAAAGAGAGGGAGAGAAGCTGTGAGTGAGAGAGAGAGAAGCTATGAGTGAGAGAAGAGAGAGAAAGATAAGCTGTGAGTGAGAGGGAGAGAAAGAGAAGCTGTGAGTGAGAGAGAGAGAAACTATGAGTGAGAGGGAGCGAGAGAAAGAGAAGCTGTGAGTGAGAGAGAGAGAGAGAGAAAGAGAAGCTGTGAGTGAGAGAGTGAGAGAGAAAGAGAAACTGTGTGTGAGAGAGAGAAAGCGAAGCTGTGAGTGAGAGAGAGAGAAGCTGTGAGTGAGAGAAGAGAGAAAGAAAGAGAAGGTGTGTGTGTGAGAGAGAGAGAAGCTGTGTGTGTGAGAGAGAAGCTGTGAGTGAGAGGGACAGAAAGAAAACCTGTGAGTGAGAGAGAAGGTGAGAAAGAAGCTTTGAGTGAGTGAGAGAGAAAGAGAAACAGAAGCTGTGAGTGAGGGAGGGAGGGAAAGAGAAGCTATGAGTGAGAGAGAGAGAAAGAAAGAGAAGCTGTGAGTGAGAGAGAGAGAGAAAGAGAAGCTGTGAGTGATAGAAGAGAGAGAGAAAGAGATGCTGTGAGTTAGAGAGAGAGAGAAAGAGAAGCTGTGAGTGAGAGAGAGAGAAGCTGTTAGTGAAAGAAAGAATGAAAGAGATGCTGTGAGTGAGAGAGAGAGAGAGAGAGAAGCTGTGAGTGAGAGTGAGAGAGAGAAAGAAAGAAAGAGAAGTTGTGAGGAAGAGTGAGAGAGAAATAGAAGCTGTGAGCGAGAGAGAGAGAAGCTGTGAGTGAGAGAGAGAGAAAGAAAAGCTGTGAGTGAGAGTGAGAGAGAGAAAGAAAGAAAGAGAAGCTGTGAGAGAGAGAGAGAATGAGAAGCTGTGAGTGAGAGAGAGAGAAGCTGTGAATGAGAGAGAGAAAGAGAAGCTGTGGGTGAGAGAGAGAGAAAGAAGATTTGAGTGAGAGAAAGAGAGAAAGAGAAGCTGTGAGTGAGAGAGAGAGAAAGAGCTGTGAGTTAGAGAGAGAGAGAGAGAAGCCGTGAGTGAGAGAGAGAGAAGCTGTGAGTGAGTGAGAGAGAGAAGCTGTGTGTGTGTGAGAGAGAGAGAAAGAGAAACTGTGAGTGAGAGAAAGAGAGAAAGAGAAGCTGTGAGTGAGAGATAGAGAGAAAGAGAAGCTGTGAGTGAGAGAGAGAGAAGCTGAGAGTGAGGGAGAGAGAGAAAGAGAAGCTGTGAGTGAGAGAGAGAGAATGTGAGTGAGAGAGAGAGAAATAGAAGCTGTGAGTGAGAGTGAGAGAGAGAGTGAATGAGAAGCTGTGAGTGAGAGAGAGATAGAGAGAGAAAGAGAAGCTGTGAGTGAGAGAGAGAGAGAAAGAAGCTTTGAGTGAGAGAAAGAGAGAAAGAGAAGCTGTGAGTGAGTGAGAGAGAAAGAGCTGTGAGTGAGAGAGAGAGAGAAAGAGAAGCTGTGAGTGAGAGAGAGAGAGAAGCTGTGTGTGAGGGAGAGAGAGAAAGAGAAGCTGTGAGTGAGAGAGAGAAAGAGAAGCTGTGAGTGAGAGAGAGAGAATGTGAGTGAGAGAGAGAGAAATAGAAGTTGTGAGTGAGAGTGAGAGAGAGAGCGAAAGAGAGGCTGTGAGTGAGAGAGAGATAGAGAGAGAAAGAGAAGCTGTGAGTGAGAGAGAGAGAGAAAGAAGCTTTGAGTGAGAGAAAGAGAGAAAGAGAAGCTGTGAGTGAGAGAGAGAGAAGCTGAGAGTGAGGGAGAGAGAGAAAGAGAAGCTGTGAGTGAGAGGGATAGAGAGAGAAAGAGAAGCTGAGTGAGAGAGAGAAAGAGAAAGAGACGCTGTGCGTGTGTGTGAGAGAGAAGCTGTGACTGAGTGAGAGAGAGAGAAAGTGAAGCTGTGAGTGAGAAAGAGAGAAAGAGAAGCTGTGAGTGAGTGAGAGAGAGAGAGAAATAGAAGCTGTGAGTGAGAAAGAGAGGGAGAGAAGCTGTGAGTGAGAGAGAGAGAAGCTATGAGTGAGAGAAGAGAGAGAAAGATAAGCTGTGAGTGAGAGGGAGAGAAAGAGAAGCTGTGAGTGAGAGAGAGAGAGAAACTATGAGTGAGAGGGAGCGAGAGAAAGAGAAGCTGTGAGTGAGAGAGAGAGAGAGAGAGAAGCTGTGAGTGAGAGAGTGAGAGAGAAAGAGAAACTGTGTGAGAGGGAGAGAAAGCGAAGCTGTGAGTGAGAGAGAGAGAAGCTGTGAGTGAGAGAAGAGAGAGAGAAAGAGAAGGTGTGTGTGTGTGAGAGAGAGAAGCTGTGTGTGTGAGAGAGAAGCTGTGAGTGAGAGGGACAGAAAGAAAACCTGTGAGTGAGAGAGAAGGTGAGAAAGAAGCTTTGAGTGAGAGAGAGAGAAAGAGAAACAGAAGCTGTGAGTGAGGGAGAGAGAGAAAGAGAAGCTATGAGTGAGAGAGAGAGAAAGAAAGAGAAGCTGTGAGTGAGAGAGAGAGAGAGAAAGAGAAGCTGTGAGTGATAGAAGAGAGAGAGAAAGAGATGCTGTGAGTGAGAGAGAGAGAGAGAGAAGCTGTGAGTGAGAGAGAGAGAGAAGCTGTTAGTGAAAGAAAGAATGAAAGAGATGCTGTGAGAGAGAGAGAGAGAGAGAAGCTGTGAGTGAGAGTGAGAGAGAGAAAGAAAGAAAGAGAAGTTGTGAGTGAGAGTGAGAGAGAAATAGAAGCTGTGAGAGAGAGAGAGAGAGAAGCTGTGAGTGAGAGAGAGAGAGAAAGAGAAGCTGTGAGTGAGAGTGAGAGAATGAAAGAAAGAGAAGCTGTGAGAGAGAGAGAGAATGAGAAGCTGTGAGTGAGAGAGAGAAGCTGTGAATGAGAGAGAGAAAGAGAAGCTGTGGGTGAGAGAGAGAGAAAGAAGCTTTGAGTGAGAGAAAGAGAGAAAGAGAAGCTGTGAGTGAGAGAGAGAGAAAGAGCTGTGAGTTAGAGAGAGAGAGAGAAGCCGTGAGTGAGAGAGAGAGAAGCTGTGTGTGTGTGAGAGAGACAGAATGAGAAACTGTGAGTGAGAGAAAGAGAGAAAGAGAAGCTGTGATTGAGAGAGAGAGAGAAAGAGAAGCTGTGAGTGAGAGAGAGAGAAGCTGAGAGTGAGGGAGAGAGAGAAAGAGAAGCTGTGAGTGAGAGGGATAGAGAGAGAAAGAGAAGCTGAGTGAGAGAGAGAGAGAGAAAGAGAAGCTGTGCGTGTGTGTGAGAGAGAAGCTGTGACTGAGTGAGAGAGAGAGAGAAAGTGAAGCTGTGAGTGAGAAAGAGAGAAAGTGAAGCTGTGAGTGAGAAAGAGAGAAATTGAAGCTGTGAGTGAGTGAGAGAGAGAGAGAAAGAGAAGCTGTGAGTGAGAAAGAGAGGGAGAGAAGCTGTGAGTGAGAGAGAGAGAAGCTGTGAGTAAGAGAGAGAGAGAGAGAGAGAAGCTGTGAGTGAGAGAAGAGAGAGAAAGATAAGCTGTGAGTGAGAGGGAGAGAAAGAGAAGCGGTGAGTGAGAGAGCAATAGAAGCTGTGAGTGTGAGAGAGAGAAGCTATGAGTGAGAGGGAGAGAGAGAAATAGAAGCTGTGAGTGAGAGAGAGAGAGAGAAAGAGAAGCTGTGAGTGAGAGAGAGAAAGAGAAGCTGTGAGTGAGAGAGAGAGAATGTGAGTGAGAGAGAGAGAAATAGAAGCTATGAGTGAGAGTGAGAGAGAGAGCGAAAGAGAAGCTGTGAGTGAGAGAGAGATAGAGAGAGAAAGAGAAGCTGTGAGTGAGAGAGAGAAAGAAGCTTTGAGTGAGAGAAAGAGAGAAAGAGAAGCTGTGAGTGAGTGAGAGAGAAAGAGATGTGAGTGAGAGAGAGAGAGAAAGAGAAGCTGTGAGTGAGAGAGAGAGAGAAGCTGTGTGTGAGGGAGAGAGAGAAAGAGAAGCTGTGAGTGAGAGGGATAGAGCGAGAAAGAGAAGCTGAGTGAGAGAGAGAGAGAAAGAGAAGCTGCGAGTGAGTGAGAGAGAGAGAGAGAGAGAGAGAAGCTGTGAGTGAGAGAGTGAGAGAGAAAGAGAAACTTTGTGAGAGAGAAAGCGAAGCTGTGAGTGAGAGAGAGAGAAGCTGTGAGTGAGAGAAGAGAGAGAAAGAGAAGGTGTGTGTGTGTGAGAGAGAGAAGCTGTGTGTGTGAGAGAAGCTGTGAGTGAGAGGGACAGAAAGAAAACCTGTGAGTGAGAGAGAAGGTGAGAAAGAAGCTTTGAGTGAGAGAGAGAGAAAGAGAAACAGAAGCTGTGAGTGAGGGAGAGAGAGAAAGAGAAGCTATGAGTGAGAGAGAGAGAAAGAAAGAGAAGCTGTGAGTGAGAGAGAGAGAGAGAAAGAGAAGCTGTGAGTGAGAGAGAGAGAAGCTGTGAGTGAGTGAGAGAGAGAAGCTGTGTGTGTGTGAGAGAGAGAGAAACAGAAACTGTGAGTGAGAGAAAGAGAGAAAGAGAAGCTGTGAGTGAGAGAGAGAGAGAGAAAGAGAAGCTGTGAGTGAGAGAGGGAGACGCTGAGAGTGAGGGAGAGAGAGGAAGAGAAGCTGTGAGTGAGAGGGATAGAGAGAGAAAGAGAAGCTGAGTGAGAGAGAGAGAGAGAAAGAGAAGCTGTGCGTGTGTGAGAGAGAGAAGCTGTGACTGAGTGAGAGAGAGAGAAAGTGAATCTGTGAGTGAGAAAGAGAGAAAGAGAAGCTGTGAGTGAGTGAGAGAGAGAGAGAAAGAGAAGCTGTGAGTGAGAAAGCGAGGGAGAGAAGCTGTGAGTGAGAGAGACAGAAGCTGTGAGTAAGAGAGAGAGAGAGAGATAAGCTGTGAGTGAGAGAAGAGAGAGAAAGATAAGCTGTGAGTGAGAGGGAGAGAAAGAGAAGCTGTGAGTGTGAGAGAGAAATAGAAGCTGTGAGTGAGAGAGAGAGAAACTATGAGTGAGAGGGAGCGAGAGAAAGAGAAGCTGTGAGTGAGAGAGAGAAAGAGAAGCTGTGAGTGAGAGAGAGAGAATGTGAGTGAGAGAGAGAAATAGAAGCTGTGAGTGAGAGTGAGAGAGAGAGCGAAAGAGAAGCTATGAGTGAGAGAGAGATAGAGAGAGAAAGAGAAGCTGTGAGTGAGAGAGAGAGAAAGAAGCTTTGAGTGAGAGAAAGAGAGAAAGAGAAGCTGTTAGTGAGTGAGAGAGAAAGAGCTGTGAGTGAGAGAGAGAAAGAAAGAGAAGCTGTGAGTGAGAGAGATAGAGAAGCTGTGTGTGAGGGAGAGAGAGAAAGAGAAGATGTGAGTGAGAGAGAGAAATAGAAGCTGTGAGTGAGAGAGAGAGAATGTGAGTGAGAGAGAGAGAAATAGAAGCTGTGAGTGAGAGTGAGAGAGAGAGCGAAAGAGAGGCTGTGAGTGAGAGAGAGATAGAGAGAGAAAGAGAAGCTGTGAGTGAGAGAGAGAGAGAAAGAAGCTTTGAGTGAGAGAAAGAGAGAAAGAGAAGCTGTGAGTGAGAGAGAGAGAAGCTGAGAGTGAGGGAGAGAGAGAAAGAGAAGCTGTGAGTGAGAGGGATAGAGAGAGAAAGAGAAGCTGAGTGAGAGAGAGAGAGAGAGAAAGAGAAGCTGTGCGTGTGTGAGAGAGAGAAGCTGTGACTGAGTGAGAGAGAGAGAAAGTGAAGCTGTGAGTGAGAAAGAGAGAAAGAGAAGCTGTGAGTGAGTGAGAGAGAGAGAGAGAAAGAGAAGCTGTGAGTGAGAAAGAGAGGGAGAGAAGCTGTGAGTGAGAGAGAGAGAAGCTGTGAGTAAGAGAGAGAGAGAAGCTATGAGTGAGAGAAGAGAGAGAAAGATAAGCTGTGAGTGAGAGGGAGAGAAAGAGAAGCAGTGAGTGAGAGAGAGAAATAGAAGCTGTGAGTGAGAGAGAGAGAGAAACTATGAGTGAGAGGGAGCGAGAGAAAGAGAAGCTGTGAGTGAGAGAGAGAGAGAGAAAGAGAAGCTGTGAGTGAGAGAGAGAAAGAGAAGCTGTGTGAGAGAGAGAATGTGAGTGAGAGAGAGAGAAATAGAAGCTGTGAGTGAGAGTGAGAGAGAGCGAAAGAGAAGCTGTGAGTGAGAGAGAGAGAGAGAGAGAAAGAGAAGCTGTGAGTGTGAGAGAGAGAGAAAGAAGCTTTGAGTGAGAGAAAGAGAGAAAGAGAAGCTGTGAGTGAGTGAGAGAGAAAGAGCTGTGAGTGAGAGAGAGAGAGAAAGAGAAGCTGTGAGTGGGAGAGAGAGAGAAGCTGTGTGTGAGGGAGAGAGAGAAAGAGAAGCTGTGAGTGAGAGGGATAGAGCGAGAAAGCGAAGCTAAGTGAGAGAGAGAGAGAAAGAGAAGCTGTGAGTGAGTGAGAGAGAGAAAGAGAAGCTGTGAGTGAGAGAGTGAGAGAGAAAGAGAATGTGTGTGAGAGAGAGAAAGCAATGCTGTGAGTGAGAGAAAGAGAAGCTGTGAGTGAGAGAAGAGAGAGAGAAAGAGAAGGTGTGTGTGTGTGAGAGAGAGAAGCTGTGTGTGTGAGAGAGAAGCTGTGAGTGAGAGGGACAGAAAGAAAACCTGTGAGTGAGAGAGAAGGTGAGAAAGAGGCTATGAGTGAGTGAGAGAGAAAGAGAAACAGAAGCTGTGAGTGAGGGAGAGAGAGAAAGAGAAGCTATGAGTGAGAGAGAGAGAAAGAAAGAGAAGATGTGAGTGAGAGAGAGAGAGAAAGAGAAGCTGTGAGTGATAGAAGAGAGAGAGAAAGAGATGCTGTGAGAGAGAGAGAGAGAGAAAGAGAAGCTGTGAGTGAGTGAGAGAGAGAAGCTGTTAGTGAAAGAAAGAATGAAAGAGATGCTGTGAGTGAGAGAGAGAGAGAGAAGCTGTGAGTGAGAGTGAGAGAGAGAAAGAAAGAAAGAGAAGTTGTGAGTGAGAGTGAGAGAGAAATAGAAGCTGTGAGAGAGAGAGAGAAGCTGTGAGTGAGAGAGAGAGAAAGAGACGCTGTGAGTGAGAGTGAGAGAGAGAAAGAAAGAGAAGCTGTGAGAGAGAGAGAGAATGAGAAGCTGTGAGTGAGAGAGAGAGAAGCTGTGAATGAGAGAGAGAAAGAGAAGCTGTGGGTGAGAGAGAGAGAAAGAAGCTTTGAGTGAGAGAAAGAGAGAAAGAGAAGCTGTGAGTGAGAGAGAGAGAAAGAGCTGTGAGTTAGAGAGAGAGAGAGAAGCCGTGAGTGAGAGAGAGAGAAGCTGTGAGTGAGAGAGAGAGAGAAGCTGTGTGTGTGTGTGTGTGAGAGAAAGAGAAACTGTGAGTGAGAGAAAGAGAGAAAGAGAAGCTGTGAGTGAGAGAGAGAGAGAAAGAGAAGCTGTGAGTGAGAGAGAGAGAAGCTGAGAGTGAGGGAGAGAGAGAAAGAGAAGCTGTGAGTGAGAGAGAGAGAATGTGAGTGAGAGAGAGAGAAATAGAAGCTGTGAGTGAGAGTGAGAGAGAGAGCGAAAGAGAAGCTGTGAGTGAGAGAGAGATAGAGAGAGAAAGAGAAGCTGTGAGTGAGAGAGAGAGAGAAAGAAGCTTTGAGTGAGAGAAAGAGAGAAAGAGAAGCTGTGAGTGAGTGAGAGAGAAAGAGCTGTGAGTGAGAGAGAGAGAGAAAGAGAAGCTGTGAGTGAGAGAGAGAGAGAAGCTGTGTGTGAGGGAGAGAGAGAAAGAGAAGCTGTGAATGAGAGAGAGAAAGAGAAGCTGTGAGTGAGAGAGATAGAGAGAGAAAGAGAAGCTGTGAGTGAGAGAGAGAGAAAGACTCTTTGAGTGAGAGAAAGAGAGAAAGAGAAGCAGTGAGAGAGACAGAAAGAGCTGTGAGTTAGAGAGAGAGAGAAGCTGTGAGTGAGAGAGAGAGAAGCTGTGTGTGTGAGAGAGAGAAACAGAAACTGTGAGTGAGAGAAAGAGAGAAAGAGAAGCTGTGAGTGAGAGAGAGAGAAGCTGAGAGTGAGGGAGAGAGAGGAAGAGAAGCTGTGAGTGAGAGGGATAGAGAGAGAAAGAGAAGCTGAGTGAGAGAGAGAGAGAGAAAGAGAAGCTGTGCGTGTGTGAGAGAGAGAAGCTGTGACTGAGTGAGAGAGAGAGAAAGTGAAGCTGTGAGTGAGAAAGAGAGAAAGAGAAGCTGTGAGTGAGTGAGAGAGAGAGAGAAAGAGAAGCTGTGAGTGAGAAAGCAAGGGAGAGAATCTGTGAGTGAGAGAGAGAGAAGCTGTGAGTAAGAGAGAGAGAGATAAGCTGTGAGTGAGAGAAGAGAGAGAAAGATAAGCTGTGAGTGAGAGGGAGAGAAAGAGAAGCTGTGAGTGAGAGAGAGAAATAGAAGCTGTGAGTGAGAGAGAGAGAGAAACTATGAGTGAGAGGGAGCGAGAGAAAGAGAAGCTGTGAGTGAGAGAGAGAGAAAGAGAAGCTGTGAGTGAGATAGAGAAAGAGAAGCTGTGAGTGAGAGAGAGAGAATGTGAGTGAGAGAGAGAGAAAGAGAAGCTGTGAGTGAGAGTGAGAGAGAGAGTGAAAGAGAAGCTGTGAGTGAGAGAGAGATAGAGAGAGAAAGAGAAGCTGTGTGTGTGAGAGAGAGAAAGAAGCTTTGAGTGAGAAAAGAGAGAAAGAGAAGCTGTGAGTGAGTGAGAGAGAAAGAGCTGTGAGTGAGAGAGAGAAAGAGAAGCTGTGAGTGAGAGAGAGAGAGAAGCTGTGTGTGAGGGAGAGAGAGAAAGAGAAGCTGTGAGTGAGAGAGAGAAAGAGAAGCGGTGAGTGAGAGAGAGAGAATGTGAGTGAGAGAGAGAGAAATAGAAGCTGTGAGTGAGAGTGAGAGAGTGAGCGCAAGAAAGAGAGGCTGTGAGTGAGAGAGAGATAGAGAGAGAAAGAGAAGCTGTGAGTGAGAGAGAGAGAGAAAGAAGCTTTGAGTGAGAGAAAGAGAGAAAGAGAGCTGTGAATGAGAGAGAGAGAAGCTGAGAGTGAGGGAGAGAGAGAAAGAGAAGCTGTGAGTGAGAGGGATAGAGAGAGAAAGAGAAGCTGAGTGAGAGAGAGAGAGAGAAAGAGAAGCTGTGCGTGTGTGAGAGAGAGAAGCTGTGACTGAGTGAGAGAGAGAGAAAGTGAAGCTGTGAGTGAGAAAGAGAGAAAGAGAAGCTGTGAGTGAGTGAGAGAGAGAGAGAAAGAGAAGCTGTGAGTGAGAAAGAGAGGGAGAGAAGCTGTGAGTGAGAGAGAGAGAAGCTGTGAGTAAGAGAGAGAGAGAGAAGCTATGAGAGAGAAGAGAGAGAAAGAAGCTGTGAGTGAGAGGGAGAGAAAGAGAAGCTGTGAGTGAGAGAGAGAAATAGAAGCTGTGAGTGAGAGAGAGAGAGAAACTATGAGTGAGAGGGAGCGAGAGAAAAAGAAGCTGTGAGTGAGAGAGAGAGAGAGAAAGAGAAGCTGTGAGTGAGAGAGCGAAAGAGAAGCTGTGAGTGAGAGAGATAGAGAGAAAGAGAAGCTGTGAGTGAGAGAGAGAGAGAAAGAAGCTTTGAGTGAGAGAAAGAGAGAAAGAGAAGCTGTGAGTGAGTGAGAGAGAAAGAGCTGTGAGTGAGAGAGAGAGAGAAAGAGAAGCTGTGAGTGAGAGAGAGAGAAGCTGTGTGTGAGGGAGAGAGAGAAAGAGAAGCTGTGAGTGAGAGGGATAGAGCGAGAAAGAGAAGCTAAGTGAGAGAGAGAGAGAAAGAGAAGCTGTGAGTGAGTGAGAGAGAGAGAGAAAGAGAAGCTGTGAGTGAGAGAGTGAGAGAGAAAGAGAAACTGTGTGAGAGAGAGAGAAAGCGAAGCTGTGAGTGAGAGAGAGAGAAGCTGTGAGTGAGAGAAGAGAGAGAGAAAGAGAAGGTGTGTGTGTGTGAGAGAGAGAAGCTGTGTGTGTGAGAGAGAAGCTGTGAGTGAGAGGGACAGAAAGAAAACCTGTGAGTGAGAGAGAAGGTGAGAAAGAAGCTTTGAGTGAGAGAGAGAAAGAGAAACAGAAGCTGTGAGTGAGAGAGAGAGAGAAAGAGAAGCTGTGAGTGATAGAAGAGAGAGAAAGAGATGCTGTGAGTGAGAGAGAGAGAGAAAGAGAAGCTGTGAGTGAGAGAGAGAGAAGCTGAGAGTGAGGGAGAGAGAGGAAGAGAAGCTGTGAGTGAGAGGGATAGAGAGAGAAAGAGAAGCTGAGTGAGAGAGAGAGAGAGAAAGAGAAGCTGTGCGTGTGTGAGAGAGAGAAGCTGTGACTGAGTGAGAGAGAGAGAAAGTGAAGCTGTGAGTGAGAAAGAGAGAAAGAGAAGCTGTGAGTGAGTGAGAGAGAGAGAGAAAGAGAAGCTGTGAGTGAGAAAGCGAGGGAGAGAAGCTGTGAGTGAGAGAGAGAGAAGCTGTGAGTAAGAGAGAGAGAGAGAAATAAGCTCTGAGTGAGAGAAGAGAGAGAAAGATAAGCTGTGAGTGAGAGGGAAAGAAAGAGAAGCTGTGAGTGAGAGAGAGAAATAGAAGCTGTGAGTGAGAGAGAGAAAGACAAGCTGTGAGTAAGAGAGAGAGAATGTGAGTGAGAGAGAGAGAAATAGAAGCTGTGAGTGAGAGTGAGAGAGAGAGCGAAAGAGAAGCTGTGAGTGAGAGAGAGATAGAGAGAGAAAGAGAAGCTGTGAGTGAGAGAGAGAGAGAAAGAAGCTTTGAGTAAGAGAAAGAGAGAAAGAGAAGCTGTGAGTGAGTGAGAGAGAAAGAGCTGTGAGTGAGAGAGAGAGAGAAAGAGAAGCTGTGAGTGAGAGAGAGAGAGAAGCTGTGTGTGAGGGAGAGAGAGAAAGAGAAGGTGTGAGTGAGAGTGAGAAAGAGAAGCTGTGAGTGAGAGAGAGAGAATGTGAGTGAGAGAGAGAGAAATAGAAGCTGTGAGTGAGAGGGACAGAAAGAAAACCTGTGAGAGAGAGAGAAGGTGAGAAAGAAGCTTTGAGTGAGAGAGAGAAAGAGAAACAGAAGCTGTGAGTGAGGGAGAGAGAGAAAGAGAAGCTATGAGTGAGAGAGAGAGAAAGAAAGAGAAGCTGTGAGTGAGAGAGAGAGAGAGAAAGAGAAGCTGTGAGTGATAGAAGAGAGAGAGAAAGAGATGCTGTGAGTGAGAGAGAGAGAGAAAGAGAAGCTGTGAGTGAGAGAGAGAGAAGCTGAGAGTGAGGGAGATAGAGGAAGAGAAGCTGTGAGTGAGAGGGATAGAGAGAGAAAGAGAAGCTGAGTGAGAGAGAGAGAGAGAGAAAGAGAAGCTGTGCGTGTGTGAGAGAGAGAAGCTGTGACTGAGTGAGAGAGAGAGAAAGTGAAGCTGTGAGTGAGAAAGAGAGAAAGAGAAGCTGTGAGTGAGTGAGAGAGAGAGAGAAAGAGAAGCTGTGAGTGTGAAAGCGAGGGAGAGAAGCTGTGAGTGAGAGAGGGAGAAGCTGAGAGTAAGAGAGAGAGAGAGATAAGCTGTGAGTGAGAGAAGAGAGAGAAAGATAAGCTGTGAGTGAGAGGGAGAGAAAGAGAAGCTGTGAGTGAGAGAGAGAAATAGAAGCTGTGAGTGAGAGAGAGAGAAACTATGAGTGAGAGGGAGCGAGAGAAAGAGAAGCTGTGAGTGAGAGAGAGAGAGAGAAAGAGAAGCTGTGAGTGAGAGAGAGAAAGAGAAGCTGTGAGTGAGAGAGAGAGAATGTGAGTGAGAGAGAGAGAAATAGAAGCTGTGAGTGAGAGTGAGAGAGAGAGCAAAAGAGAAGCTGTGAGTGAGAGAGAGATAGAGAGAGAAAGAGAAGCTGTGAGTGAGAGAGAGAGAGAAAGAAGCTTTGAGTGAGAGAAAGAGAGAAAGAGAAGCTGTGAGTGAGTGTGAGAGAAAGAGCTGTGAGTGAGAGAGAGAGAGAAAGAGAAGCTGTGAGTGAGAGAGAGAGAGAAGCTGTGTGTGAGGGAGAGAGAGAAAGAGAAGCTGTGAGTGAGAGAGAGAAAGAGAAGCTGTGAGTGAGAGAGAGAGAATGTGAGTGAGAGAGAGAGAAATAGAAGCTGTGAGTGAGAGTGAGAGAGCGAGCGAAAGAGAGGCTGTGAGTGAGAGAGAGATAGAGAGAGAAAGAGAAGCTGTGAGTGAGAGAGAGAGAGAAAGAAGCTTGGAGTGAGAGAAAGAGAGAAAGAGAAGCTGTGAATGAGAGAGAGAGAAGCTGAGAGTGAGGGAGAGAGAGAAAGAGAAGCTGTGAGTGAGAGGGATAGAGAGAGAAAGAGAAGCTGAGTGAGAGAGAGAGAAAGAGAAGCTGTGCGTGTGTGAGAGAGAGAAGCTGTGACTGAGTGAGAGAGAGAGAAAGTGAAGCTGTGAGTGAGAAAGAGAGAAAGAGAAGCTGTGAGTGAGTGAGAGAGAGAGAGAGAAAGAGAAGCTGTGAGTGAGAAAGAGAGGGAGAGAAGCTGTGAGTGAGAGAGAAGCTGTGAGTAAGAGAGAGAGATAGAGAAGCTATGAGTGAGAGAAGAGAGAGAAAGATAAGCTGTGAGTGAGAGGGAGAGAAAGCGAAGCTGTGAGTGAGAGACAGAAATAGAAGCTGTGAGTGAGAGAGAGAGAAACTATGAGTGAGAGGGAGCAAGAGAAAAAGAAGCTGTGAGTGAGAGAGAGAGAGAGAAAGAGAAGCTGTGAGTGAGAGAGCGAAAGAGAAGCTGTGAGTGAGAGAGAGATAGAGAGAGAAAGAGAAGCTGTGAGTGAGAGAGAGAGAGAAAGAAGCTTTGAGTGAGAGAAAGAGAGAAAGAGAAGCTGTGAGTTAGTGAGACAGAAAGAGCTGTGAGTGAGAGAGAGAGAGAAAGAGAAGCTGTGAGTGAGAGAGAGAGAAGCTGTGTGTGAGGGAGAGAGAGAAAGAGAAGCTGTGAGTGAGAGGGATAGAGCGAGAAAGAGAAGCTAAGTGAGAGAGAGAGAGAAAGAGAAGCTGTGAGTGAGGGAGAGAGAGAGAGAAAGAGAAGCTGTGAGTGAGAGAGTGAGAGAGAAAGAGAAACTGTGTGAGAGAGAGAGAAAGCGAAGCTGTGAGTGAGAGAGAGAGAAGCTGTGAGTGAGAGAAGAGAGAGAGAAAGAGAAGGTGTGTGTGTGAGAGAGAGAGAAGCTGTGTGTGTGAGAGAGAAGCTGTGAGTGAGAGGGACAGAAAGAAAACCTGTGAGTGAGAGAGAAGGTGAGAAAGAAGCTTTGAGTGAGAGAGAGAAAGAGAAACAGAAGCTGTGAGTGAGAGAGAGAAAAAGAAAGAGAAGCTGTGAGTGAGTGAGAGAGAGAAAGAGAAGCTGTGAGTGATAGAAGAGAGAGAGAAAGAGATGCTGTGAGTGAGAGAGAGAGAGAAAGAGAAGCTGTGAGTGAGAGAGAGAGAAGCTGAGAGTGAGGGAGAGAGAGGAAGAGAAGCTGTGAGTGAGAGGGATAGAGAGAGAAAGAGAAGCTGAGTGAGAGAGAGAGAGAGAAAGAGAAGCTGTGCGTGTGTGAGAGAGAGAAGCTGTGACTGAGTGAGAGAGAGAGAAAGTGAAGCTGTGAGTGAGAAAGAGAGAAAGAGAAGCTGTGAGTGAGTGAGAGAGAGAGAGAAAGAGAAGCTGTGAGTGAGAAAGCGAGGGAGAGAAGCTGTGAGTGAGAGAGAGAGAAGCTGTGAGTAAGAGAGAGAGAGAGAAATAAGCTGTGAGTGAGAGAAGAGAGAGAAAGATAAGCTGTGAGTGAGAGGGAGAGAAAGAGAAGCTGAGAGTGAGAGATTAATAGAAGCTGTGAGTGAGAGAGAGAAAGACAATCTGTGAGTTTGAGAGAGAGAATGTGAGTGAGAGAGAGAGAAATAGAAGCTGTGAGTGAGAGTGAGAGAGAGAGCGAAAGAGAAGCTGTGAGTGAGAGAGAGATAGAGAGAGAAAGAGATGCTGTGAGTGAGAGAGAGAGAGAAAGAAGCTTTGAGTAAGAGAAAGAGAGAAAGAGAAGCTGTGAGTGAGTGAGAGAGAAAGAGCTGTGAGTGAGAGAGAGAGAGAAAGAGAAGCTGTGAGTGAGAGAGAGAGAGAAGCTGTGTGTGAGGGAGAGAGAGAAAGAGAAGCTGTGAGTGAGAGTGAGAAAGAGAAGCTGTGAGTGAGAGAGAGAGAATGTGAGTGAGAGAGAGAGAAATAGAAGCTGTGAGTGAGAGGGACAGAAAGAAAACCTGTGAGTGAGAGAGAAGGTGAGAAAGAAGCTTTGAGTGAGAGAGAGAAAGAGAAACAGAAGCTGTGAGTGAGGGAGAGAGAGAAAGAGAAGCTATGAGTGAGAGAGAGAGAAAGAAAGAGAAGCTGTGAGTGAGAGAGAGAGAGAGAAAGAGAAGCTGTGAGTGATAGAAGAGAGAGAGAAAGAGATGCTGTGAGTGAGAGAGAGAGAGAAAGAAGCTTTGAGTGAGAGAAAGAGAGAAAGAGAAGCTGTGAGTGAGAGAGAGAGAAGCTGAGAGTGAGGGAGATAGAGGAAGAGAAGCTGTGAGTGAGAGGGATAGAGAGAGAAAGAGAAGCTGAGTGAGAGAGAGAGAGAGAAAGAGAAGCTGTGCGTGTGTGAGAGAGAGAAGCTGTGACTGAGTGAGAGAGAGAGAAAGTGAAGCTGTGAGTGAGAAAGAGAGAAAGAGAAGCTGTGAGTGAGTGAGAGAGAGAGAGAAAGAGAAGATGTGAGTGAGAAAGCGAGGGAGAGAAGCTGTGAGTGAGAGAGAGAGAAGCTGTGAGTAAGAGAGAGAGAGAGAGAAATAAGCTCTGAGTGAGAGAAGAGAGAGAAAGATAAGCTGTGAGTGAGAGGGAGAGAAAGAGAAGCTGTGAGTGAGAGAGAGAAATAGAAGCTGTGAGTGAGAGAGAGAAAGACAAGCTGTGAGTAAGAGAGAGAGAATGTGAGTGAGAGAGAGAGAAATAGAAGCTGTGAGTGAGAGTGAGAGAGAGAGCGAAAGAGAAGCTGTGAGTGAGAGAGAGATAGAGAGAGAAAGAGAAGCTGTGAGTGAGAGAGAGAGAGAAAGAAGCTTTGAGTAAGAGAAAGAGAGAAAGAGAAGCTGTGAGTGAGTGAGAGAGAAAGAGCTGTGAGTGAGAGAGAGAAAGCAAGAGAAGCTGTGAGTGAGAGAGAGAGAGAAGCTGTGTGTGAGGGAGAGAGAGAAAGAGAAGGTGTGAGTGAGAGTGAGAAAGAGAAGCTGTGAGTGAGAGAGAGAGAATGTGAGTGAGAGAGAGAGAAATAGAAGCTGTGAGTGAGAGGGACAGAAAGAAAACCTGTGAGAGAGAGAGAAGGTGAGAAAGAAGCTTTGAGTGAGAGAGAGAAAGAGAAACAGAAGCTGTGAGTGAGGGAGAGAGAGAAAGAGAAGCTATGAGTGAGAGAGAGAGAAAGAAAGAGAAGCTGTGAGTGAGAGAGAGAGAGAGAAAGAGAAGCTGTGAGTGATAGAAGAGAGAGAGAAAGAGATGCTGTGAGTGAGAGAGAGAGAGAAAGAGAAGCTGTGAGTGAGAGAGAGAGAAGCTGAGAGTGAGGGAGATAGAGGAAGAGAAGCTGTGAGTGAGAGGGATAGAGAGAGAAAGAGAAGCTGAGTGAGAGAGAGAGAGAGAAAGAGAAGCTGTGCGTGTGTGAGAGAGAGAAGCTGTGACTGAGTGAGAGAGAGAGAAAGTGAAGCTGTGAGTGAGAAAGAGAGAAAGAGAAGCTGTGAGTGAGTGAGAGAGAGAGAGAAAGAGGCTGTGAGTGTGAAAGCGAGGGAGAGAAGCTGTGAGTGAGAGAGGGAGAAGCTGTGAGTAAGAGAGAGAGAGAGAGATAAGCTGTGAGTGAGAGAAGAGAGAGAAAGATAAGCTGTGAGTGAGAGGGAGAGAAAGAGAAGCTGTGAGTGAGAGAGAGAAATAGAAGCTGTGAGTGAGAGAGAGAGAAACTATGAGTGAGAGGGAGCGAGAGAAAGAGAAGCTGTGAGTGAGAGAGAGAGAAAGAGAAGCTGTGAGTGAGAGAGAGAAAGAGAAGCTGTGAGTGAGAGAGAGAGAATGTGAGTGAGAGAGAGAGAAATAGAAGCTGTGAGTGAGAGTGAGAGAGAGAGCGAAAGAGAAGCTGTGAGTGAGAGAGAGATAGAGAGAGAAAGAGAAGCTGTGAGTGAGAGAGAGAGAGAAAGAAGCTTTGAGTGAGAGAAAGAGAGAAAGAGAAGCTGTGAGTGAGTGTGAGAGAAAGAGCTGTGAGTGAGAGAGAGAGAGAAAGAGAAGCTGTGAGTGAGAGAGAGAGAAGCTGTGTGTGAGGGAGAGAGAGAAAGAGAAGCTGTGAGTGAGAGAGAGAAAGAGAAGCTGTGAGTGAGAGAGAGAGAATGTGAGTGAGAGAGAGAGAAATAGAAGCTGTGAGTGAGAGTGAGAGAGCGAGCGAAAGAGAGGCTGTGAGTGAGAGAGAGATAGAGAGAGAAAGAGAAGCTGTGAGTGAGAGAGAGAGAGAAAGAAGCTTGGAGTGAGAGAAAGAGAGAAAGAGAAGCTGTGAATGAGAGAGAGAGAAGCTGAGAGTGAGGGAGAGAGAGAAAGAGAAGCTGTGAGTGAGAGGGATAGAGAGAGAAAGAGAAGCTGTGAGAGAGAGAGAGAAAGAGAAGCTGTGCGTGTGTGAGAGAGAGAAGCTGTGACTGAGTGAGAGAGAGAGAAAGTGAAGCTGTGAGTGAGAAAGAGAGAAAGAGAAGCTGTGAGTGAGAGTGAGAGAGAGAGCGAAAGAGAAGCTGTGAGTGAGAGAGAGATAGAGAGAGAAAGAGATGCTGTGAGTGAGAGAGAGAGAGAAAGAAGCTTTGAGTAAGAGAAAGAGAGAAAGAGAAGCTGTGAGTGAGTGAGAGAGAAAGAGCTGTGAGTGAGAGAGAGAGAGAAAGAGAAGCTGTGAGTGAGAGAGAGAGAAGCTGTGTTTGAGGGAGAGAGAGAAAGAGAAGCTGTGAGTGAGAGTGAGAAAGAGAAGCTGTGAGTGAGAGAGAGAGAATGTGAGTGAGAGAGAGAGAAATAGAAGCTGTGAGTGAGAGGGACAGAAAGAAAACCTGTGAGTGAGAGAGAAGGTGAGAAAGAAGCTTTGAGTGAGAGAGAGAAAGAGAAACAGAAGCTGTGAGTGAGGGAGAGAGAGAAAGAGAAGCTATGACTGAGAGAGAGAGAAAGAAAGAGAAGCTGTGAGTGAGAGAGAGAGAGAGAAAGAGAAGCTGTGAGTGATAGAAGAGAGAGAGAAAGAGATGCTGTGAGTGAGAGAGAGAGAGAAAGAGAAGCTGTGAGTGAGAGAGAGAGAAGCTGAGAGTGAGGGAGATAGAGGAAGAGAAGCTGTGAGTGAGAGGGATAGAGAGAGAAAGAGAAGCTGAGTGAGAGAGAGAGAGAGAAAGAGAAGCTGTGCGTGTGTGAGAGAGAGAAGCTGTGACTGAGTGAGAGAGAGAGAAAGTGAAGCTGTGAGTGAGAAAGAGAGAAAGAGAAGCTGTGAGTGAGTGAGAGAGAGAGAAAGAGAAGCTGTGAGTGAGAAAGCGAGGGAGAGAAGCTGTGAGTGAGAGAGAGAGAAGCTGTGAGTAAGAGAGAGAGAGAGAGAGAAATAAGCTGTGAGTGAGAGAAGAGAGAGAAAGATAAGCTGTGAGTGAGAGGGAGAGAAAGAGAAGCTGTGAGTGAGAGAGAGAAATAGAAGCTGTGAGTGAGAGAGAGAAAGACAAGCTGTGAGTAAGAGAGAGAGAATGTGAGTGAGAGAGAGAGAAATAGAAGCTGTGAGTGAGAGTGAGAGAGAGAGCGAAAGAGAAGCTGTGAGTGAGAGAGAGATAGAGAGAGAAAGAGATGCTGTGAGTGAGAGAGAGAGAGAAAGAAGCTTTGAGTAAGAGAAAGAGAGAAAGAGAAGCTGTGAGTGAGTGAGAGAGAAAGAGCTGTGAGTGAGAGAGAGAGAGAAAGAGAAGCTGTGAGTGAGAGAGAGAGAGAAGCTGTGTGTGAGGGAGAGAGAGAAAGAGAAGCTGTGAGTGAGAGTGAGAAAGAGAAGCTGTGAGTGAGAGAGAGAGAATGTGAGTGAGAGAGAGAGAAATAGAAGCTGTGAGTGAGAGGGACAGAAAGAAAACCTGTGAGTGAGAGAGAAGGTGAGAAAGAAGCTTTGAGTGAGAGAGAGAAAGAGAAACAGAAGCTGTGAGTGAGGGAGAGAGAGAAAGAGAAGCTATGAGTGAGAGAGAGAGAAAGAAAGAGAAGCTGTGAGTGAGAGAGAGAGATAGAAAGAGAAGCTGTGAGTGATAGAAGAGAGAGAGAAAGAGATGCTGTGAGTGAGAGAGAGAGAGAAAGAGAAGCTGTGAGTGAGAGAGAGAGAAGCTGAGAGTGAGGGAGATAGAGGAAGAGAAGCTGTGAGTGAGAGGGATAGAGAGAGAAAGAGAAGCTGAGTGAGAGAGAGAGAGAGAAAGAGAAGCTGTGCGTGTGTGAGAGAGAGAAGCTGTGACTGAGTGAGAGAGAGAGAAAGTGAAGCTGTGAGTGAGAAAGAGAGAAAGAGAAGCTGTGAGTGAGTGAGAGAGAGAGAGAAAGAGAAGCTGTGAGTGAGAAAGCGAGGGAGAGAAGCTGTGAGTGAGAGAGAGAGAAGCTGTGAGTAAGAGAGAGAGATAGAGAAATAAGCTCTGAGTGAGAGAAGAGAGAGAAAGATAAGCTTTGAGTGAGAGGGAGAGAAAGAGAAGCTGTGAGTGAGAGAGAGAAATAGAAGCTGTGAGTGAGAGAGAGAAAGACAAGCTGTGAGTAAGAGAGAGAGAATGTGAGTGAGAGAGAGAGAAATAGAAGCTGTGAGTGAGAGTGAGAGAGAGAGCGAAAGAGAAGCTGTGAGTGAGAGAGAGATAGAGAGAGAAAGAGAAGCTGTGAGTGAGAGAGAGAGAGAAAGAAGCTTTGAGTAAGAGAAAGAGAGAAAGAGAAGCTGTGAGTGAGTGAGAGAGAAAGAGCTGTGAGTGAGAGAGAGAGAGAAAGAGAAGCTGTGAGTGAGAGAGAGAGAGAAGCTGTGTGTGAGGGAGAGAGAGAAAGAGAAGGTGTGAGTGAGAGTGAGAAAGAGAAGCTGTGAGTGAGAGAGAGAGAATGTGAGTGAGAGAGAGAGAGAAATAGAAGCTGTGAGTGAGAGGGACAGAAAGAAAACCTGTGAGAGAGAGAGAAGGTGAGAAAGAAGCTTTGAGTGAGAGAGAGAAAGAGAAACAGAAGCTGTGAGTGAGGGAGAGAGAGAAAGAGAAGCTATGAGTGAGAGAGAGAGAAAGAAAGAGAAGCTGTGAGTGAGAGAGAGAGAGAGAAAGAGAAGCTGTGAGTGATAGAAGAGAGAGAGAAAGAGATGCTGTGAGTGAGAGAGAGAGAGAAAGAGAAGCTGTGAGTGAGAGAGAGAGAAGCTGAGAGTGAGGGAGATAGAGGAAGAGAAGCTGTGAGTGAGAGGGATAGAGAGAGAAAGAGAAGCTGAGTGAGAGAGAGAGAGAGAAAGAGAAGCTGTGCGTGTGTGAGAGAGAGAAGCTGTGACTGAGTGAGAGAGAGAGAAAGTGAAGCTGTGAGTGAGAAAGAGAGAAAGAGAAGCTGTGAGTGAGTGAGAGAGAGAGAGAAAGAGAAGCTGTGAGTGTGAAAGCGAGGGAGAGAAGCTGTGAGTGAGAGAGGGAGAAGCTGTGAGTAAGAGAGAGAGAGAGAGAGATAAGCTGTGAGTGAGAGAAGAGAGAGAAAGATAAGCTGTGAGTGAGAGGGAGAGAAAGAGAAGCTGTGAGTGAGAGAGAGAAATAGAAGCTGTGAGTGAGAGAGAGAGAAACTATGAGTGAGAGGGAGCGAGAGAAAGAGAAGCTGTGAGTGAGAGAGAGAGAGAAAGAGAAGCTGTGAGTGAGAGAGAGAAAGAGAAGCTGTGAGTGAGAGAGAGAGAATGTGAGTGAGAGAGAGAGAAATAGAAGCTGTGAGTGAGAGTGAGAGAGAGAGCGAAAGAGAAGCTGTGAGTGAGAGAGAGATAGAGAGAGAAAGAGAAGCTGTGAGTGAGAGAGAGAGAGAAAGAAGCTTTGAGTGAGAGAAAGAGAGAAAGAGAAGCTGTGAGTGAGTGTGAGAGAAAGAGCTGTGAGTGAGAGAGAGAGAGAAAGAGAAGCTGTGAGTGAGAGAGAGAGAGAAGCTGTGTGTGAGGGAGAGAGAGAAAGAGAAGCTGTGAGTGAGAGAGAGAAAGAGAAGCTGTGAGTGAGAGAGAGAGAATGTGAGTGAGAGAGAGAGAAATAGAAGCTGTGAGTGAGAGTGAGAGAGCGAGCGAAAGAGAGGCTGTGAGTGAGAGAGAGATAGAGAGAGAAAGAGAAGCTGTGAGTGAGAGAGAGAGAGAAAGAAGCTTGGAGTGAGAGAAAGAGAGAAAGAGAAGCTGTGAATGAGAGAGAGAGAAGCTGAGAGTGAGGGAGAGAGAGAAAGAGAAGCTGTGAGTGAGAGGGATAGAGAGAGAAAGAGAAGCTGAGTGAGAGAGAGAGAGAGAAAGAGAAGCTGTGCGTGTGTGAGAGAGAGAAGCTGTGACTGAGTGAGAGAGAGAGAAAGTGAAGCTGTGAGTGAGAAAGAGAGAAAGAGAAGCTGTGAGTGAGTGAGAGAGAGAGAGAGAAAGAGAAGCTGTGAGTGAGAAAGAGAGGGAGAGAAGCTGTGAGTGAGAGAGAAGCTGTGAGTAAGAGAGAGAGATAGAGAAGCTATGAGTGAGAGAAGAGAGAGAAAGATAAGCTGTGAGTGAGAGGGAGAGAAAGAGAAGCTGTGAGTGAGAGAGAGAAATAGAAGCTGTGAGTGAGAGAGAGAGAAACTATGAGTGAGAGGGAGCGAGAGAAAAAGAAGCTGTGAGTGAGAGAGAGAGAGAAAGAGAAGCTGTGAGTGAGAGAGCGAAAGAGAAGCTGTGAGTGAGAGAGAGATAGAGAGAGAAAGAGAAGCTGTGAGTGAGAGAGAGAGAAAGAAGCTTTGAGTGAGAGAAAGAGAGAAAGAGAAGCTGTGAGTGAGTGAGAGAGAAAGAGCTGTGAGTGAGAGAGAGAGAGAAAGAGAAGCTGTGAGTGAGAGAGAGAGAAGCTGTGTGTGAGGGAGAGAGAGAAAGAGAAGCTGTGAGTGAGAGGGATAGAGCGAGAAAGAGAAGCTAAGTGAGAGAGAGAGAGAAAGAGAAGCTGTGAGTGAGTGAGAGAGAGAGAGAAAGAGAAGCTGTGAGTGAGAGAGTGAGAGAGAAAGAGAAACTGTGTGACAGAGAGAGAAAGCGAAGCTGTGAGTGAGAGAGAGAGAAGCTGTGAGTGAGAGAAGAGAGAGAGAAAGAGAAGGTGTGTGTGTGAGAGAGAGAGAAGCTGTGTGTGTGAGAGAGAAGCTGTGAGTGAGAGGGACAGAAAGAAAACCTGTGAGTGAGAGAGAAGGTGAGAAAGAAGCTTTGAGTGAGAGAGAGAAAGAGAAACAGAAGCTGTGAGTGAGAGAGAGAAAAAGAAAGAGAAGCTGTGAGTGATAGAAGAGAGAGAGAAAGAGATGCTGTGAGTGAGAGAGAGAGAGAAAGAGAAGCTGTGAGTGAGAGAGAGAGAGAAGCTGAGAGTGAGGGAGAGAGAGGAAGAGAAGCTGTGAGTGAGAGGGATAGAGAGAGAAAGAGAAGCTGAGTGAGAGAGAGAGAGAGAAAGAGAAGCTGTGCGTGTGTGAGAGAGAGAAGCTGTGACTGAGTGAGAGAGAGAGAAAGTGAAGCTGTGAGTGAGAAAGAGAGAAAGAGAAGCTGTGAGTGAGTGAGAGAGAGAGAGAAAGAGAAGCTGTGAGTGAGAAAGCGAGGGAGAGAAGCTGTGAGTGAGAGAGAGAGAAGCTGTGAGTAAGAGAGAGAGAGAGAAATAAGCTGTGAGTGAGAGAAGAGAGAGAAAGATAAGCTGTGAGTGAGAGGGAGAGAAAGAGAAGCTGTGAGTGAGAGAGAGAAATAGAAGCTGTGAGTGAGAGAGAGAAAGACAAGCTGTGAGTAAGAGAGAGAGAATGTGAGTGAGAGAGAGAGAAATAGAAGCTGTGAGTGAGAGTGAGAGAGAGAGCGAAAGAGAAGCTGTGAGTGAGAGAGAGATAGAGAGAGAAAGAGATGCTGTGAGTGAGTGAGAGAGAGAAAGAAGCTTTGAGTAAGAGAAAGAGAGAAAGAGAAGCTGTGAGTGAGTGAGAGAGAAAGAGCTGTGAGTGAGAGAGAGAGAGAAAGAGAAGCTGTGAGTGAGAGAGAGAGAGAAGCTGTGTGTGAGGGAGAGAGAGAAAGAGAAGCTGTGAGTGAGAGTGAGAAAGAGAAGCTGTGAGTGAGAGAGAGAGAATGTGAGTGAGAGAGAGAGAAATAGAAGCTGTGAGTGAGAGGGACAGAAAGAAAACCTGTGAGTGAGAGAGAAGGTGAGAAAGAAGCTTTGAGTGAGTGAGAGAGAAAGAGAAACAGAAGCTGTGAGTGAGGGAGAGAGAGAAAGAGAAGCTATGAGTGAGAGAGAGAGAAAGAAAGAGAAGCTGTGAGTGAGAGAGAGAGAGAGAAAGAGAAGCTGTGAGTGATAGAAGAGAGAGAGAAAGAGATGCTGTGAGTGAGAGAGAGAGAGAAAGAGAAGCTGTGAGTGAGAGAGAGAGAA
Organism: Bradypodion ventrale; assembly: GCA_035047345.1. Classification (NCBI taxonomy): domain Eukaryota; kingdom Metazoa; phylum Chordata; class Lepidosauria; order Squamata; family Chamaeleonidae; genus Bradypodion; species Bradypodion ventrale. The sequence continues at coordinate 213,612,973 of JAWDJE010000001.1, forward strand.
GCTGAGAGTGAGGGAGATAGAGGAAGAGAAGCTGTGAGTGAGAGGGATAGAGAGAGAAAGAGAAGCTGAGTGAGAGAGAGAGAGAGAGAGAAAGAGAAGCTGTGCGTGTGTGAGAGAGAGAAGCTGTGACTGAGTGAGAGAGAGAGAAAGTGAAGCTGTGAGTGAGAAAGAGAGAAAGAGAAGCTGTGAGTGAGTGAGAGAGAGAGAAAGAGAAGCTGTGAGTGAGAAAGCGAGGGAGAGAAGCTGTGAGTGAGAGAGGGAGAAGCTGTGAGTAAGAGAGAGAGAGAGAGATAAGCTGTGAGTGAGAGAAGAGAGAGAAAGATAAGCTGTGAGTGAGAGGGAGAGAAAGAGAAGCTGTGAGTGAGAGAGAGAAATAGAAGCTGTGAGTGAGAGAGAGAGAAACTATGAGTGAGAGGGAGCGAGAGAAAGAGAAGCTGTGAGTGAGAGAGAGAGAGAAAGAGAAGCTGTGAGTGAGAGAGAGAAAGAGAAGCTGTGAGTGAGAGAGAGAGAATGTGAGTGAGAGAGAGAGAAATAGAAGCTGTGAGTGAGAGTGAGAGAGAGAGCGAAAGAGAAGCTGTGAGTGAGAGAGAGATAGAGAGAGAAAGAGAAGCTGTGAGTGAGAGAGAGAGAGAAAGAAGCTTTGAGTGAGAGAAAGAGAGAAAGAGAAGCTGTGAGTGAGTGAGAGAGAAAGAGCTGTGAGTGAGAGAGAGAGAGAAAGAGAAGCTGTGAGTGAGAGAGAGAGAGAAGCTGTGTGTGAGGGAGAGAGAGAAAGAGAAGCTGTGAGTGAGAGAGAGAAAGAGAAGCTGTGAGTGAGAGAGAGAGAATGTGAGTGAGAGAGAGAGAAATAGAAGCTGTGAGTGAGAGTGAGAGAGCGAGCGAAAGAGAGGCTGTGAGTGAGAGAGAGATAGAGAGAGAAAGAGAAGCTGTGAGTGAGAGAGAGAGAGAGAAAGAAGCTTTGAGTGAGAGAAAGAGAGAAAGAGAAGCTGTGAATGAGAGAGAGAGAAGCTGAGAGTGAGGGAGAGAGAGAAAGAGAAGCTGTGAGTGAGAGGGATAGAGAGAGAAAGAGAAGCTGAGAGAGAGAGAGAAAGTGAAGCTGTGCGTGTGTGAGAGAGAGAAGCTGTGACTGAGTGAGAGAGAGAGAAAGTGAAGCTGTGAGTGAGAAAGAGAGAAAGAGAAGCTGTGAGTGAGTGAGAGAGAGAGAGAGAGAGAAAGAGAAGCTGTGAGTGAGAAAGAGAGGGAGAGAAGCTGTGAGTGAGAGAGAGAGAAGCTGTGAGTAAGAGAGAGAGAGAGAGAAGCTATGAGTGAGAGAAGAGAGAGAAAGATAAGCTGTGAGTGAGAGGGAGAGAAAGAGAAGCTGTGAGTGAGAGAGAGAAATAGAAGCTGTGAGTGAGAGAGAGAGAGAGAGAGAGAGAAGCTGTGAGTGAGAGAGAGAAAGAGAAGCTGTGAGTGAGAGAGAGAGAATGTGAGTGAGAGAGAGAAATAGAAGCTGTGAGTGAGAGTGAGAGAGAGAGCGAAAGAGAAGCTGTGAGTGAGAGAGAGATAGAGAGAGAAAGAGAAGCTGTGAGTGGGAGAGAGAGAGAAAGAGGCTTTGAGTTAGAGAAAGAGAGAAAGAGAAGCTGTGAGTGAGTGAGAGAGAAAGAGCTGTGAGTGAGAGAGAGAGAGAAGCTGTGTGGGAGGGAGAGAAAGAGAAGCTGTGAGTGAGAGGGATAGAAGAGAAAGAGAAGCTAAGTGAGAGAGAGAGAGAAAGAGAAGCTGTGAGTGAGTGAGAGAGAGAGAGAAAGAGAAGCTGTGATTGAGAGAGTGAGAGAGAAAGAGAAACTGTGTGAGAGAGAGAGAAAGCGAAGCTGTGAGTGAGAGAGAGAGAAGCTGTGAGTGAGAGAAGAGAGAGAGAAAGAGAAGGTGTGTGTGTGTGAGAGAGAGAAGCTGTGTGTGTGAGAGAGAAGCTGTGAGTGAGAGGGACAGAAAGAAAACCTGTGAGTGAGAGAGAAGGTGAGAAAGAAGCTTTGAGTGAGTGAGAGAGAAAGAGAAACAGAAGCTGTGAGTGAGGGAGAGAGAGAAAGAGAAGCTATGAGTGAGAGAGAGAGAAAGAAAGAGAAGCTGTGAGTGAGAGAGAGAGAGAGAAAGAGAAGCTGTGAGTGATAGAAGAGAGAGAGAAAGAGATGCTGTGAGTGAGAGAGAGAGAGAAAGAGAAGCTATGAGTGAGAGAGAGAGAAAGAAAGAGAAGCTGTGAGTGAGAGAGAGAGAGAGAAAGAGAAGCTGTGAGTGAGAGAGAGAGAAGCTGTGAGTGAGTGAGAGAGAGAAGCTGTGTGTGTGTGTGAGAGAGAGAAACAGAAACTGTGAGTGAGAGAAAGAGAGAAAGAGAAGCTGTGAGTGAGAGAGAGAGAGAGAAAGAGAAGCTGTGAGCGAGAGAGGGAGAAGCTGAGAGTGAGGGAGAGAGAGGAAGAGAAGCTGTGAGTGAGAGGGATAGAGAGAGAAAGAGAAGCTGAGTGAGAGAGAGAGAGAGAGAGAAGCTGTGCGTGTGTGAGAGAGAGAAGCTGTGACTGAGTGAGAGAGAGAGAAAGTGAAGCTGTGAGTGAGAAAGAGAGAAAGAGAAGCTGTGAGTGAGTGAGAGAGAGAGAGAAAGAGAAGCTGTGAGTGAGAAAGCGAGGGAGAGAAGCTGTGAGTGAGAGAGACAGAAGCTGTGAGTAAGAGAGAGAGAGAGAGATAAGCTGTGAGTGAGAGAAGAGAGAGAAAGATAAGCTGTGAGTGAGAGGGAGAGAAAGAGAAGCTGTGAGTGTGAGAGAGAAATAGAAGCTGTGAGTGAGAGAGAGAGAAACTATGAGTGAGAGGGAGCGAGAGAAAGAGAAGCTGTGAGTGAGAGAGAGAAAGAGAAGCTGTGAGTGAGAGAGAGAGAATGTGAGTGAGAGAGAGAGAAATAGAAGCTGTGAGTGAGAGTGAGAGAGAGAGCGAAAGAGAAGCTGTGAGTGAGAGAGAGATAGAGAGAGAAAGAGAAGCTGTGAGTGAGAGAGAGATAAAGAAGCTTTGAGTGAGAGAAAGAGAGAAAGAGAAGCTGTTAGTGAGTGAGAGAGAAAGAGCTGTGAGTGAGAGAGAGAGAGAAAGAGAAGCTGTGAGTGAGAGAGATAGAGAAGCTGTGTGTGAGGGAGAGAGAGAAAGAGAAGATGTGAGTGAGAGAGAGAAATAGAAGCTGTGAGTGAGAGAGAGAGAATGTGAGTGAGAGAGAGAGAAATAGAAGCTGTGAGTGAGAGTGAGAGAGAGAGCGAAAGAGAGGCTGTGAGTGAGAGAGAGATAGAGAGAGAAAGAGAAGCTGTGAGTGAGAGAGAGAGAGAAAGAAGCTTTGAGTGAGAGAAAGAGAGAAAGAGAAGCTGTGAGTGAGAGAGAGAGAAGCTGAGAGTGAGGGAGAGAGAGAAAGAGAAGCTGTGAGTGAGAGGGATAGAGAGAGAAAGAGAAGCTGAGTGAGAGAGAGAGAGAGAGAAAGAGAAGCTGTGCGTGTGTGAGAGAGAGAAGCTGTGACTGAGTGAGAGAGAGAGAAAGTGAAGCTGTGAGTGAGAAAGAGAGAAAGAGAAGCTGTGAGTGAGTGAGAGAGAGAGAGAGAAAGAGAAGCTGTGAGTGAGAAAGAGAGGGAGAGAAGCTGTGAGTGAGAGAGAGAGAAGCTGTGAGTAAGAGAGAGAGAGAGAAGCTATGAGTGAGAGAAGAGAGAGAAAGATAAGCTGTGAGTGAGAGGGAGAGAAAGAGAAGCAGTGAGTGAGAGAGAGAAATAGAAGCTGTGAGTGAGAGAGAGAGAGAAACTATGAGTGAGAGGGAGCGAGAGAAAGAGAAGCTGTGAGTGAGAGAGAGAGAGAGAAAGAGAAGCTGTGAGTGAGAGAGAGAAAGAGAAGCTGTGTGAGAGAGAGAGAATGTGAGTGAGAGAGAGAGAAATAGAAGCTGTGAGTGAGAGTGAGAGAGAGCAAAAGAGAAGCTGTGAGTGAGAGAGAGAGAGAGAGAGAAAGAGAAGCTGTGAGTGAGAGAGAGAGAGAAAGAAGCTTTGAGTGAGAGAAAGAGAGAAAGAGAAGCTGTGAGTGAGTGAGAGAGAAAGAGCTGTGAGTGAGAGAGAGAGAGAAAGAGAAGCTGTGAGTGGGAGAGAGAGAGAAGCTGTGTGTGAGGGAGAGAGAGAAAGAGAAGCTGTGAGTGAGAGGGATAGAGCGAGAAAGAGAAGCTAAGTGAGAGAGAGAGAGAAAGAGAAGCTGTGAGTGAGTGAGAGAGAGAGAGAAAGAGAAGCTGTGAGTGAGAGAGTGAGAGAGAAAGAGAATGTGTGTGAGAGAGAGAAAGCAATGCTGTGAGTGAGAGAAAGAGAAGCTGTGAGTGAGAGAAGAGAGAGAGAAAGAGAAGGTGTGTGTGTGTGTGAGAGAGAAGCTGTGTGTGTGAGAGAGAAGCTGTGAGTGAGAGGGACAGAAAGAAAACCTGTGAGTGAGAGAGAAGGTGAGAAAGAGGCTATGAGTGAGTGAGAGAGAAAGAGAAACAGAAGCTGTGAGTGAGGGAGAGAGAGAAAGAGAAGCTATGAGTGAGAGAGAGAGAAAGAAAGAGAAGCTGTGAGTGAGAGAGAGAGAGAAAGAGAAGCTGTGAGTGATAGAAGAGAGAGAGAAAGAGATGCTGTGAGAGAGAGAGAGAGAAAGAGAAGCTGTGAGTGAGTGAGAGAGAGAAGCTGTTAGTGAAAGAAAGAATGAAAGAGATGCTGTGAGTGAGAGAGAGAGAGAAGCTGTGAGTGAGAGTGAGAGAGAGAAAGAAAGAAAGAGAAGTTGTGAGTGAGAGTGAGAGAGAAATAGAAGCTGTGAGAGAGAGAGAGAAGCTGTGAGTGAGTTAGAGAGAAAGAGACGCTGTGAGTGAGAGTGAGAGAGAGAAAGAAAGAGAAGCTGTGTGAGAGAGAGAGAATGAGAAGCTGTGAGTGAGAGAGAGAGAAGCTGTGAATGAGAGAGAGAAAGAGAAGCTGTGGGTGAGAGAGAGAGAAAAAAGCTTTGAGTGAGAGAAAGAGAGAAAGAGAAGCTGTGAGTGAGAGAGAGAGAAAGAGCTGTGAGTTAGAGAGAGAGAGAGAAGCCGTGAGTGAGAGAGAGAGAAGCTGTGAGTGAGTGAGAGAGAGAAGCTGTGTGTGTGTGTGAGAGAGAGAAAGAGAAACTGTGAGTGAGAGAAAGAGAGAAAGAGAAGCTGTGAGTGAGAGAGAGAGAGAAAGAGAAGCTGTGAGTGAGAGAGAGAGAAGCTGAGAGTGAGGGAGAGAGAGAAAGAGAAGCTGTGAGTGAGAGAGAGAGAATGTGAGTGAGAGAGAGAGAAATAGAAGCTGTGAGTGAGAGTGAGAGAGAGAGCGAAAGAGAAGCTGTGAGTGAGAGATAGAGAGAGAAAGAGAAGCTGTGAGTGAGAGAGAGAGAGAAAGAAGCTTTGAGTGAGAGAAAGAGAGAAAGAGAAGCTGTGAGTGATAGAAGAGAGAGAGAAAGAGATGCTGTGAGAGAGAGAGAGAGAAAGAGAAGCTGTGAGTGAGTGAGAGAGAGAAGCTGTTAGTGAAAGAAAGAATGAAAGAGATGCTGTGAGTGAGAGAGAGAGAGAAGCTGTGAGTGAGAGTGAGAGAGAGAAAGAAAGAAAGAGAAGTTGTGAGTGAGAGTGAGAGAGAAATAGAAGCTGTGAGAGAGAGAGAGAAGCTGTGAGTGAGAGAGAGAGAAAGAGACGCTGTGAGTGAGAGTGAGAGAGAGAAAGAAAGAGAAGCTGTGTGAGAGAGAGAGAATGAGAAGCTGTGAGTGAGAGAGAGAGAAGCTGTGAATGAGAGAGAGAAAGAGAAGCTGTGGGTGAGAGAGAGAGAAAGAAGCTTTGAGTGAGAGAAAGAGAGAAAGAGAAGCTGTGAGTGAGAGAGAGAGAGAGAGCTGTGAGTTAGAGAGAGAGAGAGAAGCCGTGAGTGAGAGAGAGAGAAGCTGTGAGTGAGTGAGAGAGAGAAGCTGTGTGTGTGTGTGTGAGAGAGAAAGAGAAACTGTGAGTGAGAGAAAGAGAGAAAGAGAAGCTGTGAGTGAGAGAGAGAGAGAAAGAGAAGCTGTGAGTGAGAGAGAGAGAAGCTGAGAGTGAGGGAGAGAGAGAAAGAGAAGCTGTGAGTGAGAGAGAGAGAATGTGAGTGAGAGAGAGAGAAATAGAAGCTGTGAGTGAGAGTGAGAGAGAGAGCGAAAGAGAAGCTGTGAGTGAGAGAGAGATAGAGAGAGAAAGAGAAGCTGTGAGTCAGAGAGAGAGAGAAAGAAGCTTTGAGTGAGAGAAAGAGAGAAAGAGAAGCTGTGAGTGAGTGAGAGAGAAAGAGCTGTGAGTGAGAGAGAGAGAGAAAGAGAAGCTGTGAGTGAGAGAGAGAGAGAAGCTGTGTGTGAGGGAGAGAGAGAAAGAGAAGCTGTGAATGAGAGAGAGAAAGAGAAGCTGTGAGTGAGAGAGATAGAGAGAGAAAGAGAAGCTGTGAGTGAGAGAGAGAGAAAGACTCTTTGAGTGAGAGAAAGAGAGAAAGAGAAGCAGTGAGAGAGAGAGAAAGAGCTGTGAGTTAGAGAGAGAGAGAAGCTGTGAGTGAGAGAGAGAGAAGCTGTGAGTGAGTGAGAGAGAGAAGGTGTGTGTGTGTGAGAGAGAAACAGAAACTGTGAGGGAGAGAAAGAGAGAAAGAGAAGCTGTGAGTGAGAGAGAGAGAGAGAAAGAGAAGCTGTGAGTGAGAGAGAGAGAAGCTGAGAGTGAGGGAGAGAGAGGAAGAGAAGCTGTGAGTGAGAGGGATAGAGAGAGAAAGAGAAGCTGAGTGAGAGAGAGAGAGAGAAAGAGAAGCTGTGCGTGTGTGAGAGAGAGAAGCTGTGACTGAGTGAGAGAGAGAGAAAGTGAAGCTGTGAGTGAGAAAGAGAGAAAGAGAAGCTGTGAGTGAGTGAGAGAGAGAGAGAAAGAGAAGCTGTGAGTGAGAAAGCAAGGGAGAGAATCTGTGAGTGAGAGAGAGAGAAGCTGTGAGTAAGAGAGAGAGAGATAAGCTGTGAGTGAGAGAAGAGAGAGAAAGATAAGCTGTGAGTGAGAGGGAGAGAAAGAGAAGCTGTGAGTGAGAGAGAGAAATAGAAGCTGTGAGTGAGAGAGAGAGAGAAACTATGAGTGAGAGGGAGCGAGAGAAAGAGAAGCTGTGAGTGAGAGAGAGAGAGAAAGAGAAGCTGTGAGTGAGATAGAGAAAGAGAAGCTGTGAGTGAGAGAGAGAGAATGTGAGTGAGAGAGAGAGAAAGAGAAGCTGTGAGTGAGAGTGAGAGAGAGAGCGAAAGAGAAGCTGTGAGTGAGAGAGAGATAGAGAGAGAAAGAGAAGCTGTGAGTGAGAGAGAGAGAGAAAGAAGCTTTGAGTGAGAGAAAGAGAGAAAGAGAAGCTGTGAGTGAGTGAGAGAGAAAGAGCTGTGAGTGAGAGAGAGAAAGAGAAGCTGTGAGTGAGAGAGAGAGAGAAGCTGTGTGTGAGGGAGAGAGAGAAAGAGAAGCTGTGAGTGAGAGAGAGAAAGAGAAGCTGTGAGTGAGAGAGAGAGAATGTGAGTGAGAGAGAGAAATAGAAGCTGTGAGTGAGAGTGAGAGAGTGAGCGAAAGAGAGGCTGTGAGTGAGAGAGAGATAGAGAGAGAAAGAGAAGCTGTGAGTGAGAGAGAGAGAGAAAGAAGCTTTGAGTAAGAGAAAGAGAGAAAGAGAGCTGTGAATGAGAGAGAGAGAAGCTGAGAGTGAGGGAGAGAGAGAAAGAGAAGCTGTGAGTGAGAGGGATAGAGAGAGAAAGAGAAGCTGAGTGAGAGAGAGAGAGAGAAAGAGAAGCTGTGCGTGTGTGAGAGAGAGAAGCTGTGACTGAGAGAGAGAGAGAGAAAGTGAAGCTGTGAGTGAGAAAGAGAGAAAGAGAAGCTGTGAGTGAGTGAGAGAGAGAGAGAAAGAGAAGCTGTGAGTGAGAAAGAGAGGGAGAGAAGCTGTGAGTGAGAGAGAGAGAAGCTGTGAGTAAGAGAGAGAGAGAAGCTATGAGAGAGAAGAGAGAGAAAGAAGCTGTGAGTGAGAGGGAGAGAAAGAGAAGCTGTGAGTGAGAGAGAGAAATAGAAGCTGTGAGTGAGAGAGAGAGAGAAACTATGAGTGAGAGGGAGCGAGAGAAAAAGAAGCTGTGAGTGAGAGAGAGAGAGAGAAAGAGAAGCTGTGAGTGAGAGAGCGAAAGAGAAGCTGTGAGTGAGAGAGAGATAGAGAGAGAAAGAGAAGCTGTGAGTGAGAGAGAGAGAGAAAGAAGCTTTGAGTGAGAGAAAGAGAGAAAGAGAAGCTGTGAGTGAGTGAGAGAGAAAGAGCTGTGAGTGAGAGAGAGAGAGAAAGAGAAGCTGTGAGTGAGAGAGAGAGAAGCTGTGTGTTAGGGAGAGAGAGAAAGAGAAGCTGTGAGTGAGAGGGATAGAGCGAGAAAGAGAAGCTAAGTGAGAGAGAGAGAGAAAGAGAAGCTGTGAGTGAGTGAGAGAGAGAGAGAAAGAGAAGCTGTGAGTGAGAGAGTGAGAGAGAAAGAGAAACTGTGTGAGAGAGAGAGAAAGCGAAGCTGTGAGTGAGAGAGAGAGAAGCTGTGAGTGAGAGAAGAGAGAGAGAAAGAGAAGGTGTGTGTGTGAGAGAGAGAGAAGCTGTGTGTGTGAGAGAGAAGCTGTGAGTGAGAGGGACAGAAAGAAAACCTGTGAGTGAGAGAGAAGGTGAGAAAGAAGCTTTGAGTGAGAGAGAGAAAGAGAAACAGAAGCTGTGAGTGAGGGAGAGAGAGAAAGAGAAGCTATGAGTGAGAGAGAGAAAAAGAAAGAGAAGCTGTGAGTGAGAGAGAGAGAGAAAGAGAAGCTGTGAGTGATAGAAGAGAGAGAGAAAGAGATGCTGTGAGTGAGAGAGAGAGAGAAAGAGAAGCTGTGAGTGAGAGAGAGAGAAGCTGAGAGTGAGGGAGAGAGAGGAAGAGAAGCTGTGAGTGAGAGGGATAGAGAGAGAAAGAGAAGCTGAGTGAGAGAGAGAGAGAGAAAGAGAAGCTGTGCGTGTGTGAGAGAGAGAAGCTGTGACTGAGTGAGAGAGAGAGAAAGTGAAGCTGTGAGTGAGAAAGAGAGAAAGAGAAGCTGTGAGTGAGTGAGAGAGAGAGAGAAAGAGAAGCTGTGAGTGAGAAAGCGAGGGAGAGAAGCTGTGAGTGAGAGAGAGAGAAGATGTGAGTAAGAGAGAGAGAGAGAAATAAGCTCTGAGTGAGGGAAGAGAGAGAAAGATAAGCTGTGAGTGAGAGGGAGAGAAAGAGAAGCTGTAAGTGAGAGAGAGAAATAGAAGCTGTGAGTGAGAGAGAGAAAGACAAGCTGTGAGTAAGAGAGAGAGAATGTGAGTGAGAGAGAGAGAAATAGAAGCTGTGAGTGAGAGTGAGAGAGAGAGCGAAAGAGAAGCTGTGAGTGAGAGAGAGATAGAGAGAGAAAGAGAAGCTGTGAGTGAGAGAGAGAGAGAAAGAAGCTTTGAGTAAGAGAAAGAGAGAAAGGGAAGCTGTGAGTGAGTGAGAGAGAAAGAGCTGTGAGTGAGAGAGAGAGAGAAAGAGAAGCTGTGAGTGAGAGAGAGAGAGAAGCTGTGTGTGAGGGAGAGAGAGAAAGAGAAGGTGTGAGTGAGAGTGAGAAAGAGAAGCTGTGAGTGAGAGAGAGAGAATGTGAGTGAGAGAGAGAGAAATAGAAGCTGTGAGTGAGAGGGACAGAAAGAAAACCTGTGAGAGAGAGAGAAGGTGAGAAAGAAGCTTTGAGTGAGAGAGAGAAAGAGAAACAGAAGCTGTGAGTGAGGGAGAGAGAGAAAGAGAAGCTATGAGTGAGAGAGAGAGAAAGAAAGAGAAGCTGTGAGTGAGAGAGAGAGAGAAAGAGAAGCTGTGAGTGATAGAAGAGAGAGAGAAAGAGATGCTGTGAGTGAGAGAGAGAGAGAAAGAGAAGCTGTGAGTGAGAGAGAGAGAAGCTGAGAGTGAGGGAGATAGAGGAAGAGAAGCTGTGAGTGAGAGGGATAGAGAGAGAAAGAGAAGCTGAGTGAGAGAGAGAGAGAGAAAGAGAAGCTGTGCGTGTGTGTGAGAGAGAAGCTGTGACTGAGTGAGAGAGAGAGAAAGTGAAGCTGTGATTGAGAAAGAGAGAAAGAGAAGCTGTGAGTGAGTGAGAGAGAGAGAGAAAGAGAAGCTGTGAGTGTGAAAGCGAGGGAGAGAAGCTGTGAGTGAGAGAGGGAGAAGCTGTGAGTAAGAGAGAGAGAGAGATAAGCTGTGAGTGAGAGAAGAGAGAGAAAGATAAGCTGTGAGTGAGAGGGAGAGAAAGAGAAGCTGTGAGTGAGAGAGAGAAATAGAAGCTGTGAGTGAGAGAGAGAGAAACTATGAGTGAGAGGGAGCGAGAGAAAGAGAAGCTGTGAGTGAGAGAGAGAGAGAAAGAGAAGCTGTGAGTGAGAGAGGGAAAGAGAAGCTGTGAGTGAGAGAGAGAGAATGTGAGTGAGAGAGAGAGAAATAGAAGCTGTGAGGGAGAGTGAGAGAGCGAGCGAAAGAGAAGCTGTGAGTGAGAGAGAGATAGAGAGAGAAAGAGAAGCTGTGAGTGAGAGAGAGAGAGAAAGAAGCTTTGAGTGAGAGAAAGAGAGAAAGAGAAGCTGTGAGTGAGTGAGAGAGAAAGAGCTGTGAGTGAGAGAGAGAGAGAAAGAGAAGCTGTGAGTGAGAGAGAGAGAGAAGCTGTGTGTGAGGGAGAGAGAGAAAGAGAAGCTGTGAGTGAGAGAGAGAAATAGAAGCTGTGAGTGAGAGAGAGAGAATGTGAGTGAGAGAGAGAGAAATAGAAGCTGTGAGTGAGAGTGAGAGAGCGAGCGAAAGAGAGGCTGTGAGTGAGAGAGAGATAGAGAGAGAAAGAGAAGTTATGAGTGAGAGAGAGAGAAAGAAGCTTTGAGTGAGAGAAAGAGAGAAAGAGAAGCTGTGAATGAGAGAGAGAGAAGCTGAGAGTGAGGGAGAGAAAGAGAAGCTGTGAGTGAGAGGGATAGAGAGAGAAAGAGAAGCTGAGTGAGAGAGAGAGAGAGAAAGAGAAGCTGTGCGTGTGTGAGAGAGAGAAGCTGTGACTGAGTGAGAGAGAGAGAAAGTGAAGCTGTGAGTGAGTGAGAGAGAGAGAGAGAAAGAGAAGCTGTGAGTGAGAAAGAGAGGGAGAGAAGCTGTGAGTGAGAGAGAAGCTGTGAGTAAGAGAGAGAGATAGAGAAGCTATGAGTGAGAGAAGAGAGAGAAAGAGAAGCTGTGAGTGAGAGGGAGAGAAAGAGAAGCTGTGAGTGAGAGAGAGAAATAGAAGCTGTGAGTGAGAGAGAGAGAGAAACTATGAGTGAGAGGGAGCGAGAGAAAAAGAAGCTGTGAGTGAGAGAGAGAGAGAGAAAGAGAAGCTGTGAGTGAGAGAGCGAAAGAGAAGCTGTGAGTGAGAGAGAGATAGAGAGAGAAAGAGAAGCTGTGAGTGAGAGAGAGAGAGAAAGAAGCTTTGAGTGAGAGAAAGAGAGAAAGAGAAGCTGTGAGTGAGTGAGAGAGAAAGAGCTGTGAGTGAGAGAGAGAGAGAGAAAGAGAAGCTGTGAGTGAGAGAGAGAGAAGCTGTGTGTGAGGGAGAGAGAGAAAGAGAAGCTGTGAGTGAGAGGGATAGAGCGAGAAAGAGAAGCTAAGTGAGAGAGAGAGAGAAAGAGAAGCTGTGAGTGAGTGAGAGAGAGAGAGAAAGAGAAGCTGTGAGTGAGAGAGTGAGAGAGAAAGAGAAACTGTGTGAGAGAGAGAGAAAGCGAAGCTGTGAGTGAGAGAGAGAGAAGCTGTGAGTGAGAGAAGAGAGAGAGAAAGAGAAGGAGTGTGTGTGAGAGAGAGAGAAGCTGTGTGTGTGAGAGAGAAGCTGTGAGTGAGAGGGACAGAAAGAAAACCTGTGAGTGAGAGAGAAGGTGAGAAAGAAGCTTTGAGTGAGAGAGAGAAAGAGAAACAGAAGCTGTGAGTGAGGGAGAGAAAGAGAAGCTATGAGTGAGAGAGAGAAAAAGAAAGAGAAGCTGTGAGTGAGAGAGAGAGAGAAAGAGAAGCTGTGAGTGATAGAAGAGAGAGAGAAAGAGATGCTGTGAGTGAGAGAGAGAGAGAAAGAGAAGCTGTGAGTGAGAGAGAGAGAGAAGCTGAGAGAGAGGGAGAGAGAGGAAGAGAAGCTGTGAGTGAGAGGGATAGAGAGAGAAAGAGAAGCTGAGTGAGAGAGAGAGAGAAAGAGAAGCTGTGCGTGTGTGAGAGAGAGAAGCTGTGACTGAGTGAGAGAGAGAGAAAGTGAAGCTGTGAGTGAGAAAGAGAGAAAGAGAAGCTGTGAGTGAGTGAGAGAGAGAGAGAAAGAGAAGCTGTGAGTGAGAAAGCGAGGGAGAGAAGCTGTGAGTGAGAGAGAGAGAAGCGGTGAGTAAGAGAGAGAGAGAGAAATAAGCTGTGAGTGAGAGAAGAGAGAGAAAGATAAGCTGTGAGTGAGAGGGAGAGAAAGAGAAGCTGTGAGTGAGAGAGAGAAATAGAAGCTGTGAGTGAGAGAGAGAAAGACAAGCTGTGAGTAAGAGAGAGAGAATGTGAGTGAGAGGGAGAGAAATACAAGCTGTGAGTGAGAGTGAGAGAGAGAGCGAAAGAGAAGCTGTGAGTGAGAGAGAGATAGAGAGAGAAAGAGATGCTGTGAGTGAGAGAGAGAGAGAAAGAAGCTTTGAGTAAGAGAAAGAGAGAAAGAGAAGCTGTGAGTGAGTGAGAGAGAAAGAGCTGTGAGTGAGAGAGAGAGAGAAAGAGAAGCTGTGAGTGAGAGAGAGAGAGAAGCTGTGTGTGAGGGAGAGAGAGAAAGAGAAGCTGTGAGTGAGAGTGAGAAAGAGAAGCTGTGAGTGAGAGAGAGAGAATGTGAGTGAGAGAGAGAGAAATAGAAGCTGTGAGTGAGAGGGACAGAAAGAAAACCTGTGAGTGAGAGAGAAGGTGAGAAAGAAGCTTTGAGTGAGAGAGAGAAAGAGAAACAGAAGCTGTGAGTGAGGGAGAGAGAGAAAGAGAAGCTATGAGTGAGAGAGAGAGAAAGAAAGAGAAGCTGTGAGTGAGAGAGAGAGAGAGAAAGAGAAGCTGTGAGTGATAGAAGAGAGAGAGAAAGAGATGCTGTGAGTGAGAGAGAGAGAGAAAGAGAAGCTGTGAGTGAGAGAGAGAGAAGCTGAGAGTGAGGGAGATAGAGGAAGAGAAGCTGTGAGTGAGAGGGATAGAGAGAGAAAGAGAAGCTGAGTGAGAGAGAGAGAGAGAAAGAGAAGCTGTGCGTGTGTGAGAGAGAGAAGCTGTGACTGAGTGAGAGAGAGAGAAAGTGAAGCTGTGAGTGAGAAAGAGAGAAAGAGAAGCTGTGAGTGAGTGAGAGAGAGAGAGAAAGAGAAGCTGTGAGTGAGAAAGCGAGGGAGAGAAGCTGTGAGTGAGAGAGGGAGAAGCTGTGAGTAAGAGAGAGAGAGAGATAAGCTGTGAGTGAGAGAAGAGCGAGAAAGATAAGCTGTGAGTGAGAGGGAGAGAAAGAGAAGCTGTGAGTGAGAGAGAGAAATAGAAGCTGTGAGTGAGAGAGAGAGAAACTATGAGTGAGAGGGAGCGAGAGAAAGAGAAGCTGTGAGTGAGAGAGAGAGAGAAAGAGAAGCTGTGAGTGAGAGAGAGAAAGAGAAGCTGTGAGTGAGAGAGAGAGAATGTGAGTGAGAGAGAGAGAAATAGAAGCTGTGAGTGAGAGTGAGAGAGAGAGCGAAAGAGAAGCTGTGAGTGAGAGAGAGATAAAGAGAGAAAGAGAAGCTGTGAGTGAGAGAGAGAGAGAAAGAAGCTTTGAGTGAGAGAAAGAGAGAAAGAGAAGCTGTGAGTGAGTGAGAGAGAAAGAGCTGTGAGTGAGAGAGAGAGAAAGAGAAGCTGTGAGTGAGAGAGAGAGAGAAGCTGTGTGTGAGGGAGAGAGAGAAAGAGAAGCTGTGAGTGAGAGAGAGAAAGAGAAGCTGTGAGTGAGAGAGAGAGAATGTGAGTGAGAGAGAGAGAAATAGAAGCTGTGAGTGAGAGTGAGTGAGCGAGCGAAAGAGAGGCTGTGAGTGAGAGAGAGATAGAGAGAGAAAGAGAAGCTGTGAGTGAGAGAGAGAGAGAGAAAGAAGCTTTGAGTGAGAGAAAGAGAGAAAGAGAAGCTGTGAATGAGAGAGAGAGAAGCTGAGAGTGAGGGAGAGAGAGAAAGAGAAGCTGTGAGTGAGAGGGATAGAGAGAGAAAGAGAAGCTGAGAGAGAGAGAGAAAGAGAAGCTGTGCGTGTGTGTGAGAGAGAAGCTGTGACTGAGTGAGAGAGAGAGAAAGTGAAGCTGTGAGTGAGAAAGAGAGAAAGAGAAGCTGTGAGTGAGTGAGAGAGAGAGAGAGAGAAAGAGAAGCTGTGAGTGAGAAAGAGAGGGAGAGAAGCTGTGAGTGAGAGAGAGAAGGTGAGTAAGAGAGAGAGAGAGAGAAGCTATGAGTGAGAGAAGAGAGAGAAAGATAAGCTGTGAGTGAGAGGGAGAGAAAGAGAAGCTGTGAGTGAGAGAGAGAAATAGAAGCTGTGAGTGAGAGAGAGAGAGAGAGAAGCTGTGAGTGAGAGAGAGAAAGAGAAGCTGTGAGTGAGAGAGAGAGAATGTGAGTGAGAGAGAGAAATAGAAGCTGTGAGTGAGAGTGAGAGAGAGAGCGAAAGAGAAGCTGTGAGTGAGAGAGAGATAGAGAGAGAAAGAGAAGCTGTGAGTGAGTGAGAGAGAAAGAGCTGTGAGTGAGAGAGAGAGAGAAAGAGAAGCTGTGAGTGAGTGAGAGAGAGAAGCTGTGTGTGAGGGAGAGAAAGAGAAGCTGTGAGTGAGAGGGATAGAAGAGAAAGAGAAGCTAAGTGAGAGAGAGAGAGAAAGAGAAGCTGTGAGTGAGTGAGAGAGAGAGAGAAAGAGAAGCTGTGAGTGAGAGAGTGAGAGAGAAAGAGAAACTGTGTGTGAGAGAGAGAAAGCGAAGCTGTGAGTGAGAGAGAGAGAAGCTGTGAGTGAGAGAAGAGAGAGAGAAAGAGAAGGTGTGTGTGTGTGAGAGAGAGAAGCTGTGTGTGTGAGAGAGAAGCTGTGAGTGAGAGGGACAGAAAGAAAACCTGTGAGTGAGAGAGAAGGTGAGAAAGAAGCTTTGAGTGAGTGAGAGAGAAAGAGAAAGAGAAGCTGTGAGTGAGGGAGAGAGAGAAAGAGAAGCTATGAGTGAGAGAGAGAGAAAGAAAGAGAAGCTGTGAGTGAGAGAGAGAGAGAGAAAGAGAAGCTGTGAGTGATAGAAGAGAGAGAGAAAGAGATGCTGTGAGTGAGAGAGAGAGAGAAAGAGAAGCTGTGAGTGAGAGAGAGAAAAGCTGTTAGTGAAAGAAAGAATGAAAGAGATGCTGTGAGTGAGAGAGAGAGAGAGAGAAGCTGTGAGTGAGAGTGAGAGAGAGAAAGAAAGAAAGAGAAGTTGTGAGTGAGAGTGAGAGAGAAATAGAAGCTGTGTGAGAGAGAGAGAGAAGCTGTGAGTGAGAGAGAGAGAAAGAGAAGCTGTGAGTGAGAGTGAGAGAGAGAAAGAGAGAGAAGCTGTGAGAGAGAGAGAGAATGAGAAGCTGTGAGTGAGAGAGAGAAAGAGAAGCTGTGGGTGAGAGAGAGAGAAAGAAGATTTGAGTGAGAGAAAGAGAGAAAGAGAAGCTGTGAGTGAGAGAGAGAGAAAGAGCTGTGAGTTAGAGAGAGAGAGAAGCCATGAGTGAGAGAGAGAGAAGCTGTGAGTGAGTGAGAGAGAGAAGCTGTGTGTGTGAGAGAGAGAGAGAAAGAGAAACTGTGAGTGAGAGAAAGAGAGAAAGAGAAGCTGTGAGTGAGAGAGAGAAATAGAAGCTGTGAGTGTGAGAGAGAGAATGTGAGTGAGAGAGAGAGAAATAGAAGCTGTGAGTGAGAGTGAGAGAGAGAGTGAAAGAGAAGCTGTGAGTGAGAGAGAGATAGAGAGAGAAAGAGAAGCTGTGAGTGAGAGAGAGAGAGAAAGAAGCTTTGAGTGAGAGAAAGAGAGAAAGAGAAGCTGTGAGTGAGTGAGAGAGAAAGAGCTGTGAGTGAGAGAGAGAGAGAAAGAGAAGCTGTGAGTGAGAGAGAGAGAGAAGCTGTGTGTGAGGGAGAGAGAGAAAGAGAAGCTGTGAGTGAGAGAGAGAGAGAAAGAAGCTTTGAGTGAGAGAAAGAGAGAAAGAGAAGCTGTGAGTGAGTGAGAGAGAAAGAGCTGTGAGTGAGAGAGAGAGAGAAAGAGAAGCTGTGAGTGAGAGAGAGAGAAGCTGTGTGTGAGGGAGAGAGAGAAAGAGAAGCTGTGAGTGAGAGGGATAGAGCGAGAAAGAGAAGCTAAGTGAGAGAGAGAGAGAAAGAGAAGCTGTGAGTGAGTGAGAGAGATAGAGAAAGAGAAGCTGTGAGTGAGAGAGTGAGAGAGAAAGAGAAACTGTGTGAGAGAGAGAGAAAGCGAAGCTGTGAGTGAGAGAGAGAGAAGCTGTGAGTGAGAGAAGAGAGAGAGAAAGAGAAGGTGTGTGTGTGTGTGAGAGAGAAGCTGTGTGTGAGAGAGAGAAGCTGTGAGTGAGAGGGACAGAAAGAAAACCTGTGAGTGAGAGAGAAGGTGAGAAAGAAGCTTTGAGTGAGAGAGAGAAAGAGAAACAGAAGCTGTGAGTGAGGGAGAGAGAGAAAGAGAAGCTATGAGTGAGAGAGAGAAAAAGAAAGAGAAGCTGTGAGTGAGAGAGAGAGAGAAAGAGAAGCTGTGAGTGATAGGAGAGAGAGAGAAAGAGATGCTGTGAGTGAGAGAGAGAGAGAATGAGAAGCTGTGAGTGAGAGAGAGAGAAGCTGAGAGTGAGGGAGAGAGAGGAAGAGAAGCTGTGAGTGAGAGGGATAGAGAGAGAAAGAGAAGCTGAGTGAGAGAGAGAGAGAGAAAGAGAAGCTGTGCGTGTGTGAGAGAGAGAAGCTGTGACTGAGTGAGAGAGAGAGAAAGTGAAGCTGTGAGTGAGAAAGAGAGAAAGAGAAGCTGTGAGTGAGTGAGAGAGAGAGAGAAAGAGAAGCTGTGAGTGAGAAAGCTAGGGAGAGAAGCTGTGAGTGAGAGAGAGAGAAGCTGTGAGTAAGAGAGAGAGAGAGAAATAAGCTGTGAGTGAGAGAAGAGAGAGAAAGATAAGCTGTGAGTGAGAGGGAGAGAAAGAGAAGCTGTGAGTGAGAGAGAGAAATAGAAGCTGTGAGTGAGAGAGAGAAAGACAAGCTGTGAGTAAGAGAGAGAGAATGTGAGTGAGAGAGAGAGAAATAGAAGCTGTGAGTGAGAGTGAGAGAGAGAGCGAAAGAGAAGCTGTGAGTGAGAGAGAGATAGAGAGAGAAAGAGATGCTGTGAGTGAGAGAGAGAGAGAAAGAAGCTTTGAGTAAGAGAAAGAGAGAAAGAGAAGCTGTGAGTGAGTGAGAGAGAAAGAGCTGTGAGTGAGAGAGAGAGAGAAAGAGAAGCTGTGAGTGAGAGAGAGAGAGAAGCTGTGTGTGAGGGAGAGAGAGAAAGAGAAGCTGTGAGTGAGAGTGAGAAAGAGAAGCTGTGAGTGAGAGAGAGAGAATGTGAGTGAGAGAGAGAGAAATAGAAGCTGTGAGTGAGAGGGACAGAAAGAAAACCTGTGAGTGAGAGAGAAGGTGAGAAAGAAGCTTTGAGTGAGAGAGAGAAAGAGAAACAGAAGCTGTGAGTGAGGGAGAGAGAGAAAGAGAAGCTATGAGTGAGAGAGAGAGAAAGAAAGAGAAGCTGTGAGTGAGAGAGAGAGAGAGAAAGAGAAGCTGTGAGTGATAGAAGAGAGAGAGAAAGAGATGCTGTGAGTGAGAGAGAGAGAGAAAGAGAAGCTGTGAGTGAGAGAGAGAAAAGCTGTTAGTGAAAGAAAGAATGAAAGAGATGCTGTGAGTGAGAGAGAGAGAAGCTGTGAGTGAGAGTGAGAGAGAGAAAGAAAGAAAGAGAAGTTGTGAGTGAGAGTGAGAGAGAAATAGAAGCTGTGAGAGAGAGAGAGAGAAGCTGTGAGTGAGAGAGAGAGAAAGAGAAGCTGTGAGTGAGAGTGAGAGAGAGAAAGAGAGAGAAGCTGTGAGAGAGAGAGAGAATGAGAAGCTGTGAGTGAGAGAGAGAAAGAGAAGCTGTGGGTGAGAGAGAGAGAAAGAAGATTTGAGTGAGAGAAAGAGAGAAAGAGAAGCTGTGAGTGAGAGAGAGAGAAAGAGCTGTGAGTTAGAGAGAGAGAGAAGCCATGAGTGAGAGAGAGAGAAGCTGTGAGTGAGTGAGAGAGAGAAGCTGTGTGTGTGAGAGAGAGAGAGAAAGAGAAACTGTGAGTGAGAGAAAGAGAGAAAGAGAAGCTGTGAGTGAGAGAGAGAAATAGAAGCTGTGAGTGAGAGAGAGAGAATGTGAGTGAGAGAGAGAGAAATAGAAGCTGTGAGTGAGAGTGAGAGAGAGAGTGAAAGAGAAGCTGTGAGTGAGAGAGAGAGATAGAGAGAAAGAGAAGCTGTGAGTGAGAGAGAGAGAGAAAGAAGCTTTGAGTGAGAGAAAGAGAGAAAGAGAAGCTGTGAGTGAGTGAGAGAGAAAGAGCTGTGAGTGAGAGAGAGAGAGAGAAAGAGAAGCTGTGAGTGAGAGAGAGAGAGAAGCTGTGTGTGAGGGAGAGAGAGAAAGAGAAGCTGTGAGTGAGAGAGAGAGAGAAAGAAGCTTTGAGTGAGAGAAAGAGAGAAAGAGAAGCTGTGAGTGAGTGAGAGAGAAAGAGCTGTGAGTGAGAGAGAGAGAGAAAGAGAAGCTGTGAGTGAGAGAGAGAGAAGCTGTGTGTGAGGGAGAGAGAGAAAGAGAAGCTGTGAGTGAGAGGGATAGAGCGAGAAAGAGAAGCTAAGTGAGAGAGAGAGAGAAAGAGAAGCTGTGAGTGAGTGAGAGAGATAGAGAAAGAGAAGCTGTGAGTGAGAGAGTGAGAGAGAAAGAGAAACTGTGTGAGAGAGAGAGAAAGCGAAGCTGTGAGTGAGAGAGAGAGAAGCTGTGAGTGAGAGAAGAGAGAGAGAAAGAGAAGGTGTGTGTGTGTGAGAGAGAGAAGCTGTGTGTGAGAGAGAGAAGCTGTGAGTGAGAGGGACAGAAAGAAAACCTGTGAGTGAGAGAGAAGGTGAGAAAGAAGCTTTGAGTGAGAGAGAGAAAGAGAAACAGAAGCTGTGAGTGAGGGAGAGAGAGAAAGAGAAGCTATGAGTGAGAGAGAGAAAAAGAAAGAGAAGCTGTGAGTGAGAGAGAGAGAGAAAGAGAAGCTGTGAGTGATAGGAGAGAGAGAGAAAGAGATGCTGTGAGTGAGAGAGAGAGAGAAAGAGAAGCTGTGAGTGAGAGAGAGAGAAGCTGAGAGTGAGGGAGAGAGAGGAAGAGAAGCTGTGAGTGAGAGGGATAGAGAGAGAAAGAGAAGCTGAGTGAGAGAGAGAGAGAGAAAGAGAAGCTGTGCGTGTGTGTGAGAGAGAAGCTGTGACTGAGTGAGAGAGAGAGAAAGTGAAGCTGTGAGTGAGAAAGAGAGAAAGAGAAGCTGTGAGTGAGTGAGAGAGAGAGAGAAAGAGAAGCTGTGAGTGAGAAAGCGAGGGAGAGAAGCTGTGAGTGAGAGAGAGAGAAGCTGTGAGTAAGAGAGAGAGAGAGAAATAAGCTGTGAGTGAGAGAAGAGAGAGAAAGATAAGCTGTGAGTGAGAGGGAGAGAAAGAGAAGCTGTGAGTGAGAGAGAGAAATAGAAGCTGTGAGTGAGAGAGAGAAAGACAAGCTGTGAGTAAGAGAGAGAGAATGTGAGTGAGAGAGAGAGAAATAGAAGCTGTGAGTGAGAGTGAGAGAGAGAGCGAAAGAGAAGCTGTGAGTGAGAGAGAGATAGAGAGAGAAAGAGATGCTGTGAGTGAGAGAGAGAGAGAAAGAAGCTTTGAGTAAGAGAAAGAGAGAAAGAGAAGCTGTGAGTGAGTGAGAGAGAAAGAGCTGTGAGTGAGAGAGAGAGAGAAAGAGAAGCTGTGAGTGAGAGAGAGAGAGAAGCTGTGTGTGAGGGAGAGAGAGAAAGAGAAGCTGTGAGTGAGAGTGAGAAAGAGAAGCTGTGAGTGAGAGAGAGAGAATGTGAGTGAGAGAGAGAGAAATAGAAGCTGTGAGTGAGAGGGACAGAAAGAAAACCTGTGAGTGAGAGAGAAGGTGAGAAAGAAGCTTTGAGTGAGAGAGAGAAAGAGAAACAGAAGCTGTGAGTGAGGGAGAGAGAGAAAGAGAAGCTATGAGTGAGAGAGAGAGAAAGAAAGAGAAGCTGTGAGTGAGAGAGAGAGAGAAAAAGAGAAGCTGTGAGTGATAGAAGAGAGAGAGAAAGAGATGCTGTGAGTGAGAGAGAGAGAGAAAGAGAAGCAGTGAGTGAGAGAGAGAAAAGCTGTTAGTGAAAGAAAGAATGAAAGAGATGCTGTGAGTGAGAGAGAGAGAAGCTGTGAGTGAGAGTGAGAGAGAGAAAGAAAGAAAGAGAAGTTGTGAGTGAGAGTGAGAGAGAAATAGAAGCTGTGAGAGAGAGAGAGAGAAGCTGTGAGTGAGAGAGAGAGAAAGAGAAGCTGTGAGTGAGAGTGAGAGAGAGAAAGAGAGAGAAGCTGTGAGAGAGAGAGAGAATGAGAAGCTGTGAGTGAGAGAGAGAAAGAGAAGCTGTGGGTGAGAGAGAGAGAAAGAAGATTTGAGTGAGAGAAAGAGAGAAAGAGAAGCTGTGAGTGAGAGAGAGAGAAAGAGCTGTGAGTTAGAGAGAGAGAGAAGCCATGAGTGAGAGAGAGAGAAGCTGTGAGTGAGTGAGAGAGAGAAGCTGTGTGTGTGTGAGAGAGAGAGAAAGAGAAACTGTGAGTGAGAGAAAGAGAGAAAGAGAAGCTGTGAGTGAGAGAGAGAAATAGAAGCTGTGAGTGAGAGAGAGAGAATGTGAGTGAGAGAGAGAGAAATAGAAGCTGTGAGTGAGAGTGAGAGAGAGAGTGAAAGAGAAGCTGTGAGTGAGAGAGAGAGAGAGAGAGAAAGAGAAGCTGTGAGTGAGAGAGAGAGAGAAAGAAGCTTTGAGTGAGAGAAAGAGAGAAAGAGAAGCTGTGAGTGAGTGAGAGAGAAAGAGCTGTGAGTGAGAGAGAGAGAGAGAAAGAGAAGCTGTGAGTGAGAGAGAGAGAGAAGCTGTGTGTGAGGGAGAGAGAGAAAGAGAAGCTGTGAGTGAGAGAGAGAGAGAAAGAAGCTTTGAGTGAGAGAAAGAGAGAAAGAGAAGCTGTGAGTGAGTGAGAGAGAAAGAGCTGTGAGTGAGAGAGAGAGAGAAAGAGAAGCTGTGAGTGAGAGAGAGAGAAGCTGTGTGTGAGGGAGAGAGAGAAAGAGAAGCTGTGAGTGAGAGGGATAGAGCGAGAAAGAGAAGCTAAGTGAGAGAGAGAGAGAAAGAGAAGCTGTGAGTGAGTGAGAGAGATAGACAAAGAGAAGCTGTGAGTGAGAGAGTGAGAGAGAAAGAGAAACTGTGTGAGAGAGAGAGAAAGCGAAGCTGTGAGTGAGAGAGAGAGAAGCTGTGAGTGAGAGAAGAGAGAGAGAAAGAGAAGGTGTGTGTGTGTGAGAGAGAGAAGCTGTGTGTGAGAGAGAGAAGCTGTGAGTGAGAGGGACAGAAAGAAAACCTGTGAGTGAGAGAGAAGGTGAGAAAGAAGCTTTGAGTGAGAGAGAGAAAGAGAAACAGAAGCTGTGAGTGAGGGAGAGAGAGAAAGAGAAGCTATGAGTGAGAGAGAGAAAAAGAAAGAGAAGCTGTGAGTGAGAGAGAGAGAGAAAGAGAAGCTGTGAGTGATAGGAGAGAGAGAGAAAGAGATGCTGTGAGTGAGAGAGAGAGAGAAAGAGAAGCTGTGAGTGAGAGAGAGAGAAGCTGAGAGTGAGGGAGAGAGAGGAAGAGAAGCTGTGAGTGAGAGGGATAGAGAGAGAAAGAGAAGCTGAGTGAGAGAGAGAGAGAGAAAGAGAAGCTGTGCGTGTGTGAGAGAGAGAAGCTGTGACTGAGTGAGAGAGAGAGAAAGTGAAGCTGTGAGTGAGAAAGAGAGAAAGAGAAGCTGTGAGTGAGTGAGAGAGAGAGAGAAAGAGAAGCTGTGAGTGAGAAAGCGAGGGAGAGAAGCTGTGAGTGAGAGAGAGAGAAGCTGTGAGTAAGAGAGAGAGAGAGAAATAAGCTGTGAGTGAGAGAAGAGAGAGAAAGATAAGCTGTGAGTGAGAGGGAGAGAAAGAGAAGCTGTGAGTGAGAGAGAGAAATAGAAGCTGTGAGTGAGAGAGAGAAAGACAAGCTGTGAGTAAGAGAGAGAGAATGTGAGTGAGAGAGAGAGAAATAGAAGCTGTGAGTGAGAGTGAGAGAGAGAGCGAAAGAGAAGCTGTGAGTGAGAGAGAGATAGAGAGAGAAAGAGATGCTGTGAGTGAGAGAGAGAGAGAAAGAAGCTTTGAGTAAGAGAAAGAGAGAAAGAGAAGCTGTGAGTGAGTGAGAGAGAAAGAGCTGTGAGTGAGAGAGAGAGAGAAAGAGAAGCTGTGAGTGAGAGAGAGAGAGAAGCTGTGTGTGAGGGAGAGAGAGAAAGAGAAGCTGTGAGTGAGAGTGAGAAAGAGAAGCTGTGAGTGAGAGAGAGAGAATGTGAGTGAGAGAGAGAGAAATAGAAGCTGTGAGTGAGAGGGACAGAAAGAAAACCTGTGAGTGAGAGAGAAGGTGAGAAAGAAGCTTTGAGTGAGAGAGAGAAAGAGAAACAGAAGCTGTGAGTGAGGGAGAGAGAGAAAGAGAAGCTATGAGTGAGAGAGAGAGAAAGAAAGAGAAGCTGTGAGTGAGAGAGAGAGAGAGAAAGAGAAGCTGTGAGTGATAGAAGAGAGAGAGAAAGAGATGCTGTGAGTGAGAGAGAGAGAGAAAGAGAAGCTGTGAGTGAGAGAGAGAGAAGCTGAGAGTGAGGGAGATAGAGGAAGAGAAGCTGTGAGTGAGAGGGATAGAGAGAGAAAGAGAAGCTGAGTGAGAGAGAGAGAGAGAAAGAGAAGCTGTGCGTGTGTGAGAGAGAGAAGCTGTGACTGAGTGAGAGAGAGAGAAAGTGAAGCTGTGAGTGAGAAAGAGAGAAAGAGAAGCTGTGAGTGAGTGAGAGAGAGAGAGAAAGAGAAGCTGTGAGTGAGAAAGCGAGGGAGAGAAGCTGTGAGTGAGAGAGGGAGAAGCTGTGAGTAAGAGAGAGAGAGAGAGATAAGCTGTGAGTGAGAGAAGAGAGAGAAAGATAAGCTGTGAGTGAGAGGGAGAGAAAGAGAAGCTGTGAGTGAGAGAGAGAAATAGAAGCTGTGAGTGAGAGAGAGATAGAGAGAGAAAGAGAAGCTGAGTGAGAGAGAGAGAAAGAGAAGCTGTGCGTGTGTGAGAGAGAGAAGCTGTGACTGAGTGAGAGAGAGAGAAAGTGAAGCTGTGAGTGAGAAAGAGAGAAAGAGAAGCTGTGAGTGAGTGAGAGAGAGAGAGAAAGAGAAGCTGTGAGTGAGAAAGAGAGGGAGAGAAGCTGTGAGTGAGAGAGAGAGAAGCTGTGAGTAAGAGAGAGAGAGAGAGAGAAGCTGTGAGTGAGAGAAGAGAGAGAAAGATAAGCTGTGAGTGAGAGGGAGAGAAAGAGAAGCTGTGAGTGAGAGAGCAATAGAAGCTGTGAGTGTGAGAGAAGCTATGAGTGAGAGGGAGAGAGAGAAATAGAAGCTGTGAGTGAGAGAGAGAGAGAGAAAGAGAAGCTGTGAGTGAGAGAGAGAAAGAGAAGCTGTGAGTGAGATAGAGATAGAGAGAGAAAGAGAAGCTGTGAGTGAGAGAGAGAAAGAAGCTTTGAGTGAGAGAAAGAGAGAAAGAGAAGCTGTGAGTGAGTGAGAGAGAAAGAGATGTGAGTGAGAGAGAGAGAGAAAGAGAAGCTGTGAGTGAGAGAGAGAGAGAAGCTGTGTGTGAGGGAGAGAGAGAAAGAGAAGCTGTGAGTGAGAGAGATAGAGCGAGAAAGAGAAGCTGAGTGAGAGAGAGAGAGAAAGAGAAGCTGCGAGTGAGTGAGTGAGAGAGAGAGAGAGAGAGAGAGAGAAGCTGTGAGTGAGAGAGTGAGAGAGAAAGAGAAACTTTGTGAGAGAGAGAAAGCGAAGCTGTTAGTGAGAGAGAGAGAAGCTGTGAGTGAGAGAAGAGAGAGAGAAAGAGACGGTGTGTGTGTGTGAGAGAGAGAAGCTGTGTGTGTGAGAGAAGCTGTGAGTGAGAGGGACAGAAAGAAAACCTGTGAGTGAGAGAGAAGGTGAGAAAGAAGCTTTGAGTGAGAGAGAGATAAAAAGAAACAGAAGCTGTGAGTGAGGGAGAGAGAGAAAGAGAAGCTATGAGTGAGAGAGAGAGAAAGAAAGAGAAGCTGTGAGTGAGAGAGAGAGAGAGAAAGAGAAGCTGTGAGTGAGTGAGAGAGAGAAGCTGTGTGTGTGTGTGAGAGAGAAACAGAAACTGTGAGTGAGAGAAAGAGAGAAAGAGAAGCTGTGAGTGAGAGAGAGAGAGAGAAAGAGAAGCTGTGAGTGAGAGAGAGAGAAGCTGAGAGTGAGGGAGAGAGAGGAAGAGAAGCTGTGAGTGAGAGGGATAGAGAGAGAAAGAGAAGCTGTGAGTGAGAGAGAGAAAGAGAAGCTGTGAGTGAGAGAGAGAAAGAGAAGCTGTGAGTGAGAGAGAGAGAATGTGAGTGAGAGAGAAATAGAAGCTGTGAGTGAGAGTGAGAGAGAGAGCGAAAGAGAAGCTGTGAGTGAGAGAGAGATAGAGAGAGAAAGAGAAGCTGTGAGTGAGAGAGAGAGAGAAAGAAGCTTTGAGTGAGAGAAAGAGAAGCTGTGAGTGAGTGAGAGAGAAAGAGCTGTGAGTGAGAGAGAGAGAGAAAGAGAAGCTGTGAGTGTGAGAGAGAGAGAAGCTGTGTGTGAGGGAGAGAGAGAAAGAGAAGCTGTGAGTGAGAGGGATAGAGTGAGAAAGAGAAGCTAAGTGAGAGAGAGAGAGAAAGAGAAGCTGTGAGTGAGTGAGAGAGAGAGAGAAAGAGAAGCTGTGAGTGAGAGAGAAAGAGAAACTGTGTGTGAGAGAGAGAAAGCAAAGCTGTGAGTGAGAGAGAGAGAAGCTGAGAGTGAGGGAGAGAGAGAAAGAGAAGCTGTGAGTGAGAGAGAGAGAATGTGAGTGAGAGAGAGAGAAATAGAAGCTGTGAGTGAGAGTGAGAGAGAGAGTGAAAGAGAAGCTGTGAGTGAGAGAGAGATAGAGAGAGAAAGAGAAGCTGTGAGTGAGAGAGAGAGAGAGAGAAGCTTTCAGTGAGAGAAAGAGAGAAAGAGAAGCTGTGAGTGAGTGAGAGAGAAAGAGCTGTGAGTGAGAGAGAGAGAGAAAGAGAAGCTGTGAGTGAGAGAGAGAGAGAAGCTGTGTGTGAGGGAGAGAGAAAGAGAAGCTGTGAGTGAGAGAGAGAAAGAGAAGATGTGAGTGAGAGAGAGAGAATGTGAGTGAGAGAGAGAGAAATAGAAGTTGTGAGTGAGAGTGAGAGAGAGAGCGAAAGAGAGGCTGTGAGTGAGAGAGAGATAGAGAGAGAAAGAGAAGCTGTGAGTGAGAGAGAGAGAAAGAAACTTTGAGTGAGAGAAAGAGAGAAAGAGAAGCTGTGAGTGAGAGAGAGAGAAGCTGAGAGTGAGGGAGAGAGAGAAAGAGAAGCTGTGAGTGAGAGGGATAGAGAGAGAAAGAGAAGCTGAGTGAGAGAGAGAGAGAGAAAGAGAAGCTGTGCGTGTGTGAGAGAGAGAAGCTGTGACTGAGTGAGAGAGAGAGAAAGTGAAGCTGTGAGTGAGAAAGAGAGAAAGAGAAGCTGTGAGTGAGTGAGAGAGAGAGAGAAATAGAAGCTGTGAGTGAGAAAGAGAGGGAAAGAAGCTGTGAGTGAGAGAGAGAGAAGCTATGAGTGAGAGAAGAGAGAGAAAGATAAGCTGTGAGTGAGAGGGAAAGAAAGAGAAGCTGTGAGTGAGAGAGAGAAATAGAAGCTGTGAGTGAGAGAGAGAAACTATGAGTGAGAGGGAGCGAGAGAAAGAGAAGCTGTGAGTGAGAGAGATTGAGAGAAAGAGAAGCTGTGAGTGAGAGAGAGAGAATGTGAGTGAGAGAGAGAGAAAGAGAAGCTTTGAGTGAGAGAGAGAGAGAAAGAGAAGCTGTGAGTGAGTGAGAGAGAAAGAGCTGTGAGTGAGAGAGAGAGAGAAAGAGAAGCTGTGAGTGAGAGAGAGAGAGAAGCTGTGTGTGAGGGAGAGAGATTAAGAGAAGCTGTGAGTGAGAAGGATAGAGTGAGAAAGAGAAGCTGTGTGAGAGAGAGAAAGAGAAGCTGTGAGTGAGTGAGAGAGAGAGAGAAAGCGAAGCTATGAGTGAGAGAGTGAGAGAGAAAGAGAAACTGTGTGTGAGAGAGAGAAAGCGAAGCTGTGAGTGAGAGAAGAGAGAGAGAAAGAGAAGGTGTGTGTGTGAGAGAGAGAGAAGCTGTGTGTGTGAGAGAGAAGCTGTGAGTGAGAGGGACAGAAAGAAAACCTGTGAGTGAGAGAGAAGGTGAGAAAGAAGCTTTGAGTGAGAGAGAGAGAAAGAGAAACAGAAGCTGTGAGTGAGGGAGAGAGAGAAAGAGAAGCTATGAGTGAGAGAGAGAGAAAGAAAGAGAAGCTGTGAGTGAGAGAGAGAGAGAGAAAGAGAAGCTGTGAGTGATAGAAGAGAGAGAGAAAGAGATGCTGTGAGTGAGAGAGAGAGAGAAAGAGAAGCTGTGAGTGAGAGAGAGAGAAGCTGTTAGTGAAAGAAAGAATGAAAGAGATGCTGTGAGTGAGAGAGAGAGAGAGAGAGAAGCTGTGAGTGAGAGTGAGAGAGAGAAAGAAAGAAAGAGAAGTTGTGAGTGAGAGTGAGAGAGAAATAGAAGCTGTGTGAGAGAGAGAGAAGCTGTGAGTGAGAGAGAGAGAAAGAGAAGCTGTGAGTGAGAGTGAGAGAGAGAAAGAAAGAGAAGCTGTGTGAGAGAGAGAGAATGAGAAGCTGTGAGTGAGAGAGAGAGAAGCTGTGAATGAGAGAGAGAAAGAGAAGCTGTGGGTGAGAGAGAGAGAAAGAAGCTTTGAGTGAGAGAAAGAGAGAAAGAGAAGCTGTGAGTGTGAGAGAGAAAGAGCTGTGAGTTAGAGAGAGAGAGAGAAGCCGTGAGTGAGAGAGAGAGAAGCTGTGAGTGAGTGAGAGAGAGAAGCTGTGTGTGTGTGAGAGAGACAGAAAGAGAAACTGTGAGTGAGAGAAAGAGAGAAAGAGAAGCTGTGAGTGAGAGAGAGAGAGAAAGAGAAGCTGTGAGTGAGAGAGAGAGAAGCTGAGAGTGAGGGAGAGAGAGAAAGAGAAGCTGTGAGTGAGAGGGATAGAGAGAGAAAGAGAAGCTGAGTGAGAGAGAGAGAGAGAAAGAGAAGCTGTGCGTGTGTGAGAGAGAGAAGCTGTGACTGAGTGAGAGAGAGAAAAAGTGAAGCTGTGAGTGAGAAAGAGAGAAAGAGAAGCTGTGAGTGAGTGAGAGAGAGAGAGAAAGAGAAGCTGTGAGTGAGAAAGAGAGGGAGAGAAGCTGTGAGTGAGAGAGAGAGAAGCTGTGAGTAAGAGAGAGAGAGAGAGAAGCTGTGAGTGAGAGAAGAGAGAGAAAGATAAGCTGTGAGTGAGAGGGAGAGAAAGAGAAGCTGTGAGTGAGAGAGCAATAGAAGCTGTGAGTGTGAGAGAGAGAAGCTATGAATGAGAGTGACAGAGAGAAATAGAAGCTGTGAGTGAGTGAGAGAGAGCGAAAGAGAAGCTGTGAGTGAGAGAGAGAAAGAGAAGCTGTGAGTGAGAGAGAGAGAATGTGAGTGAGAGAGAGAGAAATAGAAGCTATGAGTGAGAGTGAGAGAGCGAGCGAAAGAGAAGCTGTGAGTGAGAGAGAGATAGAGAGAGAAAGAGAAGCTGTGAGTGAGAGAGAGAAAGAAGCTTTGAGTGAGAGAAAGAGAGAAAGAGAAGCTGTGAGTGAGTGAGAGAGAAAGAGATGTGAGTGAGAGAGAGAGAGAAAGAGAAGCTGTGAGTGAGAGAGAGAGAGAAGCTGTGTGTGAGGGAGAGAGAGAAAGAGAAGCTGTGAGTGAGAGGGATAGAGCGAGAAAGAGAAGCTGAGTGAGAGAGAGAGAAAGAGAAGCTGCGAATGAGTGAGAGAGAGAGAGAGAGAAGCTGTGAGTGAGAGAGTGAGAGAGAAAGAGAAACTTTGTGAGAGAGAGAAAGCGAAGCTGTGAGTGAGAGAGAGAGAAGCTGTGAGTGAGAGAAGAGAGAGAGAAAGAGAAGGTGTGTGTGTGTGAGAGAGAAGCTGTGTGTGTGAGAGAGAAGCTGTGAGTGAGAGGGACAGAAAGAAAACCTGTGAGTGAGAGAGAAGGTGAGAAAGAAGCTTTGAGTGAGAGAGAGAGAGAAAGAGAAACAGAAGCTGTGAGTGAGGGAGAGAGAGAAAGAGAAGTTATGAGTGAGAGAGAGAGAAAGAAAGAGAAGCTGTGAGTGAGAGAGAGAGAGAGAAAGAGAAGCTGAGTGAGAGAGAGAGAGGGAAGAGAAGCTGTGAGTGAGAGAGAGAGAAAGAGAAGCTGAGTGACAGATAGAGATAATGAGAAGATGTGAGAGAGAGAGAGAAAGAGAAGCTGTGTGTATGTGAGAGAGAAAAAGTGAAGCTGTGAGTGAGAGAGAGGGAGAAGCTGTGTGTGAGAGAGAGAGAAGCTGTGACTGAGAGAGACAGAAAGAGAAGCTGTGAGTGAGAGTGAGAGAGAAAGAGAAACTGTAAGTGAGAGAGAGAGAGTGAGATAGAGAGAAGCTGTGAGTGAGTGAGAGAGAGAGAGAGAGAAGATGTGTGTTAGAGATAGAGAGAAAGGAGCTGTGTGTGTGAGAGAGAGAAAGAGAAGGTGTGAGTGAGAGAGAGGGAGAAAGAGAAGCTGTTAGTGAGAGAGAGGGAAAGAGAAGCTGTGAGTGAAAGAGAGAGAGAGAAGCTGTGTGTTTGAGAGAGAGAGAAGATGTGATTGAGAAAGAAAAAGAGAAGCTGTGAATGAGAGACAGAGAGAAGTTGTGAGTGAGAGAGAGAAAGAGAAGCTGTGTGAGAGAGAGAGAGAAAGAAAGAGAAGCTGTGAGTGTGTGAGAGAGAGAAGCTTTGAGTGAGAGAAAGAGAGAAAGAGAAGATGTGTGTGTGTGAGAGAAAGAGCTGTGAGTGAGAGAGAGAGAGAGAGAGAAGCTGAGAGTGAGAGAGAGAGAGTTGTGAGTGTGAGAGAGAGAGAAGCTGTGTGTGTGCATGAGAGAGAGAGAGAAGCTGTGAGTGAGAGAGAGAGAGAGAAAGAGAAGTTGTGAGTGAGAGAGAAATAGAAACTGTGTGTGAGAGAGAGAGAATGAGAAGCTGTGAGTGGGAGAGAGAGAAGCTGTGTGTGTGAGAGAGAAAGAGAAGCTGTGAGTGAGAGAGATAGAGAGAGAAAGAGAAGCTGTGAGTGAGAGAGAGAGAAAGAAGCTTTGAGTGAGAGAAAGAGAGAAAGAGAAGCTGTGAGTGAGTGAGAGAGAAAGAGCTGTGAGTGAGAGAGAGAGAAAGAGAAGCTGTGAGTGAGAGAGAGAGAGAGAAGCTGTGTGTGAGGGAGAGTGAGAAAGAGAAGCTGTGAGTGAGAGGGATAGAGCGAGAAAGAGAAGCTGAGTGAGGGAGAGAAAGAGAAGCTGTGAGTGAGTGAGAGAGAGAGAGAGAGAAAGAGAAGCTGTGAGTGAGAGAGTGAGAGAGAAAGAGAAACTGTGTGAGAGAGAGGGAAAGCGAAGCTGTGAGTGAGAGAGAGAGAAAAGCTGTGAGTGAGAGAAAGAGAGAGAGAAATAGAAGCTGTGAGTGATAGAAGAGAGAGAGAAAGAGATGCTGTGAGTGAGAGAGAGAGAGAAAGAGAAGCTGTGAGTGAGAGAGAGAGAAGCTGTTAGTGAAAGAAAGAATGAAAGAGATGCTGTGAGTGAGAGAGTGAGAGAGAAGCTGTGAGTGAGAGAGAGAGAAAGAAAGAGAAGCTGTGAGTGAGACTGAGAGAGAGAAAGAGAAGCTGTGAGTGAGAGAGAGGGGGGAGAAAGAGAAGCTGTGTGTGAGAGAGAGACAAAGAGAAGCTGTGATTGAGAGAGAGAGAAAGATAATCTGTGAGGTAGAGTGAGAGAGAGAGAAAGAGAAGTTGTGAGTGAGAGAGAAGCTCTGTGTGTGAGAGAGAAAGAGAAGCTGTGAGTGAGAGAGATAGAGAGAGAAAGAGAAGCTGTGAGTGAGAGAGAGAGAAAGAAAGAAGCTTTGAGTGAGGGAAAGAGAAAGAGAAGCTGTGAGAGAGAGAGAGAGAAAGAGAAGTTGTGAGTGAGAGAGAGAGAGAGAAATAGAAGCTGTGTGTGAGAGAGAGAGAATGAGAAGCTGTGAGTGAGAGAGAGAGAAGCTGTGTGAGAGAGAGATAGAGAAGCTGTGAGTGAGAGAGAGAGAGAGAAAGAGAAGCTGTGAGTGAGAGATAGAGAGAAAGAAAGAGAAGCTGTGAGTGAGAGAGAGAGAGAGAAGCTGTGAGTGAGAGAGAGAGAAGCTGTGAGTGAGGGAGAGATAGATAGAGATGCTGTGAGTGAAAGGGAGAGAGAGAGAAAGAGAAGCTGTGAGTGAAAGAGAGAGAGAGAGAGAGAGAAGCTGTGAGTGTGTGTGTGAGAGAGAAGCTGTGAGTGAGAAAGAGAGAGAGAAAGAGAAGCTGTGAGTGAGAGAGAGAGAAAGAGAAGCTTTGAGTGAGTGAGAGAGACAGAAAGAGAAGCTGTGAGTGTGAAAGAGAGAGAGAGAAGCTGTGAGTGAGAGAGAGAGAAGCTGTGAGTGAGAGAGAGAGAAAGAGTAGCTGTTAGTGAGAGAAGAGAGAGAGAAAGAGAAGCTGTGAGTGAGAGAGTGAGAGAGAGGAGCTGTGAGCGAGAGGGAGAGAGAGAAAGATAAGCTGAGAGTGAGAGAGAGAAAGAGAAGCTATGAGTGAGTGAGAGAGAAAGAAAGAGAACCTGTGAGTGAGACTGAGAGAGAGAAAGAGAAGCTGTGAGTGAGAGAGAGGGGGGAGAAAGAGAAGCTGTGTGTGAGAGAGAGACAAAGAGAAGCTGTGATTGAGAGAGAGAGAAAGATAATCTGTGAGGTAGAGTGAGAGAGAGAGAATGAGAAGCTGTGAGTGAGAGATAGATGAGCTGTGTGTGTGAGAGAGAAAGAGAAGCTGTGAGTGAGAGAGATAGAGAGAGAAAGAGAAGCTGTGAGTGAGAGCGAGAGAGAAAGAAACTGTGAGTGAGAGAGAGAGAAAGAGAAGCTGAGAGTGAGAGAGAGAGGTGAGTGAGAGAGAGAGAAGCTGTGTGTGTGCGTGAGAGAGAGAAAGAGAAGCTGTGAGTGAGAGAGAGAGAGAAAGAAAGAGAAGCTGTGAGTGAGATAGAGAGAAAGAAAGAGAAGCTGTGAGTGAGAGAGAGAGAGAGAAGCTGTGAGTGAGAGAGAGAGAGAAGCTGTGAGTGAGGGAGAGATAGATAGAGATGCTGTGAGTGAAAGGGAGAAAGAGAGAAAGAGAAGCTGTGAGTGAGAGAGAGAGAGAGAGAAGCTGTGAGTGTGTGTGTGAGAGAGAAGCTGTGAGTGAGAAAGAGAGAGAGAAAGAGAAGCTGTGAGTGAGAGAGAGAGAAAGAGAAGCTGTGAGTGAGTGAGAGAGACAGAAAGAGAAGCTGTGAGTGTGAAAGAGAGAGAGAGAAGCTGTGAGTGAGTGAGAGAGAAGCTGTGAGTGAGAGAGAGAGAAAGAGTAGCTGTTAGTGAGAGAAGAGAGAGAGAAAGAGAAGCTGTGAGTGAGAGAGTGAGAGAGAGGAGCTGTGAGCGAGAGGGAGAGCGAGAAAGATAAGCTGAGAGTGAGAGAGAGAGAAAGATAAGCTATGAGTGAGAGAGAGAGAAAGAAAGAGAAGCTGTGAGTGAGACTGAGAGAGAGAAAGAGAAGCTGTGAGTGTGAGAGAGGGGGGAGAAAGAGAAGCTGTGTGTGATAGAGAGACAAAGAGAAGCTGTAATTGAGAGAGAGAGAAAGATAATCTGTGAGGTAGAGTGAGAGAGAGAGAAAGAGAAGTTGTGAGTGAGAGAGAGAGAAGCTCTGTGTGTGAGAGAGAAAGAGAAGCTGTGAGTGAGAGAGATAGAGAGAGAAAGAGAAGCTGTGAGTGAGAGAGAGAGAAAGAAGCTTTGAGTGAGGGAAAGAGAGAAAGAGAAGCTGTGAGAGAGAGAGAGAAAGAGAAGTTGTGAGTGAGAGAGAGAGAGAGAAATAGAAGCTGTGTGAGAGAGAGAGAGAATGAGAAGCTGTGAGTGAGAGAGAGAGAAGCTGTGTGAGAGAGAGATAGAGAAACTGTGAGTGAGAGAGAGAGAGAGAAAGAGAAGCTGTGCGTGAGAGATAGAGAGAAAGAAAGAGAAGCTGTGAGTGAGAGAGAGAAGCTGTGAGTGAGAGAGAGAGAAGCTGTGAGGGAGAGATAGATAGAGATGCTGTGAGTGAAAGGGAGAGAGAGAGAGAGAAGCTGTGAGTGTGTGTGAGAGAGAGAAGCTGTGAGTGAGAAAGAGAGAGAGAAAGAGAAGCTTTGAGTGAGAGAGAGAGAAAGAGAAGCTGTGAGTGAGTGAGAGAGACAGAAAGAGAAGCTGTGAGTGTGAAAGAGAGAGAGAGAAGCTGTGAGTGAGAGAGAGAGAAGCTGTGAGTGAGAGAGAGAGAAAGATAATCTGTGAGGTAGAGTGAGAGAGAGAAAGAAGTTGTGAGTGAGAGAGAGAAGCTCTGTGTGTGTGAGAGAAAGAGAAGCTGTGAGTGAGAGAGATAGAGAGAGAAAGAGAAGCTGTGAGTGAGAGAGAGAGAAAGAAGCTTTGAGTGAGGGAAAGAGGGAAAGAGAAGCTGTGAGTGAGAGAGATAGAGAGAGAAAGAGAAGCTGTGAGTGAGAGAGAGAGAAAGAAGCTTTGAGTGAGGGAAAGAGAGAAAGAGAAGCTGTGAGAGAGAGAGAATGAGAAGCTGTGAGAGAGAGAGAAGCTGTGTGAGAGAGAGATAGAGAAGCTGTGAGTGAGAGAGAGAGAGAGAAAGAGAAGCTGTAAGAGATAGAGAGAAAGAAAGAGAAGGTGTGAGTGAAAGAGAGAGAGAGAGAAGTTGTGAGTGAGAGAGAGAGAAGCTGTGAGTGAGGGAGAGATAGATAGAGATGCTGTGAGTGAAAGGGAGAGAGAGAGAAAGAGAAGCTGTGAGTGTGTGTGTGAGAGAGAAGCTGTGAGTGAGAAAGAGAGAGAGAAAGAGAAGCTGTGAGTGAGAGAGAGAGAAAGAGAAGCTGTGAGTGAGTGAGAGAGACAGAAAGAGAAGCTGTGAGTGTGAAAGAGAGAGAGAGAAGCTGTGAGTGAGAGAGAGAGAAGCTGTGAGTGAGAGAGAGAGAAAGAGTAGCTGTTAGTGAGAGAAGAGAGAGAGAAAGAGAAGCTGTGAGTGAGAGAGAGGAGCTGTGAGCGAGAGGGAGAGAGAGAAAGATAAGCAGAGTGTGAGAGAGAGAGAAAGAGAAGCTATGAGTGAGAGAGAGAGAAAGAAAGAGAAGCTGTGAGTGAGACTGAGAGAGAGAAAGAGAAGCTGTGAGTGAGAGAGAGGGGGGAGAAAGAGAAGCTGTGTGTGAGAGAGAGACAAAGAGAAGCTGTGATTGAGAGAGAGAGAAAGAGAAGCTGTGAGGTAGAGTGAGAGAGAGAGAAAGAGAAGTTGTGAGAGAGAGAGAGAAGCTCTGTGTGTGTGTGTGAGAGAGAAAGAAGCTTTGAGTGAGAGAAAGAGAGAAAGAGAAGCTGTGAATGAGAGAGAGAGAAGCTGAGAGTGAGGGAGAGAGAGAAAGAGAAGCTGTGAGTGAGAGGGATAGAGAGAGAAAGAGAAGCTGAGTGAGAGAGAGAGAGAGAAATAGAAGCTGTGCGTGTGTGAGAGAGAGAAGCTGTGACTGAGTGAGAGAGAGAGAAAGTGAAGCTGTGAGTGAGGAAGAGAGAAAGAGAAGCTGTGAGTGAGTGAGAGAGAGAGAGAGAGAAAGAGAAGCTGTGAGTGAGTGAGAGAGAAAGAGCTGTGAGTGAGAGAGAGAGAGAAAGAGAAGCTGTGAGTGAGAGAGAGAGAGAAGCTGTGTGTGAGGGAAAGAGATTAAGAGAAGCTGTGAGTGAGAGGGATAGAGCGAGAAAGAGAAGCTAAGTGAGAGAGAGAGAGAAAGAGAAGCTGTGAGTAAGTGAGAGAGAGAGAGAGAAAGAGAAGCTGTGAGTGAGAGAGTGAGAGAGAAAGAGAAACTGTGTGTGAGAGAGAGAAAGCGAAGCTGTGAGTGAGAGAGAGAGAAGCTGTGAGTGAGAGAAGAGAGAGAGAAAGAGAAGGTGTGTGTGAGAGAGAGAGAGAAGCTGTGTGTGTGAGAGAGAAGCTGTGAGTGAGAGGGACAGAAAGAAAACCTGTGAGTGAGAGAGAAGGTGAGAAAGAAGCTTTGAGTGAGAGAGAGAGAAAGAGAAACAGAAGCTGTGAGTGAGGGAGAGAGAGAAAGAGAAGCTATGAGTGAGAGAGAGAGAAAGAAAGAGAAGCTGTGAGTGAGAGAGAGAGAGAGAGAGAAGCTGTGAGTGATAGAAGAGAGAGAGAAAGAGATGCTGTGAGTGAGAGAGAGAGAGAAAGAGAAGATGTGAGTGAGAGAGAGAGAGAAGCTGTTAGTGAAAGAAAGAATGAAAGAGATGCTGTGAGTGAGAGAGAGAGAGAGAGAGAAGCTGTGAGTGAGAGTGAGAGAGAGAAAGAAGGAAAGAGAAGTTGTGAGTGAGAGTGAGAGAGAAATTGAAGCTGTGTGTGAGAGAGAGAGAAGCTGTGAGTGAAAGAGAGAGAAAGAGAAGCTGTGAGTGAGAGTGAGAGAGAGAAAGAAAGAGAAGCTGTGAGAGAGAGAGAGAATGAGAAGCTGTGAATGTGAGAGAGAGAAGCTATGAGTGAGAGGGACAGAGAGAAATAGAAGCTGTGAGTGAGTGAGAGAGAGAGAAAGAGAAGCTGTGAGTGAGAGAGAGAAAGAGAAGCTGTGAGTGAGACAGAGAGAATGTGAGTGAGCGAGAGAGAAATAGAAGCTATGAGTGAGAGTGAGAGAGAGAGCGAAAGAGAAGCTGTGAGTGAGAGAGAGATAGAGAGAGAAAGAGAAGCTGTGAGTGAGAGAGAGAAAGAAGCTTTGAGTGAGAGAAAGAGAGAAAGAGACACTGTGAGTGAGTGAGAGAGAAAGAGATGTGAGTGAGAGAGAGAGAGAAAGAGAAGCTGTGAGTGAGAGAGAGAGAGAAGCTGTGTGTGAGGGAGAGAGAGAAAGAGAAGCTGTGAGTGAGAGGGATAGAGCGAGAAAGAGAAGCTGAGTGAGAGAGAGAGAGAAAGAGAAGCTGCGAGTGAGTGAGAGAGAGAGAGAGAGAAGCTGTGAGTGAGAGAGTGAGAGAGAAAGAGAAACTTTGTGAGAGAGAGAAAGCGAAGCTGTGAGTGAGAGAGAGAGAAGCTGTGAGTGAGAGAAGAGAGAGAGAAAGAGAAGGTGTGTGTGTGAGAGAGAGAGAAGCTGTGTGTGTGAGAGAGAAGCTGTGAGTGAGAGGGACAGAAAGAAAACCTGTGAGTGAGAGAGAAGGTGAGAAAGAAGCTTTGAGTGAGAGAGAGAGAAAGAGAAACAGAAGCTGTGAGTGAGGGAGAGAGAGAAAGAGAAGCTATGAGTGAGAGAGAGAGAAAGAATGAGAAGCTGTGAGTGAGAGAGAGAGAGAGAAAGAGAAGCTGTGAGTGAGAGAGAGAGAGGGAAGAGAAGCTGTGAGTGAGAGAGAGAGAAAGAGAAGCTGAGTGACAGATAGAGATAATGAGAAGATGTGAGAGAGAGAGAGAAAGAGAAGCTGTGTGTATGTGAGAGAGAAAAAGTGAAGCTGTGAGTGAGAGAGAGGGAGAAAGACAAGCTGTGAGTGAGAGAAGAGAGAGAGAGAGAAGCTGTGAGTGAGTGAGAGAGAGAAGCTGTGTGTGTGTGAGAGAGAGAAGCTGTGATTGAGAAAGAAAAAGAGAAGCTGTGAGTGAGAGACAGAGAGAGAAGTTGTGAGTGAGAGAGAGAAAGAGAAGCTGTGTGAGAGAGAGAGAGAAAGAAAGAGAAGCTGTGAGTGAGGCTGAGAGAGAGAAAGAGAAGCTGTGAGTGTGTGTGAGAGAGAAGCTTTGAGTGAGAGAAAGAGAGAAAGAGAAGATGTGTGTGTGAGAGAGAAAGAGCTGTGAGTGAGAGAGAGAGAGAGAAGCTGAGAGTTAGAGAGAGAGAGAAGTTGTGAGTGTGAGAGAGAGAGAAGCTGTGTGTGTGCATGAGAGAGAGAGAGAAGCTGTGAGTGAGAGAGAGAGAGAGAAAGAGAAGTTGTGAGTGAGAGAGAAATAGAAACTGTGTGTGTGAGAGAGAGAATGAGAAGCTGTGAGTGGGAGAGAGAAGCTGTGTGTGTGAGAGAGAAAGAGAAGCTGTGAGTGAGAGAGATAGAGAGAGAAAGAGAAGCTGTGAGTGAGAGAGAGAGAGAAAGAAGCTTTGAGTGAGAGAAAGAGAGAAAGAGAAGCTGTGAGTGAGTGAGAGAGAAAGAGCTGTGAGTGAGAGAGAGAGAGAAAGAGAAGCTGTGAGTGAGAGAGAGAAGCTGTGTGTGAGGGAGAGTGAGAAAGAGAAGCTGTGAGTGAGAGGGATAGAGCGAGAAAGAGAAGCTGAGTGAGAGAGAGAAAGAGAAGCTGTGAGTGAGTGAAAGAGAGAGAGAGAAAGAGAAGCTGTGAGTGAGAGAGTGAGAGAGAAAGAGAAACTGTGTGAGAGAGAGGGAAAGCGAAGGTGTGAGTGAGAGAGAGAGAAAAGCTGTGAGTGAGAGAAAGAGAGAGAGAAATAGAAGCTGTGAGTGATAGAAGAGAGAGAGAAAGAGATGCTGTGAGTGAGAGAGAGAGAGAAAGAGAAGCTGTGAGTGAGAGAGAGAGAAGCTGTTAGTGAAAGAAAGAATGAAAGAGATGCTGTGAGTGAGAGAGTGAGAGAGAAGCTGTGAGTGAGAGAGAGGGGGAGAAAGAGAAGCTGTGTGTGAGAGAGAGACAAAGAGAAGCTGTGATTGAGAGAGAGAGAAAGATAATCTGTGAGGTAGAGTGAGAGAGAGAGAAAGAGAAGTTGTGAGTGAGAGAGAGAGAAGCTCTGTGTGTGAGAGAGAAAGAGAAGCTGTGAGTGAGAGAGATAGAGAGAGAAAGAGAAGCTGTGAGTGAGAGAGAGAGAAAGAAGCTTTGAGTGAGGGAAAGAGAGAAAGAGAAGCTGTGAGAGAGAGAGAGAAAGAGAAGTTGTGAGTGAGAGAGAGAGAGAGAAATAGAAGCTGTGTGAGAGAGAGAGAGAATGAGAAGCTGTGAGTGAGAGAGAGAGAAGCTGTGTGAGAGAGAGATAGAGAAGCTGTGAGTGAGAGAGAGAGAGAGAAAGAGAAGCTGTGAGTGAGAGATAGAGAGAAAGAAAGAGAAGCTGTGAGTGAGAGAGAGAGAGAGAAGCTGTGAGTGAGAGAGAGAGAAGCTGTGAGTGAGGGAGAGATAGATAGAGATGCTGTGAGTGAAAGGGAGAGAGAGAGAAAGAGAAGCTGTGAGTGAGAGAGAGAGAGAGAGAGAAGCTGTGAGTGTGTGTGAGAGAGAGAAGCTGTGAGTGAGAAAGAGAGAGAGAAAGAGAAGCTGTGAGTGTGAAAGAGAGAGAGAGAAGCTGTGAGTGAGAGAGAGAAGCTGTGAGTGAGAGAGAGAGAAAGAGTAGCTGTTAGTGAGAGAAGAGAGAGAGAAAGAGAAGCTGTGAGTGAGAGAGTGAGAGAGAGGAGCTGTGAGCGAGAGGGAGAGAGAAGCTGTGTGTGAGGGAGAGAGATTAAGAGAAGCTGTGAGTGAGAGAGAGAGAAAGAAAGAGAACCTGTGAGTGAGACTGAGAGAGAGAAAGAGAAGCTGTGAGTGAGAGAGAGGGGGGACAAAGAGAAGCTGTGTGTGAGAGAGAGACAAAGAGAAGCTGTGATTGAGAGAGAGAGAAATATAATCTGTGAGGTAGAGTGAGAGAGAGAGAAAGAGAAGTTGTGAGTGAGAGAGAGAGAAGCTCTGTGTGTGGGAGAGAAAGAGAAGCTGTGAGTGAGAGAGATAGAGAGAGAAAGAGAAGTTGTGAGTGAGAGAGAGAAAGAGAATGTTTGAGTGAGAGAGAGAGAGAATGAGAAGCTGTGAGTGAGAGATAGATGAGCTGTGTGTGTGAGAGAAAGAGAAGCTGTGAGTGAGAGAGATAGAGAGAGAAAGACAAGCTGTGAGTGAGAGCGAGAGAGAAAGAAACTGTGAGTGAGAGAGAGAGAAAGAGAAGCTGAGAGTGAGAGAGAGAGAAGTTGTGAGTGAGAGAAGAGAGAGAGAAAGAGAAGGTGTGTGTGTGTGAGAGAGAGAAGCTGTGTGTGTGAGAGAGAAGCTGTGAGTGAGAGGGACAGAAAGAAAACCTGTGAGTGAGAGAGAAGGTGAGAAAGAAGCTTTGAGTGAGAGAGAAAGAGAAACAGAAGCTGTGAGTGAGGGAGAGAGAGAAAGAGAAGCTATGAGTGAGAGAGAGAGAAAGAAAGAGAA
This sequence comes from Bradypodion ventrale, assembly GCA_035047345.1. Classification (NCBI taxonomy): domain Eukaryota; kingdom Metazoa; phylum Chordata; class Lepidosauria; order Squamata; family Chamaeleonidae; genus Bradypodion; species Bradypodion ventrale. The sequence goes on from JAWDJE010000001.1 coordinate 213,651,373, forward strand.
GCTGTGAGTGAGAGAGAGAGAGAGAAAGAGAAGCTGTGAGTGAGAGAGAGAGAGGGAAGAGAAGCTGTGAGTGAGAGAGAGAGAAAGAGAAGCTGAGTGACAGATAGAGATAATGAGAAGATGTGAGAGAGAGAGAGAAAGAGAAGCTGTGTGTATGTGAGAGAGAAAAAGTGAAGCTGTGAGTGAGAGAGAGGGAGAAAGACAAGCTGTGAGTGAGAGAAGAGAGAGAGAGAGAAGCTGTGAGTGAGTGAGAGAGAGAAGCTGTGTGTGTGTGAGAGAGAGAAGCTGTGACTGAGAGAGACAGAAAGAGAAGCTGTGAGTGAGAGTGAGAGAGAAAGAGAAGCTGTAAGTGAGAGAGAGAGAGTGAGAAAGAGAGAAGCTGTGAGTGAGAGAGAGAGAGAAGATGTGAGTTAGAGATAGAGAGAAAGGAGCTGTGTGTGTGAGAGAGAGAAAGAGAAGGTGTGAGTGAGAGAGAGGGAGAAAGAGAAGCTGTTAGTGAGAGAGAGGGAAAGAGAAGCTGTGAGTGAAAGAGAGAGAGAGAAGCTGTGTGTTTGAGAGAGAGAGAGAAGATGTGATTGAGAAAGAAAAAGAGAAGCTGTGAGTGAGAGACAGAGAGAGAAGTTGTGAGTGAGAGAGAGAAAGAGAAGCTGTGTGAGAGAGAGAGAGAAAGAAAGAGAAGCTGTGAGTGAGGCTGAGAGAGAGAAAGAGAAGCTGTGAGTGTGTGTGAGAGAGAAGCTTTGAGTGAGAGAAAGAGAGAAAGAGAAGATGTGTGTGTGAGAGAGAAAGAGCTGTGAGTGAGAGAGAGAGAGAGAAGCTGAGAGTTAGAGAGAGAGAGAAGTTGTGAGTGTGAGAGAGAGAGAAGCTGTGTGTGTGCATGAGAGAGAGAGAGAAGCTGTGAGTGAGAGAGAGAGAGAGAAAGAGAAGTTGTGAGTGAGAGAGAAATAGAAACTGTGTGTGTGAGAGAGAGAATGAGAAGCTGTGAGTGGGAGAGAGAAGCTGTGTGTGTGAGAGAGAAAGAGAAGCTGTGAGTGAGAGAGATAAAGAGAGAAAGAGAAGCTGTGAGTGAGAGAGAGAGAGAAAGAAGCTTTGAGTGAGAGAAAGAGAGAAAGAGAAGCTGTGAGTGAGTGAGAGAGAAAGAGCTGTGAGTGAGAGAGAGAGAGAAAGAGAAGCTGTGAGTGAGAGAGAGAAGCTGTGTGTGAGGGAGAGTGAGAAAGAGAAGCTGTGAGTGAGAGGGATAGAGCGAGAAAGAGAAGCTGAGTGAGAGAGAGAAAGAGAAGCTGTGAGTGAGTGAAAGAGAGAGAGAGAAAGAGAAGCTGTGAGTGAGAGAGTGAGAGAGAAAGAGAAACTGTGTGAGAGAGAGGGAAAGCGAAGGTGTGAGTGAGAGAGAGAGAAAAGCTGTGAGTGAAAGAGAGAGAGAAATAGAAGCTGTGAGTGATAGAAGAGAGAGAGAAAGAGATGCTGTGAGTGAGAGAGAGAGAGAAAGAGAAGCTGTGAGTGAGAGAGAGAGAAGCTGTTAGTGAAAGAAAGAATGAAAGAGATGCTGTGAGTGAGAGAGTGAGAGAGAAGCTGTGAGTGAGAGAGAGGGGGAGAAAGAGAAGCTGTGTGTGAGAGAGAGACAAAGAGAAGCTGTGATTGAGAGAGAGAGAAAGATAATCTGTGAGGTAGAGTGAGAGAGAGAGAAAGAGAAGTTGTGAGTGAGAGAGAGAAGTTCTGTGTGTGTGAGAGAAAGAGAAGCTGTGAGTGAGAGAGATAGAGAGAGAAAGAGAAGCTGTGAGTGAGAGAGAGAGAAAGAAGCTTTGAGTGAGGGAAAGAGAGAAAGAGAAGCTGTGTGTGAGAGAGAGAAAGAGAAGTTGTGAGTGAGAGAGAGAGAGAGAAATAGAAGCTGTGTGAGAGAGAGAGAGAATGAGAAGCTGTGAGTGAGAGAGAGAGAAGCTGTGTGAGAGAGAGATAGAGAAGCTGTGAGTGAGAGAGAGAGAGAGAAAGAGAAGCTGTGAGTGAGAGATAGAGAGAAAGAAAGAGAAGCTGTGAGTGAGAGAGAGAGAGAGAAGCTGTGAGTGAGAGAGAGAGAAGCTGTGAGTGAGGGAGAGATAGATAGAGATGCTGTGAGTGAAAGGGAGAGAGAGAGAAAGAGAAGCTGTGAGTGAGAGAGAGAGAGAGAGAAGCTGTGAGTGTGTGTGTGAGAGAGAAGCTGTGAGTGAGAAAGAGAGAGAGAAAGAGAAGCTGTGAGTGTGAAAGAGAGAGAGAGAAGCTGTGAGTGAGAGAGAGAGAAGCTGTGAGTGAGAGAGAGAGAAAGAGTAGCTGTTAGTGAGAGAAGAGAGAGAGAAAGAGAAGCTGTGAGTGAGAGAGTGAGAGAGAGGAGCTGTGAGCGAGAGGGAGAGAGAAGCTGTGTGTGAGGGAGAGAGATTAAGAGAAGCTGTGAGTGAGAGAGAGAGAAAGAAAGAGAACCTGTGAGTGAGACTGAGAGAGAGAAAGAGAAGCTGTGAGTGAGAGAGAGGGGGGACAAAGAGAAGCTGTGTGTGAGAGAGAGACAAAGAGAAGCTGTGATTGAGAGAGAGAGAAATATAATCTGTGAGGTAGAGAGAGAGAGAGAGAAAGAGAAGTTGTGAGTGAGAGAGAGAGAAGCTCTGTGTGTGGGAGAGAAAGAGAAGCTGTGAGTGAGAGAGATAGAGAGAGAAAGAGAAGTTGTGAGTGAGAGAGAGAAAGAGAATGTTTGAGTGAGAGAGAGAGAGAATGAGAAGCTGTGAGTGAGAGATAGATGAGCTGTGTGTGTGAGAGAAAGAGAAGCTGTGAGTGAGAGAGATAGAGAGAGAAAGACAAGCTGTGAGTGAGAGCGAGAGAGAAAGAAACTGTGAGTGAGAGAGAGAGAAAGAGAAGCTGAGAGTGAGAGAAGTTGTGAGTGAGAGAGAGAGAAGCTGTGTGTGTGCGTGAGAGAGAGAAAGAGAAGCTGTGAGTGAGAGAGAGAGAGAAAGAAAGAGAAGCTGTGAGTGAGATAGAGAGAAAGAAAGAAGCTGTGAGTGAGAGAGAGAGAGAGAAGCTATGAGTGAGAGAGAGAGAAGCTGTGAGTGAGGGAGAGATAGATAGAGATGCTGTGAGTGAAAGGGAGAGAGAGAGAAAGAGAAGCTGTGAGTGAGAGAGAGAGAGAAAGAGAAGCTGTGAGTGAGAGAGAGAGAGAAAGAGAAGCTGTGAGTGAAAGAGAGAGAGAAGCTGTGTGTGAGGGAGAGAGATTAAGAGAAGCTGTGAGTGAGAGGGATAGAGCGAGAAAGAGAAGCTAAGTGAGAGAGAGAGAGAAAGAGAAGCTGTGAGTGAGTGAGAGAGAAAGAGAAAGAGAAGCTGTGAGTGAGAGAGTGAGAGAGAAATAGAAACTGTGTGTGTGAGAGAGAAAGCAAAGCTGTGAGTGAGAGAGAGAGAAGCTGTGAGTGAGAGAAGAGAGAGAGAAAGAGAAGGTGTGTGTGTGTGAGAGAGAGAAGCTGTGTGTGTGAGAGAGAAGCTGTGAGTGAGAGGGACTGAAAGAAAACCTGTGAGTGAGAGAGAAGGTGAGAAAGAAGCTTTGAGTGAGAGAGAGAGAAAGAGAAACAGAAGCTGTGAGTAAGGGAGAGAGAGAAAGAGAAGCTATGAGTGAGAGAGAGAGAAAGAAAGAGAAGCTGTGAGTGAGAGAGAGAGAGAGAAAGAGAAGCTGTGAGTGATAGAAGAGAGAGAGAAAGAGATGCTGTGAGTGAGAGAGAGAGAGAGAAAGAGAAGCTGTGAGTGAGAGAGAGAGAGAAGCTGTTAGTGAAAGAAAGAATGAAAGAGATGCTGTGAGTGAGAGAGAGAGAGAGAAGCTTTGAGTGAGAGAGAGAGAATGTGAGTGAGAGAGAGAGAAATAGAAGCTGTGAGTGAGAGTGAGAGAGAGAGCGAAAGAGAAGCTGTGAGTGAGAGAGAGATAGAGAGAGAAAGAGAAGCTGTGAGTGAGAGAGAGAGAGAAAGAAGCTTTGAGTGAGAGAAAGAGAGAAAGAGAAGCTGTGAGTGAGTGAGAGAGAAAGAGCTGTGAGTGAGAGAGAGAGAGAAAGAGAAGCTGTGAGTGAGAGAGAGAGAGAAGCTGTGTGTGAGGGAAAGAGATTAAGAGAAGCTGTGAGTGAGAGGGATAGAGCGAGAAAGAGAAGCTAAGAGAGAGAGAGAGAAAGCGAAGCTGTGAGTGAGAGAGAGAGAAGCTGTGAGTGAGAGAAGAGAGAGAGAAAGAGAAGGTGTGTGTGTGTGAGAGAGAGAAGCTGTGTGTGTGAGAGAGAAGCTGTGAGTGAGAGGGACAGAAAGAAAACCTGTGAGTGAGAGAGAAGGTGAGAAAGAAGCTTTGAGTGAGAGAGAGAGAAAGAGAAACAGAAGCTGTGAGTGAGGGAGAGAGAGAAAGAGAAGCTATGAGTGAGAGAGAGAGAAAGAAAGAGAAGCTGTGAGTGAGAGAGAGAGAGAGAGAGAAGCTGTGAGTGATAGAAGAGAGAGAGAAAGAGATGCTGTGAGTGAGAGAGAGAGAGAAAGAGAAGATGTGAGTGAGAGAGAGAGAGAAGCTGTTAGTGAAAGAAAGAATGAAAGAGATGCTGTGAGTGAGAGAGAGAGAGAGAAGCTGTGAGTGAGAGTGAGAGAGAGAAAGAAGGAAAAAGAAGTTGTGAGTGAGAGTGAGAGAGAAATTGAAGCTGTGTGTGTGAGAGAGAGAAGCTGTGAGTGAAAGAGAGAGAAAGAGAAGCTGTGAGTAAGTGAGAGAGAGAGAGAAAGAGAAGCTGTGAGTGAGAGAGTGAGAGAGAAAGAGAAACTGTGTGAGAGAGAGAGAAAGCGAAGCAGTGAGTGAGAGAGAGAGAAGCTGTGAGTGAGAGAAGAGAGAGAGAAAGAGAAGGTGTGTGTGTGTGAGAGAGAGAAGCTGTGTGTGTGAGAGAGAAGCTGTGAGTGAGAGGGACAGAAAGAAAACCTGTGAGTGAGAGAGAAGGTGAGAAAGAAGCTTTGAGTGAGAGAGAGAGAAAGAGAAACAGAAGCTGTGAGTGAGGGAGAGAGAGAAAGAGAAGCTATGAGTGAGAGAGAGAGAAAGAAAGAGAAGCTGTGAGTGAGAGAGAGAGAGAGAGAGAAGCTGTGAGTGATAGAAGAGAGAGAGAAAGAGATGCTGTGAGTGAGAGAGAGAGAGAAAGAGAAGATGTGAGAGAGAGAGAGAGAGAAGCTCTTAGTGAAAGAAAGAATGAAAGAGATGCTGTGAGTGAGAGAGAGAGAGAGAGAAGCTGTGAGTGAGAGTGAGAGAGAGAAAGAAGGAAAGAGAAGTTGTGAGTGAGAGTGAAAGAGAAATTGAAGCTGTGTGTGAGAGAGAGAGAAGCTGTGAGTGAGAGAAGAGAGAGAAAGATAAGCTGTGAGTGAGAGGGAGAGAAAGAGAAAGAAAGAGAAGCTGTGAGAGAGAGAGAATGAGAAGCTGTGAGTGTGAGAGAGAGAAGCTATGAGTGAGAGGGACAGAGAGAAATAGAAGCTGTGAGTGAGTGAGAGAGAGAGAAAGAGAAGCTGTGAGTGAGAGAGAGAAAGAGAAGCTGTGAGTGAGACAGAGAGAATGTGAGTGAGAGAGAGAGAAATAGAAGCTATGAGTGAGAGTGAGAGAGCGAGCGAAAGAGAAGCTGTGAGTGAGAGATAGATAGAGAGAGAAAGAGAAGCTGTGAGTGAGAGAGAGAAAGAAGCTTTGAGTGAGAGAAAGAGAGAAAGAGACGCTGTGAGTGAGTGAGAGAGAAAGAGATGTGAGTGAGAGAGAGAGAGAAAGAGAAGCTGTGAGTGAGAGAGAGAGAGAAGCTGTGTGTGAGGGAGAGAGAGAAAGAGAAGCTGTGAGTGAGAGGGATAGAGCGAGAAAGAGAAGCTGAGTGAGAGAGAGAGAGAGAAAGAGAAGCTGCGAGTGAGTGAGAGAGAGAGAGAGAGAAGCTGTGAGTGAGAGAGTGAGAGAGAAAGAGAAACTTTGTGAGAGAGAGAAAGCGAAGCTGTGAGTGAGAGAGAGAGAAGCTGTGAGTGAGAGAAGAGAGAGAGAAAGAGAAGGTGTGTGTGTGTGAGAGAAGCTGTGTGTGTGAGAGAGAAGCTGTGAGTGAGAGGGACAATATGAAAACCTGTGAGTGAGAGAGAAGTTGAGAAAGAAGCTTTGAGTGAGAGAGAGAGAAAGAGAAAAAGAAGCTGTGAGTGAGGGAGAGAGAGAAAGAGAAGCTATGAGTGAGAGAGAGAGAAAGAAAGAGAAGCTGTGAGTGAGAGAGAGAGAGAGAGAAAGAGAAGCTGTGAGTGAGAGAGAGAGAGGGAAGAGAAGCTGTGAGTGAGAGAGAGAGAAAGAGAAGCTGAGTGACAGATAGAGATAATGAGAAGATGTGAGAGAGAGAGAGAAAGAGAAGCTGTGTGTATGTGAGAGAGAAAAAGTGAAGCTGTGAGTTAGAGAGAGGGAGAAAGACAAGCTGTGAGTGAGAGAAGAGAGCGAGAGAGAGAAGCTGTGAGTGAGTGAGAGAGAGAAGCTGTGTGTGAGAGAGAGAGAAGCTGTGACTGAGAGAGACAGAAAGAGAAGCTGTGAGTGAGAGTGAGAGAGAAAGAGAAGCTGTAAGTGAGAGAGAGAGAGTGAGAAAGAGAGAAGCTGTGAGTGAGAGAGAGAGAGAGAGAAGATGTGAGTTAGAGATAGAGAGAAAGGAGCTGTGTGTGAGAGAGAGAGAAAGAGAAGGTGTGAGTGAGAGAGAGGGAGAAAGAGAAGCTGTTAGTGAGAGAGAGGGAAAGAGAAGCTGTGAGTGAAAGAGAGAGAGAGAAGCTGTGTGTTTGAGAGAGAGAGAAGATGTGATTGAGAAAGAAAAAGAGAAGCTGTGAGTGAGAGACAGAGAGAGAAGTTGTGAGTGAGAGAGAGAAAGAGAAGCTGTGTGAGAGAGAGAGAAAGAAAGAGAAGCTGTGAGTGAGGCTGAGAGAGAGAAAGAGAAGCTGTGAGTGTGTGAGAGAGAAGCTTTGAGTCAGAGAAAGAGAGAAAGAGAAGATGTGTGTGTGAGAGAGAAAGAGCTGTGAGTGAGAGAGAGAGAGAGAAGCTGAGAGTGAGAGAGAGAGAGTTGTGAGTGTGAGAGAGGGAGAAGCTGTGTGTGTGCATGAGAGAGAGAGAGAGAAGCTGTGAGTGAGAGAGAGAGAGAGAAAGAGAAGTTGTGAGTGAGAGAGAAATAGAAACTGTGTGTGAGAGAGAGAGAATGAGAAGCTGTGAGTGGGAGAGAGAGAAGCTGTGTGTGTGAGAGAGAAAGAGAAGCTGTGAGTGAGAGAGATAGAGAGAGAAAGAGAAGCTGTGAGTGAGAGAGAGAGAGAAAGAAGCTTTGAGTGAGAGAAAGAGAGAAAGAGAAGCTGTGAGTGAGTGAGAGAGAAAGAGCTGTGAGTGAGAGAGAGAGAGAAAGAGAAGCTGTGAGTGAGAGAGAGAGAGAAGCTGTGTGTGAGGGAGAGTGAGAAAGAGAAGCTGTGAGTGAGAGGGATAGAGCGAGAAAGAGAAGCTGAGTGAGAGAGAGAAAGAGAAGCTGTGAGTGAGTGAGAGAGAGAGAGAAAGAAAGAGAAGCTGTGAGTGAGAGAGTGAGAGAGAAAGAGAAACTGTGTGAGAGAGAGGGAAAGCGAAGCTGTGAGTGAGAGAGAGAGAAAAGCTGTGAGTGAGAGAAAGAGAGAGAGAAATAGAAGCTGTGAGTGATAGAAGAGAGAGAGAAAAAAATGCTGTGAGTGAGAGAGAGAGAGAAAGAGAAGCTGTGTGTGAGAGAGAGAAGCTGTTAGTGAAAGAAAGAATGAAAGAGATGCTGTGAGTTAGAGAGTGAGAGAGAAGCTGTGAGTGAGAGAGAGAGAAAGAAAGAGAAGCTGTGAGTGAGACTGAGAGAGAGAAAGAGAAGCTGTGAGTGAGAGAGAGGGGGGAGAAAGAGAAGCTGTGTGTGAGAGAGAGACAAAGAGAAGCTGTGATTGAGAGAGAGAGAAAGATAATCTGTGAGGTAGAGTGAGAGAGAGAGAAAGAGAAGTTGTGAGTGAGAGAGAAGCTCTGTGTGTGAGAGAGAAAGAGAAGCTGTGAGTGAGAGAGATAGAGAGAGAAAGAGAAGCTGTGAGTGAGAGAGAGAGAAAGAAGCTTTGAGTGAGGGAAAGAGAGAAAGAGAAGCTGTGAGAGAGAGAGAGAAAGAGAAGTTGTGAGTGAGAGAGAGAGAAATAGAAGCTGTGTGTGTGAGAGAGAGAATGAGAAGCTGTGAGTGAGAGAGAGAGAAGCTGTGTGAGAGAGAGATAGAGAAGCTGTGAGTGAGAGAGAGAGAGAGAAAGTGAAGCTGTGAGTGAGAGATAGAGAGAAAGATAGAGAAGCTGTGAGTGAGAGAGAGAGAGAGAGAAGCTGTGAGTGAGAGAGAGAGAAGCTGTGAGTGAGGGAGAGATAGATAGAGATGCTGTGAGTGAAAGGGAGAGAGAGAGAAAGAGAAGCTGTGAGTGAAAGAGAGAGAGAGAGAAGCTGTGAGTGTGTGTGTGAGAGAGAAGCTGTGAGTGAGAAAGAGAGAGAGAAAGAGAAGCTGTGAGTGAGAGAGAGAGAAAGAGAAGCTTTGAGTGAGTGAGAGAGACAGAAAGAGAAGCTGTGAGTGTGAAAGAGAGAGAGAGAAGCTGTGAGTGAGAGAGAGAAGCTGTGAGTGAGAGAGAGAGAAAGAGTAGCTGTTAGTGAGAGAAGAGAGAGAGAAAGAGAAGCTGTGAGTGAGAGAGTGAGAGAGAGGAGCTGTGAGCGAGAGGGAGAGAGAGAAAGATAAGCTGAGAGTGAGAGAGAGAGAAAGAGAAGCTATGAGTGAGTGAGAGAGAAAGAAAGAGAACCTGTGAGTGAGACTGAGAGAGAGAAAGAGAAGGTGTGAGTGAGAGAGAGGGGGGAGAAAGAGAAGCTGTGTGTGAGAGAGAGACAAAGAGAAGCTGTGATTGAGAGAGAGAGAAAGATAATCTGTGAGGTAGAATGAGAGAGAGAGAAAGAGAAGTTGTGAGTGAGAGAGAGAGAAGCTCTGTGTGTGGGAGAGAAAGAGAAGTTGTGAGTGAGAGAGATAGAGAGAGAAAGAGAAGTTGTGAGTGAGAGAGAGAAAGAGAATGTGTGAGTGAGAGAGAGAGAGAGAATGAGAAGCTGTGAGTGAGAGATAGATGAGCTGTGTGTGTGAGAGAGAAAGAGAAGCTGTGAGTGAGAGAGATAGAGAGAGAAAGAAAGAGAAGCTGTGAGTGAGAGCGAGAGAGAAAGAAACTGTGAGTGAGAGAGAGAGAAAGAGAAGCTGAGAGTGAGAGAGAGAAGTTGTCAGTGAGAGAGAGAGAAGCTGTGTGTGTGCGTGAGAGAGAGAAAGAGAAGCTGTGAGTGAGAGAGAGAGAAAGAAAGAGAAGCTGTGAGTGAGAGAGAGAGAGAAGCTGTGAGTGAGAGAGAGAGAGAAGCTGTGAGTGAGGGAGAGATAGATAGAGATGCTGTGAGTGAAAGGGAGAGAGAGAGAAAGAGAAGCTGTGAGTGAGAGAGACAGAGAGAAGCTGTGAGTGTGTGTGTGAGAGAGAAGCTGTGAGTGAGAAAGAGAGAGAGAAAGAGAAGCTGTGAGTGAGAGAGAGAGAAAGAGAAGCTGTGAGTGAGTGAGAGAGACAGAAAGAGAAGCTGTGAGTGTGAAAGAGAGAGAGAAGCTGTGAGTGAGAGAGAGAAGCTGTGAGTGAGAGAGAGCGAAAGAGTAGCTGTTAGTGAGAGAAAGAGAGAAAGAGAAGCTGTGAGTGAGAGAGTGAGAGAGAGGAGCTGTGAGCGAGAGGGAGAGCGAGAAAGATAAGCTGAGAGTGAGAGAGAGAGAAAGATAAGCTATGAGTGAGAGAGAGAGAAAGAAAGAGAAGCTGTGAGTGAGACTGAGAGAGAGAAAGAGAAGCTGTGAGTGTGAGAGAGGGGGGAGAAAGAGAAGCTGTGTGTGATAGAGAGACAAAGAGAAGCTGTAATTGAGAGAGAGAGAGAAAGATAATCTGTGAGGTAGAGTGAGAGAGAGAGAAAGAGAAGTTGTGAGTGAGAGAGAGAGAAGCTCTGTGTGTGAGAGAGAAAGAGAAGCTGTGAGTGAGAGAGATAGAGAGAGAAAGAGAAGCTGTGAGTGAGAGAGAGAGAAAGAAGCTTTGAGTGAGGGAAAGAGAGAAAGAGAAGCTGTGAGAGAGAGAGAGAAAGAGAAGTTGTGAGTGAGAGAGAGAGAGAGAAATAGAAGCTGTGTGTGTGAGAGAGAGAGAGAAAGAGACGCTGTGAGTGAGAGATAGAGAGAAAGAAAGAGAAGCTGTGAGTGAGAGAGAGAGAGAGAGAGAAGCTGTGAGTGAGAGAGAGAGAGAGAAAGAGAAGCTGTGAGTGAGAGATAGAGAGAAAGAAAGAGAAGCTGTGAGTGAGAGAGAGAGAGAGAGAAGCTGTGAGTGAGAGAGAGAGAAGCTGTGAGTGAGGGAGAGATAGATAGAGATGCTGTGAGTGAAAGGGAGAGAGAGAGAGAGAGAGAAGCTGTGAGTGTGTGTGAGAGAGAGAAGCTGTGAGTGAGAAAGAGAGAGAGAAAGAGAAGCTTTGAGTGAGAGAGAGAGAAAGAGAAGCTGTGAGTGAGTGAGAGACAGAAAGAGAAGCTGTGAGTGTGAAAGAGAGAGACAGAAGCTGTGAGTGAGAGAGAGAGAAGCTGTGAGTGAGAGAGAGAGAAAGATAATCTGTGAGGTAGAGTGAGAGAGAGAGAAAGAGAAGTTGTGAGTGAGAGAGAGAGAAGCTCTGTGTGTGAGAGAGAAAGAGAAGCTGTGAGTGAGAGAGATAGAGAGAGAAAGAGAAGCTGTGAGTGAGAGAGAGAGAAAGAAGCTTTGAGTGAGGGAAAGAGGGAAAGAGAAGCTGTGAGTGAGAGAGATAGAGAGAGAAAGAGAAGCTGTGAGTGAGAGAGAGAGAAAGAAGCTTTGAGTGAGGGAAAGAGAGAAAGAGAAGCTGTGAGAGAGAGAGAGAGAATGAGAAGCTGTGAGTGAGAGAGAGAGAAGCTGTGTGAGAGAGAGATAGAGAAGCTGTGAGTGAGAGAGAGAGAGAGAAAGAGAAGCTGTGAGTGAGAGATAGAGAGAAAGAAAGAGAAGCTGTGAGTGAGAGAGAGAGAAGCTGTGAGTGAGGGAGAGATAGATAGAGATGCTGTGAGTGAAAGGGAGAGAGAGAGAAAGAGAAGCTGTGAGTGTGTGTGAGAGAGAGAAGATGTGAGTGAGAAAGAGAGAGAGAAAGAGAAGCTGTGAGTGAGAGAGAGAGAGAGAGAAGCTGTGAGTGAGTGAGAGAGACAGAAAGAGAAGCTGTGAGTGTGAAAGAGAGAGAGAGAAGCTGTGAGTGAGAGAGAGAGAAGCTGTGAGTGAGAGAGAGAGAAAGAGTAGCAGTTAGTGAGAGAAGAGAGAGAGAAAGAGAAGCTGTGAGTGAGAGAGTGAGAGAGAGGAGCTGTGAGCGAGAGGGAGAGAGAGAAAGATAAGCTGAGAGTGAGAGAGAGAGAAAGAGAAGCTATGAGTGAGAGAGAGAGAAAGAAAGAGAAGCTGTGAGTGAGACTGAGAGAGAGAAAGAGAAGCTGTGAGTGAGAGAGAGGGGGGAGAAAGATAAGCTGTGTGTGAGAGAGAGACAAAGAGAAGCTGTGATTGAGAGAGAGAGAAAGATAATCTGTGAGGTAGAGTGAGAGCGAGAGAAAGAGAAGTTGTGAGTGAGAGAGAGAGAAGCTCTGTGTGTGTGTGTGAGAGAGAAAGAAGCTTTGAGTGAGAGAAAGAGAGAAAGAGAAGCTGTGAATGAGAGAGAGAGAAGCTGAGAGTGAGGGAGAGAGAGAAAGAGAAGCTGTGAGTGAGAGGGATAGAGAGAGAAAGAGAAGCTGAGTGAGAGAGAGAGAGAAAGAGAAGCTGTGCGTGTGTGTGAGAGAGAAGCTGTGACTGAGTGAGAGAGAGAGAAAGTGAAGCTGTGAGTGAGAAAGAGAGAAAGAGAAGCTGTGAGTGAGTGAGAGAGAGAGAGAGAGAGAGAAAGAGAAGCTGTGAGTGAGAAAGAGAGGAAGAGAAGCTGTGAGTGAGAGAGAGAGAAGCTGTGAGTAAGAGAGAGAGAGAGAGAGAAGCTATGAGTGAGAGAAGAGAGAGAAAGATAAGCTGTGAGTGAGAGGGAGAGAAAGAGAAGCTGTGAGTGTGAGAGAGAAATAGAAGCTGTGAGTGAGAGAGAGAGAGAAACTATGATGAGAGGGAGCGAGAGAAAGAGAAGCTGTGAGTGTGTGTGAGAGAGAGAAGCTGTGAGTGAGAAAGAGAGAGAGAAAGAGAAGCTGTGAGTGAGAGAGAGAGAAATAGAAGCTGTGAGTGAGAGTGAGAGAGAGAGCGAAAGAGAAGCTGTGAGTGAGAGAGAGATAGAGAGAGAAAGAGAAGCTGTGAGTGAGAGAGAGAGAGAAAGAAGCTTTGAGTGAGAGAAAGAGAGAAAGAGAAGCTGTGAGTGAGTGAGAGAGAAAGAGCTGTGAGTGAGAGAGAGAGAGAAAGAGAAGCTGTGAGTGAGAGAGAGAGAGAAGCTGTGTGTGAGGGAGAGAGAGAAAGAGAAGCTATGAGTGAGAGAGAGAGAAAGAAAGAGAAGCTGTGAGTGAGAGAGAGAGAGAGAGAGAAGCTGTCAGTGATAGAAGAGAGAGAGAAAGAGATGCTGTGAGTGAGAGAGAGAGAGAAAGAGAAGATGTGAGTGAGAGAGAGAGAGAGAGAAGCTGTTAGTGAAAGAAAGAATGAAAGAGATGCTGTGAGTGAGAGAGAGAGAGAGAGAAGCTGTGAGTGAGAGTGAGAGAGAGAAAGAAGGAAAGAGAAGTGAGTGAGAGTGAGAGAGAAATTGAAGCTGTGTGTGTGAGAGAGAGAAGCTGTGAGTGAAAGAGAGAGAAAGAGAAGCTGTGAGTGAGAGTGAGAGAGAGAAAGAAAGAGAAGCTGTGAGAGAGAGAGAGAATGAGAAGCTGTGAGTGTGAGAGAGAGAAGCTATGAGTGAGAGGGACAGAGAGAAATAGAAGCTGTGAGTGAGTGAGAGAGAGAGAGAAAGAGAAGCTGTGAGTGAGAGAGAGAAAGAGAAGCTGTGAGTGAGACAGAGAGAATGTGAGTGAGAGAGAGAGAAATAGAAGCTATGAGTGAGAGTGAGAGAGAGAGCAAAAGAGAAGCTGTGAGTGAGAGAGAGATAGAGAGAGAAAGAGAAGCTGTGAGTGAGAGAGAGAAAGAAGCTTTTAGTGAGAGAAAGAGAGAAAGAGACGCTGTGAGTGAGTGAGAGAGAAAGAGATGTGAGTGAGAGAGAGAGAGAAAGAGAAGCTGTGAGTGAGAGAGAGAGAGAAGCTGTGTGTGAGGGAGAGAGAGAAAGAGAAGCTGTGAGTGAGAGGGATAGAGCGAGAAAGAGAAGCTGAGTGAGAGAGAGAGAGAGAGAGAAAGAGAAGCTGCGAGTGAGTGAGAGAGAGAGAGAGAGAGAAGCTGTGAGTGAGAGAGTGAGAGAGAAAGAGAAACTTTGTGAGAGAGAGAAAGCGAAGCTGTGAGTGAGAGAGAGAGAAGCTGTGAGTGAGAGAAGAGAGAGAGAAAGAGAAGGTGTGTGTGTGTGTGAGAGAGAAGCTGTGTGTGTGAGAGAGAAGCTGTGAGTGAGAGGGACAGAAAGAAAACCTGTGAGTGAGAGAGAAGGTGAGAAAGAAGCTTTGAGTGAGAGAGAGAGAAAGAAAGAGAAACAGAAGCTGTGAGTGAGGGAGAGAGAGAAAGAGAAGCTGTGAGTGAGAGAGAGAGAGAGAGAGAAGCTGTGAGTGAGAGAGAGAGAGGGAAGAGAAGCTGTGAGTGAGAGAGAGAGAAAGAGAAGCTGAGTGACAGATAGAGATAATGAGAAGATGTGTGAGAGAGAGAGAAAGAGAAGCTGTGTGTATCTGAGAGAGAAAAAGTGAAGCTGTGAGTGAGAGAGAGGGAGAAAGACAAGCTGTGAGTGAGAGAAGAGAGAGAGAGAGAGAAGCTGTGAGTGAGTGAGAGAGAGAAGCTGTGTGTGTGAGAGAGAGAGAAGCTGTGACTGAGAGAGACAGAAAGAGAAGCTGTGAGTGAGAGTGAGAGAGAAAGAGAAGCTGTAAGTGAGAGAGAGAGAGTGAGAAAGAGAGAAGCTGTGAGTGAGTGAGAGAGAGAGAGAGAAGATGTGAGTTAGAGATAGAGAGAATGGAGCTGTGTGTGTGTGAGAGAGAAAGAGAAGGTGTGAGTGAGAGAGAGGGAGAAAGAGAAGCTGTTAGTGAGAGAGAGGGAAAGAGAAGCTGTGAGTGAAAGAGAGAGAGAGAAGCTGTGTGTTTGAGAGAGAGAGAGAAGATGTGATTGAGAAAGAAAAAGAGAAGCTGTGAGTGAGAGACAGAGAGAGAAGTTGTGAGTGAGAGAGAGAAAGAGAAGCTGTGTGAGAGAGAGAGAGAAAGAAAGAGATGCTGTGAGTGAGGCTGAGAGAGAGAAAGAGAAGCTCTGAGTGTGTGTGAGAGAGAAGCTTTGAGTGAGAGAAAGAGAGAAAGAGAAGATGTGTGTGTGAGAGAGAAAGAGCTGTGAGTGAGAGAGAGAGAGAGAAGCTGAGAGTTAGAGAGAGAGAGAAGTTGTGAGTGTGTGAGAGAGAGAAGCTGTGTGTGTGCATGAGAGAGAGAGAGAAGCTGTGAGAGAGAGAGAGAGAAAGAGAAGTTGTGAGTGAGAGAGAAATAGAAACTGTGTGTGTGAGAGAGAGAATGAGAAGCTGTGAGTGGGAGAGAGAAGCTGTGTGTGTGAGAGAGAAAGAGAAGCTGCGAGTGAGAGAGATAGAGAGAGAAAGAGAAGCTGTGAGTGAGAGAGAGAGAAAGAGAAGCTATGAGTGAGAGAGAGAGAAAGAAAGAGAAGCTGTGAGTGAGACTGAGAGAGAGAAAGAGAAGCTGTGAGTGAGAGAGAGGGGGGAGAAAGAGAAGCTGTGTGTGAGAGAGAGACAAAGAGAAGCTGTGATTGAGAGAGAGAGAAAGATAATCTGTGAGGTAGAGTGAGAGAGAGAGAAAGAGAAGTTGTGAGTGAGAGAGAGAGAAGCTCTGTGTGTGTGTGTGAGAGAGAAAGAAGCTTTGAGTGAGAGAAAGAGAGAAAGAGAAGCTGTGAATGAGAGAGAGAGAAGCTGAGAGTGAGGGAGAGAGAGAAAGAGAAGCTGTGAGTGAGAGGGATAGAGAGAGAAAGAGAAGCTGAGTGAGAGAGAGAGAGAAAGAGAAGCTGTGCGTGTGTGAGAGAGAGAAGCTGTGACTGAGTGAGAGAGAGAGAAAGTGAAGCTGTGAGTGAGAAAGAGAGAAAGAGAAGCTGTGAGTGAGTGAGAGAGAGAGAGAGAGAAAGAGAAGCTGTGAGTGAGAAAGAGAGGGAGAGAAGCTGTGAGTGAGAGAGAGAGAAGCTGTGAGTAAGAGAGAGAGAGAGAGAGAAGCTATGAGTGAGAGAAGAGAGAGAAAGATAAGCTGTGAGTGAGAGGGAGAGAAAGAGAAGCTGTGAGTGTGAGAGAGAAATAGAAGCTGTGAGTGAGAGAGAGAGAGAAACTATGATGAGAGGGAGCGAGAGAAAGAGAAGCTGTGAGTGTGTGTGAGAGAGAGAAGCTGTGAGCGAGAAAGAGAGAGAGAAAGAGAAGCTGTGAGTGAGAGAGAGAGAAATAGAAGCTGTGAGTGAGAGTGAGAGAGAGAGCGAAAGAGAAGCTGTGAGTGAGAGAGAGATAGAGAGAGAAAGAGAAGCTGTGAGTGAGAGAGAGAGAGAAAGAAGCTTTGAGTGAGAGAAAGAGAGAAAGAGAAGCTGTGAGTGAGTGAGAGAGAAAGAGCTGTGAGTGAGAGAGAGAGAGAAAGAGAAGCTGTGAGTGAGAGAGAGAGAGAAGCTGTGTGTGAGGGAGAGAGAGAAAGAGAAGCTATGAGTGAGAGAGAGAGAAAGAAAGAGAAGCTGTGAGTGAGAGAGAGAGAGAGAGAGAGAAGCTGTGAGTGATAGAAGAGAGAGAGAAAGAGATGCTGTGAGTGAGAGAGAGAGAGAAAGAGAAGATGTGAGTGAGAGAGAGAGAGAAGCTGTTAGTGAAAGATAGAATGAAAGAGATGCTGTGAGTGAGAGAGAGAGAGAGAGAAGCTGTGAGTGAGAGTGAGAGAGAGAAAGAAGGAAAGAGAAGTTGTGAGTGAGAGTGAGAGAGAAATTGAAGCTGTGTGTGAGAGAGAGAGAAGCTGTGAGTGAAAGAGAGAGAAAGAGAAGCTGTGAGTGAGAGTGAGAGAGAGAAAGAAAGAGAAGCTATGAGAGAGAGAGAGAATGAGAAGCTGTGAGTGTGAGAGAGAGAAGCTATGAGTGAGAGGGACAGAGAGAAATAGAAGCTGTGAGTGAGTGAGAGAGAGAGAAAGAGAAGCTGTGAGTGAGAGAGAGAAAGAGAAGCTGTGAGTGAGACAGAGAGAATGTGAGTGAGAGAGAGAGAAACAGAAGCTATGAGTGAGAGTGAGAGAGAGAGCAAAAGAGAAGCTGTGAGTGAGAGAGAGATAGAGAGAGAAAGAGAAGCTGTGAGTGAGAGAGAGAAAGAAGCTTTGAGTGAGAGAAAGAGAGAAAGAGACGCTGTGAGTGAGTGAGAGAGAAAGAGATGTGAGTGAGAGAGAGAGAGAAAGAGAAGATGTGAGTGAGAGAGAGAGAGAAGCTGTGTGTGAGGGAGAGAGAGAAAGAGAAGCTGTGAGTGAGAGGGATAGAGCGAGAAAGAGAAGCTGAGTGAGAGAGAGAGAGAGAAAGAGAAGTTGCGAGTGAGTGAGAGAGAGAGAGAGAGAAGCTGTGAGTGAGAGAGTGAGAGAGAAAGAGAAACTTTGTGAGAGAGAGAAAGCGAAGCTGTGAGTGAGAGAGAGAGAAGCTGTGAGTGAGAGAAGAGAGAGAGAAAGAGAAGGTGTGTGTGTGTGAGAGAGAGAAGCTGACTGTGTGAGAGAGAAGCTGTGAGTGAGAGGGACAGAAAGAAAACCTGTGAGTGAGAGAGAAGGTGAGAAAGAAGCTTTGAGTGAGAGAGAGAGAAAGAGAAACAGAAGCTGTGAGTGAGGGAGAGAGAGAAAGAGAAGCTATGAGTGAGAGAGAAAGAAAGAGAAGCTGTGAGTGAGAGAGAGAGAGAGAAAGAGAAGCTGTGAGAGAGAGAGAGAGAGGGAAGAGAAGCTGTGAGTGAGAGAGAGAGAAAGAGAAGCTGAGTGACAGATAGAGATAATGAGAAGATGTGTGAGAGAGAGAGAAAGAGAAGCTGTGTGTATGTGAGAGAGAAAAAGTGAAGCTGTGAGTGAGAGAGAGGGAGAAAGACAAGCTGTGAGTGAGAGAAGAGAGAGAGAGAGAAGCTGTGAGTGAGTGAGAGAGAGAAGCTGTGTGTGTGAGAGAGAGAGAAGTTGTGACTGAGAGAGACAGAAAGAGAAGCTGTGAATGAGAGTGAGAGAGAAAGAGAAGCTGTAAGTGAGAGAGAGAGAGTGAGAAAGAGAGAAGCTGTGAGTGAGTGAGAGAGAGGGAGAAAGAGAAGCTGTTAGTGAGAGAGAGGGAAAGCGAAGCTGTGAGTGAGAGAGAGAGAAAAGCTGTGAGTGAGAGAAAGAGAGAGAGAAATAGAAGCTGTGAGTGATAGAAGAGAGAGAGAAAGAGATGCTGTGAGTGAGAGAGAGAGAGAAAGAGAAGCTGTGAGTGAGAGAGAGAGAAGCTGTTAGTGAAAGAAAGAATGAAAGAGATGCTGTGAGTGAGAGAGTGAGAGAGAAGCTGTGAGTGAGAGAGAGGGGGAGAAAGAGAAGCTGTGTGTGAGAGAGAGACAAAGAGAAGCTGTGATTGAGAGAGAGAGAAAGATAATCTGTGAGGTAGAGTGAGAGAGAGAGAAAGAGAAGTTGTGAGTGAGAGAGAGAGAAGCTCTGTGTGTGAGAGAGAAAGAGAAGCTGTGAGTGAGAGAGATAGAGAGAGAAAGAGAAGCTGTGAGTGAGAGAGAGAGAAAGAAGCTTTGAGTGAGGGAAAGAGAGAAAGAGAAGCTGTGTGAGAGAGAGAGAGAGAAATAGAAGCTGTGTGAGAGAGAGAGAGAATGAGAAGCTGTGAGTGAGAGAGAGAGAAGCTGTGTGAGAGAGAGATAGAGAAGCTGTGAGTGAGAGAGAGAGAGAGAAAGAGAAGCTGTGAGTGAGAGATAGAGAGAAAGAAAGAGAAGCTGTGAGTGAGAGAGAGAGAGAAGCTGTGAGTGAGAGAGAGAAGCTGTGAGTGAGGGAGAGATAGATAGAGATGCTGTGAGTGAAAGGGAGAGAGAGAGAAAGAGAAGCTGTGAGTGAGAGAGAGAGAGAAGCTGTGAGTGTGTGTGTGAGAGAGAAGCTGTGAGTGAGAAAGAGAGAGAGAAAGAGAAGCTGTGAGAGAGAGAGAAAGAGAAGCTTTGAGTGAGTGAGAGAGACAGAAAGAGAAGCTGTGAGTGTGAAAGAGAGAGAGAGAAGCTGTGAGTGAGAGAGAGAGAAGCTGTGAGTGAGAGAGAGAAAGAGTAGCTGTTAGTGAGAGAAGAGAGAGAGAAAGAGAAGCTGTGAGTGAGAGAGAGGGAGAAAGACAAGCTGTGAGTGAGAGAAGAGAGAGAGAGAGAAGCTGTGAGTGAGTGAGAGAGAGAAGCTGTGTGTGTGAGAGAGAGAGAAGCTGTGACTGAGAGAGACAGAAAGAGAAGCTGTGGGTGAGAGTGAGAGAGAAAGAGAAGCTGTAAGTGAGAGAGAGAGTGAGAAAGAGAGAAGCTGTGAGTGAGTGAGAGAGAGAGAGAGAAGATGTGAGTTAGAGATAGAGAGAATGGAGCTGTGTGTGTGAGAGAGAGAAAGAGAAGGTGTGAGTGAGAGAGAGGGAGAAAGAGAAGCTGTTAGTGAGAGAGAGGGAAAGAGAAGCTGTGAGTGAAAGAGAGAGAGAGAAGCTGTGTGTTTGAGAGAGAGAGAAGATGTGATTGAGGAAGAAAAAGAGAAGCTGTGAGTGAGAGACAGAGAGAGAAGTTGTGAGTGAGAGAGAGAAAGAGAAGCTGTGTGAGAGAGAGAGAGAAAGAAAGAGATGCTGTGAGTGAGGCTGAGAGAGAGAAAGAGAAGCTCTGAGTGTGTGTGAGAGAGAAGCTTTGAGTGAGAGAAAGAGAGAAAGAGAAGATGTGTGTGTGAGAGAGAAAGAGCTGTGAGTGAGAGAGAGAGAGAGAAGCTGAGAGTTAGAGAGAGAGAGAAGTTGTGAGTGTGAGAGAGAGAGAAGCTGTGTGTGTGCATGAGAGAGAGAGAGAAGCTGTGAGAGAGAGAGAGAGAAAGAGAAGTTGTGAGTGAGAGAGAAATAGAAACTGTGTGTGAGAGAGAGAGAATGAGAAGCTGTGAGTGGGAGAGAGAAGCTGTGTGTGTGAGAGAGAAAGAGAGGCTGCGAGTGAGAGAGATAGAGAGAGAAAGAGAAGCTGTGAGTGAGAGAGAGAGAGAAAGAAGCTTTGAGTGAGAGAAAGAGAGAAAGAGAAGCTGTGAGTGAGTGAGAGAGAAAGAGCTGTGAGTGAGAGAGAGAGAGAAAGAGAAGCTGTGAGTGAGAGAGAGAAGCTGTGTGTGAGGGAGAGTGAGAAAGAGAAGCTGTGAGTGAGAGGGATAGAGCGAGAAAGAGAAGCTGAGTGAGAGAGAGAAAGAGAAGCTGTGAGTGAGTGAGAGAGAGAGAGAGAAAGAGAAGCTGTGAGTGAGAGACTGAGAGAGAAAGAGAAACTGTGTGAGAGAGAGGGAAAGCGAAGCTGTGAGTGAGAGAGAGAGAAAAGCTGTGAGTGAGAGAAAGAGAGAGAGAAATAGAAGCTGTGAGTGATAGAAGAGAGAGAGAAAGAGATGCTGTGAGTGAGAGAGAGAGAGAAAGAGAAGCTGTGAGTGAGAGAGAGAGAAGCTGTTAGTGAAAGAAAGAATGAAAGAGATGCTGTGAGTGAGAGAGTGAGAGAGAAGCTGTGAGTGAGAGAGAGGGGGAGAAAGAGAAGCTGTGTGTGAGAGAGAGACAAAGAGAAGCTGTGATTGAGAGAGAGAGAAAGATAATCTGTGAGGTAGAGTGAGAGAGAGAGAAAGAGAAGTTGTGAGAGAGAGAGAAGCTCTGTGTGTGAGAGAGAAAGAGAAGCTGTGAGTGAGAGAGATAGAGAGAGAAAGAGAAGCTGTGAGTGAGAGAGAGAGAAAGAAGCTTTGAGTGAGGGAAAGAGAGAAAGAGAAGTTGTGAGAGAGAGAGAGAGAGAGAGAAATAGAAGCTGTGTGAGAGAGAGAGAGAATGAGAAGCTGTGAGTGAGAGAGAGAGAAGCTGTGTGAGAGAGAGATAGAGAAGCTGTGAGTGAGAGAGAGAGAGAGAAAGAGAAGCTGTGAGTGAGAGATAGAAGGAAAGAAAGAGAAGCTGTGAGTGAGTGAGAGAGAGAGAAGCTGTGAGTGAGAGAGAGAAGCTGTGAGTGAGGGAGAGATAGATAGAGATGCTGTGAGTGAAAGGGAGAGAGAGAGAAAGAGAAGCTGTGAGTGAGAGAGAGAGAGAGAAGCTGTGAGTGTGTGTGTGAGAGAGAAGCTGTGAGTGAGAAAGAGAGAGAGAAAGAGAAGCTGTGAGTGAGAGAGAGAGAAAGAGAAGCTTTGAGTGAGTGAGAGAGACAGAAAGAGAAGCTGTGAGTGTGAAAGAGAGAGAGAGAAGCTGTGAGTGAGAGAGAGAGAAGCTGTGAGTGAGAGAGAGAAAGAGTAGCTGTTAGTGAGAGAAGAGAGAGAGAAAGAGAAGCTGTGAGTGAGAGAGTGAGAGAGAGGAGCTGTGAGCGAGAGGGAGAGAGAGAAAGATAAGCTGAGAGTGAGAGAGAGAGAAAGAGAAGCTATGAGTGAGAGAGAGAGAAAGAAAGAGAACCTGTGAGTGAGACTGAGAGAGAGAAAGAGAAGCTGTGAGTGAGAGAGAGGGGGGACAAAGAGAAGCTGTGTGTGAGAGAGAGACAAAGAGAAGCTGTGATTGAGAGAGAGAGAAAGATAATATGTGAGGTAGAGTGAGAGAGAGAGAAAGAGAAGTTGTGAGTGAGAGAGAGAGAAGCTCTGTGTGTGGGAGAGAAAGAGAAGCTGTGAGTGAGAGAGATAGAGAGAGAAAGAGAAGTTGTGAGTGAGAGAGAGAAAGAGAATGTTTGAGTGAGAGAGAGAGAGAGAATGAGAAGCTGTGAGTGAGAGATAGATGAGCTGTGTGTGTGAGAGAGAAAGAGAAGCTGTGAGTGAGAGAGATAGAGAGAGAAAGAGAAGCTGTGAGTGAGAGCGAGAGAGAAAGAAACTGTGAGTGAGAGAGAGAGAAAGAGAAGCTGAGAGTGAGAGAGAGAGAAGTTGTGAGTGAGAGAGAGAGAAGCTGTGTGTGTGCATGAGAGAGAGAAAGAGAAGCTGTGAGTGAGAGAGAGAGAGAAAGAAAGAGAAGCTGTGAGTGAGATAGAGAGAAAGAAAGAGAAGCTGTGAGTGAGAGAGAGAGAGAAGCTGTGAGTGAGAGAGAGAGAGAAGCTGTGAGTGAGGGAGAGATAGATAGAGATGCTGTGATTGAAAGGGAGAGAGAGAGAAAGAGAAGCTGTGAGTGAGAGAGAGAGAGAAAGAGAAGCTGTGAGTGAGTGAGAGAGAGAAAGAGAAGCTGTGAGTGAGAGAGAGAGAGAAGCTGTGTGTGAGGGAGAGAGATTAAGAGAAGCTGTGAGTGAGAGGGATAGAGCGAGAAAGAGAAGCTAAGTGAGAGAGAGAGAGAAAGAGAAGCTGTGAGTGAGTGAGAGAGAAAGAGAAAGAGAAGCTGTGAGTGAGTGAGAGAGAAAGAGAAAGAGAAGCTGTGAGTGAGAGAGTGAGAGAGAAATAGAAACTGTGTGTGAGAGTGAGAAAGCAAAGCTGTGAGTGAGAGAGAGAGAAGCTGTGAGTGAGAGAAGAGAGAGAGAAAGAGAAGGTGTGTGTGTGTGTGAGAGAGAAGCTGTGTGTGTGAGAGAGAAGCTGTGAGTGAGAGGGACAGAAAGAAAACCTGTGAGTGAGAGAGAAGGTGAGAAAGAAGCTTTGAGTGAGAGAGAGAGAAAGAGAAACAGAAGCTGTGAGTGAGGGAGAGAGAGAAAGAGAAGCTATGAGTGAGAGAGAGAGAAAGAAAGAGAAGCTGTGAGTGAGAGAGAGAGAGAGAAAGAGAAGCTGTGAGTGATAGAAGAGAGAGAGAAAGAGATGCTGTGAGTGAGAGAGAGAGAGAAAGAGAAGCTGTGAGTGATAGATGAGAGAGAGAAAGAGATGCTGTGAGTGAGAGAGAGAGAGAAAGAGAAGCTGTGAGTGAGAGTGAGAGAGAAGCTGTTAGTGAAAGAAAGAATGAAAGAGATGCTGTGAGTGAGAGAGAGAGAGAGAAGCTGTGAGTGAGAGTGAGAGAGAGAAAGAAAGAGAAGCTGTGAGAGAGAGAGAGAATGAGAAGCTGTGAATGAGAGAGAGAGAAGCTGTGAATGAGAGAGAGAAAGAGAAGCTGTGGGTGAGAGAGAGAGAAAGAAGCTTTGAGTGAGAGAAAGAGAGAAAGAGAAGCTGTGAGTGAGAGAGAGAGAAAGAGCTGTGAGTTAGAGAGAGAGAGAAGCCGTGAGTGAGAGAGAGAGAAGCTGTGAGTGAGTGAGAGAGAGAAGCTGTGTGTGTGAGAGAGAGACAGAAAGACAGAAAGAGAAACTGTGAGTGAGAGAAAGAGAGAAAGAGAAGCTGTGAGTGAGAGAGAGAGAGAGAAAGAGAAGCTGTGAGTGAGAGAGAGAGAAGCTGAGAGTGAGGGAGAGAGAGAAAGAGAAGCTGTGAGTGAGAGGGATAGAGAGAGAAAGAGAAGCTGAGTGAGAGAGAGAGAGAAAGAGAAGTTGTGCGTGTGTGAGAGAGAGAAGCTGTGACTGAGTGAGAGAGAGAGAAAGTGAAGCTGTGAGTGAGAAAGAGAGAAAGAGAAGCTGTGAGTGAGTGAGAGAGAGAGAGAGAAAGAGAAGCTGTGAGTGAGAAAGAGAGGGAGAGAAGCTGTGAGTGAGAGAGAGAGAAGCTGTGAGTAAGAGAGAGAGAGAGAGAAGCTGTGAGTGAGAGAAGAGAGAGAAAGATAAGCTGTGAGTGAGAGGGAGAGAAAGAGAAGCTGTGAGTGAGAGAGCAATAGAAGCTGTGAGTGTGAGAGAGAGAAGCTATGAGTGAGAGGGAGAGAGAGAAATAGAAGCTGTGAGTGAGAGAGAGAGAGAGAAAGAGAAGCTGTGAGTGAGAGAGAGAAAGAGAAGCTGTGAGTGAGAGAGAGAGAATGTGAGTGAGAGAGAGAGAAATAGAAGCTATGAGTGAGAGTGAGAGAGAGAGCGAAAGAGAAGCTGTGAGTGAGAGAGAGATAGAGAGAGAAAGAGAAGCTGTGAGTGAGAGAGAGAAAGAAGCTTTGAGTGAGAGAAAGAGAGAAAGAGAAGCTGTGAGTGAGTGAGAGAGAAAGAGATGTGAGTGAGAGAGAGAGAGAAAGAGAAGCTGTGAGTGAGAGAGAGAGAGAAGCTGTGTGTGAGGGAGAGAGAGAAAGAGAAGCTGTGAGTGAGAGGGATAGAGCGAGAAAGAGAAGCTGAGTGAGAGAGAGAGAGAAAGAGAAGCTGCGAGTGTGAGAGAGAGAAGCTGTGAGTGAGAGAAGAGAGAGAGAAAGAGACGGTGTGTGTGTGTGAGAGAGAGAAGCTGTGTGTGTGAGAGAAGCTGTGAGTGAGAGGGACAGAAAGAAAACCTGTGAGTGAGAGAGAAGGTGAGAAAGAAGCTTTGAGTGAGAGAGAGAAAGAGAAACAGAAGCTGTGAGTGAGGGAGAGAGAGAAAGAGAAGCTATGAGTGAGAGAGAGAGAAAGAAAGAGAAGCTGTGAGTGAGAGAGAGAGAGAGAAAGAGAAGCTGTGAGTGAGAGAGAGAGAAGCTGTGAGTGAGTGAGAGAGAAGCTGTGTGTGTGTGTGAGAGAGAAACAGAAACTGTGAGTGAGAGAAAGAGAGAAAGAGAAGCTGTGAGTGAGTGAGAGAGAGAGAAAGAGAAGCTGTGAGTGAGAGAGAGAGAAGCTGAGAGTGAGGGAGAGAGAGGAAGAGAAGCTGTGAGTGAGAGGGATAGAGAGAGAAAGAGAAGCTGTGAGTGAGAGAGAGAGAGAGAAAGAGAAGCTGTGAGTGAGAGAGAGAAAGAGAAGCTGTGAGTGAGAGAGAGAGAATTTGAGTGAGAGAGAGAAATAGAAGCTGTGAGTGAGAGTGAGAGAAAGAGAGAAAGAGAAGCTGTGAGTGAGTGAGAGAGAAAGAGCTGTGAGTGAGAGAGTGAGAGAAAGAGAAGCTGTGAGTGAGAGAGAGAGAGAAGCTGTGTGTGAGGGAGAGAGAGAAAGAGAAGCTGTGAGTGAGAGGGATAGAGCGAGAAAGAGAAGCTAAGTGAGAGAGAGAGAGAAAGAGAAGCTGTGAGTGAGTGAGAGAGAGAGAGAACGAGAAGCTGTGAGTGAGAGAGTGAGAGAGAAAGAGAAACTGTGTGTGAGAGAGAGAAAGCAAAGCTGTGAGTGAGAGAGAGAGAAGCTGTGAGTGAGAGAAGAGAGAGAGAAAGAGAAGGTGTGTGTGTGAGAGAGAGAGAAGCTGTGTGTGTGAGAGAGAAGCTGTGAGTGAGAGGGACAGAAAGAAAACCTGTGAGTGAGAGAGAAGGTGAGAAAGAAGCTTTGAGTGAGTGAGAGAGAAAGAGAAACAGAAGCTATGAGTGAGGGAGAGAGAGAAAGAGAAGCTATGAGTGAGAGAGAGAGAAAGAAAGAGAAGCTGTGAGTGAGAGAGAGAGAGAGAAAGAGAAGCTGTGAGTGATAGAAGAGAGAGAGAAAGAGAAGCTGTGAGTGAGAGAGAGAGAAGCTGTTAGTGAAAGAAAGAATGAAAGAGATGCTGTGAGTGAGAGAGAGAGAGAGAGAAGCTGTGAGTGAGAGTGAGAGAGAGAAAGAAAGAAAGAGAAGTTGTGAGTGAGAGTGAGAGAGAAATAGAAGCTGTGAGAGAGAGAGAGAGCTGTGAGTGAGAGAGAGAGAAAGAGAAGCTGTGAGTGAGAGTGAGAGAGAGAAAGAAAAAGAAGCTGTGAGAGAGAGAGAGAATGAGAAGCTGTGAGTGAGAGAGAGAGAAGCTGTGAATGAGAGAGAGAAAGAGAAGCTGTGGGTGAGAGAGAGAGAAAGAAGCTTTGAGTGAGAGAAAGAGAGAAAGAGAAGCTGTGAGTGAGAGAGAGAAAGAGCTGTGAGTTAGAGAGAGAGAGAGAAGCTGTGAGTGAGAGAGAGAGAAGCTGTGAGTGAGTGAGAGAGAGAAGCTGTGTGTGTGTGAGAGAGACAGAAAGAGAAACTGTGAGTGAGAGAAAGAGAGAAAGAGAAGCTGTGAGTGAGAGAGAGAGAGAAAGAGAAGCTGTGAGTGAGAGAGAGAGAAGCTGAGAGTGAGGGAGAGAGAGAAAGAGAAGCTGTGAGTGAGAGGGATAGAGAGAGAAAGAGAAGCTGAGTGAGAGAGAGAGAGAGAAAGAGAAGCTGTGCGTGTGTGTGAGAGAGAAGCTGTGACTGAGTGAGTGAGAGAGAAAGTGAAGCTGTGAGTGAGAAAGAGAGAAAGAGAAGCTGTGAGTGAGTGAGAGAGAGAGAGAAAGAGAAGCTGTGAGTGAGAAAGAGAGGGAGAGAAGCTGTGAGTGAGAGAGAGAGAAGCTGTGAGTAAGAGAGAGAGAGAGAGAAGCTGTGAGTGAGAGAAGAGAGAGAAAGATAAGCTGTGAGTGAGAGGGAGAGAAAGAGAAGCTGTGAGTGAGAGAGCAATAGAAGCTGTGAGTGTGAGAGAGAGAAGCTATGAATGAGAGGGACAGAGAGAAATAGAAGCTGTGAGTGAGTGAGAGAGAGAGAAAGAGAAGCTGTGAGTGAGAGAGAGAAAGAGAAGCTGTGAGTGAGTGAGAGGGAGAGAGAAAGATAAGCTGTGAGTGAGAGGGAGAGAAAGAGAAGCTGTGAGTGAGAGAGCAATAGAAGCTGTGAGTGTGAGAGAGAGAAGCTATGAATGAGAGGGACAGAGAGAAATAGAAGCTGTGAGTGAGTGAGAGAGAGAGAAAGAGAAGCTGTGAGTGAGAGAGAGAAAGAGAAGCTGTGAGTGAGAGAGAGAGAATGTGAGTGAGAGAGAGAGAAATAGAAGCTATGAGTGAGAGTGAGAGAGCGAGCGAAAGAGAAGCTGTGAGTGAGAGAGAGATAGAGAGAGAAAGAGAAGCTGTGAGTGAGAGAGAGAAAGAAGCTTTGAGTGAGAGAAAGAGAGAAAGAGAAGCTGTGAGTGAGTGAGAGAGAAAGAGATGTGAGTGAGAGAGAGAGAGAAAGAGAAGCTGTGAGTGAGAGAGAGAGAGAAGCTGTGTGTGAGGGAGAGAGAGAAAGAGAAGCTGTGAGTGAGAGGGATAGAGCGAGAAAGAGAAGCTGAGTGAGAGAGAGAGAGAAAGAGAAGCTGCGAGTGAGTGAGAGATAGAGAGAGAGAAGCTGTGAGTGAGAGAGTGAGAGAGAAAGAGAAACTTTGTGAGAGAGAGAAAGCGAAGCTGTGAGTGAGAGAGAGAGAAGCTGTGAGTGAGAGAAGAGAGAGAGAAAGAGAAGGTGTGTGTGTGTGAGAGAGAGAAGCTGTGTGTGTGAGAGAGAAGCTGTGAGTGAGAGGGACAGAAAGAAAACCTGTGAGTGAGAGAGAAGGTGAGAAAGAAGCTTTGAGTGAGAGAGAGAGAAAGAGAAAAAGAAGCTGTGAGTGAGGGAGAGAGAGAAAGAGAAGCTATGAGTGAGAGAGAGAGAAAGAAAGAGAAGCTGTGAGTGAGAGAGAGAGAGAGAGAGAGAAGCTGTGAGTGAGAGAGAGAGAGGGAAGAGAAGCTGTGAGTGAGAGAGAGAGAAAGAGAAGCTGAGTGACAGATAGAGATAATGAGAAGATGTGAGAGAGAGAGAAAGAGAAGCTGTGTGTATGTGAGAGAGAAAAAGTGAAGCTGTGAGTTAGAGAGAGGGAGAAAGACAAGCTGTGAGTGAGAGAAGAGAGCGAGAGAGAGAAGCTGTGAGTGAGTGAGAGAGAGAAGCTGTGTGTGAGAGAGAGAGAAGCTGTGACTGAGAGAGACAGAAAGAGAAGCTGTGAGTGAGAGTGAGAGAGAAAGAGAAGCTGTAAGTGAGAGAGAGAGAGTGAGAAAGAGAGAAGCTGTGAGTGAGTGAGAGAGAGAGAGAGAGAGAGAAGATGTGAGTTAGAGATAGAGAGAAAGGAGCTGTGTGTGAGAGAGAGAGAAAGATAAGGTGTGAGTGAGAGAGAGGGAGAAAGAGAAGCTGTTAGTGAGAGAGAGGGAAAGAGAAGCTGTGAGTGAAAGAGAGAGAGAGAGAAGCTGTGTGTTTGACAGAGAGAGAAGATGTGATTGAGAAAGAAAAAGAGAAGCTGTGTGAGAGACAGAGAGAGAAGTTGTGAGTGAGAGAGAGAAAGAGAAGCTGTGTGAGAGAGAGAGAGAAAGAAAGAGAAGCTGTGAGTGAGGCTGAGAGAGAGAAAGAGAAGCTGTGAGTGTGTGAGAGAGAGAAGCTTTGAGTGAGAGAAAGAGAGAAAGAGAAGATGTGTGTGTGAGAGAGAAAGAGCTGTGAGTGAGAGAGAGAGAGAGAGAAGCTGAGAGTGAGAGAGAGAGAGTTGTGAGTGTGAGAGAGGGAGAAGCTGTGTGTGTGCATGAGAGAGAGAGAGAGAAGCTGTGAGTGAGAGAGAGAGAGAGAAAGAGAAGTTGTGAGTGAGAGAGAAATAGAAACTGTGTGTGAGAGAGAGAGAATGAGAAGCTGTGAGTGGGAGAGAGAGAAGCTGTGTGTGTGAGAGAGAAAGAGAAGCTGTGAGTGAGAGAGATAGAGAGAGAAAGAGAAGCTGTGAGTGAGAGAGAGAGAGAAAGAAGCTTTGAGTGAGAGAAAGAGAGAAAGAGAAGCTGTGAGTGAGTGAGAGAGAAAGAGCTGTGAGTGAGAGAGAGACAGAAAGAGAAGCTGTGAGTGAGAGAGAGAGAGAAGCTGTGTGTGAGGGAGAGTGAGAAAGAGAAGCTGTGAGTGAGAGGGATAGAGCGAGAAAGAGAAGCTGAGTGAGAGAGAGAAAGAGAAGCTGTGAGTGAGTGAGAGAGAGAGAGAGAAAGAGAAGCTGTGAGTGAGAGAGTGAGAGAGAAAGAGAAACTGTGTGAGAGAGAGGGAAAGCGAAGCTGTGAGTGAGAGAAGAGAGAGAGAAAGAGATGCTGTGAGTGAGAGAGAGAGAGAAAGAGAAGCTGTGTGTGAGAGAGAGAAGCTGTTAGTGAAAGAAAGAATGAAAGAGATGCTGTGAGTGAGAGAGTGAGAGAGAAGCTGTGAGTGAGAGAGAGAGAAAGAAAGAGAAGCTGTGAGTGAGACTGAGAGAGAGAAAGAGAAGCTGTGAGTGAGAGAGAGGGGGGAGAAAGAGAAGCTGTGTGTGAGAGAGAGACAAAGAGAAGCTGTGATTGAGAGAGAGAGAAAGATAATCTGTGAGGTAGAGTGAGAGAGAGAGAAAGAGAAGTTGTGAGTGAGAGAGAAGCTCTGTGTGTGTGAGAGAAAGAGAAGCTGTGAGTGAGAGAGATAGAGAGAGAAAGAGAAGCTGTGAGTGAGAGAGAGAGAAAGAAGCTTTGAGTGAGGGAAAGAGAGAAAGAGAAGCTGTGAGAGAGAGAGAGAGAAAGAGAAGTTGTGAGTGAGAGAGAGAGAAATAGAAGCTGTGTGTGTGAGAGAGAGAATGAGAAGCTGTGAGTGAGAGAGAGAGAAGCTGTGTGAGAGAGAGATAGAGAAGCTGTGAGTGAGAGAGAGAGAGAGAGAAAGAGAAGCTGTGAGTGAGAGATAGAGAGAAAGATAGAGAAGCTGTGAGTGAGAGAGAGAGAGAGAGAAGCTGTGAGAGAGAGAGAAGCTGTGAGTGAGGGAGAGATAAATAGAGATGCTGTGAGTGAAAGGGAGAGAGAGAGAAAGAGAAGCTGTGAGTGAAAGAGAGAGAGAGAGAGAAGCTGTGAGTGTGTGTGTGTGAGAGAAGCTGTGAGTGAGTGAGAGAGAAAGAGCTGTGAGTGAGAGAGAGAGAGAAAGAGAAGCTGTGAGTGAGAGAGAGAGAGAAGCTGTGTGTGAGGGAGAGAGAGAAAGAGAAGCTATGAGTGAGAGAGAGAGAAAGAAAGAGAAGCTGTGAGTGAGAGAGAGAGAGAGAGAGAAGCTGTGAGTGATAGAAGAGAGAGAGAAAGAGATGCTGTGAGTGAGAGAGAGAGAGAAAGAGAAGATGTGAGTGAGAGAGAGAGAGAAGCTTAGTGAAAGAAAGAATGAAAGAGATGCTGTGAGTGAGAGAGAGAGAGAAGCTGTGAGTGAGAGTGAGAGAGAGAAAGAAGGAAAGAGAAGTTGTGAGTGAGAGTGAGAGAGAAATTGAAGCTGTGTGTGAGAGAGAGAGAAGCTGTGAGTGAAAGAGAGAGAAAGAGAAGCTGTGAGTGAGAGTGAGAGAGAGAAAGAAAGAGAAGCTGTGAGTGAGAGAGAGAGAGAGAAGCTGTGAGTGAGAGAGAGAAGCTGTGAGTGAGGGAGAGATAGATAGAGATGCTGTGAGTGAAAGGGAGAGAGAGAGAAAGAGAAGCTGTGAGTGAGAGAGAGAGAGAGAAGCTGTGAGTGTGTGTGTGAGAGAGAAGCTGTGAGTGAGAAAGAGAGAGAGAAAGAGAAGCTGTGAGTGAGAGAGAGAGAAAGAGAAGCTTTGAGTGAGTGAGAGAGACAGAAAGAGAAGCTGTGAGTGTGAAAGAGAGAGAGAGAAGCTGTGAGTGAGAGAGAGAGAAGCTGTGAGTGAGAGAGAGAAAGAGTAGCTGTTAGTGAGAGAAGAGAGAGAGAAAGAGAAGCTGTGAGTGAGAGAGTGAGAGAGAGGAGCTGTGAGCGAGAGGGAGAGAGAGAAAGATAAGCTGAGAGTGAGAGAGAGAGAAAGAGAAGCTATGAGTGAGAGAGAGAGAAAGAAAGAGAACCTGTGAGTGAGACTGAGAGAGAGAAAGAGAAGCTGTGAGTGAGAGAGAGGGGGGACAAAGAGAAGCTGTGTGTGAGAGAGAGACAAAGAGAAGCTGTGATTGAGAGAGAGAAAGATAATCTGTGAGGTAGAGTGAGAGAGAAAGAAAGAGAAGTTGTGAGTGAAAGAGAGAGAAGCTCTGTGTGTGGGAGAGAAAGAGAAGCTGTGAGTGAGAGAGATAGAGAGAGAAAGAGAAGTTGTGAGTGAGAGAGAGAAAGAGAATGTTTGAGTGAGAGAGAGAGAGAGAATGAGAAGCTGTGAGTGAGAGATAGATGAGCTGTGTGTGAGAGAGAGAAAGAGAAGCTGTGAGTGAGAGAGATAGAGAGAGAAAGAGAAGCTGTGAGTGAGAGCGAGAGAGAAAGAAACTGTGAGTGAGAGAGAGAGAAAGAGAAGCTGAGAGTGAGAGAGAGAGAAGTTGTGAGTGAGAGAGAGAGAAGCTGTGTGTGTGCGTGAGAGAGAGAAAGAGAAGCTGTGAGTGAGAGAGAGAGAGAAAGAAAGAGAAGCTGTGAGTGAGATAGAGAGAAAGAAAGAGAAGCTGTGAGTGAGAGAGAGAGAGAGAAGCTGTGAGTGAGAGAGAGAGAGAAGCTGTGAGTGAGGGAGAGATAGATAGAGATGCTGTGAGTGAAAGGGAGAGAGAGAGAAAGAGAAGGTGTGAGTGAGAGAGAGAGAGAAAGAGAAGCTGTGAGAGAGAGAGAGAAAGAGAAGCTGTGAGTGAGAGAGAGAGAGAAGCTGTGTGTGAGGGAGAGAGATTAAGAGAAGCTGTGAGTGAGAGGGATAGAGCGAGAAAGAGAAGCTAAGTGAGAGAGAGAGAAAGAGAAGCTGTGAGTGAGTGAGAGAGAAAGAGAAAGAGAAGCTGTGAGTGAGAGAGTGAGAGAGAAATAGAAACTGTGTGTGAGAGTGAGAAAGCAAAGCTGTGAGTGAGAGAGAGAGAAGCTGTGAGTGAGAGAAGAGAGAGAGAAAGAGAAGGTGTGTGTGTGTGAGAGAGAGAAGCTGTGTGTGTGTGAGAGAAGCTGTGAGTGAGAGGGACAGAAAGAAAACCTGTGAGTGAGAGAGAAGGTGAGAAAGAAGCTTTGAGTGAGAGAGAGAGAAAGAGAAACAGAAGCTGTGAGTGAGGGAGAGAGAGAAAGAGAAGCTATGAGTGAGAGAGAGAGAAAGAAAGAGAAGCTGTGAGTGAGAGAGAGAGAGAGAGAGAAAGAGAAGCTGTGAGTGATAGAAGAGAGAGAGAAAGAGATGCTGTGAGTGAGAGAGAGAGAGAAAGAGAAGCTGTGAGTGAGAGAGAGAGAGAAGCTGTTAGTGAAAGAAAGAATGAAAGAGATGCTGTGAGTGAGAGAGAGAGAGAGAGAAGCTGTGAGTGAGAGTGAGAGAGAGAAAGAAAGAAAGAGAAGTTGTGAGTGAGAGTGAGAGAGAAATAGAAGCTGTGAGAGAGAGAGAGAGAGAATCTGTGAGTGAGAGAGAGAGAAAGAGAAGCTGTGAGTGAGAGTGAGAGAGAGAAAGAAAGAGAAGCTGTGAGAGAGAGAGAGAATGAGAAGCTGTGAATGAGAGAGAGAGAAGCTGTGAATGAGAGAGAGAAAGAGAAGCTGTGGGTGAGAGAGAGAGAGGGAAAGAAGCTTTGAGTGAGAGAAAGAGAGAAAGAGAAGCTGTGAGTGAGAGAGAGAGAAAGAGCTGTGAGTTAGAGAGAGAGAGAAGCCGTGAGTGAGAGAGAGAGAAGCTGTGAGTGAGTGAGAGAGAGAAGCTGTGTGTGTGAGAGAGAGACAGAAAGAGAAACTGTGAGTGAGAGAAAGAGAGAAAGAGAAGCTGTGAGTGAGAGAGAGAGAGAAAGAGAAGCTGTGAGTGAGAGAGAGAGAAGCTGAGAGTGAGGGAGAGAGAGAAAGAGAAGCTGTGAGTGAGAGGGATAGAGAGAGAAAGAGAAGCTGAGTGAGAGAGAGAGAGAAAGAGAAGTTGTGCGTGTGTGAGAGAGAGAAGCTGTGACTGAGTGAGAGAGAGAGAAAGTGAAGCTGTGAGTGAGAAAGAGAGAAAGAGAAGCTGTGAGTGAGTGAGAGAGAGAGAGAAAGAGAAGCTGTGAGTGAGAAAGAGAGGGAGAGAAGCTGTGAGTGAGAGAGAGAGAAGCTGTGAGTAAGAGAGAGAGAGAGAGAAGCTGTGAGTGAGAGAAGAGAGAGAAAGATAAGCTGTGAGTGAGAGGGAGAGAAAGAGAAGCTGTGAGTGAGAGAGCAATAGAAGCTGTGAGTCTGAGAGAGAGAAGCTATGAGTGAGAGGGAGAGAGAGAAATAGAAGCTGTGAGTGAGAGAGAGAGAGAGAAAGAGAAGCTGTGAGTGAGAGAGAGAAAGAGAAGCTGAGTGAGAGAGAGAGAATGTGAGGGAGAGAGAGAGAAATAGAAGCTATGAGTGAGAGTGAGAGAGAGAGCGAAAGAGAAGCTGTGAGTGAGATAGAGATAGAGAGAGAAAGAGAAGCTGTGAGTGAGAGAGAGAAAGAAGCTTTGAGTGAGAGAAAGAGAGAAAGAGAAGCTGTGAGTGAGTGAGAGAGAAAGAGATGTGAGTGAGAGAGAGAGAGAAAGAGAAGCTGTGAGTGAGAGAGAGAGAGAAGCTGTGTGTGAGGGAGAGAGAGAAAGAGAAGCTGTGAGTGAGAGGGATAGAGCGAGAAAGAGAAGCTGAGTGAGAGAGAGAGAGAAAGAGAAGCTGCGAGTGAGAGAGAGAGAAGCTGTGAGTGAGAGAAGAGAGAGAGAAAGAGACGGTGTGTGTGTGTGAGAGAGAGAAGCTGTGTGTGTGAGAGAAGCTGTGAGTGAGAGGGACAGAAGGAAAACCTGTGAGTGAGAGAGAAGGTGAGAAAGAAGCTTTGAGTGAGAGAGAGAAAGAGAAACAGAAGCTGTGAGTGAGGGAGAGAGAGAAAGAGAAGCTATGAGTGAGAGAGAGAGAAAGAAAGAGAAGCTGTGAGTGAGAGAGAGAGAGAGAAAGAGAAGCTGTGAGTGAGAGAGAGAGAAGCTGTGAGTGAGTGAGAGAGAAGCTGTGTGTGTGTGAGAGAGAGAAACAGAAACTGTGAGTGAGAGAAAGAGAGAAAGAGAAGCTGTGAGTGAGTGAGAGAGAGAGAAAGAGAAGCTGTGAGTGAGAGAGAGAGAAGCTGAGAGTGAGGGAGAGAGAGGAAGAGAAGCTGTGAGTGAGAGGGATAGAGAGAGAAAGAGAAGCTGTGAGTGAGAGAGAGAAAGAGAAGCTGTGAGTGAGAGAGAGAGAGAGAAAGAGAAGCTGTGAGTGAGAGAGAGAAAGAGAAGCTGTGAGTGAGAGAGAGAGAATGTGAGTGAGAGAGAGAAATAGAAGCTGTGAGTGAGAGTGAGAGAAAGAGAGAAAGAGAAGCTGTGAGTGAGTGAGAGAGAAAGAGCTGTGAGTGAGAGAGTGAGAGAAAGAGAAGCTGTGAGTGAGAGAGAGAGAGAAGCTGTGTGTGAGGGAAAGAGAGAAAGAGAAGCTGTGAGTGAGAGGGATAGAGCGAGAAAGAGAAGCTAAGTGAGAGAGAGAGAGAAAGAGAAGCTGTGAGTGAGTGAGAGAGAGAGAGAACGAGAAGCTGTGAGTGAGAGAGTGAGAGAGAAAGAGAAACTGTGTGAGAGAGAGAGAAAGCAAAGCTGTGAGTGAGAGAGAGAGAAGCTGTGAGTGAGAGAAGAGAGAGAGAAAGAGAAGGTGTGTGTGTGAGAGAGAGAAGCTGTGTGTGTGAGAGAGAAGCTGTGAGTGAGAGGGACAGAAAGAAAACCTGTGAGTGAGAGAGAAGGTGAGAAAGAAGCTTTGAGTGAGTGAGAGAGAAAGAGAAACAGAAGCTGTGAGTGAGGGAGAGAGAGAAAGAGAAGCTATGAGTGAGAGAGAGAGAAAGAAAGAGAAGCTGTGAGTGAGAGAGAGAGAGAGAAAGAGAAGCTGTGAGTGATAGAAGAGAGAGAGAAAGAGAAGCTGTGAGTGAGAGAGAGAGAAGCTGTTAGTGAAAGAAAGAATGAAAGAGATGCTGTGAGTGAGAGAGAGAGAGAGAAGCTGTGAGTGAGAGTGAGAGAGAGAAAGAAAGAAAGAGAAGTTGTGAGTGAGAGTGAGAGAGAAATAGAAGCTGTGAGAGAGAGAGAGATCTGTGAGTGAGAGAGAGAGAAAGAGAAGCTGTGAGTGAGAGTGAGAGAGAGAAAGAAAGAGAAGCTGTGAGAGAGAGAGAGAATGAGAAGCTTTGAGTGAGAGAGAGAGAAGCTGTGAATGAGAGAGAGAAAGAGAAGCTGTGGGTGAGAGAGAGAGAAAGAAGCTTTGAGTGAGAGAAAGAGAGAAAGAGAAGCTGTGAGTGAGAGAGAGAAAGAGCTGTGAGTTAGAGAGAGAGAGAAGCCGTGAGTGAGAGAGAGAGAAGCTGTGAGTGAGTGAGAGAGAGAAGCTGTGTGTGTGTGAGAGAGACAGAAAGAGAAACTGTGAGTGAGAGAAAGAGAGAAAGAGAAGCTGTGAGTGAGAGAGAGAGAGAGAGAGAAGCTGTGAGTGAGAGAGAGAGAAGCTGAGAGTGAGGGAGAGAGAGAAAGAGAAGCTGTGAGTGAGAGGGATAGAGAGAGAAAGAGAAGCTGAGTGAGAGAGAGAGAGAAAGAGAAGTTGTGCGTGTGTGAGAGAGAGAAGCTGTGACTGAGTGAGAGAGAGAGAAAGTGAAGCTGTGAGTGAGAAAGAGAGAAAGAGAAGCTGTGAGTGAGTGAGAGAGAGAGAGAAAGAGAAGCTGTGAGTGAGAAAGAGAGGGAGAGAAGCTGTGAGTGAGAGAGAGAGAAGCTGTGAGTAAGAGAGATAGAGAGAGAGAAGCTGTGAGTGAGAGAAGAGAGAGAAAGATAAGCTGTGAGTGAGAGAGAGACAAAGAGAAGCTGTGATTGAGAGAGAGAGAAAGATAATCTGTGAGGTAGAGTGAGAGAGAGAGAAAGAGAAGTTGTGAGTGAGAGAGAGAGAAGCTCTGTGTGTGAGAGAGAAAGAGAAGCTGTGAGTGAGAGAGATAGAGAGAGAAAGAGAAGCTGTGAGTGAGAGAGAGAGAAAGAAGCTTTGAGTGAGGGAAAGAGAGAAAGAGAAGCTGTGTGAGAGAGAGAGAGAATGAGAAGCTGTGAGTGAGATAGAGAGAAGCTGTGTGAGAGAGAGATAGAGAAGCTGTGAGTGAGAGAGAGAGAGAGAAAGAGAAGCTGTGAGTGAGAGATAGAGAGAAAGAAAGAGAAGCTGTGAGTGAGAGAGAGAGAGAGAAGCTGTGAGTGAGAGAGAGAAGCTGTGAGTGAGGGAGAGATAGATAGAGATGCTGTGAGTGAAAGGGAGAGAGAGAGAAAGAGAAGCTGTGAGTGAGAGAGAGAGAGAGAAGCTGTGAGTGTGTGTGTGAGAGAGAAGCTGTGAGTGAGAAAGAGAGAGAGAAAGAGAAGCTGTGAGTGAGAGAGAGAGAAAGAGAAGCTTTGAGTGAGTGAGAGAGACAGAAAGAGAAGCTGTGAGTGTGAAAGAGAGAGAGAGAAGCTGTGAGTGAGAGAGGGAGAAGCTGTGAGTGAGAGAGAGAAAGAGTAGCTGTTAGTGAGAGAAGAGAGAGAGAAAGAGAAGCTGTGAGTGAGAGAGAGAGAGAAGCTGTGAGTGAGAGAGAGAAGCTGTGAGTGAGGGAGAGATAGATAGAGATGCTGTGAGTGAAAGGGAGAGAGAGAGAAAGAGAAGCTGTGAGTGAGAGAGAGAGAGAGAAGCTGTGAGTGTGTGTGTGAGAGAGAAGCTGTGAGTGAGAAAGAGAGAGAGAAAGAGAAGCTGTGAGTGAGAGAGAGAGAAAGAGAAGCTTTGAGTGAGTGAGAGAGACAGAAAGAGAAGCTGTGAGTGTGAAAGAGAGAGAGAGAAGCTGTGAGTGAGAGAGAGAGAAGCTGTGAGTGAGAGAGAGAAAGAGTAGCTGTTAGTGAGAGAAGAGAGAGAGAAAGAGAAGCTGTGAGTGAGAGAGTGAGAGAGAGGAGCTGTGAGCGAGAGGGAGAGAGAGAAAGATAAGCTGAGAGTGAGAGAGAGAGAAAGAGAAGCTATGAGTGAGAGAGAGAGAAAGAAAGAGAACCTGTGAGTGAGACTGAGAGAGAGAAAGAGAAGCTGTGAGTGAGAGAGAGGGGGGACAAAGAGAAGCTGTGTGTGAGAGAGAGACAAAGAGAAGCTGTGATTGAGAGAGAGAGAAAGATAATCTGTGAGGTAGAGTGAGAGAGAGAGAAAGAGAAGTTGTGAGTGAGAGAGGGAGAAGCTCTGTGTGTGGGAGAGAAAGAGAAGCTGTGAATGAGAGAGATAGAGAGAGAAAGAGAAGCTGTGAGTGAGAGAGAGAGAATGTGAGTGAGAGAGAGAGAAATAGAAGCTGTGTGAGAGTGAGAGAGAGAGCGAAAGAGAAGCTGTGAGTGAGAGAGAGATAGAAAGAGAAAGAGAAGCTGTGAGTGAGAGAGAGAGAGAAAGAAGCTTTGAGTGAGAGAACGAGAGAAAGAGAAGCTGTGAGTGAGTGAGAGAGAAAGAGCTGTGAGTGAGAGAGAGAGAAAGAGAAGCTGAGAGTGAGAGAGAGAGAAGTTGTGAGTGAGAGAGAAGAGAAGCTGTGTGTGTGCGTGAGAGAGAGAAAGAGAAGCTGTGAGTGAGAGAGAGAGAGAAAGAAAGAGAAGCTGTGAGTGAGATAGAGAGAAAGAAAGAGAAGCTGTGAGTGAGAGAGAGAGAGAGAAGCTGTGAGTGAGAGAGAGAGAGA
Source organism: Bradypodion ventrale (assembly GCA_035047345.1). Classification (NCBI taxonomy): domain Eukaryota; kingdom Metazoa; phylum Chordata; class Lepidosauria; order Squamata; family Chamaeleonidae; genus Bradypodion; species Bradypodion ventrale. The sequence goes on from JAWDJE010000001.1 coordinate 213,687,825, forward strand.
AGCTTTGAGTGAGGGAGAGATAGATAGAGATGCTGTGAGTGAAAGGGAGAGAGAGAGAAAGAGAAGCTGTGAGTGAGAGAGAGAGAGAAAGAGAAGCTGTGAGTGAGAGAGAGAGAGAAAGAGAAGCTGTGAGTGAGAGAGAGAGAGAAGCTGTGTGTGAGGGAGAGAGATTAAGAGAAGCTGTGAGTGAGAGGGATAGAGCGAGAAAGAGAAGCTAAGTGAGAGAGAGAGAGAAAGAGAAGCTGTGAGTGAGTGAGAGAGAAAGAGAAAGAGAAGCTGTGAGTGAGAGAGTGAGAGAGAAATAGAAACTGTGTGTGAGAGTGAGAAAGCAAAGCTGTGAGTGAGAGAGAGAGAAGCTGTGAGTGAGAGAAGAGAGAGAGAAAGAGAAGGTGTGTGTGTGTGAGAGAGAGAAGCTGTGTGTGTGAGAGAGAAGCTGTGAGTGAGAGGGACAGAAAGAAAACCTGTGAGTGAGAGAGAAGGTGAGAAAGAAGCTTTGAGTGAGAGAGAGAGAAAGAGAAACAGAAGCTGTGAGTGAGGGAGAGAGAGAAAGAGAAGCTATGAGTGAGAGAGAGAGAAAGAAAGAGAAGCTGTGAGTGAGAGAGAGAGAGAGAGAAAGAGAAGCTGTGAGTGATAGAAGAGAGAGAGAAAGAGATGCTGTGAGTGAGAGAGAGAGAGAAAGAGAAGCTGTGAGTGAGAGAGAGAGAGAAGCTGTTAGTGAAAGAAAGAATGAAAGAGATGCTGTGAGTGAGAGAGAGAGAGAGAGAAGCTGTGAGTGAGAGTGAGAGAGAGAAAGAAAGAAAGAGAAGTTGTGAGTGAGAGTGAGAGAGAAATAGAAGCTGTGAGAGAGAGAGAGAGAAGCTGTGAGTGAGAGTGAGAGAGAGAAAGAAAGAAAGAGAAGTTGTGAGTGAGAGTGAGAGAGAAATAGAAGCTGTGAGAGAGAGAGATATCTGTGAGTGAGAGAGAGAGAAAGAGAAGCTGTGAGTGAGAGTGAGAGAGAGAAAGAAAGAGAAGCTGTGAGAGAGAGAGAGAATGAGAAGCTTTGAGTGAGAGAGAGAGAAGCTGTGAATGAGAGAGAGAAAGAGAAGCTGTGGGTGAGAGAGAGAGAAAGAAGCTTTGAGTGAGAGAAAGAGAGAAAGAGAAGCTGTGAGTGAGAGAGAGAAAGAGCTGTGAGTTAGAGAGAGAGAGAGAAGCCGTGAGTGAGAGAGAGAGAAGCTGTGAGTGAGTGAGAGAGAGAAGCTGTGTGTGTGTGAGAGAGACAGAAAGAGAAACTGTGAGTGAGAGAAAGAGAGAAAGAGAAGCTGTGAGTGAGAGAGAGAGAAAGAGAGAAGCTGTGAGTGAGAGAGAGAGAAGCTGAGAGTGAGGGAGAGAGAGAAAGAGAAGCTGTGAGTGAGAGGGATAGAGAGAGAAAGAGAAGCTGAGTGAGAGAGAGAGAGAAAGAGAAGTTGTGCGTGTGTGAGAGAGAGAAGCTGTGACTGAGTGAGAGAGAGAGAAAGTGAAGCTGTGAGTGAGAAAGAGAGAAAGAGAAGCTGTGAGTGAGTGAGAGAGAGAGAGAAAGAGAAGCTGTGAGTGAGAAAGAGAGGGAGAGAAGCTGTGAGTGAGAGAGAGAGAAGCTGTGAGTAAGAGAGATAGAGAGAGAGAAGCTGTGAGTGAGAGAAGAGAGAGAAAGATAAGCTGTGAGTGAGAGAGAGACAAAGAGAAGCTGTGATTGAGAGAGAGAGAAAGATAATCTGTGAGGTAGAGTGAGAGAGAGAGAAAGAGAAGTTGTGAGTGAGAGAGAGAGAAGCTCTGTGTGTGAGAGAGAAAGAGAAGCTGTGAGTGAGAGAGATAGAGAGAGAAAGAGAAGCTGTGAGTGAGAGAGAGAGAAAGAAGCTTTGAGTGAGGGAAAGAGAGAAAGAGAAGCTGTGTGAGAGAGAGAGAGAATGAGAAGCTGTGAGTGAGATAGAGAGAAGCTGTGTGAGAGAGAGATAGAGAAGCTGTGAGTGAGAGAGAGAGAGAGAAAGAGAAGCTGTGAGTGAGAGATAGAGAGAAAGAAAGAGAAGCTGTGAGTGAGAGAGAGAGAGAGAAGCTGTGAGTGAGAGAGAGAAGCTGTGAGTGAGGGAGAGATAGATAGAGATGCTGTGAGTGAAAGGGAGAGAGAGAGAAAGAGAAGCTGTGAGTGAGAGAGAGAGAGAGAAGCTGTGAGTGTGTGTGTGAGAGAGAAGCTGTGAGTGAGAAAGAGAGAGAGAAAGAGAAGCTGTGAGTGAGAGAGAGAGAAAGAGAAGCTTTGAGTGAGTGAGAGAGACAGAAAGAGAAGCTGTGAGTGTGAAAGAGAGAGAGAGAAGCTGTGAGTGAGAGAGGGAGAAGCTGTGAGTGAGAGAGAGAAAGAGTAGCTGTTAGTGAGAGAAGAGAGAGAGAAAGAGAAGCTGTGAGTGAGAGAGAGAGAGAGAAGCTGTGAGTGAGAGAGAGAAGCTGTGAGTGAGGGAGAGATAGATAGAGATGCTGTGAGTGAAAGGGAGAGAGAGAGAAAGAGAAGCTGTGAGTGAGAGAGAGAGAGAAGCTGTGAGTGTGTGTGTGAGAGAGAAGCTGTGAGTGAGAAAGAGAGAGAGAAAGAGAAGCTGTGAGTGAGAGAGAGAGAAAGAGAAGCTTTGAGTGAGTGAGAGAGACAGAAAGAGAAGCTGTGAGTGTGAAAGAGAGAGAGAGAAGCTGTGAGTGAGAGAGAGAGAAGCTGTGAGTGAGAGAGAGAAAGAGTAGCTGTTAGTGAGAGAAGAGAGAGAGAAAGAGAAGCTGTGAGTGAGAGAGTGAGAGAGAGGAGCTGTGAGCGAGAGGGAGAGAGAGAAAGATAAGCTGAGAGTGAGAGAGAGAGAAAGAGAAGCTATGAGTGAGAGAGAGAGAAAGAAAGAGAACCTGTGAGTGAGACTGAGAGAGAGAAAGAGAAGCTGTGAGTGAGAGAGAGGGGGGACAAAGAGAAGCTGTGTGTGAGAGAGAGACAAAGAGAAGCTGTGATTGAGAGAGAGAGAAAGATAATCTGTGAGGTAGAGTGAGAGAGAGAGAAAGAGAAGTTGTGAGTGAGAGAGGGAGAAGCTCTGTGTGTGGGAGAGAAAGAGAAGCTGTGAATGAGAGAGATAGAGAGAGAAAGAGAAGCTGTGAGTGAGAGAGAGAGAATGTGAGTGAGAGAGAGAGAAATAGAAGCTGTGTGAGAGTGAGAGAGAGAGCGAAAGAGAAGCTGTGAGTGAGAGAGAGATAGAAAGAGAAAGAGAAGCTGTGAGTGAGAGAGAGAGAGAAAGAAGCTTTGAGTGAGAGAACGAGAGAAAGAGAAGCTGTGAGTGAGTGAGAGAGAAAGAGCTGTGAGTGAGAGAGAGAGAAAGAGAAGCTGAGAGTGAGAGAGAGAGAAGTTGTGAGTGAGAGAGAAGAGAAGCTGTGTGTGTGCGTGAGAGAGAGAAAGAGAAGCTGTGAGTGAGAGAGAGAGAGAAAGAAAGAGAAGCTGTGAGTGAGATAGAGAGAAAGAAAGAGAAGCTGTGAGTGAGAGAGAGAGAGAGAAGCTGTGAGTGAGAGAGAGAGAGAAGCTTTGAGTGAGGGAGAGATAGATAGAGATGCTGTGAGTGAAAGGGAGAGAGAGAGAAAGAGAAGCTGTGAGTGAGAGAGAGAGAGAAAGAGAAGCTGTGAGTGAGAGAGAGAGAGAAAGAGAAGCTGTGAGTGAGAGAGAGAGAGAAGCTGTGTGTGAGGGAGAGAGATTAAGAGAAGCTGTGAGTGAGAGGGATAGAGCGAGAAAGAGAAGCTAAGTGAGAGAGAGAGAGAAAGAGAAGCTGTGAGTGAGTGAGAGAGAAAGAGAAAGAGAAGCTGTGAGTGAGAGAGTGAGAGAGAAATAGAAACTGTGTGTGAGAGTGAGAAAGCAAAGCTGTGAGTGAGAGAGAGAGAAGCTGTGAGTGAGAGAAGAGAGAGAGAAAGAGAAGGTGTGTGTGTGTGAGAGAGAGAAGCTGTGTGTGTGAGAGAGAAGCTGTGAGTGAGAGGGACAGAAAGAAAACCTGTGAGTGAGAGAGAAGGTGAGAAAGAAGCTTTGAGTGAGAGAGAGAGAAAGAGAAACAGAAGCTGTGAGTGAGGGAGAGAGAGAAAGAGAAGCTATGAGTGAGAGAGAGAGAAAGAAAGAGAAGCTGTGAGTGAGAGAGAGAGAGAGAGAAAGAGAAGCTGTGAGTGATAGAAGAGAGAGAGAAAGAGATGCTGTGAGTGAGAGAGAGAGAGAAAGAGAAGCTGTGAGTGAGAGAGAGAGAGAAGCTGTTAGTGAAAGAAAGAATGAAAGAGATGCTGTGAGTGAGAGAGAGAGAGAGAGAAGCTGTGAGTGAGAGTGAGAGAGAGAAAGAAAGAAAGAGAAGTTGTGAGTGAGAGTGAGAGAGAAATAGAAGCTGTGAGAGAGAGAGAGAGAGAATCTGTGAGTGAGAGAGAGAGAAAGAGAAGCTGTGAGTGAGAGTGAGAGAGAGAAAGAAAGAGAAGCTGTGAGAGAGAGAGAATGAGAAGCTGTGAATGAGAGAGAGAAAGAAGCTTTGAGTGAGAGAAAGAGAGAAAGAGAAGCTGTGAGTGAGTGAGAGAGAAAGAGATGTGAGTGAGAGAGAGAGAGAAAGAGAAGCTGTGAGTGAGAGAGAGAGAGAAGCTGTGTGTGAGGGAGAGAGAGAAAGAGAAGCTGTGAGTGAGAGGGATAGAGCGAGAAAGAGAAGCTGAGTGAGAGAGAGAGAGAAAGAGAAGCTGCGAGTGAGAGAGAGAGAAGCTGTGAGTGAGAGAAGAGAGAGAGAAAGAGACGGTGTGTGTGTGTGAGAGAGAGAAGCTGTGTGTGTGAGAGAAGCTGTGAGTGAGAGGGACAGAAAGAAAACCTGTGAGTGAGAGAGAAGGTGAGAAAGAAGCTTTGAGTGAGAGAGAGAAAGAGAAACAGAAGCTGTGAGTGAGGGAGAGAGAGAAAGAGAAGCTATGAGTGAGAGAGAGAGAAAGAAAGAGAAGCTGTGAGTGAGAGAGAGAGAGAGAAAGAGAAGCTGTGAGTGAGAGAGAGAGAAGCTGTGAGTGAGTGAGAGAGAAGCTGTGTGTGTGTGTGAGAGAGAAACAGAAACTGTGAGTGAGAGAAAGAGAGAAAGAGAAGCTGTGAGTGAGTGAGAGAGAAGCTGAGAGTGAGGGAGAGAGAGGAAGAGAAGCTGTGAGTGAGAGGGATAGAGAGAGAAAGAGAAGCTGTGAGTGAGAGAGAGAAAGAGAAGCTGTGAGTGAGAGAGAGAGAAGCTGTGAGTGAGTGAGAGAGAAGCTGTGTGTGTGTGTGAGAGAGAAACAGAAACTGTGAGTGAGAGAAAGAGAGAAAGAGAAGCTGTGAGTGAGAGAGAGAGAAGCTGAGAGTGAGGGAGAGAGAGGAAGAGAAGCTGTGAGTGAGAGGGATAGAGAGAGAAAGAGAAGCTGTGAGTGAGAGAGAGAAAGAGAAGCTGTGAGTGAGAGAGAGAGAGAGAAAGAGAAGCTGTGAGTGAGAGAGAGAAAGAGAAGCTGTGAGTGAGAGAGAGAGAATGTGAGTGAGAGAGAGAAATAGAAGCTGTGAGTGAGAATGAGAGAAAGAGAGAAAGAGAAGCTGTGAGTGAGTGAGAGAGAAAGAGCTGTGAGTGAGAGAGTGAGAGAAAGAGAAGCTGTGAGTGAGAGAGAGAGAGAAGCTGTGTGTGAGGGAGAGAGAGAAAGAGAAGCTGTGAGTGAGAGGGATAGAGCGAGAAAGAGAAGCTAAGTGAGAGAGAGAGAAAGAGAAGCTGTGAGTGAGTGAGAGAGAGAGAGAACGAGAAGCTGTGAGTGAGAGAGTGAGAGAGAAAGAGAAACTGTGTGAGAGAGAGAGAAAGCAAAGCTGTGAGTGAGAGAGAGAGAAGCTGTGAGTGAGAGAAGAGAGAGAGAAAGAGAAGGTGTGTGTGTGAGAGAGAGAGAAGCTGTGTGTGTGAGAGAGAAGCTGTGAGTGAGAGGGACAGAAAGAAAACCTGTGAGTGAGAGAGAAGGTGAGAAAGAAGCTTTGAGTGAGTGAGAGAGAAAGAGAAACAGAAGCTGTGAGTGAGGGAGAGAGAGAAAGAGAAGCTATGAGTGAGAGAGAGAGAAAGAAAGAGAAGCTGTGAGTGAGAGAGAGAGAGAGAAAGAGAAGCTGTGAGTGATAGAAGAGAGAGAGAAAGAGAAGCTGTGAGTGAGAGAGAGAGAAGCTGTTAGTGAAAGAAAGAATGAAAGAGATGCTGTGAGTGAGAGAGAGAGAGAGAGAGAAGCTGTGAGTGAGAGTGAGAGAGAGAAAGAAAGAAAGAGAAGTTGTGAGTGAGAGTGAGAGAGAAATAGAAGCTGTGAGAGAGAGAGAGAGCTGTGAGTGAGAGAGAGAGAAAGAGAAGCTGTGAGTGAGAGTGAGAGAAAGAAAGAGAAGCTGTGTGAGAGAGAGAGAATGAGAAGCTGTGAGTGAGAGAGAGAGAAGCTGTGAATGAGAGAGAGAAAGAGAAGCTGTGGGTGAGAGAGAGAGAAAGAAGCTTTGAGTGAGAGAAAGAGAGAAAGAGAAGCTGTGAGTGAGAGAGAGAAAGAGCTGTGAGTTAGAGAGAGAGAGAAGCCGTGAGTGAGAGAGAGAGAAGCTGTGAGTGAGTGAGAGAGAGAAGCTGTGTGTGTGTGAGAGAGACAGAAAGAGAAACTGTGAGTGAGAGAAAGAGAGAAAGAGAAGCTGTGAGTGAGAGAGAGAGAGAAAGAGAAGCTGTGAGTGAGAGAGAGAGAAGCTGAGAGTGAGGGAGAGAGAGAAAGAGAAGCTGTGAGTGAGAGGGATAGAGAGAGAAAGAGAAGCTGAGTGAGAGAGAGAGAGAAAGAGTTGTGCATGTGTGTGAGAGAGAAGCTGTGACTGAGTGAGAGAGAGAGAAAGTGAAGCTGTGAGTGAGAAAGAGAGAAAGAGAAGCTGTGAGTGAGTGAGAGAGAGAGAGAAAGAGAAGCTGTGAGTGAGAAAGAGAGGGAGAGAAGCTGTGAGTGAGAGAGAGAGAAGCTGTGAGTAAGAGAGAGAGAGAGAGAAGCTGTGAGTGAGAGAAGAGAGAGAAAGATAAGCTGTGAGTGAGAGGGAGAGAAAGAGAAGCTGTGAGTGAGAGAGCAATAGAAGCTGTGAGTGTGAGAGAGAGAAGCTATGACTGAGAGGGACAGAGAGAAATAGAAGCTATGAGTGAGAGTGAGAGAGCGAGCGAAAGAGAAGCTGTGAGTGAGAGAGAGATAGAGAGAGAAAGAGAAGCTGTGAGTGAGAGAGAGAAAGAAGCTTTGAGTGAGAGAAAGAGAGAAAGAGAAGCTGTGAGTGAGTGAGAGAGAAAGAGATGTGAGTGAGAGAGAGAGAGAAAGAGAAGCTGTGAGTGAGAGAGAGAGAGAAGCTGTGTGTGAGGGAGAGAGAGAAAGAGAAGCTGTGAGTGAGAGGGATAGAGCGAGAAAGAGAAGCTGAGTGAGAGAGAGAGAGAAAGAGAAGCTGCGAGTGAGTGAGAGAGAGAGAGAGAGAAGCTGTGAGTGAGAGAGAGAAAAAGTGAAGCTGTGAGTTAGAGAGAGGGAGAAAGACAAGCTGTGAGTGAGAGAAGAGAGCGAGAGAGAGAAGCTGTGAGTGAGTGAGAGAGAGAAGCTGTGTGTGAGAGAGAGAGAAGCTGTGACTGAGAGAGACAGAAAGAGAAGCTGTGAGTGAGAGTGAGAGAGAAAGAGAAGCTGTAAGTGAGAGAGAGAGAGTGAGAAAGAGAGAAGCTGTGAGTGAGTGAGAGAGAGAGAGAGAAGATGTGAGTTAGAGATAGAGAGAAAGGAGCTGTGTGTGAGAGAGAGAGAAAGATAAGGTGTGAGTGAGAGAGAGGGAGAAAGAGAAGCTGTTAGTGAGAGAGAGGGAAAGAGAAGCTGTGAGTGAAAGAGAGAGAGAGAGAAGCTGTGTGTTTGACAGAGAGAGAAGATGTGATTGAGAAAAAAAAAGAGAAGCTGTGAGTGAGAGACAGAGAGAGAAGTTGTGAGTGAGAGAGAGAAAGAGAAGCTGTGTGAGAGAGAGAGAGAAAGAAAGAGAAGCTGTGAGTGAGGCTGAGAGAGAGAAAGAGAAGCTGTGAGTGTGTGAGAGAGAGAAGCTTTGAGTGAGAGAAAGAGAGAAAGAGAAGATGTGTGTGTGAGAGAGAAAGAGCTGTGAGTGAGAGAGAGAGAAGCTGAGAGTGAGAGAGAGAGAGTTGTGAGTGTGAGAGAGGGAGAAGCTGTGTGTGTGCATGAGAGAGAGAGAGAGAAGCTGTGAGTGAGAGAGAGAGAGAGAAAGAGAAGTTGTGAGTGAGAGAGAAATAGAAACTGTGTGTGAGAGAGAGAGAATGAGAAGCTGTGAGTGGGAGAGAGAGAAGCTGTGTGTGTGAGAGAGAAAGAGAAGCTGTGAGTGAGAGAGATAGAGAGAGAAAGAGAAGCTGTGAGTGAGAGAGAGAGAGAAAGAAGCTTTGAGTGACAGAAAGAGAGAAAGAGAAGCTGTGAGTGAGTGAGAGAGAAAGAGCTGTGAGTGAGAGAGAGAGAGAAAGAGAAGCTGTGAGTGAGAGAGAGAGAGAAGCTGTGTGTGAGGGAGAGTGAGAAAGAGAAGCTGTGAGTGAGAGGGATAGAGCGAGAAAGAGAAGCTGAGTGAGAGAGAGAAAGAGAAGCTGTGAGTGAGTGAGAGAGAGAGAGAGAGAAAGAGAAGCTGTGAGTGAGAGAGTGAGAGAGAAAGAGAAACTGTGTGAGAGAGAGGGAAAGCGAAGCTGTGAGTGAGAGAGAGAAAAAAGCTGTGAGTGAGAGAAAGAGAGAGAGAAATAGAAGCTGTGAGTGATAGAAGAGAGAGAGAAAGAGATGCTGTGAGTGAGAGAGAGAGAGAAAGAGAAGCTGTGTGTGAGAGAGAGAAGCTGTTAGTGAAAGAAAGAATGAAAGAGATGCTGTGAGTGAGAGAGTGAGAGAGAAGCTGTGAGTGAGAGAGAGAGAAAGAAAGAGAAGCTGTGAGTGAGACAGAGAGAGAGAAAGAGAAGCTGTGAGTGAGAGAGAGGGGGGAGAAAGAGAAGCTGTGTGTGAGAGAGAGACAAAGAGAAGCTGTGATTGAGAGAGAGAGAAAGATAATCTGTGAGGTAGAGTGAGAGAGAGAAAGAGAAGTTGTGAGTGAAAGAGAAGCTCTGTGTGTGTGAGAGAAAGAGAAGCTGTGAGTGAGAGAGATAGAGAGAGAAAGAGAAGCTGTGAGTGAAAGAGAGAGAAAGAAGCTTTGAGTGAGGGAAAGAGAGAAAGAGAAGCTGTGAGAGAGAGAGAGAGAAAGAGAAGTTGTGAGTGAGAGAGAGAGAAATAGAAGCTGTGTGTGAGAGAGAGAGAATGAGAAGCTGTGAGTGAGAGAGAGAGAAGCTGTGTGAGAGAGAGATAGAGAAGCTGTGAGTGAGAGAGAGAGAGAGAAAGAGAAGCTGTGAGTGAGAGATAGAGAGAAAGATAGAGAAGCTGTGAGTGAGAGAGAGAGAGAGAGAAGCTGTGAGTGAGAGAGAGAGAAGCTGTGAGTGAGGGAGAGATAGAGAGAGATGCTGTGAGTGAAAGGGAGAGAGAGAGAAAGAGAAGCTGTGAGTGAAAGAGAGAGAGAGAGAGAGAAGCTGTGAGTGTGTGTGTGAGAGAGAAGCTGTGAGTGAGAGAGAGAAAAAGAGAAGCTGTGAGTGAGAGAGAGAGAAAGAGAAGCTTTGAGTGAGTGAGAGAGACAGAAAGAGAAGCTGTGAGTGTGAAAGAGAGAGAGAAGCTGTGAGTGAGAGAGAGAAGCTGTGAGTGAGAGAGAGAGAAAGAGTAGCTGTTAGTGAGAGAAGAGAGAGAGAAAGAGAAGCTGTGAGTGAGAGAGTGAGAGAGAGGAGCTGTGAGCGAGAGGGAGAGAGAGAAAGATAAGCTGAGAGTGAGAGAGAGAGAAAGAGAAGCTATGAGTGAGTGAGAGAGAAAGAAAGAGAACCTGTGAGTGAGACTGAGAGAGAGAAAGAGAAGCTGTGAGTGAGAGAGAGGGGGGAGAAAGAGAAGCTGTGTGTGAGAGAGAGACAAAGAGAAGCTGTGATTGAGAGAGAGAGAAAGATAATCTGTGAGGTAGAGTGAGAGAGAGAGAAAGAGAAGTTGTGAGTGAGAGAGAGAGAAGCTCTGTGTGTGGAAGAGAAAGAGAAGCTGTGAGTGAGAGAGATAGAGAGAGAAAGAGAAGTTGTGAGTGAGAGAGAGAAAGAGAATGTGTGAGTGAGAGAGAGAGAGAGAATGAGAAGCTGTGAGTGAGAGATAGATGAGCTGTGTGTGTGTGAGAGAAAGAGAAGCTGTGAGTGAGAGAGATAGAGAGAGAAAGAAAGAGAAGCTGTGAGTGAGAGCGAGAGAGAAAGAAACTGTGAGTGAGAGAGAGAGAAAGAGAAGCTGAGAGTGAGAGAGAGAAGTTGTGATTGAGAGAGAGAGAAGCTGTGTGTGTGCGTGAGAGAGAGAAAGAGAAGCTGTGAGTGAGAGAGAGAGAGAAAGAAAGAGAAGCTGTGAGTGAGATAGAGAGAAAGAAAGAGAAGCTGTGAGTGAGAGAGAGAGAGAAGCTGTGAGTGAGGGAGAGATAGATAGAGATGCTGTGAGTGAAAGGGAGAGAGAGAGAAAGAGAAGCTGTGAGTGAGAGAGAGAGAGAGAGAAGCTGTGAGTGTGTGTGTGAGAGAGAAGCTGTGAGTGAGAAAGAGAGAGAGAAAGAGAAGCTGTGAGTGAGAGAGAGAGAAAGAGAAGCTATGAGTGAGTGAGAGAGACAGAAAGAGAAGCTGTGAGTGTGAAAGAGAGAGAGAGAAGCTGTGAGTGAGAGAGAGAGAAGCTGTGAGTGAGAGAGAGAGAAAGAGTAGCTGTTAGTGAGAGAAGAGAGAGAGAAAGAGAAGCTGTGAGTGAGAGAGTGAGAGAGAGGAGCTGTGAGCGAGAGGGAGAGCGAGAAAGATAAGCTGAGAGTGAGAGAGAGAGAAAGATAAGCTATGAGTGAGAGAGAGAGAAAGAAAGAGAAGCTGTGAGTGAGACTGAGAGAGAGAAAGAGAAGCTGTGAGTGTGAGAGAGGGGGGAGAAAGAGAAGCTGTGTGTGATAGAGAGACAAAGAGAAGCTGTAATTGAGAGAGAGAGAGAAAGATAATCTGTGAGGTAGAATGAGAGAGAGAGAAAGAGAAGCTGTGAGTGAGAGAGAGAGAAGCTCTGTGTGTGAGAGAGAAAGAGAAGCTGTGAGTGAGAGAGATAGAGAGAGAAAGAGAAGCTGTGAGTGAGAGAGAGAGAAAGAAGCTTTGAGTGAGGGAAAGAGAGAAAGAGAAGCTGTGAGAGAGAGAGAGAGAAAGAGAAGTTGTGAGTGAGAGAGAGAGAGAAATAGAAGCTGTGTGAGAGAGAGAGAAAATGAGAAGCTGTGAGTGAGAGAGAGAGAAGCTGTGTGAGAGAGAGATAGAGAAGCTGTGAGTGAGAGAGAGAGAAAGAGAAGCTGTGAGTGAGAGATAGAGAGAAAGAAAGAGAAGCTGTGAGTGAGAGAGAGAGAGAGAAGCTGTGAGTGAGAGAGAGAGAAGCTGTGAGTGAGGGAGAGATAGATAGAGATGCTGTGAGTGAAAGGGAGAGAGAGAGAGAGAGAGAAGCTGTGAGTGTGTGTGAGAGAGAGAAGCTGTGAGTGAGAAAGAGAGAGAGAAAGAGAAGCTTTGAGTGAGAGAGACAGAAAGAGAAGCTGTGAGTGAGTGAGAGAGACAGAAAGAGAAGGTGTGAGTGTGAAAGAGAGAGAGAGAAGCTCTGAGTGAGAGAGAGAGAAGCTGTGAGTGAGAGAGAGAGAAAGATAATCTGTGAGGTAGAGTGAGAGAGAGAGAAAGAGAAGTTGTGAGTGAGAGAGAGAGAAGCTCTGTGTGTGAGAGAGAAAGAGAAGCTGTGAGTGAGAGAGATAGAGAGAGAAAGAGAAGCTGTGAGTGAGAGAGAGAGAAAGAAGCTTTGAGTGAGGGAAAGAGGGAAAGAGAAGCTGTGAGTGAGAGAGATAGAGAAAGAGAAGCTGTGAGTGAGAGAGAGAGAAAGAAGCTTTGAGTGAGGGAAAGAGAGAAAGAGAAGCTGTGAGAGAGAGAGAGAGAATGAGAAGCTGTGAGTGAGAGAGAGAGAAGCTGTGTGAGAGAGAGATAGAGAAGCTGTGAGTGAGAGAGAGAGAGAGAAAGAGAAGCTGTGAGTGAGAGATAGAGAGAAAGAAAGAGAAGCTGTGAGTGAGAGAGAGAGAAGCTGTGAGTGAGGGAGAGATAGATAGAGATGCTGTGAGTGAAAGGGAGAGAGAGAGAAAGAGAAGCTGTGAGTGTGTGTGTGAGAGAGAAGATGTGAGTGAGAAAGAGAGAGAGAAAGAGAAGCTGTGAGTGAGAGAGAGAGAAAGAGAAGCTGTGAGTGAGTGAGAGAGACAGAAAGAGAAGCTGTGAGTGTGAAAGAGAGAGAGAGAAGCTGTGAGTGAGAGAGAGAGAAGCTGTGAGTGAGAGAGAGAGAAAGAGTAGCAGTTAGTGAGAGAAGAGAGAGAGAAAGAGAAGCTGTGAGTGAGAGAGTGAGAGAGAGGAGCTGTGAGCGAGAGGGAGAGAGAGAAAGATAAGCTGAGAGTGAGAGAGAGAGAAAGAGAAGCTATGAGTGAGAGAGAGGGAAAGAAAGAGAAGCTGTGAGTGAGACTGAGAGAGAGAAAGAGAAGCTGTGAGTGAGAGAGAGGGGGGAGAAAGAGAAGCTGTGTGTGAGAGAGAGACAAAGAGAAGCTGTGATTGAGAGAGAGAAAGATAATCTGTGAGGTAGAGTGAGAGAGAGAGAAAGAGAAGTTGTGAGTGTGAGAGAGAGAAGCTCTGTGTGTGTGTGTGAGAGAGAAAGAAGCTTTGAGTGAGAGAAAGAGAAGCTGTGAATGAGAGAGAGAGAAGCTGAGAGTGAGGGAGAGAGAGAAAGAGAAGCTGTGAGTGAGAGGGATAGAGAGAGAAAGAGAAGCTGAGTGAGAGAGAGAGAGAGAAAGAGAAGCTGTGCGTGTGTGAGAGAGAGAAGCTGTGACTGAGTGAGAGAGAGAGAAAGTGAAGCTGTGAGTGAGAAAGAGAGAAAGAGAAGCTGTGAGTGAGTGAGAGAGAGAGAGAGAAAGAGAAGCTGTGAGTGAGAAAGAGAGAGAGAAAGAGAAGCTGTGAGTGAGAGAGAGAAAGAGAAGCTGTGAGTGAGAGAGAGAGAATGTGAGTGAGAGAGAGAGAAATAGAAGCTGTGTGAGAGTGAGAGAGAGAGTGAAAGAGAAGCTGTGAGTGAGAGAGAGATAGAAAGAGAAAGAGAAGCTGTGAGTGAGAGAGAGAGAGAAAGAAGCTTTGAGTGAGAGAACGAGAGAAAGAGAAGCTGTGAGTGAGTGAGAGAGAAAGAGCTGTGAGTGAGAGAGAGAGAGAAAGAGAAGCTGTGAGTGAGAGAGAGAAGCTGTGTGTGAGGGAAAGAGATTAAGAGAAGTTGTGAGTGAGAGGGATAGAGCGAGAAAGAGAAGCTAAGTGAGAGAGAGAGAGAAAGAGAAGCTGTGAGTATGTGAGAGAGAGAGAGAAAGAGAAGCTGTGAGTGAGAGAGTGAGAGAGAAAGAGAAACTGCGTGAGAGAGAGAGAAAGCGAAGCTGTGAGTGAGAAGAGAGAGAAGCTGTGAGTGAGAGAAGAGAGAGAGAAAGAGAAGGTGTGTGTGTGTGAGAGAGAGAGAAGCTGTGTGTGTGAGAGAGAAGCTGTGAGTGAGAGGGACAGAAAGAAAACCTGTGAGTGAGAGAGAAGGTGAGAAAGAAGCTTTGAGTGAGAGAGAGAGAAAGAGAAACAGAAGCTGTGAGTGAGGGAGAGAGAGAAAGAGAAGCTATGAGTGAGAGAGAGAGAAAGAAAGAGAAGCTGTGAGTGAGAGAGAGAGAGAGAGAAAGAGAAGCTGTGAGTGATAGAAGAGAGAGAGAGAAAGAGATGCTGTGAGTGAGAGAGAGAGAGAAAGAGAAGATGTGAGTGAGAGAGAGAGAGAAACTGTTAGTGAAAGAAAGAATGAAAGAGATGCTGTGAGTGAGAGAGAGAGAAGCTGTGAGTGAGAGTGAGAGAGAGAAAGAAAGAAAGAGAAGTTGTGAGTGAGAGTGAGAGAGAAATTGAAGCTGTGTGTGAGAGAGAGAGAGAAGCTGTGAGTGAAAGAGAGAGAAAGAGAAGCTGTGAGTGAGAGTGAGAGAGAGAAAGAAAGAGAAGCTGTGAGAGAGAGAGAGAATGAGAAGCTGTGAGTGTGAGAGAGAGAAGCTATGAGTGAGAGGGACAGAGAGAAATAGAAGCTGTGAGTGAGTGAGAGAGAGAAAGAGAGGCTGTGAGTGAGAGAGAGAAAGAGAAGCTGTGAGTGAGAGAGAGAGAATGTGAGTGAGAGAGAGAGAAATAGAAGCTATGAGTGAGAGTGAGAGAGAGAGCGAAAGAGAATCTGTGAGTGAGATAGAGATAGAGAGAGAAAGAGAAGCTGTGAGTGAGAGAGAGAAAGAAGCTTTGAGTGAGAGAAAGAGAGAAAGAGACGCTGTGAGTGAGTGAGAGAGAAAGAGATGTGAGTGAGAGAGAGCGAGAAAGAGAAGCTGTGAGTGAGAGAGAGAGAGAAGCTGTGTGTGAGGGAGAGAGAGAAAGAGAAGCTGTGAGTGAGAGGGATAGAGCGAGAAAGAGAAGCTGAGTGAGAGAGAGAGAGAGAAAGAGAAGCTGCGAGTGAGTGAGAGAGAGAGAGACAGAGAGAAGCTGTGAGTGAGAGAGTGAGAGAGAAAGAGAAACTTTATGAGAGAGAGAAAGCAAAGCTGTGAGTGAGAGAGAGAGAAGCTGTGAGTGAGAGAAGAGAGAGAGAAAGAGAAGGTGTGTGTGTGTGAGAGAGAGAAGCTGTGTGTGTGAGAGAGAAGCTGTGAGTGAGAGGGACAGAAAGAAAACCTGTGAGTGAGAGAGCAGGTGAGAAAGAAGCTTTGAGTGAGAGAGAGAGAAAGAGAAGCTGTGAGTGAGGGAGAGAGAGAAAGAGAAGCTATGAGTGAGAGAGAGAAAGAAAGAGAAGCTGTGAGTGAGTGAGAGAGAGAGAAAGAGAAGCTGTGAGTGAGAGAGAGAGAAAGAGAAGCTGAGTGACAGATAGAGATAATGAGAAGATGTGAGAGAGAGAGAGAAAGAGAAGCTGTGTGTATGTGAGAGAGAAAAAGTGAAGCTGTGAGTGAGAGAGAGGGAGAAAGACAAGCTGTGAGTGAGAGAAGAGAGAGAGAGAGAGAAGCTGTGAGTGAGTGAGAGAGAGAAGCTGTGTGTGTGTGTGAGAGAGAAGCTGTGACTGAGAGAGACAGAAACAGAAGCTGTGAGTGAGAGTGAGAGAGAAAGAGAAGCTGTGAGAGAGAGAGAGTGAGAAAGAGAGAAGCTGTGAGTGAGTGAGAGAGAGAGAGAGAAGATGTGAGTTAGAGATAGAGAGAAAGGAGCTGTGTGTGTGAGAGAGAGAAAGAGAAGGTGTGAGTGAGAGAGAGGGAGAAAGAGAAGCTGTTAGTGAGAGAGAGGGAAAGAGAAGCTGTGAGTGAAAGAGAGAGAGAGAAGCTGTGTGTTTGAGAGAGAGAGAGAAGATGTGATTGAGAAAGAAAAAGAGAAGCTGTGAGTGAGAGACAGAGAGAGAAGTTGTGAGTGAGAGAGAGAAAGAGAAGCTGTGTGAGAGAGAGAGAGAAAGAAAGAGAAGCTGTGAGTGAGGCTGAGAGAGAGAAAGAGAAGCTGTGAGTGTGTGTGAGAGAGAAGCTTTGAGTGAGAGAAAGAGAGAAAGAGAAGCTGTGAGTGAGTGAGAGAGAAAGAGCTGTGAGTGAAAGAGAGAGAGAAGCTGAGAGTTAGAGAGAGAGAGAAGTTGTGAGTGTGAGAGAGAGAGAAGCTGTGTGTGTGCATGAGAGAGAGAGAGAGAAGCTGTGAGTGATAGAGAGAGAGAGAAAGAGAAGTTGTGAGTGAGAGAGAAATAGAAACTGTGTGTGTGAGAGAGAGAATGAGAAGCTGTGAGTGAGAGAGAGAAGCTGTGTGTGTGAGAGAGAAAGAGAAGCTGTGAGTGAGAGAGATAGAGAGAGAAAGAGAAGTTGTGAGTGAGAGAGAGAGAAAGAAGCTTTGAGTGAGAGAAAGAGAGAAAGAGAAGCTGTGAGTGAGTGAGAGAGAAAGAGCTGTGAGTGAGAGAGAGAGAGAAAGAGAAGCTGTGAGTGAGAGAGAGAAGCTGTGTGTGAGGGAGAGTGAGAAAGAGAAGCTGTGAGTGAGAGGGATAGAGCGAGAAAGAGAAGCTGAGTGAGAGAGAGAAAGAGAAGCTGTGAGTGAGTGAGAGAGAGAGAGAGAAAGAGAAGCTGTGAGTGAGAGAGTGAGAGAGAAAGAGAAACTGTGTGAGAGAGAGGGAAAGTGAAGCTGTGAGTGAGAGAGAGAAAAGCTGTGAGTGACAGAAAGAGAGAGAGAAATAGAAGCTGTGAGTGATAGAAGAGAGAGAGAAAGAGATGCTGTGAGTGAGAGAGAGAGAAAGAGAAGCTGTGAGTGAGAGAGAGAGAAGGTGTTAGTGAAAGAAAGAATGAAAGAGATGCTGTGAGTGAGAGAGTGAGAGAGAAGCTGTGAGTGAGAGAGAGGGGGAGAAAGAGAAGCTGTGTGTGAGAGAGAGACAAAGAGAAGCTGTGATTGAGAGAGAGAGAAAGATAATCTGTGAGGTAGAGTGAGAGAGAGAGAAAGAGAAGTTGTGAGTGAGAGAGAGAGAAGCTCTGTGTGTGAGAGAGAAAGAGAAGCTGTGAGTGAGAGAGATAGAGAGAGAAAGAGAAGCTGTGAGTGAGAGAGAGAGTATGAGAAGCTGTGAGTGAGAGAGAGAGAAGCTGTGTGAGAGAGAGATAGAGAAGCTGTGAGTGAGAGACAGAGAGAGAAAGAGAAGCTGTGAGTGAGAGATAGAGAGAAAGAAAGAGAAGCTGTGAGTGAGAGAGAGAGAGAGAAGCTGTGAGTGAGAGAGAGAGAAGCTGTGAGTGAGGGAGAGATAGATAGAGATGCTGTGAGTGAAAGGGAGAGAGAGAGAAAGAGAAGCTGTGAGTGAGAGAGAGAGAGAGAGAGAAGCTGTGAGTGTGTGTGTGAGAGAGAAGCTGTGAGTGAGAAAGAGAGAGAGAAAGAGAAGCTGTGAGTGAGAGAGAGAGAAAGAGAAGCTTTGAGTGAGTGAGAGAGACAGAAAGAGAAGCTGTGAGTGTGAAAGAGAGAGAGAGAAGCTGTGAGTGAGAGAGAGAGAAGCTGTGAGTGAGAGAGAGAGAAAGAGTAGCTGTTAGTGAGAGAAGAGAGAGAGAAAGAGAAGCTGTGAGTGAGAGAGTGAGAGAGAGGAGCTGTGAGCGAGAGGGAGAGAGAGAAAGATAAGCTGAGAGTGAGAGAGAGAGAAAGAGAAGCTATGAGTGAGAGAGAGAGAAAAAAAGAGAACCTGTGAGTGAGACTGAGAGAGAGAAAGAGAAGCTGTGAGTGAGAGAGAGGGGGGACAAAGAGAAGCTGTGTGTGAGAGAGAGACAAAGAGAAGCTGTGATTGAGAGAGAGAGAAAGATAATCTGTGAGGTAGAGTGAGAGAGAGAGAAAGAGAAGTTGTGAGTGAGAGAGAGAGAAGCTCTGTGTGTGGGAGAGAAAGAGAAGCTGTGAGTGAGAGAGATAGAGAGAGAAAGAGAAGTTGTGAGTGAAAGAGAGAGAAAGAAGCTTTGAGTGAGAGAGAGAGAGAAGCTGTGAGTGAGGGAGAGATAGATAGAGATGCTGAGAGTGAAAGGGAGAGAGAGAGAAAGAGAAGCTGTGAGTGAGAGCGAGAGAGAAAGAAACTGTGAGTGAGAGAGAGAGAAAGAGAAGCTGAGAGTGAGAGGGAGAGAAGTTGTGAGTGAGAGAGAGAGAAGCTGTGTGTGTGCGTGAGAGAGAGAAAGAGAAGCTGTGAGAGAGAGAGAGAGAGAAAGAAAGTGAAGCTGTGAGTGAGATAGAGATAAAGAAAGAGAAGCTGTGAGTGAGAGAGAGAGAGAGAAGCTGTGAGTGAGAGAGAGAGAGAAGCTGTGAGTGAGGGAGAGATAGATAGAGATGCTGAGAGTGAAAGGGAGAGAGAGAGAAAGAGAAGCTGTGAGTGAGAGAGAGAGAGAGAGAGAGAAGCTGTGAGTGTGTGTGAGAGAGAGAAGCTGTGAGTGAGAAAGAGAGAGAGAGAAAGAGAAGCTGTGAGTGAGAGAGAGAGAAAGAGAAGCTGTGACTGAGTGAGACAGAGAGAAAGTGAGGCTGTGAGTGAGAAAGAGAGAAAGAGAAGCTGTGAGTGAGTGAGAGAGAGAGAGAAATAGAAGCTGTGAGTGAGAAAGAGAGGGAGAGAAGCTGTGAGTGAGAGAGAGAGAAGCTATGAGTGAGAGAGAGAGAGAAGCTGAGAGTTAGAGAGAGAGAGAAGTTGTGAGTGTGAGAGAAAGAGAAGCTGTGAGTGAGTGAGAGAGAAAGAGCTGTGAGTGAGAGAGAGAGAGAAGCTGAGAGTTAGAGAGAGAGAGAAGTTGTGAGTGTGAGAGAGAGAGAAGCTGTGTGTGTGCATGAGAGAGAGAGAGAGAAGCTGTGAGTGATAGAGAGAGAGAGAGAGAAAGAGAAGTTGTGAGTGAGAGAGAAATAGAAACTGTGTGTGTGAGAGAGAGAATGAGAAGCTGTGAGTGAGAGAGAGAAGCTGTGTGTGTGAGAGAGAAAGAGAAGCTGTGAGTGAGAGAGATAGAGAGAGAAAGAGAAGTTGTGAGTGAGAGAGAGAGAGAAAGAAGCTTTGAGTGAGAGAAAGAGAGAAAGAGAAGCTGTGAGTGAGTGAGAGAGAAAGAGCTGTGAGTGAGAGAGAGAGAGAAAGAGAAGCTGTGAGTGAGAGAGAGAAGCTGTGTGTGAGGGAGAGTGAGAAAGAGAAGCTGTGAGTGAGAGGGATAGAGCGAGAAAGAGAAGCTGAGTGAGAGAGAGAAAGAGAAGCTGTGAGTGAGTGAGAGAGAGAGAGAAAGAGAAGCTGTGAGTGAGAGAGTGAGAGAGAAAGAGAAACTGTGTGAGAGAGAGGGAAAGTGAAGCTGTGAGTGAGAGAGAGAAAAGCTGTGAGTGACAGAAAGAGAGAGAGAAATAGAAGCTGTGAGTGATAGAAGAGAGAGAGAAAGAGATGCTGTGAGTGAGAGAGAGAGAGAAAGAGAAGCTGTGAGTGAGAGAGAGAGAAGGTGTTAGTGAAAGAAAGAATGAAAGAGATGCTGTGAGTGAGAGAGTGAGAGAGAAGCTGTGAGTGAGAGAGAGGGGGAGAAAGAGAAGCTGTGTGTGAGAGAGAGACAAAGAGAAGCTGTGATTGAGAGAGAGAGAAAGATAATCTGTGAGGTAGAGTGTGAGAGAGAGAAAGAGAAGTTGTGAGTGAGAGAGAGAGAAGCTCTGTGTGTGAGAGAGAAAGAGAAGCTGTGAGTGAGAGAGATAGAGAGAGAAAGAGAAGCTGTGAGTGAGAGAGAGAGTATGAGAAGCTGTGAGTGAGAGAGAGAGAAGCTGTGTGAGAGAGAGATAGAGAAGCTGTGAGTGAGAGACAGAGAGAGAAAGAGAAGCTGTGAGTGAGAGATAGAGAGAAAGAAAGAGAAGCTGTGAGTGAGAGAGAGAGAGAGAAGCTGTGAGTGAGAGAGAGAGAAGCTGTGAGTGAGGGAGAGATAGATAGAGATGCTGTGAGTGAAAGGGAGAGAGAGAGAAAGAGAAGCTGTGAGTGAGAGAGAGAGAGAGAGAAGCTGTGAGTGTGTGTGTGAGAGAGAAGCTGTGAGTGAGAAATAGAGAGAGAAAGAGAAGCTGTGAGTGAGAGAGAGAGAAAGAGAAGCTTTGAGTGAGTGAGAGAGACAGAAAGAGAAGCTGTGAGTGTGAAAGAGAGAGAGAGAAGCTGTGAGTGAGAGAGAGAGAAGCTGTGAGTGAGAGAGAGAGAAAGAGTAGCTGTTAGTGAGAGAAGAGAGAGAGAAAGAGAAGCTGTGAGTGAGAGAGTGAGAGAGAGGAGCTGTGAGAGAGGGAGAGAGAGAAAGATAAGCTGAGAGTGAGAGAGAGAGAAAGAGAAGCTATGAGTGAGAGAGAGAGAAAAAAAGAGAACCTGTGAGTGAGACTGAGAGAGAGAAAGAGAAGCTGTGAGTGAGAGAGAGGGGGGACAAAGAGAAGCTGTGTGTGAGAGAGAGACAAAGAGAAGCTGTGATTGAGAGAGAGAGAAAGATAATCTGTGAGGTAGAGTGAGAGAGAGAGAAAGAGAAGTTGTGAGTGAGAGAGAGAGAAGCTCTGTGTGTGGGAGAGAAAGAGAAGCTGTGAGTGAGAGAGATAGAGAGAGAAAGAGAAGTTGTGAGTGAAAGAGAGAGAAAGAAGCTTTGAGTGAGAGAGAGAGAGAAGCTGTGAGTGAGGGAGAGATAGATAGAGATGCTGAGAGTGAAAGGGAGAGAGAGAGAAAGAGAAGCTGTGAGTGAGAGCGAGAGAGAAAGAAACTGTGAGTGAGAGAGAGAGAAAGAGAAGCTGAGAGTGAGAGGGAGAGAAGTTGTGAGTGAGAGAGAGAGAAGCTGTGTGTGTGCGTGAGAGAGAGAAAGAGAAGCTGTGAGAGAGAGAGAGAGAGAAAGAAAGTGAAGCTGTGAGTGAGATAGAGATAAAGAAAGAGAAGCTGTGAGTGAGAGAGAGAGAGAGAAGCTGTGAGTGAGAGAGAGAGAGAAGCTGTGAGTGAGGGAGAGATAGATAGAGATGCTGAGAGTGAAAGGGAGAGAGAGAGAAAGAGAAGCTGTGAGTGAGAGAGAGAGAGAGAGAGAAGCTGTGAGTGTGTGTGAGAGAGAGAAGCTGTGAGTGAGAAAGAGAGAGAGAGAAAGAGAAGCTGTGAGTGAGAGAGAGAGAAAGAGAAGCTGTGACTGAGTGAGACAGAGAGAAAGTGAGGCTGTGAGTGAGAAAGAGAGAAAGAGAAGCTGTGAGTGAGTGAGAGAGAGAGAGAAATAGAAGCTGTGAGTGAGAAAGAGAGGGAGAGAAGCTGTGAGTGAGAGAGAGAGAAGCTATGAGTGAGAGAAGAGAGAGAAAGATAAGCTGTGAGTGAGAGGGAGAGAAAGAGAAGCTGTGAGTGAGAGAGAGAAATAGAAGCTGTGAGTGAGAGAGAGAAACTATGAGTGAGAGGGAGCGAGAGAAAGAGAAGCTGTGAGTAAGAGAGAGAGAGAGAAAGAGAAGCTGTGAGTGAGAGAGAGAGAATGTGAGTGAGAGAGAGAAATAGAAGCTGTGAGTGAGAGTGAGAGAGAGAGTGAAAGAGAAGCTGTGAGTGAGAGAGAGATAGAGAGAGAAAGAGAAGCTGTGAGTGAGAGAGAGAGAGAGAAAGAAGCTTTGAGTGAGAGAAAGAGAGAAAGAGAAGCTGTGAGTGAGTGAGAGAGAAAGAGCTGTGAGTGAGAGAGAGAGAGAAAGAGAAGCTGTGAGTGAGTGAGAGAGAGAAGCTGTGTGTGAGGGAGAGAGATTAAGAGAAGCTGTGAGTGAGAGGGATAGAGCGAGAAAGAGAAGCTAAGTGAGAGAGAGAGAGAAAGAGAAGCTGTGAGTGAGTGAGAGAGAAAGAGAAAGAGAAGCTGTGAGTGAGAGAGTGAGAGAGAAAGAGAAACTGTGTGTGTGAGAGAGAAAGCAAAGCTGTGAGTGAGAGAGAGAGAAGCTGTGAGTGAGAGAAGAGAGAGAGAAAGAGAAGGTGTGTGTGTGTGAGAGAGAGAAGCTGTGTGTGTGAGAGAGAAGCTGTGAGTGAGAGGGACAGGAAGAAAAGCTGTGAGTGAGAGAGAAGGTGAGAAAGAAGCTTTGAGTGAGAGAGAGATAAAGAGAAACAGAAGCTGTGAGTGAGGGAGAGAGAGAAAGAGAAGCTGTGAGTGAGAGAGAGAGAAAGAAAGAGAAGCTGTGAGTGAGAAAGAGAGAGAGAGAAAGAGAAGCTGTGAGTGATAGAAGAGAGAGAGAAAGAGATGCTGTGAGTGAGAGAGAGAGAGAAAGAGAAGCTGTGAGTGAGAGAGAGAGAGAAGCTGTTAGTGAAAGAAAGAATGAAAGAGATGCTGTGAGTGAGAGAGAGAGAGAGAAGCTGTGAGTGAGAGTGAGAGAGAGAAAGAAAGAAAGAGAAGTTGTGAGTGAGAGTGAGAGAGAAATAGAAGCTGTGAGAGAGAGAGAGAGAATCTGTGAGTGAGAGAGAGAGAAAGAGAAGCTGTGAGTGAGAGTGAGAGAGAGAAAGAAAGAGAAGCTGTGAGAGAGAGAGAGAATGAGAAGCTGTGAGTGAGAGAGAGAGAAGCTGTGAATGAGAGAGAGAAAGAGAAGCTGTGGGTGAGAGAGAGAGAAAGAAGCTTTGAGTGAGAGAAAGAGAGAAAGAGAAGCTGTGAGTGAGTGAGAGAGAAAGAGCTGTGAGTGAGAGAGAGAGAGAAAGAGAAGCTGTGAGTGAGAGAGAGAGAGAAGCTGTGAGTGAGTGAGAGAGAGAAGCTGTGTGTGTGAGAGAGAGACAGAAAGAGAAACTGTGAGTGAGAGAAAGAGAGAAAGAGAAGCTGTGAGTGAGAGAGAGAGAGAAAGAGAAGCTGTGAGTGAGAGAGAGAGAAGCTGAGAGTGAGGGAGAGAGAGAAAGAGAAGCTGTGAGTGAGAGGGATAGAGAGAGAAAGAGAAGCTGAGTGAGAGAGAGAGAGAGAAAGAGAAGTTGTGTGTGTGTGAGAGAGAGAAGCTGTGACTGAGTGAGAGAGAGAGAAAGTGAAGCTGTGAGTGAGAAAGAAAGAAAGAGAAGCTGTGAGTGAGAGAGAGAGAGAGAGAGAGAGAGAAGCTGTGAGTGAGAAAGAGAGGGAGAGAAGCTGTGAGTGAGAGAGAGAGAAGCTGTGAGTAAGAGAGAGAGAGAGAGAAGCTGTGAGTGAGAGAAGAGAGAGAAAGATAAGCTGTGAGTGAGAGGGAGAGAAAGAGAAGCTGTGAGTGAGAGAGCAATAGAAGCTGTGAGTGTGAGAGAGAGAAGCTATGAGTGAGAGGGAGAGAGAGAAATAGAAGCTGTGAGTGAGAGAGAGAGAGAGAGAAAGAGAAGCTGTGAGTGAGAGAGAGAAAGAGAAGCTGTGAGTGAGAGAGAGAGAATGTGAGTGAGAGAGAGAGAAATAGAAGCTATGAGTGAGAGTGAGAGAGAGAGCGAAAGAGAAGCTGTGAGTGAGAGAGAGATAGAGAGAGAAAGAGAAGCTGTGAGTGAGAGAGAGAAAGAAGCTTTGAGTGAGAAAAAGAGAGAAAGAGAAGCTGTGAGTGAGTGAGAGAGAAAGAGATGTGAGTGAGAGAGAGAGAGAAAGAGAAGCTGTGAGTGAGAGAGAGAGAGAAGCTGTGTGTGAGGGAGAGAGAGAAAGAGAAGCTGTGAGTGAGAGGGATAGAGCGAGAAAGAGAAGCTGAGTGAGAGAGAGAGAGAAAGAGAAGCTGCGAGTGAGAGAGAGAGAAGCTGTGAGTGAGAGAAGAGAGAGAGAAAGAGACGGGGTGTGTGTGTGAGAGAGAGAAGCTGTGTGTGTGAGAGAAGCTGTGAGTGAGAGGGACAGAAAGAAAACCTGTGAGTGAGAGAGAAGGTGAGAAAGAAGCTTTGAGTGAGAGAGAGAGAAAGAGAAACAGAAGCTGTGAGTGAGGGAGAGAGAGTAAGAGAAGCTATGAGTGAGAGAGAGAGAAAGAAAGAGAAGCTGTGAGTGAGAGAGAGAGAGAGAAAGAGAAGCTGTGAGTGAGAGAGAGAGAAGCTGTGAGTGAGTGAGAGAGAGAAGCTGTGTGTGTGTGTGAGAGAGAAACAGAAACTGTGAGTGAGAGAAAGAGAGAAAGAGAAGATGTGAGTGAGAGAGAGAGAGAAAGAGAAGCTGTGAGTGAGAGAGAGAGAAGCTGAGAGTGAGGGAGAGAGAGGAAGAGAAGCTGTGAGTGAGAGGGATAGAGAGAGAAAGAGAAGCTGTGAGTGAGAGAGAGAAAGAGAAGCTGTGAGTGAGAGAGAGAGAGAGAAAGAGAAGCTGTGAGTGAGAGAGAGAAAGAGAAGCTGTGAGTGAGAGAGAGAGAATGTGAGTGAGAGAGAGAAATAGAAGCTGTGAGTGAGAGTGAGAGAGAGAGCGAAAGAGAAGCTGTGAGTGAGAGAGAGATAGAGAGAGAAAGAGAAGCTGTGAGTGAGAGAGAGAGAGAAAGAAGCTTTGAGTGAGAGAAAGAGAGAAAGAGAAGCTGTGAGTGAGTGAGAGAGAAAGAGCTTTGAGTGAGAGAGTGAGAGAAAGAGAAGCTGTGAGTGAGAGAGAGAGAGAAGCTGTGTGTGAGTGAGAGAGAGAAAGAGAAGCTGTGAGTGAGAGGGATAGAGCGAGAAAGTGAAGCTAAGTGAGAGAGAGAGAGAAAGAGAAGCTGTGAGTGAGTGAGAGACAGAGAGAAAGAGAAGCTGTGAGTGAGAGAGTGAGAGAGAAAGAGAAACTGTGTGAGAGAGAGAGAAAGCAAAGCTGTGAGTGAGAGTGAGAGAAGCTGTGAGTGAGAGAAGAGAGATAGAAAGAGAAGGTGTGTGTGTGTGAGAGAGAGAAGCTGTGTGTGTGAGAGAGAAGCTGTGAGTGAGAGGGACAGAAAGAAAACCTGTGAGTGAGAGAGAAGGTGAGAAAGAAGCTTTGAGTGAGTGAGAGAGAAAGAGAAACAGAAGCTGTGAGTGAGGGAGAGAGAGAAAGAGAAGCTATGAGTGAGAGAGAGAGAAAGAAAGAGAAGCTGTGAGTGAGAGAGAGAGAGAGAAAGAGAAGCTGTGAGTGATAGAAGAGAGAGAGAGAGAGAAGCTGTTAGTGAAAGAAAGAATGAAAGAGATGCTGTGAGTGAGAGAGAGAGAGAGAGAAGCTGTGAGTGAGAGTGAGAGAGAGAAAGAAAGAAAGAGAAGTTGTGAGTGAGAGTGAGAGAGAAATAGAAGCTGTGAGAGAGAGAGAGAGCTGTGAGTGAGAGAGAGAGAAAGAGAAGCTGTGAGTGAGAGTGAGAGAGAGAAAGAAAGAGAAGCTGTGAGAGAGAGAGAGAATGAGAAGCTGTGAGTGAGAGAGAGAGAAGCTGTGAATGAGAGAGAGAAAGAGAAGCTGTGGGTGAGAGAGAGAGAAAGAAGATTTGAGTGAGAGAAAGAGAGAAAGAGAAGCTGTGAGTGAGAGAGAGAGAAAGAGCTGTGAGTTAGAGAGAGAGAAGCCATGAGTGAGAGAGAGAGAAGCTGTGAGTGAGTGAGAGAGAGAAGCTGTGTGTGTGTGATAGAGAGAAAGAGAAACTGTGAGTGAGAGAAAGAGAGAAAGGAGAAGCTGTGAGTGAGAGAGAGAGAAAGAGAAGCTGTGAGTGAGAGAGAGAGAAGCTGAGAGTGAGGGAGAGAGAGAAAGAGAAGCTGTGAGTGAGAGAGAGAGAATGTGAGTCAGAGAGAGAGAAATAGAAGCTGTGAGTGAGAGTGAGAGAGAGAGTGAAAGAGAAGCTGTGAGTGAGAGAGAGATAGAGAGAGAAAGAGAAGCTGTGAGTGAGAGAGAGAGAGAAAGAAGCTTTGAGTGAGAGAAAGAGAGAAAGAGAAGCTGTGAGTGAGTGAGAGAGAAAGAGCTGTGAGTGAGAGAGAGAGAGAAAGAGAAGCTGTGAGTGAGAGAGAGAGAGAAGCTCTGTGTGAGGGAGAGAGAGAAAGAGAAGCTGTGAGTGAGAGAGAGAAAGAGAAGCTGTGAGTGAGAGAGAGAGAATGTGAGTGAGAGAGAGAGAAATAGAAGTTGTGAGTGAGAGTGAGAGAGAGAGCGAAAGAGAGGCTGTGTGTGAGAGAGAGATAGAGAGAGAAAGAGAAGCTGTGAGTGAGAGAGAGAAAGAAGCTTTGAGTGAGAGAAAGAGAGAAGCTGTGTGTGAGGGAGAGAGAGAAAGAGAAGCTGTGAGTGAGAGAGAGAAAGAGAAGCTGTGAGTGAGAGAGAGAGAATGTGAGTGAGAGAGAGAGAAATAGAAGCTGTGAGTGAGAGAGAGATAGAGAGAGAAAGAGAAGCTGTGAGTGAGAGAGAGAGAGAAAGAAGCTTTGAGTGAGAGAAAAAGAGAAAGAGAAGCTGTGAGTGAGAGAGAGAGAAGCTGAGAGTGAGGGAGAGAGAGAAAGAGAAGCTGTGAGTGAGAGGGATAGAGAGAGAAAGAGAAGCTGAGTAAGAGAGAGAGAGAGAAAGAGAAGCTGTGAGTGAGAGGGATAGAGCGAGAAAGAGAAGCTGAGTGAGAGAGAGAGAGAAAGAGAAGCTGCGAGTGAGTGAGAGAGAGAGAGAGAGAGAAGCTGTGAGTGAGAGAGTGAGAGAGAAAGAGAAACTTTGTGAGAGAGAGAAAGCGAAGCTGTGAGTGAGAGAGAGAGAAGCTGTGAGTGAGAGAAGAGAGAGAGAAAGAGACGGTGTGTGTGTGTGTGAGAGAGAAGCTGTGTGTGTGAGAGAAGCTGTGAGTGAGAGGGACAGAAAGAAAACCTGTGAGTGAGAGAGAAGGTGAGAAAGAAGCTTTGAGTGAGAGAGAGAGAGAAAGAGAAACAGAAGCTGTGAGTGAGGGAGAGAGAGAAAGAGAAGCTATGAGTGAGAGAGAGAGAAAGAAAGAGAAGCTGTGAGTGAGAGAGAGAGAGAGAAAGAGAAGCTGTGAGTGAGAGAGAGAGAAGCTGTGAGTGAGTGAGAGAGAGAAGCTGTGTGTGTGTGTGAGAGAGAAACAGAAACTGTGAGTGAGAGAAAGAGAGAAAGAGAAGCTGTGAGTGAGAGAGAGAGAGAAAGAGAAGCTGTGAGTGAGAGAGAGAGAAGCTGAGAGTGAGGGAGAGAGAGGAAGAGAAGCTGTGAGTGAGAGGGATAGAGAGAGAAAGAGAAGCTGTGAGTAAGAGAGAGAAAGAGAAGCTGTGAGTGAGCGAGACAGAGAGAGAAAGAGAAGCTGTGAGTGAGAGAGAGAGAGAAGCTGTGAGTGAGAGAGAGAGAATGTGAGTGAGAGAGAGAAATAGAAGCTGTGAGTGAGAGTGAGAGAGAGAGCGAAAGAGAAGCTGTGAGTGAGAGAGAGATCGAGAGAGAAAGAGAAGCTGTGAGTGAGAGAGAGAGAGAAAGAAGCTTTGAGTGAGAGAAAGAGAGAAAGAGAAGCTGTGAGTGAGTGAGAGAGAAAGAGCTGTGAGTGAGAGAGTGAGAGAAAGAGAAGCTGTGTATGTGAGAGAGAGAGAACCTGTGTGTGAGGGAGAGAGAGAAAGAGAAACTGTGAGTGAGAGGGATAGAGCGAGAAAGAGAAGCTAAGTGAGAGAGAGAGAAAGAGAAGCTGTGAGTGAGTGAGAGAGAGAGAGAAAGAGAAGCTGTGAGTGAGTGAGAGAGAAAGAGAAACTGTGTGAGAGAGAGAGAAAGCAAAGCTGTGAGTGAGAGAGAGAGAAGCTGTGAGTGAGAGAAGAGAGAGAGAAAGAGAAGGTGTGTGTGTGTGTGAGAGAGAAGCTGTGTGTGTGAGAGAGAAGCTGTGAGTGAGAGGGACAGAAAGAAAACCTGTGAGTGAGAGAGAAGGTGAGAAAGAAGCTTTGAGTGAGTGAGAGAGAAAGAGAAACAGAAGCTGTGAGTGAGGGAGAGAGAGAAAGAGAAGCTATGAGTGAGAGAGAGAGAAAGAAAGAGAAGCTGTGAGTGAGAGAGAGAGAGAAAGAGAAGCTGTGAGTGATAGAAGAGAGAGAGAAAGAGAAGCTGTGAGTGAGAGAGAGAGAAGCTGTTAGTGAAAGAAAGAATGAAAGAGATGCTGTGAGTGAGAGAGAGAGAGAGAGAAGCTGTGAGTGAGAGTGAGAGAGAGAAAGAAAGAAAGAGAAGTTGTGAGTGAGAGTGAGAGAGAAATAGAAGCTGTGAGAGAGAGAGAGAAGCTGTGAGTGAGAGAGAGAGAAAGAGAAGCTGTGAGTGAGAGTGAGAGAGAGAAAGAAAGAGAAGCTGTGAGAGAGAGAGAGAATGAGAAGCTGTGAGTGAGAGAGAGAGAAGCTGTGAATGAGAGAGAGAAAGAGAAGCTGTGGGTGAGAGAGAGAGAAAGAAGATTTGAGTGAGAGAAAGAGAGAAAGAGAAGCTGTGAGTGAGAGAGAGAGAAAGAGCTGTGAGTTAGAGAGAGAGAGAAGCCATGAGTGAGAGAGAGAGAAGCTGTGAGTGAGTGAGAGAGAAGCTGTGTGTGTGTGTGAGAGAGAGAAAGAGAAACTGTGAGTGAGAGAAAGAGAGAAAGGAGAAGCTGTGAGTGAGAGAGAGAGAAAAAGAAGCTGTGAGTGAGAGAGAGAGAAGCTGAGAGTGAGGGAGAGAGAGAAAGAGAAGCTGTGAGTGAGAGAGAGAGAATGTGAGTGAGAGAGAGAAATAGAAGCTGTGAGTGAGAGTGAGAGAGAGAGTGAAAGAGAAGCTGTGAGTGAGAGAGAGATAGAGAGAGAAAGAGAAGCTGTGAGTGAGAGAGAGAGAGAAAGAAGCTTTGAGTGAGAGAAAGAGAGAAAGAGAAGCTGTGAGTGAGTGAGAGAGAAAGAGCTGTGAGTGAGAGAGAGAGAGAAAGAGAAGCTGTGAGTGAGAGAGAGAGAGAAGCTGTGTGTGAGGGAGAGAGAGAAAGAGAAGCTGTGAGTGAGAGAGAGAGAATGTGAGTGAGAGAGAGAGAAATAGAAGTTGTGAGTGAGAGTGAGAGAGAGAGCGAAAGAGAGGCTGTGAGTGAGAGAGATAGAGAGAGAAAGAGAAGCTGTGAGTGAGAGAGAGAGAGAAAGAAGCTTTGAGTGAGAGAAAGAGAGAAAGAGAAGCTGTGAGTGAGAGAGAGAGAAGCTGAGAGTGAGGGAGAGAGAGAAAGAGAAGCTGTGAGTGAGAGGGAAAGAGAGAAAAAGAGAAGCTGAGTAAGAGAGAGAGAGAGAAAGAGAAGCTGTGCGTGTGTGTGAGAGAGAAGCTGTGACTGAGTGAGAGAGAGAGAAAGTGAAGCTGTGAGTGAGAAAGAGAGAAAGAGAAGCTGTGAGTGAGTGAGAGAGAGAGAGAAATAGAAGCTGTGAGTGAGAAAGAGAGGGAGAGAAGCTGTGAGTGAGAGAGAGAGAAGCTATGAGTGAGAGAATAGAGAGAAAGATAAGCTGTGAGTGAGAGAAAGAGAGAAAGAGAAGCTGTGAGTGAGAGAGAGAAATAGAAGCTGTGAGTGAGAGAGAGAGAGAAACTATGAGTGAGAGGGAGCGAGAGAAAGAGAAGCTGTGAGTGAGAGAGAGAGAGAGAAAGAGAAGCTGTGAGTGAGAGAGAGAGAATGTGAGTGAGAGAGAGAGAAATAGAAGCTGTGAGTGAGAGTGAGAGAGAGAGCGAAAGAGAAGCTGTGAGTGAGAGAGATAGAGAGAGAAAGAGAAGCTGTGAGTGAGAGAGAGAGAGAAAGAAGCTTTGAGTGAGAGAAAGAGAGAAAGAGAAGCTGTGAGTGAGTGAGAGAGAAAGAAATGTGAGTGAGAGAGAGAGAGAAAGAGAAGCTGTGAGTGAGAGAGAGAGAGAAGCTGTGTGTGAGGGAGAGAGATTAAGAGAAGCTGTGAGTGAGAGGGATAGAGCGAGAAAGAGAAGCTAAGTGAGAGAGAGAGAGAAAGAGAAGCTGTGAGTGAGTGAGAGAGAGAGAAAGAGAAGCTGTGAGTGAGAGAGAGAGAGAGAAAGCGAAGCAGTGAGTGAGAGAGAGAGAAGCTGTGAGTGAGAGAAGAGAGAGAGAAAGAGAAGGTGTGTGTGTGAGAGAAAGAGAGAAGCTGTGTGTGTGAGAGAGAAGCTGTGAGTGAGAGGGACAGAAAGAAAACCTGTGAGTGAGAGAGAAGGTGAGAAAGAAGCTTTGAGTGAGAGAGAGAGAAAGAAGATTTGAGTGAGAGAAAGAGAGAAAGAGAAGCTGTGAGTGAGAGAGAGAGAAAGAGCTGTGAGTTAGAGAGAGAGAGAGAATCCGTGAGTGAGAGAGAGAGAGAAGCTGTGAGTGAGTGAGAGAGACAAGCTGTGTGTGTGTGTGAGAGAGAGAAAGAGAAGCTGTGAGTGAGAGAAAGAGAGAAAGAGAAGCTGTGAGTGAGAGAGAGAGAAAAAGAGAAGCTGTGAGTGAGAGAGAGAGAAGCTGAGAGTGAGGGAGAGAGAGAAAGAGAAGCTGTGAGTGAGAGAGAGAGAATGTGAGTGAGAGAGAGAAATAGAAGCTGTGAGTGAGAGTGAGAGAGAGAGCAAAAGAGAAGCTGTGAGTGAGAGAGAGAGATAGAGAGAGAAAGAGAAGCTGTGAGTGAGAGAGAGAGAGAAAGAAGCTTTGAGTGAGAGAAAGAGAGAAAGAGAAGCTGTGAGTGAGTGAGAGAGAAAGAGCTGTGAGTGAGAGAGAGAGAGAAAGAGAAGCTGTGAGTGAGAGAGAGAGAAGCTGTGTGTGAGGGAGAGAGAGAAAGAGCAGCTGTGAGTGAGAGAGAGAAAGAGAAGCTGTGAGTGAGAGAGAGAGAATGTGAGTGAGAGAGAGAGAAATAGAAGTTGTGAGTGAAAGTGAGAGAGAGAGCGAAAGAGAGGCTGTGAGTGAGAGAGAGATAGAGAGAGAAAGAGAAGCTGTGAGTGTGAGAGAGAGAGAAAGAAGCTTTGAGTGAGAGAAAGAGAGAAAGAGAAGCTGTGAGTGAGAGAGAGAGAAGCTGAGAGTGAGGGAGAGAGAGAAAGAGAAGCTGTGAGTGAGAGGGATAGAGAGAGAAAGAGAAGCTGAGAGAGAGAGAGAGAGAAAGAGAAGCTGTGCGTGTGTGTGAGAGAGAAGCTGTGACTGAGTGAGAGAGAGAGAAAGTGAAGCTGTGAGTGAGAAAGAGAGAAAGAGAAGCTGTGAGTGAGTGAGAGAGAGAGAGAAATAGAAGCTGTGAGTGAGAAAGTGAGGGAGAGAAGCTGTGAGTGAGAGAGAGAGAAGCTATGAGTGAGAGAAGAGAGAGAAAGATAAGCTGTGAGTGAGAGGGAGAGAAAGAGAAGCTGTGAGTGAGAGAGAGAAATAGAAGCTGTGAGTGAGAGAGAGAAACTATGAGTGAGAGGGAGCGAGAGAAAGAGAAGCTGTGAGTGAGAGAGAGAGAGAGAGAAAGAGAAGCTGTGAGTGAGAGAATGTGTGTGTGAGAGAGAGAAATAGAAGCTGTGAGTGAGAGTGAGAGAGAGAGCGAAAGAGAAGCTGTGAGTGAGAGAGTGATAGAGAGAGAAAGAGAAGCTGTGAGTGAGAGAGAGAGAGAGAAAGAAGCTTTGAGTGAGAGAAAGAGAGAAAGAGAAGCTGTGAGTGAGTGAGAGAGAAAGAGCTGTGAGTGAGAGAGAGAGAGAAAGAGAAGCTGTGAGTGAGAGAGAGAGAGAAGCTGTGTGTGAGGGAGAGAGATTAAGAGAAGCTGTGAGTGAGGGATAGAGCGAGAAAGAGAAGCTATGTGAGAAAGAGAGAGAAAGAGAAGCTGTGAGTGAGTGAGAGAGAGAGAAAGAGAAGCTGTGAGTGGGAGAGTGAGAGAGAAAGAGAAACTGTGTGTGAGAGAGAGAAAGCGAAGCTGTGAGTGAGAGAGAGAGAAGCTGTGAGTGAAAGAGAGAGAGAAAGAGAAGGTGTGTGTGTGTGAGAGAGAGAAGCTGTGTGTGTGAGAGAGAAGATGTGAGTGAGAGGGACAGAAAGAAAACCTGTGAGTGAGAGAGAAGGTGAGAAAGAAGCTTTGAGTGTGAGAGAGAGAAAGAGAAACAGAAGCTGTGAGTGAGGGAGAGAGAGAAAGAGAAGCTATGAGTGAGATAGAGAGAAAGAAAGAGAAGCTGTGAGTGAGAGAGAGAGAGAGAAAGAGAAGCTGTGAGTGATAGAAGAGAGAGAGAAAGAGATGCTGTGAGTGAGAGAGAGAGAGAAAGAGAAGCTGTGAGTGAGAGAGAGAGAGAAGCTGTTAGTGAAAGAAAGAATGAAAGAGATGCTGTGAGTGAGTGAGAGAGAGAGAGAGAAGCTGTGAGTGAGAGTGAGAGAGAGAAAGAAAGAAAGAGAAGTTGTGAGTGAGAGTGAGAGAGAAATAGAAGCTGTGAGAGAGAGAGGGAGAGAAGCTGTGAGTGAGAGAGAGAGAAAGAGAAGCTGTGAGTGAGAGTGAGAGAGAGAAAGAAAGAGAAGCTGTGAGAGAGAGAGAGAATGAGAAGCTGTGAGTGAGAGAGAGAGAAGCTGTGAATGAGAGAGAGAAAGAGAAGCTGTGGGTGAGAGAGAGAGAAAGAAGCTTTGAGTGAGAGAAAGAGAGAAAGAGAAGCTGTGAGTGAGAGAGAGAGAAAGAGCTGTGAGTTAGAGAGAGAGAGAGAAGCCGTGAGTGAGAGAGAGAGAAGCTGTGAGTGAGTGAGAGAGAGAAGCTGTGTGTGTGAGAGAGACAGAAAGAGAAACTGTGAGTGAGAGAAAGAGAGAAAGAGAAGCTGTGAGTGAGAGAGAGAGAGAAAGAGAAGCTGTGAGTGAGAGAGAGAGAAGCTGAGAGTGAGGGAGAGAGAGAAAGAGAAGCTGTGAGTGAGAGGGATAGAGAGAAAGAGAAGCTGAGTGAGAGAGAGAGAGAGAAAGAAAAGCTGTGCGTGTGTGAGAGAGAGAAGCTGTGACTGAGTGAGAGAGAGAGAAAGTGAAGCTGTGAGGGAGAAAGAGAGAAAGAGAAGCTGTGAGTGAGTGAGAGAGAGAGAGAAAGAGAAGCTGTGAGTGAGAAAGAGAGGGAGAGAAGCTGTGAGTGAGAGAGAGAAGCTGTGAGTAAGAGAGAGAG
This sequence comes from Bradypodion ventrale, assembly GCA_035047345.1. NCBI lineage: Eukaryota > Metazoa > Chordata > Lepidosauria > Squamata > Chamaeleonidae > Bradypodion > Bradypodion ventrale. The sequence goes on from JAWDJE010000001.1 coordinate 213,720,246, forward strand.
AGAGAGAAGCTGTGAGTGAGAGAAGAGAGAGAAAGATAAGCTGTGAGTGAGAGGGAGAGAAAGAGAAGCTGTGAGTGAGAGAGCAATAGAAGCTGTGAGTGTGAGAGAGAGAAGCTATGAGTGAGAGGGAGAGAGAGAAATAGAAGCTGTGAGTGAGAGAGAGAGAGAAAGAGAAGCTGTGAGGGAGAGAGAGAAAGAGAAGCTGTGAGTGAGAGAGAGAGAATGTGAGTGAGAGAGAGAGAAATAGAAGCTATGAGTGAGAGTGAGAGAGAGAGCAAAAGAGAAGCTGTGAGTGAGAGAGAGATAGCGAGAGAAAGAGAAGCTGTGAGTGAGAGAGAGAGAGAAAGAAACTTTGAGTGAGAGAAAGAGAGAAAGAGAAGCTGTGAGTGAGAGAGAAAGAGCTGTGAGTGAGAGAGAGAGAGAAAGAGAAGCTGTGAGTGAGAGAGAGAGAAGCTGTGTGTGAGGGAGAGAGAGAAAGAGAAGCTGTGAGTGAGAGGGATAGAGTGAGAAAGAGAAGCTGAGTGAGAGAGAGAGAGAAAGAGAAGCTGCAAGTGAGTGAGAGAGAGAGAGAGAAGCTGTGAGTGAGAAAGAGAGAAAGAGAAGCTGTGAGTGAGTGAGAGAGAGAGAGAAAGAAAAGCTGTGCGTGTGTGAGAGAGAGAAGCTGTGACTGAGTGAGAGAGAGAGAAAGTGAAGCTGTGAGTGAGAAAGAGAGAAAGAGAAGCTGTGAGTGAGTGAGAGAGAGAGAGAAAGAGAAGCTGTGAGTGAGAAAGAGAGGGAGAGAAGCTGTGAGTGAGAGAGAGAAGCTGTGAGTAAGAGAGAGAGAGAAGCTGTGAGTGAGAGAAGAGAGAGAAAGATAAGCTGTGAGTGAGAGGGAGAGAAAGAGAAGCTGTGAGTGAGAGAGCAATAGAAGCTGTGAGTGTGAGAGAGAGAAGCTATGAGTGAGAGGGAGAGAGAGAAATAGAAGCTGTGAGTGAGAGAGAGAGAAAGAGAAGCTGTGAGTGAGAGAGAGAAAGAGAAGCTGTGAGTGAGAGAGAGAGAATGTGAGTGAGAGAGAGAGAAATAGAAGCTATGAGTGAGAGTGAGAGAGAGAGCGAAAGAGAAGCTGTGAGTGAGAGAGAGATAGCGAGAGAAAGAGAAGCTGTGAGTGAGAGAGAGAGAGAAAGAAACTTTGAGTGAGAGAAAGAGAGAAAGAGAAGCTGTGAGTGAGTGAGAGAGAAAGAGCTGTGAGTGAGAGAGAGAGAGAAAGAGAAGCTGTGAGTGAGAGAGAGAGAGAAGCTGTGTGTGAGGGAGAGAGAGAAAGAGAAGCTGTGAGTGAGAGGGATAGAGCGAGAAAGAGAAGCTGAGTGAGAGAGAGAGAGAAAGAGAAGCTGCAAGTGAGTGAGAGAGAGAGAGAGAGAAGCTGTGAGTGAGAGAGTGAGAGAGAAAGAGAAACTTTGTGAGAGAGAGAAAGCGAAGCTGTGAGTGAGAGAGAGAGAAGCTGTGAGTGAGAGAAGAGTGAGAGAAAGAGACGGTGTGTGTGTGTGAGAGAGAGAAGATGTGTGTGTGAGAGAAGCTGTGAGTGAGAGGGACAGAAAGAAAACCTGTGAGTGAGAGAGAAGGTGAGAAAGAAGCTTTGAGTGAGAGAGAGAGAAAGAGAAACAGAAGCTGTGAGTGAGGGAGAGAGAGAAAGAGATGCTATGAGTGAGATAGAGAGAAAGAAAGAGAAGCTGTGAGTGAGAGAGAGAGAGAGAAAGAGAAGCTGTGAGTGATAGAAGAGAGAGAGAAAGAGATGCTGTGAGTGAGAGAGAGAGAGAAAGAGAAGCTGTGAGTGAGAGAGAGAGAGAAGCTGTTAGTGAAAGAAAGAATGAAAGAGATGCTGTGAGAGAGAGAGAGAGAGAGAGAAGCTGTGAGTGAGAGTGAGAGAGAGAAAGAAAGAAAGAGAAGTTGTGAGTGAGAGTGAGAGAGAAATAGAAGCTGTGAGAGAAGGAGGGAGAGAAGCTGTGAGTGAGAGAGAGAGAAAGAGAAGCTGTGAGTGAGAGTGAGAGAGAGAAAGAAAGAGAAGCTGTGAGAGAGAGAGAATGAGAAGCTGTGAGTGAGAGAGAGAGAAGCTGTGAATGAGAGAGAGAAAGAGAAGCTGTCGGTGAGAGAGAGAGAAAGAAGCTTTGAGTGAGAGAAAGAGAGAAAGAGAAGCTGTGAGTGAGAGAGAGAGAAAGAGCTGTGAGTTAGAGAGAGAGAGAGAAGCCGTGAGTGAGAGAGAGAGAAGCTGTGAGTGAGTGAGAGAGAGAAGCTGTGTGTGTGTGAGAGAGACAGAAAGAGAAACTGTGAGTGAGAGAAAGAGAGAAAGAGAAGCTGTGAGTGAGAGAGAGAGAAGCTGAGAGTGAGGGAGAGAGAGAAAGAGAAGCTGTGAGTGAGAGGGATAGAGAGAGAAAGAGAAGCTGTGAGTGAGAGAGAGAGAGAAAGAAGCTTTGAGTGAGAGAAAGAGAGAAAGAGAAGCTGTGAGTGAGTGAGAGAGAAAGAGCTGTGAGTGAGAGAGAGAGAGAAAGAGAAGCTGTGAGTGAGAGAGAGAGAGAAGCTGTGTGTGAGGGAGAGAGAGAAAGAGAAGCTGTGAGTGAGAGAGAGAAAGAGAAGCTGTGAGTGAGAGAGAGAGAATGTGAGTGAGAGAGAGAGAAATAGAAGTTGTGAGTGAGAGTGAGAGAGAGAGAGCGAAAGAGAGGCTGTGAGTGAGAGAGATAGAGAGAGAAAGAGAAGCTGTGAGTGAGAGAGAGAGAGAAAGAAGCTTTGAGTGAGAGAAAGAGAGAAAGAGGCTGTGAGTGAGAGAGAGAGAAGCTGAGAGTGAGGGAGAGAGAGAAAGAGAAGCTGTGAGTGAGAGGGAAAGAGAGAGAAAGAGAAGCTGAGTAAGAGAGAGAGAGAGAAAGAGAAGCTGTGCGTGTGTGAGAGAGAGAAGTTGTGACTGAGTGAGAGAGAGAGAAAGTGAAGCTGTGAGTGAGAAAGAGAGAAAGAGAAGCTGTGAGTGAGTGAGAGAGAGAGAGAGAAATAGAAGCTGTGAGTGAGAAAGAGAGGGAGAGAAGCTATGAGTGAGAGAATAGAGAGAAAGATAAGCTGTGAGTGAGAGAAAGAGAGAAAGAGAAGCTGTGAGTGAGAGAGAGAAATAGAAGCTGTGAGTGAGAGAGAGAGAGAAACTATGAGTGAGAGGGAGCGAGAGAAAGAGAAGCTGTGAGTGAGAGAGAGAGAGAGAGAAAGAGAAGCTGTGAGTGAGAGAGAGAGAATGTGAGTGAGAGAGAGAGAAATAGAAGCTGTGAGTGAGAGTGAGAGAGAGAGCGAAAGAGAAGCTGTGAGTGAGAGAGATAGAGAGAGAAAGAGAAGCTGTGAGTGAGAGAGAGAGAGAAAGAAGCTTTGAGTGAGAGAAAGAGAGAAAGAGAAGCTGTGAGTGAGTGAGAGAGAAAGAGCTGTGAGTGAGAGAGAGAGAGAAAGAGAAGCTGTGAGTGAGAGAGAGAGAGAAGCTGTGTGTGAGGGAGAGAGATTAAGAGAAGCTGTGAGTGAGAGGGATAGAGCGAGAAAGAGAAGCTAAGTGAGAGAGAGAGAGAAAGAGAAGCTGTGAGTGAGTGAGAGAGAGAGAGAAAGAGAAGCTGTGAGTGAGAGAGAGAGAGAGAAAGCGAAGCTGTGAGTGAGAGAGAGAGAAGCTGTGAGTGAGAGAAGAGAGAGAGAAAGAGAAGGTGTGTGTGTGAGAGAGAGAGAAGCTGTGTGTGTGAGAGAGAAGCTGTGAGTGAGAGGGACAGAAAGAAAACCTGTGAGTGAGAGAGAAGGTGAGAAAGAAGCTTTGAGTGAGAGAGAGAGAAAGAAGATTTGAGTGAGAGAAAGAGAGAAAGAGAAGCTGTGAGTGAGAGAGAGAGAAAGAGCTGTGAGTTAGAGAGAGAGAGAGAATCCGTGAGTGAGAGAGAGAGAGAAGCTGTGAGTGAGTGAGAGAGACAAGCTGTGTGTGTGTGTGTGAGAGAGAAAGAGAAGCTGTGAGTGAGAGAAAGAGAGAAAGAGAAGCTGTGAGTGAGAGAGAGAGAGAAAGAGAAGCTGTGAGTGAGAGAGAGAGAAGCTGAGAGTGAGGGAGAGAGAGAAAGAGAAGCTGTGAGTGAGAGAGAGAGAATGTGAGTGAGAGAGAGAGAAATAGAAGCTGTGAGTGAGAGTGAGAGAGAGAGCGAAAGAGAAGCTGTGAGTGAGAGAGAGATAGAGAGAGAAAGAGAAGCTGTGAGTGAGAGAGAGAGAGAAAGAAGCTTTGAGTGAGAGAAAGAGAGAAAGAGAAGCTGTGAGTGAGTGAGAGAGAAAGAGCTGTGAGTGAGAGAGAGAGAGAAAGAGAAGCTGTGAGTGAGAGAGAGAGAAGCTGTGTGTGAGGGAGAGAGAGAAAGAGCAGCTGTGAGTGAGAGAGAGAAAGAGAAGCTGTGAGTGAGAGAGAGAATGTGAGTGAGAGAGAGAGAAATAGAAGTTGTGAGTGAGAGTGAGAGAGAGAGAGAAAGAGAGGCTGTGAGTGAGAGAGAGATAGAGAGAGAAAGAGAAGCTGTGAGTGAGAGAGAGAGAGAAAGAAGCTTTGAGTGAGAGAAAGAGAGAAAGAGAAGCTGTGAGTGAGAGAGAGAGAAGCTGAGAGTGAGGGAGAGAGAGAAAGAGAAGCTGTGAGTGAGAGGGATAGAGAGAGAAAGAGAAGCTGAGTGAGAGAGAGAGAGAGAAAGAGAAGCTGTGCGTGTGTGTGAGAGAGAAGCTGTGACTGAGTGAGAGAGAGAGAAAGTGAAGCTGTGAGTGAGAAAGAGAGAAAGAGAAGCTGTGAGTGAGTGAGAGAGAGAGAGAAATAGAAGCTGTGAGTGAGAAAGTGAGGGAGAGAAGCTGTGAGTGAGAGAGAGAGAAGCTATGAGTGAGAGAAGAGAGAGAAAGATAAGCTGTGAGTGAGAGGGAGAGAAAGAGAAGCTGTGAGTGAGAGAGAGAAATAGAAGCTGTGAGTGAGAGAGAGAAACTATGAGTGAGAGGGAGCGAGAGAAAGAGAAGCTGTGAGTGAGAGAGAGAGAGAGAGAGAAAGAGAAGCTGTGAGTGAGAGAATGTGTGTGAGAGAGAGAGAAATAGAAGCTGTGAGTGAGAGTGAGAGAGCGAGCGAAAGAGAAGCTGTGAGTGAGAGAGAGATAGAGAGAGAAAGAGAAGCTGTGAGTGAGAGAGAGAGAGAGAAAGAAGCTTTGAGTGAGAGAAAGAGAGAAAGAGAAGCTGTGAGTGAGTGAGAGAGAAAGAGCTGTGAGTGAGAGAGAGAGAGAAAGAGAAGCTGTGAGTGAGAGAGAGAGAGAAGCTGTGTGTGAGGGAGAGAGATTAAGAGAAGCTGTGAGTGAGAGGGATAGAGCGAGAAAGAGAAGCTATGTGAGAAAGAGAGAGAAAGAGAAGCTGTGAGTGAGTGAGAGAGAGAGAAAGAGAAGCTGTGAGTGGGAGAGTGAGAGAGAAAGAGAAACTGTGTGTGTGAGAGAGAAAGCGAAGCTGTGAGTGAGAGAGAGAGAAGCTGTGAGTGAGAGAAGAGAGAGAGAAAGAGAAGGTGTGTGTGTGTGAGAGAGAGAAGCTGTGTGTGTGAGAGAGAAGCTGTGAGTGAGAGGGACAGAAAGAAAACCTGTGAGTGAGAGAGAAGGTGAGAAAGAAGCTTTGAGTGAGAGAGAGAGAAAGAGAAACAGAAGCTGTGAGTGAGGGAGAGAGAGAAAGAGAAGCTATGAGTGAGATAGAGAGAAAGAAAGAGAAGCTGTGAGTGAGAGAGAGAGAGAGAAAGAGAAGCTGTGAGTGATAGAAGAGAGAGAGAAAGAGATGCTGTGAGTGAGAGAGAGAGAGAAAGAGAAGCTGTGAGTGAGAGAGAGAGAGAAGCTGTTAGTGAAAGAAAGAATGAAAGAGATGCTGTGAGTGAGTGAGAGAGAGAGAGAGAAGCTGTGAGTGAGAGTGAGAGAGAGAAAGAAAGAAAGAAAGAGAAGTTGTGAGTGAGAGTGAGAGAGAAATAGAAGCTGTGAGAGAGAGAGGGAGAGAAGCTGTGAGTGAGAGAGAGAGAAAGAGAAGCTGTGAGGGAGAGTGAGAGAGAGAAAGAAAGAGAAGCTGTGAGAGAGAGAGAGAATGAGAAGCTGTGAGTGAGAGAGAGAGAAGCTGTGAATGAGAGAGAGAAAGAGAAGCTGTGGGTGAGAGAGAGAGAAAGAAGCTTTGAGTGAGAGAAAGAGAGAAAGAGAAGCTGTGAGTGAGAGAGAGAGAAAGAGCTGTGAGTTAGAGAGAGAGAGAAGCCGTGAGTGAGAGAGAGAGAAGCTGTGAGTGAGTGAGAGAGAGAAGCTGTGTGTGTTTGAGAGAGACAGAAAGAGAAACTGTGAGTGAGAGAAAGAGAGAAAGAGAAGCTGTGAGTGAGAGAGAGAGAGAAAGAGAAGCTGTGAGTGAGAGAGAGAGAAGCTGAGAGTGAGGGAGAGAGAGAAAGAGAAGCTGTGAGTGAGAGGGATAGAGAGAGAAAGAGAAGCTGAGTGAGAGAGAGAGAGAGAAAGAAAAGCTGTGCGTGTGTGAGAGAGAGAAGCTGTGACTGAGTGAGAGAGAGAGAAAGTGAAGCTGTGAGTGAGAAAGAGAGAAAGAGAAGCTGTGAGTGAGTGAGAGAGAGAGAGAAAGAGAAGCTGTGAGTGAGAAAGAGAGGGAGAGAAGCTGTGAGTGAGAGAGAGAGAAGCTGTGAGTGAGAGAAGAGAGAGAGAAAGAGATAGTGTGTGTGTGTGAGAGAGAGATGCTGTGTGTGTGAGAGAAGCTGTGAGTGAGAGGGACAGAAAGAAAACCTGTGAGTGAGAGAGAAGGTGAGAAAGAAGCTTTGAGTGAGAGAGAGAGAAAGAGAAACAGAAGCTGTGAGTGAGGGAGAGAGAGAAAGAGAAGCTATGAGTGAGAGAGAGAGAAAGAAAGAGAAGCTGTGAGTGAGAGAGAGAGAGAGAAATAGAAGCTGTGAGTGAGAGAGAGAAGCTGTGAGTGAGTGAGAGAGAGAAGCTGTGTGTGTGTGTGAGAGAGAAACAGAAACTGTGAGTGAGAGAAAGAGAGAAAGAGAAGCTGTGAGTGAGAGAGAGAGAGAGAAAGAGAAGCTGTGAGTGAGAGAGAGAGAAGCTGAGAGTGAGGGAGAGAGAGGAAGAGAAGCTGTGAGTGAGAGGGATAGAGAGAGAAAGAGAAGCTGAATGAGAGAGAGAGAGAGAAAGAGAAGCTGTGCGTGTGTGAGAGAGAGAAGCTGTGACTGTGGGAGAGAGAGAGAAAGTGAAGCTGTGAGTGAGTGAGAGAGAAAGAGCTGTGAGTGAGAGAGAGAGAGAAAGAGAAGCTGTGAGTGAGAGAGAGAGAGAAGCTGTGTGTGAGGGAGAGAGAATGTGAGTGAGAGAGAGAGAAATAGAAGTTGTGAGTGAGAGTGAGAGAGAGAGCGAAAGAGAGGCTGTGAGTGAGAGAGATAGAGAGAGAAAGAGAAGCTGTGAGTGAGAGAGAGAGAGAAAGAAGCTTTGAGTGAGAGAAAGAGAAGCTGTGAGTGAGAGAGAGAGAAGCTGAGAGTGAGGGAGAGAGAGAAAGAGAAGCTGTGAGTGAGAGGGAAAGAGAGAGAAAGAGAAGCTGAGTAAGAGAGAGAGAGAGAAAGAGAAGCTGTGCGTGTGTGAGAGAGAGAAGCTGTGACTGAGTGAGAGAGAGAGAAAGTGAAGCTGTGAGTGAGAAAGAGAGAAAGAGAAGCTGTGAGTGAGTGAGAGAGAGAGAGAGAAATAGAAGCTGTGAGTGAGAAAGAGAGGGAGAGAAGCTGTGAGTGAGAGAGAGAGAAGCTATGAGTGAGAGAATAGAGAGAAAGATAAGCTGTGAGTGAGAGAAAGAGAGAAAGAGAAGCTGTGAGTGAGAGAGAGAAATAGAAGCTGTGAGTGAGAGAGAGAGAGAAACTATGAGTGAGAGGGAGCGAGAGAAAGAGAAGCTGTGAGTGAGAGAGAGAGAGAGAAAGAGAAGCTGTGAGTGAGAGAGAGAGAATGTGAGTGAGAGAGAGAGAAATAGAAGGTGTGAGTGAGAGTGAGAGAGAGAGCGAAAGAGAAGCTGTGAGTGAGAGAGATAGAGAGAGAAAGAGAAGCTGTGAGTGAGAGAGAGAGAGAAAGAAGCTTTGAGTGAGAGAAAGAGAGAAAGAGAAGCTGTGAGTGAGTGAGAGAGAAAGAGCTGTGAGTGAGAGAGAGAGAGAAAGAGAAGCTGTGAGTGAGAGAGAGAGAGAAGCTGTGTGTGAGGGAGAGAGATTAAGAGAAGCTGTGAGTGAGAGGGATAGAGCGAGAAAGAGAAGCTAAGTGAGAGAGAGAGAGAAAGAGAAGCTGTGAGTGAGTGAGAGAGAGAGAGAAAGAGAAGCTGTGAGTGAGAGAGTGAGAGAGAAAGAGAAACTGTGTGAGAGAGAGAGAGAAAGCGAAGCTGTGAGTGAGAGAGAGAGAAGCTGTGAGTGAGAGAAGAGAGAGAGAAAGAGAAGGTGTGTGTGTGTGTGAGAGAGAAGCTGTGTGTGTGAGAGAGAAGCTGTGAGTGAGAGGGACAGAAAGAAAACCTGTGAGTGAGAGAGAAGGTGAGAAAGAAGCTTTGAGTGAGAGAGAGAGAAAGAAGATTTGAGTGAGAGAAAGAGAGAAAGAGAAGCTGTGAGTGAGAGAGAGAGAAAGAGCTGTGAGTTAGAGAGAGAGAGAGAATCCGTGAGTGAGAGAGAGAGAGAAGCTGTGAGTGAGTGAGAGAGACAAGCTGTGTGTGTGTGTGTGTGAGAGAGAAAGAGAAGCTGTGAGTGAGAGAAAGAGAGAAAGAGAAGCTGTGAGTGAGAGAGAGAGAGAAAGAGAAGCTGTGAGTGAGAGAGAGAGAAGCTGAGAGTGAGGGAGAGAGAGAAAGAGAAGCTGTGAGTGAGAGAGAGAGAATGTGAGTGAGAGAGAGAGAAATAGAAGCTGTGAGTGAGAGTGAGAGAGAGCGAAAGAGAAGCTGTGAGTGAGAGAGAGATAGAGAGAGAAAGAGAAGCTGTGAGTGAGAGAGAGAGAGAAAGAAGCTTTGAGTGAGAGAAAGAGAGAAAGAGAAGCTGTGAGTGAGTGAGAGAGAAAGAGCTGTGAGTGAGAGAGAGAGAGAAAGAGAAGCTGTGAGTGAGAGAGAGAGAAGCTGTGTGTGAGGGAGAGAGAGAAAGAGCAGCTGTGAGTGAGAGAGAGAAAGAGAAGCTGTGAGTGAGAGAGAGAGAATGTGAGTGAGAGAGAGAGAAATAGAAGTTGTGAGTGAGAGTGAGAGAGAGAGCGAAAGAGAGGCTGTGAGTGAGAGAGAGATAGAGAGAGAAAGAGAAGCTGTGAGTGAGAGAGAGAGAGAAAGAAGCTTTGAGTGAGAGAAAGAGAGAAAGAGAAGCTGTGAGTGAGAGAGAGAGAAGCTGAGAGTGAGGGAGAGAGAGAAAGAGAAGCTGTGAGTGAGAGGGATAGAGAGAGAAAGAGAAGCTGAGTGAGAGGGATAGAGAGAGAAAGAGAAGCTGAGTGAGAGAGAGAGAGAGAAAGAGAAGCTGTGCGTGTGTGTGAGAGAGAAGCTGTGACTGAGTGAGAGAGAGAGAAAGTGAAGCTGTGAGTGAGAAAGAGAGAAAGAGAAGCTGTGAGTGAGTGAGAGAGAGAGAGAAATAGAAGCTGTGAGTGAGAAAGTGAGGGAGAGAAGCTGTGAGTGAGAGAGAGAGAAGCTATGAGTGAGAGAAGAGAGAGAAAGATAAGCTGTGAGTGAGAGGGAGAGAAAGAGAAGCTGTGAGTGAGAGAGAGAAAGAGAAGCTGTGAGTGAGAGAGAGAGAGAGAGAAAGAGAAGCTGTGAGTGAGAGAATGTGAGTGAGAGAGAGAGAAATAGAAGCTGTGAGTGAGAGTGAGAGAGAGAGCGAAAGAGAAGCTGTGAGTGAGAGAGAGATAGAGAGAGAAAGAGAAGCTGTGAGTGAGAGAGAGAGAGAAAGAAGCTTTGAGTGAGAGAAAGAGAGAAAGAGAAGCTGTGAGTGAGTGAGAGAGAAAGAGCTGTGAGTGAGAGAGAGAGAGAAAGAGAAGCTGTGAGTGAGAGAGAGAGAGAAGCTGTGTGTGAGGGAGAGAGATTAAGAGAAGCTGTGAGTGAGAGGGATAGAGCGAGAAAGAGAACCTATGTGAGAGAGAGAGAGAAAGAGAAGCTGTGAGTGAGTGAGAGAGAGAGAGAAAGAGAAGCTGTGAGTGAGAGAGTGAGAGAGAAAGAGAAACTGTGTGAGAGAGAGAGAAAGCGAAGCTGTGAGTGAGAGAGAGAGAAGCTGTGAGTGAGAGAAGAGAGAGAGAAAGAGAAGGTGTGTGTGTGTGAGAGAGAGAAGCTGTGTGTGTGAGAGAGAAGCTGTGAGTGAGAGGGACAGAAAGAAAACCTGTGAGTGAGAGAGAAGGTGAGAAAGAAGCTTTGAGTGAGAGAGAGAGAAAGAGAAACAGAAGCTGTGAGTGAGGGAGAGAGAGAAAGAGAAGCTATGAGTGAGATAGAGAGAAAGAAAGAGAAGCTGTGAGTGAGAGAGAGAGAGAGAGAAAGAGAAGCTGTGAGTGATAGAAGAGAGAGAGAAAGAGATGCTGTGAGTGAGAGAGAGAGAGAAAGAGAAGCTGTGAGTGAGAGAGAGAGAGAAGCTGTTAGTGAAAGAAAGAATGAAAGAGATGCTGTGAGTGAGTGAGAGAGAGAGAGAAGCTGTGAGTGAGAGTGAGAGAGAGAAAGAAAGAAAGAGAAGTTGTGAGTGAGAGTGAGAGAGAAATAGAAGCTGTGAGAGAGAGAGGGAGAGAAGCTGTGAGTGAGAGAGAGAGAAAGAGAAGCTGTGAGTGAGAGTGAGAGAGAGAAAGAAAGAGAAGCTGTGAGAGAGAGAGAGAGAATGAGAAGCTGTGAGTGAGAGAGAGAGAAGCTGTGAATGAGAGAGAGAAAGAGAAGCTGTGGGTGAGAGAGAGAGAAAGAAGCTTTGAGTGAGAGAAAGAGAGAAAGAGAAGCTGTGAGTGAGAGAGAGAGAAAGAGCTGTGAGTTAGAGAGAGAGAGAAGCCGTGAGTGAGAGAGAGAGAAGCTGTGAGTGAGTGAGAGAGAGAAGCTGTGTGTGTGTGAGAGAGACAGAAAGAGAAACTGTGAGTGAGAGAAAGAGAGAAAGAGAAGCTGTGAGTGAGAGAGAGAGAGAAAGAGAAGCTGTGAGTGAGAGAGAGAGAAGCTGAGAGTGAGGGAGAGAGAGAAAGAGAAGCTGTGAGTGAGAGGGATAGAGAGAGAAAGAGAAGCTGAGTGAGAGAGAGAGAGAGAAAGAGAAGTTGTGCGTGTGTGAGAGAGAGAAGCTGTGACTGAGTGAGAGAGAGAGAAAGTGAAGCTGTGAGTGAGAAAGAGAGAAAGAGAAGCTGTGAGTGAGAGAGAGAGAGAGAAAGAGAAGCTGTGAGTGAGAAAGAGAGGGAGAGAAGCTGTGAGCGAGAGAGAGAGAAGCTGTGAGTAAGAGAGAGAGAGAGAGAAGCTGTGAGTGAGAGAAGAGAGAGAAAGATAAGCTGTGAGTGAGAGGGAGAGAAAGAGAAGCTGTGAGTGAGAGAGCAATAGAAGCTGTGAGTGTGAGAGAGAGAAGCTATGAGTGAGAGGGAGAGAGAGAAATAGAAGCTGTGAGTGAGAGAGAGAGAGAGAAAGAGAAGCTGTGAGTGAGAGAGAGAAAGAGAAGCTGTGAGTGAGAGAGAGAGAATGTGAGTGAGAGAGAGAGAAATAGAAGCTATGAGTGAGAGTGAGAGAGAGAGCGAAAGAGAAGCTGTGAGTGAGAGAGAGATAGAGAGAGAAAGAGAAGCTGTGAGTGAGAGAGAGAAAGAAGCTTTGAGTGAGAAAAAGAGAGAAAGAGAAGCTGTGAGTGAGTGAGAGAGAAAGAGATGTGAGTGAGAGAGAGAGAGAAAGAGAAGCTGTGAGTGAGAGAGAGAGAGAAGCTGTGTGTGAGGGAGAGAGAGAAAGAGAAGCTGTGAGTGAGAGGGATAGAGCGAGAAAGAGAAGCTGAGTGAGAGAGAGAGAGAAAGAGAAGCTGCGAGTGAGAGAGAGAGAAGCTGTGAGTGAGAGAAGAGAGAGAGAAAGAGACGGGGTGAGTGAGAGAGAGAGAGAGAAAGAAGCTTTGAGTGAGAGAAAGAGAGAAAGAGAAGCTGTGAGTGAGAGAGAGAGAAGCTGAGAGTGAGGGAGAGAGAGAAAGAGAAGCTGTGAGTGAGAGGGAAAGAGAGAGAAAGAGAAGCTGAGTAAGAGAGAGAGAGAGAAAGAGAAGCTGTGCGTGTGTGAGAGAGAGAAGTTGTGACTGAGTGAGAGAGAGAGAAAGTGAAGCTGTGAGTGAGAAAGGGAGAAAGAGAAGCTGTGAGTGAGTGAGAGAGAGAGAGAGAAATAGAAGCTGTGAGTGAGAAAGAGAGGGAGAGAAGCTGTGAGTGAGAGAGAGAGAAGCTATGAGTGAGAGAATAGAGAGAAAGATAAGCTGTGAGTGAGAGAAAGAGAGAAAGAGAAGCTGTGTGTGAGAGAGAGAAATAGAAGCTGTGAGTGTGAGAGAGAGAGAAACTATGAGTGAGAGGGAGCGAGAGAAAGAGAAGCTGTGAGTGAGAGAGAGAGAGAGAGAAAGAGAAGCTGTGAGTGAGAGAGAGAGAATGTGAGTGAGAGAGAGAGAAATAGAAGCTGTGAGTGAGAGTGAGAGAGAGAGCGAAAGAGAAGCTGTGAGTGAGAGAGATAGAGAGAGAAAGAGAAGCTGTGAGTGAGAGAGAGAGAGAGAAAGAAGCTTTGAGTGAGAGAAAGAGAGAAAGAGAAGCTGTGAGTGAGTGAGAGAGAAAGAGCTGTGAGTTAGAGAGAGAGAGAGAATCCGTGAGTGAGAGAGAGAGAGAAGCTGTGAGTGAGTGAGAGAGACAAGCTGTGTGTGTGTGTGTGAGAGAGAAAGAGAAGCTGTGAGTGAGAGAAAGAGAGAAAGAGAAGCTGTGAGTAAGAGAGAGAGAGAAAGAGAAGCTGTGAGTGAGAGAGAGAGAAGCTGAGAGTGAGGGAGAGAGAGAAAGAGAAGCTGTGAGTGAGAGAGAGAGAATGTGAGTGAGAGAGAGAGAAATAGAAGCTGTGAGTGAGAGTGAGAGAGAGCGAAAGAGAAGCTGTGAGTGAGAGAGAGATAGAGAGAGAAAGAGAAGCTGTGAGTGAGAGAGAGAGAGAAAGAAGCTTTGAGTGAGAGAAAGAGAGAAAGAGAAGCTGTGAGTGAGTGAGAGAGAAAGAGCTGTGAGTGAGAGAGAGAGAGAAAGAGAAGCTGTGAGTGAGAGAGAGAGAAGCTGTGTGTGAGGGAGAGAGAGAAAGAGCAGCTGTGAGTGAGAGAGAGAAAGAGAAGCTGTGAGTGAGAGAGAGAGAATGTGAGTGAGAGAGAGAGAAATAGAAGTTGTGAGTGAGAGTGAGAGAGAGAGCGCCTTTGAGTGAGAGAAAGAGAGAAAGAGAAGCTGTGAGTGAGTGAGAGAGAGAGAGAGAAAGAGAAGCTGTGAGTGAGAAAGAGAGGGAGAGAAGCTGTGAGTGAGAGAGAGAAGCTGTGAGTAAGAGAGAGAGAGAGAGAAGCTGTGAGTGAGAGAAGAGAGTGAAAGATAAGCTGTGAGTGAGAGGGAGAGAAAGAGAAGCTGTGAGTGAGAGAGCAATAGACGCTGTGAGTGTGAGAGAGAGAAGCTATGAGTGAGAGGGAGAGAGAGAAATAGAAGCTGTGAGTGAGAGAGAGAGAGAAAGAGAAGCTGTGAGTGAGAGAGAGAAAGAGAAGCTGTGAGTGAGAGAGAGAGAATATGAGTGAGAGAGAGAAATAGAAGCTATGAGTGAGAGTGAGAGAGAGAGCGAAAGAGAAGCTGTGAGTGAGAGAGAGATAGAGAGAGAAAGAGAAGCTGTGAGTGAGACAGAGAGAGAAAGAAGCTTTGAGTGAGAGAAAGAGAGAAAGAGAAGCTGTGAGTGAGTGAGAGAGAAAGAGCTGTGAGTGAGAGAGAGAGAGAAAGAGAAGCTGTGAGTGAGAGAGAGAGAGAAGCTGTGTGTGAGGGAGAGAGAGAAAGAGAAGCTGTGAGTGAGAGGGATAGAGCGAGAAAGAGAAGCTGAGTGAGAGAGAGAGAGAAAGAGAAGCTGCAAGTGAGTGAGAGAGAGAGAGAGAGAAGCTGTGAGTGAGAGAGTGAGAGAGAAAGAGAAACTTTGTGAGAGAGTGAAAGCGAAGCTGTGAGTGAGAGAGAGAGAAGCTGTGAGTGAGAGAAGAGAGAGAGAAAGAGACAGTGTGTGTGTGTGAGAGAGAGAAGCTGTGTGTGTGAGAGAAGCTGTGAGTGAGAGGGACAGAAAGAAAACCTGTGAGTGAGAGAGAAGGTGAGAAAGAAGCTTTGAGTGAGAGAGAGAGAAAGAGAAACAGAAGCTGTGAGTGAGGGAGAGAGAGAAAGAGAAGCTATGAGTGAGAGAGAGAGAAAGAAAGAGAAGCTGTGAGTGAGAGAGAGAGAGAGAGAGAGAAGCTGTGAGTGAGAGAGAGAGAAGCTGTGAGTGAGTGAGAGAGAGAAGCTGTGTGTGTGTGTGAGAGAGAAACAGAAACTGTGAGTGAGAGAAAGAGAGAAAGAGAAGCTGTGAGTGAGAGAGAGAGAGAGAGAGAAGCTGTGAGTGAGAGAGAGAGAAGCTGAGAGTGAGGGAGAGAGAGGAAGAGAAGCTGTGAGTGAGAGGGATAGAGAGAGAAAGAGAAGCTGAGTGAGAGAGAGAGAGAGAAAGAGAAGCTGTGCGTGTGTGAGAGAGAGAAGCTGTGACTGAGGGAGAGAGAGAGAAAGTGAAGCTGTGAGTGAGAAAGAGAGAAAGAGAAGCTGTGAGTGAGTGAGAGAGAGAGAGAAAGAGAAGCTGTGAGTGAGAAAGCGAGGGAGAGAAGCTGTGAGTGAGAGAGAGAGAAGCTGTGAGTAAGAGAGAGAGAGAGAGAGATAAGCTGTGAGTGAGAGAAGAGAGAGAAAGATAAGCTGTGAGTGAGAGGGAGAGAAAGAGAAGCTGTGAGTGAGAGAGAGAAATAGAAGCTGTGAGTGAGTGAGAGAGAGAAACTATGAGTGAGAGGGAGCGAGAGAAAGAGAAGCTGTGAGTGAGAGAGAGAGAGAGAAAGAGAAGCTGTGAGTGAGAGAGAGAAAGAGAAGCTGTGATTGAGAGAGAGAGAATGTGAGTGAGAGAGAGAGAAATAGAAGCTGTGAGTGAGAGTGAGAGAGAGAGCGAAAGAGAGGCTGTGAGTGAGAGAGAGATAGAGAGAGAAAGAGAAGCTGTGAGTGAGAGAGAGAGAGAAAGAAGCTTTGAGTGAGAGAAAGAGAGAAAGAGAAGCTGTGAATGAGAGAGAGAGAAGCTGAGAGTGAGGGAGAGAGAGAAAGAGAAGCTGTGAGTGAGAGGGATAGAGAGAGAAAGAGAAGCTGAGTGAGAGAGAGAGAGAAAGAGAAGCTGTTCGTGTGTGAGAGAGAGAAGCTGTGACTGAGTGAGAGAGAGAGAAAGTGAAGCTGTGAGTGAGAAAGAGAGAAAGAGAAGCTGTGAGTGAGTGAGAGAGAGAGAGAAAGAGAAGCTGTGAGTGAGAAAGAGAGGGAGAGAAGCTGTGAGTGAGAGAGAGAGAAGCTGTGAGTAAGAGAGAGAGAGAGAAGCTATGAGTGAGAGAAGAGAGAGAAAGATAAGCTGTGAGTGAGAGGGAGAGAAAGAGAAGCTGTGAGTGAGAGAAATAGAAGCTGTGAGTGAGAGAGAGAGAGAAACTGTGAGTGAGAGGGAGCGAGAGAAAGAGAAGCTGTGATTGAGAGAGAGAGAGAGAAAGAGAAGCTGTGAGTGAGAGAGAGAAAGAGAAGCTGTGTGAGAGAGAGAATGTGAGTGAGAGAGAGAGAAATAGAAGCTGTGAGTGAGAGTGAGAGAGAGAGCGAAAGAGAAGCTGTGAGTGAGAGAGAGATAGAGAGAGAAAGAGAAGCTGTGAGTGAGAGAGAGAGAAAGAAGCTTTGAGTGAGAGAAAGAGAGAAAGAGAAGCTGTGAGTGAGTGAGAGAGAAAGAGCTGTGAGTGAGAGAGAGAGAGAAAGAGAAGCTGTGAGTGAGAGAGAGAGAGAGAGAAGCTGTGTGTGAGGGAGAGAGAGAAAGAGAAGCTGTGAGTGAGTGAAAGAGAGAGAAAGAGAAGCTGTGAGTGAGAGAGTGAGAGAGAAAGAGAAACTGTGTGTGTGAGAGAGAAAGCAAAGCTGTGAGTGAGAGAGAGAGAAGATGTGAGTGAGAGAAGAGAGAGAGAAAGAGAAGGTGTGTGTGTGTGAGAGAGAAGCTGTGTGTGTGAGAGAGAAGCTGTGAGTGAGAGGGACAGAAAGAAAACCTGTGAGTGAGAGAGAAGGTGAGAAAGAAGCTTTGAGTGAGTGAGAGAGAAAGAGAAACAGAAGCTGTGAGTGAGGGAGAGAGAGAAAGAGAAGCTATGAGTGAGAGAGAGAGAAAGAAAGAGAAGCTGTGAGTGAGAGAGAGAGAGAAAGAGAAGCTGTGAGTGATAGAAGAGAGAGAGAAAGAGATGCTGTGAGTGAGTGAGTGAGAGAGAGAAAGAGAAGCTGTGAGTGAGAGAGAGAGAGAAGCTGTTAGTGAAAGAAAGAATGAAAGAGATGCTGTGATTGAGAGAGAGAGAGAGAGAGAAGCTGTGAGTGAGAGTGAGAGAGAGAAAGAAAGAAAGAGAAGTTGTGAGTGAGAGAGAGAAATAGAAGCTGTGAGAGAGAGAGAAAGAAGCTGTGAGTGAGAGAGAGAGAAAGAGAAGCTGTGAGTGAGAGTGAGAGAGAGAAAGAAAGAGAAGCTGTGTGAGAGAGAGAGAATGAGAAGCTGTGAGTGAGAGAGAGAGAAGCTGTGAATGAGAGAGAGAAAGAGAAGCTGTGGGTGAGAGAGAGAGAAAGAAGCTTTGAGTGAGAGAAAGAGAGAAAGAGAAGCTGTGAGTGAGAGAGAGAGAAAGTGCTGTGAGTTAGAGAGAGAGAGAGAGAAGCCGTGAGTGAGAAAGAGAGAAGCTGTGAGTGAGTGAGAGAGAGAAGCTGTGTGTGTGTGTGAGAGAGAGAAAGAGAAACTGTGAGTGAGAGAAAGAGAGAAAGAGAAGCTGTGAGTGAGTGAGAGAGAGAAAGAGAAGCTGTGAGTGAGAGAGAGAGAAGCTGAGAGTGAGGGAGAGAGAGAAAGAGTAGCTGTGAGTGAGAGAGAGAGAATGTGAGTGAGAGAGAGAGAAATAGAAGCTGTGAGTGAGAGTGAGAGAGAGAGAGAAAGAGAAGCTGTGAGTGAGAGAGAGATAGAGAGAGAAAGAGAAGCTGTGAGTGAGAGAGAGAGAGAAAGAAGCTTTGAGTGAGAGAAAGAGAGAAAGAGAAGCTGTGAGTGAGTGAGAGAGAAAGAGCTGTGAGTGAGAGAGAGAGAGAAAGAGAAGCTGTGAGTGAGTGAGAGAGAGAAGCTGTGTGTGAGGGAGAGAGAGAAAGAGAAGCTGTGAGTGAGAGAGAGAAAGAGAAGCTGTGAGTGAGAGAGAGAGAATGTGAGTGAGAGAGAGAGAAATAGAAGCTGTGAGTGAGAGTGAGAGAGAGAGCGAAAGAGAGGCTGTGAGTGAGAGAGAGATAGAGAGAGAAAGAGAAGCTGTGAGTGAGAGAGAGAGAGAAAGAAGCTTTGAGTGAGAGAAAGAGAGAAAGAGAAGCTGTGAGTGAGAGAGAGAGAAGCTGAGAGTGAGGGAGAGAGAGAAAGAGAAGCTGTGAGAGAGGGATAGAGAGAGAAAGAGAAGCTGAGTGAGAGAGAGAGAGAGAAAGAGAAGCTGTGCGTGTGTGATAGAGAGAAGCTGTGAGTGAGTGAGAGAGAGAGAAAGTGAAGCTGTGAGTGAGAAAGAGAGAAAGAGAAGCTGTGAGTGAGTGAGAGAGAGAAAGAAAGACAAGCTGTGAGAGAGAGAGAATGAGAAGCTGTGAGTGAGAGAGAGAAGCTGTGAATGAGAGAGAGAAAGAGAAGCTGTGGGTGAGAGAGAGAGAAAGAAGCTTTGAGTGAGAGAAAGAGAGAAAGAGAAGCTGTGAGTGAGTGAGAGAGAAAGAGCTGTGAGTGAGAGAGAGAGAGAAAGAGAAGCTGTGAGTGAGAGAGAGAGAGAAGCTGTGTGTGAGGGAGAGAGAGAAAGAGAAGCTGTGAGTGAGAGAGAGAAAGAGAAGCTGTGAGTGAGAGAGAGAGAATGTGAGTGAGAGAGAGAGAAATAGAAGCTGTGAGTGAGAGTGAGAGAGAGAGCGAAAGAGAGGCTGTGAGTGAGAGACAGATAGAGAGAGAAAGAGAAGCTGTGAGTGAGAGAGAGAGAGAAAGAAGCTTTGAGTGAGAGAAAGAGAGAAAGAGAAGCTGTGAGTGAGAGAGAGAGAAGCTGAGAGTGAGGGAGAGAGAGAAAGAGAAGCTGTGAGTGAGAGGGATAGAGACAGAAAGAGAAGCTGAGTGAGAGAGAGAGAGAGAAAGAGAAGCCGTGTGTGTGAGAGAGAAGCTGTGACTGAGTGAGAGAGAGAGAAAGTGAAGCTGTGAGTGAGAAAGAGAGAAAGAGAAGCTGTGAGTGAGTGAGAGAGAGAGAGAGAAAGAGAAGCTGTGAGTGAGAAAGAGAGGGAGAGAAGCTGTGAGTGAGAGAGAGAGAGGCTGTGAGTAAGAGAGAGAGAGAGAAGCTATGAGTGAGAGAAGAGAGAGAAAGATAAGCTGTGAGTGACAGGGAGAGAAAGAGAAGCTGTGAGTGAGAGAGAGAAATAGAAGCTGTGAGAGAGATAGGGAGAAGCTGTGAGTGAGAGAGAGAGAAAGAAAGAGAAGCTGTGAGTGAGAGTGAGAGAGAGAAAGAAAGAAAGAGAAGCTGTGAGAGAGAGAGAGAATGAGAAGCTGTGAGTGAGAGAGAGAGAAGCTGTGAATGAGAGAGAGAAAGAGAAGCTGTGGGTGAGAGAGAGAGAAAGAAGCTTTGAGTGAGAGAAAGAGAGAAAGAGAAGCTGTGAGTGAGAGAGAGAGAAAGTGCTGTGAGTTAGAGAGAGAGAGAGAAGCCGTGAGTGAGAAAGAGAGAAGCTGTGAGTGAGTGAGAGAGAGAAGCTGTGTGTGTGTGAGAGAGAAAGAGAAACTGTGAGTGAGAGAAAGAGAGAAAGATAAGCTGTGAGTGAGAGAGAGAGAGAAAGAGAAGCTGTGAGTGAGAGAGAGAGAAGCTGAGAGTGAGGGAGAGAGAGAAAGAGAAGCTGTGAGTGAGAGAGAGAGAATGTGAGTGAGAGAGAGAGAAATAGAAGCTGTGAGTGAGAGTGAGAGAGAGAGCGAAAGAGAAGCTGTGAGTGAGAGAGAGATAGAGAGAGAAAGAGAAGCTGTGAGTGAGAGAGAGAGAGAAAGAAGCTTTGAGTGAGAGAAAGAGAAAGAGAAGCTGTGAGTGAGTGAGAGAGAAAGAGCTGTGAGTGAGAGAGAGAGAGAAAGAGAAGCTGTGAGTGAGAGAGAGAGAAGCTGTGTGTGAGGGAGAGAGAGAAAGAGAAGCTGTGAGTGAGAGAGAGAAAGAGAAGCTGTGAGTGAGAGAGAGAGAGAAAGAAGCTTTGAGTGAGAGAAAGAGAGAAAGAGAAGCTGTGAGTGAGAGAGAGAGAAAGTGCTGTGAGTTAGAGAGAGAGAGAGAAGCCGTGAGTGAGAAAGAGAGAAGCTGTGAGTGAGTGAGAGAGAGAAGCTGTGTGTGTGTGTGTGAGAGAGAAAGAGAAACTGTGAGTGAGAGAAAGAGAGAAAGAGAAGCTGTGAGTGAGAGAGAGAGAGAGAAAGAGAAGCTGTGAGTGAGAGAGAGAGAAGCTGAGAGTGAGGGAGAGAGAGAAAGAGAAGCTGTGAGTGAGAGAGAGAGAATGTGAGTGAGAGAGAGAGAAATAGAAGCTGTGAGTGAGAGTGAGAGAGAGAGCAGAAGAGAAGCTGTGAGTGAGAGAGAGATAGAGAGAGAAAGAGAAGATGTGTGAGAGAGAGAGAGAAAGAAGCTTTGAGTGAGAGAAAGAGAGAAAGAGAAGCTGTGAGTGAGTGAGAGAGAAAGAGCTGTGAGTGAGAGAGAGAGAGAAAGAGAAGCTGTGAGTGAGAGAGAGAGAGAAGCTGTGTGTGATGGAGAGAGAGAAAGAGAAGCTGTGAGTGAGAGAGAGAAAAAGAAGCTGTGAGTGAGAGAGAGAGAATGTGAGTGAGAGAGAGAGAAATAGAAGCTTGAGTGAGAGTGAGAGAGAGCGAAAGAGAGGCTGTGAGTGAGAGAGAGATAGAGAGAGAAAGAGAAGCTGTGAGTGAGAGAGAGAGAGAGAAAGAAGCTTTGAGTGAGAGAAAGAGAGAAAGAGAAGCTGTGAGTGAGAGAGAGAGAAGCTGAGAGTGAGGGAGAGAGAGAAAGAGAAGCTGTGAGTGAGAGGGATAGAGAGAGAAAGAGAAGCTGAGTGAGAGAGAGAGAGAGAAAGAGAAGCTGTGCGTGTGTGAGAGAGAAGCTGTGACTGAGTGAGAGAGAGAGAAAGTGAAGCTGTGAGTGAGAAAGAGAGAAAGAGAAGCTGTGAGTGAGTGAGAGAGAGAGAGAGAAAGAGAAGCTGTGAGTGAGAAAGAGAGGGAGAGAAGCTGTGAGTGAGAGAGAGAGAAGCTGTGAGTAAGAGAGAGAGAGAGAAGCTATGAGTGAGAGAAGAGAGAGAAAGATAAGCTGTGAGTGAGAGGGAGAGAAAGAGAAGCTGTGAGTGTGAGAGAGAAATAGAAGCTGTGTGTGTGAGAGAGAGAGAAACTATGAGTGAGAGGGAGCGAGAGAAAGAGAAGCTGTGAGAGAGAGAGAGAGAAAGAGAAGCTGTGAGTGAGAGAGAGAAAGAGAAGCTGTGAGTGAGAGAGAGAGAATGTGAGTGAGAGAGAGAGAAATAGAAGCTGTGAGTGAGAGTGAGAGAGAGAGCGAAAGAGAAGCTGTGAGTGAGAGAGAGATAGAGAGAGAAAGAGAAGCTGTGAGTGAGAGAGAGAGAGAAAGAAGCTTTGAGTGAGAGAAAGAGAGAAAGAGAAGCTGTGAGTGAGTGAGAGAGAAAGAGCTGTGAGTGAGAGAGAGAGAGAAAGAGAAGCTGTGAGTGAGAGAGAGAGAGAGAAGCTGTGTGTGAGGGAGAGAGATTAAGAGAAGCTGTGAGTGAGAGGGATAGAGCGAGAAAGAGAAGCTGTGAGAGAGAGAGAGAAAGAGAAGCTGTGAGTGAGTGAGAGAGAGAGAGAAAGAGAAGCTGTGAGTGAGAGAGAGACAAGCTGTGAGTGAGAGAAGAGAGAGAGAAAGAGAAGGTGTGTGTGTGTGAGAGAGAGAAGCTGTGTGTGTGAGAGAGAAGCTGTGAGTGAGAGGGACAGAAAGAAAACCTGTGAGTGAGAGAGAAGGTGAGAAAGAAGCTTTGAGTGAGAGAGAGAGAAAGAGAAACAGAAGCTGTGAGTGAGGGAGAGAGAGAAAGAGAAGCTATGAGTGAGAGAGAGAGAAAGAAAGAGAAGCTGTGAGTGAGAGAGAGAGAGAGAAAGAGAAGCTGTGAGTGCTAGAAGAGAGAGAGAAAGAGATGCTGTGAGTGAGAGAGAGAGAGAGAAAGAGAAGCTGTGAGTGAGAGAGAGAGAGAAGCTGTTAGTGAAAGAAAGAATGAAAGAGATGCTGTGAGTGAGAGAGAGAGAGAAGCTGTGAGTGAGAGTGAAAGAGAGAAAGAAAGAAAGAGAAGTTGTGAGTGAGAGTGAGAGACAAATAGAAGCTGTGTGTGTGAGAGAGAGAGAAGCTGTGAGTGAGAGAGAGAGAAAGAGAAGCTGTGAGTGAGAGTGAGAGAGAGAAAGAAAGAGAAGCTGTGTGAGAGAGAGAGAATGAGAAGCTGTGAGTGAGAGAGAGAGAAGCTGTTTATGAGAGAGAGAAAGAGAAGCTGTGGGTGAGAGAGAGAGAAAGAAGCTTTGAGTGAGAGAAAGAGAGAAAGAGAAGCTGTGAGCGAGAGAGAGAGAAAGAGCTGTGAGTTAGAGAGAGAGAGAGAAGCCGTGAGTGAGAGAGAGAGAAGCTGTGAGTGAGTGAGAGAGAGAAGCTGTGTGTGTGAGAGAGACAGAAAGAGAAACTGTGAGTGAGAGAAAGAGAGAAAGAGAAGCTGTGAGTGAGAGAGAGAGAGAAAGAGAAGCTGTGAGTGAGAGAGAGAGAAGCTGAGAGTGAGGGAGAGAGAGAAAGAGAAGCTGTGAGTGAGAGGGATAGAGAGAGAAAGAGAAGCTGAGTGAGAGAGAGAGAGAGAAAGAGAAGCTGTACGTGTGTGAGAGAGCGAAGCTGTGACTGAGTGAGAGAGAGAGAAAGTGAAGCTGTGAGTGAGAAAGAGAGAAAGAGAAGCTGTGAGTGAGTGAGAGAGAGAGAGAAAGAGAAGCTGTGAGTGAGAAAGAGAGGGAGAGAAGCTGTGCGTGAGAGAGAGAGAAGCTGTGAGTAAGAGAGAGAGAGAGAGAGAGTGAAGCTGTGAGTGAGAGAAGAGAGAGAAAGATAAGCTGTGAGTGAGAGGGAGAGAAAGAGAAGCTGTGAGTGAGAGAGCAATAGAAGCTGTGAGTGTGAGAGCGAGAAGCTATGAGTGAGAGGGAGAGAGAGAAATAGAAGCTGTGAGTGAGAGAGAGAGAGAGAAAGAGAAGCTGTGAGTGAGAGAGAGAAAGAGAAGCTGTGAGTGAGAGAGAGAGAATGTGAGTGAGAGAGAGAGAAATAGAAGCTATGAGTGAGAGTGAGAGAGAGAGCGAAAGAGAAGCTGTGAGTGAGAGAGAGATAGAGAGAGAAAGAGAAGCTGTGAGTGAGAGAGAGAAAGAAGCTTTGAGTGAGAGAAAGAGAGAAAGAGAAGCTGTGAGTGAGTGAGAGAGAAAGAGATGTGAGTGAGAGAGAGAGAGAAAGAGAAGCTGTGAGTGAGAGAGAGAGAGAAGCTGTGTGTGAGGGAGAGAGAGAAAGAGAAGCTGTGAGTGAGAGGGATAGAGCGAGAAAGAGAAGCTGAGTGAGAGAGAGAGAGAAAGAGAAGCTGCGAGTGAGTGAGAGAGAGAGAGAGAGAAGCTGTGAGTGAGAGAGTGAGAGAGAAAGAGAAACTTTGTGAGAGAGAGAAAGCGAAGCTGTGAGTGAGAGAGAGAGAAGCTGTGAGTGAGAGAAGAGAGAGAGAAAGAGAAGGTGTGTGTGTGAGAGAGAGAAGCTGTGTGTGTGAGAGAGAAGCTGTGAGTGAGAGGGACAGAAAGAAAACCTGTGAGTGAGAGAGAAGGTGAGAAAGAAGCTTTGAGTGAGAGAGAGATAAAGAGAAACAGAAGCTGTGAGTGAGGGAGAGAGAGAAAGAGAAGCTATGAGTGAGAGAGAGAGAAAGAAAGAGAAGCTGTGAGTAAGAGAGAGAGAGAGAAAGAGAAGCTGTGAGTGAGAGAGAGAGAGGGAAGAGAAGCTGTGAGTGAGAGAGAGAGAAAGAGAAGCTGAGTGACAGATAGAGATAATGAGAAGATGTGAGAGAGAGAGAGAAAGAGAAGCTGTGTGTATGTGAGAGAGAAAAAGTGAAGCTGTGAGTGAGAGAGAGGGAGAAAGACAAGCTGTGAGTGAGAGAAGAGAGAGAGAGAGAAGCTGTGAGTGAGTGAGAGAGAGAAGCTGTGTGTGTGAGAGAGAAGCTGTGACTGAGAGAGACAGAAAGAGAAGCTGTGAGTGAGAGTGAGAGAGAAAGAGAAGCTGTAAGTGAGAGAGAGAGAGTGAGAAAGAGAGAAGCTGTGAGTGAGTGAGAGAGAGAGAGAAGATGTGAGTTAGAGATAGAGAGAAAGGAGCTGTGTGTGTGAGAGAGAGAAAGAGAAGGTGTGAGTGAGAGAGAAGGAGAAAGAGAAGCTGTTAGTGAGAGAGAGGGAAAGAGAAGCTGTGAGTGAAAGAGAGAGAGAGAAGCTGTGTGTTTGAGAGAGAGAGAGAAGATGTGATTGAGAAAGAAAAAGAGAAGCTGTGAGTGAGAGACAGAGAGAGAAGTTGTGAGTGAGAGAGAGAAAGAGAAGCTGTGTGAGAGAGAGAGAGAAAGAAAGAGAAGATGTGTGTGTGAGAGAGAAAGAGCTGTGAGTGAGAGAGAGAGAGAGAGAAGCTGAGAGTGAGAGAGAGAGAGAAGTTGTGAGTGTGAGAGAGAGAAGCTGTGTGTGTGCATGAGAGAGAGAGAGAGAAGCTGTGAGTGAGAGAGAGAGAGAAAGAGAAGTTGTGAGTGGGAGAGAGAGAAGCTGTGTGTGTGAGAGAGAAAGAGAAGCTGTGAGTGAGAGAGAGAGAGAAGCTGTGTGTGTGAGAGAGAAGCTGTGACTGAGAGAGACAGAAAGAGAAGCTGTGAGTGAGAGTGAGAGAGAAAGAGAAGCTGTAAGTGAGAGAGAGAGAGTGAGAAAGAGAGAAGCTGTGAGTGAGTGAGAGAGAGAGAGAAGATGTGAGTTAGAGATAGAGAGAAAGGAGCTGTGTGTGTGAGAGAGAGAAAGAGAAGGTGTGAGTGAGAGAGAAGGAGAAAGAGAAGCTGTTAGTGAGAGAGAGGGAAAGAGAAGCTGTGAGTGAAAGAGAGAGAGAGAAGCTGTGTGTTTGAGAGAGAGAGAGAAGATGTGATTGAGAAAGAAAAAGAGAAGCTGTGAGTGAGAGACAGAGAGAGAAGTTGTGAGTGAGAGAGAGAAAGAGAAGCTGTGTGAGAGAGAGAGAGAAAGAAAGAGAAGATGTGTGTGTGAGAGAGAAAGAGCTGTGAGTGAGAGAGAGAGAGAGAGAAGCTGAGAGTGAGAGAGAGAGAGAAGTTGTGAGTGTGAGAGAGAGAAGCTGTGTGTGTGCATGAGAGAGAGAGAGAGAAGCTGTGAGTGAGAGAGAGAGAGAAAGAGAAGTTGTGAGTGGGAGAGAGAGAAGCTGTGTGTGTGAGAGAGAAAGAGAAGCTGTGAGTGAGAGAGATAGAGAGAGAAAGAGAAGCTGTGAGTGAGAGAGAGAGAGAAAGAAGCTTTGAGTGAGAGAAAGAGAGAAAGAGAAGCTGTGAGTGAGTGAGAGAGAAAGAGCTGTGAGTGAGAGAGAGAGAGAAAGGGAAGCTGTGAGTGAGAGAGAGAGAGAAGCTGTGTGTGAGGGAGAGTGAGAAAGAGAAGCTGTGAGTGAGAGGGATAGAGCGAGAAAGAGAAGCTGAGTGAGAGAGAGAAAGAGAAGCTGTGAGTGAGTGAGAGAGAGAGAGACAGAAAGAGAAGCTGTGAGTGAGAGAGTGAGAGAGAAAGAGAAACTGTGAGAGAGAGAGAGAAAACGAAGCTGTGAGTGTGAGAGAGAGAAAAGCTGTGAGTGAGAGAAAGAGAGAGAGAAATAGAAGCTGTGAGTGATAGAAGAGAGAGAGAAAGAGATGCTGTGAGTGAGAGAGAGAGAGAAAGAGAAGCTGTGAGTGAGAGAGAGAGAAGCTGTTAGTGAAAGAAAGAATGAAAGAGATGCTGTGAGTGAGAGAGTGAGAGAGAAGCTGTGAGTGAGAGAGAGAGAAAGAAAGAGAAGCTGTGAGTGAGACTGAGAGAGAGAAAGAGAAGCTGTGAGTGAGAGAGAGGGGGGAGAAAGAGAAGCTGTGTGTGAGAGAGAGACAAAGAGAAGCTGTGATTGAGAGAGAGAGAAAGATAATCTGTGAGGTAGAGTGAGAGAGAGAGAAAGAGAAGTTGTGAGTGAGAGAGAGATAAGCTCTGTGTGAGAGAGAGAAAGAGAAGCTGTGAGTGAGAGAGAGATAGAGAGAGAAAGAGAAGCTGTGAGTGAGAGAGAGAGAAAGAAGCTTTGAGTGAGGGAAAGAGAGAAAGAGAAGCTGTGAGAGAGAGGGAGAGAAAGAGAAGTTGTGAGTGAGAGAGAGAGAAATAGAAGCTGTGTGTGTGAGAGAGAGAATGAGAAGCTGTGAGTGAGAGAGAGAGAAGCTGTGTGAGAGAGAGATAGAGAAGCTGTGAGTGAGAGAGAGAGAGAGAAAGAAAGAGAAGCTGTGAGTGAGAGAGAGAGAGAGAAGCTGTGAGTGAGAGAGAGAGAAGCTGTGAGTGAGGGAGAGATAGATAGAGATGCTGTGAGTGAAAGGGAGAGAGAGAGAAAGAGAAGCTGTGAGTGAGAGAGAGAGAGAGAGAGAGAAGCTGTGAGTGTGTGTGTGAGAGAGAAGCTGTGAGTGAGATAGAGAGAGAGAAAGAGAAGCTGTGAGTGAGAGAGAGAGAAAGAGAAGCTTTGAGTGAGTGAGAGAGACAGAAAGAGAAGTTGTGAGTGTGAAAGAGAGAGAGAGAAGCTGTGTGTGAGAGAGAGAAGCTGTGAGTGAGAGAGAGAGAAAGAGTAGCTGTTAGTGAGAGAAGAGAGAGAGAAAGAGAAGCTGTGAGTGAGAGAGTGAGAGAGAGGAGCTGTGAGCGAGAGGGAGAGAGAGAAAGATAAGCTGAGAGTGAGAGAGAGAGAAAGAGAAGCTATGAGTGAGAGAGAGAAAGAGAAGCTGTGAGTGAGAGAGAGAGAATGTGAGTGAGAGAGAGAGAAATAGAAGCTATGAGTGAGAGTGAGAGAGAGAGCAAAAGAGAAGCTGTGAGTGAGAGAGAGATAGCGAGAGAAAGAGAAGCTGTGAGTGAGAGAGAGAGAGAAAGAAACTTTGAGTGAGAGAAAGTGAGAAAGAGAAAGAGAAGCTGTGAGTGAGAGAGAAAGAGCTGTGAGTGAGAGAGAGAGAGAAAGAGAAGCTGTGAGTGAGAGAGAGAGAAGCTGTGTGTGAGGGAGAGAGAGAAAGAGAAGCTGTGAGTGAGAGGGATAGAGCGAGAAAGAGAAGCTGAGTGAGAGAGAGAGAGAAAGAGAAGCTGCAAGTGAGTGAGAGAGAGAGAGAGAGAAGCTGTGAGTGAGAAAGAGAGAAAGAGAAGCTGTGAGTGAGTGAGAGAGAGAGAGAAAGAAAAGCTGTGCGTGTGTGAGAGAGAGAAGCTGTGACTGAGTGAGAGAGAGAGAAAGTGAAGCTGTGAGTGAGAAAGAGAGAAAGAGAAGCTGTGAGTGAGTGAGAGAGAGAGAGAAAGAGAAGCTGTGAGTGAGAAAGAGAGGGAGAGAAGCTGTGAGTGAGAGAGAGAAGCTGTGAGTAAGAGAGAGAGAGAAGCTGTGAGTGAGAGAAGAGAGAGAAAGATAAGCTGTGAGTGAGAGGGAGAGAAAGAGAAGCTGTGAGTGAGAGAGCAATAGAAGCTGTGAGTGTGAGAGGGAGAAGCTATGAGTGAGAGGGAGAGAGAGAAATAGAAGTTGTGAGTGAGAGAGAGAGAGAAAGAGAAGCTGTGAGTGAGAGAGAGAAAGAGAAGCTGTGAGTGAGAGAGAGAGAATGTGAGTGAGAGAGAGAGAAATAGAAGCTATGAGTGAGAGTGAGAGAGAGAGCGAAAGAGAAGCTGTGAGTGAGAGAGAGATAGCGAGAGAAAGAGAAGCTGTGAGTGAGAGAGAGAGAGAAAGAAACTTTGAGTGAGAGAAAGAGAGAAAGAGAAGCTGTGAGTGAGTGAGAGAGAAAGAGCTGTGAGTGAGAGAGAGAGAAAGAGAAGCTGTGAGTGAGAGAGAGAGAGAAGCTGTGTGTGAGGGAGAGAGAGAAAGAGAAGCTGTGAGTGAGAGGGATAGAGCGAGAAAGAGAAGCTGAGTGAGAGAGAGAGAGAAAGAGAAGCTGCAAGTGAGTGAGAGAGAGAGAGAGAGAAGCTGTGAGTGAGAGAGTGAGAGAGAAAGAGAAACTTTGTGAGAGAGAGAAAGCGAAGCTGTGAGTGAGAGAGAGAGAAGCTGTGAGTGAGAGAAGAGAGAGAGAAAGAGACGGTGTGTGTGTGAGAGAGAGAGAAGCTGTGTGTGTGAGAGAAGCTGTGAGTGAGAGGGACAGAAAGAAAACCTGTGAGTGAGAGAGAAGGTGAGAAAGAAGCTTTGAGTGAGAGAGAGAGAAAGAGAAACAGAAGCTGTGAGTGAGGGAGAGAGAGAAAGAGAAGCTATGAGTGAGATAGAGAGAAAGAAAGAGAAGCTGTGAGTGAGAGAGAGAGAGAGAAAGAGAAGCTGTGAATGATAGAAGAGAGAGAGAAAGAGATGCTGTGAGTGAGAGAGAGAGAGAAAGAGAAGCTGTGAGTGAGAGAGAGAGAGAAGCTGTTAGTGAAAGAAAGAATGAAAGAGATGCTGTGAGAGAGAGAGAGAGGGAGAGAGAAGCTGTGAGTGAGAGTGAGAGAGAGAAAGAAAGAAAGAGAAGTTGTGAGTGAGAGTGAGAGAGAAATAGAAGCTGTGAGAGAAGGAGGGAGAGAAGCTGTGAGTGAGAGAGAGAGAAAGAGAAGCTGTGAGTGAGAGTGAGAGAGAGAAAGAAAGAGAAGCTGTGAGAGAGAGAGAATGAGAAGCTGTGAGTGAGAGAGAGAGAAGCTGTGAATGAGAGAGAGAAAGAGAAGCTGTCGGTGAGAGAGAGAGAAAGAAGCTTTGAGTGAGAGAAAGAGAGAAAGAGAAGCTGTGAGTGAGAGAGAGAGAAAGAGCTGTGAGTTAGAGAGAGAGAGAGAAGCCGTGAGTGAGAGAGAGAGAAGCTGTGAGTGAGTGAGAGAGAGAAGCTGTGTGTGTGTGAGAGAGACAGAAAGAGAAACTGTGAGTGAGAGAAAGAGAGAAAGAGAAGTTGTGAGTGAGAGAGAGAGAAGCTGAGAGTGAGGGAGAGAGAGAAAGAGAAGCTGTGAGTGAGAGGGATAGAGAGAGAAAGAGAAGCTGAGTGAGAGAGAGAGAGAGAAAGAAAAGCTGTGCGTGTGTGAGAGAGAGAAGCTGTGACTGAGTGAGAGAGAGAGAAAGTGAAGCTGTGAGTGAGAAAGAGAGAAAGAGAAGCTGTGAGTGAGTGAGAGAGAGAGAGAGAAAGAGAAGCTGTGAGTGAGAAAGAGAGGGAGAGAAGCTGTGAGTGAGAGAGAGAAGCTGTGAGTAAGAGAGAGAGAGAGAGAAGCTGTGAGTGAGAGAAGAGAGTGAAAGATAAGCTGTGAGTGAGAGGGAGAGAAAGAGAAGCTGTGAGTGAGAGAGCAATAGACGCTGTGAGTGTGAGAGAGAGAAGCTATGAGTGAGAGGGAGAGAGAGAAATAGAAGCTGTGAGTGAGAGAGAGAGAGAAAGAGAAGCTGTGAGTGAGAGAGAGAAAGAGAAGCTGTGAGTGAGAGAGAGAGAATGTGAGTGAGAGAGAGAAATAGAAGCTATGAGTGAGAGTGAGAGAGAGAGCGAAAGAGAAGCTGTGAGTGAGAGAGAGATAGAGAGAGAAAGAGAAGCTGTGAGTGAGAGAGAGAGAGAAAGAAGCTTTGAGTGAGAGAAAGAGAGAAAGAGAAGCTGTGAGTGAGTGAGAGAGAAAGAGCTGTGAGTGAGAGAGAGAGAGAAAGAGAAGCTGTGAGTGAGAGAGAGAGAGAAGCTGTGTGTGAGGGAGAGAGAGAAAGAGAAGCTGTGAGTGAGAGGGATAGAGCGAGAAAGAGAAGCTGAGTGAGAGAGAGAGAGAAAGAGAAGCTGCAAGTGAGTGAGAGAGAGAGAGAGAGAAGCTGTGAGTGAGAGAGTGAGAGAGAAAGAGAAACTTTGTGAGAGAGTGAAAGCGAAGCTGTGAGTGAGAGAGAGAGAAGCTGTGAGTGAGAGAAGAGAGAGAGAAAGAGACAGTGTGTGTGTGTGTGAGAGAGAAGCTGTGTGTGTGAGAGAAGCTGTGAGTGAGAGGGACAGAAAGAAAACCTGTGAGTGAGAGAGAAGGTGAG
This sequence comes from Bradypodion ventrale, assembly GCA_035047345.1. Lineage (NCBI taxonomy): Eukaryota > Metazoa > Chordata > Lepidosauria > Squamata > Chamaeleonidae > Bradypodion > Bradypodion ventrale. Next base: position 213,749,698 of record JAWDJE010000001.1, read on the forward strand.
AAAGAAGCTTTGAGTGAGAGAGAGAGAAAGAGAAACAGAAGCTGTGAGTGAGGGAGAGAGAGAAAGAGAAGCTATGAGTGAGAGAGAGAGAAAGAAAGAGAAGCTGTGAGTGAGAGAGAGAGAGAGAGAGAGAGAAGCTGTGAGTGAGAGAGAGAGAAGCTGTGAGTGAGTGAGAGAGAGAAGCTGTGTGTGTGTGTGAGAGAGAAACAGAAACTGTGAGTGAGAGAAAGAGAGAAAGAGAAGCTGTGAGTGAGAGAGAGAGAGAGAGAGAAGCTGTGAGTGAGAGAGAGAGAAGCTGAGAGTGAGGGAGAGAGAGGAAGAGAAGCTGTGAGTGAGAGGGATAGAGAGAGAAAGAGAAGCTGAGTGAGAGAGAGAGAGAGAAAGAGAAGCTGTGCGTGTGTGAGAGAGAGAAGCTGTGACTGAGGGAGAGAGAGAGAAAGTGAAGCTGTGAGTGAGAAAGAGAGAAAGAGAAGCTGTGAGTGAGTGAGAGAGAGAGAGAAAGAGAAGCTGTGAGTGAGAAAGCGAGGGAGAGAAGCTGTGAGTGAGAGAGAGAGAAGCTGTGAGTAAGAGAGAGAGAGAGAGAGATAAGCTGTGAGTGAGAGAAGAGAGAGAAAGATAAGCTGTGAGTGAGAGGGAGAGAAAGAGAAGCTGTGAGTGAGAGAGAGAAATAGAAGCTGTGAGTGAGTGAGAGAGAGAAACTATGAGTGAGAGGGAGCGAGAGAAAGAGAAGCTGTGAGTGAGAGAGAGAGAGAGAAAGAGAAGCTGTGAGTGAGAGAGAGAAAGAGAAGCTGTGATTGAGAGAGAGAGAATGTGAGTGAGAGAGAGAGAAATAGAAGCTGTGAGTGAGAGTGAGAGAGAGAGCGAAAGAGAGGCTGTGAGTGAGAGAGAGATAGAGAGAGAAAGAGAAGCTGTGAGTGAGAGAGAGAGAGAAAGAAGCTTTGAGTGAGAGAAAGAGAGAAAGAGAAGCTGTGAATGAGAGAGAGAGAAGCTGAGAGTGAGGGAGAGAGAGAAAGAGAAGCTGTGAGTGAGAGGGATAGAGAGAGAAAGAGAAGCTGAGTGAGAGAGAGAGAGAGAAAGAGAAGCTGTTCGTGTGTGAGAGAGAGAAGCTGTGACTGAGTGAGAGAGAGAGAAAGTGAAGCTGTGAGTGAGAAAGAGAGAAAGAGAAGCTGTGAGTGAGTGAGAGAGAGAGAGAAAGAGAAGCTGTGAGTGAGAAAGAGAGGGAGAGAAGCTGTGAGCGAGAGAGAGAGAAGCTGTGAGTAAGAGAGAGAGAGAGAAGCTATGAGTGAGAGAAGAGAGAGAAAGATAAGCTGTGAGTGAGAGGGAGAGAAAGAGAAGCTGTGAGTGAGAGAAATAGAAGCTGTGAGTGAGAGAGAGAGAGAAACTGTGAGTGAGAGGGAGCGAGAGAAAGAGAAGCTGTGATTGAGAGAGAGAGAGAGAAAGAGAAGCTGTGAGTGAGAGAGAGAAAGAGAAGCTGTGTGAGAGAGAGAATGTGAGTGAGAGAGAGAGAAATAGAAGCTGTGAGTGAGAGTGAGAGAGAGAGCGAAAGAGAAGCTGTGAGTGAGAGAGAGATAGAGAGAGAAAGAGAAGCTGTGAGTGAGAGAGAGAGAAAGAAGCTTTGAGTGAGAGAAAGAGAGAAAGAGAAGCTGTGAGTGAGTGAGAGAGAAAGAGCTGTGAGTGAGAGAGAGAGAGAAAGAGAAGCTGTGAGTGAGAGAGAGAGAGAGAAGCTGTGTGTGAGGGAGAGAGAGAAAGAGAAGCTGTGAGTGAGTGAAAGAGAGAGAAAGAGAAGCTGTGAGTGAGAGAGTGAGAGAGAAAGAGAAACTGTGTGTGAGAGAGAGAAAGCAAAGCTGTGAGTGAGAGAGAGAGAAGATGTGAGTGAGAGAAGAGAGAGAGAAAGAGAAGGTGTGTGTGTGTGAGAGAGAAGCTGTGTGTGTGAGAGAGAAGCTGTGAGTGAGAGGGACAGAAAGAAAACCTGTGAGTGAGAGAGAAGGTGAGAAAGAAGCTTTGAGTGAGTGAGAGAGAAAGAGAAACAGAAGCTGTGAGTGAGGGAGAGAGAGAAAGAGAAGCTATGAGTGAGAGAGAGAGAAAGAAAGAGAAGCTGTGAGTGAGAGAGAGAGAGAAAGAGAAGCTGTGAGTGATAGAAGAGAGAGAGAAAGAGATGCTGTGAGTGAGTGAGTGAGAGAGAGAAAGAGAAGCTGTGAGTGAGAGAGAGAGAGAAGCTGTTAGTGAAAGAAAGAATGAAAGAGATGCTGTGATTGAGAGAGAGAGAAAGAGAGAAGCTGTGAGTGAGAGTGAGAGAGAGAAAGAAAGAAAGAGAAGTTGTGAGTGAGAGAGAGAAATAGAAGCTGTGAGAGAGAGAGAAAGAAGCTGTGAGTGAGAGAGAGAGAAAGAGAAGCTGTGAGTGAGAGTGAGAGAGAGAAAGAAAGAGAAGCTGTGAGAGAGAGAGAGAATGAGAAGCTGTGAGTGAGAGAGAGAGAAGCTGTGAATGAGAGAGAGAAAGAGAAGCTGTGGGTGAGAGAGAGAGAAAGAAGCTTTGAGTGAGAGAAAGAGAGAAAGAGAAGCTGTGAGTGAGAGAGAGAGAAAGTGCTGTGAGTTAGAGAGAGAGAGAGAGAAGCCGTGAGTGAGAAAGAGAGAAGCTGTGAGTGAGTGAGAGAGAGAAGCTGTGTGTGTGTGAGAGAGAGAGAAAGAGAAACTGTGAGTGAGAGAAAGAGAGAAAGAGAAGCTGTGAGTGAGAGAGAGAGAGAAAGAGAAGCTGTGAGTGAGAGAGAGAGAAGCTGAGAGTGAGGGAGAGAGAGAAAGAGAAGCTGTGAGTGAGAGAGAGAGAATGTGAGTGAGAGAGAGAGAAATAGAAGCTGTGAGTGAGAGTGAGAGAGAGAGAGAAAGAGAAGCTGTGAGTGAGAGAGAGATAGAGAGAGAAAGAGAAGCTGTGAGTGAGAGAGAGAGAGAAAGAAGCTTTGAGTGAGAGAAAGAGAGAAAGAGAAGCTGTGAGTGAGTGAGAGAGAAAGAGCTGTGAGTGAGAGAGAGAGAGAAAGAGAAGCTGTGAGTGAGTGAGAGAGAGAAGCTGTGTGTGAGGGAGAGAGAGAAAGAGAAGCTGTGAGTGAGAGAGAGAAAGAGAAGCTGTGAGTGAGAGAGAGAGAATGTGAGTGAGAGAGAGAGAAATAGAAGCTGTGAGTGAGAGTGAGAGAGAGAGCGAAAGAGAGGCTGTGAGTGAGAGAGAGATAGAGAGAGAAAGAGAAGCTGTGAGTGAGAGAGAGAGAGAAAGAAGCTTTGAGTGAGAGAAAGAGAGAAAGAGAAGCTGTGAGTGAGAGAGAGAGAAGCTGAGAGTGAGGGAGAGAGAGAAAGAGAAGCTGTGAGAGAGGGATAGAGAGAGAAAGAGAAGCTGAGTGAGAGAGAGAGAGAGAAAGAGAAGCTGTGCGTGTGTGATAGAGAGAAGCTGTGAGTGAGTGAGAGAGAGAGAAAGTGAAGCTGTGAGTGAGAAAGAGAGAAAGAGAAGCTGTGAGTGAGTGAGAGAGAGAAAGAAAGAGAAGCTGTGAGAGAGAGAGAATGAGAAGCTGTGAGTGAGAGAGAGAATCTGTGAATGAGAGAGAGAAAGAGAAGCTGTGGGTGAGAGAGAGAGAAAGAAGCTTTGAGTGAGAGAAAGAGAGAAAGAGAAGCTGTGAGTGAGTGAGAGAGAAAGAGCTGTGAGTGAGAGAGAGAGAGAAAGAGAAGCTGTGAATGAGAGAGAGAGAGAAGCTGTGTGTGAGGGAGAGAGAGAAAGAGAAGCTGTGAGTGAGAGAGAGAAAGAGAAGCTGTGAGTGAGAGAGAGAGAATGTGAGTGAGAGAGAGAGAAATAGAAGCTGTGAGTGAGAGTGAGAGAGAGAGCGAAAGAGAGGCTGTGAGTGAGAGACAGATAGAGAGAGAAAGAGAAGCTGTGAGTGAGAGAGAGAGAAAGAAGCTTTGAGTGAGAGAAAGAGAGAAAGAGAAGCTGTGAGTGAGAGAGAGAGAAGCTGAGAGTGAGGGAGAGAGAGAAAGAGAAGCTGTGAGTGAGAGGGATAGAGACAGAAAGAGAAGCTGAGTGAGAGAGAGAGAGAGAAAGAGAAGCCGTGTGTGTGAGAGAGAAGCTGTGACTGAGTGAGAGAGAGAGAAAGTGAAGCTGTGAGTGAGAAAGAGAGAAAGAGAAGCTGTGAGTGAGTGAGAGAGAGAGAGAGAAAGAGAAGCTGTGAGTGAGAAAGAGAGGGAGAGAAGCTGTGAGTGAGAGAGAGAGAGGCTGTGAGTAAGAGAGAGAGAGAGAAGCTATGAGTGAGAGAAGAGAGAGAAAGATAAGCTGTGAGTGACAGGGAGAGAAAGAGAAGCTGTGAGTGAGAGAGAGAAATAGAAGCTGTGAGAGAGATAGAGAGAAGCTGTGAGTGAGAGAGAGAGAAAGAAAGAGAAGCTGTGAGTGAGAGTGAGAGAGAGAAAGAAAGAAAGAGAAGCTGTGAGAGAGAGAGAGAATGAGAAGCTGTGAGTGAGAGAGAGAGAAGCTGTGAATGAGAGAGAGAAAGAGAAGCTGTGGGTGAGAGAGAGAGAAAGAAGCTTTGAGTGAGAGAAAGAGAGAAAGAGAAGCTGTGAGTGAGAGAGAGAGAAAGTGCTGTGAGTTAGAGAGAGAGAGAGAAGCCGTGAGTGAGAAAGAGAGAAGCTGTGAGTGAGTGAGAGAGAGAAGCTGTGTGTGTGTGTGTGAGAGAGAAAGAGAAACTGTGAGTGAGAGAAAGAGAGAAAGATAAGCTGTGAGTGAGAGAGAGAGAGAAAGAGAAGCTGTGAGTGAGAGAGAGAGAAGCTGAGAGTGAGGGAGAGAGAGAAAGAGAAGCTGTGAGTGAGAGAGAGAGAATGTGAGTGAGAGAGAGAGAAATAGAAGCTGTGAGTGAGAGTGAGAGAGAGAGCGAAAGAGAAGCTGTGAGTGAGAGAGATAGAGAGAGAAAGAGAAGCTGTGAGTGAGAGAGAGAGAGAACGAAGCTTTGAGTGAGAGAAAGAGAAAGAGAAGCTGTGAGTGAGTGAGAGAGAAAGAGCTGTGAGTGAGAGAGAGAGAGAAAGAGAAACTGTGAGTGAGAGAAAGAGAGAAAGATAAGCTGTGAGTGAGAGAGAGAGAGAAAGAGAAGCTGTGAGTGAGAGAGAGAGAAGCTGAGAGTGAGGGAGAGAGAGAAAGAGAAGCTGTGAGTGAGAGAGAGAGAATGTGAGTGAGAGAGAGAGAAATAGAAGCTGTGAGTGAGAGTGAGAGAGAGAGCGAAAGAGAAGCTGTGAGTGAGAGAGATAGAGAGAGAAAGAGAAGCTGTGAGTGAGAGAGAGAGAGAACGAAGCTTTGAGTGAGAGAAAGAGAAAGAGAAGCTGTGAGTGAGTGAGAGAGAAAGAGCTGTGAGTGAGAGAGAGAGAGAAAGAGAAGCTGTGAGTGAGAGAGAGAGAAGCTGTGTGTGAGGGAGAGAGAGAAAGAGAAGCTGTGAGTGAGAGAGAGAAAGAGAAGCTGTGAGTGAGAGAGAGAGAGAAAGAAGCTTTGAGTGAGAGAAAGAGAGAAAGAGAAGCTGTGAGTGAGAGAGAGAGAAAGTGCTGTGAGTTAGAGAGAGAGAGAGAAGCCGTGAGTGAGAAAGAGAGAAGCTGTGAGTGAGTGAGAGAGAGAAGCTGTGTGTGTGTGAGAGAGAAAGAGAAACTGTGAGTGAGAGAAAGAGAGAAAGAGAAGCTGTGAGTGAGAGAGAGAGAGAAAGAGAAGCTGTGAGTGAGAGAGAGAGAAGCTGAGAGTGAGGGAGAGAGAGAAAGAGAAGCTGTGAGTGAGAGAGAGAGAATGTGAGTGAGAGAGAGAGAAATAGAAGCTGTGAGTGAGAGTGAGAGAGAGAGCAGAAGAGAAGCTGTGAGTGAGAGAGAGATAGAGAGAGAAAGAGAAGATGTGTGTGAGAGAGAGAGAAAGAAGCTTTGAGTGAGAGAAGGAGAGAAAGAGAAGCTGTGAGTGAGTGAGAGAGAAAGAGCTGTGAGTGAGAGAGAGAGAGAAAGAGAAGCTGTGAGTGAGAGAGAGAGAGAAGCTGTGTGTGATGGAGAGAGAGAAAGAGAAGCTGTGAGTGAGAGAGAGAAAAAGAAGCTGTGAGTGAGAGAGAGAGAATGTGAGTGAGAGAGAGAGAAATAGAAGCTTGAGTGAGAGTGAGAGAGAGCGAAAGAGAGGCTGTGAGTGAGAGAGAGATAGAGCGAGAAAGAGAAGCTGTGAGTGAGAGAGAGAGAGAGAAAGAAGCTTTGAGTGAGAGAAAGAGAGAAAGAGAAGCTGTGAGTGAGAGAGAGAGAAGCTGAGAGTGAGGGAGAGAGAGAAAGAGAAGCTGTGAGTGAGAGGGATAGAGAGAGAAAGAGAAGCTGAGTGAGAGAGAGAGAGAGAAAGAGAAGCTGTGCGTGTGTGAGAGAGAAGCTGTGACTGAGTGAGAGAGAGAGAAAGTGAAGCTGTGAGTGAGAAAGAGAGAAAGAGAAGCTGTGAGTGAGTGAGAGAGAGAGAGAGAAAGAGAAGCTGTGAGTGAGAAAGAGAGGGAGAGAAGCTGTGAGTGAGAGAGAGAGAAGCTGTGAGTAAGAGAGAGAGAGAGAGAAGCTATGAGTGAGAGAAGAGAGAGAAAGATAAGCTGTGAGTGAGAGGGAGAGAAAGAGAAGCTGTGAGTGTGAGAGAGAAATAGAAGCTGTGTGTGAGAGAGAGAGAGAAACTATGAGTGAGAGGGAGCGAGAGAAAGAGAAGCTGTGAGTGAGAGAGAGAGAGAGAAAGAGAAGCTGTGAGTGAGAGAGAGAAAGAGAAGCTGTGAGTGAGAGAGAGAGAATGTGAGTGAGAGAGAGAGAAATAGAAGCTGTGAGTGAGAGTGAGAGAGAGAGCGAAAGAGAAGCTGTGAGTGAGAGAGAGATAGAGAGAGAAAGAGAAGCTGTGAGTGAGAGAGAGAGAGAAAGAAGCTTTGAGTGAGAGAAAGAGAGAAAGAGAAGCTGTGAGTGAGTGAGAGAGAAAGAGCTGTGAGTGAGAGAGAGAGAGAAAGAGAAGCTGTGAGTGAGAGAGAGAGAGAGAAGCTGTGTGTGAGGGAGAGAGATTAAGAGAAGCTGTGAGTGAGAGGGATAGAGCGAGAAAGAGAAGCTGTGAGAGAGAGAGAGAAAGAGAAGCTGTGAGTGAGTGAGAGAGAGAGAGAAAGAGAAGCTGTGAGTGAGAGAGAGACAAGCTGTGAGTGAGAGAAGAGAGAGAGAAAGAGAAGGTGTGTGTGTGTGAGAGAGAGAAGCTGTGTGTGTGAGAGAGAAGCTGTGAGTGAGAGGGACAGAAAGAAAACCTGTGAGTGAGAGAGAAGGTGAGAAAGAAGCTTTGAGTGAGAGAGAGAGAAAGAGAAACAGAAGCTGTGAGTGAGGGAGAGAGAGAAAGAGAAGCTATGAGTGAGAGAGAGAGAAAGAAAGAGAAGCTGTGAGTGAGAGAGAGAGAGAGAAAGAGAAGCTGTGAGTGCTAGAAGAGAGAGAGAAAGAGATGCTGTGAGTGAGAGAGAGAGAGAAAGAGAAGCTGTGAGTGAGAGAGAGAGAGAAGCTGTTAGTGAAAGAAAGAATGAAAGAGATGCTGTGAGTGAGAGAGAGAGAGAAGCTGTGAGTGAGAGTGAAAGAGAGAAAGAAAGAAAGAGAAGTTGTGAGTGAGAGTGAGAGACAAATAGAAGCTGTGTGTGTGAGAGAGAGAGAAGCTGTGAGTGAGAGAGAGAGAAAGAGAAGCTGTGAGTGAGAGTGAGAGAGAGAAAGAAAGAGAAGCTGTGTGAGAGAGAGAGAATGAGAAGCTGTGAGTGAGAGAGAGAGAAGCTGTTTATGAGAGAGAGAAAGAGAAGCTGTGGGTGAGAGAGAGAGAAAGAAGCTTTGAGTGAGAGAAAGAGAGAAAGAGAAGCTGTGAGCGAGAGAGAGAGAAAGAGCTGTGAGTTAGAGAGAGAGAGAGAAGCCGTGAGTGAGAGAGAGAGAAGCTGTGAGTGAGTGAGAGAGAGAAGCTGTGTGTGTGAGAGAGACAGAAAGAGAAACTGTGAGTGAGAGAAAGAGAGAAAGAGAAGCTGTGAGTGAGAGAGAGAGAGAAAGAGAAGCTGTGAGTGAGAGAGAGAGAAGCTGAGAGTGAGGGAGAGAGAGAAAGAGAAGCTGTGAGTGAGAGGGATAGAGAGAGAAAGAGAAGCTGAGTGAGAGAGAGAGAGAGAAAGAGAAGCTGTACGTGTGTGAGAGAGCGAAGCTGTGACTGAGTGAGAGAGAGAGAAAGTGAAGCTGTGAGTGAGAAAGAGAGAAAGAGAAGCTGTGAGTGAGTGAGAGAGAGAGAGAAAGAGAAGCTGTGAGTGAGAAAGAGAGGGAGAGAAGCTGTGCGTGAGAGAGAGAGAAGCTGTGAGTAAGAGAGAGAGAGAGAGAGAAGCTGTGAGTGAGAGAAGAGAGAGAAAGATAAGCTGTGAGTGAGAGGGAGAGAAAGAGAAGCTGTGAGTGAGAGAGCAATAGAAGCTGTGAGTGTGAGAGCGAGAAGCTATGAGTGAGAGGGAGAGAGAGAAATAGAAGCTGTGAGTGAGAGAGAGAGAGAGAAAGAGAAGCTGTGAGTGAGAGAGAGAAAGAGAAGCTGTGAGTGAGAGAGAGAGAATGTGAGTGAGAGAGAGAGAAATAGAAGCTATGAGTGAGAGTGAGAGAGAGAGCGAAAGAGAAGCTGTGAGTGAGAGAGAGATAGAGAGAGAAAGAGAAGCTGTGAGTGAGAGAGAGAAAGAAGCTTTGAGTGAGAGAAAGAGAGAAAGAGAAGCTGTGAGTGAGTGAGAGAGAAAGAGATGTGAGTGAGAGAGAGAGAGAAAGAGAAGCTGTGAGTGAGAGAGAGAGAGAAGCTGTGTGTGAGGGAGAGAGAGAAAGAGAAGCTGTGAGTGAGAGGGATAGAGCGAGAAAGAGAAGCTGAGTGAGAGAGAGAGAGAAAGAGAAGCTGCGAGTGAGTGAGAGAGAGAGAGAGAGAAGCTGTGAGTGAGAGAGTGAGAGAGAAAGAGAAACTTTGTGAGAGAGAGAAAGCAAAGCTGTGAGTGAGAGAGAGAGAAGCTGTGAGTGAGAGAAGAGAGAGAGAAAGAGAAGGTGTGTGTGTGAGAGAGAGAAGCTGTGTGTGTGAGAGAGAAGCTGTGAGTGAGAGGGACAGAAAGAAAACCTGTGAGTGAGAGAGAAGGTGAGAAAGAAGCTTTGAGTGAGAGAGAGATAAAGAGAAACAGAAGCTGTGAGTGAGGGAGAGAGAGAAAGAGAAGCTATGAGTGAGAGAGAGAGAAAGAAAGAGAAGCTGTGAGTAAGAGAGAGAGAGAGAAAGAGAAGCTGTGAGTGAGAGAGAGAGAGGGAAGAGAAGCTGTGAGTGAGAGAGAGAGAAAGAGAAGCTGAGTGACAGATAGAGATAATGAGAAGATGTGAGAGAGAGAGAGAAAGAGAAGCTGTGTGTATGTGAGAGAGAAAAAGTGAAGCTGTGAGTGAGAGAGAGGGAGAAAGACAAGCTGTGAGTGAGAGAAGAGAGAGAGAGAGAAGCTGTGAGTGAGTGAGAGAGAGAAGCTGTGTGTGTGAGAGAGAAGCTGTGACTGAGAGAGACAGAAAGAGAAGCTGTGAGTGAGAGTGAGAGAGAAAGAGAAGCTGTAAGTGAGAGAGAGAGAGTGAGAAAGAGAGAAGCTGTGAGTGAGTGAGAGAGAGAGAGAAGATGTGAGTTAGAGATAGAGAGAAAGGAGCTGTGTGTGTGAGAGAGAGAAAGAGAAGGTGTGAGTGAGAGAGAAGGAGAAAGAGAAGCTGTTAGTGAGAGAGAGGGAAAGAGAAGCTGTGAGTGAAAGAGAGAGAGAGAAGCTGTGTGTTTGAGAGAGAGAGAGAAGATGTGATTGAGAAAGAAAAAGAGAAGCTGTGAGTGAGAGACAGAGAGAGAAGTTGTGAGTGAGAGAGAGAAAGAGAAGCTGTGTGAGAGAGAGAGAGAAAGAAAGAGAAGATGTGTGTGTGAGAGAGAAAGAGCTGTGAGTGAGAGAGAGAGAGAGAAGCTGAGAGTGAGAGAGAGAGAGAAGTTGTGAGTGTGAGAGAGAGAAGCTGTGTGTGTGCATGAGAGAGAGAGAGAGAAGCTGTGAGTGAGAGAGAGAGAGAAAGAGAAGTTGTGAGTGGGAGAGAGAGAAGCTGTGTGTGTGAGAGAGAAAGAGAAGCTGTGAGTGAGAGAGATAGAGAGAGAAAGAGAAGCTGTGAGTGAGAGAGAGAGAGAAAGAAGCTTTGAGTGAGAGAAAGAGAGAAAGAGAAGCTGTGAGTGAGTGAGAGAGAAAGAGCTGTGAGTGAGAGAGAGAGAGAAAGGGAAGCTGTGAGTGAGAGAGAGAGAGAAGCTGTGTGTGAGGGAGAGTGAGAAAGAGAAGCTGTGAGTGAGAGGGATAGAGCGAGAAAGAGAAGCTGAGTGAGAGAGAGAAAGAGAAGCTGTGAGTGAGTGAGAGAGAGAGAGACAGAAAGAGAAGCTGTGAGTGAGAGAGTGAGAGAGAAAGAGAAACTGTGTGAGAGAGAGAGAAAACGAAGCTGTGAGTGTGAGAGAGAGAAAAGCTGTGAGTGAGAGAAAGAGAGAGAGAAATAGAAGCTGTGAGTGATAGAAGAGAGAGAGAAAGAGATGCTGTGAGTGAGAGAGAGAGAGAAAGAGAAGCTGTGAGTGAGAGAGAGAGAAGCTGTTAGTGAAAGAAAGAATGAAAGAGATGCTGTGAGTGAGAGAGTGAGAGAGAAGCTGTGAGTGAGAGAGAGAGAAAGAAAGAGAAGCTGTGAGTGAGACTGAGAGAGAGAAAGAGAAGCTGTGAGTGAGAGAGAGGGGGGAGAAAGAGAAGCTGTGTGTGAGAGAGAGACAAAGAGAAGCTGTGATTGAGAGAGAGAGAAAGATAATCTGTGAGGTAGAGTGAGAGAGAGAGAAAGAGAAGTTGTGAGTGAGAGAGAGATAAGCTCTGTGTGAGAGAGAGAAAGAGAAGCTGTGAGTGAGAGAGAGATAGAGAGAGAAAGAGAAGCTGTGAGTGAGAGAGAGAGAAAGAAGCTTTGAGTGAGGGAAAGAGAGAAAGAGAAGCTGTGAGAGAGAGGGAGAGAAAGAGAAGTTGTGAGTGAGAGAGAGAGAGAAATAGAAGCTGTGTGTGTGAGAGAGAGAATGAGAAGCTGTGAGTGAGAGAGAGAGAAGCTGTGTGAGAGAGAGAGAGAGAAGCTGTGAGTGAGAGAGAGAGAGAGAAAGAAAGAGAAGCTGTGAGTGAGAGAGAGAGAGAGAAGCTGTGAGTGAGAGAGAGAGAAGCTGTGAGTGAGGGAGAGATAGATAGAGATGCTGTGAGTGAAAGGGAGAGAGAGAGAAAGAGAAGCTGTGAGTGAGAGAGAGAGAGAGAGAGAGAAGCTGTGAGTGTGTGTGTGAGAGAGAAGCTGTGAGTGAGATAGAGAGAGAGAAAGAGAAGCTGTGAGTGAGAGAGAGAGAAAGAGAAGCTTTGAGTGAGTGAGAGAGACAGAAAGAGAAGTTGTGAGTGTGAAAGAGAGAGAGAGAAGCTGTGTGTGAGAGAGAGAAGCTGTGAGTGAGAGAGAGAGAAAGAGTAGCTGTTAGTGAGAGAAGAGAGAGAGAAAGAGAAGCTGTGAGTGAGAGAGTGAGAGAGAGGAGCTGTGAGCGAGAGGGAGAGAGAGAAAGATAAGCTGAGAGTGAGAGAGAGAGAAAGAGAAGCTATGAGTGAGAGAGAGAGAAAGAAAGAGAACCTGTGAGTGAGACTGAGAGAGAGAAAGAGAAGCTGTGAGTGAGAGAGAGGGGGGAGAAAGAGAAGCTGTGTGTGAGAGAGAGACAAAGAGAAGCTGTGATTGAGAGAGAGAAAAAGATAATCTGTGAGGTAGAGTGAGAGAGATAGAAAGAGAAGTTGTGTGTGAGAGAGAGAGAATCTCTGTGTGTGGGAGAGAAAGAGAAGCTGTGAGTGAGAGAGATAGAGAGAGAAAGAGAAGTTGTGAGTGAGAGAGAGAAAGAGAATGTGTGAGTGAGAGAGAGAGAGAGAATGAGAAGCTGTGAGTGAGAGATAGATGAGCTGTGTGTGTGAGAGAGAAAGAGAAGCTGTGAGTGAGAGAGATAGAGAGAGAAAGAGAAGCTGTGAGTGAGAGCGAGAGAGAAAGAAACTGTGAGTGAGAGAGAGAGAAAGAGAAGCTGAGAGTGAGAGAGAGAGAAGTTGTGAGTGAGAGAGAGAGAAGCTGTATGTGTGCGTGAGAGAGAGAAAGAGAAGCTGTGAGTGAGAGAGAGAGAGAAAGAAAGAGAAGCTGTGAGTGAGATAGAGAAAGAAAGAGAAGCTGTGAGTGAGAGAGAGAGAGAGAAGCTGTGAGTGAGAGAGAGAGAGAAGCTGTGAGTGAGGGAGAGATAGATAGAGATGCTGTGAGTGAAAGGGAGAGAGAGAGAAAGAGAAGCTGTGAGTGAGAGAGAGAGAGAGAGAAGCTGTGAGTGTGTGTGAGAGGAAGCTGTGAGTGAGAAAGAGAGAGAGAAAGAGAAGCTGTGAGTGAGAGAGAGAGAAAGAGAAGCTGTGAGTGAGTGAGAGAGACAGAAAGAGAAGCTGTGAGTGTGAAAGAGAGAGAGAGAAGCTGTGAGTGAGAGAGAGAGAAGCTGTGAGCGAGAGAGAGAGAAAGAGTAGCTGTTAGTGAGAGAAGAGAGAGAAAGAGAAGCTGTGAGTGAGAGAGTGAGAGAGAGGAGCTGTGAGCGAGAGGGAGAGCGAGAAAGATAAGCTGAGAGTGAGAGAGAGAGAAAGATAAGCTATGAGTGAGAGAGAGAGAAAGAAAGAGAAGGTGTGAGTGAGACTGAGAGAGAGAAAGAGAAGCTGTGAGTGAGAGAGAGGGGGGAGAAAGAGAAGCTGTGTGTGAGAGAGAGACAAAGAGAAGCTGTAATTGAGAGAGAGAGAAAGATAATCTGTGAGGTAGAGTGAGAGAGAGAGAAAGAGAAGTTGTGAGTGAGAAAGAGAGAAGCTCTGTGTGTGAGAGAGAAAGAGAAGCTGTGAGCGAGAGAGATAGAGAGAGAAAGAGAAGCTGTGAATGAGAGAGAGAGAAAGAAGCTTTGAGTGAGGGAAAGAGAGAAAGAGAAGCTGTGAGAGAGAGAGAAAGAGCAGTTGTGAGTGAGTGAGAGAGAGAGAAATAGAAGCTGTGTGTGTGAGAGAGAGAATGAGAAGCTGTGAGTGAGAGAGAGAGAAGCTGTGTGAGAGAGAGATAGAGAAGCTGTGAGTGAGAGAGAGAGAGAAAGAGAAGCTGTGAGTGAGAGATAGAGAGAAAGAAAGAGAAGCTGTGAGTGAGAGAGAGAGAGAGAGAGAAGCTGTGAGTGAGAGAGAGAGAAGCTGTGAGTGAGGGAGAGATAGATAGAGATGCTGTGAGTGAAAGGGAGAGAGAGAGAGAGAGAGAGAAGCTGTGAGTGTGTGTGTGAGAGAGAAGCTGTGAGTGAGAAAGAGAGAGAGAAAGAGAAGCTGTGAGTGAGAGAGAGAGAAAGAGAAGCTGTGAGTGAGTGAGTGAGACAGAAAGAGAAGCTGTGAGTGTGAAAGAGAGAGAGAGAAGCTGTGAGAGAGAGAGAGAAGCTGTGAGTGAGAGAGAGAGAAAGATAATCTGTGAGGCAGAGTGAGAGAGAGAGAAAGAGAAGTTGTGAGTGAGAGAGAGAGAAGCTCTGTGTGTGAGAGAGAAAGAGAAGCTGTGAGTGAGAGAGATAGAGAGAGAAAGAGAAGCTGTGAGTGAGAGAGAGAGAAAGAAGCTTTGACTGAGGGAAAGAGGGAAAGAGAAGCTGTGAGTGAGAGAGATAGAGAGAGAAAGAGAAGCTGTGAGTGAGAGAGAGAGAAAGAAGCTTTGAGTGAGGGAAAGAGAGAAAGAGAAGCTGTGAGAGAGAGAGAGAGAAAGAGAAGTTGAGTGAGAGAGAGAGAAGCTGTGTGAGAGAGAGATAGAGAAGATGTGAGTGAGAGAGAGAGAGAGAAAGAGAAGCTGTGAGTGAGAGATAGAGAGAAAGAAAGAGAAGCTGTGAGTGAGAGAGAGAGAGAGAAGCTGTGAGTGAGAGAGAGAGAAGCTGTGAGTGAGGGAGAGATAGATAGAGATGCTGTGAGTGAAAGGGAGAGAGAGAGAAAGAGAAGCTGTGAGTGTGTGTGTGAGAGAGAAGCTGTGAGTGAGAAAGAGAGAGAGAAAGAGAAGCTGTGAGTGAGTGAGAGAGAAAGAGAAGCTGTGAGTGAGTGAGAGAGACAGAAAGAGAAGCTGTGAGTGTGAAAGAGAGAGAGAGAAGCTGTGAGTGAGAGAGAGAGAGAAGCTGTGAGTGAGAGAGAGAGAAAGAGTAGCTGTTAGTGAGAGAAGAGAGTGAGAGAGAGGAGCTGTGAGCGAGAGGGAGAGAGAGAAAGATAAGCTGAGAGTGAGAGAGAGAGAAAGAGAAGCTATGAGTGAGAAAGAGAGAAAGAAAGAGAAGCTGTGAGTGAGACTGAGAGAGAGAAAGAGAAGGTGTGAGTGAGGAGAGGGGGAGAAAGAGAAGCTGTGTGTGAGAGAGAGACAAAGAAAAGCTGTGATTGAGAGAGAGAGAAAGATAATCTGTGAGGTAGAGTGAGAGAGAGAGAAAGAGAAGTTGTGAGTGAGAGAGAGAGAAGCTCTGTGTGTGTGTGAGAGAGAAAGAAGCTTTGAGTGAGGGAAAGAGAGAAAGAGAAACTGTGAGAGAGAGAGAGAAAGAGAAGTTGTGAGTGAGTGAGAAAGAGAGAAATAGAAGCTGTGTGAGAGAGAGATAGAATGAGAAGCTGTGAGTGAGAGAGAGAGAAGCTGTGATTGAGAGAGATAGAGAAGCTGTGAGTGAGAGAGAGAGAGAGAAGCTGTGAGTGAGAGAGAGAGAAGCTGTGAGTGAGGGAGAGATAGATACAGATGCTGTGAGTGAAAGGGAGAGAGAGAGAAAGAGAAGCTGTGAGTGAGAGAGAGAGAGAGAGAAGCTGTGAGTGTGTGTGTGAGAGAGAAGCTGTGAGTGAGAAAGAGAGAGAGAAAGAGAAGCTGTGAGTAAGAGAGAGAGAAAGAGAAGCTGTGAGTGAGTGAGAGAGACAGAAAGAGAAGCTGTGAGTGTGAAAGAGAGAGAGAAGCTGTGTGTGAGAGAGAGAGAATCTGTGAGTGAGAGAGAGAAAGAGTAGCTGTTAGTGAGAGGAGAGAGAGAGAAAGAGAAGCTGTGAGTGAGAGAGAGAGAGAGGAGCTGTGAGCGAGAGGGAGAGAGAGAAAGATAAGCTGAGAGTGAGAGAGAGAGAAAGAGAAGCTATGAGTGAGAGAGAGAGAAAGAAAGAGAAGCTGTGAGTGAGACTGAGAGAGAGAAAGAGAAGCTGTGAGTGAGAGAGAGGGGGGAGAAAGAGAAGCTGTGTGTGAGAGAGAGACAAAGAGAAGCTGTGATTGAGAGAGAGAGAAAGATAATCTGTGAGGTAGAGTGAGAGAGAGAGAAAGAGAAGTTGTGAGTGAGAGAGAGAGAAGCTCTGTGTGTGAGAGAGAAAGAGAAGCTGTGAGTGAGAGAGATAGAGAGAGAAAGAGAAGCTGAGAGAGAAGCTGTGAGTGAGAGAGAGAAGCTGTGAGTGAGAGAGAGAGAGAAAGAGATGCTGTGAGTGAGAGAGAGAGAAAGAAGCTTTGAGTGAGGGAAAGAGAGAAAGAGAAGCTGTGAGAGAGAGAGAGAGAAAGAGAAGTTGTGAGTGAGAGAGAGAGAGAGAGAAATAGAAGCTGTGTGACAGAGACAGAGAATGAGAAGCTGTGAGTGAGAGAGAGAGAAGCTGTGTGTGAGAGAGATAGAGAAGCTGTGAGTGAGAGAGAGAGAGAGAAAGAGAAGCTGTGAGTGAGAGATAGAGAGAAAGAGAGAGAAGCTGTGAGTGAGCGAGAGAGAGAGAGAAGCTGTGAGTGAGAGAGAGAGAAGCTGTGAGTGAGGGAGAGATAGATAGAGATGCTGTGAGTGAAAGGGAGAGAGAGAGTGAGAGTGAGAGAGAGAGAGAAGTTGTGAGTGAGAGAGAGAGAAGCTGTGTGTGTGCGTGAGAGAGAGAAAGAGAAGCTGTGAGTGAGAGAGAGAGAAAGAAAGAGAAGCTGTGAGTGAGAGATAGAGAGAAAGAAAGAGAAGCTGTGAGTGAGAGAGAGAGAGAGAGAAGCTGTGAGTGTGAGAGAGAGAGAAGCTGTGAGTGAGGGAGAGATAGATAGAGATCCTGTGCGTGAAAGGGAGAGAGAGAGAAAGAGAAGCTGTGAGTGAGAGAGAGAGAGAGAGAAGCTGTGAGTGTGTGTGTGAGAGAGAAGCTGTGAGTGAGAAAGAGAGAGAGAAAGAGAAGCTGTGAGTGAGAGAGAGAGAAAGAGAAGCTGTGAGTGAGTGAGAGAGACAGAAAGAGAAGCTGTGAGTGTGAAAGAGAGAGAGAAGCTGTGAGTGAGAGAGAGAGAAGCTGTGAGTGAGAGAGAGAGAAAGAGTAGCTGTTAGTGAGAGAACAGAGAGAGAAACAGAAGCTGTGAGTGAGAGAGTGAGAGAGAGGAGCTGTGAGCGAGAGGGAGAGAGAGAAAGATAAGCTGAGAGTGAGAGAGAGAGAAAGATAAGCTATGAGTGAGAGAGAGAGAAAGAAAGAGAAGCTGTGAGTGAGACTGAGAGAGAGAAAGAGAAGCTGTGAGTGAGAGAGAGGGGGGGAGAAAGAGAAGCTGTGTGTGAGAGAGAGACAAAGAGAAGCTGTGATTGAGAGAGAGAGAAAGATAATCTGTGAGGTAGAGTGAGAGAGAGAGAAAGAGAAGTTGTGAGTGAGAGAGAGAAGCTCTGTGTGTGTGAGAGAAAGAGAAGCTGTGAGTGAGAGAGATAGAGAGAGAAAGAGAAGCTGTGAGTGAGAGAGAGAGAAAGAAGCTTTGAGTGATGGAAAGAGAAAGAGAAGCTGTGAGAGAGAGAGAGAGAAAGAGAAGTTGTGAGTGAGAGAGAGAGAGAGAAATAGAAGCTGTGTGTGAGAGAGAGAATGAGAAGCTGTGAGTGAGAGAGAGAGAAGCTGTGTGTGAGAGAGATAGAGAAGCTGTGAGAGAGAGAGAGAGAGAGAGAGAGAGAAGCTGTGAGTGAGAGATAGAGAGAAAGAAAGAGAAGCTGTGAGTTAGAGAGAGAGAGAGAAGCTGTGAGTGAGAGAGAGAGAAGCCTTGAGTGAGGGAGAGATAGATAGAGATGCTGTGAGTGAAAGGGAGAGAGAGAGAAAGAGAAGCTGTGAGTAAGAGAGAGAGAGAGAGAAGCTGTGAGTGTGTGTGAGAGAGAGAAGCTGTGAGTGAGAAAGAGAGAGAGAAAAAGAAGCTGTGAGTGAGAGAGAGAGAAAGAGAAGCTGTGAGTGAGTGAGAGAGACAGAAAGAGAAGCTGTGAGTGTGAAAGAGAGAGAGAGAAGCTGTGAGTGAGAGAGAGAGAAGCTGTGAGTGAGGGAGAGATAGATAGAGATGCTGTGAGTGAAAGGGAGAGAGAGAGAAAGAGAAGCTGTGAGTGAGAGAGAGAGAGAGAGAAGCTGTGAGTGTGTGTGAGAGAGAGAAGCTGTGAGTGAGAAAGAGAGAGAGAAAGAGAAGCTGTGAGTGAGAGAGAGAGAAAGAGAAGCTGTGAGTGAGTGAGAGAGACAGAAAGAGAAGCTGTGAGTGTGAAAGAGAGAGAGAGAAGCTGTGAGTGAGAGAGAGAAGCTGTGAGTGAGAGAGAGAGAAAGAGTAGCTGTTAGTGAGAGAAGAGAGAGAGAAAGAAAAGCTGTGAGTGAGAGTGGGAGAGAGAGGAGCTGTGAGCGAGAGGGAGAGAGAGAAAGATAAGCTGAGAGTGAGAGAGAGAGAAAGAGAAGCTATGAGTGAGAGAGAGAGAAAGAAAGAGAAGCTGTGAGTGAGACTGAGAGAGAGAAAGAGAAGCTGTGAGTGAGAGAGAGGGGGGAGAAAGAGAAGCTGTGTGTGAGAGAGAGACAAAGAGAAGCTGTGATTGAGAGAGAGAGAAAGATAATCTGTGAGGTAGAGTGAGAGAGAGAGAAAGAGAAGTTGTGAGTGAGAGAGAGAGAAGCTCTGTGTGTGAGAGAGAAAGAGAAGCTGTGAGTGAGAGAGATAGAGAGAGAAAGAGAAGTTGTGAGTGAGAGAGAAAGAGAATGTGTGAGTGAGAGAGAGAGAGAGAATGAGAAGCTGTGAGTGAGAGATAGATGAGCTGTGTGTGAGAGAGAAAGAGAAGCTGTGTGAGAGAGATAGAGAGAGAAAGATAAGCTGTGAGTGAGAGAGAGAGAGAAAGAAACTGTGAGTGAGAGAGAGAGAAAGAGAAGCTGAGAGTGAGAGAGAGAGAGAAGTTGTGTGAGAGAGAGAGAAGCTGTGTGTGTGCGTGAGAGAGAGAAAGAGAAGCTGTGAGTGAGAGAGAGAGAAAGAGAGAGAAGCTGTGAGTGAGAGATAGAGAGAAAGAAAGAGAAGCTGTGAGTGAGAGAGAGAGAGAGAAGCTGTGAGTGAGAGAGAGAGAGAAGCTGTGAGTGAGGGAGAGATAGATAGAGATGCTGTGAGTGAAAGGGAGAGAGAGAGAAAGAGAAGCTGTGAGTGAGTGAGAGAGAGAGAGAAGCTGTGAGTGTGTGTGAGAGAGAGAAGCTGTGAGTGAGAAAGAGAGAGAGAAAGAGAAGCTGTGAGTGAGAGAGAGAGAAAGAGAAGCTGTGAGTGAGTGAGAGAGACAGAAAGAGAAGGTGTGAGTGTGAAAGAGAGAGAGAAGCTGTGAGTGAGAGAGAGAGAAGCTGTGAGTGAGAGAGAGAGAAAGAGTAGCTGTTAGTGAGAGAAGAGAGAGAGAAAGAGAAGCTGTGAGTGAGAGAGTGAGAGAGAGGAGCTGTGAGCGAGAGGGAGAGAGAGAAAGATAAGCTGAGAGTGAGAGAGAAAGAAAGATAAGCTATGAGTGAGAGAGAGAGAAAGAAAGAGAAGCTGTGAGTGAGACTGAGAGAGAGAAAGAGAAGCTGTGAGTGAGAGAGAGGGGGGAGAAAGAGAAGCTGTGTGTGAGAGAGAGACAAAGAGAAGCTGTGATTGAGAGAGAGAAAGATAATCTGTGAGGTAGAGTGAGAGAGAGAGAAAGAGAAGTTGTGAGTGAGAGAGAGAAGCTCTGTGTGTGAGAGAGAAAGAGAAGCTGTGAGTGAGAGAGAGAGAGAGAGAAAGAGAAGCTGTGAGTGAGAGAGAGAGAAAGAAGCTTTGAGTGAGGTAAATAGAAAGAGAAGCTGTGAGAGAGAGAGAGAGAAAGAGAAGTTGTGAGTGAGAGAGAGAGAAATAGAAGCTGTGTGAGAGAGAGAGAATGAGAAGCTGTGAGTGAGAGAGAGAGAAGCTGTGTGTGAGAGAGATAGAGAAGCTGTGAGTGAGAGAGAGAGAGAGAAAGAGAAGCTGTGAGTGAGAGATAGAGAGAAAGAAAGAGAAGCTGTGAGTGAGAGAGAGAGAGAGAAGCTGTGAGTGAGAGAGAGAGAAGCTGTGAGTGAGGGAGAGATAGATAGAGATGCTGTGAGTGAAAGGGAGAGAGAGAGAAAGAGAAGCTGTGAGTGAGAGAGAGAGAGAAGCTGTGAGTGTGTGTGAGAGAGAGAAGCTGTGAGTGAGAAAGAGAGAGAGAAAGAGAAGCTGTGAGTGAGAGAGAGAGAAAGAGAAGCTGTGAGTGAGTGAGAGAGACAGAAAGAGAAGCTGTGTGTGTGAAAGAGAGAGAGAGAAGCTGTGAGTGAGAGAGAGAGAAGCTGTGAGTGAGAGAGAGAGAAATAGTAGCTGTTAGTGAGAGAAGAGAGAGAGAAAGAGAAGCTGTGAGTGAGAGAGTGAGAGAGAGGAGCTGTGAGCGAGAGGGAGAGAGAGAAAGATAAGCTGAGAGTGAGAGAGAGAGAAAGAGAAGCTATGAGTGAGTAAGAGAGAAAAAGAAAGAGAAGCTGTGAGTGAGACTGAGAGAGAGAAAGAGAAGCTGTGAGTGAGAGAGAGGGGGGAGAAAGAGAAGCTGTGTGTGAGAGAGAGACAAAGAGAAGCTGTGATTGAGAGAGAGAGAAAGATAATCTGTGAGGTAGAGTGAGAGAGAGAGAAAGAGAAGTTGTGAGTGAGTGAGAGAGAAGCTCTGTGTGTGAGAGAGAAAGAGAAGCTGTGAGTGAGAGAGATAGAGAGAGAAAGAGAAGCTGTGAGTGAGAGAGAGAGAAAGAAGCTTTGAGTGAGGGAAAGAGAGAAAGAGAAGCTGTGAGAGAGAGAGAGAGAAAGAGAAGTTGTGAGTGAGAGAGAGAGAGAGAAATAGAAGCTGTGTGAGAGAGAGAGAGAATGAGAAGCTGTGAGTGAGAGAGAGAGAAGCTGTGTGAGAGAGAGATAGAGAAGCTGTGAGTGAGAGAGAGAGAGAGAAAGAGAAGCTGTGAGTGAGAGATAGAGAGAAAGAAAGAGAAGCTGTGAGTGAGAGAGAGAGAGAGAGAATCTGTGAGTGAGAGAGAGAGAAAGAGTAGCTGTTAGTGAGAGAAGAGAGAGAGAAAGAAAAGCTGTGAGTGAGAGAGGGAGAGAGAGGAGCTGTGAGCGAGAGGGAGAGAGAGAAAGATAAGCTGAGAGTGAGAGAGAGAGAAAGAGAAGCTATGAGTGAGAGAGAGAGAAAGAAAGAGAAGCTGTGAGTGAGACTGAGAGAGAGAAAGAGAAGCTGTGAGTGAGAGAGAGGGGGGAGAAAGAGAAGCTGTGTGTGAGAGAGAGACAAAGAGAAGCTGTGATTGAGAGAGAGAGAAAGATAATCTGTGAGGTAGAGTGAGAGAGAGAGAAAGAGAAGTTGTGAGTGAGAGAGAGAGAAGCTCTGTGTGTGAGAGAGAAAGAGAAGCTGTGAGTGAGAGAGATAGAGAGAGAAAGAGAAGTTGTGAGTGAGAGAGAAAGAGAATGTGTGAGTGAGAGAGAGAGAGAGAATGAGAAGCTGTGAGTGAGAGATAGATGAGCTGTGTGTGAGAGAGAAAGAGAAGCTGTGTGAGAGAGATAGAGAGAGAAAGATAAGCTGTGAGTGAGAGAGAGAGAGAAAGAAACTGTGAGTGAGAGAGAGAGAAAGAGAAGCTGAGAGTGAGAGAGAGAGAGAAGTTGTGTGTGAGAGAGAGAAGCTGTGTGTGTGCGTGAGAGAGAGAAAGAGAAGCTGTGAGTGAGAGAGAGAGAAAGAGAGAGAAGCTGTGAGTGAGAGATAGAGAGAAAGAAAGAGAAGCTGTGAGTGAGAGAGAGAGAGAGAAGCTGTGAGTGAGAGAGAGAGAGAAGCTGTGAGTGAGGGAGAGATAGATAGAGATGCTGTGAGTGAAAGGGAGAGAGAGAGAAAGAGAAGCTGTGAGTGAGTGAGAGAGAGAGAGAAGCTGTGAGTGTGTGTGAGAGAGAGAAGCTGTGAGTGAGAAAGAGAGAGAGAAAGAGAAGCTGTGAGTGAGAGAGAGAGAAAGAGAAGCTGTGAGTGAGTGAGAGAGACAGAAAGAGAAGGTGTGAGTGTGAAAGAGAGAGAGAAGCTGTGAGTGAGAGAGAGAGAAGCTGTGAGTGAGAGAGAGAGAAAGAGTAGCTGTTAGTGAGAGAAGAGAGAGAGAAAGAGAAGCTGTGAGTGAGAGAGTGAGAGAGAGGAGCTGTGAGCGAGAGGGAGAGAGAGAAAGATAAGCTGAGAGTGAGAGAGAAAGAAAGATAAGCTATGAGTGAGAGAGAGAGAAAGAAAGAGAAGCTGTGAGTGAGACTGAGAGAGAGAAAGAGAAGCTGTGAGTGAGAGAGAGGGGGGAGAAAGAGAAGCTGTGTGTGAGAGAGAGACAAAGAGAAGCTGTGATTGAGAGAGAGAAAGATAATCTGTGAGGTAGAGTGAGAGAGAGAGAAAGAGAAGTTGTGAGTGAGAGAGAGAAGCTCTGTGTGTGAGAGAGAAAGAGAAGCTGTGAGTGAGAGAGAGAGAGAAAGAGAAGCTGTGAGTGAGAGAGAGAGAAAGAAGCTTTGAGTGAGGTAAATAGAAAGAGAAGCTGTGAGAGAGAGAGAGAGAAAGAGAAGTTGTGAGTGAGAGAGAGAGAAATAGAAGCTGTGTGAGAGAGAGAGAATGAGAAGCTGTGAGTGAGAGAGAGAGAAGCTGTGTGTGAGAGAGATAGAGAAGCTGTGAGTGAGAGAGAGAGAGAGAAAGAGAAGCTGTGAGTGAGAGATAGAGAGAAAGAAAGAGAAGCTGTGAGTGAGAGAGAGAGAGAGAAGCTGTGAGTGAGAGAGAGAGAAGCTGTGAGTGAGGGAGAGATAGATAGAGATGCTGTGAGTGAAAGGGAGAGAGAGAGAAAGAGAAGCTGTGAGTGAGAGAGAGAGAGAAGCTGTGAGTGTGTGTGAGAGAGAGAAGCTGTGAGTGAGAAAGAGAGAGAGAAAGAGAAGCTGTGAGTGAGAGAGAGAGAAAGAGAAGCTGTGAGTGAGTGAGAGAGACAGAAAGAGAAGCTGTGTGTGTGAAAGAGAGAGAGAGAAGCTGTGAGTGAGAGAGAGAGAAGCTGTGAGTGAGAGAGAGAGAAATAGTAGCTGTTAGTGAGAGAAGAGAGAGAGAAAGAGAAGCTGTGAGTGAGAGAGTGAGAGAGAGGAGCTGTGAGCGAGAGGGAGAGAGAGAAAGATAAGCTGAGAGTGAGAGAGAGAGAAAGAGAAGCTATGAGTGAGTAAGAGAGAAAAAGAAAGAGAAGCTGTGAGTGAGACTGAGAGAGAGAAAGAGAAGCTGTGAGTGAGAGAGAGGGGGGAGAAAGAGAAGCTGTGTGTGAGAGAGAGACAAAGAGAAGCTGTGATTGAGAGAGAGAGAAAGATAATCTGTGAGGTAGAGTGAGAGAGAGAGAAAGAGAAGTTGTGAGTGAGTGAGAGAGAAGCTCTGTGTGTGAGAGAGAAAGAGAAGCTGTGAGTGAGAGAGATAGAGAGAGAAAGAGAAGCTGTGAGTGAGAGAGAGAGAAAGAAGCTTTGAGTGAGGGAAAGAGAGAAAGAGAAGCTGTGAGAGAGAGAGAGAGAAAGAGAAGTTGTGAGTGAGAGAGAGAGAGAGAAATAGAAGCTGTGTGAGAGAGAGAGAGAATGAGAAGCTGTGAGTGAGAGAGAGAGAAGCTGTGTGAGAGAGAGATAGAGAAGCTGTGAGTGAGAGAGAGAGAGAGAAAGAGAAGCTGTGAGTGAGAGATAGAGAGAAAGAAAGAGAAGCTGTGAGTGAGAGAGAGAGAGAGAGAAGCTGTGAGTGAGAGAGAGAGAAGCTGTGAGTGAGGGAGAGATAGATACAGATGCTGTGAGTGAAAGGGAGAGAGAGAGAAAGAGAAGCTGTGAGTGAGAGAGAGAGAGAGAGAGAGAAGCTGTGAGTGTGTGTGTGAGAGAGAAGCTGTGAGTGAGAAAGAGAGAGAGAAAGAGAAGCTGTGAGTGAGAGAGAGAGAAAGAGAAGCTGTGAGTGAGTGAGAGAGACAGAAAGAGAAGCTGTGAGTATGAAAGAGAGAGAGAGCTGTGAGTGAGAGAGAGAAGCTGTGAGTGAGAGAGAGAGAAAGAGTAGCTGTTAGTGAGAGAAGAGAGAGAGAAAGAGAAGCTGTGAGTGAGAGAGTGAGAGAGAGGAGCTGTGAGCAAGAGGGAGAGAGAGAAAG
Organism: Bradypodion ventrale; assembly: GCA_035047345.1. Taxonomy (NCBI): domain Eukaryota; kingdom Metazoa; phylum Chordata; class Lepidosauria; order Squamata; family Chamaeleonidae; genus Bradypodion; species Bradypodion ventrale. The sequence goes on from JAWDJE010000001.1 coordinate 213,773,103, forward strand.
ATAAGCTGAGAGTGAGAGAGAGAGAAAGAGAAGCTATGAGTGAGAGAGAGAGAGAAAGAAAGAGAAGCTGTGAGTGAGACTGAGAGAGAGAAAGAGAAGCTGTGAGTGAGAGAGAGGTGGGAGAAAGAGAAGCTGTGTGTGAGAGAGAGACAAAGAGAAGCTGTGATTGAGAGAGAGAGAAAGATAATCTGTGAGGTAGAGTGAGAGAGAAAGAGAAGTTGTGAGTGAGAGAGAGAGAAGCTCTGTGTGTGAGAGAGAAAGAGAAGCTGTGAGTGAGAGAGATAGAGAGAGAAAGAGAAGCTGTGAGTGAGAGAGAGAGAAAGAAGCTTTGAGTGAGGGAAAGAGAAAGAGAAGCTGTGAGAGAGAGAAAGAGAGAGAAAGAGAAGTTGTGAGTGAGTGAGAGAGAGAGAAATAGAAGCTGTGTGAGAGAGAGAGAGAATGAGAAGCTGTGAGTGAGAGAGAGAGAAGCTGTGTGAGAGAGAGATAGAGAAGCTGTGAGTGAGAGAGAGAGAGAGAGAGAAAGAGAAGCTGTGAGTGAGAGATGGAGAGAAATAAAGAGAAGCTGTGAGTGAGAGAGAGAGAGAGAGAAGCTGTGAGTGAGAGAGAGAGAAGCTGTGAGTGAGGGAGAGATAGATAGAGATGCTGTGAGTGAAAGGGAGAGAGAGAGAAAGAGAAGCTGTGAGTGAGAGAGAGAGAGAGAGAGAAGCTGTGAGTGTGTGTGAGAGAGAGAAGCTGTGAGTGAGAAAGAGAGAGAGAAAGAGAAGCTGTGAGTGAGAGAGACAGAAAGAGAAGCTGTGAGTGAGTGAGAGAGACAGAAAGAGAAGCTGTGAGTGTGAAAGAGAGAGAGAGAAGCTGTGAGTGAGAGAGAGAGAAGCTGTGAGTGAGAGAGAGAGAGAAAGAGTAGCTGTTAGTGAGAGAAGAGAGAGAGAAAGAGAAGCTGTGAGTGAGAGAGTGAGAGAGAGGAGCTGTGAGCGAGAGGGAGAGAGAGAAAGATAAGCTGAGAGTGAGAGAGAGAGAAAGAGAAGATATGAGTGAGAGAGAGAGAAAGAAAGAGAAGCTGTGAGTGAGACTGAGAGAGAGAAAGAGAAGCTGTGAGTGAGAGAGAGGGGGGAGAAAGAGAAGCTGTGTGTGAGAGAGAGACAAAGAAAAGCTGTGATTGAGAGAGAGAGAAAGATAATCTGTGAGGTAGAGTGAGAGAGAGAGAAAGAGAAGTTGTGAGTGAGAGAGAGAGAAGCTCTGTGTGTGAGAGAGAAAGAGAAGCTGTGAGTGAGAGAGATAGAGAGAGAAAGAGAAGTTGTGAGTGAGAGAGAGAAACAGAATGTGTGAGTGAGAGAGAGAGAGAGAATGAGAAGCTGTGAGTGAGAGATAGATGAGCTGTGTGTGTGAGAGAGAAAGAGAAGCTGTGAGTGAGAGAGATAGAGAAAGAAAGAGAAGCTGTGAGTGAGAGAGAGAGAGAAAGAAACTGTGAGTGAGAGAGAGAGAAAGAGAAGCTGAGAGTGTGTGAGAGAGAGAAGTTGTGAGTGAGAGAGAGAGAAGCCATGTGTGAGCGTGAGAGAGAGAAAGAGAAGCTGTGAGTGAGAGAGAGAGAGAAAGAAAGAGAAGCTGTGAGTGAGAGATAGAGAGAAAGAAAGAGAAGCTGTGAGTGAGTGAGAGTGAGAGAGAAGCTGTGAGTGAGAGAGAGAGAAGCTGTGAGTGAGGGAGAGATAGATAGAGATGCTGTGAGTGAAAGGGAGAGAGAGAGAAAGAGAAGCTGTGAGTGAGAGAGAGAGAGAGAAGCTGTGAGTGTGTGTGTGAGAGAGAAGCTGTGAGTGAGAAAGAGAGAGAGAAAGAGAAGCTGTGAGTGAGAGAGAGAGAAAGAGAAGCTGTGAGTGTGAAAGAGAGAGAGAAGCTGTGAGTGAGAGAGAGAGAAGCTGTGAGTCAGAGAGAGAGAAAGAGTAGCTGTTACTGAGAGAAGAGAGAGAGAAAGAGAAGCTGTGAGTGACAGAGTGAGAGAGAGGAGCTGTGAGCGAGAGGGAGAGAGAGAAAGATAAGCTGAGAGTGAGAGAGAGAGAAAGAGAAGCTATGAGTGCGAGAGAGAGAAAGAAAGAGAAGCTGTGAGTGAGACTGAGAGAGAGAAAGAGAAGCTGTGAGTGAGAGAGAGGGGGGAGAAAGAGAAGCTGTGTGTGAGAGAGAGACAAAGAGAAGCTGTGATTGAGAGAGAGAGAAAGATAATCTGTGAGGTAGAGTGAGAGAGAGAGAAAGAGAAGTTGTGTGAAAGAGAGAGAAGCTCTGTGTGTGTGAGAGAAAGAGAAGCTGTGAGTGAGAGAGATAGAGAGAGAAAGAGAAGCTGTGAGTGAGTGAGAGAGAAAGAAGCTTTGAGTGAGGGAAAGAGAGAAATAGAAGCTGTGAGAGAGAGAGAGAGAAAGAGAAGTTGTGAGTGAGAGAGAGAGAGAAATAGAAGCTGTGTGAGAGAGAGAGAGAATGAGAAGCTGTGAGTGAGAGAGCGAGAAGCTGTGTGTGTGAGAGAGAGAAGCTGTGAGAGAGAGAGAGAGAGAAAGAGAAGCTGTGAGTGAGAGAGAGAGAGAAAGAAGCTTTGTGAGAGAAAGAGAGAAAGAGAAGCTGTGAGTGAGAGAGAGAAAGAGCTGTGAGTGAGAGAGAGAGAAAGAGAAGCTGTGAGTGAGAGAGAGAGAAGCTGTGAGTGAGTGAGAGAGAGAGAAGCTGTGTGTGGGTGAGAGAGAGAAAGAGAAGCTGTGAGAGAGAGAGAGAAGCTGTGAGTGAGAGAGTGAGAGAAAGAGAAGTTGTGAGTGAGAGAGAGAGAGAGAAGCTGTGTGTGAGGGAGAGAGAGAAAGAGAAGCTGTGAGTGAGAGGGATAGAGAGAGAAAGAGAGAGCGAGAGAAAGAGAAGCTGTGAGTGAGTGAGAGAGAGAGAAAGAGAAACTGTGAGTGAGAGAGAGAAAAAGAGAAGCTGTGAGTGAGTGAGAGAGAGAGAGAGAGAAGCTGTGAGTGAGAAAGAGAGAAAGAGATGCTGTGAGAGAGAGAGAGAGAGAAAGAGGAGCTGTGAGTGAGAGAGAGAGGGAGAGAGAAAGAGAAGCTGTTAGTGAGAGAAAGAGGGAAAGAGAAGCTGTGAGTGAGTGAGAGAGAGAGAGAAGCTGTGTGTGTGTCTGAGAGAGAGAGGGAAGCTGTGATTGAGAGAGAGAAAGTAAGAGAAGCTGTGAGTGAGAGAGAGAGAAGCTGTGAGTGAGAAAGAGAGAGAGAAGCTGTGAGTGAGAGTGAGAGAGCGAAAGAGAAGCTGTGAGTGAGAGAGAGAGAAAGAGAAGCTGTGAGTGAGAGTGACAGAGAGAGAGAAAGAAGCTGTGAGTGAGAGAGAGAGAAAGAGAAGCTGTGAGTGAGAGAGAGAGAAAGCAAAGCTGTGAGTGAGAGAGAGAGAAAGAGAAGATGTGACTGAGTGAGAGAAAGAGAAGCTGTGTGTGTGAGACAGAGAGAAGCTGTGAGTGAGAATGAGAGAAAAAGAAGCTGTGTCAGAGAGAGAGAAAGAGAAACTGTGAGTGAGAGAGAGAGAGAAAGAGAAGCTGTGAGTGAGAGAGAGAGAGAAAGAGAAGCTGTGAGTGACAGAGAGAGAAAGAGAAGCTGTGAGAGAGAGAGAAGGTGAGAAAGAAGCTTTGAGTGAGAGAGAGAGAAAGAGAAGCTTTGAGTGAGGGAGAGAGAGAAAGAGAAGCTGTGAGTGAGAGAGAGAGAAAGAAAGAGAAGCTGTGAGTGAGAGAGAGAGAAAGAGAAGTTGTGTGAGAGAGAGAGAGAGAAGAGAAGCTGTGAGTGAGAGAGAGAGAAAGAGAAGCTGAGTGACAGAGAGAGATAATGAGAAGCTGTGAGAGAGAGAGAGAGAAAGAGAAGCTGTGTGTATGTCAGAGAGAGAAAAAGTAAAGCTGCGAGTGAGAGGGAGGAAGACAAGCTGTGAGTGAGTGAAGAGAGAGAGAGAGAAGCTGTGAGTGAGTGAGAGAGAGAAGCTGTGTGTGAGCGAGAGAGAAGCTGTGACTGAGAGAGAGAGAAAGAGAAGCTGTGAGTGAGAGAGAGAGAGACATAGAAGCTGTGAGTGAGAGTGAGAGTGAAAGAGAAGCTGTGAGTGAGAGAGGGAGAAAGAGAAGATGTAAGTGAGAGAGAGAGTGTGAGAGAGAGAAGCTGTGAGTGAGTGAGTGAGAGAAAGAGAAGCTGTTAGTGAGAGAGAGGGAAAGAGAAGCTGTGAGTGAAAGAGAGAGAGAGAAGCTGTGTATTTGAGAGAGAGAGAAGATGTGATTGAGAGAGAGAAAGAGAAGCTGTGAATTAGAGACAGAGAAGTTGTGAGTGAGAGAGAGAAATAGAAGCTGTGAGTGAGTGAGAGAGAAAGATAATCTGTGAGTGAGAGTGAGAGAGAGAGAATGAGAAGTTGTGAGTGAGAGAGAGAAAGAGAATGTGTGAGTGAGAGAGAGAGAGAATGAGAAGCTGTGAGTGAGAGAGAGAGGAGCTGTGTGTGTGCGTGAGAGAGAGAAAGAGAAGCTGTGAGTGAGTGAGAGAGAGAGAGAAAAAAGAGAAGCTGTGAGTGAGAGAGAGAGAGAAAGAAAGAGAAGCTGTGAGTGAGAGAGAGAGAGAGAAGCTGTGAGTGAGGGAGAGAGAGAAGCTGTGAGTGAGGGAGAGATAGATAGAGAAGCTGTGAGTGAGAGAGAGAGAGAAAGAGAAGCTGTTAGTGGGAGAGAGGGAAAGAGAAGCTGTGAGTGAAAGAGAGAGAGAGAAGCTGTGTATTTGAGAGAGAGAGAAGATGTGATTGAGAGAGAGAAAGAGAAGCTGTGAATGAGAGACAGAGAGAGAAGTTGTGAGTGAGAGAGAGAAATAGAAGCTGTGAGTGTGAGAGAGAGGTGGAGAAAGAGAAGCTGTGTGTGTGTGAGAGAGAAAGAGAAGCTGTGAGTGAGAGAGAGAGAAAGATAATCTGTGAGTGAGAGTGAGAGAGAATGAGAAGTTGTGAGCGAGAGAGAGAAAGAGAATGTGTGAGTGAGAGAGAGAGAGAATGAGAAGCTGTGAGTGAGAGAGAGAAGAGATGTGTGTGTGAGAGAGAAAGAGAAGCTGTGAGTGAGAGAGATAGATAGAGAGAGAAAGAGAAGCTGTGAGTGAGAGAGAGAGAGTATGAAACTGTGAGTGAGAGAGAGAGAAAGAGAAGCTGAGAGTGAGAGAGAGAGAGAAGTTGTGAGTGTGAGAGAGAAGCTGTGTGTGTGCGTGAGAGAGAGAAAGAGAAGCTGTGAGTGAGAGAGAGAGAGAGAGAAAGAAAGAGAAGCTGTGAGTGAGAGAGAGAGAGAAATAAAGAGAAGCTGTGAGTGAGAGAGAGAGAGAGAAGCTGTGAGTGAGGGAGAGAGAGAAGCTGTGAGTGAGGGAGAGATAGATAGAGATGCTGTGAGTGAAAGGGACAGAGAGAGAAAGAGAAGCTGTGAGTGAGAGAGAGAGAGAGAGAAAGAGAAGCTGTGAGTGTGTGTGAGAGAGAGAAGCTGTGAGTGAGAAAGAGAGAGAGAAAGAGAAGCTGTGAGTGAGAGAGAGAGAAAGAGAGTCTGTGAGTGAGAGAGACAGAAAGAGAAGCTGTGAGTGTGAAAGATAGAGAGAGAGAAGCTGTGCGTGAGAGAGAGAGGAGCTGTGAGTGAGAGAGAGAAAGAGTAGCTGTTAGTGAGAGAAGAGATAGAGAAAGAGAAGCTGTGAGTGAGAGAGTGAGAGAGAGGAGCTGTGAGCGAGAGGGAGAGAGAGAAAGATAAGCTGTGAGTGAGAGAGAGAGAAAGAGAAGCTATGAGTGAGAAGGAGAGAAAGAAAGAGAAGCTGTGAGTGAGACTGAGAGAGAGAAAGAGAAGCTGTGAGTGAGAGAGAGGGGGGAGAAAGAGAAGCTGTGTGTGTGAGAGAGAAAGAGAAGCTGTGATTGAGAGAGAGAGAAAGATAATCTGTGAGGGAGAGTGAGAGAGAGAGAAGGAGAAGTTGTGAGTGAGAGAGAGAGAAGCTCTGTGTGTGTGAGAGAAAGAGAAGCTGTGAGTGAGAGAGAGAGAAAGAGAAGCTGTGAGTGAGAGAGAGAGGAAGAAGCTTTGAGTGAGAGAAAGAGAAAGAGAAGCTGTGAGAGAGAGAGAGAAAGAGCTGTGAGTGAGAGAGAGAGAAAGCTGAGAGTGAGAGAGAGAGAAGTTGTGAGTGAGACAGGGAGAAGCTCTCTGTGTGCGTGAGAGAGAGAAAGAGAAGCTGTGAGTGAGAGAGAGAGAAAGAGAAGTTGTGAGTGAGAGAGAGAGAGAAATAGAAGCTGTGTGTGAGAGAGAGAGAATGAGAAGCTGTGAGTGAGAGAGAGAGAAGCTGTGTGTTAGAGAGAAAGAGAAGCTGTGAGTGAGAGAGATAGAGAGAGAAAGAGAAGTTGTGAGTGAGTGAGAGAGAGAAAGAAGCTTTGAGTGAGAGAAAGAGAGAAAGAGAAGCTGTGAGTGAGAGAGAGAGAAAGAGCTGTGAGTGAGAGAGAGAGAGAGAAAGAAGCTGTGAGTGAGAGAGAGAGAAGCTGTGAGTGAGAGAGAGAGAAGCTTTGTGTGTGTGTGTGAGAGAGAAGCTGTGAGAGAGAGAAAGAGAAAGAGAAGCTGTGAGTGAGAGAGAGAGAGAAAGAGAAGCTGTGAGTGAGAGAGAGAAAGAAAAGCTTTGTGTGAGGGAGAGAGAGAAAGAGAAGCTGTGAGTGAGAGGGATAGAGAGAGAAAGAGAAGCTGAGTGAGAGAGAGAGAGAGAGAAAGAGAAGCTGTGAGTGTGTGTGAGAGAGAAGCTGTGAGTGAGTGAGATAGAGAGAGAGAAGCTGTGAGTGAGAGAGAGAGAGAAAGAGAAGCTGTGAGTGAGTGAGAGAGAGAGAAAGAGAAGCTGTGAGTGAGAAAGAGAGAAAGAGATGAGGTGAGTGAGAGAGAGAGAGAACCTGTGAGTGAGAGTGAGAGAGAGAGAGCGAAAGAGAAGCTGTGTGTGTGTGTGAGAGAAAGAGAACCTGTGAGTGAAAGTGAGAGAGAGAAAGAAAGAAGCTGTGAGTGAGAGAGAGAAAGAGAAGCTGTGAGTGAGAGAGAGATAGAGAGAGAAAGAGAAGTTGTTAGTGAGAGAAAGAGGGAAAGAGAAGCTGTGAGTGAGATAGAGAGAGAGGGAAGCTGTGATTGAGAGAGAGAGAGAAAGAGAAGCTGTGAGTGAGATAGAGAGAGAGAGAAGCTGTGAGTGAGAAAGAGAGAGAGAAGCTGTGAGTGAGAGTGAAAGAGAGAACGAAAGAGATGCTGTGAGTGAGAGAGAGAGAAAGAGAAGGTGTGAGTGAAAGAGAGAAAGAGAAGCTGTGAGTGAGAGAGAGAAAAAGCAAAGCTGTGAGTGAGAGAGAGAGAGAAAGAGAAGATGTGACTGAGTGAGAGAAAGAGAAGCTGTGTGTGTGAGACAGAGAGAAGCTGTGAGTGAGAGAGAGAGAAAGAGTAGCTGTTAGTGAGAGAAGAGAGAGAGAAAGAGGCTGTGAGTGAGAGAGTGAGAGAGAGGAGCTGTGAGCGAGAGGGAGAGAGAGAAAGATAAGCTGAGAGTGAGAGAGAGAGAAAGAGAAGCTATGAGTGAGAGAGAGAGAAAGAAAGAGAAGCTGTGAGTGAGACTGAGAGAGAGAAAGAGAAGCTGTGAGTGAGAGAGAGGGGGGAGAAAGAGAAGCTGTGTGTGAGAGAGAGACAAAGAGAAGCTGTGATTGAGAGAGAGAGAAAGATAATCTGTGAGGTAGAGTGAGAGAGAGAGAAAGAGAAGTTGTGTGTGAGAGAGAGAGAAGCTCTGTGTGTGAGAGAGAAAGAGAAGCTGTGAGTGAGAGAGATAGAGAGAGAAAGAGAAGTTGTGAGTGAGAGAGAGAAAGAGAATGTGTGAGTGAGAGAGAGAGAGAGAATGAGAAGCTGAGAGTGAGAGATAGATGAGCTGTGTGTGTGAGAGAGAAAGAGAAGCTGTGAGTGAGAGAGATAGAGAGAGAAAGAGAAGCTGTGAGTGAGAGAGAGTGAAGTTGTGAGTGAGAGAGAGAGAAGCTGTGTGTGTGCGTGAGAGAGAGAAAGAGAAGCTGTGAGTGAGACAGAGAGAGAAAGAAAGAGCTGTGAGTGAGAGATAGAGAGAAAGAAAGTGAAGCTGTGAGTGAGAGAGAGAGAGAAAAGCTGTGAGTGAGAGAGAGAGAGAAGCTGTGAGTGAGAAAGAGAGAGAGAAAGAGAAGCTGTGAGTGAGAGAGAGAGAAAGAGAAGCTGTGAGTGAGTGAGAGAGACAGAAACAGAAGCTGTGAGTGTGAAAGAGAGAGAGAGAAGCTGTGAGTGAGAGAGAGAGAAGCTGTGAGTGAGAGAGAGAGAAAGAGTAGCTGTTAGTGAGAGAAGAGAGAGAAAGAGAAGCTGTGAGTGAGAGAGTGAGAGAGAGGAGCTGTGAGCGAGAGAGAGAGAGAGAAAGATAAGCTGAGAGAGAGAGAGAGAGAAAGAGAAGCTATGAGTGAGAGAGAGAGAAAGAAAGAGAAGCTGTGAGTGAGACTGAGAGAGAGAAAGAGAAGCTGTGAGTGAGAGAGAGGGGGGAGAAAGAGAAGCTGTGTGTGAGAGAGAGACAAAGAGAAGCTGTGATTGAGAGAGAGAGAAAGATAATCTGTGAGGTAGAGTGAGAGAGAGAGAAAGAGAAGTTGTGAGTGAGAGAGAGAGAAGCTCTGTGTGTGAGAGAGAAAGAGAAGCTGTGAGTGAGAGAGATAGAGAGAGAAAGAGAAGCTGTGAGAGAGAGAGAGAGTAAGAAGCTTTGAGTGAGGGAAAGAGAGAAATAGAAGCTGAGAGAGAGAGAGAGAGAGAAGTTGTGAGTGAGAGAGAGAGAGAAAGAAGCAGTGTGTGAGAGAGAGAGAATGAGAAGCTGTGAGTGAGAGAGAGAGAAGCTGTGTAAGAGAGAGATAGAGAAGCTGTGAGAGAGAGATAGAGAGAGAAAGAGAATCTGTGAGTGAGAGAGAGAGAGAAAGAAGCTTTGAGTGAGAGAAAGAGAGAAAGAGAAGCTGTGAGTGAGAGAGAGAAAGAGCTGTGAGTGAGAGAGAGAGAGAAAGAGAAGCTGTGAGTGAGAGAGAGAGAGAGAGAAGCTGTGTGTGAGGGAGAGAGAGAAAGAGAAGCTGTGAGTGAGAGGGATAGAGAGAGAAAGAGAGAGAGAGAGAAAGAGAAGCTGTGAGTGTGTGAGAGAGAGAAGCTGTGAGTGAGTGAGAGAGAGAGAAAGAGAAGCTGTGAGTGAGAGAGAGAAAAAGAGAAGCTGTGAGTGAGTGAGAGAGAGAGAGAAAGAGAAGCTGTGAGAGAGAAAGAGAGAGAGAGATGCTGTGAGAGAGAGAGAGAGAGAGAAAGAGGAGCTGTGAGTGAGAGAGAGAGGGAGAGAGAAAGATAAGCTGTTAGTGAGAGAAAGAAGGAACGAGAAGCTGTGAGTGAGTGAGAGAGAGAGAGAAGCTGTGTGTGTGTGTGAGAGAGAGAGGGAAGCTGTGATTGAGAGAGAGAGAGTAAGAGAAGCTGTGAGTGAGAGAGAGAGAAGCTGTGAGTGAGAAAGAGAGAGAGAAGCTGTGAGTGAGAGTGAGAGAGAGAGAGAAAGAAGCTGTGAGTGAGAGAGAGAGAAAGAGAAGCTGTGAGTGAGAGAGAGAGAAAGCAAAGCTGTGAGTGAGAGAGAGAGAAAGAGAAGATGTGACTGAGTGAGAGAAAGAGAAGCTGTGTGTGTGAGACAGAGAGAAGCTGTGAGTGAGAATGAGAGAAAAAGAAGCTGTGTCAGAGAGAGAGAAAGAGAAACTGTGAGTGAGAGAGAGAGAGAAAGAGAAGCTGTGAGTGAGAGAGAGAGAGAGAAAGAGAAGCTGTGAGTGACAGAGAGAGAAAGAAAGCTGTGAATGAGAGAGAAGGTGAGAAAGAAGCTTTGAGTGAGAGAGAGAGAAAGAGAAGCTTTGAGTGAGGGAGAGAGAGAAAGAGAAGCTGTGAGTGAGAGAGAGAGAAAGAAAGAGAAGCTGTGAGTGAGAGAGAGAGAAAGAGAAGTTGTGTGAGAGAGAGAGAGAGAAGAGAAGCTGTGAGTGTGAGAGAGAGAAAGAGAAGCTGAGTGACATAGAGAGATAATGAGAAGCTGTGAGAGAGAGAGAGAAAGAGAAGCTGTGTGTATGTCAGAGAGAGAAAAAGTAAAGCTGCGAGTGAGAGGGAGGGAGAAAGACAAGCTGTGAGTGAGAGAAGAGAGAGAGAGAGAAGCTGTGAGTGAGTGAGAGAGAGAAGCTGTGTGTGAGCGAGAGAGAAGCTGTGACTGAGAGAGAGAGAAAGAGAAGCTGTGAGTGAGAGAGAGAGAGAAATAGAAGCTGTGAGTGAGAGTGAGAGTGAAAGAGAAGCTGTGAGTGAGAGAGGGAGAAAGAGAAGATGTAAGTGAGAGAGAGAGTGAGAGAGAGAATCTGTGAGTGAGTGAGAGAGAGAGAAAGAGAAGCTGTGAGTGAGTGAGAGAGAGAAAAAGAGAAGCTGTGAGTGAGTGAGAGAGAGAGAGAAAGAGAAGCTGTGAGTGAGAAAGAGAGAAAGAGATGCTGTGAGAGAGAGAGAGAGAAAGAGGAGCTGTGAGTGAGAGAGAGAGGGAGAGAGAAAGAGAAGCTGTTAGTGAGAGAAAGAAGGAAAGAGAAGCTATGAGTGAGTGAGAGAGAGAGAGAAGCTGTGTGTGTGTGTGTGAGAGAGAGGGAAGCTGTGATTGAGAGAGAGAGAGTAAGAGAAGCTGTGAGTGAGAGAGAGAGAGAAGCTGTGAGTGAGAAAGAGAGAGAGAAGCTGTGAGTGAGAGAGAGAGAAAGAGAAGCTGTGAGTGAGAGTGACAGAGAGAGAAAGAAGTTGTGAGTGAGGGAGAGAGAAAGAGAAGCTGTGAGTGAGAGAGAGAGAAAGCAAAGCTGTGAGTGAGAGAGAGAGAAAGAGAAGATGTGACTGAGTGAGAGAAAGAGAAGCTGTGTGTGTGAGACAGAGAGAAGCTGTGAGTGAGAATGAGAGAAAAAGAAGCTGTGTCAGAGAGAGAGAAAGAGAAACTGTGAGTGAGAGAGAGAGAGAAAGAGAAGCTGTGAGTGAGAGAGAGAGAGAGAAAGAGAAGCTGTGAGTGACAGAGAGAGAAAGAGAAGCTGTGAGTGAGAGAGAAGGTGAGAAAGAAGCTTTGAGTGAGAGAGAGAGAAAGAGAAGCTTTGAGTGAGGGAGAGAGAGAAAGAGAAGCTGTGAGTGAGAGAGAGAGAGAGAAAGAGAAGCTGTGAGTGAGAGAGAGAGAGAAAGAGAAGTTGTGTGAGAGAGAGAGAGAGAGAGAAGAGAAGCTGTGAGTGAGAGAGAGAGAAAGAGAAGTTGAGTGACATAGAGAGATAATGAGAAGCTGTGAGAGAGAGAGAGAGAGAGAAGCTGTGTGTATGTCAGAGAGAGAAAAAGTAAAGCTGCGAGTGAAAGGGAGGGAGAAAGACAAGCTGTGAGTGAGAGAAGAGAGAGAGAGAAGCTGTGAGTGAGAGAGAGAGAAGCTGTGTGTGAGCGAGAGAGAAGCTGTGACTGAGAGAGAGAGAAAGAGAAGCTGTGAGTGAGAGAGAGAGAGAAATAGAAGCTGTGAGTGAGAGTGAGAGTGAAAGAGAAGCTGTGAGTGAGAGAGGGAGAAAGAGAAGATGTAAGTGAGAGAGAGAGTGAGAGAGAGAAGCTGTGAGTGAGTGAGAGAGAGAGAAAGAGAAGCTGTGAGTGAGTGAGAGAGAAAGAAAGAGAAGCTGTGAGAGAGAGAGAGAGAAAGAGAAGCTGTTAGTGAGAGAGAGGGAAACAGAAGCTGTGAGTGAAAGAGAGAGAGAGAAGCTGTGTATTTGAGAGAGAGAGAAGATGTGATTGAGAGAGAGAAAGAGAAGCTGTGAATGAGAGACAGAGAGAGAAGTTGTGAGTGAGAGAGAGAAATAGAAGCTGTGAGTGAGAGAGAGAGTGGAGAAAGAGAAGCTGTGTGTGTGAGAGAGAGAAAGAGAAGCTGTGAGTGAGAGAGAGAGAAAGATAATCTGTGAGTGAGAGTGAGAGAGAGAGAATGAGAAGTTGTGAGTGAGAGAGAGAGAAAGAGAATGTGTGAGTGAGAGAGAGAGAGAATGAGAAGCTGTGAGTGAGAGAGAGAGGAGCTGTGTGTGTGAGAGAGAAAGAGAAGCTGTGAGTGACAGAGATAGATAGAGAGAGAAAGAGAAGCTGTGAGTGAGGGAGAGATAGATAGAGATGCTGTGAGTGAAAGGGACAGAGAGAGAAAGAGAAGCTGTGAGTGAGAGAGAGAGAGAGAGAAAGAGAAGCTGTGTGTGTGAGAGAGAGAAGCTGTGAGTGAGAAAGAGAGAAAGAGAGTCTGTGAGTGAGAGAGACAGAAAGAGAAGCTGTGAGTGTGAAAGAGAGAGAAGCTGTGAGTGAGAGAGAGAGGAGCTGTGAGTGAGAGAGAGAGAAAGAGTAGCTGTTAGTGAGAGAAGAGATAGAGAAAGAGAAGCTGTGAGTGAGAGCGTGAGAGAGAGGAGCTGTGAGCGAGAGGGAGAGAGAGAAAGATAAGCTGTGAGTGAGAGAGAGAGAAAGAGAAGCTATGAGTGAGAAGGAGAGAAAGAAAGAGAAGCTGTGAGTGAGACTGAGAGAGAGAAAGAGAAGCTGTGAGTGAGAGAGAGGGGGAGAAAGAGAAGCTGTGTGTGTGAGAGAGAAAGAGAAGCTGTGATTGAGAGAGAGAGAAAGATAATCTGTGAGGGAGAGGGAGAGAGAGAGAAAGAGAAGTTGTGAGTGAGAGAGAGAGAAGCTCTGTGTGTGAGAGAGAAAGAGAAGCTGTGAGTGAGAGAGAGAGAAAGAGAAGCTGTGAGTGAGAGAGAGAGGAAGAAGCTTTGAGTGAGAGAAAGAGAAAGAGAAGCTGTGAGAGAGAGAGAGAGAAACAGCTGTGAGTGAGAGAGAGAGAGAAAGCTGAGAGTGAGAGAGAGAGAGAAGTTGTGAGTGAGACAGAGAGAAGCTCTGTGTGTGCGTGAGAGAGAGAAAGAGAAGCTGTGAGTGAGAGAGAGAGAAAGAGAAGTTGTGAGTGAGAGAGAGAGACAAATAGAAGCTGTGTGTGAGAGAGAGAGAATTAGAAGCTGTGAGTGAGAGAGAGAGAAGCTGTGTGTTAGAGAGAAAGAGAAGTTGTGAGTGAGAGAAAGAGAGAAAAAAGCTTTGAGTGAGAAAAAGAGAGAAAGAGAAGCTGTGAGTGAGAGAGAGAGAAAGAGTTGTGAGTGAGAGAGAGAGAAAAAGAGAAGCTGTGAGTGAGAGAGAGAGAAGCTGTGAGTGAGAGAGAGAGAGAAGCTTTGTGTGTTTGTGTGTGAGAGAGAAGCTGTGAGAGAGAGAAAGAGAAGGAGAAGCTGTGAGTGAGAGAGAGAGAGAAGCTGTGTGTGAGGGAGAGAGAGAAAGAGAAGCTGTGAGTGAGAGGGAAAGAGAGAGAAAGAGAAGCTGAGTGAGAGAGAGAGAGAGAAAGAGAAGCTGTGAGTGTGTGAGAGAGAGAAGCTGTGAGTGAGTGAGAGAGAGAGAGAAAGAGAAGCTGTGAGTGAGAGAGAGAGAGAAAGAGAAGCTGTGAGTGAGTGAGAGAGAGAGAAAGAGAAGCTGTGAGTGAGAAAGAGAGAAAGAGATGAGGTGAGTGAGAGAGAGAGAGAAGCTGTGAGTGAGAGTGAGAGAGAGAGCGAAAGAGAAGCTGTGTGTGTGTGAGAGAGAAAGAGAAGCTGTGAGTGAGAGTGAGAGTGAGAGAGAAAGAAGCTGTGAGTGAGAGAGAGAGAAAGAGAAGCTGTGAGTGAGAGAGAGAGAAAGAGAAGCTGTGAGTGAGTGAGAGAGAGAGAAAGAGAAGCTGTGAGTGAGAAAGAGAGAAAGAGATGAGGTGAGTGAGAGAGAGAGAGAAGCTGTGAGTGAGAGTGAGAGAGAGCGCGAAAGAGAAGCTGTGTGTGTGTGAGAGAGAAAGAGAAGCTGTGAGTGAGAGTGAGAGTGAGAGAGAAAGAAGCTGTGAGTGAGAGAGAGAGAAAGAGAAGCTGTGAGTGAGAGAGAGATAGAGAGAGAAAGAGAAGTTGTTAGTGAGCGAAAGAGGGAAAGAGAAGCTGTGAGTGAGAAAGAGAGAGAGGGAAGCTGTGATTGAGAGAGAGAGATAAAGAGAAGCTGTGAGTGAGATAGAGAGAGAGAGAAGCTGTGAGTGAGAAAGAGAGAGAGAAGCTGTGAGTGTGAGTGAGAGAGAGAGCGAAAGAGATGCTGTGAGTGAGAGAGAGAGAAAGAGAAGCTGTGAGTGAGAGTGAGTGAGAGAGAGAAAGAAGCTGTGAGTGAGAGAGAGAGAAAGAGAAGCTGTGAGTGAGAGAGAGAGAAAGCAAAGCTGTGAGTGAGAGAGAGAGAGAGAGAAAGAGAAGATGTGACTGAGTGAGAGAAAGTGAAGCTGTGTGTGTGAGACAGAGAAGCTGTGAGTGAGAGAGAGAAAAAAAGAAGCTGTGTCAGAGAGAGAGAGAAAGAGAAGCTGTGAGTGAGAGAGAGAGAAAGAAGCTGTGAGTGAGAGAGAGAGAAAGAGAAGCTGTGAGTGAGAGAGAGAGAAAGGGAAGCTGTGAGTGAGAGAGAAGGTGAGAAAGAAGCTTTGAGTGAGAGAGAGAGAGAAAGAGAAGCTGTGAGTGAGAGAGAGAGAGAAAGAAGAAGCTGTGAGTGAGAGAGAGAGAGAGAAAGAGAAGCTGTGAGTGAGAGAGAAAGAGAAGCTGTGAGTGAGAGAGAGAGAGAGAGAAGAGAAGCTGTGAGTGAGAGAGAGAGAAAGAGAAGCTGAGTGACAGAGAGAGATAATGAGAAGCTGTGAGAGAGAGAGAGAGAAAGAGTAGCTGTGTGTATGTGAGAGAGAGAAAAAGTAAAGCTGCGAGTGAGAGGGAGGGAGAAAGACAAGCTGTGAGTGAGAGAATAGAGAGAGAGAGAGAAGCTGTGAGTGAGTGAGAGAGAGAAGCTGTGTGTGTGTGAGAGAGAAGCTGTGACTGAGAGAGAGAGAAAGAAAGAGAAGCTGTGAGTGAGAGAGAGAGAGAAGAGAAGCTGTGAGTGAGTGAGTGAGAGAAAGAGAAGCTGTGAGTGAGTGAGAGAGAGAGAAAGAGAAGCTGTGAGTGAGAAAGAGAGAAAGAGATGAGGTGAGTGAGAGAGAGAGAGAACCTGTGAGTGAGAGTGAGAGAGAGAGCGAAAGAGAAGCTGTGTGTGTGTGTGAGAGAAAGAGAACCTGTGAGTGAGAGTGAGAGAGAGAAAGAAAGAAGCTGTGAGTGAGAGAGAGAAAGAGAAGCTGTGAGTGAGAGAGAGATAGAGAGAGAAAGAGAAGTTGTTAGTGAGAGAAAGAGGGAAAGAGAAGCTGTGAGTGAGATAGAGAGAGAGGGAAGCTGTGATTGAGAGAGAGAGAGAAAGAGAAGCTGTGAGTGAGATAGAGAGAGAGAGAAGCTGTGAGTGAGAAAGAGAGAGAGAAGCTGTGAGTGAGAGTGAAAGAGAGAACGAAAGAGATGCTGTGAGTGAGAGAGAGAGAAAGAGAAGGTGTGAGTGAAAGAGAGAAAGAGAAGCTGTGAGTGAGAGAGAGAAAAAGCAAAGCTGTGAGTGAGAGAGAGAGAGAAAGAGAAGATGTGACTGAGTGAGAGAAAGAGAAGCTGTGTGTGTGAGACAGAGAGAAGCTGTGAGTGAGAGAGAGAGAAAGAGTAGCTGTTAGTGAGAGAAGAGAGAGAGAAAGAGGCTGTGAGTGAGAGAGTGAGAGAGAGGAGCTGTGAGCGAGAGGGAGAGAGAGAAAGATAAGCTGAGAGTGAGAGAGAGAGAAAGAGAAGCTATGAGTGAGAGAGAGAGAAAGAAAGAGAAGCTGTGAGTGAGACTGAGAGAGAGAAAGAGAAGCTGTGAGTGAGAGAGAGGGGGGAGAAAGAGAAGCTGTGTGTGAGAGAGAGACAAAGAGAAGCTGTGATTGAGAGAGAGAGAAAGATAATCTGTGAGGTAGAGTGAGAGAGAGAGAAAGAGAAGTTGTGTGAGAGAGAGAGAGAAGCTCTGTGTGTGAGAGAGAAAGAGAAGCTGTGAGTGAGAGAGATAGAGAGAGAAAGAGAAGTTGTGAGTGAGAGAGAGAAAGAGAATGTGTGAGTGAGAGAGAGAGAGAGAATGAGAAGCTGAGAGTGAGAGATAGATGAGCTGTGTGTGTGAGAGAGAAAGAGAAGCTGTGAGTGAGAGAGATAGAGAGAGAAAGAGAAGCTGTGAGTGAGAGAGAGTGAAGTTGTGAGTGAGAGAGAGAGAAGCTGTGTGTGTGCGTGAGAGAGAGAAAGAGAAGCTGTGAGTGAGACAGAGAGAGAAAGAAAGAGAAGCTGTGAGTGAGAGATAGAGAGAAAGAAAGTGAAGCTGTGAGTGAGAGAGAGAGAGAAAAGCTGTGAGTGAGAGAGAGAGAGAAGCTGTGAGTGAGAAAGAGAGAGAGAAAGAGAAGCTGTGAGTGAGAGAGAGAGAAAGAGAAGCTGTGAGTGAGTGAGAGAGACAGAAACAGAAGCTGTGAGTGTGAAAGAGAGAGAGAGAAGCTGTGAGTGAGAGAGAGAGAAGCTGTGAGTGAGAGAGAGAGAAAGAGTAGCTGTTAGTGAGAGAAGAGAGAGAGAAAGAGAAGCTGTGAGTGAGAGAGTGAGAGAGAGGAGCTGTGAGCGAGAGAGAGAGAGAGAAAGATAAGCTGAGAGAGAGAGAGAGAGAAAGAGAAGCTATGAGTGAGAGAGAGAGAAAGAAAGAGAAGCTGTGAGTGAGACTGAGAGAGAGAAAGAGAAGCTGTGAGTGAGAGAGAGGGGGGAGAAAGAGAAGCTGTGTGTGAGAGAGAGACAAAGAGAAGCTGTGATTGAGAGAGAGAGAAAGATAATCTGTGAGGTAGAGTGAGAGAGAGAGAAAGAGAAGTTGTGAGTGAGAGAGAGAGAAGCTCTGTGTGTGAGAGAGAAAGAGAAGCTGTGAGTGAGAGAGATAGAGAGAGAAAGAGAAGCTGTGAGAGAGAGAGAGAGAAAGAAGCTTTGAGTGAGGGAAAGAGAGAAATAGAAGCTGAGAGAGAGAGAGAGAGAGAGAAGTTGTGAGTGAGAGAGAGAGAGAAAGAAGCAGTGTGTGAGAGAGAGAGAATGAGAAGCTGTGAGTGAGAGAGAGAGAAGCTGTGTAAGAGAGAGATAGAGAAGCTGTGAGAGAGAGATAGAGAGAGAAAGAGAATCTGTGAGTGAGAGAGAGAGAGAAAGAAGCTTTGAGTGAGAGAAAGAGAGAAAGAGAAGCTGTGAGTGAGAGAGAGAAAGAGCTGTGAGTGAGAGAGAGAGAGAAAGAGAAGCTGTGAGTGAGAGAGAGAGAGAGAGAAGCTGTGTGTGAGGGAGAGAGAGAAAGAGAAGCTGTGAGTGAGAGGGATAGAGAGAGAAAGAGAGAGAGAGAGAAAGAGAAGCTGTGAGTGTGTGAGAGAGAGAAGCTGTGAGTGAGTGAGAGAGAGAGAAAGAGAAGCTGTGAGTGAGAGAGAGAAAAAGAGAAGCTGTGAGTGAGTGAGAGAGAGAGAGAAAGAGAAGCTGTGAGAGAGAAAGAGAGAGAGAGATGCTGTGAGAGAGAGAGAGAGAGAGAAAGAGGAGCTGTGAGTGAGAGAGAGAGGGAGAGAGAAAGATAAGCTGTTAGTGAGAGAAAGAAGGAACGAGAAGCTGTGAGTGAGTGAGAGAGAGAGAGAAGCTGTGTGTGTGTGTGTGAGAGAGAGGGAAGCTGTGATTGAGAGAGAGAGAGTAAGAGAAGCTGTGAGTGAGAGAGAGAGAAGCTGTGAGTGAGAAAGAGAGAGAGAAGCTGTGAGTGAGAGTGAGAGAGAGAGAGAAAGAAGCTGTGAGTGAGAGAGAGAGAAAGAGAAGCTGTGAGTGAGAGAGAGAGAAAGCAAAGCTGTGAGTGAGAGAGAGAGAAAGAGAAGATGTGACTGAGTGAGAGAAAGAGAAGCTGTGTGTGTGAGACAGAGAGAAGCTGTGAGTGAGAATGAGAGAAAAAGAAGCTGTGTCAGAGAGAGAGAAAGAGAAACTGTGAGTGAGAGAGAGAGAGAAAGAGAAGCTGTGAGTGAGAGAGAGAGAGAGAAAGAGAAGCTGTGAGTGACAGAGAGAGAAAGAAAGCTGTGAATGAGAGAGAAGGTGAGAAAGAAGCTTTGAGTGAGAGAGAGAGAAAGAGAAGCTTTGAGTGAGGGAGAGAGAGAAAGAGAAGCTGTGAGTGAGAGAGAGAGAAAGAAAGAGAAGCTGTGAGTGAGAGAGAGAGAAAGAGAAGTTGTGTGAGAGAGAGAGAGAGAAGAGAAGCTGTGAGTGAGAGAGAGAGAAAGAGAAGCTGAGTGACATAGAGAGATAATGAGAAGCTGTGAGAGAGAGAGAGAAAGAGAAGCTGTGTGTATGTCAGAGAGAGAAAAAGTAAAGCTGCGAGTGAGAGGGAGGGAGAAAGACAAGCTGTGAGTGAGAGAAGAGAGAGAGAGAGAAGCTGTGAGTGAGTGAGAGAGAGAAGCTGTGTGTGAGCGAGAGAGAAGCTGTGACTGAGAGAGAGAGAAAGAGAAGCTGTGAGTGAGAGAGAGAGAGAAATAGAAGCTGTGAGTGAGAGTGAGAGTGAAAGAGAAGCTGTGAGTGAGAGAGGGAGAAAGAGAAGATGTAAGTGAGAGAGAGAGTGAGAGAGAGAATCTGTGAGTGAGTGAGAGAGAGAGAAAGAGAAGCTGTGAGTGAGTGAGAGAGAGAAAAAGAGAAGCTGTGAGTGAGTGAGAGAGAGAGAGAAAGAGAAGCTGTGAGTGAGAAAGAGAGAAAGAGATGCTGTGAGAGAGAGAGAGAGAGAGAGGAGCTGTGAGTGAGAGAGAGAGGGAGAGAGAAAGAGAAGCTGTTAGTGAGAGAAAGAAGGAAAGAGAAGCTATGAGTGAGTGAGAGAGAGAGAGAAGCTGTGTGTGTGTGTGTGTGAGAGAGGGAAGCTGTGATTGAGAGAGAGAGAGTAAGAGAAGCTGTGAGTGAGAGAGAGAGAGAAGCTGTGAGTGAGAAAGAGAGAGAGAAGCTGTGAGTGAGAGAGAGAGAAAGAGAAGCTGTGAGTGAGAGTGACAGAGAGAGAAAGAAGTTGTGAGTGAGGGAGAGAGAAAGAGAAGCTGTGAGTGAGAGAGAGAGAAAGCAAAGCTGTGAGTGAGAGAGAGAGAAAGAGAAGATGTGACTGAGTGAGAGAAAGAGAAGCTGTGTGTGTGAGACAGAGAGAAGCTGTGAGTGAGAATGAGAGAAAAAGAAGCTGTGTCAGAGAGAGAGAAAGAGAAACTGTGAGTGAGAGAGAGAGAGAAAGAGAAGCTGTGAGTGAGAGAGAGAGAGAGAAAGAGAAGCTGTGAGTGACAGAGAGAGAAAGAGAAGCTGTGAGTGAGAGAGAAGGTGAGAAAGAAGCTTTGAGTGAGAGAGAGAGAAAGAGAAGCTTTGAGTGAGGGAGAGAGAGAAAGAGAAGCTGTGAGTGAGAGAGAGAGAGAGAAAGAGAAGCTGTGAGTGAGAGAGAGAGAGAAAGAGAAGTTGTGTGAGAGAGAGAGAGAGAGAGAAGAGAAGCTGTGAGTGAGAGAGAGAGAAAGAGAAGTTGAGTGACATAGAGAGATAATGAGAAGCTGTGTGAGAGAGAGAGAGAGAGAAGCTGTGTGTATGTCAGAGAGAGAAAAAGTAAAGCTGCGAGTGAAAGGGAGGGAGAAAGACAAGCTGTGAGTGAGAGAAGAGAGAGAGAGAAGCTGTGAGTGAGAGAGAGAGAAGCTGTGTGTGAGCGAGAGAGAAGCTGTGACTGAGAGAGAGAGAAAGAGAAGCTGTGAGTGAGAGAGAGAGAGAAATAGAAGCTGTGAGTGAGAGTGAGAGTGAAAGAGAAGCTGTGAGTGAGAGAGGGAGAAAGAGAAGATGTAAGTGAGAGAGAGAGTGAGAGAGAGAAGCTGTGAGTGAGTGAGAGAGAGAGAAAGAGAAGCTGTGAGTGAGTGAGAGAGAAAGAAAGAGAAGCTGTGAGAGAGAGAGAGAGAAAGAGAAGCTGTTAGTGAGAGAGAGGGAAACAGAAGCTGTGAGTGAAAGAGAGAGAGAGAAGCTGTGTATTTGAGAGAGAGAGAAGATGTGATTGAGAGAGAGAAAGAGAAGCTGTGAATGAGAGACAGAGAGAGAAGTTGTGAGTGAGAGAGAGAAATAGAAGCTGTGAGTGAGAGAGAGAGTGGAGAAAGAGAAGCTGTGTGTGTGAGAGAGAGAAAGAGAAGCTGTGAGTGAGAGAGAGAGAAAGATAATCTGTGAGTGAGAGTGAGAGAGAGAGAATGAGAAGTTGTGAGTGAGAGAGAGAGAAAGAGAATGTGTGAGTGAGAGAGAGAGAGAATGAGAAGCTGTGAGTGAGAGAGAGAGGAGCTGTGTGTGTGAGAGAGAAAGAGAAGCTGTGAGTGACAGAGATAGATAGAGAGAGAAAGAGAAGCTGTGAGTGAGAGAGAGAGATTAAGAAACTGTGAGTGAGAGAGAGAGAAAGAGAAGCTGAGAGTGAGAGAGAGAGAAGTTGTGAGTGTGAGAGAGAGAAGCTGTGTGTGTGCGTGAGAGAGAGAAAGAGAAGCTGTGAGTGAGAGAGAGAGAGAAAGAAAGAGAAGCTGTGAGTGAGAGAGAGAGAGAAAGAAAGAGAAGCTGTGAGTGAGAGAGAGAGAAGCTGTGAGTGAGAGAGAGAGAGAAGCTGTGAGTGAGGGAGAGATAGATAGAGATGCTGTGAGTGAAAGGGACAGAGAGAGAAAGAGAAGCTGTGAGTGAGAGAGAGAGAGAGAGAAAGAGAAGCTGTGTGTGTGAGAGAGAGAAGCTGTGAGTGAGAAAAAGAGAAAGAGAGTCTGTGAGTGAGAGAGACAGAAAGAGAAGCTGTGAGTGTGAAAGAGAGAGAAGCTGTGAGTGAGAGAGAGAGGAGCTGTGAGTGAGAGAGAGAGAAAGAGTAGCTGTTAGTGAGAGAAGAGATAGAGAAAGAGAAGCTGTGAGTGAGAGAGTGAGAGAGAGGAGCTGTGAGCGAGAGGGAGAGAGAGAAAGATAAGCTGTGAGTGAGAGAGAGAGAAAGAGAAGCTATGAGTGAGAAGGAGAGAAAGAAAGAGAAGCTGTGAGTGAGACTGAGAGAGAGAAAGAGAAGCTGTGAGTGAGAGAGAGGGGGAGAAAGAGAAGCTGTGTGTGTGAGAGAGAAAGAGAAGCTGTGATTGAGAGAGAGAGAAAGATAATCTGTGAGGGAGAGTGAGAGAGAGAGAAAGAGAAGTTGTGAGTGAGAGAGAGAGAAGCTCTGTGTGTGAGAGAGAAAGAGAAGCTGTGAGTGAGAGAGAGAGAAAGAGAAGCTGTGAGTGAGAGAGAGAGGAAGAAGCTTTGAGTGAGAGAAAGAGAAAGAGAAGCTGTGAGAGAGAGAGAGAGAAACAGCTGTGAGTGAGAGAGAGAGAGAAAGCTGAGAGTGAGAGAGAGAGAGAAGTTGTGAGTGAGACAGAGAGAAGCTCTGTGTGTGCGTGAGAGAGAGAAAGAGAAGCTGTGAGTGAGAGAGAGAGAAAGAGAAGTTGTGAGTGAGAGAGAGAGACAAATAGAAGCTGTGTGTGAGAGAGAGAGAATTAGAAGCTGTGAGTGAGAGAGAGAGAAGCTGTGTGTTAGAGAGAAAGAGAAGTTGTGAGTGAGAGAAAGAGAGAAAAAAGCTTTGAGTGAGAAAAAGAGAGAAAGAGAAGCTGTGAGTGAGAGAGAGAGAAAGAGCTGTGAGTGAGAGAGAGAGAAAAAGAGAAGCTGTGAGTGAGAGAGAGAAGCTGTGAGTGAGAGAGAGAGAAGCTTTGTGTGTTTGTGTGTGAGAGAGAAGCTGTGAGAGAGAGAAAGAGAAAGAGAAGCTGTGAGTGAGAGAGAGAGAGAAGCTGTGTGTGAGGGAGAGAGAGAAAGAGAAGCTGTGAGTGAGAGGGAAAGAGAGAGAAAGAGAAGCTGAGTGAGAGAGAGAGAGAGAAAGAGAAGCTGTGAGTGTGTGAGAGAGAGAAGCTGTGAGTGAGTGAGAGAGAGAGAAAGAGAAGCTGTGAGTAAGAGAGAGAGAGAAAGAGAAGCTGTGAGTGAGTGAGAGAGAGAGAAAGAGAAGCTGTGAGTGAGAAAGAGAGAAAGAGATGAGGTGAGTGAGAGAGAGAGAGAAGCTGTGAGTGAGAGTGAGAGAGAGAGCGAAAGAGAAGCTGTGTGTGTGTGAGAGAGAAAGAGAAGCTGTGAGTGAGAGTGAGAGTGAGAGAGAAAGAAGCTGTGAGTGAGAGAGAGAGAAAGAGAAGCTGTGAGTGAGAGAGAGAGAGAAAGAGAAGCTGTGAGTGAGTGAGAGAGAGAGAAAGAGAAGCTGTGAGTGAGAAAGAGAGAAAGAGATGAGGTGAGTGAGAGAGAGAGAGAAGCTGTGAGTGAGAGTGAGAGAGAGAGCGAAAGAGAAGCTGTGTGTGTGTGAGAGAGAAAGAGAAGCTGTGAGTGAGAGTGAGAGTGAGAGAGAAAGAAGCTGTGAGTGAGAGAGAGAGAAAGAGAAGCTGTGAGTGAGAGAGAGATAGAGAGAGAAAGAGAAGTTGTTAGTGAGCGAAAGAGGGAAAGAGAAGCTGTGAGTGAGAAAGAGAGAGAGGGAAGCTGTGATTGAGAGAGAGAGATAAAGAGAAGCTGTGAGTGAGATAGAGAGAGAAGCTGTGAGTGAGAAAGAGAGAGAGAAGCTGTGAGTGAGAGTGAGAGAGAGAGCGAAAGAGATGCTGTGAGTGAGAGAGAGAGAAAGAGAAGCTGTGAGTGAGAGTGAGTGAGAGAGAGAAAGAAGCTGTGAGTGAGAGAGAGAGAAAGAGAAGCTGTGAGTGAGAGAGAGAGAAAGCAAAGCTGTGAGTGAGAGAGAGAGAGAGAGAAAGAGAAGATGTGACTGAGTGAGAGAAAGTGAAGCTGTGTGTGTGAGACAGAGAAGCTGTGAGTGAGAGAGAGAAAAAAAGAAGCTGTGTCAGAGAGAGAGAGAAAGAGAAGCTGTGAGTGAGAGAGAGAGAAAGAAGCTGTGAGTGAGAGAGAGAGAAAGAGAAGCTGTGAGTGAGAGAGAGAGAAAGGGAAGCTGTGAGTGAGAGAGAAGGTGAGAAAGAAGCTTTGAGTGAGAGAGAGAGAGAAAGAGAAGCTGTGAGTGAGAGAGAGAGAGAAAGAAGAAGCTGTGAGTGAGAGAGAGAGAGAGAAAGAGAAGCTGTGAGTGAGAGAGAAAGAGAAGCTGTGAGTGAGAGAGAGAGAGAGAGAAGAGAAGCTGTGAGTGAGAGAGAGAGAAAGAGAAGCTGAGTGACAGAGAGAGATAATGAGAAGCTGTGAGAGAGAGAGAGAGAAAGAGTAGCTGTGTGTATGTGAGAGAGAGAAAAAGTAAAGCTGCGAGTGAGAGGGAGGGAGAAAGACAAGCTGTGAGTGAGAGAATAGAGAGAGAGAGAGAAGCTGTGAGTGAGTGAGAGAGAGAAGCTGTGTGTGTGTGAGAGAGAAGCTGTGACTGAGAGAGAGAGAAAGAAAGAGAAGCTGTGAGTGAGAGAGAGAGAAATAGAAGCTGTGAGTGAGAGAGAGAGAGAAGAGAAGCTGTGAGTGAGTGAGTGAGAGAAAAAGAAGCTGTGAATGACAGAGAGAGTGAAAGTGAAGCTGTGAGAGAGAGAAGCTGTGAGTGAGAGTGAGAGAGAAAGAGAAGCTGTGAGTGAGAGAGGGAGAAAGAGAAGCTGTAAGTGAGAGAGAGAGAGTGAGAGAGAGAGAAGCTGTGAGTGAGTGAGCGAGAGAGAAAGAGAAGCTGTGAGTGAGTGAGAGAGAGAGAGAAGCTGTGAGTGAGAGAGAGAGAGAAAGAGAAGCTGTTAGTGAGAGAGAGGGAAAGAGAAGCTGTGAGTGAAAGAGAGAGAGAAAGAGAAGCTGTTAGTGAGAGAGAGGGAAAGAGAAGCTGTGAGTGAGTGAGAGAGAGAGAAAGAGAAGCTGTGAGTGAGTGAGTGAGTGAGAGAGAAGCTGTGAGTGAGAGAGAGAGAGAAAGAGAAGCTGTTAGTGAGAGAGAGGGAAAGAGAAGCTGTGAGTGAGTGAGAGAGAGAGAAAGAGAAGCTGTGAGTGAGAAAGAGAGAAAGAGATGAGGTGAGTGAGAGAGAGAGAGAAGCTTTGAGTGAGAGTGAGAGAGAGAGCGAAAGAGAAGCTGTGTGTGTGTGAGAGAGAAAGAGAAGCTGTGAGTGAGAGTGAGAGAGAGAGAGAAAGAAGCTGTGAGTGAGAGAGAGATAGAGAGAGAAAGAGAAGTTGTTAGTGAGAGAAAGAGGGAAAGAGAAGCTGTGAGTGAG
Organism: Bradypodion ventrale; assembly: GCA_035047345.1. Lineage (NCBI taxonomy): Eukaryota > Metazoa > Chordata > Lepidosauria > Squamata > Chamaeleonidae > Bradypodion > Bradypodion ventrale. The sequence continues at coordinate 213,797,252 of JAWDJE010000001.1, forward strand.
ATAGAGAGAGAGGGAAGCTGTGATTGAGAGAGAGAGATAAAGAGAAGCTGTGAGTGAGATAGAGAGAGAGAGAAGCTGTGAGTGAGAAAGAGAGAGAAGCTGTGAGTGAGAGTGAGAGAGAGAGCGAAAGAGATGCTGTGAGTGAGAGAGAGAGAAAGAGAAGCTGTGAGTGAGAGTGAGTGAGAGAGAGAAAGAAGCTGTGAGTGAGAGAGAGAGAAAGTGAAGCTGTGAGTGAGAGAGAGAAAAAGCAAAGCTGTGAGTGACAGAGAGAGAGAGAGAAAGAGAAGATGTGACTGAGTGAGAGAAAGAGAAGCTGTGTGTGTGAGACAGAGAGAAGCTGTGAGTGAGAGAGAGAGAAAAAGAAGCTGTGTCAGAGAGAGAGATAAAGAGAAGCTGTGAGTGAGAGAGAGAGAGAAAGAAGCTGTGAGTGAGAGAGAGAGAGAAAGGGAAGCTGTGAGTGAGAGAGAGAGAAAGGGAAGGTGTTAGTGAGAGAGAAGGTGAGAAAGAAGCTTTGAGTGAGAGAGAGAGAAAGAGAAGCTGTGAGTTAGGGAGAGAGAGAAAGAGAAGCTGTGAGTGAGAGAGAGAGAGAAAGAAAGAGAAGCTGTGAGTGAGAGAGAGAGAAAGAGAAGCTGTGAGTGAGAGAGAGAGAGAGAGAGAAGAGAAGCTGTGAGTGAGAGAGAGAGAAAGAGAAGCTGAGAGTGAGAGAGAGAGAAGTTGTGAGTGAGACAGAGAGAGAAGCTGTGTATGTGTGTGTGAGAGAGAAAGAGAAGCTGTGAGTGAGAGAGAGAGAAAGAGAAGTTGTGAGTGAGAGAGAGAGAGAAATAGAAGCTGTATGAGAGAGAGAGAGAATGAGAAGCTGTGAGTGAGAGAGAGAGAAGCTGTGTGTGAGAGAGAAAGAGAAGCTGTGAGTGAGAGAGATAGAGAGAGAAAGAGAAGCTGTGAGTGAGAGAGAGAGAGAGAGAAGCTGTGTATTTGAGAGAGAGAGAAGATGTGATTGAGAGAGAGAAAGAGAAGCTGTGAATGAGAGACAGAGAGAAGTTGTGAGTGAGAGAGAGAAATAGAAGCTGTGAGTGAGAGAGAGAGGTGGAGAAAGAGAAGCTGTGTGTGAGAGAGAGAGAAAGAGAAGCTGTGAGTGAGAGAGAGAGAAAGATAATCTGTGAGTGAGAGTGAGAGAGAGAGAATGAGAAGTTGTGAGTGAGAGAGAGAGAAAGAGAATGTGTGAGTGAGAGAGAGAGAGAGAATGAGAAGCTGTGAGTGAGAGAGAGGAGCTATGTGTGTGAGAGAGAAAGAGAAGCTGTGAGTGAGAGAGATAGATAGATAGAGAAAGAGAAGCTGTGAGTGAGAGAGAGAGAGTAAGAAACTGTGAGTGAGAGAGAGAGAAAGAGAAGCTGAGAGTGAGAGAGAGAGAAGTTGTGAGTGTGAGAGAGAGAAGCTGTGTGTGTGCGTGAGAGAGAGAAAGAGAAGCTGTGAGTGAGAGAGAGAGAGAGAAAGAAAGAGAAGCTGTGAGTGAGAGAGAGAGAGAAAGAAAGAGAAGCTGTGAGTGAGAGAGAGAGAGAGAAGCTGTGAGTGAGAGAGTGAGAAGCTGTGAGTGAGGGAGAGATAGATAGACATGCTGTGAGTGAAAGGGACAGAGAGAGAAAGAGAAGCTGTGAGTGAGAGAGAGAGAGAGAAAGAGAAGCTGTGTGTGTGTGAGAGAGAAAGAGAAGCTGTGAGTGAGAGTGAGAGTGAGAGAGAAAGAAGCTGTGAGTGAGAGAGAGAGAAAGAGAGTCTGTGAGTGAGAGAGACAGAAAGAGAAGCTGTGAGTGTGAAAGAGAGAGAGAGAGAAGCTGTGTGTGAGAGAGAGAGGAGCTGTGAGTGAGAGAGAGAGTAAGAGTAGCTGTTAGTGAGAGAAGAGATAGAGAAAGAGAAGCTGTGAGTGAGAGAGTGAGAGAGAGGAGCTGTGAGCGAGAGGGAGAGAGAGAAAGATAAGCTGTGAGTGAGAGAGAGAGAAAGAGAAGCTATGAGTGAGAAGGAGAGAAAGAAAGAGAAGCTGTGAGTGAGACTGAGAGAGAGAAAGAGAAGCTGTGAGTGAGAGAGAGGGGGGAGAAAGAGAAGCTGTGTGTGTGAGAGAGAAAGAGAAGCTGTGATTGAGAGAGAGAGAAAGATAATCTGTGAGGGAGAGTGAGAGAGAGAGAAAGAGAAGTTGTGAGTGAGAGAGAGAGAAGCTCTGTGTGTGAGAGAGAAAGAGAAGCTGTGAGAGAGAGAGAGAAAGAGAAGCTGTGAGTGAGAGAGAGAGGAAGAAGCTTTGAGTGAGAGAAAGAGAAAGAGAAGCTGTGTGTGAGAGAGAGAAAGAGCTGTGAGTGAGAGAGAGAGAGAAGTTGTGAGTGAGACAGAGAGAAGCTCTGTGTGTGTGTGTGTGAGAGAGAGAGGGAAGCTGTGATTGAGAGAGAGAGAGTAAGAGAAGCTGTGAGTGAGAGAGAGAGAGAAGCTGTGAGTGAGAAAGAGAGAAAGAAGCTGTGAGTGAGAGAGAGAGAAAGAGAAGCTGTGAGTGAGTGAGAGAGAGAAAAAGAGAAGCTGTGAGTGAGTGAGAGAGAGAGAGAAAGAGAAGCTGTGAGTGAGAAAGAGAGAAAGAGATGCTGTGAGAGAGAGATAGAGAAAGAGGAGCTGTGATTGAGAGAGAGAGGGAGAGAGAAAGAGAAGCTGTTAGTGAGAGAAAGAAGGAAAGAGAAGCTGTGAGTGAGTGAGAGAGAGAGAGAAGCTGTGTGTGTGTGTGAGAGAGAGAGGGAAGCTGTGATTGAGAGAGAGAGAGTAAGAGAAGCTGTGAGTGAGAGAGAGAGAAGCTGTGAGTGAGAAAGAGAGAGAGAAGCTGTGAGTGAGAGAGAGAGAAAGAGAAGCTGTGAGTGAGAGTGACAGAGAGAGAGAAAGAAGCTGTGAGTGAGAGAGAGAGAAAGAGAAGCTGTGAGTGAGAGAGAGAGAAAGCAAAGCTGTGAGTGAGAGAGAGAGAAAGAAAGAGAAGCTGTGAGTGAGAGAGAGAGAGAAAGAGAAGTTGTGTGTGTGAGAGAGAGAGAAGAGAAGCTGTGAGTGAGAGAGAGAGAAAGAGAAGCTGAGTGACATAGAGAGATAATGAGAAGCTGTGAGAGAGAGAGAGAGAAAGAGAAGCTGTGTGTATGTCAGAGAGAGAAAAAGTAAAGCTGCGAGTGAAAGGGAGGGAGAAAGACAAGCTGTGAGTGAGAGAAGAGAGAGAGAGAGAAGCTGTGAGTGAGTGAGAGAGAGAAGCTGTGTGTGAGCGAGAGAGAAGCTGTGACTGAGAGAGAGAGAAAGAGAAGATGTGAGTGAGAGAGAGAGAGAAATAGAAGCTGTGAGTGAGAGTGAGAGTGAAAGAGAAGCTGTGAGTGAGAGAGGGAGAAAGAGAAGATGTAAGTGAGAGAGAGAGTGAGAGAGAGAAGCTGTGAGTGAGTGAGAGAGAGAGAAAGAGAAGCTGTGAGTGAGTGAGAGAGAAAGAAAGAGAAGCTGTGAGTGAGAGAGAGAGAGAAAGAGAAGCTGTGAGTGAGAGAGAGGGAAACAGAAGCTGTGAGTGAAAAAGAGAGAGAGAAGCTGTGTATTTGAGAGAGAGAGAAGATGTGATTGAGAGAGAGAAAGAGAAGCTGTGAATGAGAGACAGAGAGAGAAGTTGTGAGTGAGAGAGAGAAATAGAAGCTGTGAGTGAGAGAGAGAGGTGGAGAAAGAGAAGCTGTGTGTGTGTGAGAGAGAAAGAGAAGCTGTGAGTGAGAGAGAGAGAGAAAGATAATCTGTGAGTGAGAGTGAGAGAGAGAGAATGAGAAGTTGTGAGTGAGAGAGAGAGAAAGAGAATGTGTGAGTGAGAGAGAGAGAGGATGAGAAGCTGTGAGTGAGAGAGAGAGGAGCTGTGTGTGTGAGAGAGAAAGAGAAGCTGTGAGTGAGAGAGATAGATAGAGAGAGAAAGAGAAGCTGTGAGTGAGAGAGAGAGATTAAGAAACTGTGAGTGAGAGAGAGAGAAAGAGAAGCTGGGAGTGAGAGAGAGAGAAGTTGTGAGTGTGAGAGAGAGAAGCTGTGTGTGTGCATGAGAGAGAGGAAGAGAAGCTGTGAGTGAGAGAGAGAGAGAAAGAAAGAGAAGCTGTGAGTGAGAGAGAGAGAGAAAGAAAGAGAAGCTGTGAGTGAGAGAGAGAGAAGCTGTGAGTGAGAGAGAGAGAGAAGCTGTGAGTGAGGGAGAGATAGATAGAGATGCTGTGAGTGAAAGGGACAGAGAGAGAAAGAGAAGCTGTGAGTGAGAGTGAGAGAGAGAGAAAGAGAAGCTGTATGTGTGTGAGAGAGAAGCTGTGAGTGAGAAAGAGAGAAAGAGAGTCTGTGAGTGAGAGAGACAGAAAGAGAAGCTGTGAGTGTGAAAGAGAGAGAGAAGCTGTGAGTGAGAGAGAGAGGAGCTGTGATTGAGAGAGAGAGAAAGAGTAGCTATTAGTGAGAGAAGAGATAGAGAAAGAGAAGCTGTGAGTGAGAGAGTGAGAGAGAGGAGCTGTGAGCGAGAGGGAGAGAGAGAAAGATAAGCTGTGAGTGAGAGAGAGAAAGAGAAGCTATGAGTGAGAAGGAGAGAAAGAAAGAGAAGCTGTGAGTGAGACAGAGAGAGAGAAAGAGAAGCTGTGAGTGAGAGAGAGGGGGAGAAAGAGAAGCTGTGTGTGTGAGAGAGAAAGAGAAGCTGTGATTGAGAGAGAGAGAAAGATAATCTGTGAGGGAGAGTGAGAGAGAGAGAAAGAGAAGTGAGTGAGAGAGAGAGAAGCTCTGTGTGTGAGAGAGAAAGAGAAGCTGTGAGTGAGAGAGAGAGAAAGAGAAGCTGTGAGTGAGAGAGAGAGGAAGAAGCTTTGAGTGAGAGAAAGAGAAAGAGAAGCTGTGAGAGAGAGAGAGAAAGAGCTGTGAGTGAGAGAGAGAGAGAAAGCTGAGAGTGAGAGAGAGAAGTTGTGAGTGAGACAGGGAGAAGCTCTGTGTGTGCGTGAGAGAGAGAAAGAGAAGCTGTGAGTGAGAGAGAGAGAAAGAGAAGTTGTGAGTGAGAGAGAGAGAGAAATAGAAGCTGTGTGTGAGAGAGAGAGAATTAGAAGCTGTGAGTGAGAGAGAGAGAAGCTGTGTGTTAGAGAGAAAGAGAAGTTGTGAGTGAGAGAAAGAGAGAAAGAAGCTTTGAGTGAGAAAAAGAGAGAAAGAGAAGCTGTGAGTGAGAGAGAGAGAAAGAGCTGTGAGTGAGAGAAAGAGAGAAAGAGAAGCTGTGAGTGAGAGAGAGAGAAGCTGTGAGTGAGAGAGAGAGAGAAGCTTTGTGTGTTTGTGTGTGAGAGAGAAGCTGTGAGAGAGAGAAAGAGAAAGAGAAGCTGTGAGTGAGAGAGAGAGAGAAAGAGAAGCTGTGAGTGAGAGAGAGAGAGAAGCTGTGTGTGAGGGAGAGAGAGAAAGAGAAGCTGTGAGTTAGAGGGAAAGAGAGAGAAAGAGAAGCTGAGTGAGAGAGAGAGAGAGAGAAAGAGAAGCTGAGAGAGAGAGAAGCTGTGAGTGAGTGAGAGAGAGAGAAAGAGAAGCTGTGAGTGAGAGAGAGAGAGAAAGAGAAGCTGTGAGTGAGTGAGAGAGAGAAAGAGAAGCTGTGAGTGAGAAAGAGATGAGGTGAGTGAGAGAGAGAGAAGCTGTGAGTGAGAGTGAGAGAGAGAGCGAAAGAGAAGCTGTGTGTGTGTGAGAGAGAAAGAGAAGCTGTGAGTGAGAGTGAGAGAGAGAGAGAAAGAAGCTGTGAGTGAGAGAGAGAGAAAGAGAAGCTGTGAGTGAGAGAGAGATAGAGAGAGAAAGAGAAGTTGTTAGTGAGCGAAAGAGGGAAAGAGAAGCTGTGAGTGAGATAGAGAGAGAGGGAAGCTGTGATTGAGAGAGAGAGATAAAGAGAAGCTGTGAGTGAGATAGAGAGAGAGAAGCTGTGAGTGAGAAAGAGAGAGAAGCTGTGAGTGAGAGTGAGAGAGAGAGCGAAAGAGATGCTGTGAGTGAGAGAGAAAGAGAAGCTGTGAGTGAGAGTGAGTGAGAGAGAGAAAGAAGCTGTGAGTGAGAGAGAGAGAAAGAGAAGCTGTGAGTGAGTGAGAGAGAGAGAGAAGCTGTGTGTGTGTGTGTGAGAGAGAGGGAAGCTGTGATTGAGAGAGAGAGAGTAAGAGAAGCTGTGAGTGAGAGAGAGAGAGAAGCTGTGAGTGAGAAAGAGAGAAAGAAGCTGTGAGTGAGAGAGAGAGAAAGAGAAGCTGTGAGTGAGAGTGACAGAGAGAGAGAAAGAAGCTGTGAGTGAGAGAGAGAGAAAGAGATGCTGTGAGTGAGAGAGAGAGAAAGCAAAGCTGTGAGTGAGAGAGAGAGAAAGAGAAGATGTGACTGAGTGAGAGAAAGAGAAGCTGTGTGTGTGAGACAGAGAGAAGCTGTGAGTGAGAATGAGAGAAAAAGAAGCTGTGTCAGAGAGAGAGAAAGAGAAACTGTGAGTGAGAGAGAGAGAGAAAGAGAAGCTGTGAGTGAGAGGGAGAGAGAGAGAGAGAAAGAGAAGCTGTGAGTGACAGAGAGAGAAAGAGAAGCTGTGAGTGAGAGAGAAGGTGAGAAAGAAGCTTTGAGTGAGAGAGAGAGAAAGAGAAGCTTTGAGTTAGGGAGAGAGAGAAAGAGAAGCTGTGAGTGAGAGAGAGAGAAAGAGAAGCTGAGTGACATAGAGAGATAATGAGAAGCTGTGAGAGAGAGAGAGAAAGAGAAGCTGTGTGTATGTCAGAGAGAGAAAAAGTAAAGCTGCGAGTGAGAGGGAGGGAGAAAGAGAAGCTGTGAGTGAGAGAAGAGAGAGAGAGAGAAGCTGTGAGTGAGTGAGAGAGAGAAGCTGTGTGTGAGCGAGAGAGAAGCTGTGAGTGAGAGAGAGAGAAAGAGAAGCTGTGAGTAAGAGTGACAGAGAGAGAGAAAGAAGCTGTGAGTGAGAGAGAGAGAAAGAGAAGCTGTGAGTGAGAGAGAGAGAAAGCAAAGCTGTGAGTGAGAGAGAAAGAGAAGATGTGACTGAGTGAGAGAAAGAGAAGCTGTGTGTGTGAGACAGAGAGAAGCTGTGAGTGAGAATGAGAGAAAAAGAAGCTGTGTCAGAGAGAGAGAAAGAGAAACTGTGAGTGAGAGAGAGAGAGAAAGAGAAGCTGTGAGTGAGAGAGTGAGAGAGAGAGAGAAAGAGAAGCTGTGAGTGACAGAGAGAGAAAGAGAAGCTGTGAGTGAGAGAGAAGGTGAGAAAGAAGCTTTGAGTGAGAGAGAGAGAAAGAGAAGCTTTGAGTTAGGGAGAGAGAGAAAGAGAAGCTGTGAGTGAGAGAGAGAGAAAGAGAAGCTGAGTGACATAGAGAGATAATGAGAAGCTGTGAGAGAGAGAGAGAAAGAGAAGCTGTGTGTATGTCAGAGAGAGAAAAAGTAAAGCTGCGAGTGAGAGGGAGGGAGAAAGACAAGCTGTGAGTGAGAGAAGAGAGAGAGAGAGAAGCTGTGAGTGAGTGAGAGAGAGAAGCTGTGTGTGAGCGAGAGAGAAGCTGTGACTGAGAGAGAGAGAAAGAGAAGCTGTGAGTGTGAGAGAGAGAGAAATAGAAGCTGTGAGTGAGAGTGAGAGTGAAAGAGAAGCTGTGAGTGAGAGAGGGAAAAAGAGAAGATGTAAGTGAGAGAGAGAGTGAGAGAGAGAATCTGTGAGTGAGTGAGAGAGAGAGAAAGAGAAGCTGTGAGTGAGTGAGAGAGAGAAAAAGAGAAGCTGTGAGTGAGTGAGAGAGAGAGAGAAAGAGAAGCTGTGAGTGAGAAAGAGAGAAAGAGATGCTGTGAGAGAGAGATAGAGAAAGAGGAGCTGTGATTGAGAGAGAGAGGGAGAGAGAAAGAGAAGCTGTTAGTGAGAGAAAGAAGGAAAGAGAAGCTGTGAGTGAGTGAGAGAGAGAGAGAAGCTGTGTGTGTGTGTGAGAGAGAGAGGGAAGCTGTGATTGAGAGAGAGAGAGTAAGAGAAGCTGTAAGTGAGAGAGAGGGAAACAGAAGCTGTGAGTGAAAGAGAGAGAGAGAAGCTGTGTATTTGAGAGAGAGAGAAGATGTGATTGAGAGAGAGAAAGAGAAGCTGTGAATGAGAGACAGAGAGAGAAGTTGTGAGTGAGAGAGAGAAATAGAAGCTGTGAGTGAGAGAGAGAGGTGGAGAAAGAGAAGCTGTATGTGTGTGAGAGAGAAAGAGAAGCTGTGAGTGAGAGAGAGAGAAAGATAATCTGTGAGTGAGAGTGAGAGAGAGAGAATGAGAAGTTGTAAGTGAGAGAGAGAGAAAGAGAATGTGTGAGTGAGAGAGAGAGAGAATGAGAAGCTGTGAGTGAGAGAGAGAGGAGCTGTGTGTGTGTGAGAGAAAGAGAAGCTGTGAGTGACAGAAATAGATAGAGAGAGAAAGAGAAGCTGTGAGTGAGAGAGAGAGATTAAGAAACTGTGAGTGAGAGAGAGAGAAAGAGAAGCTGGGAGTGAGAGAGAGAGAAGTTGTGAGTGTGAGAGAGAGAAGCTGTGTGTGTGCATGAGAGAGAGGAAGAGAAGCTGTGAGTGAGAGAGAGAGAGAAAGAAAGAGAAGCTGTGAGTGAGAGAGAGAGAGAAAGAAAGAGAAGCTGCGAGTGAGAGAGAGAGAAGCTGTGAGTGAGAGAGAGAGAGAAGCTGTGAGTGAGGGAGAGATAGATAGAGATGCTGTGAGTGAAAGGGACAGAGAGAGAAAGAGAAGCTGTGAGTGAGAGTGAGAGAGAGAGAAAGAGAAGCTGTATGTGTGTGAGAGAGAAGCTGTGAGTGAGAAAGAGAGAAAGAGAGTCTGTGAGTGAGAGAGACAGAAAGAGAAGCTGTGAGTGTGAAAGAGAGAGAGAAGCTGTGAGTGAGAGAGAGAGGAGCTGTGAGTGAGAGAGAGAGAAAGAGTAGCTATTAGTGAGAGAAGAGATAGAGAAAGAGAAGCTGTGAGTGAGAGAGTGAGAGAGAGGAGCTGTGAGCGAGAGGGAGAGAGAGAAAGATAAGCTGTGAGTGAGAGAGAGAAAGAGAAGCTATGAGTGAGAAGGAGAGAAAGAAAGAGAAGCTGTGAGTGAGACAGAGAGAGAGAAAGAGAAGCTGTGAGTGAGAGAGAGGGGGAGAAAGAGAAGCTGTGTGTGTGAGAGAGAAAGAGAAGCTGTGATTGAGAGAGAGAGAAAGATAATCTGTGAGGGAGAGTGAGAGAGAGAGAAAGAGAAGTTGTGAGTGAGAGAGAGAGAAGCTCTGTGTGTGAGAGAGAAAGAGAAGCTGTGAGTGAGAGAGAGAGAAAGAGAAGCTGTGAGTGAGAGAGAGAGGAAGAAGCTTTGAGTGAGAGAAAGAGAAAGAGAAGCTGTGAGAGAGAGAGAGAAAGAGCTGTGAGTGAGAGAGAGAGAGAAAGCTGAGAGTGAGAGAGAGAGAGAAGTTGTGAGTGAGACAGAGAGAAGCTCTGTGTGTGCGTGAGAGAGAGAAAGAGAAGCTGTGAGTGAGAGAGAGAGAAAGAGAAGTTGTGAGTGAGAGAGAGAGAGAAATAGAAGCTGTGTGTGAGAGAGAGAGAGAAGCTGTGTGTGAGGGAGAGAGAGAAAGAGAAGCTGTGAGTTAGAGGGAAAGAGAGAGAAAGAGAAGCTGAGTGAGAGAGAGAGAGAGAGAAAGAGAAGCTGTGAGTGTGTGAGAGAGAGAAGCTGTGAGTGAGTGAGAGAGAGAGAAAGAGAAGCTGTGAGTGAGAGAGAGAGAGAAAGAGAAGCTGTGAGTGAGAGAGAGAGAGAAAGAGAAGCTGTGAGTGAGAAAGAGATGAGGTGAGTGAGAGAGAGAGAGAAGCTGTGAGTGAGAGTGAGAGAGCGAGCGAAAGAGAAGCTGTGTGTGTGTGTGAGAGAAAGAGAAGCTGTGAGTGAGAGTGAGAGAGAGAGAGAAAGAAGCTGTGAGTGAGAGAGAGAGAAAGAGAAGCTGTGAGTGAGAGAGAGATAGAGAGAGAAAGAGAAGTTGTTAGTGAGCGAAAGAGGGAAAGAGAAGCTGTGAGTGAGATAGAGAGAGAGGGAAGCTGTGATTGAGAGAGAGAGATAAAGAGAAGCTGTGAGTGAGATAGAGAGAGAGAGAAGCTGTGAGTGAGAAAGAGAGAGAAGCTGTGAGTGAGAGTGAGAGAGAGAGCGAAAGAGATGCTGTGAGTGAGAGAGAAAGAGAAGCTGTGAGTGAGAGTGAGTGAGAGAGAGAAAGAAGCTGTGAGTGAGAGAGAGAGAGAAAGAGAAGCTGTGAGTGAGAGAGAGAGAAAGCAAAGCTGTGAGTGAGAGAGAGAGAGAGAGAAAGAGAAGATGTGACTGAGTGAGAGAAAGAGAAGCTGTGTGTGTGAGACAGAGAAGCTGTGAGAGAGAGAGAGAGAAAAAGAAGCTGTGACAGAGAGAGAGAGAAAGAGAAGCTGTGAGTGAGAGAGAGAGAGAAAGAATCTGTGAGTGAGAGAGAGAGAGAAAGAGAAGCTGTGAGTGAGAGAGAGAGAAAGGGAAGCTGTGAGTGAGAGAGAAGGTGAGAAAGAAGCTTTGAGTGAGAGAGAGAGAAAGAGAAGCTGTGAGTGAGAGAGAGAGAGAAAGAGAAGCTGTGAGTGAGAGAGAGAGAGAAAGAGAAGCTGTGAGTGAGAGAGAAAGAGAAGCTGTGAGTGAGAGAGAGAGAGAGAGAAGAGAAGCTGTGAGTGAGAGAGAGAGAAAGAGAAGCTGAGTGACAGAGAGAGATAATGAGAAGCTGTGAGAGAGAGAGAGAGAAAGAGTAGCTGTGTGTATGTGAGAGAGAGAAAAAGTAAAGCTGCGAGTGAGAGGGAGGGAGAAAGACAAGCTGTGAGTGAGAGAATAGAGAGAGAGAGAGAAGCTGTGAGTGAGTGAGAGAGAGAAGCTGTGTGTGAGAGAGAGAGAAGCTGTGACTGAGAGAGAGAGAAAGAGAAGCTGTGAGTGAGAGAGAGAGAAATAGAAGCTGTGAGTGAGAGAGAGAGAGAGAAGAGAAGCTGTGAGTGAGTGAGTGAGAGAAAAAGAAGCTGTGAGTGACAGAGAGAGTGAAAGTGAAGGTGTGAGAGAGAGAAGCTGTGAGTGAGAGTGAGAGAGAAAGAGAAGCTGTGAGTGAGAGAGGGAGAAAGAGAAGCTGTAAGTGAGAGAGAGAGAGTGAGAGAGAGAGAAGCTGTGAGTGAGTGAGAGAGAGAGAAAGAGAAGCTGTGAGTGAGTGAGAGAGAGAGAAGCTGTGAGTGAGAGAGAGAGAAAGAGAAGCTGTTAATGAGAGAGAGGGAAAGAGAAGCTGTGAGTGAAAGAGAGAGAGAAAGAGAAGCTGTTAGTGAGAGAGAGGGAAAGAGAAGCTGTGAGTGAGTGAGAGAGAGAGAAAGAGAAGCTGTGAGTGAGTGAGTGAGAGAGAGAGAAGCTGTGAGTGAGTGAGAGAGAGAAAGAGAAGCTGTTAGTGAGAGAGAGGGAAAGAGAAGCTGTGAGTGAGTGAGAGAGAGAGAAAGGGAAGCTGTGAGTGAGAAAGAGAGAAAGAGATGAGGTGAGAGAGAGAGAGAGAGAGAAGCTGTGAGTGAGAGTGAGAGAGAGAGCGAAAGAGAAGCTGTGTGTGTGTGATAGAGAAAGAGAAGCTGTGAGTGAGAGTGAGAGAGAGAGAGAAAGAAGCTGTGAGTGAGAGAGAGAGAAAGAGAAGCTGTGAGTGAGAGAGAGATAGAGAGAAAAAGAGAAGTTGTTAGTGAGAGAAAGAGGGAAAGAGAAGCTGTGAGTGAGATAGAGAGAGAGGGAAGCTGTGATTGAGAGAGAGAGATAAAGAGAAGCTGTGAGTGAGATAGAGAGAGAGAGAAGCTGTGAGTGAGAAAGAGAGAGAGAAGCTGTGAGTGAGAGTGAGAGAGAGAGCGAAAGAGATGCTGTGAGTGAGAGAGAGAGAAAGAGAAGCTGTGAGTGAGAGTGAGAGAGAGAAAGAAGCTGTGAGTGAGAGAGAGAGAAAGTGAAGCTGTGAGTGAGAGAGAGAAAAAGCAAAGCTGTGAGTGAGAGAGAGAGAGAAAGAGAAGATGTGACTGAGTGAGAGAAAGAGAAGCTGTGTGTGTGAGACAGAGAGAAGCTGTGAGTGAGAGAGAGAGAAAAAGAAGCTGTGTCAGAGAGAGAGAGAAAGAGAAGCTGTGAATGAGAGAGAGAGAGAAAGAAGCTGTGAGTGAGAGAGAGGGAGAAAGAGAAGCTGAGGGTGAGAGAGAGAGAAAGAGAAGCTGTGAGTGAGGGAGAGAGAGAAAGAGAAGGAGTGAGTGAGAGAGAGAGAAAAAAGAGAAGCTGTGAGTGAGAGAGAGAGAGAGAAAGAGAAGCTGTGAGTGAGAGAGAGAGAGAGAGAGAAGAGAAGCTGTGAGTGAGAGAGAGAGAAAGAGAAGCTGAGAGTGAGAGAGAGAGAAGTTGTGAGTGAGACAGAGAGAGAAGCTGTGTATGTGTGTGTGAGAGAGAAAGAGAAGCTGTGAGTGAGAGAGAGAAAGAGAAGTTGTGAGTGAGAGAGAGAGAGAAATAGAAGCTGTATGAGAGAGAGAGAGAATGAGAAGCTGTGAGTGAGAGAGAGAGAAGCTGTGTATGAGAGAGAAAGAGAAGCTGTGAGTGAGAGAGATAGAGAGAGAAAGAGAAGCTGTGAGTGAGAGAGAGAGAGAAGCTGTGTATTTGAGAGAGAGAGAAGATGTGATTGAGAGAGAGAAAGAGAAGCTGTGAATGAGAGACAGAGAGAGAAGTTGTGAGTGAGAGAGAGAAATAGAAGCTGTGAGTGTGAGAGAGAGGTGGAGAAAGAGAAGCTGTGTGTGTGAGAGAGAGAAAGAGAAGCTGTGAGTGAGAGAGAGAGAAAGATAATCTGTGAGTGAGAGTGAGAGAGAGAAAATGAGAAGTTGTGAGTGAGATAGAGAGAAAGAGAATGTGTGAGTGAGAGAGAGAGAGAGAATGAGAAGCTGTGAGTGAGAGAGAGGAGCTATGTGTGTGTGAGAGAAAGAGAAGCTGTGAGTGAGAGAGATAGAGAGAGAGAGAAAGAGAAGCTGTGAGTGAGAGAGAGAGAGTAAGAAACTGTGAGTGAGAGAGAGAGAAAGAGAAGATGAGAGAGAGAGAGAGAGAAGTTGTGAGTGTGAGAGAGAGAAGCTGTGTGTGTGCGTGAGAGAGAGAAAGAGAAGCTGTGAGTGAGAGAGAGAGAGAGAGAAAGAAAGAGAAGCTGTGAGTGAGAGAGAGAGAGAAAGAAAGAGAAGCTGTGAGTGAGAGAGAGAGAGAGAAGCTGTGAGTGAGAGAGAGAGAAGCTGTGAGTGAGGGAGAGATAGATAGACATGCTGTGAGTGAAAGGGACAGAGAGAGAAAGAGAAGCTGTGAGTGAGAGAGAGAGAGAGAGAAAGAGAAGCTGTGAGTGTGTGTGAGAGAGAGAAGCTGTGAGTGAGAAAGAGAGAGAGAAAGAGAAGCTGTGAGTGAGAGAGAGAGAAAGAGAGTGTGAGTGAGAGAGACAGAAAGAGAAGCTGTGAGTGTGAAAGAGAGAGAGAGAGAAGCTGTGTGTGTGAGAGAGAGGAGCTGTGAGTGAGAGAGAGAGAAAGAGTAGCTGTTAGTGAGAGAAGAGATAGAGAAAGAGAAGCTGTGAGTGAGAGAGTGAGAGAGAGGAGCTGTGAGCGAGAGGGAGAGAGAGAAAGATAAGCTGTGAGTGAGAGAGAGAGAAAGAGAAGCTATGAGTGAGAAGGAGAGAAAGAAAGAGAAGCTGTGAGTGAGACTGAGAGAGAGAAAGAGAAGCTGTGAGTGAGAGAGAGGGGGGAGAAAGAGAAGCTGTGTGTGTGTGAGAGAAAGAGAAGCTGTGATTGAGAGAGAGAGAAAGATAATCTGTGAGGGAGAGTGAGAGAGAGAGAAAGAGAAGTTGTGAGTGAGAGAGAGAGAAGCTCTGTGTGTGAGAGAGAAAGAGAAGCTGTGAGTGAGAGAGAGAGAAAGAGAAGCTGTGAGTGAGAGAGAGAGGAAGAAGCTTTGAGTGAGAGAAAGAGAAAGAGAAGCTGTGAGAGAGAGAGAGAAAGAGCTGTGAGTGAGAGAGAGAGAGAAAGCTGAGAGTGAGAGAGAGAAGTTGTGAGTGAGACAGAGAGAAGCTCTGTGTGTGTGTGAGAGAGAGAAAGAGAAGCTGTGAGTGAGAGAGAGAGAAAGAGAAGTTGTGAGTGTGAGAGAGAGAGAAATAGAAGCTGTGTGTGAGAGAGAGAGAATGAGAAGCTGTGAGTGAGAGAGAGAGAAGCTGTGTGTTAGAGAGAAAGAGAGGCTGTGAGTGAGAGAGAGAGAGAGAAAGAGAAGTTGTGAGTGAGAGAGAGAGAGAAAGAAAGAGAAGCTGTGAGTGAGAGAGAGAGAGAAAGAGAAGCTGTGAGTGAGAGAGAGAGAGAGAGAAGAGAAGCTGTGAGTGAGAGAGAGAAAGAGAAGCTGAGAGTGAGAGAGAGAGAAGTTGTGAGTGAGACAGAGAGACAAGCTGTGTATGTGTGTGAGAGAGAGAAAGAGAAGCTGTGAGTGAGAGAGAGAGAAAGAGAAGTTGTGAGTGAGAGAGAGAGAGAAATAGAAGCTGTATGAGAGAGAGAGAGAATGAGAAGCTGTGAGTGAGAGAGAGAGAGAAGCTGTGTGTGAGAGAGAAAGAGAAGCTGTGAGTGAGAGAGATAGAGAGAGAAAGAGAAGCTGTGAGAGAGAGAGAAGCTGTGTATTTGAGAGAGAGAGAAGATGTGATTGAGAGAGAGAAAGAGAAGCTGTGAATGAGAGACAGAGAGAGAAGTTGTGAGTGAGAGAGAGAAATAGAAGCTGTGAGTGAGAGAGAGAGGTGGAGAAAGAGAAGCTGTGTGTGAGAGAGAGAGAAAGAGAAGCTGTGAGTGAGAGAGAGAGAAAGATAATCTGTGAGTGAGAGTGAGAGAGAGAGAATGAGAAGTTGTGAGTGAGATAGAGAGAAAGAGAATGTGTGAGTGAGAGAGAGAGAGAGAATGAGAAGCTGTGAGTGAGAGAGAGAGGAGCTATGTGTGTGTGAGAGAAAGAGAAGCTGTGAGTGAGAGAGATAGAGAGAGAGAGAAAGAGAAGCTGTGAGTGAGAGAGAGAGAGTAAGAAACTGTGAGTGAGAGAGAGAGAAAGAGAAGCTGAGAGTGAGAGAGAGAGAGAAGTTGTGAGTGTGAGAGAGAGAAGCTGTGTGTGTGCGTGAGAGAGAGAAAGAGAAGCTGTGAGTGAGAGAGAGAGAGAGAGAAAGAAAGAGAAGCTGTGAGTGAGAGAGAGAGAGAAAGAAAGAGAAGCTGTGAGTAGAGAGAGAGAGAGAAGCTGTGAGTGAGAGAGAGAGAAGCTGTGAGTGAGGGAGAGATAGATAGACATGCTGTGAGTGAAAGGGACAGAGAGAGAAAGAGAAGCTGTGAGTGAGAGAGAGAGAGAGAGAAAGAGAAGCTGTGAGTGTGTGTGAGAGAGAGAAGCTGTGAGTGAGAAAGAGAGAGAGAAAGAGAAGCTGTGAGTGAGAGAGAGAGAAAGAGAGTTTGAGTGAGAGAGACAGAAAGAGAAGCTGTGAGTGTGAAAGAGAGAGAGAGAGAAGCTGTGTGAGAGAGAGAGGAGCTGTGAGTGAGAGAGAGAGAAAGAGTAGCTGTTAGTGAGAGAAGAGATAGAGAAAGAGGAGCTGTGAGTGAGAGAGTGAGAGAGAGGAGCTGTGAGCGAGAGGGAGAGAGAGAAAGATAAGCTGTGAGTGAGAGAGAGAGAAAGAGAAGCTATGAGTGAGAAGGAGAGAAAGAAAGAGAAGCTGTGAGTGAGACTGAGAGAGAGAAAGAGAAGCTGTGAGTGAGAGAGAGGGGGGAGAAAGAGAAGATGTCTGTGTGTGAGAGAAAGAGAAGCTGTGATTGAGAGAGAGAGAAAGATAATCTGTGAGGGAGAGTGAGAGAGAGAGAAAGAGAAGTTGTGAGTGAGAGAGAGAGAAGCTCTGTGTGTGAGAGAGAAAGAGAAGCTGTGAGTGAGAGAGAGAGAAAGAGAAGCTGTGAGTGAGAGAGAGAGGAAGAAGCTTTGAGTGAGAGAAAGAGAAAGAGAAGCTGTGAGAGAGAGAGAGAGAGAAAGAGCTGTGAGTGAGAGAGAGAGAGAAAGCTGAGAGTGAGTGAGAGAGAGAAGTTGTGAGTGAGACAGAGAGAAGCTCTGTGTGTGTGTGTGAGAGAGAAAGAGAAGCTGTGAGTGAGAGAGAGAGAAAGAGAAGTTGTGAGTGAGAGAGAGAGAGAAATAGAAGCTGTGTGTGAGAGAGAGAATGAGCTGTGAGTGAGAGAGAGAAGCTGTGTGTTAGAGAGAAAGAGAGGCTGTGAGTGAGAGAGAGAGAGAGAGAAAGAGAAGTTGTGAGTGAGAGAGAGAGAAAGAAGCTTTGAGTGAGAGAAAGAGAAACTGTGAGTGAGAGAGAGAGAAAGAGCTGTGAGTGAGAGAGAGAGAGAGAAAGAGAAGCTGTGAGTGAGAGAGAGAGAAGCTGTGAGTGAGAGAGAGAGAAACTTTGTGTGTGTGTGAGAGAGAGAAGCTGTGAGAGAGAGAAAGAGAAAGAGAAGCTGTGAGTGAGAGAGAGAGAGAAAGAGAAGCTGTGAGTGAGAGAGAGAGAAGCTGTGTGTGAGGGAGAGAGAGAAAGAGAAGCTGTGAGTGAGAGGGATAGAGAGAGAAAGAGAAGCTGAGTGAGAGAGAGAGAGAGAGAAAGAGAAGCTGTGAGTGTGTGAGAGAGAGAAGCTGTGAGTGAGTGAGAGAGAGAGAGAGAAGCTGTGAGTGAGAGAGAGGGAGAAAGAGAAGCTGTGAGTGAGTGAGAGAGAGAGAAAGAGAAGCTGTGAGTGAGAGAGAGAAAGAGATGAGGTGAGAGAGAGAGAGAGAGAGAAGCTGTGAGTGAGAGTGAGAGAGAGAGCAAAAGAGAAGCTGTGTGTGTGTGAGAGAGAAAGAGAAGCTGTGAGTGAGAGTGAGAGAGAGAGAGAAAGGAGCTGTGAGTGAGAGAGAGAAAGAGAAGCTGTGAGTGAGAGAGAGATAGAGAGAGAAAGAGAAGTTGTTAGTGAGATAAAGAGGGAAAGAGAAGCTGTGAGTGAGATAGAGAGAGAGGGAAGCTGTGATTGAGAGAGAGAGAGAAAAAGAAGCTGTGAGTGAGAGAGAGAGAGGCTGTGTGTTAGAGACAAAGAGAAGCTGTGAGTGAGAGAGATAGAGAGAGAAAGAGAAGTTGTGAGTGAGAGAGAGAGAAAGAAGCTTTGAGTGAGAGAAAGAGAGAAAGAGAAGCTGTGAGTGAGAGAGAGAGAAAGAGAAGCTGTGAGTGAGAGAGAGATAGAGAGAGAAAGAGAAGTTGTTAGTGAGATAAAGAGGGAAAGAGAAGCTGTGAGTGAGATAGAGAGAGAGGGAAGCTGTGATTGAGAGAGAGAGAGAAAGAGAAGCTGTGAGTGAGATAGAGAGAGAGAGAAGCTGTGAGTGAGAAATAGAGAGAGAAGCTGTGAGTGAGAGTGAGAGAGCGAGCGAAAGAGATGCTGTGTGTGTGAGAGAGAGAAAGAGAAGCTGTGAGTGAGAGTGAGTGAGAGAGAGAAAGAAGCTGTGAGTGAGAGAGAGAGAAAGAGAAGCTGTGAGTGAGAGAGAGAGAAAGCAAAGCTGTGAGTGAGAGAGAGAGAGAGAGAAAGAGAAGATGTGACTGAGTGAGAGAAAGAGAAGCTGTGTGTGTGAGACAGAGAGAAGCTGTGAGTGAGAGATAGAGAAAAAGAAGCTGTGTCAGAGAGAGAGAGAAAGAGAAGCTGTGAGTGAGAGATAGAGAAAGAGAAGCTGTGAGTGAGAGTGAGAGAGAGAAAGAGAAGCTGTGAGTGAGAGAGAGAGAAAGGGAAGCTGTGAGTGAGAGAGAAGGTGAGAAAGAAGCTTTGAGTGAGAGAGAGAGAAAGAGAAGCTGTGAGTGAGGGAGAGAGAGAAAGAGAAGCTGTGAGTGAGAGAGAGAGAGAAAGAAAGAGAAGCTGTGAGTGAGAGAGAGAGAGAAAGAGAAGTTGTGTGTGAGAGAGAGAGAGAGAAGAGAAGCTGTGAGTGAGAGAGAGAGAAAGAGAAGCTGAGTGACAGAGAGAGATAATGAGAAGCTGTGAGAGAGAGAGAGAGAGAAAGAGAAGCTGTGTGTATGTGAGAGAGAGAAAAAGTAAAGCTGCGAGTGAGAGGGAGGGAGAAAGCTGTGAGTGAGTGAGAGAGAGAGAAATAGAAGCTGTTAGTGAGAGAGAGGGAAAGAGAAGCTGTGAGTGAAAGAGAGAGAGAGAAGCTGTGTGTTTGAGAGAGAGAGAGAAGATGTGATTGAGAGAGAGAAAGAGAAGCTGTGAGTGAGAGACAGAGAGATGTTGTGAGTGAGAGAGAGAGAAAGAGAAGCTGTGAGTGAGAGAGAGAGAGAGAATGAGAAGCTGTGAGTGAGAGAGAGAGGTGGAGAAAGAGAAGCTGTGTGTGTGAGAGAGAAAGAGAAGCTGTGAGTGAGAGAGAGAGAAAGATAATCTGTGAGTGAGAGTGAGAGAGAGAGAAAGAGTAGTTGTGAGTGAGAGAGAGAGAAAGAGAATGTGTGAGTGAGAGATAGAGAATGAGAAGTTGTGAGTGAGAGAGAGAAGAGCTGTGTGTGTGAGAGAGAAAGATAAGCTGTGAGTGAGAGAGATAGAGAGAAAGTGTGAGTGAAAGAGAGAGAGAAAGAAACTGTGAGTGAGAGAGAGAGAGAAAGAGAAGCTGAGAGTGAGAGAGAGAGTTGTGAGTTAGAGAGAGAGAAGCTGTGTGTGTGCGTGAGAGAGAGAAAGAGAAGCTGTGAGTGAGAGAGAGAGAAAAAAAAAGAGAAGCTGTGAGTGAGAGAGAGAGAAAGAAAGAGAAACTGTGAGTGAGAGAGAGAGAGAGAGAAGTGAGTGAGAGAGAGAGAGAAGCTGTGAGTGAGGGAGAGATAGATAGAGATGCTGTGAGTGAAAGGGACAGAGAGAGAAAGAGAAGCTGTGAGTGAGAGAGAGAGAGAGAGAGACAAAGAGAAGCTGTGAGTGAGAGAGTGAGAGAGAGGAACTGTGAGCGAGAGGGAGAGAGAGAAAGATAAGCTGTGAGTGAGAGAAAGAGAAGCTATGTTTGAGAGAGAGAGAAAGAAAGAGAAGCTGTGAGTGAGACTGAGAGAGAGAAAGAGATCCTGTGAGTGAGAGAGAGGGGGGAGAAAGAGAAGCTGTGTGTGTGAGAGAGAAAGAGAAGTTGTGATTGAGAGAAAGAGAAAGATAATCTGTGATGGAGAGTGAGAGAGAGAGAAAGAGAAGTTGTGAGTGAGAGAGAGAGAAGCTGTGAGTGAGAGAGAGAGAGAGAAAGAGAAGCTGTGAGTGAGAGAGAGAAAAAGAAGCTTTGAGTGAAAGCGAGAAAGAGAAGCTGTGAGTGAGAGAGAGAGAAAGAGAAGCTGTGAGTGAGTGAGAGAGAGAAAAAGAGAAGCTGTGAGTGAGTGAGAGAGAGAGAGAAAGAGAAGCTGTGAGTGAGAAAGAGAGAAAGAGATGCTGTGAGAGAGAGATAGAGAAAGAGGAGCTGTGATTGAGAGAGAGAGGGAGAGAGAAAGAGAAGCTGTTAGTGAGAGAAAGAAGGAAAGAGAAGCTGTGAGTGAGTGAGAGAGAGAGAGAAGCTGTGTGTGTGTGTGAGAGAGAGAGGGAAGCTGTGATTGAGAGAGAGAGAGTAAGAGAAGCTGTGAGTGAGAGAGAGAGAAGCTGTGAGTGAGAAAGAGAGAGAAGCTGTGAGTGAGAGAGAGAGAAAGAGAAGCTGTGAGTGAGAGTGACAGAGAGAGAGAAAGAAGCTGTGAGTGAGAGAGAGAGAAAGAGAAGCTGTGAGTGAGAGAGAGAGAAAGCAAAGCTGTGAGTGAGAGAGAGAGAAAGAAAGAGAAGCTGTGAGTGAGAGAGAGAGAGAAAGAGAAGTTGTGTGTGAGAGAGAGAGAGAGAAGAGAAGCTGTGAGTGAGAGAGAGAGAAAGAGAAGCTGAGTGACATAGAGAGATAATGAGAAGCTGTGAGAGAGAGAGAGAGAAAGAGAAGCTGTGTGTATGTCAGAGAGAGAAAAAGTAAAGCTGCGAGTGAAAGGGAGGGAGAAAGACAAGCTGTGAGTGAGAGAAGAGAGAGAGAGAGAAGCTGTGAGTGAGTGAGAGAGAGAAGCTGTGTGTGAGCGAGAGAGAAGCTGTGACTGAGAGAGAGAGAAAGAGAAGATGTGAGTGAGAGAGAGAGAAATAGAAGCTGTGAGTGAGAGTGAGAGTGAAAGAGAAGCTGTGAGTGAGAGAGGGAGAAAGAGAAGATGTAAGTGAGAGAGAGAGTGAGAGAGAGAAGCTGTGAGTGAGTGAGAGAGAGAGAAAGAGAAGCTGTGAGTGAGTGAGAGAGAAAGAAAGAGAAGCTGTGAGTGAGAGAGAGAGAGAAAGAGAAGCTGTGAGTGAGAGAGAGGGAAACAGAAGCTGTGAGTGAAAAAGAGAGAGAGAAGCTGTGTATTTGAGAGAGAGAGAAGATGTGATTGAGAGAGAGAAAGAGAAGCTGTGAATGAGAGACAGAGAGAGAAGTTGTGAGTGAGAGAGAGAAATAGAAGCTGTGAGTGAGAGAGAGAGGTGGAGAAAGAGAAGCTGTGTGTGTGAGAGAGAGAAAGAGAAGCTGTGAGTGAGAGAGAGAGAGAAAGATAATCTGTGAGTGAGAGTGAGAGAGAGAGAATGAGAAGTTGTGAGTGAGAGAGAGAGAAAGAGAATGTGTGAGTGAGAGAGAGAGAGAATGAGAAGCTGTGAGTGAGAGAGAGAGGAGCTGTGTGTGTGAGAGAGAAAGAGAAGCTGTGAGTGAGAGAGATAGATAGAGAGAGAAAGAGAAGCTGTGAGTGAGAGAGAGAGATTAAGAAACTGTGAGTGAGAGAGAGAGAAAGAGAAGCTGGGAGTGAGAGAGAGAGAAGTTGTGAGTGTGAGAGAGAGAAGCTGTGTGTGTGCATGAGAGAGAGGAAGAGAAGCTGTGAGTGAGAGAGAGAGAGAAAGAAAGAGAAGCTGTGAGTGAGAGAGAGAGAGAAAGAAAGAGAAGCTGTGAGTGAGAGAGAGAGAAGCTGTGAGTGAGAGAGAGAGAGAAGCTGTGAGTGAGGGAGAGATAGATAGAGATGCTGTGAGTGAAAGGGACAGAGAGAGAAAGAGAAGCTGTGAGTGAGAGTGAGAGAGAGAGAAAGAGAAGCTGTATGTGTGTGAGAGAGAAGCTGTGAGTGAGAAAGAGAGAAAGAGAGTCTGTGAGTGAGAGAGACAGAAAGAGAAGCTGTGAGTGTGAAAGAGAGAGAGAAGCTGTGAGTGAGAGAGAGAGGAGCTGTGATTGAGAGAGAGAGAAAGAGTAGCTATTAGTGAGAGAAGAGATAGAGAAAGAGAAGCTGTGAGTGAGAGAGTGAGAGAGAGGAGCTGTGAGCGAGAGGGAGAGAGAGAAAGATAAGCTGTGAGTGAGAGAGAGAAAGAGAAGCTATGAGTGAGAAGGAGAGAAAGAAAGAGAAGCTGTGAGTGAGACAGAGAGAGAGAAAGAGAAGCTGTGAGTGAGAGAGAGGGGGAGAAAGAGAAGCTGTGTGTGTGAGAGAGAAAGAGAAGCTGTGATTGAGAGAGAGAGAAAGATAATCTGTGAGGGAGAGTGAGAGAGAGAGAAAGAGAAGTGAGTGAGAGAGAGAGAAGCTCTGTGTGTGAGAGAGAAAGAGAAGCTGTGAGTGAGAGAGAGAGAAAGAGAAGCTGTGAGTGAGAGAGAGAGGAAGAAGCCTTGAGTGAGAGAAAGAGAAAGAGAAGCTGTGAGAGAGAGAGAGAAAGAGCTGTGAGTGAGAGAGAGAGAGAAAGCTGAGAGTGAGAGAGAGAGAAGTTGTGAGTGAGACAGGGAGAAGCTCTGTGTGTGCGTGAGAGAGAGAAAGAGAAGCTGTGAGTGAGAGAGAGAGAAAGAGAAGTTGTGAGTGAGAGAGAGAGAGAAATAGAAGCTGTGTGTGAGAGAGAGAGAATTAGAAGCTGTGAGTGAGAGAGAGAGAAGCTGTGTGTTAGAGAGAAAGAGAAGTTGTGAGTGAGAGAAAGAGAGAAAGAAGCTTTGAGTGAGAAAAAGAGAGAAAGAGAAGCTGTGAGTGAGAGAGAGAGAAAGAGCTGTGAGTGAGAGAAAGAGAGAAAGAGAAGCTGTGAGTGAGAGAGAGAGAAGCTGTGAGTGAGAGAGAGAGAGAAGCTTTGTGTGTTTGTGTGTGAGAGAGAAGCTGTGAGAGAGAGAAAGAGAAAGAGAAGCTGTGAGTGAGAGAGAGAGAGAAAGAGAAGCTGTGAGTGAGAGAGAGAGAGAAGCTGTGTGTGAGGGAGAGAGAGAAAGAGAAGCTGTGAGTTAGAGGGAAAGAGAGAGAAAGAGAAGCTGAGTGAGAGAGAGAGAGAGAAAGAGAAGCTGAGAGAGAGAGAAGCTGTGAGTGAGTGAGAGAGAGAGAAAGAGAAGCTGTGAGTGAGAGAGAGAGAGAAAGAGAAGCTGTGAGTGAGAGAGAGAGAGAAAGAGAAGCTGTGAGTGAGAAAGAGATGAGGTGAGTGAGAGAGAGAGAAGCTGTGAGTGAGAGTGAGAGAGAGAGCGAAAGAGAAGCTGTGTGTGTGTGAGAGAGAAAGAGAAGCTGTGAGTGAGAGTGAGAGAGAGAGAGAAAGAAGCTGTGAGTGAGAGAGAGAGAAAGAGAAGCTGTGAGTGAGAGAGAGATAGAGAGAGAAAGAGAAGTTGTTAGTGAGCGAAAGAGGGAAAGAGAAGCTGTGAGTGAGATAGAGAGAGAGGGAAGCTGTGATTGAGAGAGAGAGATAAAGAGAAGCTGTGAGTGAGATAGAGAGAGAGAAGCTGTGAGTGAGAAAGAGAGAGAAGCTGTGAGTGAGAGTGAGAGAGAGAGCGAAAGAGATGCTGTGAGTGAGAGAGAAAGAGAAGCTGTGAGTGAGAGTGAGTGAGAGAGAGAAAGAAGCTGTGAGTGAGAGAGAGAGAAAGAGAAGCTGTGAGTGAGTGAGAGAGAGAGAGAAGCTGTGTGTGTGTGTGAGAGAGAGAGGGAAGCTGTGATTGAGAGAGAGAGAGTAAGAGAAGCTGTGAGTGAGAGAGAGAGAGAAGCTGTGAGTGAGAAAGAGAGAAAGAAGCTGTGAGTGAGAGAGAGAGAAAGAGAAGCTGTGAGTGAGAGTGACAGAGAGAGAGAAAGAAGCTGTGAGTGAGAGAGAGAGAAAGAGAAGCTGTGAGTGAGAGAGAGAGAAAGCAAAGCTGTGAGTGAGAGAGAGAGAAAGAGAAGATGTGACTGAGTGAGAGAAAGAGAAGCTGTGTGTGTGAGACAGAGAGAAGCTGTGAGTGAGAATGAGAGAAAAAGAAGCTGTGTCAGAGAGAGAGAAAGAGAAACTGTGAGTGAGAGAGAGAGAGAAAGAGAAGCTGTGAGTGAGAGAGAGAGAGAGAGAGAGAAAGAGAAGCTGTGAGTGACAGAGAGAGAAAGAGAAGCTGTGAGTGAGAGAGAAGGTGAGAAAGAAGCTTTGAGTGAGAGAGAGAGAAAGAGAAGCTTTGAGTTAGGGAGAGAGAGAAAGAGAAGCTGTGAGTGAGAGAGAGAGAAAGAGAAGCTGAGTGACATAGAGAGATAATGAGAAGCTGTGAGAGAGAGAGAGAAAGAGAAGCTGTGTGTATGTCAGAGAGAGAAAAAGTAAAGCTGCGAGTGAGAGGGAGGGAGAAAGACAAGCTGTGAGTGAGAGAAGAGAGAGAGAGAGAAGCTGTGAGTGAGTGAGAGAGAGAAGCTGTGTGTGAGCGAGAGAGAAGCTGTGAGTGAGAGAGAGAGAAAGAGAAGCTGTGAGTGAGAGTGACAGAGAGAGAGAAAGAAGCTGTGAGTGAGAGAGAGAGAAAGAGAAGCTGTGAGTGAGAGAGAGAGAAAGCAAAGCTGTGAGTGAGAGAGAGAGAAAGAGAAGATGTGACTGAGTGAGAGAAAGAGAAGCTGTGTGTGTGAGACAGAGAGAAGCTGTGAGTGAGAATGAGAGAAAAAGAAGCTGTGTCAGAGAGAGAGAAAGAGAAACTGTGAGTGAGAGAGAGAGAGAAAGAGAAGCTGTGAGTGAGAGAGAGAGAGAGAGAGAAAGAGAAGCTGTGAGTGACAGAGAGAGAAAGAGAAGCTGTGAGTGAGAGAGAAGGTGAGAAAGAAGCTTTGAGTGAGAGAGAGAGAAAGAGAAGCTTTGAGTTAGGGAGAGAGAGAAAGAGAAGCTGTGAGTGAGAGAGAGAGAAAGAAAGAGAAGCTGAGTGACATAGAGAGATAATGAGAAGCTGTGAGAGAGAGAGAGAAAGAGAAGCTGTGTGTATGTCAGAGAGAGAAAAAGTAAAGCTGCGAGTGAGAGGGAGGGAGAAAGACAAGCTGTGAGTGAGAGAAGAGAGAGAGAGAGAAGCTGTGAGTGAGTGAGAGAGAGAAGCTGTGTGTGAGCGAGAGAGAAGCTGTGACTGAGAGAGAGAGAAAGAGAAGCTGTGAGTGAGAGAGAGAGAGAAATAGAAGCTGTGAGTGAGAGTGAGAGTGAAAGAGAAGCTGTGAGTGAGAGAGGGAGAAAGAGAAGATGTAAGTGAGAGAGAGAGTGAGAGAGAGAATCTGTGAGTGAGTGAGAGAGAGAGAAAGAGAAGCTGTGAGTGAGTGAGAGAGAGAAAAAGAGAAGCTGTGAGTGAGTGAGAGAGAGAGAGAAAGAGAAGCTGTGAGTGAGAAAGAGAGAAAGAGATGCTGTGAGAGAGAGATAGAGAAAGAGGAGCTGTGATTGAGAGAGAGAGGGAGAGAGAAAGAGAAGCTGTTAGTGAGAGAAAGAAGGAAAGAGAAGCTGTGAGTGAGTGAGAGAGAGAGAGAAGCTGTGTGTGTGTGTGAGAGAGAGAGGGAAGCTGTGATTGAGAGAGAGAGAGTAAGAGAAGCTGTAAGTGAGAGAGAGGGAAACAGAAGCTGTGAGTGAAAGAGAGAGAGAGAAGCTGTGTATTTGAGAGAGAGAGAAGATGTGATTGAGAGAGAGAAAGAGAAGCTGTGAATGAGAGACAGAGAGAGAAGTTGTGAGTGAGAGAGAGAAATAGAAGCTGTGAGTGAGAGAGAGAGGTGGAGAAAGAGAAGCTGTGTGTGTGAGAGA
Source organism: Bradypodion ventrale (assembly GCA_035047345.1). NCBI lineage: Eukaryota > Metazoa > Chordata > Lepidosauria > Squamata > Chamaeleonidae > Bradypodion > Bradypodion ventrale. The sequence continues at coordinate 213,822,198 of JAWDJE010000001.1, forward strand.
GAGAAAGAGAAGCTGTGAGTGAGAGAGAGAGAAAGATAATCTGTGAGTGAGAGTGAGAGAGAGAGAATGAGAAGTTGTGAGTGAGAGAGAGAGAAAGAGAATGTGTGAGTGAGAGAGAGAGAGAATGAGAAGCTGTGAGTGAGAGAGAGAGGAGCTGTGTGTGTGAGAGAGAAAGAGAAGCTGTGAGTGACAGAAATAGATAGAGAGAGAAAGAGAAGCTGTGAGTGAGAGAGAGAGATTAAGAAACTGTGAGTGAGAGAGAGAGAAAGAGAAGCTGGGAGTGAGAGAGAGAGAAGTTGTGAGTGTGAGAGAGAAGCTGTGTGTGTGCATGAGAGAGAGGAAGAGAAGCTGTGAGTGAGAGAGAGAGAGAAAGAAAGAGAAGCTGTGAGTGAGAGAGAGAGAGAAAGAAAGAGAAGCTGCGAGTGAGAGAGAGAGAAGCTGTGAGTGAGAGAGAGAGAGAAGCTGTGAGTGAGGGAGAGATAGATAGAGATGCTGTGAGTGAAAGGGACAGAGAGAGAAAGAGAAGCTGTGAGTGAGAGTGAGAGAGAGAGAAAGAGAAGCTGTATGTGTGTGAGAGAGAAGCTGTGAGTGAGAAAGAGAGAAAGAGAGTCTGTGAGTGAGAGAGACAGAAAGAGAAGCTGTGAGTGTGAAAGAGAGAGAGAAGCTGTGAGTGAGAGAGAGAGGAGCTGTGAGTGAGAGAGAGAGAAAGAGTAGCTATTAGTGAGAGAAGAGATAGAGAAAGAGAAGCTGTGAGTGAGAGAGTGAGAGAGAGGAGCTGTGAGCGAGAGGGAGAGAGAGAAAGATAAGCTGTGAGTGAGAGAGAGAAAGAGAAGCTATGAGTGAGAAGGAGAGAAAGAAAGAGAAGCTGTGAGTGAGACAGAGAGAGAGAAAGAGAAGCTGTGAGTGAGAGAGAGGGGGAGAAAGAGAAGCTGTGTGTGTGAGAGAGAAAGAGAAGCTGTGATTGAGAGAGAGAGAAAGATAATCTGTGAGGGAGAGTGAGAGAGAGAGAAAGAGAAGTTGTGAGTGAGAGAGAGAGAAGCTCTGTGTGTGAGAGAGAAAGAGAAGCTGTGAGTGAGAGAGAGAAAGAGAAGCTGTGAGTGAGAGAGAGAGGAAGAAGCTTTGAGTGAGAGAAAGAGAAAGAGAAGCTGTGAGAGAGAGAGAGAAAGAGCTGTGAGTGAGAGAGAGAGAGAAAGCTGAGAGTGAGAGAGAGAGAGAAGTTGTGAGTGAGACAGAGAGAAGCTCTGTGTGTGCGTGAGAGAGAGAAAGAGAAGCTGTGAGTGAGAGAGAGAGAAAGAGAAGTTGTGAGTGAGAGAGAGAGAGAAATAGAAGCTGTGTGTGAGAGAGAGAGAGAAGCTGTGTGTGAGGGAGAGAGAGAAAGAGAAGCTGTGAGTTAGAGGGAAAGAGAGAGAAAGAGAAGCTGAGTGAGAGAGAGAGAGAGAGAAAGAGAAGCTGTGAGTGTGTGAGAGAGAGAAGCTGTGAGTGAGTGAGAGAGAGAGAAAGAGAAGCTGTGAGTGAGAGAGAGAGAGAAAGAGAAGCTGTGAGTGAGAGAGAGAGAGAGAAAGAGAAGCTGTGAGTGAGAAAGAGATGAGGTGAGTGAGAGAGAGAGAGAAGCTGTGAGTGAGAGTGAGAGAGCGAGCGAAAGAGAAGCTGTGTGTGTGTGAGAGAGAAAGAGAAGCTGTGAGTGAGAGTGAGAGAGAGAGAGAAAGAAGCTGTGAGTGAGAGAGAGAGAAAGAGAAGCTGTGAGTGAGAGAGAGATAGAGAGAGAAAGAGAAGTTGTTAGTGAGCGAAAGAGGGAAAGAGAAGCTGTGAGTGAGATAGAGAGAGAGGGAAGCTGTGATTGAGAGAGAGAGATAAAGAGAAGCTGTGAGTGAGATAGAGAGAGAGAGAAGCTGTGAGTGAGAAAGAGAGAGAAGCTGTGAGTGAGAGTGAGAGAGAGAGCGAAAGAGATGCTGTGAGTGAGAGAGAAAGAGAAGCTGTGAGTGAGAGTGAGTGAGAGAGAGAAAGAAGCTGTGAGTGAGAGAGAGAGAGAAAGAGAAGCTGTGAGTGAGAGAGAGAGAAAGCAAAGCTGTGAGTGAGAGAGAGAGAGAGAGAGAAAGAGAAGATGTGACTGAGTGAGAGAAAGAGAAGCTGTGTGTGTGAGACAGAGAAGCTGTGAGAGAGAGAGAGAGAAAAAGAAGCTGTGTCAGAGAGAGAGAGAAAGAGAAGCTGTGAGTGAGAGAGAGAGAGAAAGAATCTGTGAGTGAGAGAGAGAGAGAAAGAGAAGCTGTGAGTGAGAGAGAGAGAAAGGGAAGCTGTGAGTGAGAGAGAAGGTGAGAAAGAAGCTTTGAGTGAGAGAGAGAGAAAGAGAAGCTGTGAGTGAGAGAGAGAGAGAAAGAGAAGCTGTGAGTGAGAGAGAGAGAGAAAGAGAAGCTGTGAGTGAGAGAGAAAGAGAAGCTGTGAGTGAGAGAGAGAGAGAGAGAAGAGAAGCTGTGAGTGAGAGAGAGAGAAAGAGAAGCTGAGTGACAGAGAGAGATAATGAGAAGCTGTGAGAGAGAGAGAGAGAAAGAGTAGCTGTGTGTATGTGAGAGAGAGAAAAAGTAAAGCTGCGAGTGAGAGGGAGGGAGAAAGGCAAGCTGTGAGTGAGAGAATAGAGAGAGAGAGAAGCTGTGAGTGAGTGAGAGAGAGAAGCTGTGTGTGTGAGAGAGAGAAGCTGTGACTGAGAGAGAGAGAAAGAGAAGCTGTGAGTGAGAGAGAGAGAAATAGAAGCTGTGAGTGAGAGAGAGAGAGAGAAGAGAAGCTGTGAGTGAGTGAGTGAGAGAAAAAGAAGCTGTGAGTGACAGAGAGAGTGAAAGTGAAGGTGTGAGAGAGAGAAGCTGTGAGTGAGAGTGAGAGAGAAAGAGAAGCTGTGAGTGAGAGAGGGAGAAAGAGAAGCTGTAAGTGAGAGAGAGAGAGTGAGAGAGAGAGAAGCTGTGAGTGAGTGAGAGAGAGAGAAAGAGAAGCTGTGAGTGAGTGAGAGAGAGAGAAGCTGTGAGTGAGAGAGAGAGAAAGAGAAGCTGTTAATGAGAGAGAGGGAAAGAGAAGCTGTGAGTGAAAGCGAGAGAGAAAGAGAAGCTGTTAGTGAGAGAGAGGGAAAGAGAAGCTGTGAGTGAGTGAGAGAGAGAGAAAGAGAAGCTGTGAGTGAGTGAGTGAGAGAGAGAGAAGCTGTGAGTGAGTGAGAGAGAGAAAGAGAAGCTGTTAGTGAGAGAGAGGGAAAGAGAAGCTGTGAGTGAGTGAGAGAGAGAGAAAGGGAAGCTGTGAGTGAGAAAGAGAGAAAGAGATGAGGTGAGAGAGAGAGAGAGAGAAGCTGTGAGTGAGAGTGAGAGAGAGAGCGAAAGAGAAGCTGTGTGTGTGAGAGAGAAAGAGAAGCTGTGAGTGAGAGTGAGAGAGAGAGAGAAAGAAGCTGTGAGTGAGAGAGAGAGAAAGAGAAGCTGTGAGTGAGAGAGAGATAGAGAGAGAAAGAGAAGTTGTTAGTGAGAGAAAGAGGGAAAGAGAAGCTGTGAGTGAGATAGAGAGAGAGGGAAGCTGTGATTGAGAGAGAGAGATAAAGAGAAGCTGTGAGTGAGATAGAGAGAGAGAGAAGCTGTGAGTGAGAAAGAGAGAGAGAAGCTGTGAGTGAGAGAGAGAGCGAAAGAGATGCTGTGAGTGAGAGAGAGAGAAAGAGAAGCTGTGAGTGAGAGTGAGAGAGAGAAAGAAGCTGTGAGTGAGAGAGAGAGAAAGTGAAGCTGTGAGTGAGAGAGAGAAAAAGCAAAGCTGTGAGTGAGAGAGAGAGAGAAAGAGAAGATGTGACTGAGTGAGAGAAAGAGAAGCTGTGTGTGTGAGACAGAGAGAAGCTGTGAGTGAGAGAGAGAGAAAAAGAAGCTGTGTCAGAGAGAGAGAGAAAGAGAAGTTGTGAATGAGAGAGAGAGAGAAAGAAGCTGTGAGTGAGAGAGAGGGAGAAAGAGAAGCTGAGGGTGAGAGAGAGAGAAAGAGAAGCTGTGAGTGAGGGAGAGAGAGAAAGAGAAGGAGTGAGTGAGAGAGAGAGAAAAAAGAGAAGCTGTGAGTGAGAGAGAGAGAGAGAAAGAGAAGCTGTGAGTGAGAGAGAGAGAGAGAGAGAAGAGAAGCTGTGAGTGAGAGAGAGAGAAAGAGAAGCTGAGAGTGAGAGAGAGAGAAGTTGTGAGTGAGACAGAGAGAGAAGCTGTGTATGTGTGTGTGAGAGAGAAAGAGAAGCTGTGAGTGAGAGAGAGAAAGAGAAGTTGTGAGTGAGAGAGAGAGAGAAATAGAAGCTGTATGAGAGAGAGAGAGAATGAGAAGCTGTGAGTGAGAGAGAGAGAAGCTGTGTATGAGAGAGAAAGAGAAGCTGTGAGTGAGAGAGATAGAGAGAGAAAGAGAAGCTGTGAGTGAGAGAGAGAGAGAAGCTGTGTATTTGAGAGAGAGAGAAGATGTGAGTGAGAGAGAGAAAGAGAAGCTGTGAATGAGAGACAGAGAGAGAAGTTGTGAGTGAGAGAGAGAAATAGAAGCTGTGAGTGAGAGAGAGAGGTGGAGAAAGAGAAGCTGTGTGTGTGAGAGAGAGAAAGAGAAGCTGTGAGTGAGAGAGAGAGAAAGATAATCTGTGAGTGAGAGTGAGAGAGAGAAAATGAGAAGTTGTGAGTGAGATAGAGAGAAAGAGAATGTGTGAGTGAGAGAGAGAGAGAGAATGAGAAGCTGTGAGTGAGAGAGAGGAGCTATGTGTGTGTGAGAGAAAGAGAAGCTGTGAGTGAGAGAGATAGAGAGAGAGAGAAAGAGAAGCTGTGAGTGAGAGAGAGAGAGTAAGAAACTGTGAGTGAGAGAGAGAGAAAGAGAAGCTGAGAGAGAGAGAGAGAGAGAAGTTGTGAGTGTGAGAGAGAGAAGCTGTGTGTGTGCGTGAGAGAGAGAAAGAGAAGCTGTGAGTGAGAGAGAGAGAGAGAGAAAGAAAGAGAAGCTGTGAGTGAGAGAGAGAGAAAGAAAGAGAAGCTGTGAGTGAGAGAGAGAGAGAGAAGCTGTGAGTGAGAGAGAGAGAAGCTGTGAGTGAGGGAGAGATAGATAGACATGCTGTGAGTGAAAGGGACAGAGAGAGAAAGAGAAGCTGTGAGTGAGAGAGAGAGAGAGAGAAAGAGAAGCTGTGAGTGTGTGTGAGAGAGAGAAGCTGTGAGTGAGAAAGAGAGAGAGAAAGAGAAGCTGTGAGTGAGAGAGAGAGAAAGAGAGTGTGAGTGAGAGAGACAGAAAGAGAAGCTGTGAGTGTGAAAGAGAGAGAGAGAGAAGCTGTGTGTGTGAGAGAGAGGAGCTGTGAGTGAGAGAGAGAGAAAGAGTAGCTGTTAGTGAGAGAAGAGATAGAGAAAGAGAAGCTGTGAGTGAGAGAGTGAGAGAGAGGAGCTGTGAGCGAGAGGGAGAGAGAGAAAGATAAGCTGTGAGTGAGAGAGAGAGAAAGAGAAGCTATGAGTGAGAAGGAGAGAAAGAAAGAGAAGCTGTGAGTGAGACTGAGAGAGAGAAAGAGAAGCTGTGAGTGAGAGAGAGGGGGGAGAAAGAGAAGCTGTGTGTGTGTGAGAGAAAGAGAAGCTGTGATTGAGAGAGAGAGAAAGATAATCTGTGAGGGAGAGTGAGAGAGAGAGAAAGAGAAGTTGTGAGTGAGAGAGAGAGAAGCTCTGTGTGTGAGAGAGAAAGAGAAGCTGTGATGAGAGAGAGAGAAAGAGAAGCTGTGAGTGAGAGAGAGAGGAAGAAGCTTTGAGTGAGAGAAAGAGAAAGAGAAGCTGTGAGAGAGAGAGAGAAAGAGCTGTGAGTGAGAGAGAGAGAGAAAGCTGAGAGTGAGAGAGAGAAGTTGTGAGTGAGACAGAGAGAAGCTCTGTGTGTGTGTGAGAGAGAGAAAGAGAAGCTGTGAGTGAGAGAGAGAGAAAGAGAAGTTGTGAGTGTGAGAGAGAGAGAAATAGAAGCTGTGTGTGAGAGAGAGAGAATGAGAAGCTGTGAGTGAGAGAGAGAGAAGCTGTGTGTTAGAGAGAAAGAGAGGCTGTGAGTGAGAGAGAGAGAGAGAAAGAGAAGTTGTGAGTGAGAGAGAGAGAGAAAGAAAGAGAAGCTGTGAGTGAGAGAGAGAGAGAGAGAAGAGAAGCTGTGAGTGAGAGAGAGAAAGAGAAGCTGAGAGTGAGAGAGAGAGAAGTTGTGAGTGAGACAGAGAGACAAGCTGTGTATGTGTGTGAGAGAGAGAAAGAGAAGCTGTGAGTGAGAGAGAGAGAAAGAGAAGTTGTGAGTGAGAGAGAGAGAGAAATAGAAGCTGTATGAGAGAGAGAGAGAATGAGAAGCTGTGAGTGAGAGAGAGAGAGAAGCTGTTTGTGAGAGAGAAAGAGAAGCTGTGAGTGAGAGAGATAGAGAGAGAAAGAGAAGCTGTGAGAGAGAGAGAAGCTGTGTATTTGAGAGAGAGAGAAGATGTGATTGAGAGAGAGAAAGAGAAGCTGTGAATGAGAGACAGAGAGAGAAGTTGTGAGTGAGAGAGAGAAATAGAAGCTGTGAGTGAGAGAGAGAGGTGGAGAAAGAGAAGCTGTGTGTGAGAGAGAGAGAAAGAGAAGCTGTGAGTGAGAGAGAGAGAAAGATAATCTGTGAGTGAGAGTGAGAGAGAGAGAATGAGAAGTTGTGAGTGAGATAGAGAGAAAGAGAATGTGTGAGTGAGAGAGAGAGAGAGAATGAGAAGCTGTGAGTGAGAGAGAGAGGAGCTATGTGTGTGTGAGAGAAAGAGAAGCTGTGAGTGAGAGAGATAGATAGAGAGAGAAAGAGAAGCTGTGAGTGAGAGAGAGAGAGTAAGAAACTGTGAGTGAGAGAGAGAGAAAGAGAAGCTGAGAGTGAGAGAGAGAGAGAAGTTGTGAGTGTGAGAGAGAGAAGCTGTGTGTGTGCGTGAGAGAGAGAAAGAGAAGCTGTGAGTGAGAGAGAGAGAGAGAGAAAGAAAGAGAAGCTGTGAGTGAGAGAGAGAGAGAAAGAAAGAGAAGCTGTGAGTAGAGAGAGAGAGAGAAGCTGTGAGTGAGAGAGAGAGAAGCTGTGAGTGAGGGAGAGATAGATAGACATGCTGTGAGTGAAAGGGACAGAGAGAGAAAGAGAAGCTGTGAGTGAGAGAGAGAGAGAGAAAGAGAAGCTGTGAGTGTGTGTGAGAGAGAGAAGCTGTGAGTGAGAAAGAGAGAGAGAAAGAGAAGCTGTGAGTGAGAGAGAGAGAAAGAGAGTGTGAGTGAGAGAGACAGAAAGAGAAGCTGTGAGTGTGAAAGAGAGAGAGAGAAGCTGTGTGAGAGAGAGAGGAGCTGTGAGTGGGAGAGAGAGAAAGATAAGCTGTGAGTGAGAGAGAGAGAAAGAGAAGCTATGAGTGAGAAGGAGAGAAAGAAAGAGAAGCTGTGCGTGAGACTGAGAGAGAGAAAGAGAAGCTGTGAGTGAGAGAGAGGGGGGAGAAAGAGAAGATGTCTGTGTGTGAGAGAAAGAGAAGCTGTGATTGAGAGAGAGAGAAAGATAATCTGTGAGGGAGAGTGAGAGAGAGAGAAAGAGAAGTTGTGAGTGAGAGAGAGAGAAGCTCTGTGTGTGAGAGAGAAAGAGAAGCTGTGAGTGAGAGAGAGAGAAAGAGAAGCTGTGAGTGAGAGAGAGAGGAAGAAGCTTTGAGTGAGAGAAAGAGAAAGAGAAGCTGTGAGAGAGAGAGAGAGAGAAAGAGCTGTGAGTGAGAGAGAGAGAGAAAGCTGAGAGTGAGTGAGAGAGAGAAGTTGTGAGTGAGACAGAGAGAAGCTCTGTGTGTGTGTGTGAGAGAGAAAGAGAAGCTGTGAGTGAGACAGAGAGAAAGAGAAGTTGTGAGTGAGAGAGAGAGAGAAATAGAAGCTGTGTGTGAGAGAGAGAATGAGAAGCTGTGAGTGAGAGAGAGAAGCTGTGTGTTAGAGAGAAAGAGAGGCTGTGAGTGAGAGAGAGAGAGAGAGAAAGAGAAGTTGTGAGTGAGAGAGAGAGAGAAAGAAGCTTTGAGTGAGAGAAAGAGAAACTGTGAGTGAGAGAGAGAGAAAGAGCTGTGAGTGAGAGAGAGAGAGAGAAAGAGAAGCTGTGAGTGAGAGAGAGAGAAGCTGTGAGTGAGAGAGAGAGAAACTTTGTGTGTGTGTGAGAGAGAGAAGCTGTGAGAGAGAGAAAGAGAAAGAGAAGCTGTGAGTGAGAGAGAGAGAGAAAGAGAAGCTGTGAGTGAGAGAGAGAGAAGCTGTGTGTGAGGGAGAGAGAGAAAGAGAAGCTGTGAGTGAGAGGGATAGAGAGAGAAAGAGAAGCTGAGTGAGAGAGAGAGAGAGAGAAAGAGAAGCTGTGAGTGTGTGAGAGAGAGAAGCTGTGAGTGAGTGAGTGAGAGAGAGAGAAGCTGTGAGTGAGAGAGAGGGAGAAAGAGAAGCTGTGAGTGAGTGAGAGAGAGAGAAAGAGAAGCTGTGAGTGAGAAAGAGAGAAAGAGATGAGGTGAGTGAGAGAGAGAGAGAGAAGCTGTGAGTGAGAGTGAGAGAGAGAGCAAAAGAGAAGCTGTGTGTGTGAGAGAGAGAAAGAGAAGCTGTGAGTGAGAGTGAGAGAGAGAGAGAAAGGAGCTGTGAGTGAGAGAGAGAAAGAGAAGCTGTGAGTGAGAGAGAGATAGAGAGAGAAAGAGAAGTTGTTAGTGAGATAAAGAGGGAAAGAGAAGCTGTGAGTGAGATAGAGAGAGAGGGAAGCTGTGATTGAGAGAGAGAGAGAAAAAGAAGCTGTGAGTGAGATAGAGAGAGAGAGAAGCTGTGAGTGAGAAAGAGAGAGAGAAGCTGTGAGTGAGAGTGAGAGAGAGAGCGAAAGAGATGCTGTGAGTGAGAGAGAGAGAAAGAGAAGCTGTGAGTGAGTGAGTGAGAGAGAGAAAGAAGCTGTGAGTGAAAGAGAGAGAAAGAGAAGCTGTGAGTGAGAGAGAGAGAAAGCAAAGCTGTGAGTGAGAGAGAGAGAGAGAGAGATGTGACTGAGTGAGAGAAAGAGAAGCTGTGGGTGTGAGACAGAGAGAAGCTGTGAGTGAGAAGGAGAGAAAGAAAGAGAAGCTGTGAGTGAGACTGAGAGAGAGAAAGAGAAGCTGTGAGTGAGAGAGAGGGAGGAGAAAGAGAAGCTGTGTGTGAGAGAGAGAAAGAGAAGCTGTGATTGAGAGAGAGAGAAAGATAATCTGTGAGGGAGAGTGAGAGAGAGAGAAAGAGAAGTTGTGAGTGAGAGAGAGAAGCTCTGTGTGTGAGAGAGAAAGAGAAGCTGTGAGTGAGAGAGATAGTAAGAGAAGTTGTGAGTGAGAGAGCGAGAAAGAAGCTTTGAGAGAGAGAAAGAGAAAGAGAAGCTGTGAGAGAGAGAGAGAAATAGCTGTCAGTGAGAGAGAGAGAAAGCTGAGAGTGAGAGAGAGAGAGAAAGAGAAGCTGTGAGTGAGAGAGAGAGAGAAGCTGTGTGTGAGGGAGAGAGAGAAAGAGAAGCTGTGAGTGAAGGGATAGAGAGAGAAAGAGAAGCTGAGTGAGGGAGAGAGAGAGAGAGAGAAGCTGTGAGTGTGTGTGAGAGAGAAGCTGTGAGTGAGTGAGAGATAGAGAAAGAGAAGCTGTGAGTGAGAGAGAGAGAGAGAGAAGCTGTGAGTGAGAGAGAGAGAGAGAAAGAGAAGCTGTGAGTGTGAGAGAGAGAGAGAGAAGCTGTGAGTGAGGGTGAGAGAGAGCGCGAAATAGAAGCTGTGTGTGTGAGAGAGAGAAAGAGAAGCTGTGAGTGAGAGTGAGAGAGAGAGAGAAAGAAGCTGTGAGTGAGAGAGAGAGAAAGAGAAGCTGTGAGTGAGAGAGAGATAGAGAGAGAAAGAGAAGTTGTTAGTGAGAGAAAGAGGGAAAGAGAAGCTGTGAGTGAGATAGAGAGAGAGGGAAGCTGTGATTGAGAGAGAGAGAGAAAGAGAAGCTGTGAGTGAGATAGAGAGAGAGAGAAGCTGTGAGTGAGAAATAGAGAGAGAAGCTGTGAGTGAGAGTGAGAGAGCGAGCGAAAGAGATGCTGTGTGTGTGAGAGAGAGAAAGAGAAGCTGTGAGTGAGAGTGAGTGAGAGAGAGAAAGAAGCTGTGAGTGAGAGAGAGGGAAAGAGAAGCTGTGAGTGAGAGAGAGAGAAAGCAAAGCTGTGAGTGAGAGAGAGAGAGAGAGAAAGAGAAGATGTGACTGAGTGAGAGAAAGAGAAGCTGTGTGTGTGAGACAGAGAGAAGCTGTGAGTGAGAGATAGAGAAAAAGAAGCTGTGTCAGAGAGAGAGAGAAAGAGAAGCTGTGAGTGAGAGATAGAGAAAGAGAAGCTGTGAGTGAGAGTGAGAGAGAGAAAGAGAAGCTGTGAGTGAGAGAGAGAGAAAGGGAAGCTGTGAGTGAGAGAGAAGGTGAGAAAGAAGCTTTGAGTGAGAGAGAGAGAAAGAGAAGCTGTGAGTGAGGGAGAGAGAGAAAGAGAAGCTGTGAGTGAGAGAGAGAGAGAAAGAAAGAGAAGCTGTGAGTGAGAGAGAGAGAGAAAGAGAAGTTGTGTGTGAGAGAGAGAGAGAGAAGAGAAGCTGTGAGTGAGAGAGAGAGAAAGAGAAGCTGAGTGACAGAGAGAGATAATGAGAAGCTGTGAGAGAGAGAGAGAGAGAAAGAGAAGCTGTGTGTATGTGAGAGAGAGAAAAAGTAAAGCTGCGAGTGAGAGGGAGGGAGAAAGCTGTGAGTGAGTGAGAGAGAGAGAAATAGAAGCTGTTAGTGAGAGAGAGGGAAAGAGAAGCTGTGAGTGAAAGAGAGAGAGAGAAGCTGTGTGTTTGAGAGAGAGAGAGAAGATGTGATTGAGAGAGAGAAAGAGAAGCTGTGAGTGAGAGACAGAGAGATGTTGTGAGTGAGAGAGAGAGAAAGAGAAGCTGTGAGTGAGAGAGAGAGGTGGAGAAAGAGAAGCTGTGTGTGTGAGAGAGAAAGAGAAGCTGTGAGTGAGAGAGAGAGAAAGATAATCTGTGAGTGAGAGTGAGAGAGAGAGAAAGAGTAGTTGTGAGTGAGAGAGAGAGAAAGAGAATGTGTGAGTGAGAGATAGAGAATGAGAAGTTGTGAGTGAGAGAGAGAAGAGCTGTGTGAGAGAGAGAGAAAGATAAGCTGTGAGTGAGAGAGATAGAGAGAAAGTGTGAGTGAAAGAGAGAGAGAAAGAAACTGTGAGTGAGAGAGAGAGAGAAAGAGAAGCTGAGAGTGAGAGAGAGAGTTGTGAGTTAGAGAGAGAGAAGCTGTGTGTGTGCGTGAGAGAGAGAAAGAGAAGCTGTGAGTGAGAGAGAGAGAAAAAAAAGAGAAGCTGTGAGTGAGAGAGAGAGAAAGAAAGAGAAACTGTGAGTGAGAGAGAGAGAGAGAGAAGTGAGTGAGAGAGAGAGAGAAGCTGTGAGTGAGGGAGAGATAGATAGAGATGCTGTGAGTGAAAGGGACAGAGAGAGAAAGAGAAGCTGTGAGTGAGAGAGAGAGAGAGAGAGACAAAGAGAAGCTGTGAGTGAGAGAGTGAGAGAGAGGAACTGTGAGCGAGAGGGAGAGAGAGAAAGATAAGCTGTGAGTGAGAGAGAGAAAGAGAAGCTATGTTTGAGAGAGAGAGAAAGAAAGAGAAGCTGTGAGTGAGACTGAGAGAGAGAAAGAGATCCTGTGAGTGAGAGAGAGGGGGGAGAAAGAGAAGCTGTGTGTGTGAGAGAGAAAGAGAAGTTGTGATTGAGAGAAAGAGAAAGATAATCTGTGATGGAGAGTGAGAGAGAGAGAAAGAGAAGTTGTGAGTGAGAGAGAGAGAAGCTGTGAGTGAGAGAGAGAGAGAGAAAGAGAAGCTGTGAGTGAGAGAGAGAAAAAGAAGCTTTGAGTGAAAGCGAGAAAGAGAAGCTGTGAGAGAGAGAGAGAGAAAGAGCTGTGAGTGAGAGAGAGAGAAAGAGAAGCTGAGATTGAGAGAGAGAGGTTGTGAGTGAGACAGAGAGAGAAGCTGTGTATGTGTGTGAGAGAAAGAGAAGCTGTGAGTGAGAGAGAGAGAAAGAGAAGTTGTGAGTGAGTGAGAGAGAGAGAAATAGAAGCTGTGTGTGTGAGAGAGAGAATGAGAAGCTGTGAGTGAGAGAGAGAGAAGCTGTTTGAGAGAGAGAAAGAGAAGCTGTGAGTGAGAGAGATAGAGAGAGAAAGCGAAGCTGTTAGTGAGAGAGAGAGAAAGAGCTGTGAGTGAGAGAGAGAGAAAGAGAAGCTGTGAGTGAGAGAGACAAGCTGTGAGTGAGAGAGAGAGACAAGCTATGTGTGTGTGAGAGAGAAAGAGAAGCTGTGACAGAGAGAGAGAGAAGCTGTGAGTGAGAGAGAAAGAGAAGCTGTGAGTGAGAGAGAGAGAGAAGCTGTGTGTGAGGGAGAGAGAGAAAGAGAAGCTGTGAGTGAGAGGGATAGAGAGAGAAAGAGAAGCTTTGAGTGTGTGAGAGAGAGAAGCTGTGAGTGAGTGAGAGAAAGAGAAGCTGTGAGTGAGAGAAAGAGAAAGAGAAGCTGTGAGTGAGTGAGAGAGAGAGAGAAAGAGAAGGTGTGAGTGAGAAATAGAGGGAGAGAAGCTGTGAGTGAGAGAGAGAAGCTGTGAGTAAGAGAGAGAGATGTTGTGAGTGAGAGAAGAGAGAGAAAGAGAAGCTGTGAGTGAGAGGGAGAGAAAGAGAAGCTGTGAGTGAGAGAGAGAGAAATAGAAGCTGTGTAGTGAGAGAGAGAGAGAGAGAGAGAAGCTGTGTGTGAGAGGGAGAGAGAGAAAGATAAGCTGTGAGTGAGAGAGAGAGAGAGAATGTGAGTGAGAGAGAGAATGAGAAGCTGTGAGTGAGAGAGAGAAACTGTGAGTGAGAGAGAGAAAGAGAAACTTTGAGTGAGAGAGAAGTAAGAAAAGCTGTGAGTGCGAGAGAGAGAGAGAGAAAGAGAAGCTGTGAGTGAGAGAGAGAGAAAGAGAAGCTGAGAGTGTGAGAGCGAGAGAAAGAGAAGCTGTGAGTGAGAGAGAGAGAGAAAGAGAAGCTGTGAGTGAGAGAGAAAGAGAAGCTGTGAGTGAGAGAGAAAGAGAAGCTGTGAGTGAGAGAGAGAGGGGAAGAGAAGCAGTGAGTGAGTGAGAGCGAGAGGGAGAAGCTGTGATTGAGAGAGAGAGAAGAGACGCTGTGAGTGAGAGAGAGAGAGAAAGAGAAGCATTGATTGAGAGAGAGAAAGAGTCTGGAAGTGTGAGAGAGTGAAAGAGAAGCTGTGTGAGAGAGAGAGAGAGAAGCTGTGAGTGAGTGAGAGAGAGAGAGAAAGGGAAGCTGTGAGTGAAAGAGAGAGAGAGGAAGAGAAGCTGTGAGTGAGAGAGAGAGAGAAAGAGAAGCTGTGAGTGAGTGAGAGAGAGAAAGGGAAGCTGTGAGTGAGAGAGAGAGAGAGAAGCTGTGAGTGAGAGAGAAAGAGAAGCTGTGAGTGAGAGAGAGAGAGAGAAAGAGACACTGTGAGTGAGAGAGAGAGAAAGAGAATCTGAGAAAGAGAGAGTGAAAGAGAAGCTGTGAGTGTGTGTGAGAGAGAGAGAAGCTGTGAGAGAGAGAGAGAAGCTGTGAGTGAGAGAGAGAGAGAAAGAGATGCTGTGAGTGAGAGAGAAACAGAAGCTGTGAATGAGAGAGAGCGAAAGAGAAGGTGTGAGTGAGAGAGAGAGAGAGAAGCTGTGAGTGAGAGCGAGAGGCTGTGAGTGAGAGAGAGAGAGAAAGAGATGCTGTGAGTGAGAGAGAAACAGAAGCTGTGAATGAAGAGAGAGAAAGAGAAGGTGTGTGTGAGAGAGAAAGAGAAGATGTGAGTGACAGAGGGAGAGAGAAGCTGTGAGTGAGAGAGAGAGAAAGAGAAGCTGTGAGTGACAGAGGGAGAGAATGAGAAGCTATGAGTGAGAGAGAGATAAAGAGGAGCTGTGAGTGAGAGAGAGAAAGAGACGCTGTGTGTGAGTGAGAGAGAGAGAGAACCTGTGCGTGTGTGATATTAAGAGAAGCTGTGTGTGTGAGAGAGAGAAAGAGACTGTGTGGGAGAGAGAGAGAGAGAGAAGCTATGAGTGAGAGAGAGAGAGAAAAAGAAGCTGTGAGTGAAAGAGAGAGAGAGGAAGAGAAGCTGTGAGTGAGAGAGAGAGAGAAAGAGAAGCTGTGAGTGAGTGAGAGAGAGAAAGGGAAGCTGTGAGTGAGAGAGAGAGAGAGAAGCTGTGAGTGAGAGAGAAAGAGAAGCTGTGAGTGAGACAGAAAGAGAGAAAGAGACACTGTGAGTGACAGAGGGAGAGAATGAGAAGCTGTGAGTGAGAGAAAGATAAAGAGGAGCTGTGAGTGAGAGAGAGAGAAAGAGAAGCTGTGAGTGAGAGAGAGAAAGAGATGCTGTGTTTGAGTGAGAGAGAGAGAGAGAGAAGCTGTGTGTGTGATATTAAGAGAAGCTGTGTGTGTGTGAGAGAGAAAGAGACACTGTGTGGGAGAGAGAGAGAGAGAAGCTGTGAGTGAGAGAGAGAGAAAGAGAGGCTGTGAGTGAGAGAGAAATAGATAAAGAGAAGCTGTGAGTGAGAGAGAGAGAAAGAGAAGCTGTGAGTGAGAGAGAGAGGGGAAGAGAAGCTGTGAGTGAGTGAGAGAAAGAGAAGCTGTGAGTGAGTGAGAGAGAGAGGGAGAAGCTGTGATTGAGAGAGAGAAGAGAAGCTGTGAGTGAGAGAGAGAGAGAGAAAGAGAAGCATTGAGTGAGAGAGAGAAATAGAGTCTGGAAGTGAGAGAGAGATTGAAAGAGAAGCTGTGAGTGAGAGAGAGAGAAGCTGTGAGTGAGAGAGAGAGAGAGAGAATGAGAAGCTGTGAGTGAAAGAGAGAGAGAGAAGCTGTGAGTGAGAGAGAAAGAGAAGCTGTGAGTGAGAGAGAAAGAGAAGCTGTGAGCGAGAGAGAAAGAGACACTGTGAGTGAGAGAGAGAGAAAGAGAATCTGAGAAAGAGAGAGTGAAAGAGAAGCTGTGAGTGAGTGAGAGAGAGAGAAGCTGTGAGTAAGAGAGAGAGAAGCTGTGAGTGAGAGAGAGAGAAAGGGAAGCTGTGAATGAGAGAGAGAGAAAGAGAAGGTGTGAGTGAGAGAGAGAGAGAAAGAGAAGGTGAGTGTGAGAGAGAAAGAGAAGCTGTAAGTGAGAGAGAGAGAGAAAGAGAAGCTGTGAGTGAGTGAGAGAGAGAAAGGGAAGCTGTGAGTGAGAGAGAGAGAGAGAGAAGCTGTGAGTGAGAGAGAAAGAGAAGCTGTGAGTAAGAGAGAAAGAGAAGCTGTGAGTGAGAGAGAGAGAGAAAGAGACACTGTGAGTGAGAGAGAAAGAAAGAGAATCTGAGAAAGAGAGAGTGAAAGAGAAGCTGTGAGTGAGAGAGAGAGAGAAGCTGTGAGTGAGAGAGAGAGAAGCTGTGAGTGAGAGAGAGAGAGAAAGAGATGCTGTGAGTGAGAGAGAAACAGAAGCTGTGAATGAGAGAGAGAGAAAGAGAAGGTGTGAGTGAGAGAGAGAGAGAGAAAGAGAAGGTGTGTGAGAGAGAGAAAGAGAAGGTGTGAGTGAGAGAGAAAGAGAAAGAGAAGCTGTGAGTGACACACAGAGAGATAAGCTGTGAGTGAGAGAGAAAGAGAGAAGCTGTGAGTGAGAGACAGAAAGAGGCTATGAGTGTGTGAGAGAGAGAAAGAGAAGCTGTGAGTGAGAGAGATAGATAGATAAAGATCAGCTGTGAGTGAGAGAGAGAGAAAGAGAAGCTGTGAGTGAGAGAGAGAGAGGAAGAGAAGCTGTGAGTGAGTGCGAGAAAGAGAAGCTGTGAGTGAGTGAGAGAGAGAGGGAGAAGCTGTGATTGAGAGAGAGAAGAGAAGCTGTGAGTGAGAAAGAGAGAGAGAAATAGAAGCATTGAGTGAGAGAGAGAAAGAGAGTCTGGAAGTGAGAGAGAGAGTGAAAGAGAAGCTGTGAGTGAGAGAGAGAGAAGCTGTGAGTGAGTGAGAGAGAGAGAGAGAAAGAGAAGCTGTGAGTGAAAGAGAGAGAGAGAAGCTGTTAGTGAGAGAGAAAGAGAAGCTGTGTGTGAGAGAAAAAGAGAATGTGAGTGAGAGAGAAACAGAAGCTGTGAGTGAGAGAGAGAAAGAGAATCTGAGACAGAGAGAGTGAAAGAGAAGTTGTGAGTGAGTGAGAGAGAGAGAAGCTGTGAGTGAGAGAGATAGAAGCTGTGAGTGAGAGAGAGAGAGAAAGAGATGCTGTGAGTGAGAGAGAAACAGAAGCTGTGAATGAGAGAGAGAGAAAGAGAAGGTGTGAGTGAGAGAGAGAGAGAAAGAGAAGGTGTGTGTGAGAGAGAAAGAGAAGCTGTGAGTGAGAGAGAGAGAGAAAGAGAAGCTGTGAGTGAAAGAGAGAGAGAAAGAGACACTGTGAGTGAGAGAGAGAGAAAGAGAATCTGAGAAAGAGAGAGTGAAAGAGAAGCTGTGAGTGAGAGAGAGAGAAAAGCTGTGAGTGAGAGAGAGAGAGAAGCTGTGAGTGAGAGAGAGAGAGAAAGAGATGCTGTGAGTGAGAGAGAAACAGAAGCTGTGAATGAGAGAGAGAAAGAGAAGCTGTGATTGAGAGAGAGAAAGTCTATGTGAGAAAGAGAGAAAGAAAGAGAAACTGTGAGTGTGAGAGAGAGAAACAGAAGCTGTGAGTGAGTGAGAGAGAGAATGAGCTGTGTGTAAGTGAGAGAGAAAGATAAGCATTGAGTGAGAGAGAGAGAAAGAGAGTCTGGAAGTGAGAGAGAGAGAGAAAGAGAAGCTGTGAGTGAGAGAGAGAAGCTGTGAGTGTGATTGAGAGAGAGAGAGAAAGAGAAGCTGTGAGTGAAAGAGAGAGAGAGAAAGAGAAACTGTGAGGAGAGAGAGAATGAGAAGCTGTGAGTAAGTGAGAGAGAGAAAGGGACGCTGTGAGTGAGAGGGAGAGAAAGAGAAGCTGTGAGAGAGAGAGAGAGAGAGAAAGAGATGCTGTGAGAGAGAGAGAGAGAGAAAGAGATGCTGTGAGTGAGTGAGAGAGATAGAAGATGTAAGTGAGAGAAAGAGAAAGAGAAGCTGTGAGTGACACAAAGAGAGAGAAAGAGAAGCTGTGAGTGAAAGAGAGAGAGAGAGAAAGAAAGAAAGAGAAGCTGTGAGTGAGAGAGAGAGAGAGAAAGAGAAGCTGTGAGTGAGTGAGAGAGAGAAAGAGAAGCTGTGTGAGAGAGAGAGAATGAGAAATCTGTGAGTGAGAGAGAGAAAAAGAAGCTGTGAGTGAGAGAGAGAAAGTCTGTATGAGAAAGAGAGAGAGAAAGAGAAACTGTGAGTGAGAGAGAGAGAGAGAAGCTGTGTGTGAGAGAGAAAGAGAAGCTGTGAGTGAGAGAGAGAAAGAGAGTCTGTGTGAGAAAGAGAGAGAGAAAGAGAAACTGAGTGAGAGAGAGAGAGAAAGAGAAGCTGTGAGTGAGTGAGAGAGAGAATGAGAAGCTGTGAGTGAAAGAGAGAAAGAGAGTCTGTGTGAGAAAGAGAAAGAGAAACTGAGTGAGAGAGAGAGAAAGAGAAGCTTTGAGTGAGTGAGAGTGAGAATTAGAAGCTGTGAGTGTGAGAGAGAGAGAAAGAGAAGCTGTGAGAGAGAGAGAGAAGCTGTGAGTGAGAGAGAGAAAGAGAGTCTGTGAGAAAGAGAGTGAGAAAGAGAAACTGTGAGTGAGAGAGAGAGAAAGAGAAGCTGTGAGTGAGAGAGAGAAAGATAAGCTGTGAGTGAGAGAGAGAAAGAATGAGAAGCTGTGAGTGAGAGAGAGAGAGAAAGAGAAGCTGTGAGTGAGAGAGGAAGAGAAGCTGTGAGTGAGAGAGGGAAAGAGAAGTTGTGAGTGAGTGAGAGAGAGAAAGAGAAGCTGTGATTGAGAGAGAGAGAGAAGAGAAGCTGTGAGAGAGAGAGAGAAAGAGAATCTGTGAGTGAGAGAGAGACAGAGAGAAAGAGAAGCATTGAGTGAGAGAGAGAGAAAGAGAGTCTGGAAGTGAGAGAGAGAGAGAAAGAGAAGCTGTGAGTGAGAGAGAGAAGCTGTGAGTGTGAGTGAGAGAGAGAGAGAAAGAGAAGCTGTGAGTGAAAGAGAGAGAGAGAAAGAGAAGCTGTGAGAAGAGAGAGAATGAGAAGCTGTGAGTAAGTGAGAGAGAGAAAGGGAAGCTGTGAGTGAGAGACAGATAGAAAGAGATGCTGTGAGTGAGTGAGAGAGAGAGAAGCTGTAAGTGAGAGAAAGAGAAGCTGTGAGTGAGAGAGAGAGAGAAAGAGAAGCTGTGAGTGAGAGAGAGAGAAAGAGAAGCTGTGAGAGAGAGAGAGAGAGAAAGAGAAGCTGTGAGTGAGAGAGAGAGAAGCTGTGAGTGTGAGTGAGAGAGAGAGAGAAAGAGAAGCTGTGAGTGAAAGAGAGAGAGAGAAAGAGAAGCTGTGAGGAGAGAGAGAATGAGAAGCT
The DNA here is from genome assembly GCA_035047345.1 of Bradypodion ventrale. Lineage (NCBI taxonomy): Eukaryota > Metazoa > Chordata > Lepidosauria > Squamata > Chamaeleonidae > Bradypodion > Bradypodion ventrale. The sequence continues at coordinate 213,840,561 of JAWDJE010000001.1, forward strand.
GTGAGTAAGTGAGAGAGAGAAAGGGAAGCTGTGAGTGAGAGACAGATAGAAAGAGATCCTGTGAGAGAGTGAGAGAGAGAGAAGCTGTAAGTGAGAGAAAGAGAAGCTGTGAGTGAGAGAGAGAGAGAGAGAGAGAAAGAGAAGCTGTGAGTGAGAGGGAGAGAAAGAGAAGCTGTGTGTGTGAGAGAGAGAGAAAGAGATGCTGTGAGTGAGTGAGAGAGATAGAAGCTGTAAGTGAGAGAAAGAGAAAGAGAAGCTGTGAGTGACACAAAGAGAGAGAAAGAGAAGCTGTGAGTGAAAGAGAGAGAGAGAGAAAGAAAGAAAGAAAGAGAAGCTGTGAGTGAGAGAGAGAGAGAGAAAGAGAAGCTGTGAGTGAGTGAGAGAGAGAAAGAGAAGCTGTGAGTGAGAGAGAGAGAGAATGAGAAAGCTGTGAGTGAGAGAGAGAAAAAAAAGCTGTTAGTGAGAAAGAGAAAGTCTGTGTGAGAAAGAGAGAGAGAAAGAGAAACTGTGAGTGAGAGAGAGAGAGAATGAGAAGCTGTGAGTGAGAGAGAGAGAAAGAGAAGCTGTGTGTGAGAGAGAAAGAGAAGCTGTGAGTGAGTGAGAGAAAGAGAGTCTGTGTGAGAAAGAGAGAGAGAAGGAGAAACTGAGTGAGAGAGAGAGAAAGAGAAGCTGTGAGTAAGTGAGAGAGAGAATGAGAAGCTGTGAGTGAGAGAGAGAAAGAGAGTCTGTGTGAGAAAGAGAGAGAGAAAGAGAAACTGAGTGAGAGAGAGAGAAAGAGAAGCTTTGAGTGAGTGAGAGTGAGAATTAGAAGCTGTGAGTGTGTGTGAGAAAGAAAGAGAAGCTGTGAGAGAGAGAGAGAAGGTGTGAGTTAGAGAGAGAAAGAGAGTCTGTGAGAAAGAGAGTGAGAAAGAGAAACTGTGAGTGAGAGAGAGAGAAAGAGAAGCTGTGAGTGAGTGAGAGAGAGAAAGATAAGCTGTGAGTGAGAGAGAGAGAGAATAAGAATCTGTGAGTGAGAGAGAGAGAGAAAGAGAAGGTGTGAGAGAGAGAGGAAGAGAAGCTGTGAGTGAGAGAGGGAAAGAGAAGTTGTGAGTGAGTGAGAGAGAGAAAGAGAAGCTGTGATTGAGAGAGAGAGAGAAGAGAAGCTGTGAGAGAGAGAGAGAAAGAGAAGCTGTGTGTGAGAGAGAGACAGAGAGAAAGAGAAGCATTGAGTGAGAGAGAGAGAGAAAGAGAGTCTGGAAGTGAGAGAGAGAGAGAAAGAGAAGCTATGAGTGAGAGAGAGAGAAGCTGTGAGTGTGAGTGAGAGAGAGAGAGAAAGAGAAGCTGTGAGTGAAAGACAGATAGAAAGAGATGCTGTGAGTGAGTGAGAGAGATAGAAGCTGTAAGTGAGAGAAAGAGAAGCTGTGAGTGAGAGAGAGAGAGAGAAAGAGAAGCTGTGAGTGAGAGAGAGAGAAAGAGAAGCTGTGAGAGAGAGAGAGAGAAAGAGATGCTGTGAGTGAGTGAGAGAGATAGAAGCTGTAAGTGAGAGAAAGAGAAAGAGAAGCTGTGAGTGACACAAAGAGAGAGAAAGAGAAGCTGTGAGTGAAAGAGAGAGAGAGAGAAAGAAAGAAAGAAAGAGAAGCTGTGAGTGAGAGAGAGAGAGAGAAAGAGAAGCTGTGAGTGAGTGAGAGAGAGAAAGAGAAGCTGTGAGTGAGAGAGAGAGAGAATGAGAAAGCTGTGAGTGAGAGAGAGAAAAAAAAGCTGTTAGTGAGAAAGAGAAAGTCTGTGTGAGAAAGAGAGAGAGAAAGAGAAACTGTGAGTGAGAGAGAGAGAGAATGAGAAGCTGTGAGTGAGAGAGAGAGAAAGAGAAGCTGTGTGTGAGAGAGAAAGAGAAGCTGTGAGTGAGTGAGAGAAAGAGAGTCTGTGTGAGAAAGAGAGAGAGAAGGAGAAACTGAGTGAGAGAGAGAGAAAGAGAAGCTGTGAGTAAGTGAGAGAGAGAATGAGAAGCTGTGAGTGAGAGAGAGAAAGAGAGTCTGTGTGAGAAAGAGAGAGAGAAAGAGAAACTGAGTGAGAGAGAGAGAAAGAGAAGCTTTGAGTGAGTGAGAGTGAGAATTAGAAGCTGTGAGTGTGTGTGAGAAAGAAAGAGAAGCTGTGAGAGAGAGAGAGAAGGTGTGAGTTAGAGAGAGAAAGAGAGTCTGTGAGAAAGAGAGTGAGAAAGAGAAACTGTGAGTGAGAGAGAGAGAAAGAGAAGCTGTGAGTGAGTGAGAGAGAGAAAGATAAGCTGTGAGTGAGAGAGAGAGAGAATAAGAATCTGTGAGTGAGAGAGAGAGAGAAAGAGAAGGTGTGAGAGAGAGAGGAAGAGAAGCTGTGAGTGAGAGAGGGAAAGAGAAGTTGTGAGTGAGTGAGAGAGAGAAAGAGAAGCTGTGATTGAGAGAGAGAGAGAAGAGAAGCTGTGAGAGAGAGAGAGAAAGAGAAGCTGTGTGTGAGAGAGAGACAGAGAGAAAGAGAAGCATTGAGTGAGAGAGAGAGAGAAAGAGAGTCTGGAAGTGAGAGAGAGAGAGAAAGAGAAGCTATGAGTGAGAGAGAGAGAAGCTGTGAGTGTGAGTGAGAGAGAGAGAGAAAGAGAAGCTGTGAGTGAAAGACAGATAGAAAGAGATGCTGTGAGTGAGTGAGAGAGATAGAAGCTGTAAGTGAGAGAAAGAGAAGCTGTGAGTGAGAGAGAGAGAGAGAAAGAGAAGCTGTGAGTGAGAGAGAGAGAAAGAGAAGCTGTGAGAGAGAGAGAGAGAAAGAGATGCTGTGAGTGAGTGAGAGAGATAGAAGCTGTAAGTGAGAGAAAGAGAAAGAGAAGCTGTGAGTGACACAAAGAGAGAGAAAGAGAAGCTGTGAGTGAAAGAGAGAGAGAGAAAAAGAAAGAGAAGCTGTGAGTGAGAGAGAGAGAGAAAGAGAAGCTGTGGGTGAGAGAGAGAGAGAGAATGAGAAAGCTGTGAGTGAGAGAGAGAAAAAGCTGTGAGTCAGAGAGAGAAAGTCTGTGTGAGAAAGAGAGAGAGAAAGAGAAACTGTGAGTGAGAGAGAGAGAGAAACAGAAGCTGTGAGTGAGTGAGAGAGAGAATGAGCTGTGTGTGAGTGAGAGAGAAAGAGAAGCATTGAGTGAGAGAGAGAGAAAGAGTCTGGAAGTGAGAGAGAGAGAGAAAGAGAAGCTGTGAGTGAGAGAGAGAGAAGCTGTGAGTGAAAGAGAGAGAGAGAAAGAGAAGCTGTGAGGATAGAGAGAATAAGAAGCTGTGAGTAAGTGAGAGAGTGAAAGGGAAGCTGTGAGTGAGAGACAGATAGAGAGAGATGCTGTGAGTGAGTGAGAGAGAGAGAAGCTGTAAGTGAGAGAAAGAGAAGCTGTGAGTGAGAGAGAGAGAGAGAAAAAGAGAAGCTGTGAATGAGAGAGAGAGATTAAGAGAAGCTGTGAGAGAGAGAGAAAGAGATGCTGTGAGTGAGTGAGAGAGATAGAAGCTATAAGTGAGAGAAAGAGAAAGAGAAGCTGTGAGTGACACAAAGAGAGAGAAAAAGAAGCTGTGAGTGAAAGAGAGAGAGAGAGAAAGAAAGTGAAGCTGTGAGTGAGAGAGAGAGAGAAAGAGAAGCTGTGAGTGAGTGAGAGAGAGAAAGAGAAGCTGTGAGTGAGAGAGAGAGAGAGAATGAGAAAGCTGTGAGAGAGAGAAAGAGAAGTTGTGAGTGAGAGAGAGAAAGTCTGTGTGAGAAAGAGTGAGAGAAAGAGAAACTGTGAGTGAGAGAGAATGAAACAGAAGCTGTGAGTGAGTGAGAGAGAGAATGAGAAGCTGTGTGTGAGTGAGAGAGAAAGAGAAGCTGTGAGAGAGAGAGAGAAGCTGTGAGTGAGAGAGAGAGAAAGAGTTTGTGTGTGAGAAGGAGAGAGAGAAAGAGAAACTGTGAGTGAGAGAGAGAAAGAGAAGCTGTGAGTGAGTGAGAGAGAGAAAGAGAAGCTGTGTGTGAGTGAGAGAGAGAGAATGAGAAGCTGTGAGTGAGAGAGAGTGAAAGAGAAACTGTGTGAGAGAGAGAAAGAAGCTGTGAGTGAGAGAGAGAAAGAGAGTGTGTGAGAAAGAGAGAGAGAAAGTGAAACTGTGAGTGAGAGAGAGAGAGAGAAGCTGTGAGTGAGTGAGAGCGAGAAAGAGAAGCTATGAGTGAGAGAGAGAGAAAGAGAAGGTGTGAGTGAGAGAGAGAGAGAAAGAGAAGCTGTGAGAGAGAGAGAGAAACTGTGAGTGAGAGAGAGAAAGAGAAGCTGTGAGTGAGAGAGAAGAAAGAGAAGCTGTGATTGCAGGAGAGAGAGAGAGAAAGAGAAGCTGTGAGTGAGAGAGAGAGAGAGAAAGAGAAGATCTGTGTGTGTGTGAGAGAAAGAGAAGCTGAGAGTGAGAGAGAGAGAGAGAGAAAGATAAGCTGTGAGTGAGAGAGAGAAAGAGAAGCTGTGTGTGTGAGACAGAGAGGAAGAGAAGCTGTGAGTGAGTGAGAGAAAGAGAAGCTGTGAGTGAGTGAGTGAGAGAGAGAGGGAGAAGCTGTGATTGAGAGAGAGAGAAGAGAAGCTGTGAGTGAGAGAGAGAGAGAGAGAAAGAGAAGCATTGAGTGAGTGAGAGAGAAAGAGAGTCTGGAAGTGAGAGAGAGAGAGAAAGAGAAGCTGTGAGTGAGGGAGAGAGAGAAGCTGTGAGTGAGTGAGAGAGAGAGAGAGAAAGAGAAGCTGTGAGTGAAAGAGAGAGAGAGAAAGAGAAGCTGTGAGTGAGAGAGAGAAAGAGAAAGAGAAGCTGTGAGTGAGAGAGAGAGAGAAAGAGAAGCTGTGAGTGAGTGAGAGAGAGAAAGGGAAGTTGTGAGTGAGAGAGAGAAAGAGAGAAGCTGTGAGTGAGAGAGAAAGAAAAGCTGTGAGTGAGAGAGACAGAAAAAGAGACGCTGTAAGTGAGAGAGAGAGAGAAAGAGAATCTGAGAAAGAGAGAGTGAAAGAGAAGCTGTGAGTGAGAGAGAGAGAAACTGTGAGTGAGAGAGTGAGAAGCTGTGAGTGAGAGAGAGAGAGAAAGAGATGCTGTGAGTGAGAGAGAAACAGAAGCTGTGAATGAGAGAGAGAGAAAGAGAAGGTGTGAGTGAGAGAGAGAGAAAGAGAAGCTGTGAGTGAGAGAGAAAGAGAAAGAGAAGCTGTGAGTGACACACGGAGAGAGAAGCTGTGAGTGAGAGAGAGAGAGAAAGAGAAGCTGTGAGTGACAGAGAGAGAATGAGAAGCTGTGAGAGAGAGAGAGATAAAGAGAAGCTGTGAGAGAGAGAAAGAGAAGCTGTGTGTGAGTGAGAGAGAGAGAGAGAGAAGCTCTGTGTGTGTGTGATAGTAAGAGAAGCTGTGTGTGTGTGAGATAGAAAGAGACACTGTGTGTGTGAGAGAGAGAGAAAGAGAAGCTGTGAGTGAGAGAGAGAATGAGAGATGCTGTGAGTGAGTGAGAGAAAGAGAAGCTGTATATGTGTGTGAGAGAGATATGCTGTGAGTGAGAGAGAGAGAGAAAGAGAAGCTGTGTGTGAGAGAAAAAGAAAGTGAAGCTGTGTGAGAGAGAAAGAGAGAAAATGAAGATGTGAGTGAGAGAGAGAGAGAGAAAGAGAAGCATTGAGTGAGAGAGAGAGAAATAGTCTGTGAGAAAGAGAGAAAGAGAAGCTGTGTGTGTGAGAGAGAGAAGCTGTGTGTGAGAGAGAGAGAGAGAGCGAAAGAAGCTGTGAGTGAAAGAGAGAGAGAAAGAGAAGCTGTGAGTGAGAGAGAAAGAAGCTGTGAGTGAGAGAGAGGGAAAAAGAAGCTGTGAGTGAGACAAAGAGAGAGAAAGAGAAGCTGTGAGTGAGCGAGAGAGAAACAGAAGCTGTGAGTGAGAGAGAGAGAGTCTGTGTGAGAAACAGAGAGTGAAAGAGAAGCTGTGAGTGAGAGAGAGAGTAGCTGTGAGTGAGAGAGAGAAGCTGTGAGTGTGAGAGAGAAATAGAAGCTGTGAGTGAGAGAGAAAGAGATGTTGTGAGTGAGTGAGAGAGAGAGAAGCTTTAAGTGAGAGAAGGAGAGAGAGAAAGAGAAGCTGTGAGTGAGAGAGAGAGAGAAAGAGAAGCTGTGTGTGAGAGAAAAAGAAAGTGAAGCTGTGTGAGAGAGAAAGAGAGAAAGTGAAGATGTGAGTGAGAGAGAGAGAGAGAAAGAGAAGCATTGAGTGAGAGAGAGAGAAATAGTCTGTGAGAAAGAGAGAAAGAGAAGCTGTGTGTGAGAGAGAGAAGCTGTGTGTGAGAGAGAGAGAGCGAAAGAAGCTGTGAGTGAAAGAGAGAGAGAAAGAGAAGCTGTGAGTGAGAGAGAGAGAAGCTGTGAGTGAGAGAGAGGGAAAAAGAAGCTGTGAGTGAGACAAAGAGAGAGAAAGAGAAGCTGTGAGTGAGCTACAGAGAAACAGAAGCTGTGAGTGAGAGAGAGAGAGTCTGTGTGAGAAACAGAGAGTGAAAGAGAAGCTGTGAGTGAGAGAGAGAGTAGCTGTGAGTGAGAGAGAGAAGCTGTGAGTGAGAGAGAGAAATAGAAGCTGTGAGTGAGAGAGAAAGAGATGTTGTGAGTGAGTGAGAGAGAGAGAAGCTTTAAGTGAGAGAAGGAGAGAGAGAAAGAGAAGCTGTGAGTGAGAGAGAGAAAAAGAGAAGCTGTGAGTGAGACAAAGAGGGAGAAAGAGAAGCTGTAAGTGAGAGAGAGAGAGAAAGAGAAGCTGTGAGTGAGAGAGAGAGAGAAAGAGAAGCTGTGAGTGAGTGAGAGAGAGAAAGAGAAGCTGTGAGTGAGAGAGAGAGATAAAGAGAAGCTGTGAGTGAGAGAGAGAGAGAATGAGAAGCTGTGTGAGAGAGAGAGAAACTGAGAGTGAGAGAGAGAAAGAGAAACTGTGAGAGAGAGAGTAAGAGAAGCTGTGAGTGCGAGAGAGAGAGAGAAAGAGAAGCTGTGAGTGAGAGAGAGAGAGAGAAAGAGAAGCTGTGAGTGAGAGAGTAAAAGAGAAGCTGTGAGTGAGAGAGAGAGAAAGAGAAGCTGTGAGTGAGTGAGAGAGAGAAGCTGTAAGTGAGAGAAAGAGAGAGAGAAAGAGATGCTGTGAGTAAGTGTTAGAGAGAGAGAAGCTGTGAGTGAGAGAGAGAAAGAAGCTGTGAGTGAGAGAGAGAGAAAGAGAAGGTGTGAGGGAGTGAGAGAGAGAAGCTGTAAGTGAGAGAAAGAGAGAAAGAGAAGCTGTGAGTGAGAGAGAGAGAGAGAAAGAGAAGCTGTGTGTGAGAGAGAGAAAAAGAAGCTATGAGTGAGAGAGAGAAAGAGAAGCTGTGAGTGAGACAAAGAGAGAGAAAGAGAAGCTGTGAGTGAGAGAGAGAGAGAGAAATAGAAGCTGTGAGTGAGAGAGAGAGAAAAAGAAGCTGTGTTTGAGAGAGAGAAAGAGAAGCTGTGTGTGTGTGAGAGAGAAAGAGAAACTGTGAGTGAGAGAGAAAGAAAGAGAAGCTGTGTGTGTGAGAGAGAGTGAAGCTGTGAGTGAGAGAGAGAGAGAAAGAGAAACTGTGAGTGAGTGACAGAGAGAGAGAAAGAGAAGCTGTGAGTGAGTGAGAGAGAAAGAGAAGCTGTGAGTGAGTGAGAGAGAGAGAATGTGAGTGAGAGAGAGAGAAAGAAAGAGAAGCTGTGAGTGAGAGAGAGAGAGAAAGTGAAGCTGTGAGTGAGAGAGAGAGAGAAAGAAAGAGAAGATGTGAGTGAGTGAGAAAGAGACAATGTGTGTGTTGAGAGAGAGAAGCTGTGAATGAGTGAGAGAGAGAAAAAGAAGCTGTGTCAGAGAGAGATAGAAAGAGAAGCTGTGAGTGAGAGAGAGAGAAAGAGAAGCTGTGAGTGAGAGAGAGAGAGAAAGAGAAGCTGTGTGTGTGTGAGAGAGAGAAGCTGTGAGTGAGAGAAAGAGAGAAAGAGAAGCTGTGAGTGATAGAAGAGAGAGAGAGAAAGAGATGCTGGAGTGAGAGAGAGAGAGAAAGAGAAGCTGTGAGTGAGAGAGAGAGAGAAAGAGAAGGTGTGAGTGAGAGAGAGAAAGAGAAGGTGTGAGTGAGATAGAGAGAATGTAATTGAGAGAGAGAGAGAAAGAGAAGCTGTGAGTGAGAGAGAGAGAAAGAGAAGCTGTGAGTGAGAGAGAGAGAAAAAGAAGCTGTGTGTGTGTGAGAGAGAAAGAGAAGCTGTGAGTGAGAGCAAGAGAGAAAGAGAAGCTGTGAGTGAGAGAGTGAGAGAGAAAGAGAAACTGTGTGAGAGAGAGAAATCGAAGCTGTGAGTGAGTGAGAGAGAGAGAAGCTGTGAGTGAGAGAAAGAGAGAGAGAAAGAGAAGCTGTGAGTGATAGAAGTGAGAGAGAAAGAGATGCTGTGAGTGAGAGAGAGAGAAAGAAGCTGTGAGTGAGAGAGAGAGAGAAAGAGAAGCTGTGTGTGAGCGACAGAGAGAAAGAGAGGCTGTAAGAGAGAGAGAGAGAGAAAGATAAGCAGTGAGAGAGAAAGAGAGAGAAAGAGAAGCTGTGAGTGACAGATAGAGATAATGAGCTGTGAGTGAGAGAGAGATAGAGAAGCTGTGAGTGAGAGTGAGAGAGAGAAAGAGAAGCTGTGAGTGAGAGAGAGAGAGAAGCTGTGAGTGAGAGAGAGAGAAGCTGTGAGTGAGTGAGTGAGTGAGAGAGAGAAAGAGATGCTGTGAGTGAGAGAGAAACAGAAGCTGTGAATGAGAGAGAGAGAAAGAGAAGCTGTGAGTGATAGAAGAGAGAGAGAAAGAGATGCTGGAGTGAGAGAGAGAGAGAAAGAGAAGCTGTGAGTGTGCGTGAGAGAGAAAGAGAAGCTGTGAGTGAGAGAGAGAAAGAGATGGTGTGAGTGAGAGAGAGAATGTAATTGAGAGAGAGAGAGAAAGAGAAGCTGTGAGTGAGAGAGAGAGAGAAAGAGAAGTTGTGAGTGAGAGAGAGAGAAAAAGAAGCTGTGTGTGTGTGAGAGAGAAAGAGAAGCTGGGAGTGAGAGAGAGAGAGAAAGAGAAGCTGGGAGTGAGAGAGTGAGAGAGAAAGAGAAACTGTGTGAGAGAGAGGTAGCGAAGTTGTGAGTGAGAGGGAGAGAGAGAAGCTGTGAGTGAGAGAGAGAGAGAAGCTGTGAGTGAGAGAGAGAGAAGCTGTGAGTGAGTGAGTGAGTGAGAGAGAGAAAGAGATGCTGTGAGTGAGAGAGAAACAGAAGCTGTGAATGAGAGAGAGAGAAAGAGAAGCTGTGAGTGATGGAAGAGAGAGAGAAAGAGATGCTGGAGTGAGAGAGAGAGAGAGAAAGAGAAGCTGTGAGTGTGTGAGAGAGAGAAAGAGAAGCTGTGAGTGAGAGATAAGAAAGAGAAGCTGTGAGTGCAGGAGAGAGAGAGAAAGAGAAGCTGTGAGTGAGAGAGAGAGAGAGAAAGAGAAGATCTGAGCGTGTGTGAGAGAGAAAGAGAAGCTGAGAGTGAGAGAGAGAGAGAGAAAGATAAGCTGTGAGTGAGAGAGAGAGAAAGAGAAGCTGTGTGTGTGAGACAGAGAGGAAGAGAAGCTGTGAGTGAGTGAGAGAAAGAGAAGCTGTGAGTGAGTGAGAGAGAGAGGGAGAAGCTGTGATTGAGAGAGAGAGAAGAGAAGCTGTGAGTGAGAGAGAGAGAGAGAGAAAGAGAAGCATTGAGTGAGTGAGAGAGAAAGAGAGTCTGGAAGTGAGAGAGAGAGAGAGAAAGAGAAGCTGTGAGTGAGGGAGAGAGAGAAGCTGTGAGTGAGTGAGAGAGAGAGAGAGAAAGAGAAGCTGTGAGTGAAAGAGAGAGAGAGAAAGAGAAGCTGTGAGTGAGAGAGAGAAAGAGAAAGAGAAGCTGTGAGTGAGAGAGAGAGAGAAAGAGAAGCTGTGAGTGAGTGAGAGAGAGAAAGGGAAGCTGTGAGTGAGAGAGAGAAAGAGAGAAGCTGTGAGTGAGAGAGAAAGAAAAGCTGTGAGTGAGAGAGAGAGAGAAAGAGACGCTGTAAGTGAGAGAGAGAGAGAAAGAGAATCTGAGAAAGAGAGAGTGAAAGAGAAGCTGTGAGTGAGAGAGAGAGAAGCTGTGAGTGAGAGAGTGAGAAGCTGTGAGTGAGAGAGAGAGAAAGAGATGCTGTGAGTGAGAGAGAAACAGAAGCTGTGAATGAGAGAGAGAGAAAGAGAAGGTGTGAGTGAGAGAGAGAGAAAGAGAAGCTGTGAGTGAGAGAGAAAGAGAAAGAGAAGCTGTGAGTGACACACGGAGAGAGAAGCTGAGAGTGAGAGAGAGAGAGAAAGAGAAGCTGTGAGTGACAGAGAGAGAATGAGAAGCTGTGTGAGAGAGAGAGATAAAGAGAAGCTGTGAGAGAGAGAAAGAGAAGCTGTGTGTGAGTGAGAGAGAGAGAGAGAGAAGCTGTGTGTGTGTGTGATAGTAAGAGAAGCTGTGTGTGTGTGAGAGAGAAAGAGACACTGTGTGTGTGAGAGAGAGAGAAAGAGAAGCTGTGAGTGAGAGAGAGAATGAGAGATGCTGTGAGTGAGTGAGAGAAAGAGAAGCTGTATATGTGTGTGAGAGAGATATGCTGTGAGTGAGAGAGAGAGAGAAAGAGAAGCTGTGTGTGAGAGAAAAAGAAAGTGAAGCTGTGTGAGAGAGAAAGAGAGAAAGTGAAGATGTGAGTGAGAGAGAGAGAGAGAAAGAGAAGCATTGAGTGAGAGAGAGAGAAATAGTCTGTGAGAAAGAGAGAAAGAGAAGCTGTGTGTGTGAGAGAGAGAAGCTGTGTGTGTGAGAGAGAGAGAGCGAAAGAAGCTGTGAGTGAAAGAGAGATAGAAAGAGAAGCTGTGAGTGAGAGAGAAAGAAGCTGTGAGTGAGAGAGAGGGAAAAAGAAGCTGTGAGTGAGACAAAGAGAGAGAAAGAGAAGCTGTGAGTGAGCGAGAAAGAAACAGAAGCTGTGAGTGAGAGAGAGAGTCTGTGTGAGGAACAGAGAGTGAAAGAGAAGCTGTGAGTGAGAGAGAGAGTTGCTGTGAGTGAGAGAGAGAAGCTGTGAGTGTGAGAGAGAAATAGAAGCTGTGAGTGAGAGAGAAAGAGATGTTGTGAGTGAGTGAGAGAGAGAGAAGCTTTAAGTGAGAGAAGGAGAGAGAGAAAGAGAAGCTGTGAGTGAGAGAGAGAGAGAAAGAGAAGCTGTGTGTGAGAGAAAAAGAAAGTGAAGCTGTGTGAGAGAGAAAGTGAAGATGTGAGTGAGAGAGAGAGAGAGAAAGAGAAGCATTGAGTGAGAGAGAGAGAAATAGTCTGTGAGAAAGAGAGAAAGAGAAGCTGTGTGTGTGAGAGAGAAGCTGTGTGTGTGAGAGAGAGAGAGCGAAAGAAGCTGTGAGTGAAAGAGAGATAGAAAGAGAAGCTGTGAGTGAGAGAGAAAGAAGCTGTGAGTGAGAGAGAGGGAAAAAGAAGCTGTGAGTGAGACAAAGAGAGAGAAAGAGAAGCTGTGAGTGAGCGAGAGAGAAACAGAAGCTGTGAGTGAGAGAGAGAGAGTCTGTGTGAGAAACAGAGAGTGAAAGAGAAGCTGTGAGTGAGAGAGAGAGTTGCTGTGAGTGAGAGAGAGAAGCTGTGAGTGTGAGAGAGAAATAGAAGCTGTGAGTGAGAGAGAAAGAGATGTTGTGAGTGAGTGAGAGAGAGAGAAGCTTTAAGTGAGAGAAGGAGAGAGAGAAAGAGAAGCTGTGAGTGAGAGAGAGAGAGAAAGAGAAGCTGTGTGTGAGAGAAAAAGAAAGTGAAGCTGTGTGAGAGAGAAAGTGAAGATGTGAGTGAGAGAGAGAGATAGAAAGAGAAGCATTGAGTGAGAGAGAGAGAAATAGTCTGTGAGAAAGAGAGAAAGAGAAGCTGTGTGTGTGAGAGAGAAGCTGTGTGTGAGAGAGAGAGAGAGCGAAAGAAGCTGTGAGTGAAAGAGAGAGAGAAAGAGAAGCTGTGAGTGAGAGAGAGAAAAGCTGTGAGTGAGAGAGAGGGAAAAAGAAGCTGTGAGTGAGACAAAGAGAGAGAAAGAGAAGCTGTGAGTGAGCTAGAGAGAAACAGAAGCTGTGAGTGAGAGAGAGTCTGTGTGAGAAACAGAGAGTGAAAGAGAAGCTGTGAGTGAGAGAGAGAGTAGCTGTGAGTGAGAGAGAGAAGCTGTGAGTGAGAGAGAGAAATAGAAGCTGTGAGTGAGAGAGAAAAAGATGTTGTGAGTGAGTGAGAGAGAGAGAAGCTTTAAGTGAGAGAAGGAGAGAGAGAAAGAGAAGCTGTGAGTGAGAGAGAGAAAGAGAAGCTGTGAGAGTGAGTGAGGAAGAGAAGGTGCGAGTGAGAGAGAGAAAAAGAGAAGCTGTGAGTGAGACAAAGAGGGAGAAAGAGAAGCTGTAAGTGAGAGAGAGAGAGAAAGAGAAGCTGTGAGTGAGAGAGAGAGAAAGAGAAGCTGTGAGTGAGTGAGAGAGAGAAAGAGAAGCTGTGAGTGAGAGATAAAGAGAAGCTGTGAGTGAGAGAGAGAGAGAATGAGAAGCTGTGTGAGAGAGAGAGAAACTGTGAGTGAGAGAGAGAAAGAGAAACTGTGAGAGAGAGAGTAAGAGAAGCTGTGAGTGCGAGAGAGAGAGAGAGAGAAAGAGAAGCTGTGAGTGAGAGAGAGAGAGAGAAAGAGAAGCTGTGAGTGAGAGAGTAAAAGAGAAGCTGTGAGTGAGAGAGAGAGAAAGAGAAGCTGTGAGTAAGTGTTAGAGAGAGAGAAGCTGTGAGTGAGAGAGAGAAAGAAGCTGTGAGTGAGAGAGAGAGAAAGAGAAGGTGTGAGGGAGTGAGAGAGAGAAGCTGTAAGTGAGAGAAAGAGAGAAAGAGAAGCTGTGAGTGAGAGAGAGAAAGAGAAGCTGTGAGTGAGACAAAGAGAGAGAAAGAGAAGCTGTGAGTGAGAGAGAGAGAGAAATAGAAGCTGTGAGTGAGAGAGAGAGAAAAAGAAGCTGTGTTTGAGAGAGAGAGAAAGAGAAGCTGTGTGTGTGTGAGAGAGAAAGAGAAACTGTGAGTGAGAGAGAAAGAAAGAGAAGCTGTGTGTGTGAGAGAGAGTGAAGCTGTGAGTGAGAGAGAGAGAGAGAAAGAGAAAATGTGAGTGAGTGAGAGAGAAAGAGAAGCTGTGAGTGAGTGAGAGAGAGAGAATGTGAGTGAGAGAGAGAGAAAGAAAGAGAAGCTGTGAGTGAGAGAGAGAGAGAAAGTGAAGCTGTGAGTGAGAGAGAGAGAGAGAGAAAGAGAAGATGTGAGTGAGTGAGAAAGAGACACTGTGTGTGTTGAGAGAGAGAAGCTGTGAATGAGTGAGAGAGAGAAAAAGAAGCTGTGTCAGAGAGAGATAGAAAGAGAAGCTGTGAGTGAGAGAGAGAGAAAGAGAAGCTGTGAGTGAGAGAGAGAGAGAAAGAGAAGCTGTGTGTGTGTGTGAGAGAGAAGCTGTGAGTGAGAGAAAGAGAGAAAGAGAAGCTGTGAGTGATAGAAGAGAGAGAGAGAAAGAGATGCTGGAGTGAGAGAGAGAGAGAAAGAGAAGCTGTGAGTGAGAGAGAGAGAGAAAGAGAAGGTGTGAGTGAGAGAGAGAAAGAGAAGGTGTGAGTGAGATAGAGAGAATGTAATTGAGAGAGAGAGAGAAAGAGAAGCTGTGAGTGAGAGAGAGAGAAAGAGAAGCTGTGAGTGAGAGAGAGTGAAAAAGAAGCTGTGTGTGTGAGAGAGAGAAAGAGAAGCTGTGAGTGAGAGAGAGAGAGAAAGAGAAGCTGTGAGTGAGAGAGTGAGAGAGAAAGAGAAACTGTGTGAGAGAGAGAAATCGAAGCTGTGAGAGAGAGAGAGAGAGAGAAGCTGTGAGTGAGAGAAAGAGAGAGAGAAAGAGAAGCTGTGAGTGATAGAAGTGAGAGAGAAAGAGATGCTGTGAGTGAGAGAGAGAGAAAGAAGCTGTGAGTGAGAGAGAGAGAGAAAGAGAAGCTGTGTGTGAGCGACAGAGAGAAAGAGAAGCTGTAAGAGAGAGAGAGAGAGAGAGAGAGATAAGCAGTGAGAGAGAAAGAGAGAGAAAGAGAAGCTGTGAGTGACAGATAGAGATAATGAGAAGCTGTGAGTGAGAGAGAGATAGAGAAGCTGTGAGTGAGAGTGAGAGAGAAAAAGAGAAGCTGTGAGTGAGAGAGAGAGAGAGAAGCTGTGAGTGAGAGAGAGAGAAGCTGTGAGTGAGTGAGTGAGTGAGAGAGAGAAAGAGATGCTGTGAGTGAGAGAGAAACAGAAGCTGTGAATGAGAGAGAGAGAAAGAGAAGCTGTGAGTGATAGAAGAGAGAGAGAAAGAGATGCTGGAGTGAGAGAGAGAGAGAAAGAGAAGCTGTGAGTGTGTGAGAGAGAGAAAGAGAAGCTGTGAGTGAGAGAGAGAAAGAGATGGTGTGAGTGAGAGAGAGAATGTAATTGAGAGAGAGAGAGAAAGAGAAGCTGTGAGTGAGAGAGAGAGAGAAAGAGAAGCTGTGAGTGAGAGAGAGAGAAAAAGAAGCTGTGTGTGTGTGAGAGAGAAAGAGAAGCTGGGAGTGAGAGAGAGAGAGAAAGAGAAGCTGGGAGTGAGAGAGTGAGAGAGAAAGAGAAACTGTGTGAGAGAGAGATAGCGAAGCTGTGAGTGAGAGGGAGAGAGAGAAGCTGTGAGTGAGAGAGAGAGAGAAGCTGTGAGTGAGAGAGAGAGAAGCTGTGAGTGAGTGAGTGAGTGAGAGAGAGAAAGAGATGCTGTGAGTGAGAGAGAAACAGAAGCTGTGAATGAGAGAGAGAGAAAGAGAAGCTGTGAGTGATGGAAGAGAGAGAGAAAGAGATGCTGGAGTGAGAGAGAGAGAGAGAAAGAGAAGATGTGAGTGTGAGAGAGAGAGAAAGAGAAGCTGTGAGTGAGAGAGAGAAAGAGAAGGTGTGAGTGAGAGAGAAAATGTAATTGAGAGAGAGAGAAAGAGAAGCTGTGAGTGAGAGAGAGAGAGAGAAAGAGAAGCTGTGAGTGAGAGAGAGAGAAAAAGAAGCTGTGTGTGTGAGAGAGAGAAAGAGAAGCTGGGAGTGAGAGAGAGAGAGAAAGAGAAGCTGGGAGTGAGAGAGTGAGAGAGAAAGAGAAACTGTGTGAGAGAGAGATAGCGAAGCTGTGAGTGAGAGGGAGAGAGAGAAGCTGTGAGTGAGAGAGAGAGAAGCTGTGAGTGAGAGAGAGAGAAGCTGTGAGTGAGTGAGTGAGTGAGAGAGAGAAAGAGATGCTGTGAGTGAGAGAGAAACAGAAGCTGTGAATGAGAGAGAGAGAAAGAGAAGCTGTGAGTGTGAGAGAGAGAGAAAGAGAAGCTGTGAGTGAGAGAGAGAAAGAGAAGGTGTGAGTGAAAGAGAGAATGTAATTGAGAGAGAGAGAGAAAGAGAAGCTGTGAGTGAGAAAGAGAGAGAAAGAGAAGCTGTGAGTGAGAGAGAGAGAAAAAGAAGCTGTGTGTGTGAGAGAGAGAAAGAGAAGCTGGGAGTGAGAGAGAGAGAGAAAGAGAAGCTGGGAGTGAGAGAGTGAGAGAGAAAGAGAAACAGTGTGAGAGAGAGATAGCGAAACTGTGAGTGAGAGGGAGAGAGAGAAGCTGTGAGTGAGAGAAAGAGAGAGAGAAAGAGAAGCTGTGAGTGAGAGAGAGAGAGAAGGAGAAGCTGTGAGTGAGAGAGAAAGAAAGAGAAGCTGTGTGTGAGCGACAGAGAAAGAGAAGCTGTAAGAGAGAGAGAAAGAGAAGCAGTGAGAGAGAAAGAGAGAGAAAGAGAGAGAAAGAGAAGCTGTGAGTGAGAGAGAGATAGAGAAGCTGTGAGTGAGAGTGAGAGAGAGAAAGAGAAGCTATGAGTGAGAGAGAGAGAGAAGCTGTGAATGAGAGAGAGAAGCTGTGAGTGAGTGAGAGAGAGAAAGAGATGATGTGAGTGAGAGAGAAACAGAAGCTGTGAATGAGAGAGAGAGAAAGAGAAGGTGTGAGTGAGAGAGAGAAAGAGAAGCTGTGAGAGAGAGAGAAAGAGAAGCTGTGAGTGAGAGAGAAAGAGAAAGAGAAGCTGTGAGTGACACACACACAGAGAGAAGCTGTGAGTGAGTGAGAGAGAGAAATAGAAGCTGTGAGTGAGAGAGAGAGAGAATGAGAAGCTGTGAGTGAGAGAGAGAAAGAGAAGCTGTGAGTGAGAGAGAGAAAGAGAAGCTGTGTGTGAGTGAGAGAGAGAGAAGCTGTGTTTGTGTGTGTGATATTAAGAGAAGCTGTGTGTGTGAGAGAGAGAAAGAGACACTGTGTGTGTGAGAGAGAGAGAGAGAAAGAGAAGCTGTGAGTGATAGGAGAGAGAGAGAAAGAGATGCTGTGAGTGAGAGAGAGAGAGAGAAGGAGAAGCTGTGAGTGAGAGAGAGAGAGAAAGAGAAGCTGTGTGTGAGCGACAGAGAGAAAGAGAAGCTGTAAGAGAGAGAGAGAATAAGAGAAGCAGTGAGAGAGAAAGAGAGAGAAAGAGAAGCTGTGAGTGACAGATAGAGATAATGAGAAGCTGTGAGAGAGAGAGAGAGAAAGAGAAGCTGTGAGTGAGAGAGAGATAGAGAAGCTGTGAATGAGAGTGAGAGAGAGAAAGAGAAGCTGTGAGTGAGAGAGAGAGAGAAGCTGTGAATGAGAGAGAGAGAAGCTGTGAGTGAGTGAGAGAGAGAAAGAGATGATGTGAGTGAGAGAGAAACAGAAGCTGTGAATGAGAGAGAGAGAAAGAGAAGGTGTGAGTGAGAGAGAGAGAAAGAGAAGCTGTGAGAGAGAGAGAGAGAGAAGCTGTGAGTGAGAGAGAAAGAGAAAGAGAAGCTGTGAGTGACACACACAGAGAGAGAAGCTGTGAGTAAGTGAGAGAGAGAAAGAGAAGCTGTGAGTGACAGAGAGAGAGAATGAGAAGCTGTGAGTGAGAGAGAGAGAGAAAGAGAAGCTGTGAGTGAGAGAGAGAAAGAGAATGTGTGTGAGTGAGAGAGAGAGAGAGAGAGAAGCTGTGTTTGTGTGTGTGATATTAAGAGAAGCTGTGTGTGTGAGAGAGAGAAAGAGACACTGTGTGAGAGAGAGAGAGGAAGAGAAGCTGTGAGAGAGAGAGAGAGATGTTGTGAGTGAGAGAGAGAAAGAGAAGCTGTGTATGTGTGAGAGAGAGATATGCTGTGAGTGAGAGAGAGAGAGAAAGAGAAGCTGTGTGTGAGAGAAAGAGAGAAAGTGAAGATGTGAGTGAGAGAGAGAGAGAGAAAGAGAAGCATTGAGTGAGAGAGAGAAATAGAGTCTGTGAGAAAGAGAGAAAGAGAAGCTGTGAGTGAGAGAGAGCGAGCGAAAGAAGCTGTGAGTGAAAGAGAGAGAGAGAGAAGCTGTGAGTAAGAGAGAGAGAGAAGCCGTGAGTGAGTGAGAGAGAGAAACTGTGAGTTAGAGAGAGAAATAGAAACTTTGAGAGAGAGAGTAAGAGAAGCTGTGAGTGCGAGAGAGAGAGAAAAAGAAGCTGTGAGTGAGAGAGAAAGAGAAAGAGAAGCTGTGAGTGAGAGAGAGAGAGCGAAAGAAGCTGTGTGTGTGTGTGAGAGAGAAACTGTGAGTGAGAGAGAGAAATAGAAACTTTGAGAGAGAGAGTAAGAGAAGCTGTGAGTGCGAGAGAGAGAGAGAAAAAGAAGCTGTGAGTGAGAGATTAAGAGAAAGAGAAGCTGTGAGTGAGAGAGAGAGAGCGAAAGAAGCTGTGAGTGAAAGAAAGAGAGAGAAACTGTGAGTAAGAGAGAGAGAAGCTGTGAGTGAGTGAGAGAGAGAAAGAGAAGCTGTGTGTGAGAGAGAGAGAAACAGAAGCTGTGAGTGAGAGAGAGAAAGAGAGAAAGAGAAGCTGTGAGTGAGACAAAGAGGGAGAAAGAGAAGCTGTGAGTGAGAGAGAGAGAGAAAGAGAAAGAGAAGCTGTGAGTGAGAGAGAAAGAGAATCTGTGAGTGAGTGAAAGAGAGAAATAGAAGCTGTGAGTGAGAGAGAGAGATAAAGAGAAGCTGTGAGTGAGAGAGAGAGAGAAAGAGAAGCTGTGTGTGTGTGTGAGAGAGAAACTGTGAGTGAGAGAGAGAAATAGAAACTTTGAGAGAGAGAGTAAGAGAAGCTGTGAGTGCAAGAGAGAGAGAAAAAGAAGCTGTGAGTGAGAGAGAAAGAGAAAGAGAAGCTGTGAGTGATACACAGAGAGAGAGAAGCTGTGAGTGAGTGAGAGAGAGAAAGAGAAGCTGTGAGTGACAGAGAGAGAGAATGAGAAGCTGTGAGTGAGAGAGAGAGAAAGAGAAGCTGTGAGTGAGAGAGAGAGAAAGAGAAGCTGTGAGTGAGAGAGAGAAAGAGAAGCTGTGTGTGAGTGAGAGAGAGAGAGAAGCTGTGTGAGAGAGAGAGAGAGAGGAAGAGAAGCTGTGAGAGAGAGAGAGATGTTGTGAGTGAGTGAGAGAAAGAGAAGCTGTGTATGTGTGAGAGAGAGATATGCTGTGAGTGAGAGAGAGAGAGAGAAAGAGAAGCTGTGTGTGAGAGAAAGAGAGAAAGTTAAGATGTGAGTGAGAGAGAGAGAGAGAAAGAGAAGCATTGAGTGAGAGAGAGAAATAGAGTCTGTGAGAAAGAGAGAAGGAGAAGCTGTGAGTGAGAGAGAGAGTGAAAGAAGCTGTGAGTGAAAGAGAGAGAGAGAGAGAAGCTGTGAGTAAGAGAGAGAGAGAAGCTGTGAGTGAGTGAGAGAGAGAAAGAGAAGCTGTGTGTGAGAGAGAGAAAGAGAGAAAGAGAAGCTGTGAGTGAGACAAAGAGGGAGAAAGAGAAGCTGTGAGTGAGAGAGAGAGAGAAAGAGAAAGAGAAGCTGTGAGTGAGAGAGAGAGAGAAAGAGAAAGAGCTGTGAGTGAGAAAGAAAGAGAATCTGTGAGTGAGTGAAAGAGAGAAAGAGAAGCTGTGAGTGAGAGAGAGATATAAAGAGAAGCTGTGAGTGAGAGAGAGAGAGAAAGAGAAGCTGTGTGTGTGTGAGAGAGAGAAACTGTGAGTGTGAGAGAGAAATAGAAACTGTGAGAGAGAGAGTAAGAGAAGCTGTGAGTGCGAGAGAGAAAAAGAAGCTGTGAGTGAGAGAGAAAGAGAAAAAGAAGCTGTGAGTGACACACACAGAGAGAGAAGCTGTGAGTGAGAGAGAAAGAGAAGCTGTGAGTGACACACACAGAGAGAGAAGCTGTGAGTGAGAGAGAGAGAAAGAGAAGCTGTGAGTGAGAGAGAGAGAAAGAGAAGCTGTGAGTGAGAGAGAGAAAGAGAAGCTGTGTGTGAGTGAGAGAGAGAGAGAGAGAGAAGCTGTGTTTGTGTGTGTGATATTAAGAGAAGCTGTGTGTGAGAGAGACAGAATGAGACACTGTGTGTGAGAGAGAGAGAGAGGAAGAGAAGCTGTGAGAGAGAGAGAGAGAGATGTTGTGAGTGAGTGAGAGAAAGAGAAGCTGTGTATGTGTGAGAGAGAGATATGCTGTGAGTGAGAGAGAGAGAAAGAGAAGCTGTGTGTGAGAGAAAGAGAGAAAGTGAAGATGTGAGTGAGAGAGAGAGAGAGAAGCATTGAGTGAGAGAGAGAAATAGTCTGTGAGAAACAGAAAGAGAAGCTGTGAGTGCGAGAGAGAGAGAAAAAGAAGCTGTGAGTGAGAGAGAAAGAGAAAGAGAAGCTGTGAGTGACACACACAGAGAGAGAAGCTGTGAGTGAGTGAGAGAGAGAAAGAGAAGCTGTGAGTGACAGAGAGAGAGAATGAGAAGCTGTGAGTGAGAGAGAGAGAAAGAGAAGCTGTGAGTGAGAGAGAGAGAAAGAGAAGCTGTGAGTGAGAGAGAGAAAGAGAAGCTGTGTGTGAGTGAGAAAGAGAGAGAAGCTGTGTTTGTGTGTGTGATATTAAGAGAAGCTGTGTGTGTGTGAGAGAGAAAGAGACACTGTGTGTGAGAGAGAGAGAGGAAGAGAAGCTGTGAGAGAGAGAGAGATGTTGTGAGTGAGTGAGAGAAAGAGAAGCTGTGTATGTGTGAGAGAGAGATATGCTGTGAGTGAGAGAGAGAGAGAAAGAGAAGCTGTGTGTGAGAGAAAGAGAGAAAGTGAAGATGTGAGTGAGAGAGAGAGAGAGAAAGAGAAGCATTGAGTGAGAGAGAGAAATAGAGTCTGTGAGAAAGAGAGAAAGAGAAGCTGTGAGTGAGAGAGAGAGAGCGAAAGAAGCTGTGAGTGAAGGAGAGAGAGAGAGAGAAGCTGTGAGTAAGAGACAGAGAGAAGCTGTGAGTGAGTGAGAGAGAGAAAGAGAAGCTGTGTGTGAGAGAGAGAGAAACAGAAGCTGTGAGTGAGAGAGAGAAAGAGAGAAAGAGAAGCTGTGAGTGAGACAAAGAGGGAGAAAGAGAAGCTGTGAGTGAGAGAGAGAAAGAGAAAGAGAAGCTGTGAGTGAGAGAGAAAGAGAATCTGTGAGTGAGTGAAAGAGAGAAAGAGAAGCTGTGATTGAGAGAGAGAGATAAAGAGAAGCTGTGAGTGAGAGAGAGAGAGAAAGAGAAGCTGTGTGTGTGTGTGAGAGAGAAACTGTGTGTGTGAGAGAGAAATAGAAACTGTGAGAGAGAGAGTCTGTGAGTGCGAGAGAGAGAGAAAAAGAAGCTGTGAGTGAGAGAGAAAGAGAAAGAGAAGTTGTGAGTGACACACAGAGAGAGAGAAGCTGTGAGTGAGAGAGAAAGAGAAGCTGTGAGTGACACACACAGAGAGAGAAGCTGTGAGTGAGTGAGAGAGAGAAAGAGAAGCTGTGAGTGACAGAGAGAGAGAATGAGAAGCTGTGAGTGAGAGAGAGAGTAAGAGAAGCTGTGGTTGAGAGAGAGAGAAAGAGAAGCTGTGAGTGAGAGAGAGAAAGAGAAGCTGTGTGTGAGAGAGAGAGAGAGAAGATGTGAGTGAGAGAGAAAGAGAATCTGTGAGTGAGTGAAAGAGAGAAAGAGAAGCTGTGAGTGAGAGAGAGAGATAAAGAGAAGCTGTTTTTTATAATTTTTTAATTTTATTTCTCGATACACATCCAATAATTAAAAAACATGAGATAACCTCCACGGAACAATATAAGAAAATAAAAGACAAAGTACACAATAATATAAATAAGCAGAGAAGGAGAGAAAAGAAAAGAAAGAAACAGAACAAAATATCACCAGGTGCTATATGCAATGCTACGGAGACAGAATTTTCCCTTTTATCTATTATCGTCTCAAAAATGCAATGTAATCCGGCACCGGCAGTTGCCCATGACCATTAATCAAGGTATAATCTATCAAACATTTCCAAATTTCCTGAAATTTGCTTTCTTTAATTAACCTTTTTCTTAAATTTAACTCCCAGGTGAGCTTATCATTCAGCACAGTATTCCACAACTCCTTATACCAATCCTCTATTTTTGGGGAAACATCACATTTCCAATATCGCGCTATACACTGTCTAGCACTGGATAACATAATTGCTAATAATTCCCTTTTTTGTTGCTCTACCACCTCCACATCTGTTAACAAAATTAAAATTACATCCAATTTCATTCTTACATCTAGAATTCTTACATCTAGAAGCTGTGAATGAGAGAGAGAGATAAAGAGAAGCTGTGAGTGAGAGAGAGAGAGAAAGAGAAGCTGTGTGTGTGAGAGAGAGAAACTGTGAGTGAAAGAGAGAAATAGAAACTGTAAGAGAGAGAGTAAGAGAAGCTGTGAGTGCGAGAGAGAGAAAAAAAGAAGGTTTGAGTGAGAGAGAGAGAAAGAGAAGCTGTGAGTGAGAGAGAGAGAAAGAGAAGCTGTGTCAGAGGGAGAGAAGCTGTGAGTGAGAGAGAGAGAGAAAGAGAAACTATGAGTGAGTGAGAGAGAGAGAGAAAGAGAAGATGTGAGTGAGTGAGAGAGAAAGAGAAGATGTGAGTGAGTGAGAGAGAGAGAATGTGAGTGAGAGAGAGAGAGAAAGAAAGAGAAGCTGTGAGTGAGAGAGAGAGAGAAAGAGAAGCTGTGAGTGAGAGAGAGAAAGAGAAGTTGTGAGTGAGAGAGAGAGAGAAAGAGAAGATGTGACTGAGTGAGAAAGAGACACTGTGTGTGTGAGAGAGAGAGCAGCTGTGAGTGAGTGAGTGAGAGAAAAAGAAGCTGTGTCAGAGAGAGATAGAAAGAGAAGCTGTGAGTGAGAGAGAGAGAAAGAGAAGCTGTCAGTGAGAGAGAGAGAAAGAGAAGCTGTGTGAGAGAGAGAGAAGCTGTGAGTGAGAGAAAGAGAAGCTGCGAGTGATAGAAGAGAGAGAGAAAGAGAAGCTGTGTGTGAGAGATGTGAGTGAGAGAGAGAGAGAGAAAGAGAAGCATTGAGAGAGAGAGAGAAAGAGAAGGAGAAGCTGTGAGTGAGAGAGTAAGAAAGAGAATCTGTGAGTGAGTGAAAGAGAGAAAGAGAAGCTGTGAGTGAGAGAGAGATATAAAGAGAAGCTGTGAGTGAGAGAGAGAAAGAAAGAGAAGCTGTGAGTGAGAGAGAGAGAGAAAGTGAAGTTGTGAGTGAGAGAGAGAGAGAGAGAGAGAGAAAGAGAAGATGTGACTGAGTGAGAAAGAGACACTGTGTGTGTGTGTGAGAGAAGGTGTGAATGAGTGACAGAGAGAAAAAGAAGCTGTGTCAGAGAGAGATAGAAAGAGAAGCTGTGAGTGAGAGAGAGAGAAAGAGAAGCTGTGAGTGAGAGAGAGAGAGAAAGAGAAGCTGTATGTGTTTGTGAGAGAGAAGCTGTGAGTGAGAGAAAGAGAGAGAGAAAGAGAAGCTGTGAGTGATAGAAGAGAGAGAGAAAGAGATGCTGGAGTGAGAGAGTGAGAAAGAGAAGCTGTGTGTGTGAGAGAGAGAGAAAGAGAAGCTGTGAGTGAGAGAGAGAAAGAGAAGCTGTGAGTGAGAGAGAGATAAAAAGAAGCTGTGAGTGAGAGAGAGAGAAAGAGAAGCTGTGAGAGAGAGAGAGAGAGAGAGAGAAACTGTGAGTGAGAGAGAGAAAGAGAATGTGTGAGAGAGAGTTAGAGAAGCTGTGAGTGCGAGAGAGGGAGAGAGAGAAAGAGAAGCTGTGAGTGAGAGAGAGAGAGAGAAAGAGAAGCTGTGAGTGAGAGAGAGAAAGAGAAGCTGTGAGTGAGAGAGAGAGAAAGAGAAGCTGTGAGTGAGTGAGAGAGAGAAGCTGTAAGTGAGAGAAAGAGAGAGAGAAAGAGAAGCTGTGAGTAAGTGAGACAGAGAGAGAAGCTGTGAGTGAGAGAGATAAAGAGAAGCTGTGAGTGAGAGAGAGAGAAAGAGAAGCTGTGAGTGAGTGAGAGAGAAGCTGTAAGTGAGAGAAAGAGAGAAAGCGAACCTGTGAGTGAGAGAGAGAGAGAGAAAGAGAAGCTGTGTGTGTGAGAGAGAAAAAGAAGCTATGAGTGAGAGAGAGAGAAAGAGAAGCTGTGAGTGAGACAAAGAGAGAGAAAGAGAAGCTGTGAGTGAGAGAGAGAGAGAGAAATAGAAGCTGTAAGTGAGAGAGAGAGAAAAAGAGAAGCTGTGAGTGAGAGAGAGAGAAAGAGAAGCTGTGTGTGTGTGTGAGAGAGAGAAGCTGTGAGTGAGAGAGAGAAAGAGAAACTGTGAGTGAGAGAGAAAGAAAGAGAAGCTGTGTGTGTGAGAGAGAGTGAAGCTGTGAGTGAGAGAGATAAAGAGCAACTGTGAGTGAGTGAGAGAGAGAGAGAGAGAAAGAGAAGCTGTGAGTGATTGAGAGAGAAAGAGAAGCTGTGAGTGAGAGAGTGAGAGAGAGAATGTGTGAGAGAGAGAGAGAGAAAGAAAGAGAAGCTGTGAGTGAGAGAGAGAAAGTGAAGCTGTGAGTGAGAGAGAGAGAAAGAGAAGATGTGATTGAGTGAGAAAGAGACACTGTGTGTGTGAGAGAGAGAAAAGCTGTGAATGAGTGAGAGAGAGAAAAAGAAGCTGTGTCAGAGAGAGATAGAAAGAGAAGCTGTGAGTGAGAGAGAGAGAAAGAGAAGCTGTGAGTGAGAGAGAGAGAGAAAGAGAAGCTGTGTGTGTGTGAGAGAGAGAAGCTGTGAGTGAGAGAAAGAGAGAGAGAAAGAGATGCTGGAGTGAGAGAGAGAGAGAGAAAGAGAAGCTGTGAGTGAGAGAGAGAAAGAGAAGCTGTGAGTGAGAGAGAGAAAGAGAAGCTGTGAGAGAGAGGGAGAGAAACTGTGAGAGAGAGAAAGAGAAACTGTGAGAGAGAGAGTTAGAGAAGCTGTGAGTGCGAGAGAGAGAGAGAAAGAGAAGCTGTGAGTGAGAGAGAGAGAAAGAGAAGCTGTGAGTGAGAGAGAGAAAGAGAAGCTGTGAGTGAGAGAGAGAGAAAGAGAAGCTGTGAGTGAGTGAGAGAGATAAGCTGTAAGTGAGAGAAAGAGAGAGAGAAAGAGAAGCTGTGAGTAAGTGAGAGAGAGAGAGAAGCTGTGAGTGAGAGAGAGAAAGAGAAGCTGTGAGTGAGAGAGAGAGAGAGAAGCTGTGAGTGAGTGAGAGAGAGAAGCTGTGAGAGAAAGAGAACCTGTGAGTGAGAGAGAGAGAGAGAAAGAGAAGCTGTGTGTGAGAGAGAGAGAAAAAGAAGCTATGAGTGAGAGAGAGAGAGAGAGAAGCTGTGAGTGAGACAAAGAGAGAGAAAGAGAAGCTGTGAGTGAGAGAGAGAGAGAAATAGAAGCTGTGAGTGAGAGAGAGAAAGAGAAGCTGTGAGTGAGAGAGAGATAAAAAGAAGCTGTGAGTGAGAGAGAGAGAAAGAGAAGCTGTGAGAGAGAGAGAGAAACTGTGAGTGAGAGAGAGAAAGAGACTGTGAGAGAGAGTTAGAGAAGCTGTGAGTGCGAGAGAGGGAGAGAGAGAAAGAGAAGCTGTGAGTGAGAGAGAGAGAGAGAAAGAGAAGCTGTGAGTGAGAGAGAGAAAGAGAAGCTGTAAGTGAGAGAGAGAGAAAGAGAAGCTGTGAGTGAGTGAGAGAGAGAAGCTGTAAGTGAGAGAAAGAGAGAGAGAAAGAGAAGCTTTGAGTAAGTGAGACAGAGAGAGAAGCTGTGAGTGAGAGATAAAGAGAAGCTGTGAGTGAGAGAGAGAGAAAGAGAAGCTGTGAGTGAGTGAGAGAGAGAGAAGCTGTAAGTGAGAGAAAGAGAGAAAGAGAACCTGTGAGTGAGAGAGAGAGAAAGAGAAGCTGTGTGTGTGAGAGAGAAAAAGAAGCTATGAGTGAGAGAGAGAGAAAGAGAAGCTGTGAGTGAGACAAAGAGAGAGAAAGAGAAGCTGTGAGTGAGAGAGAGAGAGAAATAGAAGCTGTAAGTGAGAGAGAGAGAAAAAGAGAAGCTGTGAGTGAGAGAGAGAGAACGAGAAGCTGTGTGTGTGTGAGAGAGAGAGAGAGAGAAAGAGAAGCATTGAGTGAGAGAGAAATAGAGTCTGTGAGAAAGAGAAAGAGAAGCTGTGAGTGAGAGAGAGAGAGCGAAAGAAGCTGTGAGTGAAAGAGAGAGAGAGAGAAGCTGTGAGTAAGAGAGAGAGAGAAGCTGTGAGTGAGTGAGAGAGAAAGAGAAGCTGTGTGTGTGTGAGAGAGAAACAGAAGCTGTGATTGAGAGAGAGAAAGAGAGAAAGAGAAGCTGTGAGTGAGACAAAGAGGGAGAAAGAGAAGCTGTGAGTGAGATAGAGAGAGAAAGAGAAAGAGAAGCTGTGAGTGAGAGAGAAAGAGAATCTGTGAATGAGTGAAAGAGAGAAAGACAAGCTGTGAGTGAGAGAGAGAGATAAAGAGAAGCTGTGAGTGAGAGAGAGAGAAAGAGAAGCTGTGTGTGTGTGTGAGAGAGAAACTGTGAGTGAGAGAGAGAAATAGAAACTGTGAGAGAGAGAGAGTAAGAGAAGCTGTGAGTGCGAGAGAGAGAGAAAAAGAAGCTGTGAGTGAGAGAGAAAGAGAAAGAGAAACTGTGAGTGACACAGAGAGAGAGAGAAGCTGTGAGTGAGTGAGCGAGAGAAAGAGAAGCTGTGAGTGACAGAGAGAGAGAAAGAGAAGCTGTGAGTGAGAGAGAGAGAAAGAGAAGCTGTGAGTGAGAGAGAGAAAGAGAAGCTGTGTGTGAGTGAGAGAGAGAGAGAGAAGCTGTGTTTGTGTGTGTGATATTAAGAGAAGCTGTGTGTGTGTGAGAGAGAAAGAGACACTGTGTGTGAGAGAGAGAGAGAGGAAGAGAAGCTGTGAGAGAAAGAGAGATGTTGTGAGTGATAGTTAGAGAAGTTGTGTGTGTGTGAGAGAGAGATATGCTGTGAGTGAGAGAGAGAGAGAAAGAGAAGCTGTGTGTGAGAGAAAGAGAGAAAGTGAAGATGTGAGTGAGAGAGAGAGAAAGAGAAGCATTGAGTGAGAGAGAGAAATAGAGTCTGTGAGAAAGAGAGAAAGAGAAGCTGTGAGTGAGAGAGAGAGAGCGAAAGAAGATGTGAGTGAAAGAGAGAGAGAGAGAGAAGCTGTGAGTAAGAGAGAGAGAAGCTGTGAGTGAGTGAGAGAGAGAAAGAGAAGCTGTGTGTGTGAGAGAGAGAAACAGAAGCTTTGAGTGAGAGAGAGAAAGAGAAGCTGTGAGTGAGACAAACAGGGAGAAAGAGAAGCTGTGAGTGAGAGAGAGAGAAAGAGAAAGAGAAACTGTGAGTGAGAGAGAAAGAGAATCTGTGAGTGAGTGAAAGAGAGAAAGAGAAGCTGTGAGTGAGAGAGAGAGATAAAGAGAAGCTGTGAGTGAGAGAGAGAGAGAAAGAGAAGCTGTGTGTGTGTGAGAGAGAGAAACTGTGAGTGAAAGAGAGAAATAGAAACTGTGAGAGAGAGAGTAAGAGAAGCTGTGAGTGCGAGAGAGAGAAAAAGAAGCTGTGAGTGAGAGAGAGAGAGAAAGAGAAGGTGTGAGTGAGAGAGAGAGAAAGAGAAGCTGTGAGAGAGAGAGAGAGAAAGAGAAGCTGTGTCAGAGAGAGAGAAGCTGTGAGTGAGAGAGAGAGAGAAAGAGAAACTATGAGTGAGTGAGAGAGAAAGAGAAGCTGTGAGTGAGTGAGAGAGAAAGAGAAGCTGTGAGTGAGTGAGAGAGAGAAAGAATGTGAGTGTGAGAGAGAGAAAGAAAGAGAAGCTGTGAGTGAGAAAGAGAGAGAAAGAGAAGCTGTGAGTGAGAGAGAGAGAAGGAGAAGCTGTGAGTGAGAGAGAGAGAGAGAAAGAGAAGATGTGACTATGAGAAAGAGACACTGTGTGTGTGTGAGAGAGAGCAGCTGTGAGTGAGTGAGTGAGAGAAAAAGAAGCTGTGTCAGAGAGAGATAGAAAGAGAAGCTGTGAGTGAGAGAGAGAGAAATAGAAGCTGTCAGTGAGAGAGAGAGAAAGAGAAGCTGTGAGAGAGAGAAGCTGTGAGTGAGAGAAAGAGAAGCTGTGAGTGATAGAAGAGAGAGAGAAAGAGATGCTGTGAGTGTGTGAGAGAGAGAAAGAGAAGCTGTGAGTGAGAGAGAGAGAGAAAGAGAAGCTGTGAGTGAGAGAGACAGAAAGAGAAGCTGAGAGTGAGAGAGATAGAGAAAGAGAAGCTGTGAGTGAGAGAGTGAGAGAGAAGCTGTGAGTGAAAGAGAGAGAGAAAGAGAAGCTGTGAGTGATAGAAGAGAGAGAAAGAGATGCTGTGAGTGAGAGAGAGAGAGAAAGAGAAGCTGTGAGTGAGAGAGAGAGAGAAATAGAAGCTGTGAGTGAGAGATAGAGAAAAAGAGAAGCTGTGAGTGAGAGAGAGAGAAAGAGAAGCTGTGTGTGTGTGAGAGAGAGAAGCTGTGAGTGTGTGAGAGAAAGAGAAACTGTGAGAGAGAGAGAAAGAAAGAGAGAGAAGCTGTGTGTGAGAGAGAGAGTGAAGCTGTGAGTGAGAGAGAGAGAAAGAGAAACTGTGAGTGAGTGAGAGAGGGAGAGAATGAGAAGCTGTGAGTGAGTGAGAGAGAAAGAGAGGCTGAGAGTGAGTGAGAGACAGAGAATGTGAGTGAGAGAGAGAAAGAAAGAGAAGCTGTGAGTGAGTGAGAGAGAGAAAGTGAAGCTGTGAGTGAGAGAGAGAGAGAGAGAAAGAGAAGATGTGACTGAGTGAGAAAGAGACTCTGTGTGTGTGTGAGAGAGAAGGTGTGAATGACAGAGAGAAAAAGAAGCTGTGTCAGAGAGAGATAGAAAGAGAAGCTGTGTGAGAGAGAGAGAAAGAGAAGCTGTGAGTGAGAGAGAGAGAGAAAGAGAAGCTGTGTGTGTTTGTGAGAGAGAAGCTGTGAGTGAGAGAAAGAGAGAGAGAAAGAGAAGCTGTGAGTGATAGAAGAGATAGAGAAAGAGATGCTGGAGTGAGAGAGTGAGAAAGAGAAGCTGTGTGTGACAGAGAGAGAGAAAGAGAAGCTGTGAGTGAGTGAGAGAGAGAAGCTGTAAGTGAGAGAAAGAGAGAGAAAGAGAAGCTGTGAGTAAGTGAGACAGAGAGAGAAGCTGTGAGTGAGAGATAAAGAGAAGCTGTGAGTGAGAGAGAGAGAAAGAGAAGCTGTGAGTGAGTGAGAGAGAGAGAAGCTGTAAGTGAGAGAAAGAGAGAAAGAGAACCTGTGAGTGAGAGAGAGAGAAAGAGAAGCTGTGTGTGTGAGAGAGAAAAAGAAGCTGAGTGAGAGAGAGAGAAAGAGAAGCTGTGAGTGAGACAAAGAGAGAGAAAGAGAAGCTGTGAGTGAGAGAGAGAGAGAAATAGAAGCTGTAAGTGAGAGAGAGAGAAAAAGAGAAGCTGTGAGTGAGAGAGAGAGAACGAGAAGCTGTGTGTGTGTGAGAGAGAGAGAGAGAGAAAGAGAAGCATTGAGTGAGAGAGAGATAAAAAGAAGCTGTGAGTGAGAGAGAGAGAAAGAGAAGCTGTGAGAGAGAGAGAGAAACTGTGAGTGAGAGAGAGAAAGAGAAACTGTGAGAGAGAGAGTTAGAGAAGCTGTGAGTGCGAGAGAGGGAGAGAGAGAAAGAGAAGCTGTGAGTGAGAGAGAGAGAGAGAAAGAGAAGCTGTGAGTGAGAGAGAGAAAGAGAAGCTGTGAGTGAGAGAGAGAGAAAGAGAAGCTGTGAGTGAGTGTGAGAGAGAAGCTGTAAGTGAGAGAAAGAGAGAGAGAAAGAGAAGCTGTGAGTAAGTGAGACAGAGAGAGAAGCTGTGAGTGAGAGAGATAAAGAGAAGCTGTGAGTGAGAGAGAGAGAAAGAGAAGCTGTGAGTGAGTGAGAGAGAAGCTGTAAGTGAGAGAAAGAGAGAAAGTGAACCTGTGAGTGAGAGAGAGAGAGAGAAAGAGAAGCTGTGTGTGAGAGAGAGAAAAAGAAGCTATGAATGAGAGAGAGAGAAAGAGAAGCTGTGAGTGAGACAAAGAGAGAGAAAGAGAAGCTGTGAGTGAGTGAGAGAGAGAGAAATAGAAGCTGTAAGTGAGAGAGAGAAAAAGAGAAGCTGTGAGTGAGAGAGAGAGAAAGAGAAGCTGTGTGTGTGTGTGTGAGAGAGAAGCTGTGAGTGAGAGAGAGAAAGAGAAACTGTGAGTGAGAGAGAAAGAAAGAGAAGCTGTGTGTGTGAGAGAGAGTGAAGCTGTGAGTGAGAGAGAGAGATAAAGAGCAACTGTGAGTGAGTGAGAGAGAGAGAGAAAGAGAAGCTGTGAGTGATTGAGAGAGAAAGAGAAGCTGTGAGTGAGTGAGTGAGAGAGAGAATGTGTGTGAGAGAGAGAGAGAAAGAAAGAGAAGCTGTGAGTGAGAGAGAGAAAGTGAAGCTGTGAGTGAGAGAGAGAGAGAGAAAGAGAAGATGTGATTGAGTGAGAAAGAGACACTGTGTGTGTGTGAGAGAGAGAGAAGCTGTGAATGAGTGAGAGAGAGAAAAAGAAGCTGTGTCAGAGAGAGATAGAAAGAGAAGCTGTGAGTGAGAGAGAGAGAAAGAGAAGCTGTGAGTGAGAGAGAGAGAGAAAGAGAAGCTGTGTGTGTGAGAGAGAGAGAAGCTGTGAGTGAGAGAAAGAGAGAGAGAAAGAGATGCTGGAGTGAGAGAGAGAGAGAAAGAGAAGCTGTGAGTGAGAGAGAGAGAGAAAGAGAAGCTGTGAGTGAGAGAGAGAAAGGGAAGCTGTGAGAGAGAGGGAGAGAAACTGTGTGTGAGAGAGAAACTGTGAGAGAGAGAGTTAGAGAAGCTGTGAGTGCGAGAGAGAGAGAAAGAGAAGCTGTGAGTGAGAGAGAGAGAAAGAGAAGCTTTGAGTGAGAGAGAGAAAGAGAAGCTGTGAGTGAGAGAGAGAGAAAGAGAAGCTGTGAGTGAGTGAGAGAGATAAGCTGTAAGTGAGAGAAAGAGAGAGAGAAAGAGAAGCTGTGAGTAAGTGAGAGAGAGAGAGAAGCTGTGAGTGAGAGAGAGAAAGAGAAGCTGTGAGTGAGAGAGAGAGAGAGAAGCTGTGAGTGAGTGAGAGAGAGAAGCTGTCAGAGAAAGAGAACCTGTGAGTGAGAGAGAGAGAGAGAAAGAGAAGCTGTGTGTGAGAGAGAGAAAAAGAAGCTATGAGTGAGAGAGAGAGAGAAAGAGAAGCTGTGAGTGAGACAAAGAGAGAGAAAGAGAAGCTGTGAGTGAGAGAGAGAGAGAAATAGAAGCTGTGAGTGAGAGAGAGAAAGAGAAGCTGTGAATGAGAGAGAGATAAAAAGAAGCTGTGAGTGAGAGAGAGAGAAAGAGAAGCTGTGAGAGAGAGAGAGAAACTGTGAGTGAGAGAGAGAAAGAGAAACTGTGAGAGAGAGAGTTAGAGAAGCTGTGAGTGCGGGAGAGGGAGAGAGAGAAAGAGAAGCTGTGAGTGAGAGAGAGAGAGAGAGAAAGAGAAGCTGTGAGTGAGAGAGAGAAAGAGAAGCTGTAAGTGAGAGAGAGAGAAAGAGAAGCTGTGAGTGAGTGAGAGAGAGAAGCTGTAAGTGAGAGAAAGAGAGAGAGAAAGAGAAGCTGTGAGTAAGTGAGACAGAGAGAGAAGCTGTGAGTGAGAGAGATAAAGAGAAGCTGTGAGTGAGAGAGAGAGAAAGAGAAGCTGTGAGTGAGTGAGAGAGAGAGAAGCTGTAAGTGAGAGAAAGAGAGAAAGAGAACCTGTGAGTGAGAGAGAGAGAAAGAGAAGCTGTGTGTGTGTGAGAGAAAAAGAAGCTATGAGTGAGTGAGAGAGAAAGAGAAGCTGTGAGTGAAACAAAGAGAGAGAAAGAGAAGCTGTGAGTGACAGAGAGAGAGAAATAGAAGCTGTAAGTGAGAGAGAGAGAAAAAGAGAAGCTGTGAGTGAGAGAGAGAGAACGAGAAGCTGTGTGTGTGTGTGAGAGAGAGAAGCTGTGAGTGAGAGAGAGAAAGAGAAACTGTGAGTGAGAGAGAAAGAAAGAGAAGCTGTGTGTGTGAGAGAGAGTGAAGCTGTGAGTGAGAGAGAGAGATAAAGAGAAACTGTGAGTGAGTGAGAGAGAGAGAGAGAGAAAGAGAAGCTGTGAGTGATTGAGAGAGAAAGAGAAGATGTGAGTGAGTGAGAGAGAGAGAGAATGTGTGAGAGAGAGAGAAAGAAAGAGAAGCTGTGAGTGTGAGAGAGAGAAAGTGAAGCTGCGAGTGAGAGAGAGAGAGAGAAAGAGAAGATGTGACTGAGTGAGAAAGAGACACTGTGTGTGTGTGAGAGAGATGCTGTGAATGAGTGAGAGAGAGAAAAAGAAGCTGTGTCAGAGAGAGATAGAAAGAGAAGCTGTGAGTGAGAGAGAAAGAGAAGCTTTGAGTGAGAGAGAGAGAGAAAGAGAAGCTGTGTGTGTGAGAGAGAGAGAAGCTGTGAGTGAGAGAAAGAGAGAGAGAAAGAGATGCTGGAGTGAGAGAGAGAGAGAAAGAGAAGCTGTGAGTGAGAGAGAGAGAGAAAGAGAAGCTGTGAGTGAGAGAGAGAAAGAGAAGCTGTGAGAGAGAGGGAGAGAAACTGTGAGAGAGAGAAAGAGAAACTGTGTGAGAGAGAGTTATAGAAGCTGTGAGTGCGAGAGAGAGAGAGAAAGAGAAGCTGTGAGTGAGAGAGAGAGAAAGAGAAGCTGTGAGTGAGAGAGAGAAAGAGAAGCTGTGAGTGAGAGAGAGAGAAAGAAAAGCTGTGAGTGAGTGAGAGAGATAAGCTGTAAGTGAGAGAAAGAGAGAGAGAAAGAGAAGCTGTGAGTAAGTGAGAGAGAGAGAGAAGCTGTGAGTGAGAGAGAGAAAGAGAAGCTGTGAGTGAGAGAGAGAGAAAAGCTGTGAGTGAGTGAGAGAGAGAAGCTGTGAGAGAAAGAGAACCTGTGAGTGAGAGAGAGAGAGAGAAAGAGAAGCTGTGTGTGTGAGAGAGAAAAAGAAGCTATGAGTGAGAGAGAGAGAGAAAGAGAAGCTGTGAGTGAGACAAAGAGAGAGAAAGAGAAGCTGTGAGTGAGAGAGAGAGAGAAATAGAAGCTGTGAGTGAGAGAGAGAAAGAGAAGCTGTGAGTGAGAGAGAGATAAAAAGAAGCTGTGAGTGAGAGAGAGAGAAAGAGAAGCTGTCAGAGAGAGAGAGAGAAACTGTGAGTGAGAGAGAGAAAGAGAAACTGTGAGAGAGAGAGTTAGAGAAGCTGTGAGTGCGAGAGGGAGAGAGAGAAAGAGAAGCTGTGAGTGAGAGAGAGAGAGAAAGAGAAGCTGTGAGTGAGAGAGAGAAAGAGAAGCTGTAAGTGAGAGAGAGAGAAAGAGAAGCTGTGAGTGAGTGAGAGAGAGAAGCTGTAAGTGAGAGAAAGAGAGAGAGAAAGAGAAGCTGTGAGTAAGTGAGACAGAGAGAGAAGCTGTGAGTGAGAGAGATAAAGAGAAGCTATGAGTGAGAGAGAGAGAGAAAGAGAAGCTGTGAGTGAGTGAGAGAGAGAGAAGCTGTAAGTGAGAGAAAGAGAGAAAGAGAACCTGTGAGTGAGAGAGAGAGAAAGAGAAGCTGTGTGTGTGAGAGAGAAAAAGAAGCTATGAGTGAGAGAGAGAGAAAGAGAAGCTGTGAGTGAGACAAAGAGAGAGAAAGAGAAGCTGTGAGTGACAGAGAGAGAGAAATAGAAGCTGTAAGTGAGAGAGAGAGAAAAAGATAAGCTGTGAGTGAGAGAGAGAGAACGAGAAGCTGTGTGTGTGTGAGAGAGAGAAGCTGTGAGTGAGAGAGAGAAAGAGAAACTGTGAGTGAGAGAGAAAGAAAGAGAAGCTGTGTGTGTGAGAGAGAGTGAAGCTGTGAGTGAGAGAGAGAGATAAAGAGAAACTGTGAGTGAGTGAGAGAGAGAGAGAAAGAGAAGCTGTGAGTGATTGAGACAGAAAGAGAAGATGTGAGTGAGTGAGAGAGAGAGAGAATGTGTGAGAGAGAGAGAGAAAGAAAGAGAAGCTGTGAGTGAGAGAGAGAGAAAGTGAAGCTGCGAGTGAGAGAGAGAGAGAGAAAGAGAAGATGTGACTGAGTGAGAAAGAGACACTGTGTGTGTGAGAGAGAGAAGCTGTGAATGAGTGAGAGAGAGAAAAAGAAGCTGTGTCAGAGAGAGATAGAAAGACAAGCTGTGAGTGAGAGAGAGAGAAAGAGAAGCTGTGAGTGAGAGAGAGAAAGAGAAGCTGTGTGTGTGTGAGAGAGAAGCTGTGAGTGAGAGAAAGAGAGAGAGAAAGAGATGCTGGAGTGAGAGAGAGAGAGAAAGAGAAGCTGTGAGTGAGAGAGAGAGAGAAAGAGAAGCTGTGAGTGAGAGAGAGAAAGAGAAGCTGTGAGAGAGAGAGAGAAACTGTGAGTGAGAGAGAGAAAGAGAAACTGTGAGAGAGAGAGTTAGAGAAGCTGTGAGTGAGAGAGAGAGAGAGAGAGAAAGAGAAGCTGTGAGTGAGAGAGAGAGAGAGAGAAGCTGTGAGTGAGAGAGAGAAAGAGAAGCTGTGAGTGAGAGAGAGAAAGAGAAGCTGTGAGTGAGAGAGAGAGAAAGAGAAGCTGTGAGTGAGTGAGAGAGAGAGAAGCTGTGAGAGAAAGAGAGAAAGAGAACCTGTGAGTGAGAGAGAGAGAGAGAAAGAGAAGCTGTGTGTGAGAGAGAGAAAAAGAAGCTATGAGTGAGAGAGAGAGAGAAAGAGAAGCTGTGAGTGAGACAAAGAGAGAGAAAGAGAAGCTGTGAGTGAGAGAGAGAGAAATAGAAGCTGTGAGTGAGAGAGAGAGATAAAGAGAAGCTGTGAGTGAGAGAGAGAGAAAGAGAAGCTGTGTGTGTGTGAGAGAGAGAAGCTGTGAGTGAGAGAGAGAAAGAGAAACTGTGAGTGAGAGAGAAAGAAAGAGAAGCTGTGTGTGTGAGAGAGAGTCAAGCTGTGAGTGAGAGAGAGAGAGATAAAGAGAAACTGTGAGTGAGTGAGAGAGAGAGAGAAAGAGTAGCTGTGAGTGAGTGAGAGAGAAAGAGAAGCTGTGAGTGAGTGAGAGAGAGAATGTGTGTGAGAGAGAGAGAAAGAAAGAGAAGCTGTGAGTGAGAGAGAGAGAAAGTGAAGCTGTGAGTGAGAGAGAGAGAGAGAAAGAGAAGACGTGACTGAGTGAGAAAGAGACACTGTGTGTGTGTGAGAGAGAAGCTGTGAATGAGTGAGAGAGGGAAAAAGAAGCTGTGTCAGAGAGAGATAGAAAGAGAAGCTGTGAGTGAGAGAGAGAGAAAGAGAAGCTGTGAGTGAGAGAGAGAGAGAAAGAGAAGCTGTGTGTGTGTGTGAGAGAGAAGCTGTGAGTGAGAGAAGAGAGAGAGAAAGAGATGCTGTGAGTAAGTGAGAGAGAAAGAGAAGCTATGAGTGAGAGAGAGAGAAAGAGAAGCTGTGAGTGAGTGAGAGAGAGAGAAGATGTAAGTGAGAGAAAGAGAGAGAGAAAGAGAAGCTGTGAGTAAGTGAGAGAGAAAGAGAAGCTATGAGTGAGAGAGAGAGAAAGAAAGAGAAGCTGTGACTGAGACAAAGAGAGAGAAAGAGAAGCTGTGAGTGAGAGAGAGAGAGAGAAATAGAAGGTGTGAGAGAGAGAGAGAGAAAAAGAGAAGCTATGAGTGAGAGAGAGAGAAAGAGAAGCTGTGTGTGTGTGTGAGAGAGAAGCTGTGAGTTAGAGAGAGAAAGAGAAACTGTGAGTGAGAGAGAGAGAAAGAGATGCTGTGAGTGAGAGAGAGAGAGAGAAAGAGAAGCTGTGAGTGAGAGAGAGAGTAAGAGAAGCTGTGAGTGAGAGAGAGAGTAAGAGAAGCTGTGAGTGAGAGAGAGAAAAAGAAGCTGTGTGTGTGAGAGAGAAAGAAAGAGAAGCTGTGTGTGTGAGAGAGACAGAAGCTGTGAGTGAGAGAGAGAGAAAGAGAAGCTGTGAGTGAGTGAGAGAGAGAGAAGCTGTGAGTGAGAGAGAGAGAGAAGCTGTGAGTGAGAGAGAGAGTGAGAAAGAGAAGCTGTAAGTGAGAGAGAGAGAGAAAGAGAAGCTGTATGAGAGAGCGAGAAAAATAAGCTATGAGTGAGAGAGAGAGAAAGAGAAGCTGTGAGTGAGAGAGAGAGAAAGAGACGCTGTGAGTGAGAGAAAGAGAGAGAGAAAGAGAAGCTGTGAGTGAGTGAGAGAGAGAGAGAAAGAGAAGCTCTGAGTGCGTGAGAGAGAAAGAGAAGCTGTGAGTGAGTGAGAGAGAGAGAGAATGTGAGTGAGAGAGAGAGAAAGAAAGAGAAGCTGTGAGTGAGAGAGAGAGAAAGAGAAGCTGTCAGTGAGAGAGAGAGAAAG
Organism: Bradypodion ventrale; assembly: GCA_035047345.1. Classification (NCBI taxonomy): domain Eukaryota; kingdom Metazoa; phylum Chordata; class Lepidosauria; order Squamata; family Chamaeleonidae; genus Bradypodion; species Bradypodion ventrale. Next base: position 213,876,047 of record JAWDJE010000001.1, read on the forward strand.
AGAAGCTGTGAGAGAGAGAGAGAAGCTGTGAGTGAGAGAAAGAGAAGCTGTGAATGAGAGAGAGAAAGAGAAGCTGTGTGTGAGTGAGAGAGAGAAAGAGAAGCTGTGTGTGTGCGACAGAGAGAAAGAGAAGCTGTGAGAGAGAGAGAGAGAGAAAGAGAAGCAGTGAGAGAGAAAGAGAGAGAAAGAGAAGCTGTGAGTGACAGATAGAGATAATGAGAAGCTGTGAGAGAGAGAGAGAGAAAGAGAAGCTGTAAGTGAGAGAGAGATAGAGAAGCTGTGAGTGAGAGTGAGAGAGAGAAAGAGAAGCTGTGAGTGAGAGAGAGAGAAGCTGTGAGTGAGTGAGAGAAAGAGATGCTGTGAGTGAGGGAGAGAGAGAAAGAGAAGCTGTGAGTGAGTGAGAGAGAAAGAGAAACTGTGAGTGAGTAAGTGAGAGAGAGAAAGAGAAGCTGTGACTGCGTGAGAGAGAAAGAGAAGCTGTGAGTGAGTGTGAGAGAGAGAGAATGTGAGTGAGAGAGAGAGAAAGAAAGAGAAGCTGTGAGTGAGAGAGAGAGAAAGAGAAGCTGTCAGTGAGAGAGAGAGAGAGAAAGAGAAGCTGTGAGAGAGAAGCTGTGAGTGAGAGAAAGAGAAGCTGTGAATGAGAGAGAGAAAGAGAAGCTGTGTGTGAGTGAGAGAGAGAGACACTGTGTGTGTGTGAGAGAGAAAGAGATGCTGTAAGAGAGAGAGAGAAGCAGTGAGAGAGAGAGAGAGAAGCTGTGAGTGACAGATAGAGATGATGAGAAGCTGTGAGAGAGAGAGAGAGAAAGAGAAGCTGTGAGTGAGAGAGAGATAGAGAAGCTGTGAGTGAGAGTGAGAGAGAGAGAGAAAGAGAAGCTGTTAGTGAGAGAGAAAGAGAGAGAAGCTGTAAGTGAGAGAGAGAAGCTGTGAGTGAGAGAGAGAGAGAAAGAGATGCTGTGAGTAAGAGATAAACAGAAGCTGTGAATGAGATAGAGAGAGAGAAGGTGTGAGTGAAAGAGAGAGAGAAAGAGAAGCTGTGAGAGAGAGAGAGAAAGAGAAGCTGTGAGTGAGAGAGAAAGAAAAAGAGAAGCTGTGAGTGAGAGAGAGAAAGAGAAGCTGTGTATGTGTGAGAGAGAGATATGCTGTGAGTGAGAGAGAGAAAGAGAAGCTGTGTGTGAGATAAAGAGAGAAAGTGAAGATGTGAGTGAGAGAGAAAGAGAAGCATTGTGTGTGTGAGAGAGAAATAGTGTCTGTGAGAAAGAGAGAAATAGAAGCTGTGTGTGTGAGAGAGAGAAGCTGTGAGAGAGAGAGAGCGAAAGAAGCTGTGAGTGAGTGAGAGAGAGAAGCTGGGAGTGAGTGAGAGAGAGAGAGAGAAGCTGTGAGAGAGAGAGAGAAACAGAAGCTGTGAGTGAGAGAGAGAGAGAAAAAGCTGTGAGTGAGTGAGAGAGAGAGAGAAGCTGTGAGTGAGAGAGAGAAGCTGTGAGTGAGAGAGAGAAATAGAAGCTGTGAGTGAGTGAGAGAGAAGCTGTAAGTGAGAGAAAGAGAGAGAGAAAGAGAAGCTGTGAGTAAGTGAGAGAGAAAGAGAAGCTATGAGTGAGAGAGAGAGAAAGAGAAGCTGTGAGTGAGTGAGAGAGAGAGAAGCTGTAAGTGAGAGAAAGAGAGAGAGAAAGAGAAGCTGTGAGTAAGTGAGAGAGAAAGAGAAGCTATGAGTGAGAGAGAGATAAAGAGAAGCTGTGACTGAGACAAAGAGAGAGAAAGAGAAGCTGTGAGTGAGAGAGAGAGAGAAATAGAAGGTGTGAGAGAGAGAGAGAGAGAAAAAGAGAAGCTATGAGTGAGAGAGAGAGAAAGAGAAGCTGTGTGTGTGTGAGAGAGAGAAGCTGTGAGTTAGAGAGAGAAAGAGAAACTGTGAGTGAGAGAGAAAGAAAGAGAAGCTGTGTGTGTCAGAGAGACAGAAGCTGTGAGTGAGAGAGAGAAAGAGAAGCTGTGAGTGAGTGAGAGAGAGAGAAGCTGTGAGTGAGAGAGAGAGAGAAGCTGTGAGTGAGAGAGAGAGTGAGAAAGAGAAGCTGTAAGTGAGAGAGAGAGAAAGAGAAGCTGTATGAGAGAGAGAGAAAGATAAGCTATGAGTGAGAGAGAGAGAAAGAGAAGCTGTGAGTGAGAGAGAGAGAGAGAAAGAGAAGCTGTGAGTGAGAGAGAGAGAAAGAGAAGCTGTGTCAGAGAGAGAGAGAAGCTGTGAGTGAGAGAGAGAGAAAGAGAAACTGTGAGTGAGTGAGAGAGAGAGAGAAAGAGAAGCTGTGAGTGAGTGAGAGAGAAAGAGAAGCTCTGAGTGAGTGAGAGAGAGAATGTGAGTGAGAGAGAGAGAGAGAGAAATAGAAGCTGTGAGTGAGAGAGAGTGAGAAAGAGAAGCTGTGAGCGAGAGAGAGAGAAAGAGAAGCTGTGAGTGAGAGAGAGAGAGAGAAAGAGAAGATGTGACTGAGTGAGAAAGAGACACTGTGTGTGTGTGAGAGAGAGAAGCTGTGAGTGAGTGAGAGAGAGAAAAAGAAGCTGTCTCAGAGAGAGATAGAAAGAGAAGCTGTGAGTGAGAGAGAGAGAAAGAGAAGCTGTGAGTGAGAGAGAGAGAGAAAGAGAAGCTGTGTGTGTGAGAGAGAGAGAAGCTGTCAGTGAGAGAAAGAGAAGCTGTGAGTGATAGAAGAGAGAGAAAGAGATGCTGTGAGTGAGAGAGAGAGAGAAAGAGAAGCTGTGAGTGAGAGAGAGAGAGAAAGAGAAGCTGTGAGTGAGAGAGAGAAATAGAATCTGTGAGTGAGAGAGAGAGAGAGAAAGAGAAGCTGTGAGTGAGAGTGTGTGTGAGAGAGAAAGAGAAGCTGTGAGTGAGAGAGTGAGAGAGAAAGAGAAACTGTGTGAACGAGAGAAAGTGAAGCTGTGAGTGAGAGAGAAAGAGGGAGAAGCTGTGAGTGAGAGAAAGAGAGAGAGAAAGAGAAGCTGTGAGTGATAGAAGAGAGAGAGAAAGAGATGCTGTGAGTGAGAGAGAGAGAGAAAGAGAAGCTGTAAGAGAGAGAGAGAGAAAGAGAAGCAGTGAGAGAGAGAGAGAGAGAAAGAGAAGCTGTGAGTGACAGATAGAGATGATGAGAAGCTGTGTGAGAGAGAGAGAGAGAAGCTGTGAGTGAGAGAGAGATAGAGAAGCTGTGAGTGAGAGTGAGAGAGAGAGAAAAAGAGAAGCTGTGAGTGAGAGAGAGAGAGAAGCTGTGAGTGAGAGAGAGAGAGAAAGAGAAGCTGTGTGAGAGAGAGAGAAAGAGAAGCTGTGAGTGAGAGAGAAAGAGAAAGAGAAGCTGTGAGTGACACACACACAGAGAGAGAGAAGCTGTGAGTGAGAGAGAGAAAGAGAAGCTGTGTGTGAGTGAGAGAGAGAGAGAAGCTGTGTGTGTGTGTGATATTAAGAGAAGCTGTGTGTGTGTGAGAGAGAAAGAGACACTGTGTGTGAGAGAGAGAGAGAAAGAGAAGGTGTGAGTGAGAGAGAGAGAGAGATGCTGTGAGTGAGAGAGAGAAAGAGAAGCTGTGTATGTGTGAGAGAGAGATATGCTGTGAGTGAGAGAGAGAGAAAGAGAAGCTGTGTGTGAGAGAAAGAGAGAAAGTGAAGATGTGAGTGAGAGAGAGAGAGAGAGAAAGAGAAGCATTGAGTGAGAGAGAGAGAGAAATAGAGTCTGTGAGAAAGAGAGAAAGAGAAGCTGTGTGTGAGAGAGAGAGAAGCTGTGAGTGAGAGAGAGAGAGCGAAATAAGCTGTGAGTGAAAGAGAGAGAGAGAAAGAGAAGCTGTGAGAGAGAGAGAGAAGCTGTGAGTGAGTGAGAGAGAGAAAGAGAAGCTGTGTGAGAGAGAGAGAAACAGAAGCTGTGAGTGAGAGAGAGAAAGAGAGAAAGAGAAGCTGTGAGTGAGAGAAAGAGAGAGAAAGAGAAGCTGTGAGTGAGCGAGAGAAAGCTGTGAGTGAGTGAGAGAGAGAGAGAAGCTGTGAGTGAGAGAGAGAAGCTGTGAGTGAGAGAGAGAAATAGAAGCTGTGAGTGAGAGAGAAAGAGAAGCTGTGAGTGAGTGAGAGAGAGAGAAGCTTTAAGTGAGAGAAAGAGAGAGAAAGAGAAGCTGTGAGTGAGAGAGAGAGAGAGAAAGAGAAAGAGAAGCTGTGAGTGAGAAAGAGAGAGAAAGAGAATCTGTGAGTGAGTGAGAGAAAGAAAGAGAAGCTGTGAGTGAGAGAGAGATATAGAGAAGCTGTGAGTGTGAGAGAGAGAAAGAGAAGCTGTGTGTGTGTGTGAGAGAGAAACTGTGAGTGAGAGACAGAAATAGAAACTGTGAGAGAGAGAGTATGAGAGGCTGTGAGTGCGAGAGAGAGAGAGAAAGAGAAGATGTGAGTGAGAGAGAGAGAAAGAGAAGCTGTGTCAGAGAGAGAGAGAGAAGCTGTGAGTGAGAGAGAGAGAAAGAGAAACTGTGAGTGAGTGAGAGAGAGAGAGAAAGAGAAGCTGTGAGTGAGTGAGAGAGAAAGAGAAGCTCTGAGTGAGTGAGAGAGAGAGAATGTGAGTGAGAGAGAGAGAGAGAGAGAGAAATAGAAGCTGTGAGTGAGAGAGAGTGAGAAAGAGAAGCTGTGAGCGAGAGAGAGAGAAAGAGAAGCTGTGAGTGAGAGAGAGAGAGAGAAAGAGAAGATGTGACGGAGTGAGAAAGAGACACTGTGTGTGTGTGAGAGAGAGAAGCTGTGAGTGAGTGAGAGAGAGAAAAAGAAGCTGTCTCAGAGAGAGATAGAAAGAGAAGCTGTGAGTGAGAGAGAGAGAAAGAGAAGCTGTGAGTGAGAGAGAGAGAGAAAGAGAAGCTGTGTGTGTGAGAGAGAGAGAAGCTGTCAGTGAGAGAAAGAGAAGCTGTGAGTGATAGAAGAGAGAAAGAGATGCTGTGAGTGAGAGAGAGAGAGAAAGAGAAGCTGTGAGTGAGAGAGAGAGAGAAAGAGAAGCTGTGAGTGAGAGAGAGAAATAGAATCTGTGAGTGAGAGAGAGAGAGAGAAAGAGAAGCTGTGAGTGAGAGTGTGTGTGAGAGAGAAAGAGAAGCTGTGAGTGAGAGAGTGAGAGAGAAAGAGAAACTGTGTGAGAGAGAGAAAGTGAAGCTGTGAGTGAGAGAGAAAGAGGGAGAAGCTGTGAGTGAGAGAAAGAGAGAGAGAAAGAGAAGCTGTGAGTGATAGAAGAGAGAGAGAAAGAGATGCTGTGAGTGAGAGAGAGAGAGAAAGAGAAGCTGTAAGAGAGAGAGAGAAAGAGAAGCAGTGAGAGAGAGAGAGAGAGAGAAAGAGAAGCTGTGAGTGACAGATAGAGATGATGAGAAGCTGTGTGTGAGAGAGAGAGAGAAGCTGTGAGTGAGAGAGAGATAGAGAAGCTGTGAGTGAGAGTGAGAGAGAGAGAAAAAGAGAAGCTGTGAGTGAGAGAGAGAGAGAAGCTGTGAGTGAGAGAGAGAGAGAAAGAGAAGCTGTGAGAGAGAGAGAGAAAGAGAAGCTGTGAGTGAGAGAGAAAGAGAGAAAGAGAAGATGTGACTGAGTGAGAAAGAGACACTGTGTGTGTGTGAGAGAGAGAAGCTGTGAGTGAGTGAGAGAGAGAAAAAGAAGCTGTGTCAGAGAGAGATAGAAAGAGAAGCTGTGAGAGAGAGAGAGAGAAAGAGAAGCTGTGAGTGAGAGAGAGAGAGAAAGAGAAGCTGTGTGTGTGAGAGAGAGAGAAGCTGTCAGTGAGAGAAAGAGAAGCTGTGAGTGATAGAAGAGAGAAAGAGATGCTGTGAGTGAGAGAGAGAGAGAAAGAGAAGCTGTGAGTGAGAGAGAGAGAGAAAGAGAAGCTGTGAGTGAGAGAGAGAAATAGAATCTGTGAGTGAGAGAGAGAGAGAGAAAGAGAAGCTGTGAGTGAGAGTGTGTGTGAGAGAGAAAGAGAAGCTGTGAGTGAGAGAGTGAGAGAGAAAGAGAAACTGTGTGTGAGAGAGAAAGTGAAGCTGTGAGTGAGAGAGAAAGAGGGAGAAGCTGTGAGTGAGAGAAAGAGAGAGAGAAAGAGAAGCTGTGAGTGATAGAAGAGAGAGAGAAAGAGATGCTGTGAGTGAGAGAGAGAGAGAAAGAGAAGCTGTAAGAGAGAGAGAGAAAGAGAAGCAGTGAGAGAGAGAGAGAGAAAGAGAAGCTGTGAGTGACAGATAGAGATGATGAGAAGCTGTGTGTGTGAGAGAGAGAGAAGCTGTGAGTGAGAGAGAGATAGAGAAGCTGTGAGTGAGAGTGAGAGAGAGAGAAAAAGAGAAGCTGTGAGTGAGAGAGAGAGAGAAGCTGTGAGTGAGAGAGAGAGAGAAAGAGAAGCTGTGAGAGAGAGAGAAAGAGAAGCTGTGAGTGAGAGAGAAAGAGAAAGAGAAGCTGTGAGTGACACACACACAGAGAGAGAGAAGCTGTGAGTGAGAGAGAGAAAGAGAAGCTGTGTGTGAGTGAGAGAGAGAGAGAGAAGCTGTGTGTGTGTGTGTGTGATATTAAGAGAAGCTGTGTGTGTGTGAGAGAGAAAGAGACACTGTGTGTGAGAGAGAGAGAGAAAGAGAAGGTGTGAGTGAGAGAGAGAGAGAGATGCTGTGAGTGAGAGAGAGAAAGAGAAGCTGTGTATGTGTGAGAGAGAGATATGCTGTGAGTGAGAGAGAGAGAAAGAGAAGCTGTGTGTGAGAGAAAGAGAGAAAGTGAAGATGTGAGTGAGAGAGAGAGAGAGAGAAAGAGAAGCATTGAGTGAGAGAGAGAGAGAAATAGAGTCTGTGAGAAAGAGAGAAAGAGAAGCTGTGTGTGAGAGAGAGAGAAGCTGTGAGTGAGAGAGAGAGAGCGAAATAAGCTGTGAGTGAAAGAGAGAGAGAGAAAGAGAAGCTGTGAGAGAGAGAGAGAAGCTGTGAGTGAGTGAGAGAGAGAAAGAGAAGCTGTGTGAGAGAGAGAGAAACAGAAGCTGTGAGTGAGAGAGAGAAAGAGAGAAAGAGAAGCTGTGAGTGAGAGAAAGAGAGAGAAAGAGAAGCTGTGAGTGAGCGAGAGAAAGCTGTGAGTGAGTGAGAGAGAGAGAGAAGCTGTGAGTGAGAGAGAGAAGCTGTGAGTGAGAGAGAGAAATAGAAGCTGTGAGTGAGAGAGAAAGAGAAGCTGTGAGTGAGTGAGAGAGAGAGAAGCTTTAAGTGAGAGAAAGAGAGAGAGAAAGAGAAGCTGTGAGTGAGAGAGAGAGAGAGAAAGAGAAAGAGAAGCTGTGAGTGAGAAAGAGAGAGAAAGAGAATCTGTGAGTGAGTGAGAGAAAGAAAGAGAAGCTGTGAGTGAGAGAGAGATATAGAGAAGCTGTGAGTGTGAGAGAGAGAAAGAGAAGCTGTGTGTGTGTGTGAGAGAGAAACTGTGAGTGAGAGACAGAAATAGAAACTGTGAGAGAGAGAGAGTATGAGAGGCTGTGAGTGCGAGAGAGAGAGAGAAAGAGAAGATGTGAGTGAGAGAGAGAGAAAGAGAAGCTGTGTCAGAGAGAGAGAGAGAAGCTGTGAGTGAGAGAGAGAAAAAGAGAAACTGTGAGTGAGTGAGAGAGAGAGAGAAAGAGAAGCTGTGAGTGAGTGAGAGAGAAAGAGAAGCTCTGAGTGAGTGAGAGAGAGAGAATGTGAGTGAGAGAGAGAGAGAGAGAGAAATAGAAGCTGTGAGTGAGAGAGAGTGAGAAAGAGAAGCTGTGAGCGAGAGAGAGAGAAAGAGAAGCTGTGAGTGAGAGAGAGAGAGAGAAAGAGAAGATGTGACTGAGTGAGAAAGAGACACTGTGTGTGTGAGAGAGAGAGAAGCTGTGAGTGAGTGAGAGAGAGAAAAAGAAGCTGTCTCAGAGAGAGATAGAAAGAGAAGCTGTGAGTGAGAGAGAGAGAAAGAGAAGCTGTGAGTGAGAGAGAGAGAGAAAGAGAAGCTGTGTGTGTGAGAGAGAGAGAAGCTGTCAGTGAGAGAAAGAGAAGCTGTGAGTGATAGAAGAGAGAAAGAGATGCTGTGAGTGAGAGAGAGAGAGAAAGAGAAGCTGTGAGTGAGAGAGAGAGAGAAAGAGAAGCTGTGAGTGAGAGAGAGAAATAGAATCTGTGAGTGAGAGAGAGAGAGAGAAAGAGAAGCTGTGAGTGAGAGTGTGTGTGAGAGAGAAAGAGAAGCTGTGAGTGAGAGAGTGAGAGGGAAAGAGAAACTGTGTGAGAGAGAGAAAGTGAAGCTGTGAGTGAGAGAGAAAGAGGGAGAAGCTGTGAGTGAGAGAAAGAGAGAGAGAAAGAGAAGCTGTGAGTGACAGAAGAGAGAGAGAAAGAGATGCTGTGAGTGAGAGAGAGAGAGAAAGAGAAGCTGTAAGAGAGAGAGAGAAAGAGAAGCAGTGAGAGAGAGAGAGAGAAAGAGAAGCTGTGAGTGACAGATAGAGATGATGAGAAGCTGTGTGAGAGAGAAAGAGAGAAGCTGTGAGTGAGAGAGAGATAGAGAAGCTGTGAGTGAGAGTGAGAGAGAGAGAAAAAGAGAAGCTGTGAGTGAGAGAGAGAGAGAAGCTGTGAGTGAGAGAGAGAGAGAAAGAGAAGCTGTGAGAGAGAGAGAGAAAGAGAAGCTGTGAGTGAGAGAGAAAGAGAAAGAGAAGCTGTGAGTGACACACACACAGAGAGAGAGAAGCTGTGAGTGAGAGAGAGAAAGAGAAGCTGTGTGTGAGTGAGTGAGAGAGAGAGAAGCTGTGTGTGTGTGTGATATTAAGAGAAGCTGTGTGTGTGTGAGAGAGAAAGAGACACTGTGTGTGAGAGAGAGAGAGAAAGAGAAGGTGTGAGTGAGAGAGAGAGAGAGATGCTGTGAGTGAGAGAGAGAAAGAGAAGCTGTGTATGTGTGAGAGAGAGATATGCTGTGAGTGAGAGAGAGAGAGAAAGAGAAGCTGTGTGTGAGAGAAAGAGAGAAAGTGAAGATGTGAGTGAGAGAGAGAGAGAGAGAAAGAGAAGCATTGAGTGAGAGAGAGAAATAGAGTCTGTGAGAAAGAGAGAAAGAGAAGCTGTGTGTGTGAGAGAGAGAAGCTGTGAGTGAGAGAGAGAGAGCGAAATAAGCTGTGAGTGAAAGAGAGAGAGAGAAAGAGAAGCTGTGTGAGAGAGAGAGAAGCTGTGAGTGAGTGAGAGAGAGAAAGAGAAGCTGTGTGAGAGAGAGAGAAACAGAAGCTGTGAGTGAGAGAGAGAAAGAGAGAAAGAGAAGCTGTGAGTGAGAGAAAGAGAGAGAAAGAGAAGCTGTGAGTGAGAGAGAGAGAAAGGGTAGCTGTGTGTGTGAGAGAGAGAGAAGGTGTGAGTGAGAGAGAGAGAAAGAGAAGCTGTGTGTGAGTGAGAGAGAGAGAGAAGCTGTGAGTGAGAGAGAGAAGCTGTGAGTGAGAGAGAGAAATAGAAGCTGTGAGTGAGTGAGAGAGAGAGAGAAGCTGTGAGTGAGAGAGAGAAGCTGTGAGTGAGAGTGAGAAATAGAAGCTGTGAGTGAGAGAGAAAGAGAATCTGTGAGTGAGTGAGAGAGAGAGAAGCTTTAAGTGAGAGAAAGAGAGAGAGAAAGAGAAGCTGTGAGTGAGAGAGAGAGAGAGAGAAAGAGAAAGAGAAGCTGTGAGTGAGAAAGAGAGAGAAAGAGAATCTGTGAGTGAGTGAGAGAAAGAAAGAGAAGCTGTGAGTGAGAGAGAGCGATATAGAGAAGCTGTGAGTGTGAGAGAAAGAGAAGCTGTGTGTGTGTGTGAGAGAGAAACTGTGAGTGAGAGACAGAAATAGAGACTGTGAGAGAGAGAGTATGAGAGGCTGTGAGTGCGAGAGAGAGAGAGAAAGAGAAGATGTGAGTGAGAGAGAGAGAAAGAGAAGCTATGAGTGAGAGAGAGAGAGAAAGATAAGCTGTGAGTGAGACAAAGAGAGAGAAAGAGAAGCTGTGAGTGAGAGAGAGAGAAAGGGTAGCTGTGTGTGTGAGAGAGAGAGAAGGTGTGAGTGAGAGAGAGAGAAAGAGAAGCTGTGTGTGAGTGAGAGAGAGAGAGAAGCTGTGAGTGAGAGAGAGAAGCTGTGAGTGAGAGAGAGAAATAGAAGCTGTGAGTGAGAGAGAAAGAGAAGTTGTGAGTGAGTGAGTGAGAGAGAAGCTTTAAGTGAGAGAAAGAGAGAGAGAAAGAGAAGCTGTGAGTGAGAGAGTAAGAAAGAGAAGCTGTGAGTGAGACAGAGGGAGAAAGAGAAGCTGTGAGTGAGAGAGAGAGAGAAAGAGAAAGAGAAGCTGTGAGTGAGAGAGAGAGAGAAGCTGTGAGTGAGTGAGAGAGAAGCTGTAAGTGAGAGAAAGAGAAGCTGTGAGTAAGTGAGAGAGAAAGAGAAGCTATGAGTGAGAGAGAGAGAAAGAGAAGCTGTGAGTGAGTGAGAGAGAGAGAAGCTGTAAGTGAGAGAAAGAGAGAGAGAAAGAGAAGCTGTGAGTAAGTGAGAGAGAAAGAGAAGCTATGAGTGAGAGAGAGATAAAGAGAAGCTGTGACTGAGACAAAGAGAGAGAAAGAGAAGCTGTGAGTGAGAGAGAGAGAGAAATAGAAGGTGTGAGAGAGAGAGAGAGAGAGAAAGAGAAGCTATGAGTGAGAGAGAGAGAAAGAGAAGCTGTGTGTGTGTGAGAGAGAGAAGCTGTGAGTTAGAGAGAGAAAGAGAAACTGTGAGTGAGAGAGAAAGAAAGAGAAGCTGTGTGTGTCAGAGAGACAGAAGCTGTGAGTGAGAGAGAGAGAAAGAGAAGCTGTGAGTGAGTGAGAGAGAGAGAAGCTGTGAGTGAGAGAGAGAGAGAAGCTGTGAGTGAGAGAGAGAGTGAGAAAGAGAAGCTGTAAGTGAGAGAGAGAGAGAAAGAGAAGCTGTATGAGAGAGAGAGAAAGATAAGCTATGAGAGAAAGAGAAGCTGTGAGTGAGAGAGAGAGAGAGAAAGAGAAGCTGTGAGTGAGAGAGAGAGAAAGAGAAGCTGTGTCAGAGAGAGAGAGAAGCTGTGAGTGAGAGAGAGAGAAGCTGTGAGTGAGAGCAAGAGAAAGAGAAGCTGTGAGTGAGAGAGAGAGAAAGAGAAGCTGTGAGTGAGAGAGAGAGAGAAAGAGAAGCTATGAGTGAGAGAGAGAGAGAAGAGAAGCTGTGAGTGAGAGAGAGAGAGAAAGAGAAGCTGTGAGTGACAGATACATAATGAGAAGCTGTGAGAGAGAGAGGGGGAAGAGAAGCTGTGAGTGAGAGTGAGAGAGAGAGAAAGAGAAGGTGTGAGTGAGAAAGAGAGAAAGAGAAGCTGTGAGTGAGATAGAGATAATGAGAAGCCGTGAGAGAGAGAGAGAGAGAGAGAGAGAAAGAGAAGCTGTGAGTGTTAGAGAGAGAAAGAGAAGGTGTGAGTGAGAGAGAGAGAAAGAGAAGGTGTGAGTGAGAGAGAGAGAAAGGGAAGCTGTGAGTGAGAGAGAGATAAAGCAAAGCTGTGAGTGACAGAGAGAGAGAGAAAGAGAAGATGTGACTGAGTGAGAGAAAGAGAAGCTGTGTGTGTGTGAGAGAGAAGCTGTGAGTGAGTGAGAGAGAGAAAAAGAACCTGTGAGTGAGGGAGAGAGAGAAAGAGAAGCTGTGTGTGTGAGAGAGAGAGAGAGAGAGAAGCTGTGAGTAAGAGAGAGAGAGAAAGAGAAGCTATGAGTGAGAGAGAGAGAGAAGAGAAGCTGTGTGTATGTGTGTGAGAGAGAAAGTGAAGCTGTGAGTGAGAGAGAGGGAGAAAGACAAGCTGTGAGTGAGAGAAGAGAGAGAGAGAAGCTGTGAGTGAGTGAGAGAGAGAGAAGCTGTGAGAGTGAGAGAGAGAAAGAGAAGCTTTGACTGAGAGAGAGAGAGAAGACAAGCTGTGAGTGAGTGAGAGAGAGAGAAAGAGAAGCTGAGAGAGAGAGAGAGAGAAGCTGTGAGTGAGAGAGAAAGAGAAAGTGAAGCTGTGTGAGAGAGGAGCTGTGAGTGAGAGTGAGAGAGAAAGACAAGCTGTGAGTGAGAGAGGGAGATAGAGAAGCTGTGTGAGAGAGAGAGAGAGTGAGAAAGAGAAGCTGTAAGTGAGAGAGTGAGAGAGAAAGAGAAACTGTGTGTGAGAGAGAAAGCGAAGCTGTGAGTGAGAGAGAGAGAGAGAGAAGCTGTGAGTGAGAGAAAGAGAGAGAGAATGAGAAGCTGTGAGTGATAGAAGAGAGAGAGAAAGAGATGCTGTGAGTGAGAGAGAGAGGGAGAAAGAGAAGCTGTGAGAGAGAGAGAGAAAGAGAAGCTGTGTGTGAGCGACAGAGAGAAAGAGAAGTTGTAAGAGAGAGAGAGAGAAAGATTAGCAGTGAGAGAGAGAGAGAGAGAAAGAAAGAGAAGCTCTGAGTGACAGATAGAGATGATGAGAAGCTGTGAGTGAGAGAGAGAGAGAGACGCTGTGAGTGAGAGAGAGATAGAGAAGCTGTGAGTGAGAGTGAGAGAGAGAGAAAGAGAAGCTGTGAGTGAGAGAGAGAGAGAGAAGCTGTGAGTGAGAGAGAAGCTGTGAGTGAGAGAGAGAGAGAAAGAGATGCTGTGAGTGAGAGATAAACAGAAGCTGTGAATGATAGAGAGAGAAAGAGAAGGTGTGAGTGAGAGAGAGAGAGAAAGAGAAGCTGTGTGAGAGAGAGAGAGAGAAGCTGTGAGTGAGAGAGAAAGAGAAAGAGAAGCTGTGAGTGACACAGAGAGAGAGAGAGAAGCTGTGAGTGAGAGAGAGAAAGAAAGAGAAGCTGTGAGTGACAGAGAGAGAGAATGAGAAGCTGTGAGTGAGAGAGAGAGAAAGAGAAGCTGTGAGTGAGAGAGAGAAAGAGAAGCTGTGTGTGAGTGAGAGAGAGAGAGAGAAGCTGTGTGTGTGTGTGATATTAAGAGAAGCTGTATGTTTGTGAGAGAGAAAGAGACACTGTGTGTGAGAGAGAGAGAGAGAAAGAGAAGCTGTGAGTGAGAGAGAGAGAGATGCTGTGAGTGAGAGAGAGAAAGAGAAGCTGTGTATGTGTCAGAGAGAGATATGCTGTGAGTGAGAGAGAGAGAGAAAGAGAAGCTGTGTGTGAGAGAAAGAGAGAAAGTGAAGATGTGAGTGAGAGAGAGAGAAAGAGAAGCATTGAGTGAGAGAGAGAGAAATAGAGTCTGTGAGAAAGAGAGAGAGAAGCTGTGTGTGAGATAGATAGAAGCTGTGAGTGAGAGAGAGAGCGTGAAATAAGCTGTGTGTGAAAGAGAGAGAGAAAGAGAAGCTGTGAGTGAGAGAGAGAGAAGCTGTGAGTGAGTGAGAGAGAGAAAGAGAAGCTGTGAGAGAGAGAGAAACAGAAGCTGTGAGTGAGAGAGAGAAAGAGAAAAAGAGAAGCTGTGAGAGAAACAGAGAGAAAGAGAAGCTGTGAGTGAGCGAGAGAGAGAAAAAGCTGTGAGTGAGTGAGAGAGAGAGAGAAGCTGTGAGTGAGAGAGAGAAGCTGTGAGTGTGAGAGAGAAATAGAAGCTGTGTGTGAGAGAGAAAGAGAAGCTGTGAGTGAGTGAGAGAGAGAGAAGCTTTAAGTGAGAGAAAGAGAGAAAGAAAGAGAAGCTGTGAGTGAGAGAGAGAGAGAGAAAGAGAAGCTGTGAGAGTGAGTGAGAAACAGAAGCTGTGAGTGAGAGAGTAAGAAAGAGAAGCTGTGAGTGAGACAAAGAGGGAGAAAGAGAAGCTGTGAGTGAGAAAGAGAGAGAAAGAGAATCTGTGAGTGAGTGAGAGAAAGAAAGAGAAGCTGTGAGTGAGAGAGAGAGATAAAGAGAAGATGTGAGTGTGAGAGAGAGAAAGAGAAGCTGTGTGTGTGTGAGAGAGAAACTGTGAGTGAGAGGCAGAAATAGAAACTGTGAGAGAGAGAGAGTAAGAGAAGCTGTGAGTGCGAGAGAGAGAGAAAGAGAAGCTGTGAGTGAGAGAGAGAGAAAGAGAAGCTGTGAGTGAGAGAGTGAGAGAGATATAGAAGCTGTGATTGAGAGAGAGAGAAAAAGAGAAGCTGTGAGTGAGAGAGAGAGAGAGAGAGAGAAAGAGAAGCTGTGAGTGACAGATAGAGATGATGAGAAGCTGTGTGTGAGAGAGAGAGAGAAGCTGTGAGTGAGAGAGAGATAGAGAAGCTGTGAGTGAGAGTGAGAGAGAGAGAAAAAGAGAAGCTGTGAGTGAGAGAGAGAGAGAAGCTGTGAGTGAGAGAGAGAGAGAAAGAGAAGCTGTGAGAGAGAGAGAGAAAGAGAAGCTGTGAGTGAGAGAGAAAGAGAGAAAGAGAAGATGTGACTGAGTGAGAAAGAGACACTGTGTGTGTGTGAGAGAGAGAAGCTGTGAGTGAGTGAGAGAGAGAAAAAGAAGCTGTCTCAGAGAGAGATAGAAAGAGAAGCTGTGAGTGAGAGAGAGAGAAAGAGAAGCTGTGAGTGAGAGAGAGAGAGAAAGAGAAGCTGTGTGTGTGAGAGAGAGAGAAGCTGTCAGTGAGAGAAAGAGAAGCTGTGAGTGATAGAAGAGAGAAAGAGATGCTGTGAGTGAGAGAGAGAGAGAAAGAGAAGCTGTGAGTGAGAGAGAGAGAGAAAGAGAAGCTGTGAGTGAGAGAGAGAAATAGAATCTGTGAGTGAGAGAGAGAGAGAGAAAGAGAAGCTGTGAGTGAGAGTGTGTGTGAGAGAGAAAGAGAAGCTGTGAGTGAGAGAGTGAGAGAGAAAGAGAAACTGTGTGAGAGAGAGAAAGTGAAGCTGTGAGTGAGAGAGAAAGAGGGAGAAGCTGTGAGTGAGAGAAAGAGAGAGAGAAAGAGAAGCTGTGAGTGATAGAAGAGAGAGAGAAAGAGATGCTGTGAGTGAGAGAGAGAGAGAAAGAGAAGCTGTAAGAGAGAGAGAGAAAGAGAAGCAGTGAGAGAGAGAGAGAGAAAGAGAAGCTGTGAGTGACAGATAGAGATGATGAGAAGCTGTGTGTGTGAGAGAGAGAGAAGCTGTGAGTGAGAGAGAGATAGAGAAGCTGTGAGTGAGAGTGAGAGAGAGAGAAAAAGAGAAGCTGTGAGTGAGAGAGAGAGAGAAGCTGTGAGTGAGAGAGAGAGAGAAAGAGAAGCTGTGAGAGAGAGAGAGAAAGAGAAGCTGTGAGTGAGAGAGAAAGAGAAAGAGAAGCTGTGAGTGACACACACACAGAGAGAGAGAAGCTGTGAGTGAGAGAGAGAAAGAGAAGCTGTGTGTGAGTGAGAGAGAGAGAGAGAAGCTGTGTGTGTGTGTGATATTAAGAGAAGCTGTGTGTGTGTGAGAGAGAAAGAGACACTGTGTGTGAGAGAGAGAGAGAAAGAGAAGGTGTGAGTGAGAGAGAGAGAGAGATGCTGTGAGTGAGAGAGAGAAAGAGAAGCTGTGTATGTGTGAGAGAGAGATATGCTGTGAGTGAGAGAGAGAGAAAGAGAAGCTGTGTGTGAGAGAAAGAGAGAAAGTGAAGATGTGAGTGAGAGAGAGAGAGAGAGAAAGAGAAGCATTGAGTGAGAGAGAGAGAGAAATAGAGTCTGTGAGAAAGAGAGAAAGAGAAGCTGTGTGAGAGAGAGAGAGAAGCTGTGAGTGAGAGAGAGAGAGCGAAATAAGCTGTGAGTGAAAGAGAGAGAGAGAACGAGAAGCTGTGAGAGAGAGAGAGAAGCTGTGAGTGAGTGAGAGAGAGAAAGAGAAGCTGTGTGAGAGAGAGAGAAACAGAAGCTGTGAGTGAGAGAGAGAAAGAGAGAAAGAGAAGCTGTGAGTGAGAGAAAGAGAGAGAAAGAGAAGCTGTGAGTGAGCGAGAGAAAGCTGTGAGTGAGTGAGAGAGAGAGAGAAGCTGTGAGTGAGAGAGAGAAGCTGTGAGTGAGAGAGAGAAATAGAAGCTGTGAGTGAGAGAGAAAGAGAAGCTGTGAGTGAGTGAGAGAGAGAGAAGCTTTAAGTGAGAGAAAGAGAGAGAGAAAGAGAAGCTGTGAGTGAGAGAGAGAGAGAGAAAGAGAAAGAGAAGCTGTGAGTGAGAAAGAGAGAGAAAGAGAATCTGTGAGTGAGTGAGAGAAAGAAAGAGAAGCTGTGAGTGAGAGAGAGAGATATAGAGAAGCTGTGAGTGTGAGAGAGAGAAAGAGAAGCTGTGTGTGTGTGTGAGAGAGAAACTGTGAGTGAGAGACAGAAATAGAAACTGTGAGAGAGAGAGTATGAGAGGCTGTGAGTGCGAGAGAGAGAGAGAAAGAGAAGATGTGAGTGAGAGAGAGAGAAAGAGAAGCTGTGTCAGAGAGAGAGAGAGAAGCTGTGAGTGAGAGAGAGAGAAAGAGAAACTGTGAGTGAGTGAGAGAGAGAGAGAAAGAGAAGCTGTGAGTGAGTGAGAGAGAAAGAGAAGCTCTGAGTGAGTGAGAGAGAGAGAATGTGAGTGAGAGAGAGAGAGAGAGAGAGAAATAGAAGCTGTGAGTGAGAGAGAGTGAGAAAGAGAAGCTGTGAGCGAGAGAGAGAGAGAGAGAAGCTGTGAGTGAGAGAGAGAGAGAGAAAGAGAAGATGTGACTGAGTGAGAAAGAGACACTGTGTGTGTGTGAGAGAGAGAAGCTGTGAGTGAGTGAGAGAGAGAAAAAGAAGCTGTCTCAGAGAGAGATAGAAAGAGAAGCTGTGAGTGAGAGAGAGAGAAAGAGAAGCTGTGAGTGAGAGAGAGAGAGAAAGAGAAGCTGTGTGTGAGAGAGAGAGAGAAGCTGTCAGTGAGAGAAAGAGAAGCTGTGAGTGATAGAAGAGAGAAAGAGATGCTGTGAGTGAGAGAGAGAGAGAAAGAGAAGCTGTGAGTGAGAGAGAGAGAGAAAGAGAAGCTGTGAGTGAGAGAGAGAAATAGAATCTGTGAGTGAGAGAGAGAGAGAGAAAGAGAAGCTGTGAGTGAGAGTGTGTGTGAGAGAGAAAGAGAAGCTGTGAGTGAGAGAGTGAGAGAGAAAGAGAAACTGTGTGAGAGAGAGAAAGTGAAGCTGTGAGTGAGAGAGAAAGAGGGAGAAGCTGTGAGTGAGAGAAAGAGAGAGAGAAAGAGAAGCTGTGAGTGATAGAAGAGAGAGAGAAAGAGATGCTGTGAGTGAGAGAGAGAGAGAAAGAGAAGCTGTAAGAGAGAGAGAGAAAGAGAAGCAGTGAGAGAGAGAGAGAGAAAGAGAAGCTGTGAGTGACAGATAGAGATGATGAGAAGCTGTGTGTGTGAGAGAGAGAGAAGCTGTGAGTGAGAGAGAGATAGAGAAGCTGTGAGTGAGAGTGAGAGAGAGAGAAAAAGAGAAGCTGTGAGTGAGAGAGAGAGAGAAGCTGTGAGTGAGAGAGAGAGAGAAAGAGAAGCTGTGAGAGAGAGAGAGAAAGAGAAGCTGTGAGTGAGAGAGAAAGAGAAAGAGAAGATGTGAGTGACACACACACAGAGAGAGAGAAGCTGTGAGTGAGAGAGAGAAAGAGAAGCTGTGTGTGAGTGAGAGAGAGAGAGAGAAGCTGTGTGTGTGTGATATTAAGAGAAGCTGTGTGTGTGTGAGAGAGAAAGAGACACTGTGTGTGAGAGAGAGAGAGAAAGAGAAGGTGTGAGTGAGAGAGAGAGAGAGATGCTGTGAGTGAGAGAGAGAAAGAGAAGCTGTGTATGTGTGAGAGAGAGATATGCTGTGAGTGAGAGAGAGAGAGAAAGAGAAGCTGTGTGTGAGAGAAAGAGAGAAAGTGAAGATGTGAGTGAGAGAGAGAGAGAGAGAAAGAGAAGCATTGAGTGAGAGAGAGAAATAGAGTCTGTGAGAAAGAGAGAAAGAGAAGCTGTGTGTGTGAGAGAGAGAAGCTGTGAGTGAGAGAGAGAGAGCGAAATAAGCTGTGAGTGAAAGAGAGAGAGAGAAAGAGAAGCTGTGAGAGAGAGAGAGAAGCTGTGAGTGAGTGAGAGAGAGAAAGAGAAGCTGTGTGAGAGAGAGAGAAACAGAAGCTGTGAGTGAGAGAGAGAAAGAGAGAAAGAGAAGCTGTGAGTGAGAGAGAGAGAGAGAAAGAGAAGATGTGACTGAGTGAGAAAGAGACACTGTGTGTGTGTGAGAGAGAGAAGCTGTGAGTGAGTGAGAGAGAGAAAAAGAAGCTGTCTCAGAGAGAGATAGAAAGAGAAGCTGTGAGTGAGAGAGAGAGAAAGAGAAGCTGTGAGTGAGAGAGAGAGAGAAAGAGAAGCTGTGTGTGTGTGAGAGAGAGAAGCTGTCAGTGAGAGAAAGAGAAGCTGTGAGTGATAGAAGAGAGAGAAAGAGATGCTGTGAGTGAGAGAGAGAGAGAAAGAGAAGCTGTGAGTGAGAGAGAGAGAGAAAGAGAAGCTGTGAGTGAGAGAGAGAAATAGAATCTGTGAGTGAGAGAGAGAGAGAGAAAGAGAAGCTGTGAGTGAGAGTGTGTGTGAGAGAGAAAGAGAAGCTGTGAGTGAGAGAGTGAGAGAGAAAGAGAAACTGTGTGAACGAGAGAAAGTGAAGCTGTGAGTGAGAGAGAAAGAGGGAGAAGCTGTGAGTGAGAGAAAGAGAGAGAGAAAGAGAAGCTGTGAGTGATAGAAGAGAGAGAGAAAGAGATGCTGTGAGTGAGAGAGAGAGAGAAAGAGAAGCTGTAAGAGAGAGAGAGAGAAAGAGAAGCAGTGAGAGAGAGAGAGAGAGAGAGAAGCTGTGAGCGACAGATAGAGATGATGAGAAGCTGTGTGAGAGAGAGAGAGAGAAGCTGTGAGTGAGAGAGAGATAGAGAAGCTGTGAGTGAGAGTGAGAGAGAGAGAAAAAGAGAAGCTGTGAGTGAGAGAGAGAGAGAAGCTGTGAGTGAGAGAGAGAGAGAAAGAGAAGCTGTGAGTGAGAGAGAGAAAGAGAAGCTGTGAGTGAGAGAGAAAGAGAAAGAGAAGCTGTGAGTGACACACACAGAGAGAGAGAGAAGCTGTGAGTGAGAGAGAGAAAGAGAAGCTGTGTGTGAGTGAGAGAGAGAGAGAGAAGCTGTGTGTGTGTGATATTAAGAGAAGCTGTGTGTGTGTGAGAGAGAAAGAGACACTGTGTGTGAGAGAGAGAGAGAAAGAGAAGGTGTGAGTGAGAGAGAGAGAGAGATGCTGTGAGTGAGAGAGAGAAAGAGAAGCTGTGTATGTGTGAGAGAGAGATATGCTGTGAGTGAGAGAGAGAGAAAGAGAAGCTGTGTGTGAGAGAAAGAGAGAAAGTGAAGATGTGAGTGAGAGAGAGAGAGAGAGAAAGAGAAGCATTGAGTGAGAGAGAGAGAGAAATAGAGTCTGTGAGAAAGAGAGAAAGAGAAGCTGTGTGTGAGAGAGAGAGAAGCTGTGAGTGAGAGAGAGAGAGCGAAATAAGCTGTGAGTGAAAGAGAGAGAGAGAAAGAGAAGCTGTGTGAGAGAGAGAGAAGCTGTGAGTGAGTGAGAGAGAGAAAGAGAAGCTGTGTGAGAGAGAGAGAAACAGAAGCTGTGAGTGAGAGAGAGAAAGAGAGAAAGAGAAGCTGTGAGTGAGAGAAAGAGAGAGAAAGAGAAGCTGTGAGTGAGCGAGAGAAAGCTGTGAGTGAGTGAGAGAGAGAGAGAAGCTGTGAGTGAGAGAGAGAAGCTGTGAGTGAGAGAGAGAAATAGAAGCTGTGAGTGAGAGAGAAAGAGAAGCTGTGAGTGAGTGAGAGAGAGAGAAGCTTTAAGTGAGAGAAAGAGAGAGAGAAAGAGAAGCTGTGAGTGAGAGAGAGAGAGAGAAAGAGAAAGAGAAGCTGTGAGTGAGAAAGAGAGAGAAAGAGAATCTGTGAGTGAGTGAGAGAAAGAAAGAGAAGCTGTGAGTGAGAGAGAGAGATATAGAGAAGCTGTGAGTGTGAGAGAGAGAAAGAGAAGCTGTGTGTGTGTGTGAGAGAGAAACTGTGAGTGAGAGACAGAAATAGAAACTGTGAGAGAGAGAGAGTATGAGAGGCTGTGAGTGCGAGAGAGAGAGAGAAAGAGAAGATGTGAGTGAGAGAGAGAGAAAGAGAAGCTGTGTCAGAGAGAGAGAGAGAAGCTGTGAGTGAGAGAGAGAAAAAGAGAAACTGTGAGTGAGTGAGAGAGAGAGAGAAAGAGAAGCTGTGAGTGAGTGAGAGAGAAAGAGAAGCTCTGAGTGAGTGAGAGAGAGAGAATGTGAGTGAGAGAGAGAGAGAGAGAGAGAAATAGAAGCTGTGAGTGAGAGAGAGTGAGAAAGAGAAGCTGTGAGCGAGAGAGAGAGAAAGAGAAGCTGTGAGTGAGAGAGAGAGAGAGAAAGAGAAGATGTGACTGAGTGAGAAAGAGACACTGTGTGTGTGAGAGAGAGAGAAGCTGTGAGTGAGTGAGAGAGAGAAAAAGAAGCTGTCTCAGAGAGAGATAGAAAAAGAAGCTGTGAGTGAGAGAGAGAGAAAGAGAAGCTGTGAGTGAGAGAGAGAGAGAAAGAGAAGCTGTGTGTGTGAGAGAGAGAGAAGCTGTCAGTGAGAGAAAGAGAAGCTGTGAGTGATAGAAGAGAGAAAGAGATGCTGTGAGTGAGAGAGAGAGAGAAAGAGAAGCTGTGAGTGAGAGAGAGAGAGAAAGAGAAGCTGTGAGTGAGAGAGAGAAATAGAATCTGTGAGTGAGAGAGAGAGAGAGAAAGAGAAGCTGTGAGTGAGAGTGTGTGTGAGAGAGAAAGAGAAGCTGTGAGTGAGAGAGTGAGAGAGAAAGAGAAACTGTGTGAGAGAGAGAAAGTGAAGCTGTGAGTGAGAGAGAAAGAGGGAGAAGCTGTGAGTGAGAGAAAGAGAGAGAGAAAGAGAAGCTGTGAGTGACAGAAGAGAGAGAGAAAGAGATGCTGTGAGTGAGAGAGAGAGAGAAAGAGAAGCTGTAAGAGAGAGAGAGAAAGAGAAGCAGTGAGAGAGAGAGAGAGAAAGAGAAGCTGTGAGTGACAGATAGAGATGATGAGAAGCTGTGTGAGAGAGAAAGAGAGAAGCTGTGAGTGAGAGAGAGATAGAGAAGCTGTGAGTGAGAGTGAGAGAGAGAGAAAAAGAGAAGCTGTGAGTGAGAGAGAGAGAGAAGCTGTGAGTGAGAGAGAGAGAGAAAGAGAAGCTGTGAGAGAGAGAGAGAAAGAGAAGCTGTGAGTGAGAGAGAAAGAGAAAGAGAAGCTGTGAGTGACACACACAGAGAGAGAGAGAAGCTGTGAGTGAGAGAGAGAAAGAGAAGCTGTGTGTGAGTGAGTGAGAGAGAGAGAAGCTGTGTGTGTGTGTGATATTAAGAGAAGCTGTGTGTGTGAGAGAGAGAAAGAGACACTGTGTGTGAGAGAGAGAGAGAAAGAGAAGGTGTGAGTGAGAGAGAGAGAGAGATGCTGTGAGTGAGAGAGAGAAAGAGAAGCTGTGTATGTGTGAGAGAGAGATATGCTGTGAGTGAGAGAGAGAGAGAAAGAGAAGCTGTGTGTGAGAGAAAGAGAGAAAGTGAAGATGTGAGTGAGAGAGAGAGAGAGAGAAAGAGAAGCATTGAGTGAGAGAGAGAAATAGAGTCTGTGAGAAAGAGAGAAAGAGAAGCTGTGTGTGTGAGAGAGAGAAGCTGTGAGTGAGAGAGAGAGAGCGAAATAAGCTGTGAGTGAAAGAGAGAGAGAGAAAGAGAAGCTGTGTGAGAGAGAGAGAAGCTGTGAGTGAGTGAGAGAGAGAAAGAGAAGCTGTGTGAGAGAGAGAGAAACAGAAGCTGTGAGTGAGAGAGAGAAAGAGAGAAAGAGAAGCTGTGAGTGAGAGAAAGAGAGAGAAAGAGAAGCTGTGAGTGAGCGAGAGAAAGCTGTGAGTGAGTGAGAGAGAGAGAGAAGCTGTGAGTGAGAGAGAGAAGCTGTGAGTGAGAGTGAGAAATAGAAGCTGTGAGTGAGAGAGAAAGAGAATCTGTGAGTGAGTGAGAGAGAGAGAAGCTTTAAGTGAGAGAAAGAGAGAGAGAAAGAGAAGCTGTGAGTGAGAGAGAGAGAGAGAAAGAGAAAGAGAAGCTGTGAGTGAGAAAGAGAGAGAAAGAGAATCTGTGAGTGAGTGAGAGAAAGAAAGAGAAGCTGTGAGTGAGAGAGAGCGATATAGAGAAGCTGTGAGTGTGAGAGAAAGAGAAGCTGTGTGTGTGTGTGAGAGAGAAACTGTGAGTGAGAGACAGAAATAGAGACTGTGAGAGAGAGAGTATGAGAGGCTGTGAGTGCGAGAGAGAGAGAGAAAGAGAAGATGTGAGTGAGAGAGAGAGAAAGAGAAGCTATGAGTGAGAGAGAGAGAGAAAGATAAGCTGTGAGTGAGACAAAGAGAGAGAAAGAGAAGCTGTGAGTGAGAGAGAGAGAAAGGGTAGCTGTGTGTGTGAGAGAGAGAGAAGGTGTGAGTGAGAGAGAGAGAAAGAGAAGCTGTGTGTGAGTGAGAGAGAGAGAGAAGCTGTGAGTGAGAGAGAGAAGCTGTGAGTGAGAGAGAGAAATAGAAGCTGTGAGTGAGAGAGAAAGAGAAGTTGTGAGTGAGTGAGTGAGAGAGAAGCTTTAAGTGAGAGAAAGAGAGAGAGAAAGAGAAGCTGTGAGTGAGAGAGTAAGAAAGAGAAGCTGTGAGTGAGACAGAGGGAGAAAGAGAAGCTGTGAGTGAGAGAGAGAGAGAAAGAGAAAGAGAAGCTGTGAGTGAGAGAGAGAGAGAGAAGCTGTGAGTGAGTGAGAGAGAAGCTGTAAGTGAGAGAAAGAGAAGCTGTGAGTAAGTGAGAGAGAAAGAGAAGCTATGAGTGAGAGAGAGAGAAAGAGAAGCTGTGAGTGAGTGAGAGAGAGAGAAGCTGTAAGTGAGAGAAAGAGAGAGAGAAAGAGAAGCTGTGAGTAAGTGAGAGAGAAAGAGAAGCTATGAGTGAGAGAGAGATAAAGAGAAGCTGTGACTGAGACAAAGAGAGAGAAAGAGAAGCTGTGAGTGAGAGAGAGAGAGAAATAGAAGGTGTGAGAGAGAGAGAGAGAGAAAGAGAAGCTATGAGTGAGAGAGAGAGAAAGAGAAGCTGTGTGTGTGTGAGAGAGAGAAGCTGTGAGTTAGAGAGAGAAAGAGAAACTGTGAGTGAGAGAGAAAGAAAGAGAAGCTGTGTGTGTCAGAGAGACAGAAGCTGTGAGTGAGAGAGAGAGAAAGAGAAGCTGTGAGTGAGTGAGAGAGAGAGAAGCTGTGAGTGAGAGAGAGAGAGAAGCTGTGAGTGAGAGAGAGAGTGAGAAAGAGAAGCTGTAAGTGAGAGAGAGAGAGAAAGAGAAGCTGTATGAGAGAGAGAGAAAGATAAGCTATGAGAGAAAGAGAAGCTGTGAGTGAGAGAGAGAGAGAGAAAGAGAAGCTGTGAGTGAGAGAGAGAGAAAGAGAAGCTGTGTCAGAGAGAGAGAGAAGCTGTGAGTGAGAGAGAGAGAAGCTGTGAGTGAGAGCAAGAGAAAGAGAAGCTGTGAGTGAGAGAGAGAGAAAGAGAAGCTGTGAGTGAGAGAGAGAGAGAAAGAGAAGCTATGAGTGAGAGAGAGAGAGAAGAGAAGCTGTGAGTGAGAGAGAGAGAGAAAGAGAAGCTGTGAGTGACAGATACATAATGAGAAGCTGTGAGAGAGAGAGGGGGAAGAGAAGCTGTGAGTGAGAGTGAGAGAGAGAGAAAGAGAAGGTGTGAGTGAGAAAGAGAGAAAGAGAAGCTGTGAGTGAGATAGAGATAATGAGAAGCCGTGAGAGAGAGAGAGAGAGAGAGAGAGAGAAAGAGAAGCTGTGAGTGTTAGAGAGAGAAAGAGAAGGTGTGAGTGAGAGAGAGAGAAAGAGAAGGTGTGAGTGAGAGAGAGAGAAAGGGAAGCTGTGAGTGAGAGAGAGATAAAGCAAAGCTGTGAGTGACAGAGAGAGAGAGAAAGAGAAGATGTGACTGAGTGAGAGAAAGAGAAGCTGTGTGTGTGAGAGAGAGAAGCTGTGAGTGAGTGAGAGAGAGAAAAAGAACCTGTGAGTGAGGGAGAGAGAGAAAGAGAAGCTGTGTGTGTGTGTGAGAGAGAGAGAGAGAAGCTGTGAGTAAGAGAGAGAGAGAAAGAGAAGCTATGAGTGAGAGAGAGAGAGAAGAGAAGCTGTGAGTGAGAGAGAGAAAGAGAAGCTGTGAGTGACAGATAGACATAATGAGAAGCTGTGAGAGAGAGACGGGGAAGAGAAGCTGTGTGTATGTGTGTGAGAGAGAAAGTGAAGCTGTGAGTGAGAGAGAGGGAGAAAGACAAGCTGTGAGTGAGAGAAGAGAGAGAGAGAAGCTGTGAGTGAGTGAGAGAGAGAGAAGCTGTGAGAGTGAGAGAGAGAAAGAGAAGCTTTGACTGAGAGAGAGAGAGAAGACAAGCTGTGAGTGAGTGAGAGAGAGAGAAAGAGAAGCTGAGAGAGAGAGAGAGAGAGAAGCTGTGAGTGAGAGAGAAAGAGAAAGTGAAGCTGTGTGAGAGAGGAGCTGTGAGTGAGAGTGAGAGAGAAAGACAAGCTGTGAGTGAGAGAGGGAGATAGAGAAGCTGTGTGAGAGAGAGAGAGAGTGAGAAAGAGAAGCTGTAAGTGAGAGAGTGAGAGAGAAAGAGAAACTGTGTGTGAGAGAGAAAGCGAAGCTGTGAGTGAGAGAGAGAGAGAGAGAAGCTGTGAGTGAGAGAAAGAGAGAGAGAATGAGAAGCTGTGAGTGATAGAAGAGAGAGAGAAAGAGATGCTGTGAGTGAGAGAGAGAGGGAGAAAGAGAAGCTGTGAGAGAGAGAGAGAAAGAGAAGCTGTGTGTGAGCGACAGAGAGAAAGAGAAGTTGTAAGAGAGAGAGAGAGAAAGATTAGCAGTGAGAGAGAGAGAAAGAAAGAGAAGCTCTGAGTGACAGATAGAGATGATGAGAAGCTGTGAGTGAGAGAGAGAGAGAGAGACGCTGTGAGTGAGAGAGAGATAGAGAAGCTGTGAGTGAGAGTGAGAGAGAGAGAAAGAGAAGCTGTGAGTGAGAGAGAGAGAGAGAAGCTGTGAGTGAGAGAGAAGCTGTGAGTGAGAGAGAGAGAGAAAGAGATGCTGTGAGTGAGAGATAAACAGAAGCTGTGAATGATAGAGAGAGAAAGAGAAGGTGTGAGTGAGAGAGAGAGAGAAAGAGAAGCTGTGTGTGAGAGAGAGAGAGAAGCTGTGAGTGAGAGAGAAAGAGAAAGAGAAGCTGTGAGTGACACAGAGAGAGAGAGAGAAGCTGTGAGTGAGAGAGAGAAAGAAAGAGAAGCTGTGAGTGACAGAGAGAGAGAATGAGAAGCTGTGAGTGAGAGAGAGAGAAAGAGAAGCTGTGAGTGAGAGAGAGAAAGAGAAGCTGTGTGTGAGTGAGAGAGAGAGAGAGAAGCTGTGTGTGTGTGTGATATTAAGAGAAGCTGTATGTTTGTGAGAGAGAAAGAGACACTGTGTGTGAGAGAGAGAGAGAGAAAGAGAAGCTGTGAGTGAGAGAGAGAGAGAGATGCTGTGAGTGAGAGAGAGAAAGAGAAGCTGTGTATGTGTCAGAGAGAGATATGCTGTGAGTGAGAGAGAGAGAGAAAGAGAAGCTGTGTGTGAGAGAAAGAGAGAAAGTGAAGATGTGAGTGAGAGAGAGAGAAAGAGAAGCATTGAGTGAGAGAGAGAGAAATAGAGTGTGAGAAAGAGAGAGAGAAGCTGTGTGTGAGATAGATAGAAGCTGTGAGTGAGAGAGAGAGCGTGAAATAAGCTGTGTGTGAAAGAGAGAGAGAAAGAGAAGCTGTGAGTGAGAGAGAGAGAAGCTGTGAGTGAGTGAGAGAGAGAAAGAGAAGCTGTGAGAGAGAGAGAAACAGAAGCTGTGAGTGAGAGAGAGAAAGAGAAAAAGAGAAGCTGTGAGAGAAACAGAGAGAAAGAGAAGCTGTGAGTGAGCGAGAGAGAGAAAAAGCTGTGAGTGAGTGAGAGAGAGAGAGAAGCTGTGAGTGAGAGAGAGAAGCTGTGAGTGTGAGAGAGAAATAGAAGCTGTGTGTGAGAGAGAAAGAGAAGCTGTGAGTGAGTGAGAGAGAGAGAAGCTTTAAGTGAGAGAAAGAGAGAGAGAAAGAGAAGCTGTGAGTGAGAGAGAGAGAGAGAAAGAGAAGCTGTGAGAGTGAGTGAGAAACAGAAGCTGTGAGTGAGAGAGTAAGAAAGAGAAGCTGTGAGTGAGACAAAGAGGGAGAAAGAGAAGCTGTGAGTGAGAAAGAGAGAGAAAGAGAATCTGTGAGTGAGTGAGAGAAAGAAAGAGAAGCTGTGAGTGAGAGAGAGAGATAAAGAGAAGATGTGAGTGTGAGAGAGAGAAAGAGAAGCTGTGTGTGTGTGAGAGAGAAACTGTGAGTGAGAGGCAGAAATAGAAACTGTGGGAGAGAGAGAGTAAGAGAAGCTGTGAGTGCGAGAGAGAGAGAAAGAGAAGCTGTGAGTGAGAGAGAGAGAAAGAGAAGCTGTGAGTGAGAGAGTGAGAGAGATATAGAAGCTGTGATTGAGAGAGAGAGAAAAAGAGAAGCTGTGAGTGAGAGAGAGAGAAAGAGAAGCTGTGTGTGTGTGTGTGAGAGAGAAGCTGTGAGTGAGAGAGAGAGAGAAACTGTGAGTGAGAGAGAAAGAAAAAGAAGCTGTGTGTGTGAGAGAGAGAAGCTGTGTGAGAGAGAGAGAGAGAAAAAGAAGCTGTGTCAGAGAGAGAGAGAAAGAGAAACTGTGAGAGAGAGAGAGAGAAAGAGAAACTGTGAGTGAGTGAGAGAGAAAGAGAAGCTGTGAGTGAGTGAGAGAGAAAGAGAAGCTGTGAGTGAGCGAGAGAGAGAGAGAATGTGAGTGAGAGAGAGAGAAAGAAAGAGTAGCGAGTGAGAGAGAGAGTAAGAGAAGCTGTGAGTGAGAGAGAGAAAAAGAAGCTGTGTGTGTGAGAGAGAAAGAGAAGCTGTGAGTGAGAGAAAGAGAAGGTGTGAGTGAGAGAGAGAGAGAAAGAGAAGCTGTGTGAGAGAAAGAGAAGCTGTGAGTGAGAGAAAGAGAGAGAAAGAGAAGCTGTGAGTGATAGAAGAGAGAGAAAGAGATGCTGTGAGTGAGAGAGAGAGAGAGAAAGAGAAGCTGTGAGTGAGAGAGAGAGTAAGAGAAGCTGTGAGTGAGAGAGAGAAAAAGAAGCTGTGTGTGTGAGAGAGAAAGAGAAGCTGTGAGTGAGAGAAAGAGAAGGTGTGAGTGAGAGAGAGAGAGAAAGAGAAGCTGTGTGAGAGAAAGAGAAGGTGTGAGTGAGAGAAAGAGAAGCTGTGAGTGAGTGAGAGAGAAAGAGAAGCTGTGAGTGAGCGAGAGAGAGAGAGAATGTGAGTGAGAGAGAGAGAAAGAAAGAGTAGCGAGTGAGAGAGAGAGTAAGAGAAGCTGTGAGTGAGAGAGAGAAAAAGAAGCTGTGTGTGTGAGAGAGAAAGAGAAGCTGTGAGTGAGAGAAAGAGAAGGTGTGAGTGAGAGAGAGAGAGAAAGAGAAGCTGTGTGAGAGAAAGAGAAGCTGTGAGTGAGAGAAAGAGAGAGAAAGAGAAGCTGTGAGTGATAGAAGAGAGAGAAAGAGATGCTGTGAGTGAGAGAGAGAGAGAGAAAGAGAAGCTGTGAGTGAGAGAGAGAGTAAGAGAAGCTGTGAGTGAGAGAGAGAAAAAGAAGCTGTGTGTGTGAGAGAGAAAGAGAAGCTGTGAGTGAGAGAAAGAGAAGGTGTGAGTGAGAGAGAGAGAGAAAGAGAAGCTGTGTGAGAGAAAGAGAAGCTGTGAGTGAGAGAAAGAGAGAGAAAGAGAAGTTGTGAGTGATAGAAGAGAGAGAAAGAGATGCTGTGAGTGAGAGAGAGAGAGAGAGAGAGAAAGAGAAGCTGTGAGTGAGAGAGAAAGAGCTGTGTGTGAGAGAGAGAAAGAGAAGGTGTGAGTGAGAGAGCGAGAGAATGTAATTGAGAGAGAGAGAGAAAGAGAAGCTGTGAGTGAGAGAGAGAAAAGACGCTGTGTGTGTGAGAGAGAAAGAGAAGCTGTGAGTGAGAGAGAGAGAGAAAGAGAAGCTGTGAGTGAGAGTGTGAGAGAGAGAAAGAGAAGCTGTGAGAGAGAGTGTGAGAGAGAAAGAGAAACTGTGTGAGAGAGAGAGAAGCTGTGAGTGAGAGAGAGAAAGAGAAGGTGTGAGAGAGAGAGCGAGAGAATGTGATTGAGAGAGAGAGAAAGAGAGGCTGTGAGTGAGAGAGAGAGAGAAAGAGAAGCTGTGAGTGTGTGAGAGAGAAATAGAAGCTGTGAGTGAGAGAGAGAGAGAAACTGTGAGTGAGTGAGAGAGAAAAAGAGAAGCTGTGAGTGAGAGAGAGAGAAAGAGAAGCTGTGAGTGAGAGAGAGAGAAAGAGACACTGAGTGTGTGTGTGAGAGAGAGAAAGAGAATCTGTGAGTGAGAGAGAGCGAGAGAGATGCTGTGAGTGAGAGAGAGAAAGAGAAGCTGTGTATGTGTGAGAGAGAGAAGCTGTGAGTGAGTGAGAGAGAGAAAAAGAACCTGTGAGTGAGGGAGAGAGAGAAAGAGAAGCTGTGTGTGTGTGTGTGTGTGAGAGAGAGAGAAGCTGTGAGTAAGAGAGAGAGAGAAAGAGAAGCTATGAGTGAGAGAGAGAGAGAAGAGAAGCTGTGAGTGAGAGAGAGAAAGAGAAGCTGTGAGTGACAGATAGACATAATGAGAAGCTGTGAGAGAGAGAGGGGGAAGAGAAGCTGTGTGTATGTGTTAGAGAGAGAAAGTGAAGCTGTGAGTGAGAGAGAGGGAGAAAGACAAGCTGTGAGTGAGAGAAGAGAGAGAGAGAAGCTGTGAGTGAGTGAGAGAGAGAGAAGCTGTGAGAGTGAGAGAGAGAAAGAGAAAGAGAAGCTTTGACTGAGAGAGAGAGAGAAGAGAAGCTGTGAGTGAGTGAGAGAGAGAAAGAGAAGCTGTGAGAGAGAGAGAGAGAAAGAGAAGCTGTGAGTGAGAGAGAAAGAGAAAGTGAAGCTGTGTGAGGGAGAAGCTGTGAGTGAGAGTGAGAGAGAAAGACAAGCTGTGAGTGAGAGAGGGAGATAGAGAAGCTGTGTGAGAGAGAGAGCGAGTGAGAAAGAGAAGCTGTGAGTGAGAGAGTGAGAGAGAAAGAGAAACTGTGTGAGAGAGAGAAAGCGAAGCTGTGAGTGAGAGAGAGAGAGAGAGAAGCTGTGAGTGAGAGAAAGAGAGAGAGAATGAGAAGCTGTGAGTGATAGAAGAGAGAGAGAAAGAGATGCTGTGAGTGAGAGAGAGAGGGAGAAAGAGAAGCTGTGAGAGAGAGAGAAAGAGAAGCTGTGTGTGAGCGACAGAGAGAAAGAGAAGCTGTAAGAGAGAGAGAGAGAAAGTTTAGCAGTGAGAGAGAGAGAGAGAGAAAGAAAGAGAAGCTGTGAGTGACAGATAGAGATGATGAGAAGCTGTGAGTGAGAGAGAGAGAGAGACGCTGTGAGTGAGAGAGAGATAGAGAAGCTGTGAGTGAGAGTGAGAGAGAGAGAAAGAGAAGCTGTGAGTGAGAGAGAGAGAGAGAAGCTGTGAGTGAGAGAGAAGCTGTGAGTGAGAGAGAGAGAGAAAGAGATGCTGTGAGTGAGAGATAAACAGAAGCTGTGAATGAGAGAGAGAGAAAGAGAAGGTGTGAGTGAGAGAGAGAGAGAATGAGAAGCTGTGAGAGAGAGAGAAAGAGAAGCTGTGAGTGAGAGAGAAAGAGAAAGAGAAGCTGTGAGTGACACAGAGAGAGAGAGAGAAGCTGTGAGTGAGAGAGAGAAAGAAAGAGAAGCTGTGAGTGAAAGAGAGAGAGCTGTGAGTGAGAGAGAGAGAAAGAGAAGCTGTGAGTGAGAGAGAGAAAGAGAAGCTGTGTGTGAGTGAGTGAGAGAGAGAGAAGCTGTGTGTGTGTGTGATATTAAGAGAAGCTGTGTGTGTGTGAGAGAGAAAGAGACACTGTGAGTGAGAGAGAAAGAGAAGCTGTGAGTGAGCGAGAGAGAGAGAGAATGTGAGTGAGAGAGAGAGAAAGAAAGAGTAGCGAGTGAGAGAGAGAGTAAGAGAAGCTGTGAGTGAGAGAGAGAAAAAGAAGCTGTGTGTGTGAGAGAGAAAGAGAAGCTGTGAGTGAGAGAAAGAGAAGGTGTGAGTGAGAGAGAGAGAGAAAGAGAAGCTGTGTGAGAGAAAGAGAAGCTGTGAGTGAGAGAAAGAGAGAGAAAGAGAAGCTGTGTGTGATAGAAGAGAGAGAAAGAGATGCTGTGAGTGAGAGAGAGAGAGAAAGAGAAGCTGTGAGTGAGAGAGAGAGTAAGAGAAGCTGTGAGTGAGAGAGAGAAAAAGAAGCTGTGTGTGTGAGAGAGAAAGAGAAGCTGTGAGTGAGAGAAAGAGAAGGTGTGAGTGAGAGAGAGAGAGAAAGAGAAGCTGTGTGAGAGAAAGAGAAGCTGTGAGTGAGAGAAAGAGAAGCTGTGAGTGAGTGAGAGAGAAAGAGAAGCTGTGAGTGAGCGAGAGAGAGAGAGAATGTGAGTGAGAGAGAAAGAAAGAGTAGCGAGTGAGAGAGAGAGTAAGAGAAGCTGTGAGTGAGAGAGAGAAAAAGAAGCTGTGTGTGTGAGAGAGAAAGAGAAGCTGTGAGTGAGAGAAAGAGAAGGTGTGAGTGAGAGAGAGAGAGAAAGAGAAGCTGTGTGAGAGAAAGAGAAGCTGTGAGTGAGAGAAAGAGAGAGAAAGAGAAGCTGTGAGTGATAGAAGAGAGAGAAAGAGATGCTGTGAGTGAGAGAGAGAGAGAGAAAGAGAAGCTGTGAGTGAGAGAGAGAGTAAGAGAAGCTGTGAGTGAGAGAGAGAAAAAGAAGCTGTGTGTGTGAGAGAGAAAGAGAAGCTGTGAGTGAGAGAAAGAGAAGGTGTGAGTGAGAGAGAGAGAGAAAGAGAAGCTGTGTGAGAGAAAGAGAAGCTGTGAGTGAGAGAAAGAGAAGCTGTGAGTGAGTGAGAGAGAAAGAGAAGCTGTGAGTGAGCGAGAGAGAGAGAGAATGTGAGTGAGAGAGAGAGAAAGAAAGAGTAGCGAGTGAGAGAGAGAGTAAGAGAAGCTGTGAGTGAGAGAGAGAAAAAGAAGCTGTGTGTGTGAGAGAGAAAGAGAAGCTGTGAGTGAGAGAAAGAGAAGGTGTGAGTGAGAGAGAGAGAGAAAGAGAAGCTGTGTGAGAGAAAGAGAAGCTGTGAGTGAGAGAAAGAGAGAGAAAGAGAAGCTGTGAGTGATAGAAGAGAGAGAAAGAGATGCTGTGAGTGAGAGAGAGAGAGAGAAAGAGAAGCTGTGAGAGAGAGAGTAAGAGAAGCTGTGAGTGAGAGAGAGAAAAAGAAGCTGTGTGTGTGAGAGAGAAAGAGAAGCTGTGAGTGAGAGAAAGAGAAGGTGTGAGTGAGAGAGAGAGAGAAAGAGAAGCTGTGTGAGAGAAAGAGAAGCTGTGAGTGAGAGAAAGAGAGAGAAAGAGAAGTTGTGAGTGATAGAAGAGAGAGAAAGAGATGCTGTGAGTGAGAGAGAGAGAGAGAAAGAGAAGCTGTGAGTGAGAGAGAAAGAGCTGTGTGTGAGAGAGAGAAAGAGAAGGTGTGAGTGAGAGAGCGAGAGAATGTAATTGAGAGAGAGAGAGAAAGAGAAGCTGTGAGTGAGAGAGAAAAAGACGCTGTGTGTGTGAGAGAGAAAGAGAAGCTGTGAGTGAGAGAGAGAGAGAAAGAGAAGCTGTGAGTGAGAGTGTGAGAGAGAGAAAGAGAAGCTGTGAGAGAGAGTGTGAGAGAGAAAGAGAAACTGTGTGAGAGAGAGAGAAGCTGTGAGTGAGAGAGAGAAAGAGAAGGTGTGAGTGAGAGAGCGAGAGAATGTGATTGAGAGAGAGAGAAAGAGAGGCTGTGAGTGAGAGAGAGAGAGAAAGAGAAGCTGTGAGTGTGTGAGAGAGAAATAGAAGCTGTGAGTGAGAGAGAGAGAGAAACTGTGAGTGAGTGAGAGAGAAAAAGAGAAGCTGTGAGTGAGAGAGAGAGAAAGAGAAGCTGTGAGTGAGAGAGAGAGAAAGAGACACTGAGTGTGTGTGTGTGAGAGAGAAAGAGAATCTGTGAGTGAGAGAGAGCGAGAGAGATGCTGTGAGTGAGAGAGAGAAAGAGAAGCTGTGTATGTGTGAGAGAGAGAAGCTGTGAGTGAGTGAGAGAGAGAAAAAGAACCTGTGAGTGAGGGAGAGAGAGAAAGAGAAGCTGTGTGTGTGTGTGTGTGTGAGAGAGAGAGAAGCTGTGAGTAAGAGAGAGAGAGAAAGAGAAGCTATGAGTGAGAGAGAGAGAGAAGAGAAGCTGTGAGTGAGAGAGAGAAAGAGAAGCTGTGAGTGACAGATAGACATAATGAGAAGCTGTGAGAGAGAGAGGGGGAAGAGAAGCTGTGTGTATGTGTTAGAGAGAGAAAGTGAAGCTGTGAGTGAGAGAGAGGGAGAAAGACAAGCTGTGAGTGAGAGAAGAGAGAGAGAGAAGCTGTGAGTGAGTGAGAGAGAGAGAAGCTGTGAGAGTGAGAGAGAGAAAGAGAAAGAGAAGCTTTGACTGAGAGAGAGAGAGAAGAGAAGCTGTGAGTGAGTGAGAGAGAGAAAGAGAAGCTGTGAGAGAGAGAGAGAGAAAGAGAAGCTGTGAGTGAGAGAGAAAGAGAAAGTGAAGCTGTGTGAGGGAGAAGCTGTGAGTGAGAGTGAGAGAGAAAGACAAGCTGTGAGTGAGAGAGGGAGATAGAGAAGCTGTGTGAGAGAGAGAGCGAGTGAGAAAGAGAAGCTGTGAGTGAGAGAGTGAGAGAGAAAGAGAAACTGTGTGAGAGAGAGAAAGCGAAGCTGTGAGTGAGAGAGAGAGAGAGAAGCTGTGAGTGAGAGAAAGAGAGAGAGAATGAGAAGCTGTGAGTGATAGAAGAGAGAGAGAAAGAGATGCTGTGAGTGAGAGAGAGAGGGAGAAAGAGAAGCTGTGAGAGAGAGAGAAAGAGAAGCTGTGTGTGAGCGACAGAGAGAAAGAGAAGCTGTAAGAGAGAGAGAGAGAAAGTTTAGCAGTGAGAGAGAGAGAGAGAGAAAGAAAGAGAAGCTGTGAGTGACAGATAGAGATGATGAGAAGCTGTGAGTGAGAGAGAGAGAGACGCTGTGAGTGAGAGAGAGATAGAGAAGCTGTGAGTGAGAGTGAGAGAGAGAGAAAGAGAAGCTGTGAGTGAGAGAGAGAGAGAGAAGCTGTGAGTGAGAGAGAAGCTGTGAGTGAGAGAGAGAGAGAAAGAGATGCTGTGAGTGAGAGATAAACAGAAGCTGTGAATGAGAGAGAGAGAAAGAGAAGGTGTGAGTGAGAGAGAGAGAGAATGAGAAGCTGTGAGAGAGAGAGAAAGAGAAGCTGTGAGTGAGAGAGAAAGAGAAAGAGAAGCTGTGAGTGACACAGAGAGAGAGAGAGAAGCTGTGAGTGAGAGAGAGAAAGAAAGAGAAGCTGTGAGTGAAAGAGAGAGAGCTGTGAGTGAGAGAGAGAGAAAGAGAAGCTGTGAGTGAGAGAGAGAAAGAGAAGCTGTGTGTGAGTGAGTGAGAGAGAGAGAAGCTGTGTGTGTGTGTGATATTAAGAGAAGCTGTGTGTGTGAGAGAGAGAAAGAGACACTGTGTGTGAGAGAGAGAGAGAGAAAGAGAAGCTGTGAGTGAGAGAGAGAGAGAGATGCTGTGAGTGAGAGAGAGAAAGAGAAGCTGTGTATGTGTGAGAGAGAGATATGCTGTGAGTGAGAGAGAGAGAGAAAGAGAAGCTGTGTGTGAGAGAAAGAGAGAAAGTGAAGATGTGAGTGAGAGAGAGAGAAAGAGAAGCATTGAGTGAGAGAGAGAGAAATAGAGTCTGTGAGAAAGAGAGAGAGAAGCTGTGTGTGAGATAGATAGAAGCTGTGAGAGAGAGAGAGAGCATGAAATAAGCTGTGTGTGAAAGAGAGAGAGAAAGAGAAGCTGTGAGTGAGAGAGAGAGAAGCTGTGAGTGAGTGAGAGAGAGAAAGAGAAGCTGTGAGAGAGAGAGAAACAGAAGCTGTGAGTGAGAGAGAGAAAGAGAGAAAGAGAAGCTGTGAGTGAGAGAAACAGAGAGAAAGAGAAGCTGTGAGTGAGCGAGAGAGAGAAAAAGCTGTGAGTGAGTGAGAGAGAGAGAGAAGCTGTGAGTGAGAGAGAGAAGCTGTGAGTGTGAGAGAGAAATAGAAGCTGTGTGTGAGAGAGAAAGAGAAGCTGTGAGTGAGTGTGAGAGAGAGAAGCTTTAAGTGAGAGAAAGAGAGAGAGAAAGAGAAGCTGTGAGTGAGAGAGAGAGAGAGAAAGAGAAGCTGTGAGAGTGAGTGAGAAACAGAAGCTGTGAGTGAGAGAGTAAGAAAGAGAAGCTGTGAGTGAGACAAAGAGGGAGAAAGAGAAGCTGTGAGTGAGAAAGAGAGAGAAAGAGAATCTGTGAGTGAGTGAGAGAAAGAAAGAGAAGCTGTGAGTGAGAGAGAGAGATAAAGAGAAGATGTGAGTGTGAGAGAGAGAAAGAGAAGCTGTGTGTGTGTGAGAGAGAAACTGTGAGTGAGAGGCAGAAATAGAAACTGTGAGAGAGAGAGAGTAAGAGAAGCTGTGAGTGCGAGAGAGAGAGAAAGAGAAGCTGTGAGTGAGAGAGAGAGAAAGAGAAGCTGTGAGTGAGAGAGTGAGAGAGATATAGAAGCTGTGATTGAGAGAGAGAGAAAAAGAGAAGCTGTGAGTGAGAGAGAGAGAAAGAGAAGCTGTGTGTGTGTGAGAGAGAGAGAAGCTGTGAGTGAGAGAGAGAGAGAAACTGTGAGTGAGAGAGAAAGAAAAAGAAGCTGTGTGTGTGAGAGAGAGAAGCTGTGTGAGAGAGAGAGAGAAAAAGAAGCTGTGTCAGAGAGAGAGAGAAAGAGAAACTGTGAGAGAGAGAGAGAGAAAGAGAAGCTGTGAGTGAGTGAGAGAGAAAGAGAAGCTGTGAGTGAGCGAGCGAGAGAGAGAATGTGAGTGAGAGAGAGAGAAAGAAAGAGTAGCGAGTGAGAGAGAGAGTAAGAGAAGCTGTGAGTGAGAGAGAGAAAAAGAAGCTGTGTGTGTGAGAGAGAAAGAGAAGCTGTGAGTGAGAGAAAGAGAAGGTGTGAGTGAGAGAGAGAGAGAAAGAGAAGCTGTGTGAGAGAAAGAGAAGCTGTGAGTGAGAGAAAGAGAGAGAAAGAAAGAGAAGCTGTGAGTGATAGAAGAGAGAGAAAGAGATGCTGTGAGTGAGAGAGAGAGAGAAAGAGAAGCTGTGAGTGAGAGAGAGAGTAAGAGAAGCTGTGAGTGAGAGAGAGAAAAAGAAGCTGTGTGTGTGAGAGAGAAAGAGAAGCTGTGAGTGAGAGAAAGAGAAGGTGTGAGTGAGAGAGAGAGAGAAAGAGAAGCTGTGTGAGAGAAAGAGAAGCTGTGAGTGAGAGAAAGAGAGAGAAAGAGAAGTTGTGAGTGATAGAAGAGAGAGAAAGAGATGCTGTGAGTGAGAGAGAGAGAGAGAAAGAGAAGCTGTGAGTGAGAGAGAAAGAGAAGCTGTGAGTGAGAGAGAGAAAGAGAAGGTGTGAGTGAGAGAGCGAGAGAATGTAATTGAGAGAGAGAGAGAAAGAGAAGCTGTGAGTGAGAGAGAGAAAAAGACACTGTGTGTGTGAGAGAGAAAGAGAAGCTGTGAGTGAGAGAGAGAGAGAAAGAGAAGCTGTGAGTGAGAGTGAGTGAGAGAGAGAAAGAGAAGCTGTGAGTGAGAGAGTGAGAGAGAAAGAGAAACTGTGTGAGAGAGAGAGAAGCTGTGAGTGAGAGAGAGAAAGAGAAGGTGTGAGTGAGAGAGCGAGAGAATGTGATTGAGAGAGAGAGAAAGAGAGGCTGTGAGTGAGAGAGAGAGAGAAAGAGAAGCTGTGAGTGTGTGAGAGAGAAATAGAAGCTGTGAGTGAGAGAGAGAGAGAAACTGTGAGTGAGTGAGAGAGAAAAAGAGAAGCTGTGAGTGAGAGAGAGAGAAAGAGAAGCTGTGAGTGAGAGAGAGAGAAAGAGACACTGAGTGTGTGTGTGAGAGAGAGAAAGAGAATCTGTGAGTGAGAGAGAGCGAGAGAGATGCTGTGAGTGAGAGAGAAAGAGAAGCTGTGTATGTGTGTGAGAGAGAAGCTGTGAGTGAGTGAGAGAAAAAGAACCTGTGAGTGAGGGAGAGAGAGAAAGAGAAGCTGTGTGTGTGTGTGTGTGTGAGAGAGAAGCTGTGAGTAAGAGAGAGAGAGAAAGAGAAGCTATGAGTGAGAGAGAGTGAGAAGAGAAGCTGTGAGTGAGAGAGAGAAAGAGAAGCTGTGAGTGACAGATAGACATAATGAGAAGCTGTGAGAGAGAGAGGGGGAAGAGAAGCTGTGTGTATGTGTTAGAGAGAGAAAGTGAAGCTGTGAGTGAGAGAGAGGGAGAAAGACAAGCTGTGAGTGAGAGAAGAGAGAGAGAGAAGCTGTGAGTGAGTGAGAGAGAGAGAAGCTGTGAGAGTGAGAGAGAGAAAGAGAAAGAGAAGCTTTGACTGAGAGAGAGAGAGAAGAGAAGCTGTGAGTGAGTGAGAGAGAGAGAAAGAGAAGCTGTGAGAGAGATAGAGAGAAAGAGAAGCTGTGAGTGAGAGAGAAAGAGAAAGTGAAGCTGTGTGAGGGAGAAGCTGTGAGTGAGAGTGAGAGAGAAAGACAAGCTGTGAGTGAGAGAGGGAGATAGAGAAGCTGTGTGAGAGAGAGAGCGAGTGAGAAAGAGAAGCTGTGAGTGAGAGAGTGAGAGAGAAAGAGAAACTGTGTGAGAGAGAGAAAGCGAAGCTGTGAGTGAGAGAGAGAGAGAGAGAAGCTGTGAGTGAGAGAAAGAGAGAGAGAATGAGAAGCTGTGAGTGATAGAAGAGAGAGAGAAAGAGATGCTGTGAGTGAGAGAGAGAGGGAGAAAGAGAAGCTGTGAGAGAGAGAGAAAGAGAAGCTGTGTGTGAGCGACAGAGAGAAAGAGAAGCTGTAAGAGAGAGAGAGAGAAAGTTTAGCAGTGAGAGAGAGAGAGAGAGAAAGAAAGAGAAGCTGTGAGTGACAGATAGAGATGATGAGAAGCTGTGAGTGAGAGAGAGAGAGAGAGACGCTGTGAGTGAGAGAGAGATAGAGAAGCTGTGAGTGAGAGTGAGAGAGAGAGAAAGAGAAGCTGTGAGTGAGAGAGAGAGAGAGAAGCTGTGAGTGAGAGAGAAGCTGTGAGTGAGAGAGAGAGAGAAAGAGATGCTGTGAGTGAGAGATAAACAGAAGCTGTGAATGATAGAGAGAGAAAGAGAAGGTGTGAGTGAGAGAGAGAGAGAATGAGAAGCTGTGAGAGAGAGAGAAAGAGAAGCTGTGAGTGAGAGAGAAAGAGAAAGAGAAGCTGTGAGTGACACAGAGAGAGAGAGAGAAGCTGTGAGTGAGAGAGAGAAAGAAAGAGAAGCTGTGAGTGAAAGAGAGAGAGAATGAGAAGCTGTGAGTGAGAGAGAGAGAAAGAGAAGCTGTGAGTGAGAGAGAGAATGAGAAGCTGTGTGTGAGTGAGAGAGAGAGAGAAGCTGTGTGTGTGTGTGATATTAAGAGAAGCTGTGTGTGTGAGAGAGAGAAAGAGACACTGTGTGAGAGAGAGAGAGAGAGAAAGAGAAGCTGTGAGTGAGAGAGAGAGATAAAGAGAAGATGTGAGTGTGAGAGAGAGAAAGAGAAGCTGTGTGTGTGTGAGAGAGAAACTGTGAGTGAGAGGCAGAAATAGAAACTATGAGAGAGAGAGAGTAAGAGAAGCTGTGAGTGCGAGAGAGAGAGAAAGAGAAGCTGTGAGTGAGAGAGAGAGAAAGAGAAGCTGTGAGTGAGAGAGTGAGAGAGATATAGAAGCTGTGATTGAGAGAGAGAGAAAAAGAGAAGCTGTGAGTGAGAGAGAGAGAAAGAGAAGCTGTGTGTGTGTGAGAGAGAGAGAAGCTGTGAGTGAGAGAGAGAGAGAAACTGTGAGTGAGAGAGAAAGAAAAAGAAGCTGTGTGTGTGAGAGAGAGAAGCTGTGTGAGAGAGAGAGAGAAAAAGAAGCTGTGTCAGAGAGAGAGAGAAAGAGAAACTGTGAGAGAGAGAGAGAGAAAGAGAAACTGTGAGTGAGTGAGAGAGAAAGAGAAGCTGTGAGTGAGTGAGAGAGAAAGAGAAGCTGTGAGTGAGCGAGCGAGAGAGAGAATGTGAGTGAGAGAGAGAGAAAGAAAGAGTAGCGAGTGAGAGAGAGAGTAAGAGAAGCTGTGAGTGAGAGAGAGAAAAAGAAGCTGTGTGTGTGAGAGAGAAAGAGAAGCTGTGAGTGAGAGAAAGAGAAGGTGTGAGTGAGAGAGAGAGAGAAAGAGAAGCTGTGTGAGAGAAAGAGAAGCTGTGAGTGAGAGTAAGAGAGAGAAAGAAAGAGAAGCTGTGAGTGATAGAAGAGAGAGAAAGAGATGCTGTGAGTGAGAGAGAGAGAGAGAAAGAGAAGCTGTGAGTGAGAGAGAGAGTAAGAGAAGCTGTGAGTGAGAGAGAGAAAAAGAAGCTGTGTGTGTGAGAGAGAAAGAGAAGCTGTGAGTGAGAGAAAGAGAAGGTGTGAGTGAGAGAGAGAGAGAAAGAGAAGCTGTGTGAGAGAAAGAGAAGCTGTGAGTGAGAGAAAGAGAGAGAAAGAGAAGTTGTGAGTGATAGAAGAGAGAGAAAGAGATGCTGTGAGTGAGAGAGAGAGAGAGAAAGAGAAGCTGTGAGTGAGAGAGAAAGAGAAGCTGTGAGTGAGAGAGAGAAAGAGAAGGTGTGAGTGAGAGAGCGAGAGAATGTAATTGAGAGAGAGAGAGAAAGAGAAGCTGAGAGTGAGAGAGAGAAAAAGACACTGTGTGTGTGAGAGAGAAAGAGAAGCTGTGAGTGAGAGAGAGAGAGAAAGAGAAGCTGTGAGTGAGAGTGAGTGAGAGAGAGAAAGAGAAGCTGTGAGTGAGAGAGTGAGAGAGAAAGAGAAACTGTGTGAGAGAGAGAGAAGCTGTGAGTGAGAGAGAGAAAGAGAAGGTGTGAGTGAGAGAGCGAGAGAATGTGATTGAGAGAGAGAGAAAGAGAGGCTGTGAGTGAGAGAGAGAGAGAAAGAGAAGCTGTGAGTGTGTGAGAGAGAAATAGAAGCTGTGAGTGAGAGAGAGAGAGAAACTGTGAGTGAGTGAGAGAGAAAAAGAGAAGCTGTGAGTGAGAGAGAGAGAAAGAGAAGCTGTGAGTGAGAGAGAGAGAAAGAGACACTGAGTGTGTGTGTGAGAGAGAGAAAGAGAATCTGTGAGTGAGAGAGAGCGAGAGAGATGCTGTGAGTGAGAGAGAAAGAGAAGCTGTGTATGTGTGTGAGAGAGAAGCTGTGAGTGAGTGAGAGAAAAAGAACCTGTGAGTGAGGGAGAGAGAGAAAGAGAAGCTGTGTGTGTGTGTGTGTGAGAGAGAGAAGCTGTGAGTAAGAGAGAGAGAGAAAGAGAAGCTATGAGTGAGAGAGAGAGAGAAGAGAAGCTGTGAGTGAGAGAGAGAAAGAGAAGCTGTGAGTGACAGATAGACATAATGAGAAGCTGTGAGAGAGAGAGGGGGAAGAGAAGCTGTGTGTATGTGTTAGAGAGAGAAAGTGAAGCTGTGAGTGAGAGAGAGGGAGAAAGACAAGCTGTGAGTGAGAGAAGAGAGAGAGAGAAGCTGTGAGTGAGTGAGAGAGAGAGAAGCTGTGAGAGTGAGAGAGAGAAAGAGAAAGAGAAGCTTTGACTGAGAGAGAGAGAGAAGAGAAGCTGTGAGTGAGTGAGAGAGAGAGAAAGAGAAGCTGTGAGAGAGAGAGAGAGAAAGAGAAGCTGTGAGTGAGAGAGAAAGAGAAAGTGAAGCTGTGTGAGGGAGAAGCTGTGAGTGAGAGTGAGAGAGAAAGACAAGCTGTGAGTGAGAGAGGGAGATAGAGAAGCTGTGTGAGAGAGAGAGCGAGTGAGAAAGAGAAGCTGTGAGTGAGAGAGTGAGAGAGAAAGAGAAACTGTGTGAGAGAGAGAAAGCGAAGCTGTGAGTGAGAGAGAGAGAGAGAGAAGCTGTGAGTGAGAGAAAGAGAGAGAGAATGAGAAGCTGTGAGTGATAGAAGAGAGAGAGAAAGAGATGCTGTGAGTGAGAGAGAGAGGGAGAAAGAGAAGCTGTGAGAGAGAGAGAAAGAGAAGCTGTGTGTGAGCGACAGAGAGAAAGAGAAGCTGTAAGAGAGAGAGAGAGAAAGTTTAGCAGTGAGAGAGAGAGAGAGAGAAAGAAAGAGAAGCTGTGAGTGACAGATAGAGATGATGAGAAGCTGTGAGTGAGAGAGAGAGAGAGAGAGACGCTGTGAGTGAGAGAGAGATAGAGAAGCTGTGAGTGAGAGTGAGAGAGAAAGAAAGAGAAGCTGTGAGTGAGAGAGAGAGAGAGAAGCTGTGAGTGAGAGAGAAGCTGTGAGTGAGAGAGAGAGAGAAAGAGATGCTGTGAGTGAGAGATAAACAGAAGCTGTGAATGATAGAGAGAGAAAGAGAAGGTGTGAGTGAGAGAGAGAGAGAATGAGAAGCTGTGAGAGAGAGAGAAAGAGAAGCTGTGAGTGAGAGAGAAAGAGAAAGAGAAGCTGTGAGTGACACAGAGAGAGAGAGAGAAGCTGTGAGTGAGAGAGAGAAAGAAAGAGAAGCTGTGAGTGAAAGAGAGAGAGAATGAGAAGCTGTGAGTGAGAGAGAGAGAAAGAGAAGCTGTGAGTGAGAGAGAGAATGAGAAGCTGTGTGTGAGTGAGAGAGAGAGAGAAGCTGTGTGTGTGTGATATTAAGAGAAGCTGTGTGTGTGAGAGAGAGAAAGAGACACTGTGTGTGAGAGAGAGAGAGAGAAAGAGAAGCTGTGAGTGAGAGAGAGAGAGATGCTGTGAGTGAGAGAGAGAAAGAGAAGCTGTGTATGTGTGAGAGAGAGATATGCTGTGAGTGAGAGAGAGAGAGAAAGAGAAGCTGTGTGTGAGAGAAAGAGAGAAAGTGAAGATGTGAGTGAGAGAGAGAGAAAGAGAAGCATTGAGTGAGAGAGAGAGAAATAGAGTCTGTGAGAAAGAGAGAGAGAAGCTGTGTGTGAGATAGATAGAAGCTGTGAGTGAGAGAGAGAGCGTGAAATAAGCTGTGTGTGAAAGAGAGAGAGAAAGAGAAGCTGTGAGTGAGAGAGAGAGAAGCTGTGAGTGAGTGAGAGAGAGAAAGAGAAGCTGTGAGAGAGAGAGAAACAGAAGCTGTGAGTGAGAGAGAGAAAGAGAGAAAGAGAAGCTGTGAGTGAGAGAAACAGAGAGAAAGAGAAGCTGTGAGTGAGTGAGAGAGAGAGAAGCTTTAAGTGAGAGAAAGAGAGAGAGAAAGAGAAGCTGTGAGTGAGAGAGAGAGAGAGAAAGAGAAGCTGTGAGAGTGAGTGAGAAACAGAAGCTGTGAGTGAGAGAGTAAGAAAGAGAAGCTGTGAGTGAGACAAAGAGGGAGAAAGAGAAGCTGTGAGTGAGAAAGAGAGAGAAAGAGAATCTGTGAGTGAGTGAGAGAAAGAAAGAGAAGCTGTGAGTGAGAGAGAGAGATAAAGAGAAGATGTGAGTGTGAGAGAGAGAAAGAGAAGCTGTGTGTGTGTGAGAGAGAAACTGTGAGTGAGAGGCAGAAATAGAAACTGTGAGAGAGAGAGAGTAAGAGAAGCTGTGAGTGCGAGTGAGAGAGAAAGAGAAGCTGTGAGTGAGAGAGAGAGAAAGAGAAGCTGTGAGTGAGAGAGTGAGAGAGATATAGAAGCTGTGATTGAGAGAGAGAGAAAAAGAGAAGCTGTGAGTGAGAGAGAGAGAAAGAGAAGCTGTGTGTGTGTGAGAGAGAGAGAAGCTGTGAGTGAGAGAGAGAGAGAAACTGTGAGTGAGAGAGAAAGAAAAAGAATCTGTGTGTGTGTGAGAGAGAAGCTGTGTGAGAGAGAGAGAGAAAAAGAAGCTGTGTCAGAGAGAGAGAGAAAGAGAAACTGTGAGAGAGAGAGAGAGAAAGAGAAACTGTGAGTGAGTGAGAGAGAAAGAGAAGCTGTGAGTGAGTGAGAGAGAAAGAGAAGCTGTGAGTGAGCGAGCGAGAGAGAGAATGTGAGTGAGAGAGAGAGAAAGAAAGAGTAGCGAGTGAGAGAGAGAGTAAGAGAAGCTGTGAGTGAGAGAGAGAAAAAGAAGCTGTGTGTGTGAGAGAGAAAGAGAAGCTGTGAGTGAGAGAAAGAGAAGGTGTGAGTGAGAGAGAGAGAGAAAGAGAAGCTGTGTGAGAGAAAGAGAAGCTGTGAGTGAGAGAAAGAGAGAGAAAGAAAGAGAAGCTGTGAGTGATAGAAGAGAGAGAAAGAGATGCTGTGAGTGAGAGAGAGAGAGAGAAAGAGAAGCTGTGAGTGAGAGAGAGAGTAAGAGAAGCTGTGAGTGAGAGAGAGAAAAAGAAGCTGTGTGTGTGAGAGAGAGAGAAGCTGTGA
This sequence comes from Bradypodion ventrale, assembly GCA_035047345.1. Classification (NCBI taxonomy): domain Eukaryota; kingdom Metazoa; phylum Chordata; class Lepidosauria; order Squamata; family Chamaeleonidae; genus Bradypodion; species Bradypodion ventrale. Next base: position 213,918,127 of record JAWDJE010000001.1, read on the forward strand.
GTGAGAGAAAGAGAAGGTGTGAGTGAGAGAGAGAGAGAAAGAGAAGCTGTGTGAGAGAAAGAGAAGCTGTGAGTGAGAGAAAGAGAGAGAAAGAGAAGTTGTGAGTGATAGAAGAGAGAGAAAGAGATGCTGTGAGTGAGAGAGAGAGAGAGAAAGAGAAGCTGTGAGTGAGAGAGAAAGAGAAGCTGTGAGTGAGAGAGAGAAAGAGAAGGTGTGAGTGAGAGAGCGAGAGAATGTAATTGAGAGAGAGAGAGAAAGAGAAGCTGTGAGTGAGAGAGAGAAAAAGACGCTGTGTGTGTGAGAGAGAAAGAGAAGCTGTGAGTGAGAGAGAGAGAGAAAGAGAAGCTGTGAGTGAGAGTGAGTGAGAGAGAGAAAGAGAAGCTGTGAGTGAGAGAGTGAGAGAGAAAGAGAAACTGTGTGAGAGAGAGAGAAGCTGTGAGTGAGAGAGAGAAAGAGAAGGTGTGAGTGAGAGAGCGAGAGAATGTGATTGAGAGAGAGAGAAAGAGAGGCTGTGAGTGAGAGAGAGAGAGAAAGAGAAGCTGTGAGTGTGTGAGAGAGAAATAGAAGCTGTGAGTGAGAGAGAGAGAGAAACTGTGAGTGAGTGAGAGAGAAAAAGAGAAGCTGTGAGTGAGAGAGAGAGAAAGAGAAGCTGTGAGTGAGAGAGAGAGAAAGAGACACTGAGTGTGTGTGTGTGAGAGAGAAAGAGAATCTGTGAGTGAGAGAGAGCGAGAGAGATGCTGTGAGTGAGAGAGAGAAAGAGAAGCTGTGTATGTGTGAGAGAGAGAAAGAAAGAGAAGCTGTGAGTGAGACAAAGAGAGGGAAAGAGAAGCTGTGAGTGAGAGAGAGAGAGAGAGAAATAGAAGGTGTGAGAGATAGAGAGAAAAAGAGAAGATGTGAGTGAGAGAGAGAGAGAAAGAGTAGCTGTGTGTGTGAGAGAGAGAGAGAGAAGCTGTGAGTTAGAGAGAGAAAGAGAAACTGTGAGTGAGAGAGAGAGAAAGAGAAGCTGTGTGTGTGAAAGAGAGAGAAGGTGTGAGTGAGAGAGAGAGAAAGAGAAGCTGTGAGTGGGTGAGAGAAAGAGAAGGTGTGAGTGAGAGAGAGAAAAAGAAGCTGTGTGTGTGAGAGAGAAAGAGAAGCTGTGAGTGAGAGAGAGAGAAAGAGAAGCTGTGAGTGAGAGTGAGTGAGAGAGAGAAAGAGCTGTGAGTGAGAGAGTGAGAGAGAAAGAGAAACTGTGTGAGAGAGAGAAGCTGTGAGTGAGAGAGAGAAAGAGAAGCTGTGAGTGAGCGAGCGAGAGAATGTAATTGAGAGAGAGAAAAAGAAGCTGTGAGTGAGAGAGAGAGAGACAGAGAAGCTGTGAGTGTGTGAGAGAGAAATAGAAGCTGTGAGTGAGAGAGAGAGAGAGAAACTGTGAGTGAGTGAGAGAGAGAAAGAGAAGCTGTGATTGAGAGAGAGTGAAAGAGAAGCTGTGAGTGAGAGAGAGAGAGAAAGAGAAGCTGTGTGAGAGAGAGAGAAGCTGTGAGTGAGAGAGAGAAAGAGAAACTGTGAGTGAGAGAGAAAGAAAGAGAAGCTGTGTGTGTGAGAGAGAAAGAAGCTGTGAGTGAGAGAGAGAGAAAAAAGAAGCTGTGTCAGAGAGAGAGAGAAAGAGAAGCTGTGAGTGACAGAGAGAGAGAAAGAGAAGCTGTGAGTGACAGATAGAGATAATGAGAAGCTGAGAGAGTAGCAGTGAGTGAGAGAGAGAAAGAGAAGCTGTGAGTGATAGTGAGAGAGAGAGAAAGAGAAGCTGTGAGTGAGAGAGAGAGAGAAAAAGAGAAGCTGTGAGTGAGAGTGAGGGAGAGAGAAAGAGTAGGTGTGAGTGAGAGAGAGAGAAAGAGAAGCTGTGAGTGAGAGAGAGATAAAGCAAAGCTGTGAGTGAGAGAGAGAGAGAAAGAGAAGATGTGACTGAGTGAGAGAAAGAGAAGCTGTGTGTGTGTGAGAGAGAGAAGCTGTGAGTGAGTGAGAGAGAGAAAAAGAAGCTGTGTCAGAGAGAGATAGAAAGAGAAGTTGTGTGTGAGAGAGAGAAAGAGAAGCTGTGAGTGAGAGAGATAGAAAGAGAAGCTGTGAGTGAGAGAGAGAGAAGCTGTGAGTGAGAGCAAGAGAAAGAGAAGCTGTGAGTGAGAGAGAGAGAAAGAGAAGCTGTGAGTGAGAGAGAGAGAGAGAGAAAGAGAAGCTATGAGTGAGAGAGATAGAGAAGAGAAGCTGTGAGTGAGAGAGAGAGAGAAAGAGAAGCTGTGAGTGACAGATACATAATGAGAATCTGTGAGAGAGAGAGGGGGAAGAGAAGCTGTGAGTGAGAGTGAGAGAGATTGAAAGAGAAGGTGTGAGTGAGAAAGAGAGAAAGAGAAGCTCTGAGTGAGATAGAGATAATGAGAAGCTGTGAGAGAGAGAGAGAGAGAGAGAGAGAGAAGCTGTGAGTGAGAGAGAGAGAAAGAGAAGCTGTGAGTGAGAGAGAGAGAAAGAGAAGGTGTGAGTGAGAGAGAGAGAAAGGGAAGCTGTGAGTGAGAGAGAGATAAAGCAAAGTTGTGAGTGACAGAGAGAGAGAGAAAGAGAAGATGTGACTGAGTGAGAGAAAGAGAAGCTGTGTGTGTGTGAGAGAGAGAAGCTGTGAGTGAGTGAGAGAGAGAAAAAGAACCTGTGAGTGAGGGAGAGAGAGAAAGAGAAGCTGTGTGTGTGTGTGTGAGAGAGAGAGAGAAGCTGTGAGTAAGAGAGAGAGAGAAAGAGAAGCTATGAGTGAGAGAGAGAGAGAAGAGAAGCTGTGAGTGAGAGAGAGAAAGAGAAGCTGTGAGTGACAGATAGACATAATGAGAAGCTGTGAGAGAGAGGGGGGGAAGAGAAGCTGTGTGTATGTGTTAGAGAGAGAAAGTGAAGCTGTGAGTGAGAGAGAGGGAGAAAGACAAGCTGTGAGTGAGAGAAGAGAGAGAGAGAAGCTGTGAGTGAGTGAGAGAGAGAGAAGCTGTGAGAGTGAGAGAGAGAAAGAGAAAGAGAAGCTTTGACTGAGAGAGAGAGAGAAGAGAAGCTGTGAGTGAGTGGGAGAGAGAGAAAGAGAAGCTGTGAGAGAGAGAGAGAGAAAGAGAAGCTGTGAGTGAGAGAGAAAGAGAAAGTGAAGCTGTGTGAGAGAGAAGCTGTGAGTGAGAGTGAGAGAGAAAGACAAGCTGTGAGTGAGAGAGGGAGATAGAGAAGCTGTGTGTGAGAGAGAGAGAGTGAGAAAGAGAAGCTGTGAGTGAGAGAGTGAGAGAGAAAGAGAAACTGTGTGTGAGAGAGAAAGCGAAGCTGTGAGTGAGAGAGAGAGAGAGAGAAGCTGTGAGTGAGAGAAAGAGAGAGAGAATGAGAAGCTGTGAGTGATAGAAGAGAGAGAGAAAGAGATGCTGTGAGTGAGAGAGAGAGAGAGAAAGAGAAGCTGTGAGAGAGAGAGAGAAAGAGAAGCTGTGTGTGAGCGACAGAGAGAAAGAGAAGCTGTAAGAGAGAGAGAGAGAAAGATTAGCAGTGAGAGAGAGAGAGAGAGAAAGAAAGAGAAGCTGTGAGTGACAGATAGAGATGATGAAAAGCTGTGAGTGAGAGAGAGAGAGAGAGACACTGTGAGTGAGAGAGAGATAGAGAAGCTGTGAGTGAGAGTGAGAGAGAGAGAAAGAGAAGCTGTGAGTGAGAGAGAGAGAGAAGCTGTGAGTGAGAGAGAAGCTGTGAGTGAGAGAGAGAGAGAAAGAGATGCTGTGAGTGAGAGATAAACAGAAGCTGTGAATGAGAGAGATAGAAAGAGAAGGTGTGAGTGAGAGAGAGAGAGAAAGAGAAGCTGTGAGAGAGAGAGAAAGAGAAGCTGTGAGTGAGAGAGAAAGAGAAAGAGAAGCTGTGAGTGACAGAGAGAGAGAGAGAAGCTGTGAGTGAGAGAGAGAAAGAATGAGAAGCTGTGAGTGAGAGAGAGAGAAAGAGAAGCTGTGAGTGAGAGAGAAAAAGAGAAGCTGTGTGTGAGTGAGAGAGAGAGAGAGAAGCTGTGTGTGTGTGATATTAAGAGAAGCTGTGTGTGTGAGAGAGAGAAAGAGACACTGTGTGTGAGAGAGAGAGAGAGAAAGAGAAGCTGTGAGTGAGAGAGAGAGAGAGATGCTGTGAGTGAGAGAGAGAAAGAGAAGCTGTGTATGTGTGAGAGAGAGATATGCTGTGAGTGAGAGAGAGAGAGAAAGAGAAGCTGTGTGTGAGAGAAAGAGAGAAAGTGAAGATGTGAGTGAGAGAGAGAGAAAGAGAAGCATTGAGTGAGAGAGAGAAAAATAGAGTCTGTGAGATAGAGAGAGAGAAGCTGTGTGTGAGATAGATAGAACCTGTGAGTGAGAGAGAGAGCATGAAATAAGCTGTGTGTGAAAGAGAGAGAAAGAGAAGCTGTGAGTGAGAGAGAGAAGCTGTGAGTGAGAGAGAGAAAGAGAAGCTGTGAGAGCGAGAGAAACAGAAGCTGTGAGTGAGAGAGAGAAAGAGAGAAAGAGAAGCTGTGAGTGAGAGAAACAGAGAGAAAGAGAAGCTGTGAGTGAGCGAGAGAGAGAAAAAGCTGTGAGTGAGTGAGAGAGAGAGAGAAGCTTTGAGTGAGAGAGAGAAGCTGTGAGTGTGAGAGAGAAATAGAAGCTGTGTGTGAGAGAGAAAGAGAAGCTGTGAGTGAGTGAGAGAGAGAGAAGCTTTAAGTGAGAGAAAGAGAGAGAGAAAGAGAAGCTGTGAGTGAGAGAGAGAGAGAGAGAAAGAGAAGCTGTGAGAGTGAGTGAGAAACAGAAGCTGTGAGTGAGAGAGTAAGAAAGAGAAGCTGTGAGTGAGACAAAGAGGGAGAAAGAGAAGCTGTGAGTGAGAAAGAGAGAGAAAGAGAATCTGTGAGTGAGTGAGAGAAAGAAAGAGAAGCTGTGAGTGAGAGAGAGAGATAAAGAGAAGATGTGAGTGTGTGAGAGAGAAAGAGAAGCTGTCTGTGTGTGAGAGAGAATCTGTGAGTGAGAGGCAGAAATAGAAACTGTGAGAGAGAGAGTAAGAGAAGCTGTGAGTGCGAGAGAGAGAGAAAGAGAAGCTGTGAGTGAGAGAGAGAGAAAGAGAAGCTGTGAGTGAGTGAGAGAGAGAGATGCTGTAAGTGAGAGAAAGAGATTGAGAAAGAGAAGCTGTGTGTGTGAGAGAGAGAAAGAGAAGCTATGAGTGAGAGAGAGAAAGAAAGAGAAGCTGTGAGTGAGACAAAGAGAGGGAAAGAGAAGCTGTGAGTGAGTGAGAGAGAGAGAAATAGAAGGTGTGAGAGAGAGAGAGAAAAAGAGAAGCTGTGAGTGAGAGAGAGAGAGAAAGAGTAGCTGTGTGTGTGTGAGAGAGAGAGAAGCTGTGAGTTAGAGAGAGAAAGAGAAACTGTGAGTGAGAGAGAGAGAAAGAGAAGCTGTGTGTGTGAAAGAGAAGGTGTGAGTGAGAGAGAGAGAAAGAGAAGCTGTGAGTGAGTGAGAGAGAGAGAAGCTGTGAGTGAGAGAGAGAGAGAGAAGCTGTGAGTGAGAGAGAGAGTGAGAAAGAGAAGCTGTAAGTGAGAGAGAGAGAGAAGCTGTGTGTGTGAGAGAAAGAGAAGCTATGAGTGAGAGAGAGAGAAAGTGAAGCTGTGAGTGAGACAAAGAGAGAGAAAGAGAAGCTGTGAGTGAGAGAGTGAGAGAGATATAGAAGCTGTGATTGAGAGAGAGAGAAAAAGAGAAGCTGTAAGTGAGAGAGAGAGAAAGAGAAGCTGTGTGTGTGTGTGAGAGAGAGAGAAGCTGTGAGTGAGAGAGAGAGAAACTGTGAGTGAGAGAGAAAGAAAAAGAAGCTGTGTGTGTGAGAGAGAAGCTGTGTGAGAGAGAGAGAGAGAAAAAGAAGCTGTGTCAGAGAGAGAGAAAGAGAAACTGTGAGAGAGAGAGAGAGAAAGAGAAACTGTGAGTGAGTGAGAGAGAAAGAGAAGCTGTGAGTGAGTGAGAGAGAAAGAGAAGCTGTGAGTGAGCGAGAGAGAGAGAGAATGTGAGTGAGAGAGAGAGAAAGTAAGAGTAGCTGTGAGTGAGAGAGAGAAAGAGAAGCTGTGAGTGAGAGAGAGAAAAAGAAGCTGTGTGTGTGAGAGAGAAAGAGAAGCTGTGAGTGAGAGAAAGAGAAGGTGTGAGTGAGAGAGAGAGAGAGAAAGAGAAGCTGTGTGAGAGAAAGAGAAGCTGTGAGTGAGAGAAAGAGAGAGAAAGAGAAGCTGTGAGTGATAGAGAGAAAGAGAAGGTGTGAGTGAGAGAGCGAGAGAATGTAATTGAGAGAGAGAGAGAAAGAGAAGCTGTGAGTGAGAGAGAGAAAAAGACGCTGTGTGTGTGAGAGAGAAAGAGAAGCTGTGAGTGAGAGAGAGAGAGAAAGAGAAGCTGTGAGTGAGAGTGAGTGAGAGAGAGAAAGAGAAGCTGTGAGTGAGAGAGTGAGAGAGAAAGAGAAACTGTGTGAGAGAGAGAGAAGCTGTGAGTGAGAGAGAGAAAGAGAAGGTGTGAGTGAGAGAGCGAGAGAATGTGATTGAGAGAGAGAGAAAGAGAGGCTGTGAGTGAGAGAGAGAGAGAAAGAGAAGCTGTGAGTGAGAGAGAGAGAATCTGTGAGTGAGAGAGAGAGAAAGAGAAGGTGTGAGTGAGAGAGAGAGAAAGGGAAGCTGTGAGTGAGAGAGAGATAAAGCAAAGCTGTGAGTTACAGAGAGAGAGAAAGATAAGATGTGACTGAGTGAGAGAAAGAGAAGCTGTGTGTGTGTGAGAGAGAGAAGCTGTGAGTGAGTGAGAGAGAGAAAAAGAAGCTGTGAGTGAGGGAGAGAGAGAAAGAGAAGCTGTGTGAGAGAGAGAGAGAGAGAGAAGCTGTGAGTGAGAGAGAGAGATAGAAAGAGATGCTATGAGTGAGAGAGAGAGAGAAGAGAAGCTGTGAGTGAGAGAGAGAAAGAGAAGCTGTGAGTGACAGATAGACATAATGAGAAGCTGTGAGAGAGAGGGGGGAAGAGAAGCTGTGTGTATGTGTGAGAGAGAGAAAGTGAAGCTGTGAGTGAGAGAGAGGGAGAAAGACAAGCTGTGAGTGAGAGAAGAGAGAGAGAGAAGCTGTGAGTGAGTGAGAGAGAGAGACGCTGTGAGAGTGAGAGAGAGAAAGAGAAAGAGAAGCTTTGACTGAGACAGAGAGAAAGAAGAGAAGCTGTGAGTGAGTGAGAGAGAGAGAAAGAGAAGCTGTGAGAGAGAGATAGAGAAAGAGAAGCTGTGAGTGAGAGAGAAAGAGAAACTGAAGCTGTGTGAGAGAGAATCTGTGAGTGAGAGTGAAAGAGAAAGACAAGCTGTGAGTGAGAGAGGGAGATAGAGAAGCTGTGTGAGAGAGAGAGAGTGAGAAAGAGAAGCTGTGAGTGAGAGAGTGAGAGAGAAAGAGAAACTGTGTGTGAGAGAGAAAGCGAAGCTGTGAGTGAGAGAGAAAGAGAGAAGCTGTGAGTGAGAGAAAGAGAGAGAGAAAGAGAAGCTGTGTCAGAGAGAGAGAGAAAGAGAAGCTGTGAGTGAGTGAGAGAGAAAAAGAGAAGCTGTGAGTGAGAGAGAGCGAAAGAGAAGCTGTGAGTGAGAGAGAGAGAAAGAGAATCTGTGAGTGAGAGAGAGAAAGAGAAGGTGTGAGTGAGAGAGCGAGAGAATGTAATTGAGAGAGAGAGAGAAAGAGAAGCTGTGAGTGAGAGAGAGAGAGAAAGAGAAGCTGTGAGTGAGAGTGAGTGAGAGAGAGATAGAGAAGCTGTGAGTGAGAGAGCGAGAGAATGTAATTGAGAGAGAGAAAAAGAAGCTGTGAGAGAGAGAGAAAGAGAAGCTGTGAGTGTGAGAGAGAGAAATAGAAGCTGTGAGTGAGAGAGAGAGAGAGAAACTGTGAGTGAGTGAGAGAGAGAAAGAGAAGCTGTGATTGAGAGAGAGAGAAAGAGAAGCTGTGAGTGAGAGAGAGAGAGAAAGAGAAGCTGTGTGTGAGAGAGAGAAGCTGTGAGTGAGAGAGAGAAAGAGAAACTGTGAGTGAGAGAGAAAGAAAGAGAAGCTGTGTGTGTGAGAGAGAAAGAAGCTGTGAAAGAGAGAGAGAGAAAAAAAGAAGCTGTGTCAGAGAGAGAGAGAAAGATAAGCTGTGAGTGACAGAGAGAGAGAAAGAGAAGCTGTGAGTGACAGAGATAATGAGAAGCTGTGTGTGTGAGAGAGAGAGAGAAGCTGTGAGTGAGAGAGAGAGAAAGAGAAGCTGTGAGTGATAGTGAGAGAGAGAGAAAGAGAAGCTGTGAGTGAGAGAGAGAGAGAGAAAGAGAAGCTGTGAATGAGAGTGAGGGAGAGAGAAAGAGAAGGTGTGAGTGAGAGAGAGAGAAAGAGAAGCTGTGAGTGAGAGAGAGATAAAGCAAAGCTGTCAGTGAGAGAGAGAGAGAAGATGTGACTGAGTGAGAGAAAGAGAAGCTGTGTGTGTGTGAGAGAGAGAACCTGTGAGTGAGTGAGAGAGAGAAAAAGAAGCTGTGAGTGAGTGAGAGAGAGAGAAGCTGTGTCAGAGAGAGATAGAAAGAGAAGTTGTGAGTGAGAGAGAGAGAAAGAGAAGCTGTGAGTGAGTGAGAGAGAGAGAAGCTGTGAGTGAGAGCGAGAGAAAGAGAAGCTGTGAGTGTGAGAGAGAGAAATAGAAGCTGTGAGTGCGAGAGATAGAAAGAGAAGCTGTGAGTGAGTGAGAGAGAGAGAAGCTGTGAGTGAGAGCGAGAGAAAGAGAAGCTGTGAGTGAGAGAGAGAGAAATAGAAGCTGTGAGTGATAGAGAGAGAAAGAGAAGCTGTGAGTGAGAGAGAGAGAGAGAAAGAGAAGCTATGAGTGAGAGAGAGAGAGAAGAGAAGCTGTGAGTGAGAGAGAGAGAAAGAGAAGCTGTGAGTGACAGATACATAATGAGAAGCTGTGAGAGAGAGAGGGGGAAGAGAAGCTGTGAGTGAGAGTGAGAGAGAGAGAAAGAGAAGGTGTGAGTGAGAAAGAGAGAAAGAGAAGCTGTGAGTGAGATAGAGATAATGAGAGCCGTGAGAGAGAGAGAGAGAGAAAGAGAAGCTGTGAGTGAGAGAGAGAGAGAATCTGTGAGTGAGAGAGAGAGAAAGAGAAGGTGTGAGTGAGAGAGAGAGAAAGGGAAGCTGTGAGTGAGAGAGAGATAAAGCAAAGCTGTGAGTTACAGAGAGAGAGAAAGAGAAGATGTGACTGAGTGAGAGAAAGAGAAGCTGTGTGTGTGTGAGAGAGAGAAGCTGTGAGTGAGTGAGAGAGAGAAAAAGAAGCTGTGAGTGAGGGAGAGAGAGAAAGAGAAGCTGTGTGTGTGTGAGAGAGAGAGAGAAGCTGTGAGTGAGAGAGAGAGATAGAAAGAGATGCTATGAGTGAGAGAGAGAGAGAAGAGAAGCTGTGAGTGAGAGAGAGAAAGAGAAGCTGTGAGTGACAGATAGACATAATGAGAAGCTGTGAGAGATGGGGGGAAGAGAAGCTGTGTGTATGTGTGAGAGAGAGAAAGTGAAGCTGTGAGTGAGAGAGAGGGAGAAAGACAAGCTGTGAGTGAGAGAAGAGAGAGAGAGAAGCTGTGAGTGAGTGAGAGAGAGAGACGCTGTGAGAGTGAGAGAGAGAAAGAGAAAGAGAAGCTTTGACTGAGACAGAGAGAGAGAAGAGAAGCTGTGAGTGAGTGAGAGAGAGAGAAAGAGAAGCTGTGAGAGAGAGATAGAGAAAGAGAAGCTGTGAGTGAGAGAGAAAGAGAAACTGAAGCTGTGTGAGAGAGAATCTGTGAGTGAGAGTGAAAGAGAAAGACAAGCTGTGAGTGAGAGAGGGAGATAGAGAAGCTGTGAGAGAGAGAGAGAGTGAGAAAGAGAAGCTGTGAGTGAGAGAGTGAGAGAGAAAGAGAAACTGTGTGTGAGAGAGAAAGTGAAGCTGTGAGTGAGAGAGAAAGAGAGAAGCTGTGAGTGAGAGAAAGAGAGAGAGAAAGAGAAGCTGTGTCAGAGAAAGAGAGAAAGAGAAGCTGTGAGTGACAGAGAGAGAGAAAGATAAGGTGTGAGTGACAGATAGAGATAATGAGAAGCTGTGAGAGAGAGAGAGAGAGAGAGAAGCTGTGAGTGAGAGAGAGAGAAAGAGAAGCTGTGAGTGATAGTGAGAGAGAGAGAAAGAGAAGATGTGAGTGAGAGAGAGAGAGAGAGAAAGAGAAGCTGTGAGTGAGAGTGAGGGAGAGAGAAAGAGAAGGTGTGAGTGTGAGAGAGAGAAAGAGAAGCTGTGAGTGAGAGAGGCATAAAGCAAAGCTGTGAGTGAGAGAGAGAGAGAGAAAGAGAAGATGTGACTGAGTGAGAGAAAGAGAAGCTGTGTGTGTGTGAGAGAGAGAAGCTGTGAGTGAGTGAGAGAGAGAAAAAGAAGCTGAGTCAGAGAGAGATAGAAAGAGAAGTTGTGAGTGAGAGAGAGAGAAAGAGAAGCTGTGAGTGAGAGAGATAGAAAGAGAAGCTGTGAGTGAGTGAGAGAGAGAGAAGCTGTGAGTGAGAGCGAGAGAAAGAGAAGCTGTGAGTGAGAGAGAGAAAGAGAAGCTGTGAGAGAGAGAGAGAGAGAAAGAGACACAATGAGTGAGAGAGAGAGAGAAGAGAAGCTGTGAGTGTGTGAGAGAGAGAAAGAGAAGCTGTGAGTGACAGATACATAATGAGAAGCTGTGAGAGACAGAGGGGGAAGAGAAGCTGTGAGTGAGAGTGAGAGAGAGAGAAAGAGAAGGTGTGAGTGAGAAAGAGAGAAAGAGAAGCTGTGAGTGAGATAGAGATAATGAGATGCCGTGAGAGAGAGAGAGAGAGAGAAAGAGAAGCTGTGAGTGAGAGAGAGAAAGAGAATCTGTGAGTGAGAGAGAGAGAAAGAGAAGGTGTGAGTGAGAGAGAGAGAAAGGGAAGCTGTGAGTGAGAGAGAGATAAAGCAAAGCTGTGAGTGACAGAGAGAGAGAGAGAAAGAGAAGATGTGACTGAGTGAGAGAAAGAGAAGCTGTGTGTGTGTGAGAGAAAAGCTGTGAGTGAGTGAGAGAGAGAAAAAGAAGCTGTGAGTGAGGGAGAGAGAGAAAGAGAAGCTGTGAGAGAGAGAGAGAGAGAGAGAAAGAGAAGCTGTGAGTGAGAGAGAGAGAGAGAAAGAGAAGCTATGAGTGAGAGAGAGAGAGAAGAGAAGCTGTGAGTGAGAGAGAGAAAGAGAAGCTGTGAGTGACAGATAGACATAATGAGAAGCTGTGAGAGAGAGGGGGGGGAAGAGAAGCTGTGTGTATGTGTGAGAGAGAGAAAGTGAAGCTGTGAGTGAGAGAGAGGGAGAAAGACAAGCTGTGAGTGAGAGAAGAGAGAGAGAGAAGCTGTGAGTGAGTGAGAGAGAGAGAAGCTGTGAGAGTGAGAGAGAGAAAGAGAAAGAGAAGCTTTGACTGAGAGAGAGAAGGAAGAGAAGCTGTGAGTGAGTGAGAGAGAGAAAGAGAAGCTGTGAGAGAGAGAGAGAGAAAGAGAAGCTGTGAGTGAGAGAGAAAGAGAAAGTGAAGCTGTGTGAGAGAGAAGCTGTGAGTGAGAGTGAGAGAGAAAGACAAGCTGTGAGTGAGAGAGGGAGATAGAGAAGCTGTGAGAGAGAAAGAGAGAGTGAGAAAGAGAAGCTGTGAGTGAGAGAGTGAGAGAGAAAGAGAAACTGTGTGTGAGAGAGAAAGCGAAGCTGTGAGTGAGAGAGAGAGAGAGAGAAGCTGTGAGTGAGAGAAAGAGAGAGAGAAAGAGAAGCTGTGAGTGATAGAAGAGAGAGAGAAAGAGATGCTGTGAGTGAGAGAGAGAGAGAAAGAGAAGCTGTGAGTGAGAGAGAGAGAAAGAGAAGCTGTGTGTGAGCGACAGAGAGAAAGAGAAGCTGTAAGAGAGAGAGAGAAAGAGAAGCAGTGAGAGAGAGAGAGAGAGAAAGAGAAGCTGTGAGTGACAGATAGAGATGATGAGAAGCTGTGAGAGAGAGAGAAGCTGTGAGTGAGAGAGATAGAGAAGCTGTGAGTGAGAGTGAGAGAGAGAGAAAAAGAGAAACTGTGAGTGAGAGAGAGAGAGAGAGAAGCTGTGAGTGAGAGAGAGAAGCTGTGAGTGAGAGAGAGAGAAAGAGATGCTGTGAGTGAGAGATAAACAGAAGCTGTGAATGAGAGAGAGAGAAAGAGAAGGTGTGAGTGAGAGAGAGAGAGGAAGAGAAGCTGTGTGAGAGAGAGAGAAAGAGAAGCTGTGAGTGAGAGAGAAATAGAAAGAGAAGCTGTGAGTGACACACACACAGAGAGAGAAGCTGTGAGTGAGAGAGAGAAAGAAAGAGAAGCTGTGAGTGACAGAGAGAGAGAATGAGAAGCTGTGAGTGAGAGAGAGAGAAAGAGAAGCTGTGAGTGAGAGAGAGAAAGAGAAGCTGTGTGTGAGTGAGAGAGAGAGAGAGAAGCTGTGTGTGTGTGATATTAAGAGAAGCTGTGTGTGTGAGAGAGAAAGAGACACTGTGTGTGAGAGAGAGAGAGAAAGAGAAGCTGTGAGTGAGAGAGAGAGAGATGCTGTGAGTGAGAGAGAGAGAAAGAGAAGCATTGAGTGAGAGAGAGAGAAATAGAGTCTGTGAGAAAGAGAGAAAGAGAAGCTGTGTGTGAGATAGAGAGAAGCTGTGAGTGAGAGAGAGAGAGCGAAAGAAGCTGTGAGTGAAAGAGAGAGAGAGAGAAAGAGAAGCTGTGTGAGAGAGAGGGAGAGAGAAGATGTGAGTGAGTGAGAGAGAGAAAGAGAAGCTGTGAGAGAGAGAGAGAGAAACAGAAGCTGTGAGTGAGAGAGAGAAAGAGAGAAAGAGAAGCTGTGAGTGAGAGAAAGAGAGAGAAAGAGAAGCTGTGAGTGAGCGAGAGAGAGAAAAAGCTGTGAGTGAGTGAGAGAGAGGTAGAAGCTGTGAGTGAGAGAAGCTGTGAGTGAGAGAGAGAAATAGAAGCTGTGAGTGAGAGAGAAAGAGAAGCTGTGAGTGAGTGAGAGAGTGAGAGAAGCTTTAAGTGAGAGAAAGAGAGAGAGAAAGAGAAGCTGTGAGTGAGAGACAGAGAGAAAGAGAAGCTGTGAGAGTGAGTGAGAAACAGAAGCTGTGAGTGACAGAGTAAGAAAGAGAAGCTGTGAGTGAGACAAAGAGGGAGTAAGAGAAGCTGTGTGAGAGAGAGAGAGAGAGAAAGAGAAAGAGAAGCTGTGAGTGAGAAAGAGAGAGAAAGAGAATCTGTGAGTGAGTGAGAGAAAGAAAGAGAAGCTGTGAGTGAGTGAGAGAGATAAAGAGATGCTAGTGTGAGAGAGAGAAAGAGAAGCTGTGTGTGTGTGTGTGAGAGAGAAACTGTGAGTGAGAGACAGAAATAGAAACTGTGAGAGAGAGTAAGAGAAGCTGTGAGTGCGAGAGAGAGAGAGAGAAAGAGAAGCTGTGAGTGAGAGAGAGAGAAAGAGAAGCTGTGAGTGAGTGAGAGAGAGAGAAGCTGTAAGTGAGAGAAAGAGAGAGAGAAAGAGAAGCTGTGAGTAAGTGAGAGAGAAAGAGAAGCTATGAGTGAGAGAGAGAAAGAGAAACTGTGAGTGAGAGAGAAAGAAAGAGAAGCTGTGTGTGTGTGAGAGAGAGAAGGTGTGAGTGAGAGAGAGAGAGAGAAGCTGTGAGTGAATGAGAGAGAGAGAAGCTGTGAGTGAGAGAGAGAGAAAAGCTGTGAGTGAGAGAGAGAGTGAGAAAGAGAAGCTGTAAGTGAGAGAGAGAGAGAAGCTGTGTGAGAGAGAGAGAAAGAGAAGTTTTGAGTGAGAGAGAGAGAAAGCGAAGCTGTGAGTGAGACAAAGAGAGAGAAAGAGAAGCTGTGAGTGAGAGAGTGAGAGAGAAGCTGTGAGTGAGAGAGAGAAAAAGAGAAGCTGTGAGTGAGAGAGAGAGAAAGAGAAGCTGTGTGTGTGTGTGAGAGATAGAGAAGCTGTGAGTGAGAGAGAGAGAGAAACTGTGAGTGAGAGAGAAAGAAAAAGAAGATGTGTGTTGTGAGAGAGAGAAGCTGTGTGAGAGAGAGAGAAAAAGAAGCTGTGTCAGAGAGAGAGAGAAAGAGAAACTGTGAGTGAGAGAGAGAGAGAAAGAGAAACTGTGAGTGAGTGAGAGAGAGAGAAAGAGAAGCTGTGAGTGAGTGAGAGAGAAAGAGAAGCTGTGAGTGAGTGAGAGAGAGAGAGAATGTGAGTGAGAGAGAGAGAAAGAAAGAGTAGCTTTGAGTGAGAGAGAGAGAAAGAGAAGCTGTGAGGGAGAGAGAAAGAGAAGCTGTGAGTGAGAGAGAGAGAGAGAAAGAGAAGATGTGACTGAGTGAGTAAGAGACACTGTGTGTGTGAGAGGGAGAAGCTGTGAGTGAGTGAGAGAGAGAAAAAGAAGCTGTGTCAGAGAGAGATAGAAAGAGAAGCTGTGAGTGAGAGAAAGAGATGGTGTGAGTGAGAGAGAGAGAGAAAGAGAAGCTGTGTGAGATAGAGAGAGAGAAGCTGTGAGTGAGTGAAAGAGAGAGAAAGAAAAGCTGTGAGTGATAGAAGAGAGAGAAAGAGATGATGTGAGTGAGTGAGAGAGAGAGAAAGAGAAGCTGTGAGTGAGAGAGAGAAAGATAAGCTGTGAGTGTGAGAGAAAGAGAAGCTGTGAGTGAGAGAAAGAGAAGGTGTGAGTGAGAGAGAGAGAGAAAGAGAAGCTGTGTGTGAGAGAGAGAAGCTGTGAGTGAGAGAAAGAGAGAGAAAGAGAAGCTGTGAGTGATAGAAGAGAGAGAAAGAGATGCTGTGAGTGAGTGAGAGAGAGAGAAAGAGAAGCTGTGAGTGAGAGAGAAAGAGAAGCTGTGAGTGAGAGAGAGAAAGAGAAGGTGTGAGTGAGAGAGCGAGAGAATGTAATTGAGAGAGAGAGAGAAAGAGAAGCTGTGAGTGAGAGAGAGAAAAAGAAGCTGTGTGTGTGAGAGAGAAAGAGAAGCTGTGAGTGAGAGAGAGAGAGAAAGAGAAGCTGTGAGTGAGAGAGAGAGAGAAAGAGAAGCTGTGAGTGAGAGTGAGTGAGAGAGAAAGAGAAACTGTGTGTGAGAGAGAGAAGCTGTGAGTGAGAGAGAGAAAGAGAAGGTGTGAGTGAGAGAGCGAGAGAATGTAATTGAGAGAGAGAGAAAGAGAGGCTGTGAGTGAGAGAGAGAGAGAAAGAGAAGCTGTGAGTGGGTGAGAGAGAAATAGAAGCTGTGAGTGAGAGAGAGAGAAACTGTGAGTGAGTGAGAGAGAAAAAGAGAAGCTGTGAGTGAGAGAGAGAGAGAAAGAGAAGCTGTAAGTGAGAGAGAGAGAAAGAGAATCTGTGAGTGTGAGAGAGAAAGAGAAGGTGTGAGTGAGTGAGCGAGAGAATGTAATTGAGAGAGAGAGAAAGAGAAGCTGTGAGTGAGAGAGAGAGAGAAAGAGAAGCTGTGAGTGAGAGAGAGAAAAAGAAGCTGTGTGTGTGAGAGAGAAAGAGAAGCTGTGAGTGAGAGAGAGAGAGAAAGAGAAGCTGTGAGTGAGAGTGAGTGAGAGAGAGAAAGAGAAGCTGTGAGTGAGAGAGTGAGAGAGAAAGAGAAACTGTGTGAGACAGAGAAGCTGTGAGTGAGAGAGAGAAAGTGAAGCTGTGAGTGAGAGAGCGAGAGAATGTAATTGAGAGAGAGAAAAAGAAGCTGTGAGAGAGAGAGAGAAAGAGAAGCTGTGAGTGTGTGAGAGAGAAATAGAAGCTATGAGAGAGAGAGAGAGAAACTTTGAGTGAGTGAGAGAGAGAAAGAGAAGCTGTGATTGAGAGAGAGAGAGAAAGAGAAGCTGTGAGTGAGAGAGAGAGAAAGAGAAGCTGTGAGAGAGAGCGAGAAGCTGTGAGTGAGAGAGAGAAAGAGAAATTGTGAGTGAGAGAGAAAGAAAGAGAAGCTGTGTGTGTGAGAGAAAGAAGCTGTGAATGAGAGAGAGAGAAAAAAAGAAGCTGTGTCAGAGAGAGAGAGAGAAGCTGTGAGTGAGAGAGAGAGAAAGAGAAGCTGTGAGTGATAGTGAGAGAGAGAGAAAGAGAAGCTGTGAGTAAGAGAGAGAGAGAGAGAGAAAGAGAAGCTGTGAGTGAGAGTGAAAGAGAGAGAAAGAGAAGGTGTGAGTGAGAGAGAGAGAAAGAGCAGCTGTGAGGGAGAGAGAGATAAAGCAAAGCTGTGAGTGAGAGAGAGAGAGAGAGAGAGAAGATGTGACTGAGTGAGAGAAAGAGAAGCTGTGTTTGTGTGAGAGAGAGAAGCTGTGAGTGAGGGAGAGAGAGAAAAAGAAGCTGTGTCAGAGAGAGATAGAAAGAGAAGTTGTGAGTGAGAGAGAGAGAAAGAGAAGCTGTGAGTGAGAGAGATAGAAAGAGAAGCTGTGAGTGAGTGAGAGAGAGAGAAGCTGTGAGTGAGAGCGAGGGAAAGAGAAGTTGTGAGTGAGAGAGAGAGAAATAGAAGCTGTGAGTGAGAGAGAGAGAAAGAGAAGCTGTGAGTGAGAGAGAGAGAGAGAGAGAGAAAGAGAAGCTATGAGTGAGAGAGAGAGAGAGAGAAGAGAAGCTGTGAGTGAGAGAGAGAGAAAGAGAAGCTGTGAGAAGTTGTGAGAGAGAGAGGGGGAAGAGAAGCTGTGAGTGAGAGTGAGAGAGAGAGAGAAAGAGAAGGTGTGAGTGAGAAAGAGAGAAAGAGAAGCTGTGAGTGAGATAGAGATAATGAGAAGCCGTGAGAGAGAGAGAGAGAAAGAGAAGCTGTGAGTGAGAGAGAGAGAAAGAGAAGGTGTGAGTGAGAGAGAGAGAAAGGGAAGCTGTGAGTGAGAGAGAAATAAAGCAAAGCTGTGAGTTACAGAGAGAGAGAGAAAGAGAATCTGTGAGTGAGAGAGAGAGAAAGAGAAGGTGTGAGTGAGAGAGAGAGAAAGGGAAGCTGTGAGTGAGAGAGATATAAAGCAAAGATGTGAGTTACAGAGAGAGAGAGAGAAAGAGTAGATGTGACTGAGTGAGAGAAAGAGAAGCTGTGTGTGAGTGAGTGAGAGAGAGAAAAAGAAGCTGTGAGTGAGGGAGAGAGAGAAAGAGAAGCTGTGTGTGAGAGAGAGAGAGAAGCTGTGAGTGAGAGAGAGAGAGAAAGAGAAGCTATGAGTGAGAGAGAGAGAGAAGAGAAGCTGTGAGTGAGAGAGAGAAAGAGAAGCTGTAAGTGACAGATAGACATAATGAGAAGCTGTGAGAGAGAGGGGGGGAAGAGAAGCTGTGTGTATGTGTGTGAGAGAGAAAGTGAAGCTGTGAGTGAGAGAGAGGGAGAAAGACAAGCTGTGAGTGAGAGAAGAGAGAGAGAGAAGCTGTGAGTGAGTGAGAGAGAGAGAAGCTGTGATAGTGAGAGAGAGAAAGAAAAAGAGAAGCTTTGACTGAGAGAGAGAGAAGAGAAGCTGTGAGTGAGTGAGAGAGAAAGAGAAGCTGTGAGAGAGAGAGAGAGAAAGAGAAGCTGTGAGTGAGAGTGAAAGATAAAGACAAGCTGTGAGTGAGAGAGGGAGATAGAGAAGCTGTGAGAGAGAGAGAGAGTGAGAAAGAGAAGCTGTGAGTGAGAGAGTGAGAGAGAAAGAGAAACTGTGTGAGAGAGAGAAAGCGAAGCTATGAGTGAGAGAGAGAAAGAGAAGCTGTGAGTGACAGAGAGAGAAAGAGAAGCTGTGAGTGACAGATAGAGAGAATGAGAAGCTGTGATAGAGAGAGAGAGAGAGAAGCTGTGAGTGAGAGAGAGAAAAAGAGAAGCTGTGAGTGATAGTGAGAGAGAAAGAAAGAGAAGCTGTGAGTGAGAGAGAGAGAGAGAAAGAGAAGCTGTGAGTGATAGTGAGGGAGAGAGAAAGAGAAGGTGTGAGTGAGTGAGAGAGAAAGAGAAGCTGTGAGTGAGAGAGGCATAAAGCAAAGCTGTGAGTGAGAGAGAGAGAGAGAAAGGGAAGATGTGACTGAGTGAGATAAAGAGAAGCTGTGTGTGTGAGAGAGAGAAGCTGCGAGTGAGTGAGAGAGAGAAAAAGAAGCTGAGTCAGAGAGAGATAGAAAGAGAAGTTGTGAGTGAGAGAGAGAGAAAGAGAAGCTGTGAGTGAGAGAGATAGAAAGAGAAGCTGTGAGTGAGTGAGAGAGAGAGAAGCTGTGAGTGAGAGCGAGAGAAAGAGAAGCTGTGTGTGAGAGAGAGAGAGAGAGAAAGAGAAGCTATGAGTGAGAGAGAGAGAGAGAAGAGAAGCTGTGAGTGAGAGAGAGAGAGAGAGAAGCTGTGAGTGACAGATACATAATGAGAAGCTGTGAGAGAGAAAGGGGGAAGAGAAGCTGTGAGTGAGAGTGAGAGAGAGAGAAAGAGAAGGTGTGAGTGAGAAAGAGAGAAAGAGAAGCTGTGAGTGAGATAGAGATAATGAGATGCCGTGAGAGAGAGAGAGAGAGAGAAAGAGAAGGTGTGAATGAGAGAGAGAGAAAGAGAAGCTGTGAGTGAGAGAGAGAGAAAGAGAAGGTGTGAGTGAGAGAGAGAGAAAGGGAAGCTGTGAGTGAGAGAGAGATAAAGCAAAGCTGTGAGTTACAGAGAGAAAGAGAGAAAGAGAAGATGTGACTGAGTGAGAGAAAGAGAAGCTGTGTGTGTGTGAGAGAGAGAAGCTGTGAGTGAGTGAGAGAGAGAAAAAGAAGCTGTGAGTGAGGGAGAGAGAGAAATAGAAGCTGTGAGAGAGAGAGAGAGAAGCTGTGAGTGAGAGAGAGAGAGAAAGAGAAGCTATGAGTGAGAGAGAAGAGAAGCTGTGAGTGAGAGAGAGAAAGAGAAGCTGTGAGTGACAGATAGACATAATGAGAAGCTGTGAGAGAGAGAGGGGGAAGAGAAGCTGTGTGTATGTGTGAGAGAGAGAAAGTGAAGCTGTGAATGAGAGAGAGGAAGAAAGACAAGCAGTGAGTGGGAGAAGAGAGAGAGAGAAGCTGTGAGTGAGTGAGCGAGAGAGAAAGAGAAGCTGTGAGAGAGAGAGAGAAAGAGAAGCTGTGAGTGAGAGAGAAAGAGAAAGTGAAGCTGTGTGTGAGAGAAGCTGTTAGTGAGAGTGAGAGAGAAAGACAAGCTGTGAGTGAGAGAGGGAGATAGTGAAGCTGTGTGAGAGAAAGAGAGAGTGAGAAAGAGAAGCTGTGAGTGAGAGAGTGAGACAGAAAGAGAAACTGTGTGAGAGAGAGAAAGCGAAGCTGTGAGTGAGAGAGAGAGAGAGAAGCTGTGAGTGAGAGAAAGAGAGAGAGAAAGAGAAGCTGTGAGTGATAGAAGAGAGAGAGAAAGAGTTGCTGTGAGTGAGAGAGAGAGAAAGAGAAGCTGTGAGTGAGACAGAGAGAGAAAGAGAAGCTGTGTGTGAGTGACAGAGAGAAAGAGAAGCTGTAAGAGAGAGAGAGAGAAAGAGAAGCAGTGAGAGAGAGAGAGAGAAGGAGAAGCTGTGAGGGACAGATAGAGATGATGAGAAGCTGTGAGAGAGAGAGAGAGAGAAGCTGTGAGTGAGAGAGAGAGAGAAGCTGTGAGTGAGAGTGAGAGAGAGAGAGAAAGAGAAGCTGTGAGTGAGAGAGAGAGAGAAGCTGTGAGTGAGAGAGAGAAGCTGTGAGTGAGAGAGAGAGAGAAAGAGATGCTGTGAGTGAGAGATAAACAGAAGCTGTGAATGAGAGAGAGAGAAAGAGAAGGTGTGAGTGAGAGAGAGAGAGAGAAGCTGTGAGAGAGAGAGAGAAAGAGAAGCTGTGAGTGAGAGAGAAAGAGAAAGAGTAGCTGTGAGTGACACACACACAGAAAGAAGCTGTGAGTGAGAGAGAGAGAGAAAGAGAAGCTGTGAGTGATAGAGAGAGAATGAGAAGCCGTGAGTGAGAGAGAGAGAAAGAGATGCTGTGAGTGAGAGAGAGAAAGAGAAGCTGTGTGTGAGTGAGAGAGAGAGAGAGAAGCTGTGTGTGTGTGAGAGAGAAAGAGACACTGTGTGTGTGAGAGAGAGAAAGAAAGAGAAGCTGTGAGTGAGAGAGAGAGAGATGCTGTGAGTGAGAGAGAGAAAGAGAAGCTGTGTATGTGTGAGAGAGAGATATGCTGTGAGTGAGAGAGAGAGAAAGAGAAGCTGTGTGTGAGAGAAAGAGAGAAAGTGAAGATGTGAGTGAGAGAGAGAGAGAAAGAGAAGCATTGAGTGAGAGAGAGAGAAATAGAGTCTGTGAGAAAGAGAGAAAGAGAAGCTGTGTGTGTGAGAGAGAAGCTGTGAGTGAGAGAGAGAGAGTGAAAGAAGCTGTGAGTGAAAGAGAGAGAGAGAAAGAGAAGCTGTGAGTGAGAGAGAGAGAGAAGCTGTGAGTGAGTGAGAGAGAGAAAGAGAAGCTGTGTGAGAGAGAGAGAAACAGTAGCTGTGAGTGAGAGAGAGAAAGAGAGAAAGAGAAGCTGTGAGTGAGAGAAAGAGAGAGAGAGAAGATGTGAGTGAGCGAGAGAGAGAAAAAGCTGTGAGTGAGTGAGAGAGAGAGAAGCTGTGAGTGAGAGAGAGAAGCTGTGAGTGAGAGAGAGAAATAGAAGCTGTGAGTGAGAGAGAAAGAGAAGCTGTGAGTGAGTGAGAGAGAGAAGCTTTAAGTGAGAGAAAGAGAGAGAGAAAGAGAAGCTGTGAGTGAGAGAGAGAGAGAGAAAGAGAAGCTGTGAGAGTGAGTGAGAAACAGAAGCTGTGAGTGAGAGAGTAAGAAAGAGAAGCTGTGAGTGAGACAAAGAGGGAGAAAGAGAAGCTGTGAGTGAGAGAGAGAGAGAGAAAGAGAAAGAGAAGCTGTGAGTGAGAAAGAGAGAGAAAGAGAATCTGTGAGTGAGTGAGAGAAAGAAAGAGAAGCTGTGAGTGAGAGAGAGAGATAAAGAGAAGCTGTGAGTGTGTGAGAGAGAAAGAGAAGCTGTGTGTGTGTGAGAGAGAGAAACTCTGAGTGAGAGACAGAAATAGAAACTGTGAGAGAGAGAGTAAGAGAAGCTGTGAGTGCGAGAGAGAGAGAGAAAGAGAAGCTGTGAGTGAGAGAGAGAATGAGAAGCTGTGAGTGAGTGAGAGAGAGAGAAGCTGTGAGAGAAAGAGAGAGAGAAAGAGAAGCTATGAGTAAGTGAGAGAGAAAGAGAAGCTATGAGTGAGAGAGAGAGAGAAAGAGAAGCTGTGAGTGAGACAAAGAGAGAGAAAGAGAAGCTGTGAGTGAGAGAGAGAGAGAAATAGAAGGTGTGAGAGAGAGAGAGAAAATGAGAAGCTGTGAGTGAGAGAGAGAGAAAGAGTAGCTGTGTGTGTGTGTGTGTGAGAGAAGCTTTGAGTTAGAGAGAGAAAGAGAAACTGTGAGTGAGAGAGAAAGAAAGAGAAGCTGTGTGTGTGTGTGTGAGAGAAGGTGTGAGTGAGAGAGAGAGAGAAGCTGTGAGTGAGTGAGAGAGAGAGTAGCTGTGAGTGAGAGAGAGAGAGAAGCTGTGAGTGAGAGAGAGAGTGAGAAAGAGAAGCTGTAAGTGAGAGAGAGAGAGAGAGAAGCTGTGTGTGTGAGAGAGAAAGAGAAGCTATGAGTGAGAGAGAGAGAAAGTGAAGCTGTGAGTGACACAAAGAGAGAGAAAGAGAAGCTGTGAGTGAGAGAGTGAGAGAGATATAGAAGCTGTGAGTGATAGAGACAGAAAAAGAGAAGCTGTGAGTGAGAGAGAGAGAAAGAGAAGCTGTGTGTGTGTGTGTGTGTGAGAGAGAGAAGCTGTGAGTGAGTGAGAGAGAGAATGTGAGTGAGAGAGAGAGAAAGAAAGAGTAGCTGTGAGTGAGAGAGAGAGAAAGAGAAGCTGTGAGTGAGAGAGAGAGAAAGAGAAGCTGTGAGTGAGAGAGAGCGAGAGAAAGAGAAGATGTGAGTGAGTGAGTAAGAGACACTGTGTGTGTGAGAGGGAGAAGCTGTGAGTGAGTGAGAGAGAGAAAAAGAAGCTGTGAGAGTGAGTGAGAAACAGAAGCTGTGAGTGAGAGAGTAAGAAAGAGAAGCTGTGAGTGAGACAAAGAGGGCGAAATAGAAGCTGTGAGTGAGAGAGAGAGAGAGAAAGAGAAAGAGAAGCTGTGAGTGAGAATGAGAGAGAAAGAGAATCTGTGAGTGAGTGAGAGAAAGAAAGAGAAGCTGTGAGTGAGAGAGAGAGATAAAGAGAAGCTGTGAGTGTGTGAGAGAGAAAGAGAAGCTGTGTGTGTGTGAGAGAGAGAAACTGTGAGTGAGAGACAGAAATAGAAACTGTGAGAGAGAGAGTAAGAGAAGCTGTGAGTGCGAGAGAGAGAGAGAAAGAGAAGCTGTGAGTGAGAGAGAGAGAAAGAGAAGCTGTGAGTGTGAGAGAGAGAAAGAGAAGCTGTGAGTGAGTGCGAGAGAGAGAAGCTGTAAGTGAGAGAAAGAGAGAGAGAAAGAGAAGCTGTGAGTAAGTGAGAGAGAAAGAGGCTATGAGTGAGAGAGAGAGAGAAAGAGAAGCTGTGAGTGAGACAAAGAGAGAGAAAGAGAAGCTGTGAGAGAGAGAGAGAGAAAGAAAGAGAAAGAGAAGCTGTGAGTGAGAAAGAGAGAAAGAGAATCTGTGAGTGAGTGAAAGAAAGAAAGAGAAGCTGTGAGTGAGAGAGAGATAAAGAGAAGCTGTGATTGTGAGAGAGAGAAAGAGAAGCTATGTGTGTGTGTGAGAGAGAAACTGTGAGTGAGAGACAGAAATAGAAACTGTGAGAGAGAGAGTAAGAGAAGCTGTGAGTGCGAGAGAGAGAGAGAAAGAGAAGCTGTGAGTGAGAGAGAAAGAGAAGCTGTGAGTGAGTGAGAGAGAGAAGCTGTAAGTGAGAGAAAGAGAGAGAAAGAGAAGCTGTGAGTAAGTGAGAGAGAAAGAGGCTATGAGTGAGAGAGAGAGAAAAAGAGAAGCTGTGAGTGAGAGATAGAGAAAGAGTAGCTGTGTGTGTGTGAGAGAGAGAGAAGCTGTGAGTTAGAGAGAGAAAGAGAAACTGTGAGTGAGAGAGAAAAAAAGAGAAGCTGTGTGTGTGTGAGAGAGAGAAGGTGTGAGTGAGAGAGAGATTAAGAGAAGCTGTGAGTGAGTGAGAGAGAGAGAAGGTGTGAGTGAGAGAGAGAGAGAGAAGCTGTGAGTGAGAGAGAGAGTGAGAAAGAGAAGCTGTAAGAGAGAGAGAAAGAGAGAGAAGCTGTGTGAGAGAGAGAAAGTGAAGCTGTGAGTGAGACAAAGAGAGAGAAAGAGAAGCTGTGAGAGAGAGAGAAAGAGTAGCTGTGTGTGTGTGTGAGAGAGAGAGAAGCTGTGAGTTAGAGAGAGAAAGAAAAACTGTGAGTGAGAGAGAAAGAAAGAGAAGCTGTGTGTGTGTGAGAGAGATCAGGTGTGAGTGATAGAGAGAGAGAAGCTGTGAGTGAGTGAGAGAGAGAGAAGCTGTGAGTGAGAGAGAGAGAAGCTGTGAGTGAGAGAGAGTGAGAAAGAGAAGCTGTAAGTGAGAGAGAGAGAGAGAAGCTGTGTGTGAGAGAGAGAAAGAGAAGCTATGAGTGAGAGAGAGAGAAAGCGAAGCTGTGAGTGAGACAAAGAGAGAGAAAGAGAAGCTGTGAGTGAGAGAGTCAGAGAGATATAGAAGCTGTGAGTGAGAGAGAGAGAAAAAGAGAAGCTGTGAGTGAGAGAGAGAGAAAGAGAAGCTGTGTGTGTGTGAGAGAGAGAAGCTGTGTGAGAGAGAGAGAGAAAAAGAAGCTGTGTCAGAGAGAGAGAAAGAGAAACTGTGAGTGAGAGAGAGAGAGAAAGAGAAACTGTGAGTGAGAGAGAGAGAGAGAGAAAGAGAAGCTGTGAGTGAGTGAGAGAGAAAGAGAAGCTGTGAGTGAGTGAGAGAGAGAGAGAATGTGAGTGAGAGAGAGAGAAAGAAAGAGTAGCTGTGAGTGAGAGAGAGAGAAAGAGAAGCTGTGAGTGAGAGAGAGAGAAAGAGAAGCTGTGAGTGAGAGAGAGAGAGAAAGAGAAGATGTGACTGAGTGAGTAAGAGACACTGTGTGTGTTAGAGGGAGAAGCTGTGAGTGAGTGAGAGAGAGAAAAAGAAGCTGTGTCAGAGAGAGATAGAAAGAGAAGCTGTGAGTGAGAGAAAGAGAAGGTGTGAGTGAGAGAGAGAGAGAAAGAGAAGCTGTGAGTGAGTGAGAGAGAGAGAAGCTGTGAGTGAGAGAAAGAGAGAGAAAGAGAAGCTGTGAGTGATAGAAGAGAGAGAAAGAGATGCTGTGAGTGAGTGAGAGAGAGAGAATGTGTGAGTGAGAGAGCGAGAGAATGTAATTGAGAGAGAGAGAGAAAGAGAAGCTGTGAGTGAGAGAGAGAGAAAGAGAAGCTGTGAGTGAGAGAGAGAAAGAGAAGATGTGAGTGAGATAAAGAGAAGGTGTGAGTGAGAATGAGAGAGAAAGAGAAGCTGTGTGAGATAGAGAGAGAAGCTGTGAGTGAGAGAAAGAGAGAGAAAGAGAAGCTGTGAGTGATAGAAGAGAGAGAAAGAGATGCTGTGAGTGAGTGAGAGAGAGAGAAAGAGAAGCTGTGAGTGAGAGAGAAAGAGAAGCTGTGAGTGAGAGAGAGAAAGAGAAGGTGTGAGTGAGAGAGCGAGAGAATGTAATTGAGAGAGAGAGAGAAAGAGAAGCTGTGAGTGAGAGAGAGAAAAAGAAGCTGTGTGTGAGAGAGAAAGAGAAGCTGTGAGTGAGAGAGAGAGAAAGAGAAGCTGTGAGTGAGAGTGAGTGAGAGAGAGAAAGAGAAGCTGTGAGTGAGAGAGTGAGAGAGAAAGAGAAACTGTGTGTGTGTGAGAGAGAAGCTGTGAGTGAGAGAGAGAAAGAGAAGGTGTGAGTGAGAAAGCGAGAGAATGTAATTGAGAGAGAGAGAAAGAGATGCTGTGAGTGAGAGAGAGAGAGAAAGAGAAGCTGTGAGTGTGTGAGAGAGAAATAGAAGCTGAGAGTGTGAGAGAGAGAGAAACTGTGAGTGAGTGAGAGAGAAAAAGAGAAGCTGTGATTGAGAGAGAGAGAGAAAGATAAGCTGTGAGTGAGAGTGAGTGACAGAGAGAAAGAGAAGCTGTGAGTGAGAGAGTGAGAGAGAAAGAGAAACTGTGTGAGAGAGAGCTGTGAGTGAGAGAGAGGAAGAGAAGCTGTGAGTGAGAGAGCGAGAGAATGTAATTGAGAGAGAGAAAAAGAAGCTGTGAGAGAGAGAGAAAGAGAAGCTGTGAGTGTGTGTGAGGGAGAGAAGGTGTGAGTGAGAGAGAGATTAAGAGAAGCTGTGAGTGAGTGAGAGAGAGAGAAGGTGTGAGTGAGAGAGAGAGAGAGAAGCTGTGAGTGAGAGAGAGAGTGAGAAAGAGAAGCTGTAAGAGAGAGAGAAAGAGAGAGAAGCTGTGAGAGAGAGAGAAAGAGAAGCTATGAGTGAGAGAGAGAAAGTGAAGCTGTGAGTGAGACAAAGAGAGAGAAAGAGAAGCTGTGAGAGAGAGAGAAAGAGTAGCTGTGTGTGTGTGTGAGAGAGAGAGAAGCTGTGAGTTAGAGAGAGAAAGAAAAACTGTGAGTGAGAGAGAACGAAAGAGAAGCTGTGTGTGTGTGTGAGAGAGAAGGTGTGAGTGATAGAGAGAGAGAAGCTGTGAGTGAGTGAGAGAGAGAGAAGCTGTGAGTGAGAGAGAGAGAAGCTGTGAGTGAGAGAGCGAGTGAGAAAGAGAAGCTGTAAGTGAGAGAGAGAGAGAGAGAAGCTGTGTGTGTGAGAGAGAAAGAGAAGCTATGAGTGAGAGAGAGAGAAAGCGAAGCTGTGAGTGAGACAAAGAGAGAGAAAGAGAAGCTGTGAGTGAGAGAGTCAGAGAGATATAGAAGCTGTGAGTGAGAGAGAGAGAAAAAGAGAAGCTGTGAGTGAGAGAGAGAGAAAGAGAAGCTGTGTGTGTGTGTGAGAGAGAAGCTGTGTGAGAGAGAGAGAGAAAAAGAAGCTGTGTCAGAGAGAGAGAAAGAGAAACTGTGAGTGAGAGAGAGAGAGAAAGAGAAACTGTGAGTGAGAGAGAGAGAGAGAGAAATAGAAGCTGTGAGTGAGTGAGAGAGAAAGAGAAGCTGTGAGTGAGTGAGAGAGAGAGAGAATGTGAGTGAGAGAGAGAGAAAGAAAGAGTAGCTGTGAGTGAGAGAGAGAGAAAGAGAAGCTGTGAGTGAGAGAGAGAGAAAGAGAAGCTGTGAGTGAGAGAGAGAGAGAAAGAGAAGATGTGACTGAGTGAGTAAGAGACACTGTGTGTGTTAGAGGGAGAAGCTGTGAGTGAGTGAGAGAGAGAAAAAGAAGCTGTGTCAGAGAGAGATAGAAAGAGAAGCTGTGAGTGAGAGAAAGAGAAGGTGTGAGTGAGAGAGAGAGAAAGAGAAGCTGTGAGTGAGTGAGAGAGAGAGAAGCTGTGAGTGAGAGAAAGAGAGAGAAAGAGAAGCTGTGAGTGATAGAAGAGAGAGAAAGAGATGCTGTGAGTGAGTGAGAGAGAGAGAAGGTGTGAGTGAGAGAGCGAGAGAATGTAATTGAGAGAGAGAGAGAAAGAGAAGCTGTGAGTGAGAGAGAGAGAGAGAAAGAGAAGCTGTGAGTGAGAGAGAGAAAGAGAAGATGTGAGTGAGATAAAGAGAAGGTGTGAGTGAGAGAGAGAGAGAAAGAGAAGCTGTGTGAGATAGAGAGAGAGAAGCTGTGAGTGAGAGAAAGAGAGAGAAAGAGAAGCTGTGAGTGATAGAAGAGAGAGAAAGAGATGCTGTGAGTGAGTGAGAGAGAGAGAAAGAGAAGCTGTGAGTGAGAGAGAAAGAGAAGCTGTGAGTGAGAGAGTGAAAGAGAAGGTGTGAGTGAGAGAGCGAGAGAATGTAATTGAGAGAGAGAGAAAGAGAAGCTGTGAGTGAGAGAGAGAAAAAGAAGCTGTGTGTGAGAGAGAAAGAGAAGCTGTGAGTGAGAGAGAGAGAAAGAGAAGCTGTGAGTGAGAGTGAGTGAGAGAGAGAAAGAGAAGCTGTGAGTGAGAGAGTGAGAGAGAAAGAGAAACTGTGTGTGTGTGAGAGAGAAGCTGTGAGTGAGAGAGAGAAAGAGAAGGTGTGAGTGAGAAAGCGAGAGAATGTAATTGAGAGAGAGAGAAAGAGATGCTGTGAGTGAGAGAGAGAGAGAAAGAGAAGCTGTGAGTGTGTGAGAGAGAAATAGAAGCTGAGAGTGTGAGAGAGAGAGAAACTGTGAGTGAGTGAGAGAGAAAAAGAGAAGCTGTGATTGAGAGAGAGAGAAAGAGAAGCTGTGAGTGAGAGTGAGTGAGAGAGAGAAAGAGAAGCTGTGAGTGAGAGAGTGAGAGAGTAAGAGAAACTGTGTGAGAGAGAGCTGTGAGTGAGAGAGAGGAAGAGAAGCTGTGAGTGAGAGAGCGAGAGAATGTAATTGAGAGAGAGAAAAAGAAGCTGTGAGAGAGAGAGAAAGAGAAGCTGTGAGTGTGTGAAAGAGAAATAGAAGCTGTGAGTGAGAGAGAGAGAGAAACTGTGAGTGAGTGAGAGAGAGAAAGAGAAGTTGTGATTGAGAGAGAGAGAGAAAGAGAAGCTGTGAGTGAGAAAGCGAGAGAATGTAATTGAGAGAGAGAGAAAGAGATGCTGTGAGTGAGAGAGAGAGAGAAAGAGAAGCTGTGAGTGTGTGAGAGAGAAATAGAAGCTGAGAGTGTGAGAGAGAGAGAAACTGTGAGTGAGTGAGAGAGAAAAAGAGAAGCTGTGATTGAGAGAGAGAGAGAAAGAGAAGCTGTGAGTGAGAGTGAGTGAGAGAGAGAAAGAGAAGCTGTGAGTGAGAGAGTGAGAGAGAAAGAGAAACTGTGTGAGAGAGAGCTGTGAGTGAGAGAGAGGAAGAGAAGCTGTGAGTGAGAGAGCGAGAGAATGTAATTGAGAGAGAGAAAAAGAAGCTGTGAGAGAGAGAGAAAGAGAAGCTGTGAGTGTGTGAAAGAGAAATAGAAGCTGTGAGTGAGAGAGAGAGAAACTGTGAGTGAGTGAGAGAGAGAAAGAGAAGCTGTGATTGAGAGAGAGAGAGAAAGAGAAGCTGTGAGTGAGAGAGAGAGAGAAAGAGAAGCTGTGAGAGAGAGAGAAGCTGTGAGTGAGAGAGAAAGAAAGAGAAGCTGTGATTGAGAGAGAGAGAGAAAGAGAAGCTGTGTGTGAGAGAGTGAGAGAGAAAGAGAAACTGTGTGTGAGAGAGAAGCTGTGAGTGAGAGAGAAAGAGAAGCTGTGAGTGAGAGAGCGAGAGAATGTAATTGAGAGAGAGAAAAAGAAGCTGTGAGAGAGAGAGAGAAAGAGAAGCTGTGAGTGTGTGAGAGAGAAATAGAAGCTGTGAGTGAGTAAGAGAGAGAGAAACTGTGAGTGAGTGAGAGAGAGAAAGAGAAGCTGTGAGAGAGAGAGAGAGAGAGAGAAGCTGTGAGTGAGAGAGAAAGAGAAAGTGAAGCTGTGTGAGAGAGAAGCTTTGAGTGAGAGTGAAAGAGAAAGACAAGCTGTGAGTGAGAGAGGGAGATAGAGAAGCTGTGAGAGAGAGAGAGAGTGAGAAAGAGAAGCTGTGAGTGAGAGAGTGAGAGAGAAAGAGAAACTGTGTGTGAGAGAGAAAGCGAAGCTGTGAGTGAGAGAGAGAGAGAGAGAAGCTGTGAGTGAGAGAAAGATAGAGAGAAAGAGAAGCTGTGAGTGATAGAAGAGAGAGAGAAAGAGATGCTGTGAGTGAGAGAGAGAGGAAAAAAGAATCTGTGTCAGAGAGAGAGAGAAAGAGAAGCTGTGAGTGACAGAGAGAGAGAAAGAGAAGCTGTGAGTGACAGATAGAGATAATGAGAAGCTGTGTGAGAGAGAGAGAGAGAAGCTGTGAGTGAGAGAGAGAGAAAGAGAAGCTGTGAGTGATAGTGAGAGAGAGAGAAAGAGAAGCTGTGAGTGAGAGAGAGAGAGAGAAAGAGAAGCTGTGAGTGAGAGTGAGGGAGAGAGAAAGAGAAGGTGTGAGTGAGAGAGAGAGAAAGAGAAGCTGTGAGTGAGAGAGGCATAAAGCAAAGCTGTGAGTGAGAGAGAGAGAGAAAGAGAAGATGTGACTGAGTGAGAGAAAGATAAGCTGTGTGTGAGTGAGAGAGAGAGAGAGAAGCTGTGTGTGTGATATTAAGAGAAGCTGTGTGTGTGAGAGAGAAAGAGACACTGTGTGTGAGAGAGAGAGAGAGAAAGAGAAGATGTGAGTGAGAGAGAGAGATGCTGTGAGTGAGAGAGAGAAAGAGAAGCTGTGTATGTGTGATAGAGAGGTATGCTGTGAGAGAGAGAGAGAGAGAAAGAGATGCTGTGTGTGAGAGAAAGAGAGAAAGTGAAGATGTGAGTGAGAGAGAGAGAGAAAGAGAAGCATTGAGTGAGAGAGAGAGAAATAGAGTGTGAGAAAGAGAGAAAGAGAAGCTGTGTGTGTGAGAGAGAGAAGCTGTGAGTGAGAGAGAGAGAGCGAAAGAAGCTGTGACTGAAAGAGAGAGAGAGAAAGAGAAGCTGTGAGTGAGAGAGAGAGAAGCTGTGAGTGAGTGAGAGAGAGAAAGAGAAGCTGTGAGAGAGAGAGAGAAACAGAAGCTGTGAGTGAGAGAGAGAAAGAGAAGCTGTGAGTGAGAGAAAGAGAGAGAAAGAGAAGCTGTGAGTGAGCGAGAGAGAAAAAAAGCTGTGAGTGTGTGTGAGAGAGAGAAGCTGTGAGTGAGAGAGAGAAGATGTGAGTGTGAGAGAGAAATAGAAGCTGCGAGTGAGAGAGAAAGAGAAGCTGTGAGTGAGTGAGAGAGAGAGAAGCTTTAAGTGAGAGAAAGAGAGAGAGAAAGAGAAGCTGTGAGTGAGAGAGAGAGAGAGAGAGAAGCTGTGAGAGTGAGTGAGAAACAGAAGCTGTGAGTGAGAGAGTAAGAAAGAGAAGCTGTGAGTGAGAGAAAGAGGGAGAAAGAGAAGCTGTGAGTGAGAGAGAGAGAGAGAGAAAGAGAAAGAGAAGATGTGAGTGAGAAAGAAAGAGAAAGAGAATCTGTGAGTGAGTGAGAGAAAGAAAGAGAAGCTGTGAGTGAGAGAGAGATAAAGAGAAGCTGTGAGTGTGTGAGAGAGAAAGAGAAGCTGTGTGTGTGTGAGAGAGAAACTGTTAGTGAGAGACAGAAATAGAAACTGTGAGAGAGAGAGTAAGAGAAGCTGTGAGTGCGAGAGAGAGAGAGAAAGAGAACCTGTGAGTGAGAGAGAGAGAAAGAGAAGCTGTGTGTGAGTGAGAGAGAGAGAAGCTGTAAGTGAGAGAAAGAGAGAGAGAAAGAGAAGCTGTGAGTAAGTGAGAGAGAAAGAGAAGCTATGAGTGAGAGAGAGAGAGAAAGAGCTGTGAGTGAGAGAAAGAGAAAGAAAGAGAAGCTGTGAGTGAGAGAGAGAAATAGAAGGTGTGAGAGAGAGAGAGAGCAAAAGAGAAGCTGTGAGTGAGAGAGAGAAAAAGAGTATGTGAGTGAGAGAGAGAGAAAGAGAAGCTGTGAGTGAGAGAGAGAGAAAGAGAAGCTGTGAGTGAGAGAGATAGAGTGAAAGAGAAGATGTGACTGAGTGAGTAAGAGACACTGTGTGTGTGAGAGGGAGAGGCTGTGAGTGAGTGAGAGAGAGAAAAAGAAGCTGTGTCAGAGAGAGATAGAAAGAGAAGCTGTGAGTGAGAGAAAGAGAAGGTGTGAGTGAGAGAGAGAGAAAGAGAAGCTGTGAGTGAGTGAGAGAGAGAGAAGCTGTGAGTGAGAGAAAGAGAGAGAAAGAGAAGCTGTGAGTGATAGAAGAGAGAGAAAGAGATGCTGTGAGTGAGTGAGAGAGAGAAAGAGAAGCTGTGAGTGAGAGAGAGAGAAAGAGAAGCTGTGAGAGAGAGAAAGAGAAGGTGTGAGTGAGAGAGCGAGAGAATGTAATTGAGAGAGAGAGAGAAAGAGAAGCTGTGAGTGAGAGAGAGAGAGAGAAAGAGAAGCTGTGAGTGAGAGAGAGAAAGAGAAGATGTGAGTGAGATAAAGAGAAGGTGTGAGTGAGAGAGAGAGAGAAAGAGAAGCTGTGTGAGATAGAGAGAGAGAAGCTGTGAGTGAGAGAAAGAGAGAGAAAGAGAAGCCTTGAGTGATAGAAGAGAGAAAGAGATGCTGTGAGTGAGTGAGAGAGAGAGAAAGAGAAGCTGTGAGTGAGAGAGAAAGAGAAGCTGTGAGTGAGAGAGAGAAAGAGAAGGTGTGAGTGAGAGAGCGAGAGAATGTAATTGAGAGAGAGAGAGAGAAAGAGAAGCTGTGAGTGAGAGAGAGAAAAAGAAGCTGTGTGTGAGAGAGAAAGAGAAGCTGTGAGTGAGAGAGAGAGAAAGAGAAGCTGTGAGTGAGAGTGAGTGAGAGAGAGAAAGAGAAGCTGTGAGTGAGAGAGTGAGAGAGAAAGAGAAACTGTGAGTGTGTGAGAGAGAAATAGAAGCTGAGAGTGTGTGAGAGAGAGAAACTGTGAGTGAGTGAGAGAGAAAAAGAGAAGCTGTGATTGAGAGAGAGAGAGAAAGAGAAGCTGTGAGTGAGAGTGAGTGAGAGAGAGGAAGAGAAGCTGTGAGAGAGTGGGAGAATGTAATTGAGAGAGAGAAAAAGAAGCTGTGAGAGAGAGAGAGAAAGAGAAGCTGTGAGTGTGTGAAAGAGAAATAGAAGCTGTGAGTGAGAGAGAGAGAGAAACTGTGAGTGAGTGAGAGAGAGAAAGAGAAGCTGTGATTGAGAGAGAGAGAGAAAGAGAAGCTGTGAGTGAGAGAGAGAGAGAAAGAGAAGCTGTGAGAGAGAGAGAAGCTGTGAGTGAGAGAGAAAGAAAGAGAAGCTGTGTGTGTGAGAGTGAGAGAGAAAGAGAAACTGTGTGAGAGAGAGAAGCTGTGAGTGAGAGAGAGAAAGAGAAGCTGTGAGTGAGAGAGTGAGAGAATGTAATTGAGAGAGAGAAAAAGAAGCTGTGAGAGAGAGAGAGAGAGAAGCTGTGAGTGTGAGAGAGAGAAATAGAAGCTGTGAGTGAGTAAGAGAGAGAGAAACTGTGAGTGAGTGAGAGAGAGAAAGAGAAGCTGTGAGAGAGAGAGAGAGAAAGAGAAGCTGTGAGTGAGAGAGAAAGAGAAAGTGAAGCTGTGTGAGAGAGAAGCTCTGAGTGAGAGTGAAAGAGAAAGACAAGCTGTGAGTGAGAGAGGGAGATAGAGAAGCTGTGTGAGAGAGAGAGAGTGAGAAAGAGAAGCTGTGAGTGAGAGAGTGAGAGAGAAAGAGAAACTGTGTGAGAGAGAGAAAGCGAATCTGTGAGTGAGAGAGAGAGGGAGAGAAGCTGTGAGTGAGAGAAAGAGAGAGAGAAAGAGAAGCTGTGAGTGATAGAAGAGAGAGAGAAAGAGATGCTGTGAGTGAGAGAGAGAAAAAAAGAATCTGTGTCAGAGAGAGAGAGAAAGAGAAGCTGTGAGTGACAGAGAGAGAGAAAGAGAAGCTGTGAGTGACAGATAGAGATAATGAGAAGCTGTGTGAGAGAGAGAGAGAGAAGCTGTGAGTGAGAGAGAGAGAAAGAGAAGCTGTGAGTGATAGTGAGAGAGAGAGAAAGAGAAGCTGTGAGTGAGAGAGAGAGAGAGAAAGAGAAGCTGTGAGTGAGAGTGAGGGAGAGAGAAAGAGAAGGTGTGAGTGAGAGAGAGAGAAAGAGAAGCTGTGAGTGAGAGAGGCATAAAGCAAAGCTGTGAGTGAGAGAGAGAGAGAAAGAGAAGATGTGACTGAGTGAGAGAAAGAGAAGCTGTGTGTGTGAGAGAGAGAAGCTGTGAGTGAGTGAGAGAGAGAAAAAGAAGCTGAGTCAGAGAGAGATAGAAAGAGAACGTGAGTGAGAGAGAGAGAAAGAGAAGCTGTGAGTGAGAGAGATAGAAAGAGAAGCTGTGAGTGAGAGAGATAGAGAAGCTGTGAGTGAGAGCGAGAGAAAGAGCAGCTGTGAGTGAGAGAGAGAGAAAGAGAAGCTGTGAGTGAGAGAGAGAGAGAGAGAGAAGCTATGAGTGAGAGAGAGAGAGAAGAGAAGCTGTGAGTGAGAGAGAGAGAGAAAGAGAAGCTGTGAGTGACAGATACATAATGAGAAGCTGTGAGAGAGAGAGGGGGAAGAGAAGTGAGTGAGAGTGAGAGAGAGAGAAAGAGAAGGTGTGAGTGAGAAAGAGAGAAAGAGAAGCTGTGAGTGAGAGAGAGAGAGAGAAGCTGTGAGTGAGAGAAAGAGAGAGAGAAAGAGAAGCTGTGAGTGATGGAAGAGAGAGAGAAAGAGATGCTGTGAGTGAGAGAGAGAGAGAGAGAAGCTGTGAGTGAGAGAGAGAGAAAGAGAAGCTGTGTGTGAGCGACAGAGAGAAAGAGAAGCTGTAAGAGAGAGAGAGAGAAAGAGAGGCAGTGAGAGAGAGAGAGAGAGAGAGAGAGAAGCTGTCAGTGACAGATAGAGATGATGAGAAGCTGTGAGAGAGAGAGAGAGAGAAGGTGTGAGTGAGAGAGAGATAGAGAAGCTGTGAGTGAGAGTGAGAGAGAGAGAGAAAGAGAAGCTGTGAGTGAGAGAGAGAGAGAAGCTGTGAGTGAGAGAGAGAAGCTGTGAGTGAGAGAGAGAGAGAAAGAGATGCTGTGAGTGAGAGATAAACAGAAGCTGTGAATGAGAGAGAGAGAAAGAGAAGGTGTGAGTGAGAGAGAGAGAAAGAGAAGCTGTGTGAGAGAGAGAGAAACAGAAGCTGTGAGTGAGAGAGAAAGAGAAAGAGAAGCTGTGAGTGACACACACAGAGAGAGAGAAGCTGTGAGTGAGAGAGAGAAAGAAAGAGAAGCTGTGAGTGACAGAGAGAATGAGAAGCTGTGAGTGAGAGAGAGAGAAAGAGAAGCTGTGAGTGAGAGAGAGAAAGAGAAGCTGTGTGTGAATGAGAGAGAGAGAGAGAAGCTGTGTGTGTGTGTGATATTAAGAGAAGCTGTGTGTGTGTGAGAGAGAAAGAGACACTGTGTGTGAGAGAGAGAGAGAGAAAGAGAAGATGTGAGTGAGAGAGAGAGATGCTGTGAGTGAGAGAGAGAAAGAGAAGCTGTGTATGTGTGAGAGAGAGGTATGCTGTGAGTGAGAGAGAGAGAGAAAGAGAAGCTGTGTGTGAGAGAAAGAGAGAAAGTGAAGAAGTGAGTGAGAGAGAGAGAGAAAGAGAAGCATTGAGTGAGAGAGAGAGAATTAAAGTCTGTGAGAAAGAGAGAAAGAGAAGCTGTGTGTGAGAGAGAGAGAAGCTGTGAGTGAGAGAGAGAGAGCGAAAGAAGCTGTGACTGAAAGAGAGAGAGAGAAAGAGAAGCTGTGAGTGAGAGAGAGAGAGAAGCTGTGAGTGAGTGAGAGAGAGAAAGAGAAGTTGTGAGAGAGAGAGAGAAACAGAAGCTGTGAGTGAGAGAGAGAAAGAGAGAAAGAGAAGCTGTGAGTGAGAGAAAGAGAGAGAAAGAGAAGCTGTGAGTGAGCGAGAGAGAAAAAAAGCTGTGAGTGAGTGAGAGAGAGAGAAGCTATGAGTGAGAGAGAGAAGCTGTGAGTGAGAGAGAGAAATAGAAGCTGTGAGTGAGAGAGAAAGAGAAGCTGTGAGTGAGTGAGAGAGAGAGATGCTTTAAGTGAGAGAAAGAGAGAGAGAAAGAGAAGCTGTGAGTGAGAGAGAGAGAGAGAGAAGCTGTGAGAGTGAGTGAGAAACAGAAGCTGTGAGTGAGAGAGTAAGAAAGAGAAGCTGTGAGTGAGACAAAGAGGGAGAAAGAGAAGCTGTGAGTGAGAGAGAGAGAGAGAAAGAGAAAGAGAAGCTGTGAGTGTGAAAGAAAGAGAAAGAGAATCTGTGAGTGAGTGAGAGAAAGAAAGAGAAGCTGTGAGTGAGAGAGAGATAAAGAGAAGCTGTGAGTGTGTGAGAGAGAAAGAGAAGCTGTGTGTGTGTGAGAGAGAGAAACTGTTAGTGAGAGACAGAAATAGAAATTGTGAGAGAGAGAGTAAGAGAAGCTGTGAGTGCGAGAGAGAGAGAGAAAGAGAAGCTGTGAGTGAGAGAGAGAGAAAGAGAAGCTGTGAGTGAGTGAGAGAGAGAGAAGCTGTAAGTGAGAGAAAGAGAGAGAGAAAGAGAAGCTGTGAGTAAGTGAGAGAGAAAGAGAAGCTATGAGTGAGAGAGAGAGAGAAAGAGAAGCTGTGAGTGAGACAAAGAGAAAGAAAGAGAAGCTGTGAGTGAGAGAGAGAAATAGAAGGTGTGAGAGAGAGAGAGAAAAAGAGAAGCTGTGAGTGAGAGAGAGAGAAAGAGTAGCTGTGTGTGTGTGAGAGAGAGAGAAGCTGTGAGTTAGAGAGAGAAAGAGAAACTGTGAGTGAGAGAGAATGATAGAGAAGCTGTGTGTGTGAGAGAGAGAGAAGATGTGAGTGAGAGAGAGAGAGAGAAGCTGTGAGTGAGAGAGAGAGAAGCTGTGAGTGAGAGAGAGAGTGAAGCTGTGAGTGAGAGAGAGAGTGAGAAAGAGAAGCTGTAAGTGTGTGAGAGAGAGAGAAGCTGTGTGTGAGAGAGAGAAAGAGAAGCTATGAGTGAGAGAGAGAGAAAGCGAAGCTGTGTGAGACAAAGAGAGAGAAAGAGAAGCTGTGAGTGAGAGAGTGAGAGAGATATAGAAGCTGTGAGTGAGAGAGAGAGAGAAAAAGAGAAGCTGTGAGTGAGAGAGAGAGAGAAAGAGAAGCTGTGTGAGAGAGAGAGAAGCTGTGAGTGAGAGAGAAAGAAAGAGAACCTGTGTGTGTGAGAGTGAGAGAGAAAGAGAAACTGTGTGAGAGAGAGAAGCTGTGAGTGAGAGAGAGAAAGAGAAGCTGTGAGTGAGAGAGCGAGAGAATGTAATTGAGATAGAGAAAAAGAAGCTGTGAGAGAGAGAGAGAAAGAGAAGCTGTGAGTGTGAGAGAGAGAAATAGAAGCTGTGAGTGAGTAAGAGAGAGAGAAACTGTGAGTGAGTGAGAGAGAGAAAGAGAAGCTGTGAGAGAGAGAGAGAGAAAGAGAAGCTGTGAGTGAGAGAGAAAGAGAAAGTGAAGCTGTGTGAGAGAGAAGCTGTGAGTGAGAGTGAAAGAGAAAGACAAGCTGTGAGTGAGAGAGGGAGATAGAGAAGCTGTGAGAGAGAGAGAGAGTGAGAAAGAGAAGCTGTGAGTGTGAGTGAGAGAGAAAGAGAAACTGTGTGAGAGAGAGAAAGCGAAGCTGTGAGTGAGAGAGAGAGAGAGAGAGAAGCTGTGAGTGAGAGAAAGAGAGAGAGAAACAGAAGCTGTGAGTGATAGAAGAGAGAGAGAAAGAGATGCTGTGAGTGAGAGAGAGAAAAAAAGAATCTGTGTCAGAGAGAAAGAGAAGCTGTGAGTGACAGAGAGAGAGAAAGAGAAGCTGTGAGTGACAGATAGAAATAATGAGAATCTGTGAGAGAGAGAGAGAGAGAAGCTGTGAGTGAGAGAGAGAGAAAGAGAAGCTGTGAGTGATAGTGAGAGAGAGAGAAAGAGAAGCTGTGAGTGAGAGAGAGAGAGAGAGAAAGAGAAGCTGTGAGTGAGAGTGAGGGAGAGAGAAAGAGAAGGTGTGAGTGAGAGAGAGAGAAAGAGAAGCTGTGAGTGAGAGAGGCATAAAGCAAAGCTGTGAGTGAGAGAGAGAGAGAAAGAGAAGATGTGACTGAGTGAGAGAAAGAGAAGCTGTGTGTGTGTGTGAGAGAGAAGCTGTGAGTGAGTGAGAGAGAGAAAAAGAAGCTGAGTCAGAGAGAGATAGAAAGAGAACTTGTGAGTGAGAGAGAGAGAAAGAGAAGCTGTGAGTGAGAGAGATAGAAAGAGAAGCTGTGAGTGAGAGAGATAGAGAAGCTGTGAGTGAGAGCGAGAGAACGAGAAGCTGTGAGTGAGAGAGAGAGAAAGAGAAGCTGTGAGTGAGAGAGAGAGAGAGAAAGAGAAGCTATGAGTGAGAGAGAGAGAGAAGAGAAGCTGTGAGTGAGAGAGAGAGAGAAAGAGAAGCTGTGAGTGACAGATACATAATGAGAAGCTGTGAGAGAGAGAGGGGGAAGAGAAGTGAGTGAGAGTGAGAGAGAGAAAGAGAAGGTGTGAGTGAGAAAGAGAGAAAGAGAAGTTGTGAGTGAGAGAGAGAGAGAAGCTGTGAGTGAGAGAAAGAGAGAGAGAAAGAGAAGCTGTGAGTGATGGAAGAGAGAGAGAAAGAGATGCTGTGAGTGAGAGAGAGAGAGAAAGAGAAGCTGTGAGTGAGAGAGAGAGAAAGAGAAGCTGTGTGTGAGCGACAGAGAGAAAGAGAAGCTGTAAGAGAGAGAGAGAAAGAGAAGCAGTGAGAGAGAGAGAGAGAGAGAGAGAAGCTGTGAGTGAGAGAGAGATAGAGAAGCTGTGAGTGAGAGTGAGAGAGAGAGAGAAAGAGAAGCTGTGAGTGAGAGAGAAAGAGAAGCTGTGAGTGAGAGAGAGAAGCTGTGAGTGAGAGAGAGAGAGAAAGAGATGCTGTGAGTGAGAGATAAACAGAAGCTGTGAATGAGAGAGAGAAAGAGAAGGTGTGTGTGAGTGAGAGAGAGAGAAAGAGAAGCTGTGAGAGAGAGAGAGAAAGAGAAGCTGTGAGTGAGAGAGAAAGAGAAAGAGAAGCTGTGAGTGACACACACAGAGAGAGAGAAGCTGTGAGTGAGAGAGAGAAAGAAAGAGAAGCTGTGAGTGACAGAGAGAAAGAGAAGCTGTGAGTGAGAGAGAGAAAGAGAAGCTGTGTGTGAGTGAGAGAGAGAGAGAAGCTGTGTGTGTGTGTGATATTAAGAGAAGCTGTGTGTGTGAGAGAGAGAAAGAGACACTGTGTGTGTGAGAGAGAGAGAGAAAGAGAAGATGTGAGTGAGAGAGAGAGATGCTGTGAGTGAGAGAGAGAAAGAGAAGCTGTGTATGTGTGAGAGAGAGGTATGCTGTGAGTGAGAGAGAGAGAAAGAGAAGCTGTGTGTGAGAGAAAGAGAGAAAGTGAAGATGTGAGTGAGAGAGAGAGAGAAAGAGAAGCATTGAGTGAGAGAGAGAGAAATAGTGTCTGTGAGAAAGAGAGAAAGAGAAGCTGTGTGTGAGAGAGAGAGAAGCTGTGAGTGAGAGAGAGAGAGTGAAAGAAGCTGTGACTGAAAGAGAGAGAGAAAGAGAAGCTGTGAGTGAGAGAGAGAGAAGCTGTGAGTGAGTGAGAGAGAGAAAGAGAAGCTGTGAGAGAGAGAGAGAAACAGAAGCTCTGAGTGAGAGAGAGAAAGAGAGAAAGAGAAGCTGTGAGTGAGAGAAAGAGAGAGAAAGAGAAGCTGTGAGTGAGCGAGAGAGAAAAAAAGCTGTGAGTGAGTGAGAGAGAGAAGCTGTGAGTGAGAGAGAGAAGCTGTGAGTGAGAGAGAGAAATAGAAGCTGTGAGTGAGAGAGAAAGAGAAGCTGTGAGTGAGTGAGAGAGAGAGAAGCTTTAAGTGAGAGAAAGAGAGAGAGAAAGAGAAGCTGTGAGTGAGAGAGAGAGAGAGAGAGAAGCTGTGAGAGTGAGTGAGAAACAGAAGCTGTGAGTGAGAGAGTAAGAAAGAGAAGCTGTGAGTGAGACAAAGAGGGAGAAAGAGAAGCTGTGAGTGAGAGAGAGAGAGAGAAAGAGAAAGAGAAGCTGTGAGTGAGAAAGAAAGAGAAAGAGAATCTGTGAGTGAGTGAGAGAAAGAAAGAGAAGCTGTGAGTGAGAGAGAGATAAAGAGAAGCTGTGAGTGTGTGTGAGAGAAAGAGAAGCTGTGTGTGTGTGAGAGAGAGAAACTGTTAGTGAGAGACAGAAATAGAAACTGTGAGAGAGAGAGTAAGAGAAGCTGTGAGTGCGAGAGAGAGAGAAAGAGAAGCTGTGAGTAAGTGAGAGAGAAAGAGAAGCTATGAGTGAGAGAGAGAGAGAGAGAAAGAGAAGCTGTGAGTGAGACAAAGAGGAAGAAAGAGAAGCTGTGAGTGAGAGAGAGAAATAGAAGGTGTGAGAGAGAGAGAGAAAAAGAGAAGCTGTGAGTGAGAGAGAGAGAAAGAGTAGCTGTGTGTGTGTGTGAGAGAGAGAAGCTGTGAGTTAGAGAGAGAAAGAGAAACTGTGAGTGAGAGAGAATGATAGAGAAGCTGTGTGTGTGTGAGAGAGAGAAGATGTGAGTGAGAGAGAGAGAGAGAAGCTGTGAGTGAGTGAGAGAGAGAGAAGCTGTGAGTGAGAGAGAGAGTGAAGCTGTGAGTGAGAGAGAGAGAGTGAGAAAGAGAAGCTGTAAGTGTGTGTGAGAGAGAGAAGCTGTGTGTGAGAGAGAGAAAGAGAAGCTATGAGTGAGAGAGAGAGAAAGCGAAGCTGTGAGTGACAAAGAGAGAGAAAGAGAAGCTGTGAGTGAGAGAGTGAGAGAGATATAGAAGCTGTGAGAGAGAGAGAGAGAAAAAGAGAAGCTGTGAGTGAGAGAGAGAGAGAAAGAGAAGCTGTGTGAGAGAGAGAGAAGCTGTGAGTGAGAGAGAAAGAAAGAGAAGCTGTGTGTGTGAGAGTGAGAGAGAAAGAGAAACTGTGTGAGAGAGAGAAGCTGTGAGTGAGAGAGAGAAAGAGAAGCTGTGAGTGAGAGAGCGAGAGTGTAATTGAGAGAGAGAAAAAGAAGCTGTGAGAGAGAGAGAGAAAGAGAAGCTGTGAGTGTGAGAGAGAGAAATAGAAGCTGTGAGTGAGTAAGAGAGAGAGAAACTGTGAGTGAGTGAGAGAGAGAAAGAGAAGCTGTGAGAGAGAGAGAGAAAGAGAAGCTGTGAGTGAGAGAGAAAGAGAAAGTGAAGCTGTGAGTGAGAGAGAAAGAGAAAGTGAAGCTGTGTGAGAGAGAAGCTGTGAGTGAGAGTGAAAGAGAAAGACAAGCTGTGAGTGAGAGAGGGAAATAGAGAAGCTGTGAGAGAGAGAGAGAGTGAGAAAGAGAAGCTGTGAGTGAGAGAGTGAGAGAGAAAGAGAAACTGTGTGTGAGAGAGAAAG
Source organism: Bradypodion ventrale (assembly GCA_035047345.1). Classification (NCBI taxonomy): domain Eukaryota; kingdom Metazoa; phylum Chordata; class Lepidosauria; order Squamata; family Chamaeleonidae; genus Bradypodion; species Bradypodion ventrale. Next base: position 213,957,833 of record JAWDJE010000001.1, read on the forward strand.
CGAAGCTGTGAGTGAGTGAGAGAGAGAGAGAGAGAAGCTGTGAGTGAGAGAAAGAGAGAGAGAAAGAGAAGCTGTGAGTGATAGAAGAGAGAGAGAAAGAGATGCTGTGAGTGAGAGAGAGAAAAAAAGAATCTGTGTCAGAGAGAGAGAGAAAGAGAAGCTGTGAGTGACAGAGAGAGAGAAAGAGAAGCTGTGAGTGACAGATAGAGATAATGAGAAGCTGTGAGAGAGAGAGAGAGAGAAGCTGTGAGTGAGAGAGAGAGAAAGAGAAGCTGTGAGTGATAGTGAGAGAGAGAGAAAGAGAAGCTGTGAGTGAGTGAGAGAGAGAGAGAAAGAAAGAGAAGCTGTGAGTGAGAGTGAGGGAGAGAGAAAGAGAAGGTGTGAGTGAGAGAGAGAGAAAGAGAAGCTGTGAGTGAGAGAGGCATAAAGCAAAGCTGTGAGTGAGAGAGAGAGAAAGAGAAGATGTGACTGAGTGAGAGAAAGAGAAGCTGTTTGTGTGAGAGAGAGAAGCTGTGAGTGAGTGAGAGAGAGAAAAAGAAGCTGAGTCAGAGAGAGATAGAAAGAGAACTTGTGAGTGAGAGAGAGAGAAAGAGAAGCTGTGAGTGAGAGAGATAGAAAGAGAAGCTGTGAGTGAGAGAGATAGAGAAGCTGTGAGTGAGAGCGAGAGAAAGAGAAGCTGTGAGTGAGAGAGAGAGAAAGAGAAGCTGTGAGTGAGAGAGAGAGAGAGAGAAAGAGAAGCTATGAGTGAGAGAGAGAGAAAGAGAAGCTGTGAGAGAGAGAGAGAAAGAGAAGCTGTGAGTGAGAGAGAAAGAGAAAGAGAAGCTGTGAGTGACACACACACAGAGAGAGAAGCTGTGAGTGAGAGAGAGAAAGAAAGAGAAGCTGTGAGTGACAGAGAGAATGAGAAGCTGTGAGTGAGAGAGAGAGAAAGAGAAGCTGTGAGTGAGAGAGAGAAAGAGAAGCTGTGTGTGAGTGAGAGAGAGAGAGAGAAGCTGTGTGTGTGTGTGATATTAAGAGAAGCTGTGTGTGTGTGAGAGAGAAAGAGACACTGTGTGTGAGAGAGAAAGAGAAAGAGAAGATGTGAGTGAGAGAGAGAGATGCTGTGAGTGAGAGAGAGAAAGAGAAGCTGTGTATGTGTGAGAGAGAGGTATGCTGTGAGTGAGAGAGAGAGAGAAAGAGAAGCTGTGTGTGAGAGAAAGAGAGAAAGTGAAGATGTGAGTGAGAGAGAGAGAAAGAGAAGCATTGAGTGAGAGAGAGAGAAATAGAGTCTGTGAGAAAGAGAGAAAGAGAAGCTGTGTGTGAGAGAGAGAGAAGCTGTGAGTGAGAGAGAGAGAGCGAAAGAAGCTGTGACTGAAAGAGAGAGAGAGAAAGAGAAGCTGTGAGTGAGAGAGAGAGAGAAGCTGTGAGTGAGTGAGAGAGAGAAAGAGAAGCTGTGAGAGAGAGAGAGAAACAGAAGCTGTGAGTGAGAGAGAGAAAGAGAGAAAGAGAAGCTGTGAGTGAGAGAAAGAGAGAGAAAGAGAAGCTGTGAGTGAGCGAGAGAGAAAAAAAGCTGTGAGTGAGTGAGAGAGAGAGAAGCTGTGAGTGAGAGAGAGAAGCTGTGAGTGAGAGAGAGAAATAGAAGCTGTGAGTGAGAGAGAAAGAGAAGCTGTGAGTGAGTGAGAGAGAGAGAAGCTTTAAGTGAGAGAAAGAGAGAGAGAAAGAGAAGCTGTGAGTGAGAGAGAGAGAGAGAGAGAAGCTGTGAGAGTGAGTGAGAAACAGAAGCTGTGAGTGAGAGAGTAAGAAAGAGAAGCTGTGAGTGAGACAAAGAGGGAGAAAAAGAAGCTGTGAGTGAGAGAGAGAGAGAGAAAGAGAAAGAGAAGCTGTGAGTGAGAAAGAAAGAGAAAGAGAATCTGTGAGTGAGTGAGAGAAAGAAAGAGAAGCTGTGAGTGAGAGAGAGATAAAGAGAAGCTGTGAGTGTGTGAGAGAGAAAGAGAAGCTGTGTGTGTGAGAGAGAGAAACTGTTAGTGAGAGACAGAAATAGAAACTGTGACAGAGAGAGTAAGAGAAGCTGTGAGTGCGAGAGAGAGAGAGAAAGAGAAGCTGTGAGTGAGAGAGAGAGAAAGAGAAGCTGTGAGTGAGTGAGAGAGAGAGAAGCTGTGAGTGAGAGAGAGAGAGAGGAGCTGTGAGAGAGAGAGAGTGAGAAAGAGAAGCTGTAAGTGAGAGAGAGAGAAGCTGTGTGAGATAGAGAGAAAGAGAAGCTATGAGTGAGAGAGAGAGAAAGCAAAGCTGTGAGTGAGAGAGTCAGAGAGATATAGAAGCTGTGAGTGAGAGAGAGAGAGAGAGAGAAAGAGAAGCTGTGAGTGAGTGAGAGAGAAAGAGAAGCTGTGAGTGAGTTAGAGAGAGAAAGAGAAACTGTGAGTGAGTGAGAGAGAGAGAGAAAGAGAAGCTGTGAGTGAGTGAGAGAGAAAGAGAAGCTGTGAGTGAGTTAGAGAGAGAGAGAATGTGAGTGAGAGAGAGAGAAAGAAAGAAAGAGTAGCTGTGAGTGAGAGAGAGAGAAAGAGAAGCTGTGAGTGAGAGAGAGAGAAAGAGAAGCTGTGAGTGAGAGAGAGAGACAGAGAAGATGTGACTGAGTGACTAAGAGACACTGTGTGTGTGAGAGGGAGAAGCTGTGAGTGAGTGAGAGAGAGAAAAAGAAGCTGTGTCAGAGAGAGATAGAAAGAGAAGCTGTGAGTGAGAGAAAGAGAAGGTGTGAGTGAGAGAGTGAGAAAGAGAAGCTGTGTGAGATAGAGAGAGAGAAGCAGTGAGTGAGAGAAAGAGAGAGAAAGAGATGCTGTGAGTGAGTGAGAGAGAGAGAAAGAGAAGCTGTGAGTGAGAGAGAGAGAAAGAGAAGCTGTGAGTGAGAGAGAGAAAGAGAAGATGTGAGTGAGAGAGCGAGAGAATGTAATTGAGAGAGAGAGAGAGAGAAGCTGTGAGTGAGAGAGAGAAAGAGAAAGAGAAGCTGTGAGCGAGAGAGAAAAAGAAGCTGTGTGTGTGAGAGAGAAAGAGAAGCTGTGAGTGAGAGAAAGAGAAGGTGTGAGTGAGAGAGGGAGAGAAAGAGATTCTGTGTGAGATAGAGAGAGAGAAGCTGTGAGTGAGAGAAAGAGAGAAAAAGAGTAGCTGTGAGTGATAGAAGAGAGAGAAAGAGATGCTGCGAGTGAGTGAGAGAGAGAGAAAGGGAGGTTGTGAGTGAGAGAGAAAGAGAAGCTGTGAGTGAGAGAGAGAAAGAGAAGGTGTGAGTGAGAGAGCGAGAGAATGTAATTGAGAGAGAGAGAGAAAGAGAAGCTGTGAGTGAGAGAGAGAAAAAGAAGCTGTGTGTGTGAGAGAGAAAGAGTAGCTGTGAGTGAGAGAGAGAGAGAAAGAGAAGCTGTGAGTGAGAGTGAGTGAGAGAGAGAAAGAGAAGCTGTGAGTGAGAGAGTGAGAAAGAAAGAGAAACTGTGTGTGAGAGAGAGAAGCTGTGAGTGAGAGAGAGAAAGAGAAGGTGTGAGTGAGAGAGCGAGAGAATGTAATTGAGAGAGAGAGAAAGAGAGGCTGTGAGTGAGAGAGAGAGAGAAAGAGAAGCTGTGAGTGTGAGAGAGAGAAATAGAAGCTGTGAGTGAGAGAGAGAGAGAAACTGTGAGTGAGTGAGAGAGAAAAAGAGAAGCTGTGATTGAGAGAGAGAGAGAAAGAGAAGCTGTGAGTGAGTGAGAGAGAGAGAAAGAGAAGCTGTGAGTGAGAGAGAGAAAAAGAGAATCTGTGAGTGAGAGAGAGAAAGAGAAGGTGTGAGTGAGAGAGCGAGAGAATGTAATTGAGAGAGAGAGAGAAAGAGAAGCTGTGAGTGAGAGAGAGAGAGAAAGAGAAGCTGTGAGTGAGAGAGAGAAAAAGAAGCTGTGTGTGAGAGAGAAAGAGAAGCTGTGAGTGAGAGAGAGAGAAAGAGAAGCTGTGAGTGAGAGTGAGTGAGAGAGAGCAAGAGAAGCTGTGAGTGAGAGAGTGAGAGTGAAAGAGAAACTGTGTGAGAGAGAGAAGCTGTGAGTGAGAGAGAGAATGAGAAGCTGTGAGTGAGAGAGCGAGAGAATGTAATTGAGAGAGAGAAAAAGAAGCTGTGAGTGAGAGAGAGAGAGAAAGAGAAGCTGTGAGTGTGTGAGAGAGAAATAGAAGCTGTGAGTGAGAGAGAGAGAGAGAGAAACTGTGAGTGAGTGAGAGAGAGAAAGAGAAGTTGTGATTGAGAGAGAGAGAGAGAAAGAGAAGCTGTGAGTGAGAGAGAGAGAGAAAGAGAAGCTGTGAGAGAGAGAGAAGCTGTGAGTGTGAGAGAGAAAGAGAAATTGTGAGTGAGAGAGAAAGAAAGAGAAGCTGTGTGTGTGAGAGAGAAAGAGAAACTGTGAGTGAGAGAGAGAGAAAAAAGAAGCTGTGTCAGAGAGAGAGAGAAAGAGAAGTTGTGAGTGACAGAGAAAGAGAAAGAGAAGCTGTGAGTGACAGATAGAGATAATGAGAAGCTGTGTGTGTGTGTGAGAGAGAGAAGCTGTGAGTGAGAGAGAGAGAAAGAGAAGCTGTGAGTGATAGTGAGAGAGAGAGAAAGAGAAGCTGTGAGTGAGAGAGAGAGAGAGAGAAAGAGAAGCTGTGAGTGAGAGTGAGGGAGAGAGAAAGAGAAGGTGTGATTGAGAGAGAGAGAAAGAGAAGCTGTGAGTGAGTGAGTAAGAGACACTGTGTGTGTGAGAGGGAGAAGCTGTGAGTGAGTGAGAGAGAGAAAAAGAAGCTGTGTCAGAGAGAGATAGAAAGAGAAGCTGTGAGTGAGAAAGAGAAGGTGTGAGTGAGAGAGAGAGAAAGAGAAGCTGTGTGAGATAGAGAGAGAAGCTGTGAGTGAGAGAAAGAGAGAGAAAGAAAAGCTGTGAGTGATAGAAGAGAGAGAAAGAGATGCTGTGAGTGAGTGAGAGAGAGAGAAAGAGAAGCTGTGAGTGAGAGAGAGAGAAAGAGAAGCTGTGAGTGAGAGAGAGAAAGAGAAGGTGTGAGTGAGAGAGCGAGAGAATGTAATTGAGAGAGAGAGAGAGAAGCTGTGAGTGAGAGAGAGAAAGAGAAAGAGAAGCTGTGAGTGAGAGAGAGAAAAAGAAGCTGTGTGTGTGAGAGAGAAAGAGAAGCTGTGAGTGAGAGAAAGAGAAAGTGTGAGTGAGAGAGAGAGAGAAAGAGATGCTGTGTGAGATAGAGAGAGAGAGAAGCTGTGAGTGAGAGAAAGAGAGAGAAAGAGAAGCTGTGAGTGATAGAAGAGAGAGAAAGAAATGCTGTGAGTGAGTGAGAGAGAGAGAAAGAGAGGCTGTGAGTGAGAGAGAAAGAGAAGCTGTGAGTGAGAGAGAGAAAGAGAAGGTGTGAGTGAGAGAGCAAGAGAATGTAATTGAGAGAGAGAGAAAGAGAAGATGTGAGTGAGAGAGAAAAAAAGAAGCTGTGTGTGTGAGAGAGAAAGAGTAGCTGTGAGTGAGAGAGAGAGAAAGAGAAGCTGTGAGTGAGAGTGAGTGAGAGAGAGAAAGAGAAGCTGTGAGTGAGAGAGTGCGAGAGAAAGAGAAACTGTGTGTGAGAGAGAGAAGCTGTGAGTGAGAGAGAGAAAGAGAAGGTGTGAGTGAGAGAGCGAGAGAATGTAATTGAGAGAGAGAGAAAGAGAGTCTGTGAGTGAGAGAGAGAGAGAAAGAGAAGCTGTGAGTGTGTGAGAGAGAAATAGAAGCTGTGAGTGAGAGAGAGAGAGAAACTGTGAGTGAGTGAGAGAGAAAAAGAGAAGCTGTGATTGAGAGAGAGAGAGAAAGAGAAGCTGTGAGTGAGTGAGAGAGAGAGAGAAAGAGAAGCTGTGAGTGAGAGAGAGAAAAAGAGAATCTGTGAGTGAGAGAGAGAAAGAGAAGGTGTGAGTGAGAGAGCGAGAGAATGTAATTGAGAGAGAGAGAAAGAGAAGCTGTGAGTGAGAGAGAGAGAGAGAGAAAGAGAAGCTGTGAGTGAGAGAGAGAAAAAGAAGCTGTGTGTGTGAGAGAAAGAGAAGCTGTGATTGAGAGAGAGAGAGAAAGAGAAGCTGTGAGTGAGTGAGAGAGAGAGAGAAAGAGAAGCTGTGAGTGAGAGAGAGAAAAAGAGAATCTGTGAGTGAGAGAGAGAAAGAGAAGGTGTGAGTGAGAGAGCGAGAGAATGTAATTGAGAGAGAGAGAGAAAGAGAAGCTGTGAGTGAGAGAGAGAGAGAAAGAGAAGCTGTGAGTGAGAGAGAGAAAAAGAAGCTGTGTGTGAGAGAGAAAGAGAAGCTGTGAGTGAGAGAGAAAGAGAAGCTGTGAGTGAGAGTGAGTGAGAGAGAGAAAGAGAAGCTGTGAGTGAGAGAGTGAGAGTGAAAGAGAAACTGTGTGAGAGAGAGAAGCTGTGAGTGAGAGAGAGAAAGAGAAGCTGTGAGTGAGAGAGCGAGAGAATGTAATTGAGAGAGAGAAAAAGAAGCTGTGAGTGAGAGAGAGAGAGAAAGAGAAGCTGTGAGTGTGTGAGAGAGAAATAGAAGCTGTGAGTGAGTGAGAGAGAGAGAGAAACTGTGAGTGAGTGAGAGAGAGAAAGAGAAGTTGTGATTGAGAGAGAGAGAGAGAAAGAGAAGCTGTGAGTGAGAGAGAGAGAGAAAGAGAAGCTGTGAGAGAGAGAGAAGCTGTGAGTGTGAGAGAGAAAGAGAAACTGTGAGTGAGAGAGAGAGAAAAAAGAAGCTGTGTCAGAGAGAGAGAGAAAGAGAAGCTGTGAGTGAGAGAGAGAAAAAGAGAATCTGTGAGTGAGAGAGAGAAAGAGAAGGTGTGAGTGAGAGAGCGAGAGAATGTAATTGAGAGAGAGAGAGAAAGAGAAGCTGTGAGTGAGAGAGAGAGAGAGAGAAAGAGAAGCTGTGAGTGAGAGAGAGAAAAAGAAGCTGTGTGTGTGAGAGAAAGAGAAGCTGTGAGTGAGAGAGAGAGAGAAAGAGAAGCTGTGAGTGAGAGTGAGTGAGAGAGAGAAAGAGAAGCTGTGAGTGAGAGAGTGAGAGAGAAAGTGAAACTGTGTGAGAGAGAGAAGCTGTGAGTGAGAGAGAGAAAGAGAAGCTGTGAGTGAGAGAGCGAGAGAATGTAACTGAGAGAGAGAAAAAGAAGCTGTGAGTGAGAGAGAGAGAGAAAGAGAAGCTGTGAGTGTGAGAGAGAGAAATAGAAGCTGTGAGTGAGAGAGAGAGAGAAACTGTGAGTGAGTGAGAGAGAGAAAGAGAAGTTGTGATTGAGAGAGAGAGAGAGAAAGAGAAGCTGTGAGTGAGAGAGAGAGAGAAAGAGAAGCTGTGAGAGAGAGAGAAGCTGTGAGTGAGAGAGAGAAAGAGAAACTGTGAGTGAGAGACAAAGAAAGAGAAGCTGTGTGTGTGAGAGAGAAAGAGAAACTGTGGGTGAGAGAGAGAGAAAAAAAGAAGCTGTGTCAGAGAGAGAGAGAAAGAGAAGTTGTGAGTGACAGAGAAAGAGAAAGAGAAGCTGTGAGTGACAGATAGAGATAATGAGAAGCTGTGAGAGAGAGAGTGAGAGAGAAAGTGAAACTGTGAGAGAGAGAGAAGCTGTGAGTGAGAGAGAGAAAGAGAAACTGTGAGTGAGAGACAAAGAAAGAGAAGCTGTGTGTGTGAGAGAGAAAGAGAAACTGTGGGTGAGAGAGAGAGAAAAAAAGAAGCTGTGTCAGAGAGAGAGAGAAAAAGAAGCTGTGTGTGTGAGAGAGAAAGAGAAGCTGTGAGTGAGAGAAAGAGAAGGTGTGAGTGAGAGAGAGAGAGAAAGAGATGCTGTGTGAGATAGAGAGAGAGAGAAGCTGTGAGTGAGAGAAAGAGAGAGAAAGAGAAGCTGTGAGTGATAGAAGAGAGAGAAAGAGATGCTGTGAGTGAGTGAGAGAGAGAGAAAGAGAGGCTGTGAGTGAGAGAGAAAGAGAAGCTGTGAGTGAGAGAGAGAAAGAGAAGGTGTGAGTGAGAGAGCAAGAGAATGTAATTGAGAGAGAGAGAGAAAGAGAAGCTGTGAGAGAGAAAAAAAGAAGCTGTGTGTGTGAGAGAGAGAAATAGAAGCTGTGAGTGAGAGAGAGAGAGAGAAACTGTGAGTGAGTGAGAGAGAGAAAGAGAAGTTGTGAGTGACAGAGAAAGAGAAAGAGAAGCTGTGAGTGACAGATAGAGATAATGAGAAGCTGTGAGAGAGAGAGAGAGAGAAGCTGTGTGTGTGAGAGAGAGAAAGAGAAGCTGTGAGTGATAGTGAGAGAGAGAGAAAGAGAAGCTGTGAGTAAAGAGAGAGAGAGTAAGAGAAGCTGTGAGTGAGAGAGAGAAAAAGAAGCTGTGTGTGTGAGAGAAAGAGAAGCTGTGAGTGAGAGATAGAGAGAAAGAGAAGCTGTGAGTGAGAGTGAGTGAGAGAGAGAAAGAGAAGCAGTGAGTGAGAGAGTGAGAGAGAAAGAGAAACTGTGTGAGAGAGAGAAGCTGTGAGTGAGAGAGAGAAAGAGAAGCTGTGTGAGAGAGCGAGAGAATGTAATTGAGAGAGAGAGAAAGAGAGGCTGTGAGTGAGAGAGAGAGAGAAAGAGAAGCTGTGAGTGTGTGAGAGAGAAATAGAAGCTGTGAGTGAGTGAGAGAGAGAAACTGTGAGTGAGTGAGAGAGAAAAAGAGAAGCTGTGATTGAGAGAGAGAGAGAAAGAGAAGCTGTGAGTGAGTGAGAGAGAGAGAGAAAGAGAAGCTGTGAGTGAGAGAGAGAAAGAGAATCTGAGTGAGAGAAAGAAAGAGAAGGTGTGAGTGAGAGAGCAAGAGAATGTAATTGAGAGAGAGAGAAAGAGAAGCTGTGAGTGAGAGAGAGAGAGAAAGAGAAGCTGTGAGTGAGAGAGAGAAAAAGAAGCTGTGTGTGTGAGAGAGAAAGAGAAGCTGTGAGTGAGAGAGAGAGAGAAAGAGAAGCTGTGAGTGAGAGTGAGTGAGAGAGAGAAAGAGAAGCTGTGAGTGAGAGAGTGAGAGAGAAAGAGAAACTGTGTGTGAGAGAGAAGCTGTGAGTGAGAGAGAGAAAGAAAAGCTGTGAGTGAGAGAGCGAGAGAATGTAATTGAGAGAGAGAAAAAGAAGCTGTGAGTGAGAGAGAGAGAGAAAGAGAAGCTGTGAGTGTGAGAGAGAGAAATAGAAGCTGTGAGTGAGTGAGAGAGAGAGAAACTGTGAGTGAGTGAGAGAGAGAAAGAGAAGTTGTGATTGAGAGAGAGAGAGAAAAAGAGAAGCTGTGAGTGAGAGAGAGAGAGAAAGAAAAGCTGTGAGAGAGAGAGAAGCTGTGAGTGAGAGAGAGAAAGAGAAACTGTGAGTGAGAGAGAAAGAAAGAGAAGCTGTGTGTGTGAGAGAGAAAGAGAAACTGTGAGTGAGAGAGAGAGAGAGAGATGCTGTGTGAGATAGAGAGAGAGAGAAGCTGTGAGTGAGAGAAAGAGAGAGAAAGAGAAGCTGTGAGTGATAGAAGAGAGAGAAAGAGATGCTGTGAGTGAGTGAGAGAGAGAGAAAGAGAGGCTGTGAGTGAGAGAGAAAGAGAAGCTGTGAGTGAGAGAGAGAAAGAGAAGGTGTGAGTGAGAGAGCAAGAGAATGTAATTGAGAGAGAGAGAAAGAGAAGCTGTGAGTGAGAGAGAAAAAAAGAAGCTGTGTGTGTGAGAGAGAAAGAGTAGCTGTGAGTGAGAGAGAGAGAGAAAGAGAAGCTGTGAGTGAGAGTGAGTGAGAGAGAGAAAGAGAAGCTGTGAGTGAGAGAGTGAGAGAGAAAGAGAAACTGTGTGTGAGAGAGAGAAGCTGTGAGTGAGAGAGAGAAAGAGAAGGTGTGAGTGAGAGAGCGAGAGAATGTAATTGAGAGAGAGAGAAAGAGAGTCTGTGAGTGAGAGAGAGAGAGAAAGAGAAGCTGTGAGTGTGTGAGAGAGAAATAGAAGCTGTGAGTGAGAGAGAGAGAGAAACTGTGAGTGAGTGAGAGAGAAAAAGAGAAGCTGTGATTGAGAGAGAGAGAAAGAGAAGCTGTGAGTGAGTGAGAGAGAGAGAGAAAGAGAAGCTGTGAGTGAGAGAGAGAAAAAGAGAATCTGTGAGTGAGAGAGAGAAAGAGAAGGTGTGAGTGAGAGAGCGAGAGAATGTAATTGAGAGAGAGAGAGAAAGAGAAACTGTGAGTGAGAGAGAGAGAGAGAGAAAGAGAAGCTGTGAGTGAGAGAGAGAAAAAGAAGCTGTGTGTGTGAGAGAAAGAGAAGCTGTGAGTGAGAGAGAGAGAGAAAGAGAAGCTGTGAGTGAGAGTGAGTGAGAGAGAGAAAGAGAAGCTGTGAGTGAGAGAGTGAGAGAGAAAGTGAAACTGTGTGAGAGAGAGAAACTGTGAGTGAGAGAGAGAAAGAGAAGCTGTGAGTGAGAGAGCGAGAGAATGTAATTGAGAGAGAGAAAAAGAAGCTGTGAGTGAGAGAGAGAGAGAAAGAGAAGCTGTGAGTGTGAGAGAGAGAAATAGAAGCTGTGAGTGTGAGAGAGAGAGAGAAACTGTGAGTGAGTGAGAGAGAGAAAGAGAAGTTGTGATTGAGAGAGAGAGAGAGAAAGAGAAGCTGTGAGTGAGAGAGAGAGAGAAAGAGAAGCTGTGAGAGAGAGAGAAGCTGTGAGTGAGAGAGAGAAAGAGAAACTGTGAGTGAGAGACAAAGAAAGAGAAGCTGTGTGTGTGAGAGAGAAAGAGAAACTGTGGGTGAGAGAGAGAGAAAAAGAAGCTGTGTCAGAGAGAGAGAGAAAGAGAAGTTGTGAGTGACAGAGAAAGAGAAAGAGAAGCTGTGAGTGACAGATAGAGATAATGAGAAGCTGTGAGAGAGAGAGAGAGAAGCTGTGTGTGTGAGAGAGAGAAAGAGAAGCTGTGAGTGATAGTGAGAGAGAGAAAAAGAGAAGCTGTGAGTAAAGAGAGAGAGAGAAAGAGAAGCTGTGAGTGAGAGAGAGAAAAAGAAGCTGTGTGTGTGAGAGAAAGAGAAGCTGTGAGTGAGAGAGAGAGAGAAAGAGAAGCTGTGAGTGAGAGTGAGTGAGAGAGAGAAAGAGAAGCAGTGAGTGAGAGAGTGAGAGAGAAAGAGAAACTGTGTGAGAGAGAGAAGCTGTGAGTGAGAGAGAGAAAGAGAAGCTGTGTGAGAGAGCGAGAGAATGTAATTGAGAGAGAGAGAAAGAGAGGCTGTGAGTGAGAGAGAGAGAGAAAGAGAAGCTGTGAGTGTGTGAGAGAGAAATAGAAGCTGTGAGTGAGAGAGAGAGAGAAACTGTGAGTGAGTGAGAGAGAAAAAGAGAAGCTGTGATTGAGAGAGAGAGAGAAAGAGAAGCTGTGAGTGAGTGAGAGAGAGAGAGAAAGAGAAGCTGTGAGTGAGAGAGAGAAAGAGAATCTGAGTGAGAGAGAGAAAGAGAAGGTGTGAGTGAGAGAGCAAGAGAATGTAATTGAGAGAGAGAGAAAGAGAAGCTGTGAGTGAGAGAGAGAGAGAAAGAGAAGCTGTGAGTGAGAGAGAGAAAAAGAAGCTGTGTGTGAGAGAGAGAAAGAGAAGCTGTGAGTGAGAGAGAGAGAGAAAGAGAAGCTGTGAGTGAGAGTGAGTGAGAGAGAGAAAGAGAAGCTGTGAGTGAGAGAGTGAGAGAGAAAGAGAAACTGTGTGTGAGAGAGAAGCTGTGAGTGAGAGAGAGAAAGAAAAGCTGTGAGTGAGAGAGCGAGATAATGTAATTGAGAGAGAGAAAAAGAAGCTGTGAGTGAGAGAGAGAGAAAGAGAAGCTGTGAGTGTGAGAGAGAGAAATAGAAGCTGTGAGTGAGTGAGAGAGAGAGAAACTGTGAGTGAGTGAGAGAGAGAAAGAGAAGTTGTGATTGAGAGAGAGAGAGAGAAAGAGAAGCTGTGAGTGAGAGAGAGAGAGAAAGAGAAGCTGTGAGAGAGAGAGAAGCTGTGAGTGAGAGAGAGAAAGAGAAACTGTGAGTGAGAGAGAAAGAAAGAGAAGCTGTGTGTGTGAGAGAGAAAGAGAAACTGTGAGTGAGAGAGAGAGAAAAAAAGAAGCTGTGTCAGAGAGAGAGAGAAAGAGAAGCTGTGAGTGACAGAGAGAGAGAAAGAGAAGCTGTGAGTGACAGATAGAGATAATGAGAAGCTGTGTGTGTGAGAGAGAAGCTGTGAGTGATAGTGAGAGAGAGAGAGAAAGAGAAGCTGTGAGTGAGAGAGAGAGAGAGAAAGAGAAGCTGTGAGTGAGAGTGAGGGAGAGAGAAAGAGAAGGTGTGAGTGAGAGAGAGAGAGAGAAAGAGAAGATGTGACTGAGTGAGAGAAAGAGAAGCTGTTTGTGTGTGAGAGAGAGAAGCTGTGAGTGAGTGAGAGAGAGAAAAAGAAGCTGTGTCAGAGAGAGATAGAAAGAGAAGTTGTGAGTGAGAGAGAGAGAAAGAGAAGCTGTGAGTGAGAGAGATAGAAAGAGAAGCTGTGAGTGAGTGAGAGAGAGAGAAGCTGTGAGTGAGAGCGAGAGAAAGAGAAGCTGTGAGTGAGAGAGAGAGAAATAGAAGCTGTGTGTGAGAGAGAAAGAGAAGCTGTGAGTGAGAGAGAGAGAGAGAAAGAGAAGCTATGAGTGTGAGAGAGAGAGAGAGAAGAGAAGCTGTGAGTGAGAGAGGGAGAGAAAGAGAAGCTGTGAGTGACAGATACATAATGAGAAGCTGTGAGAGAGAGGGGGGGAAGAGAAGCTGTGAGTGAGAGTGAGAGAGAGAGAAAGAGAAGGTGTGAGTGAGAAAGAGAGAAAGAGAAGCTGTGAGTGAGATAGAGATAATGAGAAGCCGTGAGAGAGAGAGAGAGAGAGAGAGAGAGAGAGAAGCTGTGAGTGAGAGAGTGAGAGAGAAAGAGAAACTGTGTGAGAGAGAGAAGCTGTGAGTGAGAGAGAAAGAGAAGCTGTGACTGAGAGAGCGAGAGAATGTAATTGAGAGAGAGAAAAAGAAACTGTGAGTGAGAGAGAGAGAGAAAGAGAAGCTGTGAGTGTGAGAGAGAGAAATAGAAGCTGTGAGTGAGTGAGAGAGAGAGAAACTGTGAGTGAGTGAGAGAGAGAAAGAGAAGCTGTGATTGAGAGAGAGAGAAAGAGAAGGTGTGAGTGAGAGAGAGAGAGAAAGAGAAGCTGTGAGAGAGAGAGAGAAGCTGTGAGTGAAAGAGAGAAAGAGAAACTGTGAGTGAGAGAGAAAGAAAGAGAAGCTGTGTGTGTGAGAGAGAAAGAAGCTGTGAGTGAGAGAGAGAGAAAAAAAGAAGCTGTGTCAGAGAGAGAAAGAGAAGCTGTGAGTGACAGAGAGAGAGAAAGAGAAGGTGTGAGTGAGAGAGCAAGAGAATGTAATTGAGAGAGAGAGAAAGAGAAGCTGTGAGTGAGAGAGAAAAAAAGAAGCTGTGTGTGTGAGAGAGAAAGAGTAGCTGTGAGTGAGAGAGAGAGAGAAAGAAAAACTGTGAGTGAGAGAGAGAAGCTGTGAGTGAGAGAGAGAAAGAGAAGGTGTGAGTGAGAGAGCGAGATAATGTAATTGAGAGAGAGAGAAAGAGAGTCTGTGAGTGAGAGAGAGAGAGAAAGAGAAGCTGTGAGTGTGTGAGAGAGAAATAGAAGCTGTGAGTGAGAGAGAGAGAGAAACTGTGAGTGAGTGAGAGAGAAAAAGAGAAGCTGTGATTGAGAGAGAGAGAGAAAGAGAAGCTGTGAGTGAGTGAGAGAGAGAGAGAAAGAGAAGCTGTGAGTGAGAGAGAGAAAAAGAGAATCTGTGAGTGAGAGAGAGAAAGAGAAGGTGTGAGTGAGAGAGCGAGAGAATGTAATTGAGAGAGAGAGAGAAAGAGAAGCTGTGAGAGAGAGAGAGAGAGAAAGAGAAGCTGTGAGTGAGAGAGAGAAAAAGAAGCTGTGTGTGTGAGAGAAAGAGAAGCTGTGAGTGAGAGAGAGAGAGAAAGAGAAGCTGTGAGTGAGAGTGAGTGAGAGAGAGAAAGAGAAGCTGTGAGTGAGAGAGTGAGAGAGAAAGTGAAACTGTGTGAGAGAGAGAAGCTGTGAGTGAGAGAGAGAAAGAGAAGCTCTGAGTGAGAGAGCGAGAGAATGTAATTGAGAGAGAGAAAAAGAAGCTGTAAGTGAGAGAGAGAGAGAAAGAGAAGCTGTGAGTGTGTGAGAGAGAAATAGAAGCTGTGAGTGAGTGAGAGAGAGAGAAACTGTGAGTGAGTGAGAGAGAGAAAGAGAAGTTGTGATTGAGAGAGAGAGAGAGAAAGAGAAGCTGTGAGTGAGAGAGAGAGAGAAAGAGAAGCTGTGAGAGAGAGAAGCTGTGAGTGAGAGAGAGAAAGAGAAACTGTGAGTGAGAGACAAAGAAAGAGAAGCTGTGTGTGTGAGAGAGAAAGAGAAGCTGTGAGTGAGAGAGCGAGAGAATGTAATTGAGAGAGAGAAAAAGAAGCTGTGAGTGAGAGAGAGAGAAAGAGAAGCTGTGAGTGTGTGAGAGAGAAATAGAAGCTGTGAGTGAGAGAGAGAGAAAAAAAGAAGCTGTGTCAGAGAGAGAGAGAAAGAGAAGTTGTGAGTGAGAGAAAGAGAAAGAGAAGCTGTGAGTGACAGATAGAGATAATGAGAAGCTGTGTGAGAGAGAGAGAGAGAAGCTGTGTGTGTGAGAGAGAGAAAGAGAAGCTGTGAGTGATAGTGAGAGAGAGAGAAAGAGAAGCTGTGAGTGAGAGAGAGAGAGAAAGAGAAGCTGTGAGTGAGAGAGAGAAAAAGAAGCTGTGTGTGTGAGAGAAAGAGAAGCTGTGAGTGAGAGAGAGAGAGAAAGAGAAGCTGTGAGTGAGAGTGAGTGAGAGAGAGAAAGAGAAGCTGTGAGTGAGAGAGTGAGAGAGAAAGAGAAACTGTGTGAGAGAGAGAAGCTGTGAGTGAGAGAGAGAAAGAGAAGCTGTGAGTGAGAGAGCGAGAGAATGTAATTGAGAGAGAGAAAAAGAAGCTGTGAGTGAGAGAGAGAGAGAAAGAGAAGCTGTGAGTGTGTGAGAGAGAAATAGAAGCTGTGAGTGAGAGAGAGAGAGAAACTGTGAGTGAGTGAGAGAGAGAAAGAGAAGTTGTGATTGAGAGAGAGAGAAAGAAAGAGAAGCTGTGAGTGAGTGAGAGAGAGAAAGAGAAGCTGTGAGAGAGAGAGAGAAGCTGTGAGTGAAAGAGAGAAAGAGAAACTGTGAGTGAGAGAGAAAGAAAGAGAAGCTGTGTGTGTGAGAGAGAAAGAAGCTGTGAGTGAGAGAGAGAGAAAAAAAGAAGCTGTGTCAGAGAGAGAAAGAGAAGCTGTGAGTGACAGAGAGAGAGAAAGAGAAGGTGTGAGTGAGAGAGCAAGAGAATGTAATTGAGAGAGAGAGAAAGAGAAGCTGTGAGTGAGAGAGAAAAAAAGAAGCTGTGTGTGTGAGAGAGAAAGAGTAGCTGTGAGTGAGAGAGAGAGAGAAAGAGAAGCTGTGAGTGAGAGTGAGTGAGAGAGAGAAAGAGAAGCTGTGAGTGAGAGAGTGAGAGAGAAAGAGAAACTGTGTGTGAGAGAGAGAAGCTGTGAGTGAGAGAGAGAAAGAGAAGGTGTGAGTGAGAGAGCGAGAGAATGTAATTGAGAGAGAGAGAAAGAGAGTCTGTGAGTGAGAGAGAGAGAGAAAGAGAAGCTGTGAGTGTGTGAGAGAGAAATAGAAGCTGTGAGTGAGAGAGAGAGAAACTGTGAGTGAGTGAGAGAGAAAAAGAGAAGCTGTGATTGAGAGAGAGAGAGAAAGAGAAGCTGTGAGTGAGTGAGAGAGAGAAAGAGAAGCTGTGAGTGAGTGTGAGAGAGAGAGAAAGAGAAGCTGTGAGTGAGAGAGAGAAAAAGAGAATCTGTGAGTGAGAGAGAGAAAGAGAAGGTGTGAGTGAGAGAGCGAGAGAATGTAATTGAGAGAGAGAGAAAAAGAGAAGCTGTGAGTGAGAGAGAGAGAGAGAGAAAGAGAAGCTGTGAGTGAGAGAGAGAAAAAGAAGCTGTGTGTGTGAGAGAAAGAGAAGCTGTGAGTGAGAGAGAGAGAGAAAGAGAAGCTGTGAGTGAGAGTGAGTGAGAGAGAGAAAGAGAAGCTGTGAGTGAGAGAGTGAGAGAGAAAGTGAAACTGTGTGAGAGAGAGAAGCTGTGAGTGAGAGAGAGAGAGAGAAGCTGTGAGTGAGAGAGCGAGAGAATGTAATTGAGAGAGAGAAAAAGAAGCTGTAAGTGAGAGAGAGAGAGAAAGAGAAGCTGTGAGTGTGTGAGAGAGAAATAGAAGCTGTGAGTGAGAGAGAGAGAGAAACTGTGAGTGAGTGAGAGAGAGAAAGAGAAGTTGTGATTGAGAGAGAGAGAGAGAAAGAGAAGCTGTGAGTGAGAGAGAGAAAGAAAGAGAAGCTGTGAGAGAGAGAGAAGCTGTGAGTGAGAGAGAGAAAGAGAAACTGTGAGTGAGAGACAAAGAAAGAGAAGCTGTGTGTGTGAGAGAGAAAGAGAAACTGTGGGTGAGAGAGAGAGAAAAAAAGAAGCTGTGTCAGAGAGAGAGAGAAAGAGAAGTTGTGAGTGAGAGAAAGAGAAAGAGAAGCTGTGAGTGACAGATAGAGATAATGAGAAGCTGCGAGAGAGAGAGAGAGAGAAGCTGTGTGTGTGAGAGAGAGAAAGAGAAGCTGTGAGTGATAGTGAGAGAGAGAGAAAGAGAAGCTGTGAGTGAGAGAGAGAGAGAAAGAGAAGCTGTGAGTGAGAGAGAGAAAAAGAAGCTGTGTGTGAGAGAGAAAGAGAAGCTGTGAGTGAGAGAGAGAGAGAAAGAGAAGCTGTGAGTGAGAGTGAGTGAGAGAGAGAAAGAGAAGCTGTGAGTGAGAGAGTGAGAGAGAAAGAGAAACTGTTTGAGAGAGAGAAGCTGTGAGTGAGAGAGAGAAAGAGAAGCTGTGAGTGAGAGAGCGAGAGAATGTAATTGAGAGAGAGAAAAAGAAGCTGTGAGTGAGAGAGAGAGAGAAAGAGAAGCTGTGAGTG
Organism: Bradypodion ventrale; assembly: GCA_035047345.1. Taxonomy (NCBI): domain Eukaryota; kingdom Metazoa; phylum Chordata; class Lepidosauria; order Squamata; family Chamaeleonidae; genus Bradypodion; species Bradypodion ventrale. Next base: position 213,974,714 of record JAWDJE010000001.1, read on the forward strand.
TGTGAGAGAGAAATAGAAGCTGTGAGTGAGAGAGAGAGAGAGAAACTGTGAGAGAGTGAGAGAGAGAAAGAGAAGTTGTGATTGAGAGAGAGAGAGAGAAAGAGAAGCTGTGAGTGAGTGAGAGAGAGAAAGAGAAGCTGTGAGAGAGAGAGAAGCTGTGAGTGAGAGAGAGAAAGAGAAACTGTGAGTGAGAGAGAAAGAAAGAGAAGCTGTGTGTGTGAGAGAGAAAGAGAAACTGTGAGTGAGAGAGAGAGAAAAAAAGAAGCTGTGTCAGAGAGAGAGAGAAAGAGAAGTTGTGAGTGACAGAGAAAGAGAAAGGGAAGCTGTGAGTGACAGATAGAGATAATGAGAAGCTGTGAGAGAGAGAGAGAGAGAAGCTGTGTGTGTGTGAGAGAGAAAGAGAAGCTGTGAGTGATAGTGAGAGAGAGAGAAAGAGAAGCTGTGAGTGAGAGAGAGAGAGAGAGAAAGAGAAGCTGTGAGTGAGAGTGAGGGAGAGAGAAAGAGAAGGTGTGATTGAGAGAGAGAGAAAGAGAAGCTGTGAGTGAGTGAGTAAGAGACACTGTGTGTGTGAGAGGGAGAAGCTGTGAGTGAGTGAGAGAGAGAAAAAGAAGCTGTGTCAGAGAGAGATAGAAAGAGAAGCTGTGAGTGAGAAAGAGAAGGTGTGAGTGAGAGAGAGAGAAAGAGAAGCTGTGTGAGATAGAGAGAGAGAACCTGTGAGTGAGAGAAAGAGAGAGAAAGAGAAGCTGTGAGTGATAGAAGAGAGAGAAAGAGATGCTGTGAGTGAGTGAGAGAGAGAGAAAGAGAAGCTGTGAGTGAGAGAGAGAGAAAGAGAAGCTGTGAGTGAGAGAGAGAAAGAGAAGGTGTGAGTGAGACAGCGAGAGAATGTAATTGAGAGAGAGAGAGAAAGAGAAGCTGTGAGTGAGAGAGAGAGAGAAAGAGAAGCTGTGAGTGAGAGAGAGAAAAAGAAGCTGTGTGTGTGAGAGAGAAAGAGAAGCTGTGAGTGAGAGAAAGAGAAGGTGTGAGTGAGAGAGAGAGAGAAAGAGAAGCTGTGTGAGATAGAGAGAGAGAAGCTGTGAGTGAGAGAAAGAGAGAGAAAGAGAAGCTGTGAGTGATAGAAGAGAGAGAAAGAGATGCTGTGAGTGAGTGAGAGAGAGAGAAAGAGAAGCTGTGAGTGAGAGAGAAAGAGAAGCTGTGAGTGAGAGAGAGAAAGAGAAGGTGTGAGTTGAGAGAGCGAGAGAATGTAATTGAGAGAGAGAGAGAAAGAGAAGCAGTGAGTGAGAGAGAAAAAAAGAAGCTGTGTGTGTGAGAGAGAAAGAGAAGCTGTGAGTGAGAGAGAGAGAGAAAGAGAAGCTGTGATTGAGAGTGAGTGAGAGAGAGAAAGAGTAGCTGTGAGTGAGAGAGTGAGAGAGAAAGAGAAACTGTGTGTGAGAGAGAGAAGCTGTGAGTGAGAGAGAGAAAGAGAAGGTGTGAGAGAGTGAGAGAATGTAATTGAGAGAGAGAGAAAGAGAGGCTGTGAGTGAGAGAGAGAGAAAGAGAAGCTGTGAGTGTGTGAGAGAGAAATAGAAGCTGTGAGTGAGAGAGAGAGAGAAACTGTGAGTGAGTGAGAGAGAAAAAGAGAAGCTGTGATTGAGAGAGAGAGAGAAAGAGAAGCTGTGAGTGAGTGAGAGAGAGAGAGAAAGAGAAGCTGTGAGTGAGAGAGAGAAAGAGAATCTGAGTGAGAGAGAGAAAGAGAAGGTGTGAGTGAGAGAGCAAGAGAATGTAATTGAGAGAGAGAGAAAGAGAAGCTGTGAGTGAGAGAGAGAGAGAAAGAGAAGCTGTGAGTGAGAGAGAGAAAAAGAAGCTGTGTGTGAGAGAGAGAAAGAGAAGCTGTGAGTGAGAGAGAGAGAGAAAGAGAAGCTGTGAGTGAGAGTGAGTGAGAGAGAGAAAGAGAAGCTGTGAGTGAGAGAGTGAGAGAGAAAGAGAAACTGTGTGTGAGAGAGAAGCTGTGCGTGAGAGAGAGAAAGAAAAGCTGTGAGTGAGAGAGCGAGAGAATGTAATTGAGAGAGAGAAATAGAAGCTGTGAGTGAGAGAGAGAGAGAGAAACTGTGAGTGAGTGAGTGAGAGAAAGAGAAGTTGTGATTGAGAGAGAGAGAGAGAGAAAGAGAAGCTGTGAGTGAGAGAGAGAGAGAAAGAGAAGCTGTGTGAGAGAGAGAGAAGCTGTGAGTGAGAGAGAGAAAGAGAAACTGTGAGTGAGAGAGAAAGAAAGAGAAGCTGTGTGTGTGAGAGAGAAAGAGAAACTGTGAGTGAGAGAGAGAGAAAAAAAGAAGCTGTGTCAGAGAGAGAGAGAAAGAGAAGCTGTGAGTGACAGAGAGAGAGAAAGAGAAGCTGTGAGTGATAGTGAGAGAGAGAGAAAGAGAAGCTGTGAGTGAGAGAGAGAGAGAGAAAGAGAAGCTGTGAGTGAGAGTGAGGGAGAGAGAAAGAGAAGGTGTGAGTGAGAGAGAGAGAGAGAAAGAGAAGATGTGACTGAGTGAGAGAAAGAGAAGCTGTGTGTGTGTGAGAGAGAGAAGCTGTGAGTGAGTGAGAGAGAGAAAAAGAAGCTGTGTCAGAGAGAGATAGAAAGAGAAGTTGTGAGTGAGAGAGAGAGAAAGAGAAGCTGTGAGTGAGAGAGATAGAAAGAGAAGCTGTGAGTGAGTGAGAGAGAGAGAAGCTGTGAGTGAGAGCGAGAGAAAGAGAAGCTGTGAGTGAGAGAGAGAGAAATAGAAGCTGTGTGAGAGAGAGAAAGAGAAGCTGTGAGTGAGAGAGAGAGAGAGAAAGAGAAGCTATGAGTGTGAGAGAGAGAGAGAGAAGAGAAGCTGTGAGTGAGAGAGAGAGAGAAAGAGAAGCTGTGAGTGACAGATACATAATGAGAAGCTGTGAGAGAGAGAGGGGGAAGAGAAGCTGTGAGTGAGAGTGAGAGAGAGAGAAAGAGAAGGTGTGAGTGAGAAAGAGAGAAAGAGAAGCTGTGAGTGAGATAGAGATAATGAGAAGCCGTGAGAGAGAGAGAGAGAGAGAGAGAAGCTGTGAGTGAGAGAGTGAGAGAGAAAGAGAAACTGTGTGTGAGAGAGAAGCTGTGAGTGAGAGAGAGAAAGAGAAGCTGTGACTGAGAGAGCGAGAGAATGTAATTGAGAGAGAGAAAAAGAAACTGTGAGTGAGAGAGAGAGAGAAAGAGAAGCTGTGAGTGTGAGAGAGAGAAATAGAAGCTGTGAGTGAGAGAGAGAGAGAGAAACTGTGAGTGAGTGAGAGAGAGAAAGAGAAGCTGTAATTGAGAGAGAGAGAAAGAGAAGCTGTGAGTGAGAGAGAGAGAGAAAGAGAAGCTGTGAGAGAGAGAGAGAAGCTGTGAGTGAAAGAGAGAAAGAGAAACTGTGAGTGAGAGAGAAAGAAAGAGAAGCTGTGTGTGTGAGAGAGAAAGAAGCTGTGAGTGAGAGAGAGAGAAAAAAAGAAGCTGTGTCAGAGAGAGAGAGAAAGAGAAGCTGTGAGTGACAGAGAGAGAGAAAGAGAAGCTGTGAGTGACAGATAGAGATAATGAGAAGCTGTGTGTGTGAGAGAGAGAGAAGCTCTGAGTGAGAGAGAGAGAAAGAGAAGCTGTGAGTGATAGTGAGAGAGAGAGAAAGAGAAGCTGTGAGTGAGAGTGAGAGAGAGAGAAAGAGAAGCTGTGAGTGAGAGAGAGATAAAGCAAAGCTGTGAGTGAGAGAGAGAGAGAAACTGTGAGTGAGAGAGAAAGAAAAAGAAGCTGTGTGTGTGAGAGAGAGAGAAGCTGTGAGAGAGAGAGAGAGAGAAAAAGAAGCTGTGTCAGAGAGAGAGAAAGAGAAGGTGTGAGTGAGAGAGAGAGAAAGAGAAACTGTGAGTGAGTGAGAGAGAGAGAGAAAGAGAAGCTGTGAGTGAGTGAGAGAGAAAGTGAAGCTGTGAGTGAGTAAGAGAGAGAGAGAATGTGAGTGAGAGAGAGAGAAAGAAAGAAAGAGTAGCTGTGAGTGAGAGAGAGAGAAAGAGAAGCTGTGAGTCAGAGAGAGAGAAAGAGAAGCTGTGAGTGAGAGAGACAGAGAGAAAGAGAAGATGTGACTGAGTGAGTAAGAGACACTGTGTGTGTGAGAGGGAGAAGCTGTGAGTGAGTGAGAGAGAGAAAAAGAAGCTGTGTCAGAGAGAGATAGAAAGAGAAGCTGTGAGTGAGAGAAAGAGAAGGTGTGAGTGAGAGAGCGAGAAAGAGAAGCTGTGTGAGATAGAGGGAGAGAAGCTGTGAGTGAGAGAAAGAGAGAGAAAGAGAAGCTGTGAGTGATAGAAGAGAGAGAAAGAGATGCTGTGAGTGAGTGAGAGAGAGAGAAAGAGAAGCTGTGAGTGAGAGAGAGAGAAAGAGAAGCTGTGAGTGAGAGAGAGAAAGAGAAGGTGTGAGTGAGAGAGCGAGAGAATGTAATTGAGAGAGAGAGAGAGAAGCTGTGAGTGAGAGAGAGAAAGAGAAAGAGAAGCTGTGAGTGAGAGAGAGAAAAAGAAGCTGTGTGTGTGAGAGAGAAAGAGAAGCTGTGAGTGAGAGAAAGAGAAGGTGTGAGTGAGAGAGAGAGAGAAAGAGATGCTGTGTGAGATAGAGAGAGAGAGAAGCTGTGAGTGAGAGAAAGAGAGAGAAAGTGAAGCTGTGAGTGATAGAAGAGAGAGAAAGAGATGCTGTGAGTGAGTGAGAGAGAGAGAAAGAGAGGCTGTGAGTGAGAGAGAAAGAGAAGGTGTGAGTGAGAGAGAAAGAAAGAGAAGGTGTGAGTGAGAGAGCGAGAGAATGTAATTGAGAGAGAGAGAAAGAGAAGCTGTGAGTGAGAGAGAAAAAAAGAAGCTGTATGTGTGAGAGAGAAAGAGTAGCTGTGAGTGAGAGAGAGAGAGAAAGAGAAGCTGTGAGTGAGAGTGAGTGAGAGAGAGAAAGAGAAGCTGTGAGTGAGAGAGTGAGAGAGAAAGAGAAACTGTGTGTGAGAGAGAGAAGCTGTGAGTGAGAGAGAGAAAGAGAAGGTTTGAGTGAGAGAGCGAGAGAATGTAATTGAGAGAGAGAGAAAGAGAGGCTGTGAGTGAGAGAGAGAGAGAAAGAGAAGCTGTGAGTGTGAGAGAGAGAAATAGAAGCTGAGAGTGAGAGAGAGAGAAACTGTGAGTGAGTGAGAAAGAAAAAGAGAAGCTGTGATTGAGAGAGAGAGAAAGAGAAGCTGTCAGTGAGTGAGAGAGAGAGAAAGAGAAGCTGTGAGTGAGAGAGAGAAAAAGAGAATCTGTGAGTGAGAGAGAAAGAGAAGCTGTGAGTGAGAGAGAGAGAGAAAGAGAAGCTGTGAGTGAGAGAGAGAAAAAGAAGCTGTGTGTGAGAGAGAAAGAGAAGCTGTGAGTCAGAGAGAGAGAGAAAGAGAAGCTGTGAGTGAGAGTGAGTGAGAGAGAGAAAGAGAAGCTGTGAGTGAGAGAGTGAGAGAGAAAGAGAAACTGTGTGAGAGAGAGAAGCTGTGAGTGAGAGAGAGAAAGAAAAGCTGTGAGTGAGAGAGCGAGAGAATGTAATTGAGAGAGAGAAAAAGAAGCTGTGAGTGAGAGAGAGAGAGAAAGAGAAGATGTGAGTGTGAGAGAGAGAAATAGAAGCTGTGAGTGAGAGAGAGAGAGAGAAACTGTGAGTGAGTGAGAGAGAGAAAGAGAAGTTGTGATTGAGAGAGAGAGAGAAAGAGAAGCTGTGAGTGAGAGAGAGAGAGAAAGAGAAGCTGTGAGAGAGAGAGAAGCTGTGAGTGAGAGAGAGAAAGAGAAACTGTGAGTGAGAGAGAAAGAAAGAGAAGCTGTGTGTGTGAGAGAGAAAGAGAAACTGTGAGTGAGAGAGAGAGAAAAAAGAAGCTGTGTCAGAGAGGGAGAGAAAGAGAAGTTGTGAGTGACAGAGAAAGAGAAAGAGAAGCTGTGAGTGATAGTGAGAGAGAGAGAAAGAGAAGCTGTGAGTGAGAGAGAGAGAGAGAGAAAGAGAAGCTGTGAGTGAGAGTGAGGGAGAGAGAAAGAGAAGGTGTGATTGAGAGAGAGAGAAAGAGAAGCTGTGAGTGAGTGAGTAAGAGACACTGTGTGTGTGAGAGGGAGAAGCTGTGAGTGAGTGAGAGAGAGAAAAAGAAGCTGTGTCAGAGAGAGATAGAAAGAGAAGCTGTGAGTGAGAAAGAGAAGGTGTGAGTGAGAGAGAGAGAAAGAGAAGCTGTGTGAGATAGAGAGAGAGAAGCTGTGAGTGAGAGAAAGAGAGGGAAAGAGAAGCTGTGAGTGATAGAAGAGAGAGAAAGAGATGCTGTGAGTGAGTGAGAGAGAGAGAAAGAGAAGCTGTGAGTGAGAGAGAGAGAAAGAGAAGCTGTGAGTGAGAGAGAGAAAGAGAAGGTGTGAGTGAGAGAGCGAGAGAATGTAATTGAGAGAGAGAGAGAGAGAAGCTGTGAGTGAGAGAGAGAAAGAGAAAGAGAAGCTGTGAGTGAGAGAGAGAGAAAGAAGCTGTGTGTGTGAGAGAGAAAGAGAAGCTGTGAGTGAGAGAAAGAGAAGGTGTGAGTGAGAGAGAGAGAGAAAGAGATGCTGTGTGAGATAGAGAGAGAGAGAAGCTGTGAGTGAGAGAAAGAGAGAGAAAGAGAAGCTGTGAGTGATAGAAGAGAGAGAAAGAGATGCTGTGAGTGAGTGAGAGAGAGAGAAAGAGAAGCTGTGAGTGAGAGAGAGAGAAAGAGAAGCTGTGAGTGAGAGAGAGAAAGAGAAGGTGTGAGTGAGAGAGCGAGAGAATGTAATTGAGAGAGAGAGAGAGAAGCTGTGAGTGAGAGAGAGAAAGAGAAAGAGAAGCTGTGAGTGAGAGAGAGAAAAAGAAGCTGTGTGTGTGAGAGAGAAAGAGAAGCTGTGAGTGAGAGAAAGAGAAGGTGTGAGTGAGAGAGAGAGAGAAAGAGATGCTGTGTGAGATAGAGAGAGAGAGAAGCTGTGAGTGAGAGAAAGAGAGAGAAAGTGAAGCTGTGAGTGATAGAAGAGAGAGAAAGAGATGCTGTGAGTGAGTGAGAGAGAGAGAAAGAGAGGCTGTGAGTGAGAGAGAAAGAGAAGGTGTGAGTGAGAGAGAGAAAGAGAAGGTGTGAGTGAGAGAGCGAGAGAATGTAATTGAGAGAGAGAGAAAGAGAAGCTGTGAGTGAGAGAGAAAAAAAGAAGCTGTATGTGTGAGAGAGAAAGAGTAGCTGTGAGTGAGAGAGAGAGAGAAAGAGAAGCTGTGAGTGAGAGTGAGTGAGAGAGAGAAAGAGAAGCTGTGAGTGAGAGAGTGAGAGAGAAAGAGAAACTGTGTGTGAGAGAGAGAAGCTGTGAGTGAGAGAGAGAAAGAGAAGATTTGAGTGAGAGAGCGAGAGAATGTAATTGAGAGAGAGAGAAAGAGAGGCTGTGAGTGAGAGAGAGAGAGAAAGAGAAGCTGTGAGTGTGAGAGAGAGAAATAGAAGCTGAGAGTGAGAGAGAGAGAAACTGTGAGTGAGTGAGAAAGAAAAAGAGAAGCTGTGATTGAGAGAGAGAGAAAGAGAAGCTGTGAGTGAGTGAGAGAGAGAGAGAAAGAGAAGCTGTGAGTGAGAGAGAGAAAAAGAGAATCTGTGAGTGAGAGAGAGAAAGAGAAGGTGTGAGTGAGCGAGCGAGAGAATGTAATTGAGAGAGAGAGAGAAAGAGAAGCTGTGAGTGAGAGAGAGAGAGAAAGAGAAGCTGTGAGTGAGAGAGAGAAAAAGAAGCTGTGTGTGAGAGAGAAAGAGAAGCTGTGAGTGAGAGAGAGAGAGAAAGAGAAGCTGTGAGTGAGAGTGAGTGAGAGAGAGAAAGAGAAGCTGTGAGTGAGAGAGTGAGAGAGAAAGAGAAACTGTGTGAGAGAGAGAAGCTGTGAGTGAGAGAGAGAAAGAAAAGCTGTGAGTGAGAGAGCGAGAGAATGTAATTGAGAGAGAGAAAAAGAAGGTGTGAGTGAGAGAGAGAGAAAAAGAGAAGATGTGAGTGTGAGAGAGAGAAATAGAAGCTGTGAGTGAGAGAGAGAGAAACTGTGAGTGAGTGAGAGAGAGAAAGAGAAGTTGTGATTGAGAGAGAGAGAGAAAGAGAAGCTGTGAGTGAGAGAGAGAGAGAAAGAGAAGCTGTGAGAGAGAGAGAAGCTGTGAGTGAGAGAGAGAAAGAGAAACTGTGAGTGAGAGAGAAAGAAAGAGAAGCTGTGTGTGTGAGAGAGAAAGAGAAACTGTGAGTGAGAGAGAGAGAAAAAAGAAGCTGTGTCAGAGAGGGAGAGAAAGAGAAGTTGTGAGTGACAGAGAAAGAGAAAGAGAAGCTGTGAGTGATAGTGAGAGAGAGAGAAAGAGAAGCTGTGAGTGAGAGAGAGAGAGAGAGAAAGAGAAGCTGTGAGTGAGAGTGAGGGAGAGAGAAAGAGAAGGTGTGATTGAGAGAGAGAGAAAGAGAAGCTGTGAGTGAGTGAGTAAGAGACACTGTGTGTGTGAGAGGGAGAAGCTGTGAGTGAGTGAGAGAGAGAAAAAGAAGCTGTGTCAGAGAGAGATAGAAAGAGAAGCTGTGAGTGAGAAAGAGAAGGTGTGAGTGAGAGAGAGAGAAAGAGAAGCTGTGTGAGATAGAGAGAGAGAAGCTGTGAGTGAGAGAAAGAGAGGGAAAGAGAAGCTGTGAGTGATAGAAGAGAGAGAAAGAGATGCTGTGAGTGAGTGAGAGAGAGAGAAAGAGAAGCTGTGAGTGAGAGAGAGAGAAAGAGAAGCTGTGAGTGAGAGAGAGAAAGAGAAGGTGTGAGTGAGAGAGCGAGAGAATGTAATTGAGAGAGAGAGAGAGAGAAGCTGTGAGTGAGAGAGAGAAAGAGAAAGAGAAGCTGTGAGTGAGAGAGAGAGAAAGAAGCTGTGTGTGTGAGAGAGAAAGAGAAGCTGTGAGTGAGAGAAAGAGAAGGTGTGAGTGAGAGAGAGAGAGAAAGAGATGCTGTGTGAGATAGAGAGAGAGAGAAGCTGTGAGTGAGAGAAAGAGAGAGAAAGAGAAGCTGTGAGTGATAGAAGAGAGAGAAAGAGATGCTGTGAGTGAGTGAGAGAGAGAGAAAGAGAAGCTGTGAGTGAGAGAGAGAAAAAGAGAATCTGTGAGTGAGAGAGAGAAAGAGAAGGTGTGAGTGAGCGAGCGAGAGAATGTAATTGAGAGAGAGAGAGAAAGAGAAGCTGTGAGTGAGAGAGAGAGAGAAAGAGAAGCTGTGAGTGAGAGAGAGAAAAAGAAGCTGTGTGTGTGAGAGAAAGAGAAGCTGTGAGTGAGAGAGAGAGAGAAAGAGAAGCTGTGAGTGAGAGTGAGTGAGAGAGAGAAAGAGAAGCTGTGAGTGAGAGAGTGAGAGAGAAAGAGAAACTGTGTGAGAGAGAGAAGCTGTGAGTGAGAGAGAGAAAGAAAAGCTGTGAGTGAGAGAGCGAGAGAATGTAATTGAGAGAGAGAAAAAGAAGCTGTGAGTGAGAGAGAGAGAGAAAGAGAAGATGTGAGTGTGAGAGAGAGAAATAGAAGCTGTGAGTGAGAGAGAGAGAGAGAAACTGTGAGTGAGTGAGAGAGAGAAAGAGAAGTTGTGATTGAGAGAGAGAGAGAGAAAGAGAAGCTGTGAGTGAGAGAGAGAGAGAAAGAGAAGCTGTGAGAGAGAGAGAAGCTGTGAGTGAGAGAGAGAAAGAGAAACTGTGAGTGAGAGAGAAAGAAAGAGAAGCTGTGTGTGAGAGAGAGAAAGAGAAACTGTGAGTGAGAGAGAGAGAAAAAAGAAGCTGTGTCAGAGAGGGAGAGAAAGAGAAGTTGTGAGTGACAGAGAAAGAGAAAGAGAAGCTGTGAGTGATAGTGAGAGAGAGAGAAAGAGAAGCTGTGAGTGAGAGAGAGAGAGAGAGAAAGAGAAGCTGTGAGTGAGAGTGAGGGAGAGAGAAAGAGAAGGTGTGATTGAGAGAGAGAGAAAGAGAAGCTGTGAGTGAGTGAGTAAGAGACACTGTGTGTGTGAGAGGGAGAAGCTGTGAGTGAGTGAGAGAGAGAAAAAGAAGCTGTGTCAGAGAGAGATAGAAAGAGAAGCTGTGAGTGAGAAAGAGAAGGTGTGAGTGAGAGAGAGAGAAAGAGAAGCTGTGTGAGATAGAGAGAGAGAAGCTGTGAGTGAGAGAAAGAGAGGGAAAGAGAAGCTGTGAGTGATAGAAGAGAGAGAAAGAGATGCTGTGAGTGAGTGAGAGAGAGAGAAAGAGAAGCTGTGAGTGAGAGAGAGAGAAAGAGAAGCTGTGAGTGAGAGAGAGAAAGAGAAGGTGTGAGTGAGAGAGCGAGAGAATGTAATTGAGAGAGAGAGAGAGAAGCTGTGAGTGAGAGAGAGAAAGAGAAAGAGAAGCTGTGAGTGAGAGAGAGAGAAAGAAGCTGTGTGTGTGAGAGAGAAAGAGAAGCTGTGAGTGAGAGAAAGAGAAGGTGTGAGTGAGAGAGAGAGAGAAAGAGATGCTGTGTGAGATAGAGAGAAAGAGAAGCTGTGAGTGAGAGTGAGTGAGAGAGAGAAAGAGAAGCTGTGAGTGAGAGAGTGAGAGAGAAAGAGAAACTGTGTGTGAGAGAGAGAAGCTGTGAGTGAGAGAGAGAAAGAGAAGATTTGAGTGAGAGAGCGAGAGAATGTAATTGAGAGAGAGAGAAAGAGAGGCTGTGAGTGAGAGAGAGAGAGAAAGAGAAGCTGTGAGTGTGAGAGAGAGAAATAGAAGCTGAGAGTGAGAGAGAGAGAAACTGTGAGTGAGTGAGAAAGAAAAAGAGAAGCTGTGATTGAGAGAGAGAGAAAGAGAAGCTGTGAGTGAGTGAGAGAGAGAGAGAAAGAGAAGCTGTGAGTGAGAGAGAGAAAAAGAGAATCTGTGAGTGAGAGAGAGAAAGAGAAGGTGTGAGTGAGCGAGCGAGAGAATGTAATTGAGAGAGAGAGAGAAAGAGAAGCTGTGAGTGAGAGAGAGAGAGAAAGAGAAGCTGTGAGTGAGAGAGAGAAAAAGAAGCTGTGTGTGAGAGAGAAAGAGAAGCTGTGAGTGAGAGAGAGAGAGAAAGAGAAGCTGTGAGTGAGAGTGAGTGAGAGAGAGAAAGAGAAGCTGTGAGTGAGAGAGTGAGAGAGAAAGAGAAACTGTGTGAGAGAGAGAAGCTGTGAGTGAGAGAGAGAAAGAAAAGCTGTGAGTGAGAGAGCGAGAGAATGTAATTGAGAGAGAGAAAAAGAAGGTGTGAGTGAGAGAGAGAGAGAAAGAGAAGATGTGAGTGTGAGAGAGAGAAATAGAAGCTGTGAGTGAGAGAGAGAGAGAGAAACTGTGAGTGAGTGAGAGAGAGAAAGAGAAGTTGTGATTGAGAGAGAGAGAGAAAGAGAAGCTGTGAGTGAGAGAGAGAGAGAAAGAGAAGCTGTGAGAGAGAGAGAAGCTGTGAGTGAGAGAGAGAAAGAGAAACTGTGAGTGAGAGAGAAAGAAAGAGAAGCTGTGTGTGTGAGAGAGAAAGAGAAACTGTGAGTGAGAGAGAGAGAAAAAAGAAGCTGTGTCAGAGAGGGAGAGAAAGAGAAGTTGTGAGTGACAGAGAAAGAGAAAGAGAAGCTGTGAGTGATAGTGAGAGAGAGAGAAAGAGAAGCTGTGAGTGAGAGAGAGAGAGAGAGAAAGAGAAGCTGTGAGTGAGAGTGAGGGAGAGAGAAAGAGAAGGTGTGATTGAGAGAGAGAGAAAGAGAAGCTGTGAGTGAGTGAGTAAGAGACACTGTGTGTGTGAGAGGGAGAAGCTGTGAGTGAGTGAGAGAGAGAAAAAGAAGCTGTGTCAGAGAGAGATAGAAAGAGAAGCTGTGAGTGAGAAAGAGAAGGTGTGAGTGAGAGAGAGAGAAAGAGAAGCTGTGTGAGATAGAGAGAGAGAAGCTGTGAGTGAGAGAAAGAGAGGGAAAGAGAAGCTGTGAGTGATAGAAGAGAGAGAAAGAGATGCTGTGAGTGAGTGAGAGAGAGAGAAAGAGAAGCTGTGAGTGAGAGAGAGAGAAAGAGAAGCTGTGAGTGAGAGAGAGAAAGAGAAGGTGTGAGTGAGAGAGCGAGAGAATGTAATTGAGAGAGAGAGAGAGAGAAGCTGTGAGTGAGAGAGAGAAAGAGAAAGAGAAGCTGTGAGTGAGAGAGAGAGAAAGAAGCTGTGTGTGTGAGAGAGAAAGAGAAGCTGTGAGTGAGAGAAAGAGAAGGTGTGAGTGAGAGAGAGAGAGAAAGAGATGCTGTGTGAGATAGAGAGAGAGAGAAGCTGTGAGTGAGAGAAAGAGAGAGAAAGAGAAGCTGTGAGTGATAGAAGAGAGAGAAAGAGATGCTGTGAGTGAGTGAGAGAGAGAGAAAGAGAAGCTGTGAGTGAGAGAGAGAAAAAGAGAATCTGTGAGTGAGAGAGAGAAAGAGAAGGTGTGAGTGAGCGAGCGAGAGAATGTAATTGAGAGAGAGAGAGAAAGAGAAGCTGTGAGTGAGAGAGAGAGAAAGAGAAGCTGTGAGTGAGAGAGAGAAAAAGAAGCTGTGTGTGTGAGAGAAAGAGAAGCTGTGAGTGAGAGAGAGAGAGAAAGAGAAGCTGTGAGTGAGAGTGAGTGAGAGAGAGAAAGAGAAGCTGTGAGTGAGAGAGTGAGAGAGAAAGAGAAACTGTGTGAGAGAGAGAAGCTGTGAGTGAGAGAGAGAAAGAAAAGCTGTGAGTGAGAGAGCGAGAGAATGTAATTGAGAGAGAGAAAAAGAAGCTGTGAGTGAGAGAGAGAGAGAAAGAGAAGATGTGAGTGTGAGAGAGAGAAATAGAAGCTGTGAGTGAGAGAGAGAGAGAGAAACTGTGAGTGAGTGAGAGAGAGAAAGAGAAGTTGTGATTGAGAGAGAGAGAGAGAAAGAGAAGCTGTGAGTGAGAGAGAGAGAGAAAGAGAAGCTGTGAGAGAGAGAGAAGCTGTGAGTGAGAGAGAGAAAGAGAAACTGTGAGTGAGAGAGAAAGAAAGAGAAGCTGTGTGTGAGAGAGAGAAAGAGAAACTGTGAGTGAGAGAGAGAGAAAAAAGAAGCTGTGTCAGAGAGGGAGAGAAAGAGAAGTTGTGAGTGACAGAGAAAGAGAAAGAGAAGCTGTGAGTGATAGTGAGAGAGAGAGAAAGAGAAGCTGTGAGTGAGAGAGAGAGAGAGAGAAAGAGAAGCTGTGAGTGAGAGTGAGGGAGAGAGAAAGAGAAGGTGTGATTGAGAGAGAGAGAAAGAGAAGCTGTGAGTGAGTGAGTAAGAGACACTGTGTGTGTGAGAGGGAGAAGCTGTGAGTGAGTGAGAGAGAGAAAAAGAAGCTGTGTCAGAGAGAGATAGAAAGAGAAGCTGTGAGTGAGAAAGAGAAGGTGTGAGTGAGAGAGAGAGAAAGAGAAGCTGTGTGAGATAGAGAGAGAGAAGCTGTGAGTGAGAGAAAGAGAGGGAAAGAGAAGCTGTGAGTGATAGAAGAGAGAGAAAGAGATGCTGTGAGTGAGTGAGAGAGAGAGAAAGAGAAGCTGTGAGTGAGAGAGAGAGAAAGAGAAGCTGTGAGTGAGAGAGAGAAAGAGAAGGTGTGAGTGAGAGAGCGAGAGAATGTAATTGAGAGAGAGAGAGAGAAGCTGTGAGTGAGAGAGAGAAAGAGAAAGAGAAGCTGTGAGTGAGAGAGAGAGAAAGAAGCTGTGTGTGTGAGAGAGAAAGAGAAGCTGTGAGTGAGAGAAAGAGAAGGTGTGAGTGAGAGAGAGAGAGAAAGAGATGCTGTGTGAGATAGAGAGAGAGAGAAGCTGTGAGTGAGAGAAAGAGAGAGAAAGAGAAGCTGTGAGTGATAGAAGAGAGAGAAAGAGATGCTGTGAGTGAGTGAGAGAGAGAGAAAGAGAGGCTGTGAGTGAGAGAGAAAGAGAAGCTGTGAGTGAGAGAGAGAAAGAAGGTGTGAGTGAGAGAGCGAGAGAATGTAATTGAGAGAGAGAGAGAAAGAGAAGCTGTAAGTGAGAGAGAAAAAAAGAAGCTGTGTGTGTGAGAGAGAAAGTGTAGCTGTGAGTGAGAGAGAGAGAGAAAGAGAAGCTGTGAGTGAGAGTGAGTGAGAGAGAGAAAGAGAAGCTGTGAGTGAGAGAGTGAGAGAGAAAGAGAAACTGTGTGTGTGAGAGAGAAGCTGTGAGTGAGAGAGAGAAAGAGAAGGTGTGAGTGAGAGAGCGAGAGAATGTAATTGAGAGAGAGAGAAAGAGAGGCTGTGAGTGAGAGAGAGAGAGAAAGAGAAGCTGTGAGTGTGAGAGAGAGAAATAGAAGCTGTGAGTGAGAGAGAGAGAGAAACTGTGAGTGAGTGAGAGAGAAAAAGAGAAGCTGTGATTGAGAGAGAGAGAAAAAGAGAAGCTGTGAGTGAGTGAGAGAGAGAGAGAAAGAGAAGCTGTGAGTGAGAGAGAGAAAAAGAGAATCTGTGAGTGAGAGAGAGAAAGAGAAGGTGTGAGTGAGAGAGCGAGAGAATGTAATTGAGAGAAAGAGAGAAAGAGAAGCTGTGAGTGAGAGAGAGAGAGAAAGAGAAGCTGTGAGTGAGAGAGAAAAAGATGCTGTGTGTGAGAGAGAAAGAGAAGCTGTGAGTGAGAGAGAGAGAGAAAGAGAAGCTGTGAGTGAGAGTGAGTGAGAGAGAGAAAGAGAAGCTGTGAGTGAGAGAGTGAGAGAGAAAGAGAAACTGTGTGTGAGAGAGAAGCTGTGAGTGAGAGAGAGAAAGAGAAGCTGTGAGTGAGAGAGCGAGAGAATGTAATTGAGAGAGAGAAAAAGAAGCTGTGAGTGAGAGAGAGAGAGAAAGAGAAGCTGTGAGTGATAGTGAGAGAGTGAGAAAGAGAAGCTGTGAGTGAGAGAGAGACAGAGAAAGAGAAGCTGTGAGTGAGAGTGAGGGAGAGAGAAAGAGAAGGTGTGATTGAGAGAGAGAGAAAGAGAAGTTGTGAGTGACAGAGAAAGAGAAAGAGAAGCTGTGAGTGACAGATAGAGATAATGAGAAGCTGTGAGAGAGAGAGAGAGAAGCTGTGAGTGTGAGAGAGAGAAAGAGAAGCTGTGAGTGATAGTGAGAGAGTGAGAAAGAGAAGCTGTGAGTGAGAGAGAGAGAGAGAAAGAGAAGCTGTGAGTGAGAGTGAGGGAGAGAGAAAGAGAAGGTGTGATTGAGAGAGAGAGAAAGAGAAGCTGTGAGTGAGTGAGTAAGAGACACTGTGTGTGTTAGAGGGAGAAGCTGTGAGTGAGTGAGAGAGAGAAAAAGAAGCTGTGTCAGAGAGAGATAGAAAGAGAAGCTGTGAGTGAGAAAGAGAAGGTGTGAGTGAGAGAGAGAGAAAGAGAAGCTGTGTGAGATAGAGAGAGAGAAGCTGTGAGTGAGAGAAAGAGAGAGAAAGAGAAGCTGTGAGTGATAGAAGAGAGAGAAAGAGATGCTGTGAGTGAGTGAGAGAGAGAGAAAGAGAAGCTGTGAGTGAGAGAGAGAGAAAGAGAAGCTGTGAGTGAGAGAGAGAATGAGAAGGTGTGAGTGAGACAGCGAGAGAATGTAATTGAGAGAGAGAGAGAAAGAGAAGCTGTGAGTGAGAGAGAGAGAGAAAGAGAAGCTGTGAGTGAGAGAGAGAAAAAGAAGCTGTGTGTGAGAGAGAGAAAGAGAAGCTGTGAGTGAGAGAAAGAGAAGGTGTGAGTGAGAGAGAGAGAGAAAGAGAAGCTGTGTGAGATAGAGAGAGAGAAGCTGTGAGAGAGAGAAAGAGAGAGAAAGAGAAGCTGTGAGTGATAGAAGAGAGAGAAAGAGATGCTGTGAGTGAGTGAGAGAGAGAGAAAGAGAAGCTGTGAGTGAGAGAGAAAGAGAAGCTGTGAGTGAGAGAGAGAAAGAGAAGGTGTGAGTTGAGAGAGCGAGAGAATTTAATTGAGAGAGAGAGAGAAAGAGAAGCTGTGAGTGAGAGAGAAAAAAAGAAGCTGTGTGTGTGAGAGAGAAAGAGAAGCTGTGAGTGAGAGAGAGAGAGAAAGAGAAGCTGTGAGTGAGAGTGAGTGAGAGAGAGAAAGAGTAGCTATGAGTGAGAGAGTGAGAGAGAAAGAGAAACTGTGTGTGAGAGAGAGAAGCTGTGAGTGAGAGAGAGAAAGAGAAGGTGTGAGAGAATGTAATTGAGAGAGAGAGAAAGAGAGGCTGTGAGGGAGTGAGAGAGAGAAAGAGAAGCTGTGAGTGTGTGAGAGAGAAATAGAAGCTGTGAGTGAGAGAGAGAGAGAAACTGTGAGTGAGTGAGTGAGAAAAAGAGAAGCTGTGATTGAGAGAGAGAGAAAGAGAAGCTGTGAGTGAGTGAGAGAGAGAGAGAAAGAGAAGCTGTGAGTGAGAGAGAGAGAAAGAGAATCTGTGAGTGAGAGAGAGAAAGAGAAGGTGTGAGTGAGAGAGCCAGAGAATGTAATTGAGAGAGAGAGAGAAAGAGAAGGTGTGAGTGAGAGAGAGAGAGAAAGAGAAGCTGTGAGTGAGAGAGAGAAAAAGAAGCTGTGTGTGAGAGAGAGAGAAAGAGAAGCTGTGAGTGAGAGAGAGAGAGAAAGAGAAGCTGTGAGTGAGAGTGAGTGAGAGAGAGAAAGAGAAGCTGTGAGTGAGAGAGTGAGAGAGAAAGAGAAACTGTGTGAGAGAGGGAAGCTGTGAGTGAGAGAGAGAAAGAGAAGCTGTGAGTGAGAGAGCGAGAGAATGTAATTGAGAGAGAGAAAAAGAAGCTGTGAGTGTGAGAGAGAGAGAAAGAGAAGCTGTGAGTGTGTGAGAGAGAAAGAGAAGTTGTGAGTGATAGTGAGAGAGTGAGAAACAGAAGCTGTGAGTGAGAGAGAGAGAGAGAAAGAGAAGCTGTGAGTGAGAGTGAGGGAGAGAGAAAGAGAAGGTGTGATTGAGAGAGAGAGAAAGAGAAGCTGTGAGTGAGTGAGTAAGAGACACTGTGTGTGTGAGAGGGAGAAGCTGTGAGTGAGTGAGAGAGAGAAAAAGAAGCTGTGTCAGAGAGAGATAGAAAGAGAAGCTGTGAGTGAGAAAGAGAAGGTGTGAGTGAGAGAGAGAGAAAGAGAAGCTGTGTGAGATAGAGAGAGAGAAGCTGTGAGTGAGAGAAAGAGAGAGAAAGAGAAGCTGTGAGTGATAGAAGAGAGAGAAAGAGATGCTGTGAGTGAGTGAGAGAGAGAGAAAGAGAAGCTGTGAGTGAGAGAGAGAGAAAGAGAAGCTGTGAGTGAGAGAGAGAAAGAGAAGGTGTGAGTGAGACAGCGAGAGAATGTAATTGAGAGAGAGAGAGAAAGAGAAGCTGTGAGTGAGAGAGAGAGAAAGAGAAGCTGTGAGTGAGAGAGAGAAAAAGAAGGTGTGAGTGAGACAGCGAGAGAATGTAATTGAGAGAGAGAGAGAAAGAGAAGCTGTGAGTGAGAGAGAGAGAGAAAGAGAAGCTGTGAGTGAGAGAGAGAAAAATAAGCTGTGAGTGTGAGAGAGAAAGAGAAGCTGTGAGTGAGAGAAAGAGAAGGTGTGAGTGAGAGAGAGAGAGAAAGAGAAGCTGTGTGAGATAGAGAGAGAGAAGCTGTGAGAGAGAGAAAGAGAGAGAAAGAGAAGCTGTGAGTGATAGAAGAGAGAGAAAGAGATGCTGTGAGTGAGTGAGAGAGAGAGAAAGAGAAGCTGTGAGTGAGAGAGAAAGAGAAGCTGTGAGTGAGAGAGAAAAAGAGAAGGTGTGAGTTGAGAGAGCGAGAGAATGTAATTGAGAGAGAGAGAGAAAGAGAAGCTGTGAGTGAGAAAGAAAAAAGAAGCTGTGTGTGTGAGAGAGAAAGAGAAGCTGTGAGTGAGAGAGAGAGAGAAAGAGAAGCTGTGAGTGAGAGTGAGTGAGAGAGAGAAAGAGTAGGTATGAGTGAGAGAGTGAGAGAGAAAGAGAAACTGTGTGTGAGAGAGAGAAGCTGTGAGTGAGAGAGAGAAAGAGAAGCTGTGAGTGTGTGAGAGAGAAATAGAAGCTGTGAGTGAGAGAGAGAGAGAAACTGTGAGTGAGTGAGAGAGAAAAAGAGAAGCTGTGATTGAGAGAGAGAGAAAGAGAAGCTGTGAGTGAGTGAGAGAGAGAGAGAAAGAGAAGCTGTGAGTGAGAGAGATAGAAAGAGAATCTGTGAGTGAGAGAGAGAAAGAGAAGGTGTGAGTGAGAGAGCAAGAGAATGTAATTGAGAGAGAGAGAAAGAGAAGCTGTGAGTGAGAGAGAGAGAGAAAGAGAAGCTGTGAGTGAGAGAGAGAAAAAGAAGCTGTGTGTGTGAGAGAGAAAGAGAAGCTGTGAGTGAGAGAGAGAGAGAAAGAGAAGCTGTGAGTGAGAGTGAGTGAGAGAGAGAAAGAGAAGCTGTGAGTGAGAGAGTGAGAGAGAAAGAGAAACTGTGTGAGTGAGAGAGCAAGAGAATGTAATTGAGAGAGAGAGAGAAAGAGAAGCTGTGAGTGAGAGAGCGAGAGAATGTAATTGAGAGAGAGAAAAAGAAGCTGTGAGTGAGAGAGAGAGAAAAAGAGAAGCTGTGAGTGTGTGAGAGAGAAATAGAAGCTGTGAGTGAGAGAGAGAGAGAAACTGTGAGTGAGTGAGAGAGAGAAAGAGAAGTTGTGATTGAGAGAGAGAGAGAAAGAGAAGCTGTGAGTGAGAGAGAGAGAGAAAGAGAAGCTGTGAGAGAGAGAGAGAAGCTGTGAGTGAGAGAGAGAAAGAGAAACTGTGAGTGAGAGAGAAAGAAAGAGAAGCTGTGTGTGTGAGAGGGAAAGAGAAACTGTGAGTGAGTGAGAGAGAAAAAAAGAAGCTGTGTCAGAGAGAAAGAGAAGCTGTGAGTGACAGAGAGAGAGAAAGAGAAGCTGTGAGTGACAGATAGAGATAATGAGAAGCTGTGAGAGAGAGAGAGAAGCTGTGAGTGAGAGAGAGAGAAAGAGAAGCTGTGAGTGATAGTGAGAGAGAGAGAAAGAGAAGCTGTGAGTGAGAGAGAGAGAGAGAGAAAGAGAAGCTGTGAGTGAGAGTGAGGGAGAGAGAAAGAGAAGGTGTGAGTGAGAGAGAGAGAGAAAGAGAAGCTGTGAGTGAGAGAGAGATAAAGCAAAGCTGTGAGTGAGAGAGAGACAGAGAAAGAGAAGATGTGACTGAGTGAGAGAAAGAGAAGCTGTGTGTTTGAGAGAGAGAGAAGCTGTGAGTGAGTGAGAGAGAGAAAAAGAAGCTGTGTCAGAGAGAGATAGAAAGAGAAGTTGTGAGTGAGAGAGAGAGAAAGAAGCTGTGAGTGAGAGAGATAGAAAGAGAAGCTGTGAGTGAGTGAGAGAGAGAGAAGCTGTGAGTGAGAGCGAGAGAAAGAGAAGCTGTGAGTGAGAGAGAGAAATAGAAGCTGTGAGTGTGAGAGAGAGAAAGAGAAGCTGTGAGTGAGAGAGAGAGAGAGAAAGAGAAGCTATGAGTGTGAGAGAGAGAGAGAAGAGAAGCTGTGAGTGAGAGAGAGAGAGAAAGAGAAGCTGAGAGTGACAGATACATAATGAGAAGCTGTGAGAGAGAGAGGGGGAAGAGAAGCTGTGAGTGAGAGTGAGAGAGAGAGAAAGAGAATGTGTGAGTGAGAAAGAGAGAAAGAGAAGCTGTGAGTGAGATAGAGATAATGAGAAGCCGTGAGAGAGAGAGAGAGAGAGAGAGAGAGAGAGAAGCTGTGAGCGAGAGAGTGAGAGAGAAAGAGAATCTGTGTGTGAGAGAGAAGCTGTGAGTGAGAGAGAGAAAGAGAAGCTGTGAGTGAGAGAGCGAGAGAATGTAATTGAGAGAGAGAAAAAGAAACTGTGAGTGAGAGAGAGAGAAAGAGAAGCTGTGAGTGTGTGAGAGAGAAATAGAAGCTGTGAGTGAGAGAGAGAGAGAGAGAAACTGTGAGTGAGTGAGAGAGAGAAAGAGAAGCTGTGATTGAGAGAGAGAGAAAGAGAAGCTGTGAGTGAGAGAGAGAGAGAAAGAGAATCTGTGAGAGAGAGAGAGAGAAGCTGTGAGTGAAAGAGAGAAAGAGAAACTGTGAGTGAGAGAGAAAGAAAGAGAAGCTGTGTGTGTGTGAGAGAAAGAAGCTGTGAGTGAGAGAGAGAGAAAAAAAGAAGCTGTGTCAGAGAGAGAGAGAAAGAGAAGCTGTGAGTGACAGAGAGAGAGAAAGAGAAGCTGTGAGTGACAGATAGAGATAATGAGAAGCTGTGTGTGTGAGAGAGAGAGAAGCTCTGAGTGAGAGAGAGAGAAAGAGAAGCTGTGAGTGATAGTGAGAGAGAGAGAAAGAGAAGCTGTGAGTGAGAGTGAGAGAGACAGAAAGAGAAGCTGTGAGTGAGAGAGAGATAAAGCAAAGCTGTGAGTGAGAGAGAGAGAGAGAAAGAGAAGATGTGACTGAGTGAGAGAAAGAGAAGCTGTGTGTGTGTGGGAGAGAGAAGCTGTGAGTGAGTGAGAGAGAGAAAAAGAAGCTGTGTCAGAGATAGAAAGAGAAGTTGTGAGTGAGAGAGAGAGAAAGAGAAGCTGTGAGTGAGAGAGATAGAAAGAGAAGCTGTGAGTGAGTGAGAGAGAGAGAAGCTGTGAGTGAGAGCGAGAGGAAGAGAAGCTGTGAGTGAGAGAGAGAGAAATAGAAGCTGTGAGTGAGAGAGAGAGAAAGAGAAGCTGTGAGTGAGAGAGAGAGAGAGAGAAAGAGAAGCTATGAGTGAGAGAGAGAGCGAAGAGAAGCAGTGAGTGAGAGAGAGAGAGAAAGAGAAGCTGTGAGTGGCAGATACATAATGAGAAGCTGTGAGAGAGATGGGGCTAAGAGAAGCTGTGAGTGAGAGTGAGAGAGAGAGAAAGAGAAGGTGTGAGTGAGAAAGAGAGAAAGAGAAGCTGTGAGTGAGATAGAGATAATGAGAAGCCGTGAGAGAGAGAGAGAGAGAGAGAAAGAGAAGCTGTGAGTGAGAGAGAGAGAAAGAGAAGCTGTGAGTGAGAGAGAGAGAAAGAGAAGCTGTGAGTGAGATAGAGAGAAAGGGAAGCTGTGAGTGAGAGAGAGATAAAGCAAAGCTGTGAGTGACAGAGAGAGAGAGAAAGAGATGTGACTGAGTGAGAGAAAGAAAAGCTGTGTCTGTGTGAGAGAGAGAAGCTGTGAGTGAGTGAGAGAGAGAAAAAGAAGCTGTGAGTGAGGGAGAGAGAGAAAGAGAAGCTGTGTGAGAGAGAGAGAGAAGCTGTGAGTGAGAGAGAGACAGAGAGAGAAGCTATGAGTGAGAGAGAGAGAGAAGAGAAGCTGTGAGTGAGAGAGAGAAAGAGAAGCTGTGAGTGACAGATAGACATAATGAGAAGCTGTGAGAGAGAGAGGGGGAAGAGAAGCTGTGTGTATGTGTGTGAGAGAGAAAGTGAAGCTGTGAGTGAGAGAGAGGGAGAAAGACAAGCTGTGAGTGAGAGAAGAGAGAGAGAAGCTGTGAGTGAGTGAGAGAGAGAGAAGCTGTGAGAGTGAGAGAGAGAAAGAGAAAGAGAAGCTTTGACTGAGAGAGAGAAGAGAAGCTGTGAGTGAGTGAGAGAGAGAGAAAGAGAAGCTGTGAGAGAGAGAGAGAGAAAGAGAAGCTGTGAGTGAGAGAGAGAGAGAAAGTGAAGCTGTGTGAGAGAGAAGCTGTGAGTGAGAGTGAGAGAGAAAGACAAGCTGTGAGTGAGAGAGGGAGATAGAGAAGGTGTGAGAGAGAGAGAGTGAGAAAGAGAAGCTGTGAGTGAGAGAGTGAGGGAGAAAGAGAAACAGTGTGAGAGAGAGAAAGCGAAGTTTTGAGTGAGAGAGAGAGAGAGAAGCTGTGAGTGAGAGAAAGAGAGAGAAAAAGAGAAGCTGTGAGTGATAGAAGAGAGAGAGAAAGAGATGCTGTGAGTGAGAGAGAGAGAAAGAGAAGCTGTGAGTGAGAGAGAGAGAGAAAGAGAAGCTGTGTGTGAGTGACAGAGAGAAAGAGAAGCTGTAAGAGAGAGATAGAGAAAGAGAAGCAGTGAGAGAGAGAGAGAGAGAAAGAGAAGCTGTGAGTGACAGATAGAGATGATGAGAAGCTGTGAGAGAGAGAGAGAGAAGCTGTTAGTGAGAGAGACATAGAGAAGCTGTGAGTGAGAGTGAGAGAGAGAGAGAAAGAGAAGCTGTGAGTGAGAGAGAGAGAGAGAAGCTGTGAGTGAGAGAGAGAAGCTGTGAGAGAGAGAGAGAGAGAGAGAAGCTGTGAGTGAGTGAGAGAGAGAGAAGCTGTAAGTGAGAGTAAGAGAGAGAGAAAGAGAAGCTGTGAGTAAGTGAGAGAGAAAGAGAAGCTATGAGTGAGAGAGAGAGAAAGAGAAGCTGTGAGTTAGACAAAGAGAGAGAAAGAGAAGCTGTGAGTGAGAGAATGAGAGAGAAATAGAAGGTGTGTGAGAGAGAGAGAAAAAGAGAAGCTGTGAGTGAGAGAGAGAAAGAGTAGCTGTGTGTGTGTGTGAGAGAGAGAAGCTGTGAGTTAGAGAGAGAAAGAGAAGCTGTGAGTGAGAGAAAGAGAAGGTGTGAGTGAGAGAGAGAGAGAAAGAGAAGCTGTGTGAGATAGAGAGAGAGAAGCTGTGAGTGAGAGAAAGAGTGAGAAAGAGAAGCTGTGAGTGATAGAAGAGAGAGAAAGAGATGCTGTGAGTCAGTGAGAGAGAGAGAAAGAGAAGCTGTGAGTGAGAGAGAGAGAAAGAGAAGCTGTGAGTGAGAGAGAGAAAGAGAAGGTGTGAGTGAGAGAGCGAGAGAATGTAATTGAGAGAGAGAGAGAAAGAGAAGCTGTGAGTGAGAGAGAGAGAGAAAGAGAAGCTGTGAGTGAGAGAGAGAAAAAGAAGCTGTGTTTGTGTGAGAGAAAGAGAAGCTGTGAGTGAGAGAGAGAGATAGAGAAGCTGTGAGTGAGAGTGAGAGAGAGAGAAAGAGAAGCTGTGAGTGAGAGAGAAAGAGAAACTGTGTGAGAGAGAGAGAAGCTGTGAGTGAGAGAGAGAAAGAGAAGGTGTGAGTGAGAGAGCGAGAGAATGTAATTGAGAGAGAGAGAAAGAGAGGCTGTGAGTGAGAGAGAGAGAGAAAGGGAAGCTGTGAGTGTGTGAGAGAGAAATAGAAGCTGTGAGAGAGAGAGAGAGAGAAACTGTGAGTGAGTGAGAGAGAAAAAGAGAAGCTGTGATTGAGAGAGAGAGAGAAAGAGAAGCTGTGAGTGAGTGAGAGAGAGAGAGAAAGAGAAGCTGTGAGTGAGAGAGAGAGAGACAGAGAATCTGTGAGTGAGAGAGAGAAAGAGAAGGTGTGAGTGAGAAAGCGAGAATGTAATTGAGAGAGAGAGAAAGAGAAGCTGTGAGTGAGAGAGAGAGAGAAAGAGAAGCTGTGAGTGAGAGAGAGAAAAAGAAGCTGTGTGTGTGAGAGAGAAAGAGAAGCTGTGAGTGAGAGAGAGAGAGAAAGAGAAGCTGTGAGTGAGAGTGAGTGAGAGAGAGAAAGAGAAGCTGTGAGTGAGAGAGTGAGAGAGAAAGAGAAACTGTGTGAGAGAGAGAAGCTGTGAGTGAGAGAGAGAAAGAGAAGCTGTGAGTGAGAGAGCGAGAGAATGTAATTGAGAGAGAGAAAAAGAAGCTGTGAGTGAGAGAGAGAGAGAAAGAGAAGCTGTGAGTGTGAGAGAGAGAAATAGAAGCTGTGAGTGTGAGAGAGAGAAACTGTGAGTGAGTGAGAGAGAGAAAGAGAAGCTGTTATTGAGAGAGAGAGAGAAAGAGAAGCTGTGAGTGAGAGAGAGAGAGAAAGAGAAGCTGTGAGAGAGAGAGAAGCTGTGAGTGAGAGAGAGAGAAAGAGAAGCTGTGAGTGAGAGTGAGGGAGAGAGAAAGAGAAGGTGTGAGTGAGAGAGAGAGAAAGAGAAGCTGTGAGTGAGAGAGAGATAAAGCAAAGCTGTGAGTGAGAGAGAGAGAAAAAAGAAGCTGTGTCAGAGAGAGAAAGAGAAGCTGTGAGTGAGAGAGAGAGAAGGAGAAGCTGTGAGAGAGAGAGAGAGAAGAGAAGCTGTGAGTGAGAGAGAGAGAGAGAGAAAGAGAAGCTGTGAGTGACAGATAGAGATAATGAGTAGCTGTGAGAGAGAGAGAGAGAGAGAGAGAATCTGTGTGTGTGTGAGAGAAAGAGAAGCTGTGAGTGAGAGTGAGAGAAATAGAAGCTGTGAGTGAGAAAGAGAGAAAGCAAACCTGTGAGTGAGAGATAGAGAAAAAAGTAGCTGTGTCAGAGAGAGAGAGAAAGAGAAGCTGTGAGTGAGAGAGAGAGAAAGAGAAGCTGCGAGTGAGAGAGAGGGAAAGCAAAGCTGTGAGTGAGAGAGAGAGAAAAAAGAAGCTGTGTCAGAGAGAGAAAGAGAAGCTGTGAGTGAGAGAGAGAAGGAGAAGCTGTGAGTGAGAGAGAGAGAGTGAAAGAGAAGCTGTGAGTGAGAGAGAGAAAGAGAAGCTGTTAGAGAGAGAGAGAGAGAAAAAGAGTACCTGTGAGTGAGCGAGAGACAGAGAGAAAAAGCTATGAGTGAGAGAGAGAAAATGAAGCTTTGAGTGAGAGAGATATAGAAAGAGAAGCTGTGTGAGAGAGAGAGAAAGAGAAGCTGTGAGTGAGAGAGAGAGAAGTTGTGAGTGAGAGAGAGAGAAGCTTTGTGTGTGTGTGAGAGAGAAAGAGCTGTGAGTGAGAGAGAGAGAAAGAGAAGTTGTAAGTGAGAGAAAGAGAGAAAGAGAAGTTGTGAGTGAGGTAGAGAGAAGCTCTGAGTGAGGGAGAGAGAGATAGAGAAGCTGTGAGTGACAGGGATAGAGAGAGAATGAGAAGCTGTGAGTGAGAGAGAGAGTGTGAGAAAGAGAAGCTGTGAGTGTGTGTGAGAGAGAGAAGCTGTGAGTGAGTGAGAGAGAAAGAAAGAGAAGCTGTGAGTGAGAGAGAGAGAGAAAGAGAAGCTGTGAGTGAGAAAGAGAGAGAAGCTGTGAGTGAGAGAGAGAGAGAAGCTGTGAGTGAGAGAGAGAGAAAGAGTAGTGTTAGTGAGAGAAGAGATCAGCTGTCAGTGAGTGAGAGAGAGACAAGCTGAGAGTGTGAGAGAGAAAGAGAAGCTGTGAGTGAGTGAGAGAGAGAGAGAATGTGAGTGAGTGAGAGAGAAAGAGTAGCTGTGTGAGAGAGAGAAAAAGAAGCTGTGTGTGTGTGAGAGAGAAAAAGAAGCTGTGAGTGGGAAAGAGAGAAAGAGAAGCTGTGAGAGAGACAGAGAGAGAGAGAAAGAGTAGCTGTGTGAGAGAAGAGAGAGAGAAAGAGAAGCTGTGAGTGAGAGAGGGAAAGAGAAGCTGTGAGTGAAAGAGAGAGAGATAGAAGCTGTGTGTGTGTGAGAGAGAGAGGGAAGCTGTGATTGAGAGAGAGAGAAAGAGAAGCTGTGATTGAGAGAGAGAGAGAGGGAAAGAGAAGCTGTGAGTGAAAGATAGAAAGAAGCTTTGTGTGTGTGTGAGAGAGAAGATGTGATTGAGAGAGAGAAAGGGAAGCTGTGAGTGAGAGAGAGAGAAGATATGAGTGAGAGAGAGAGAATGTGAAGCTGGGTGTGTGTGACAGAGAGAGTAGCTGTGAGTGAGAGAGTGAGAGAAAGGAGCTGTGAGTGAGAGAGAGAGAATCTGTGAGCAAGAGAGAGAGAGAGAGAGGAGCTGTGAGTGAGAGGAGAGAAAGAGAACCTGTGAGAGAGAGGGAGAGAGAGAGAAAGAGAAGCTGTGATTGAGAGAGAGAGAAAGAGAAGCTGTGTGTGTGAGAGAGAGAGAAGCTGTGAGCGACAGAGAAAGAGAAGGTGTGAGTGAGAGAGAGAGAAAGAGAAGCTGTGATTGAGAGAGCGAGAGAGAAGCTGTGAGAGACAAAGAGATAAAGAAGTTCTGAGAGAGAGAGAGAAGCTGTGAGAGAGAGAGAGAATCTGTGAGTGAAAGAGAGAGAAAGATGTGAGTGAGAGAGAAAGAGAGTCTGTGAGTGAGAGAGAGGAGAAATAGAAGCTGTGAGTGAGAGAGAAAGAGATGTTGTGAGTGAGTGAGAGAGAGAGAAGCTTTAAGTGAGAGAAAGAGAGAGAGAAAGAGAAAGAGAAGCTGTGAGTGAGAGAGAGAGAAAGAGAAGCTGTGAGAGAGAGTGAGGAAGAGAAGGTGCGAGTGAGACAGAGAAAGAGAGAAAGTGAAGATGTGAGTGAGAGAGAGAGAGAAAGAGAAGCATTGAGTGAGAGAGAAATAGAGTCTGTGAGAAAGAGAGAAGGAGAAGCTGTGAGTGAGAGAGAGTGAGCGAAAGAAGCTCTGAGTGAAAGAGAGAGAGAGAGAAGCTGTGAGTAAGAGAGAGAGAGAAGCTGTGAGTGAATGAGAGAGAGAAAGGGAAGCTGTGTGAGAGAGAGAGAGAAACAGAAGCTGTGAGTGAGAGAGAGAAAGAGAGAAAGAGAAGCTGTGAGTGAGACAAAGAGGGAGAAATAGAAGCTGTGAGTGAGAGAGAGAGAGAAAGAGAAAGAGAAGCTGTGAGTGAGGGAGAAAGAGAATCTGTGAGTGAGTGAAAGAGAAAGAGCTGTGAGTGAGAGAGAGAGATAAAGAGAAGCTGTGAGTGAGAGAGAGAGAGAAAGAGAAGCTGTGTGTGTGTGTGAGAGAGAAACTGTGAGTGAGAGAGAGAAATAGAAACTGTGAGAGAGAGAGTAACAGAAGCTGTGAGTGCGAGAGAGAGAGATAAAGAAGCTGTGAGTGAGAGAGAAAGAGAAAGAGAAGCTGTGAGTGACACACAGAGAGAGAGAAGCTGTGAGTGAGTGAGAGAAAGAAATAGAAGCTGTGAGTGACAGAGAGAGAATGAGAAGCTGTGAGTGAGAGAGAGAGAAAGAGAAGCTGTGAGTGAGAGAGAGAGAAAGAGAAGCTGTGAGTGAGAGAGAGAAAGAGAAGCTGTGTGTGAGTGAGAGAGAGAGAGAAAAGCTGTGTTTGTGTGTGTGATATTAAGAGAAGCTGTGTGTGTGTGAGAGAGAGGGGAAGAGAAGCTGTGAGAGAGAGAGAGAGATGTTGTGAGTGAGTGAGAGAAAGAGAAGCTGTGTATGTGTGAGAGAGAGATATGCTGTGAGTGAGAGAGAAAGAGAAAGAGAAGCTGTGTGTGAGAGAAAGAGAGAAGAGAAGCTGTGAGTGAGAGAGAGAGAGAAAGAGAAGCTGTGAGTGACAGATAGAGATAATGAGTAGCTGTGTGAGAGAGAGAGAGAGAAAGAGAAGCTGTGTGTGTGAGAGAGAAAGAGAAGCTGTGAGTGAGAGTGAGAGAAATAGAAGCTGTGAGTGAGAAAGAGAGAAAGCAAACCTGTGAGTGAGAGATAGAGAAAAAAGTAGCTGTGTCAGAGAGAGAGAGAAAGAGTAGCTGTGAGTGAGAGAGAGAGAAAGAGAAGCTGTGAGTGAGAGAGAGGGAAAGCAAAGCTGTGAGTGAGAGAGAGAGAAAAAAGAAGCTGTGTCAGAGAGAGAAAGAGAAGCTGTGAGTGAGAGAGAGAGAAGGAGAAGCTGTGAGTGAGAGAGACAGAGTGAAAGAGAAGCTGTGAGTGAGAGAGAGAAAGAGAAGCTGTTAGAGAGAGAGAGAAAAAAAGAGTACCTGTGAGTGAGCGAGAGACAGAGAGAAAAAGCTATGAGTGAGAGAGAGAAAATGAAGCTTTGAGTGAGAGAGATATAGAAAGAGAAGCTGTGTGAGAGAGAGAGAAAGAGAAGCTGTGAGTGAGAGAGAGAGAGAAGTTGTGAGTGAGAGAGAGAGATGCTTTGTGTGTGTGTGAGAGAGAAAGAGCTGTGAGTGAGAGAGAGAGAGAAAGAGAAGTTGTAAGTGAGAGAAAGAGAGAAAGAGAAGCTGTGAGTGAGAGAGAGAGAAGCTCTGAGTGAGGGAGAGAGAGATAGAGAAGCTGTGAGTGACAGGGATAGAGAGAGAATGAGAAGCTGTGAGTGAGAGAGAGAGTGTGAGAAAGAGAAGCTGTGAGTGTGTGGGAGAGAGAGAAGCTGTGAGTGAGTGAGAGAGAAAGAAAGAGAAGCTGTGAGTGAGAGAGAGAGAGAAAGAGAAGCTGTGAGTGAGAAAGAGAGAGAAGCTGTGAGTGAGAGAGAGAGAGAAGCTGTGAGTGAGAGAGAGAGAAAGAGTAGTGTTAGTGAGAGAAGAGATCAGCTGTGAGTGAGTGAGAGAGAGACAAGCTGAGAGTGTGAGAGAGAAAGAGAAGCTGTGAGTGAGTGAGAGAGAGAGAATGTGAGTGAGTGAGAGAGAAAGAGAAGCTGTGTGAGAGAGAGAAAAAGAAGCTGTGTGTGTGAGAGAGAGAAAAAGAAGCTGTGAGTGGGAAAGAGAGAAAGAGAAGCTGTGAGAGAGACAGAGAGAGAGAGAAAGAGAAGCTGTGTGAGAGAAGAGAGAGAGAAAGAGAAGCTGTGAGTGAGAGAGGGAAAGAGAAGCTGTGAGTGAAAGAGAGAGATAGAAGCTGTGTGTGTGTGTGAGAGAGAGGGAAGCTGTGATTGAGAGAGAGAGAAAGAGAAGCTGTGATTGAGAGAGAGAGAGAGGGAAAGAGAAGCTGTGAGTGAAAGATAGAAAGAAGCTTTGTGTGTGTGTGTGAGAGAAGATGTGATTGAGAGAGAGAAAGGGAAGCTGTGAGTGAGAGAGAGAGAAGATATGAGTGAGAGAGAGAGAGAAAGAGAAGCTGTGAGTGAAAGAGAGAGAAAGAAAGAGAAGCTGTGAGTGAGAATGAGAGAGAGAAAGAGAAGCTGTGAGTGAGAGAGGGGGAGAAAGAGAAGCTGTGTGAGAGAGAGAGAAGCTGTCAATGAGAGAGAGAGAAAGAGAAGTTGTGAGAGAGAGTGATAGAGAGAAAGAGGTTGTGAGTGAGAGAGAGAGAAGAAGCTGTGAGAGAGAGAGAGAATGAGAAGCTGAGAGTGAGAGAGAGAGAGAAAGAGAAGCTGTGAGTGAGAGAGAAGCTGTGAGTGAGAGCGAGAGAGAAGCTGTGTGTGTGTGTGTGAGAGAGAGAAAGAAAAGCTGTGAGTGAGAGAGAGAGAGAAAGAGAAGCTGTGAGTTAATGAGAGAGAGAGAGAGAGAGAAAGAGAAGCTGTGAGTGTGAGAGAGAGAAGCTGTGAGTAAGAGAGAGAGAGAAAGAGAAGCTGTGAGTGAGAGAAGAGAGAGAGAAAGAGAAGCTGTGAGTGAGAGAGAGAGAAAGAGAAGCTGTGAGTGAGAGAGAGAGAATGTGAAGCTGTGTGTGTGTGTGACAGAGAGAGTAGCTGTGAGTGAGAGAGTGAGAGATAGGAGCTGTGAGTGAGAGAGAGAGAATCTGTGAGCAAGAGAGAGAGAGAGAGGAGCTGTGAGTGAGAGAAGAGAGAAAGAGAACCTGTGAGAGAGAGGGAGAGAGAGAGAAAGAGAAGCTGTGATTGAGAGAGAGAGAAAGAGAAGCTGTGTGTGTGTGAGAGAGAGAAGCTGTGAGCGACAGAGAAAGAGAAGCTGTGAGTGAGAGACAGAGAAAAAGAAGCTGTGATTGAGAGAGCGAGAGAGAAGCTGTGAGAGACAAAGAGATAAAGAAGTTCTGAGAGAGAGAGAAGCTGTGATAGAGAGAGAGAATCTGTGAGTGAGAGAGAGACAGAAAGAGAAGATGTGAGTGAGAGAGAAAGAGAGTCTGTGAGTGAGAGAGAGGAGAAATAGAAGCTGTGAGTGAGAGAGAAAGAGATGTTGTGAGTGAGTGAGAGAGAGAGAAGCTTTAAGTGAGAGAAGGAGAGAGAGAAAGAGAAGCTGTGAGTGAGAGAGTGAGAGAAAGAGAAGCTGTGAGAGAGAGTGAGGAAGAGAAGGTGTGAGTGAGAGAGAGAAAAAGAGAAGCTGTAAGTGAGACAAAGAGGTAGAAAGAGAAGCTGTGAGTGAGAGAGAGAGATAAAGAGAAGCTGTGAGTGAGAGAGAGAGAATGAGAAGCTGTGTGTGTGAGAGAGAGAAACTGTGAGTGAGAGAGAGAAAGAGAAACTGTGAGAGAGAGAGTAAGAGAAGCTGTGAGTGCGAGAGAGAGAGAGAGAGAAAGAGAAGCTGTGAGTGAGTGAGAGAGAGAAGCTGTAAGTGAGAGAAAGAGAGAGAAAGAGATGCTGTGAGTAAGTGTTAGAGAGAGAGAAGCTGTGAGTGAGAGAGAGAAAGAAGCTGTGAGTGAGAGACAGAGAAAGAGAAGCTGTGAGGGAGTGAGAGAGAGAAGCTGTAAGTGAGAGAAAGAGAGAAAGAGAAGCTGTGAGTGAGAGAGAGAGAGAGAAAGAGCTGTGTGTGAGAGAGAGAAAAAGAAGGTATGAGTGAGAGAGAGAGAAAGAGAAGCTGTGAGTGAGACAAAGAGAGAGAAAGAGAAGCTGTGAGTGAGAGAGAGAGAAATAGAAGCTGTGATTGTGTGAGAGAGAAAAACACAAGCTGTGAGTGAGAGAGAGAGAAAGAGAAGCTGTGTGTGTGTGAGAGAGAAGCTGTGAGTGAGAGAGAGAAAGAGAAACTGTGAGTGAGAGAGAAAGAAAGAGAAGCTGTGTGTGTGAGAGAGAGTGAAGCTGTGAGTGAGAGAGAGAGAAAGAGAAACTGTGAGTGAGTGAGAGAGAGAGAGAAAGAGAAGCTGTGAGTGAGTGAGAGAGAAAGAGAAGCTGTGAGTGAGTGAGAGAGAGAAAGAAAGAGAAGCTGTGAGTGAGAGAGAAAGAGAAAGTGAAGCTGTGAGTGAGAGAGAGAGAGAGAAAGAGAAGATGTGAGTGAGTGAGAAAGAGACACTGTGTGTGTGTGAGAGAGAGAGCTGTGAATGAGTGAGAGAGAGAAAAAGAAGCTGTGTCAGAGAGATAGAAAGAGAAGCTGTGAGTGAGAGAGAGAGAAAGTGAAGCTGTGAGTGAGAGAGAGAGAAAGAGAAGCTGTGTGTGTGTGTGAGAGAGAGAAGCTGTGAGTGAGAGAAAGAGAGAAAGAGAAGCTGTGAGTGATAGAAGAGAGAGAGAAAGAGATGCTGGAGTGAGAGAGAGAGAAAGAGAAGTTGTGAGTGAGAGAGAGAGAAAAAGAAGCTGTGTGTGTGTGAGAGAGAAAGAGAAGCTGTGAGTGTGTGAGAGAGAGAAAGAGAAGCTGTGAGTGAGAGAGTGAGAGAGAAAGAGAAACTGTGTGAGAGAGAGAAATCGAAGCTGTGAGTGAGAGAGAGAGAGAGAAGCTGTGAGTGAGAGAAAGAGAGAGAGAAAGAGAAGCTGTGAGTGATAGAAGTGAGAGAGAAAGAGATGCTGTGAGAGAGAGAGAGAGAGAGAAGCTGTGAGTGAGAGAGAGAGAGAAAGAGAAGCTGTGTGTGAGCGACAGAGAGAAAGAGAAGCTGTAAGAGAGAGAGAGAGAGAAAGAGAAGCAGAGAGAGGGAAAGAGAGAGAAAGAGAAGCTGTGAGTGAGAGAGAGAAAGAGAAGGTGTGAGTGAGAGAGAGAGAAAGAGAAGTTGTGAGTGATAGAAGAGAGAGAGAAAGAGATGCTGGAATGCGAGAGAGAGAGAAAGAGAAGCTGTGAGTGAGAGAGAGAGAGAGAAAGAGAAGCTGTGAGTGAGAGAGAGAAAGAGAATCTGTGAGTGAGTGAAAGAGAGAAAGAGAAGCTGTGAGTGAGAGAGAGAGATAAAGAGAAGCTGTGAGAGAGAGAGATAGAGAAGCTGTGAGTGAGAGTGAGAGAGAGAAAGAGAAGCTGTGAGTGAGAGAGAGAGACAGAAGCTGTGAGTGAGAGAGAGAGAAGCTGTGAGTGAGTGAGTGAGAGAGAGAAAGAGATGCTGTGAGTGAGAGAGAAACAGAAGCTGTGAATGAGAGAGAGAGAAAGAGAAGTTGTGAGTGATAGAAGAGAGAGAGAAAGAGATGCTGGAATGCGAGAGAGAGAGAAAGAGAAGCTGTGAGTGAGAGAGAGAGAGAGAAAGAGAAGCTGTGAGTGAGAGAGAGAAAGAGAAGGTGTGAGTGAGAGAGAGAGTGTAATTGAGAGAGAGAGAAAGAGAAGCTGTTAGTGAGAGAGAGAGAGAAAGAGAAGCTGTGAGTGAGAGAGAGAGAACAAGAAGCTGTGTGTGTGTGAGAGAGAAAGAGAAGCTGTGAGTGAGAGAGAGAGAGAAAGAGAAGCTGTGAGTGAGAGAGTGAGAGAGAAAGAGAAACTGTGTGAGAGAGAGATAGCGAAGCTGTGAGTGAGAGGGAGAGAGAGAAGCTGTGAGTGAGAGAAAGAGAGAGAGAAAGAGAAGCTGTGAGTGATAGGAGAGAGAGAGAAAGAGATGCTGTGAGTGAGAGAGAGAGAGATGGAGAAGCTGTGAGTGAGAGAGAGAGAGAAAGAGAAGCTGTGTGTGAGCGACAGAGAGAAAGAGAAGCTGTAAGAGAGAGAGAGAAAGAGAAGCAGTGAGAAAGAGAGAGAAAGAGAAGCTGTGAGTGACAGATAGATATAATGAGAAGCTGTGAGAGAGAGAGAGAAAGAGAAGCTGTGAGTGAGAGAGAGATAGAGAAGCTGTGAGTGAGAGTGAGAGAGAGAAAGAGAAGCTGTGAGTGAGAGAAAGAGAGAAGCTGTTAATGAGAGAGAGAATCTGTGAGTGAGTGAGAGAGAGAGAGATGATGTGAGTGAGAGAGAAACAGAAGCTGTGAATGAGAGAGAGAGAAAGAGAAGGTGTGAGTGAGAGAGAGAGAAAGAGAAGCTGTGAGAGAGAGAGAGAGAGAGAAGCTGTGAGTGAGAGAGAAAGAGAAAGAGAAGCTGTGAGTGACACACAGAAGAGAGAGAAGCTGTGACTGAGTGAGAGAGAGAAAGAGAAGCTGTGAGTGACAGAGAGAGAGAATGAGAAGCTGTGAGTGAGAGAGAGAAAGAGAATGTGTGTGAGTGAGAGAGAGATAGAGAGAAGCTGTGTTTGTGTGTGTGATATTTAGAGAAGCTGTGTGTGTGTGAGAGAGAAAGAGACACTGTGTGTGAGAGAGAGAGAGGAAGAGAAGCTGTGTATGTGTGAGAGAGAGATATGCTGTGAGTGAGAGAGAGAGAGAAAGAGAAGCTGTGTGTGAGAGAAAGAGAGAAAGTGAAGATGTGAGTGAGAGAGAGAGAGAGAAAGAGAAGCATTGAGTGAGAGAGAGAAATAGAGTCTGTGAGAAAGAGAGAAAGAGAAGCTGTGAGTGAGAGAGAGAGAGCGAAAGAAGCTGTGAGTGAAAGAGAAAGAGAGAGAGAGGCTGTGAGTGACACACACAGAGAGAGAAGCTGTGAGTGAGTGAGAGAGAGAATGAGAAGCTGTGAGTGACAGAGAGAGAATGAGAAGCTGTGAGTGAGAGAGAGAGAAAGAGAAGCTGTGAGTGAAAGAGAGAGAAAGAGAAGCTGTGAGTGAGAGAGAGAAAGAGAAGCTGTGTGTGAGTGAGAGAGAGAGAGAGAGAGAAGCTGTGTTTGTGTGTGATATTAAGAGAAGCTGTGTGTGTGAGAGAGAGAAAGAGACACTGTGTGTGAGAGAGAGAGAGAGGAAGAGAAGCTGTGAGAGAGAGAGAGATGTTGTGAGTGAGAGAGAGAAAGAGAAGCTGTGTATGTGTGAGAGAGAGATATGCTGTGAGTGAGAGAGAGAGAAAGAGAAGCTGTGTGTGAGAGAAAGAGAGAAAGTGAAGATGTGAGTGAGAGAGAGAGAGAAAGAGAAGCATTGAGTGAGAGAGAGAAATAGAGTCTGTGAGAAAGAGAGAAAGAGAAGCTGTGAGTGAGAGAGAGAGAGCGAAAGAAGCTGTGAGTGAAAGAGAGAGAGAAGCTGTGAGTGAGTGAGAGAGAGAGAGAGAAGCTGTGTGTGAGAGAGAGAGAAACAGAAGCTGTGAGTGAGAGAGAGAAAGAGAGAAAGAGAAGCTGTGAGTGAGACAAAGAGGGAGAAAGAGAAGCTGTGAGTGAGAGAGAGAGAGAAAGAGAAATAGAAGCTGTGAGTGAGAGAGAAACAGAATCTGTGAGTGAGTGAAAGAGAGAAAGAGAAGCTGTGAGTGAGAGAGAGAGATAAAGAGAAGCTGTGAGTGAGAGAGAGAGAGAAAGAGAAGCTGTGTGTGTGTGAGAGAGAGAAACTGTGAGTGAAAGAGAGAAATAGAAACTGTGAGAGAGAGAGTAAGAGAAGCTGTGATTGCGAGAGAGAGAGAAAAAGAAGCTGTGAGTGAGAGAGAGAGAAAGAGAAGGTGTGAGTGAGAGAGAGAGAAAGAGAAGCTGTGAGTGAGAGAGAGAGAAAGAGAAGCTGTGTCAGAGAGAGAGAAGCTGTGAGAGAGAGAGAGAGAAAGAGAAACTATGAGTGAGTGAGAGAGAGAGAAAGAGAAGATGTGAGTGAGTGAGAGAGAAAGAGAAGCTGTGAGTGAGTGAGAGAGAGAGAGAATGTGAGTGAGAGAGAGAGAGAAAGAAAGAGAAGCTGTGAGTGAGAGAGAGAGAGATAGAGAAGCTGTGAGTGAGAGAGAGAGAAAGAGAAGCTGTGAGTGAGAGAGAGAGAGAGAGAAAGAGAAGATGTGACTGAGTGAGAAAGAGACACTGTGTGTGTGTGAGAGAGAGCAGCTGTGAGTGAGTGAGTGAGAGAAAAAGAAGCTGTCAGAGAGAGATAGAAAGAGAAGCTGTGAGTGAGAGAGAGTGAAAGAGAAGCTGTCAGTGAGAGAGAGAGAGAAAGAGAAGCTGTGAGAGAGAGAGAGAAGCTGTGAGTGAGAGAAAGAGAAGCTGTGAGTGATAGAAGAGAGAGAGAAAGAGATGCTGTGAGTGTGTGAGAGAAAGAGAAGCTGTGTGTGAGAGAAAGAGAGAAAGTGAAGATGTGAGTGAGAGAGAGAGAGAAAGAGAAGCATTGAGTGAGAGAGAGAAATAGAGTCTGTGAGAAAGAGAGAAAGAGAAGCTGTGTGAGAGAGAGAGAGCGAAAGAAGCTGTGAGTGAAAGAGAGAGAGAGAGAAGCTGTGAGTAAGAGAGAGAGAGAAGCTGAGAGTGAGTGAGAGAGAGAAAGAGAAGCTGTGTGTGTGAGAGAGAGAAACAGAAGCTGTGAGTGAGTGAGAGAAAGAGAGAAAGAGACGCTGTGAGAGAGAGAGTAAGAGAAGCTGTGAGTGCGAGAGAGAGAGAAAAAAACAAGCTGTGAGTGAGAGAGAAAGAGAAAGAGAAAGAGAAGCTGTGAGTGATAGGAGAGAGAGAGAAAGAGATGCTGTGAGTGAGAGAGAGAGAGATGGAGAAGCTGTGAGTGAGAGAGAGAGAGAAAGAGAAGCTGTAAGAGAGAGAGAGAAAGAGAAGCAGTGAGAAAGAGAGAGAAAGAGAAGCTGTGAGTGACAGATAGATATAATGAGAAGCTGTGAGAGAGAGAGAGAAAGAGAAGCTGTGAGTGAGAGAGAGATAGAGAAGCTGTGAGTGAGAGTGAGAGAGAGAAAGAGAAGCTGTGAGTGAGAGAGAGAGAGAAGCTGTGAATGAGAGAGAGAGAATCTGTGAGTGAGTGAGAGAGAGAAAGAGATGATGTGAGTGAGAGAGAAACAGAAGCTGTGAATGAGAGAGAGAGAAAGAGAAGGTGTGAGTGAGAGAGAGAGAAAGAGAAGCTGTGAGAGAGAGAGAGAGAGAGAGAAGCTGTGAGTGAGAGAGAAAGAGAAAGAGAAGCTGTGAGTGACACACAGAAGAGAGAGAAGCTGTGACTGAGTGAGAGAGAGAAAGAGAAGCTGTGAGTGACAGAGAGAGAGAATGAGAAGCTGTGAGTGAGAGAGAGAAAGAGAATGTGTGTGAGTGAGAGAGAGATAGAGAGAAGCTGTGTTTGTGTGTGTGATATTTAGAGAAGCTGTGTGTGTGTGAGAGAGAAAGAGACACTGTGTGTGAGAGAGAGAGAGGAAGAGAAGCTGTGAGAGAGAGAGATGTTGTGAGTGAGAGAGAGAAAGAGAAGCTGTGTATGTGTGAGAGAGAGATATGCTGTGAGTGAGAGAGAGAGAGAAAGAGAAGCTGTGTGTGAGAGAAAGAGAGAAAGTGAAGATGTGAGTGAGAGAGAGAGAGAGAAAGAGAAGCATTGAGTGTGAGAGAGAAATAGAGTCTGTGAGAAAGAGAGAAAGAGAAGCTGTGAGTGAGAGAGAGAGAGCGAAAGAAGCTGTGAGTGAAAGAGAAAGAGAGAGAGAGGCTGTGAGTAAGAGAGAGAGAGAAGCTGTGAGTGAGTGAGAGAGAGAAAGAGAAGCTGTGTGTGTGAGAGAGAGGAACAGAAGCTGTGAGTGAGTGAGAGAAAGAGAGAAAGAGAAGCTGTGAGTGAGACAAAGAGGGAGAAAGAGAAGCTGTGAGTGTGAGAGAGAGAGAAAGAGAAAGAGAAGCTGTGAGTGAGAGAGAAAGAGAATCTGTGAGTGAGTGAAAGAGAGAAAGAGAAGCTGTGAGTGAGAGAGAGAGATAAAGAGAAGCTGTGAGTGAGAGAGAGAGAGAGAGAGAGAGAAGCTGTGTGTGTGAGAGAGAGAGAAACTGTGAGTGAGAGAGAGAAATAGAAACTTTGAGAGAGAGAGTAAGAGAAGCTGTGAGTGCGAGAGAGAGAGAAAAAGAAGCTGTGAGTGAGAGAGAAAGAGAAAGAGAATCTGTGAGTGACACACACAGAGAGAGAAGCTGTGAGTGAGTGAGAGAGAGAAAGAGAAGCTGTGAGTGACAGAGAGAGAGAATGAGAAGCTGTGAGTGAGAGAGAGAGAAAGAGAAGCTGTGAGTGAGAGAGAGAAAGAGAAGCTGTGTGTGAGTGAGAGAGAGAGAGAAAAGCTGTGTTTGTGTGTGTGATATTAAGAGAAGCTGTGTGTGTGAGAGAGAGAGAGGAAGAGAAGCTGTGAGAGAGAGAGAGATGTTGTGAGTGAGTGAGAGAAAGAGAAGCTGTGTATGTGTGAGAGAGAGATATGCTGTGAGTGAGAGAGAAAGAGAAAGAGAAGCTGTGTGTGAGAGAAAGAGAGAAGAGAAGCTGTGAGTGAGAGAGAGAGAGAAAGAGAAGCTGTGAGTGAGAGAGAGAAATAGAGTCTGTGAGAAAGAGAAAGAGAAGCTGTGAGTGAGAGAGAGAGAGCGAAAGAAGCTGTGAGTGAAAGAGAGAGAGAGAGAAGCTGTGAGTAAGAGAGAGAGAGAAGCTGTGAGTGAGTGATAGAGAGAAAGAGAAGCTGTGTGTGAGAGAGAGAGAAACAGAAGCTGTGAGTGAGAGAGAGAAAGAGAGAAAGAGAAGCTGTGAGTGAGACAAAGAGGGAGAAAGAGAAGCTGTGAGTGAGAGAGAGAGAAAGAGAAAGAGAAGCTGTGAGTGAGAGAGAAAGAGAATCTGTGAGTGAGAGAGAGATAAAGAGAAGCTGTGAGTGAGAGAGAGAGAGAAAGAGAAGCTGTGTGTGTGTGTGAGAGAGAAACTGTGAGTGTGAGAGAGAAATAGAAACTGTGAGAGAGAGAGTAAGAGAAGCTGTGAGTGCGAGAGAGAGAGAGAAAAAGAAGCTGTGAGTGAGAGAGAAAGAGAAAGAGAAGCTGTGAGTGACACACACAGAGAGAGAAGCTGTGAGTGAGTGAGAGAGAGAAAGAGAAGCTGTGAGTGTCAGAGAGAATGAGAAGCTGTGAGTGAGAGAGAGAGAAAGAGAAGCTGTGAGTGAGAGAGAGAGAAAGAGAAGCTGTGAGTGAGAGAGAGAAAGAGAAGCTGTGTGTGAGTGAGAGAGAGAGAGAGATAAGCTGTGTTTGTGTGTGTGATATTAAGAGAAGCTGTGTGTGTGTGAGAGAGAAAGAGACACTGTGTGTGAGAGAGAGGAAGAGAAGCTGTGAGAGAGAGAGAGAGAGATGTTGTGAGTGAGTGAGAGAAAGAGAAGCTGTGTATGTGTGAGAGAGAGATATGCTGTGAGTGAGAGAGAGAGAAAGAGAAGCTGTGTGTGAGAGAAAGAGAGAAAGTGACGATGTGAGTGAGAGAGAGAGAGAGAAAGAGAAGCATTGACTGAGAGAGAGAAATAGAGTGTGAGAAAGAGAAAGAGAAGCTGTGAGTGAGAGAGAGAGAGCGAAAGAAGCTGTGAGTGAAAGAGAGAGAGAGAGAGAAGCTGTGAGTAAGAGAGAGAGAGAAGCTGTGAGTGAGTGAGAGAGAGAAAGAGAGAAAGAGAAGCTGTGAGTGAGACAAAGAGGGAGAAAGATAAGCTGTGAGTGAGAGAGAGAGAGAAAGAGAAAGAGAAGCTGTGAGTGAGAGAGAAAGAGAATCTGTGAGTGAGTGAAAGAGAGAAAGAGAATCTGTGAGTGAGAGAGAGAGATAAAAAGAAGCTGTGAGTGAGAGAGAGAAAGAGAAGCTGTGTGTGTGTGTGAGAAAGAAACTGTGAGTGAGAGAGAGAAATAGAAACTGTGAGAGAGAGTAAGAGAAACTGTGAGTGCGAGAGAGAGAGAAAAAGAAGCTGTGAGTGAGAGAGAAAGAGAAAGAGAAGCTGTGAGTGACACACACAGAGAGAGAAGCTGTGAGTGAGTGAGAGAGAGAATGAGAAGCTGTGAGTGACAGAGAGAGAGAATGAGAAGCTGTGAGTGAGAGAGAGAGAAAGAGAAGCTGTGAGTGAAAGAGAGAGAAAGAGAAGCTGTGAGTGAGAGAGAGAAAGAGAAGCTGTGTGTGAGTGAGAGAGAGAGAGAGAAGCTGTGTTTGTGTGTGATATTAAGAGAAGCTGTGTGTGTGTGAGAGAGAAAGAGACACTGTGTGTGAGAGAGAGAGAGGAAG
This sequence comes from Bradypodion ventrale, assembly GCA_035047345.1. NCBI lineage: Eukaryota > Metazoa > Chordata > Lepidosauria > Squamata > Chamaeleonidae > Bradypodion > Bradypodion ventrale. The sequence continues at coordinate 214,013,024 of JAWDJE010000001.1, forward strand.
AGAAGCTGTGAGAGAGAGAGAGATGTTGTGAGTGAGAGAGAGAAAGAGAAGCTGTGTATGTGTGAGAGAGAGATATGCTGTGAGTGAGAGAGAGAGAAAGAGAAGCTGTGTGTGAGAGAAAGAGAGAAAGTGAAGATGTGAGTGAGAGAGAGAGAGAAAGAGAAGCATTGAGTGAGAGAGAGAAATAGAGTGTGTGAGAAAGAGAGAAAGAGAAGCTGTGAGTGAGAGAGAGAGAGCGAAAGAAGCTGTGTGAAAGAGAGAGAGAAGCTGTGAGTGAGTGAGTGAGAGAGAGAGAAGCTGTGTGAGAGAGAGAGAGAAACAGAAGCTGTGAGTGAGAGAGAGAAAGAGAGAAAGAGAAGCTGTGAGTGAGACAAAGAGGGAGAAAGAGAAGCTGTGAGTGAGAGAGAGAGAGAAAGAGAAATAGAAGCTGTGAGTGAGAGAGAAAGAGAATCTGTGAGTGAGTGAAAGAGAGAAAGAGTAGCTGTGAGTGAGAGAGAGAGATAAAGAGAAGCTGTGAGTGAGAGAGAGAGAGAAAGAGAAGCTGTGTGTGTGTGAGAGAGAGAAACTGTGAGTGAAAGAGAGAAATAGAAACTGTGAGAGAGAGAGTAAGAGAAGCTGTGATTGCGAGAGAGAGAGTAAAAGAAGCTGTGAGTGAGAGAGAGAGAGAAAGAGAAGGTGTGAGTGAGAGAGAGAGAAAGAGAAGCTGTGAGTGAGAGAGAGAGAAAGAGAAGCTGTGTCAGAGAGAGAGAGAAGCTGTGAGAGAGAGAGAGAAAGAGAAACTATGAGTGAGTGAGAGAGAGAGAGAAAGAGAAGATGTGAGTGAGTGAGAGAGAAAGAGAAGCTGTGAGTGAGTGAGAGAGAGAGAGAATGTGAGTGAGAGAGAGAGAAAGAAAGAGAAGCTGTGAGTGAGAGAGAGAGAGATAGAGCTGTGAGTGAGAGAGAGAGAAAGAGAAGCTGTGAGTGAGAGAGAGAGAGAGAGAAAGAGATGTGACTGAGTGAGAAAGAGACACTGTGTGTGTGTGAGAGAGAGCAGCTGTGAGTGAGTGAGTGAGAGAAAAAGAAGCTGTGTCAGAGAGAGATAGAAAGAGAAGCTGTGAGTGAGAGAGAGTGAAAGAGAAGCTGTCAGTGAGAGAGAGAGAGAAAGAGAAGCTGTGAGAGAGAGAGAGAAGCTGTGAGTGAGAGAAAGAGAAGCTGTGAGTGATAGAAGAGAGAGAGAAAGAGATGCTGTGAGTGTGAGAGAGAAAGAGAAGCTGTGTGAGAGAGAAAGAGAGAAAGTGAAGATGTGAGTGAGAGAGAGAGAGAAAGAGAAGCATTGAGTGAGAGAGAGAAATAGAGTCTGTGAGAAAGAGAGAAAGAGAAGCTGTGAGTGAGAGAGAGAGAGCGAAAGAAGCTGTGAGTGAAAGAGAGAGAGAGAGAAGCTGTGAGTAAGAGAGAGAGAGAAGCTGAGAGTGAGTGAGAGAGAGAAAGAGAAGCTGTGTGTGTGTGAGAGAGAAACAGAAGCTGTGAGTGAGTGAGAGAAAGAGAGAAAGAGAAGCTGTGAGAGAGAGAGTAAGAGAAGCTGTGAGTGCGAGAGAGAGAGAAAAACAAGCTGTGAGTGAGAGAGAAAGAGAAAGAGAAACTGTGAGTGACACACACACAGAGAGAAGCTGTGAGTGAGTGAGAGAGAGAAAGAGAAGCTGTGAGTGTCAGAGAGAGAGAATGAGAACGTGTGAGTGAGAGAGAGAGAAAGAGAAGCTGTGAGTGAGAGAGAGAGAAAGAGAAGCTGTGAGTGAGACAGAGAAAGAGAAGCTGTGTGTGAGTGAGAGAGAGAGAGAGAGAAGCTGTGTTTGTGTGTGTGATATTAGGAGAAGCTGTGTGTGTGAGAGAGAGAAAGAGACACTGTGTGTGTGAGAGAGAGAGAGGAAGAGAAGCTGTGTGAGAGAGAGAGAGATGTTGTGAGTGAGTGAGAGAAAGAGAAGCTGTGTATGTGTGAGAGAGATATGCTGTGAGTGAGAGAGAGAGAGAAATAGAAGCTGTGTGTGAGAGAAAGAGAGAAAGTGACGATGTGAGTGAGAGAGAGAGAGAGAAAGAGAAGCATTGAGTGAGAGAGAGAAATAGAGTCTGTGAGAAAGAGAAAGAGAAGCTGTGAGTGAGAGAGAGACAGCGAAAGAAGCTGTGAGTGAAAGAGAGAGAGAGAGAAGCTGTGAGTAAGAGAGAGAGAGAAGCTGTGAGTGAGTGAGAGAGAGAAAGAGAGAAAGAGAAGCTGTGAGTGAGACAAAGAGGGAGAAAGATAAGCTGTGAGTGAGAGAGAGAGAGAAAGAGAAAGAGAAGCTGTGAGTGAGAGAGAAAGAGAATCTGTGAGTGAGTGAAAGAGAGAAAGAGAAGCTGTGAGTGAGAGAGAGAGATAAAAAGAAGCTGTGAGTGAGAGAGAGAGAAAGAGAAGCTGTGTGTGTGTGAGAGAGAGAAACTGTGAGTGAGAGAGAGAAATAGAAACTGTGAGAGAGAGAGTAAGAGAAGCTGTGAGTGCGAGAGAGAGAGAAAAAGAAGCTGTGAGTGAGAGAGAAAGAGAAAGAGAAGCTGTGAGTGACACACACAGAGAGAGAAGCTGTGAGTGAGTGAGAGAGAGAAAGAGAAGCTGTGAGTGACAGACAGAGAGAATGAGAAGCTGTGAGTGAGAGAGAGAGAAAGAGAAGCTGGGAGTGAAAGAGAGAGAAAGAGAAGCTGTGAGTGAGTGAGAGAGAGAAAGAGAAGCTGTGAGTGACAGAGAGAGAGAATGAGAAGCTGTGAGTGAGAGAGAGAGAAAGAGAAGCTGTGAGTGAAAGAGAGAGAAAGAGAAGCTGTGAGTGAGAGAGAGAAAGAGAAGCTGTGTGTGAGTGAGAGAGAGAGAGAGAAGCTGTGTTTGTGTGTGTGATATTAAGAGAAGCTGTGTGTGTGAGAGAGAGAGAAAGTGAAGCTGTGAGTGACAAAGAGAGAAAGAGAAGTTTTGAGTGAGTGAGAGAGAGAGAGAGAAATAGAAGCTGTGAGTGAGAAAGAGAGGGAGAGAAGCTGTGAGTGAGAGAGAGAGAAGCTATGAGTGAGAGAAGAGAGAGAAAGATAAGCTGTGAGTGAGAGGGAGAGAAAGAGAAGCTGTGAGTGAGAGAGAGAAATAGAAGCTGTGAGTGAGAGAGAGAGAGAAACTATGAGTGAGAGGGAGCGAGAGAAAGAGAAGCTGTGAGTTAGAGAGAGAGAGAGAGAAAGAGAAGCTGTGAATGAGAGAGAGAGAATGTGAGTGAGAGAGAGAGAAATAGAAGCTGTGATTGAGAGTGAGAGAGAGAGCGAAAGAGAAGCTGTGAGTGAGAGAGAGATAGAGAGAGAAAGAGAAGCTGTGAGTGAGAGAGAGAGAAAGAAGCTTTGAGTGAGAGAAAGAGAGAAAGAGAAGCTGTGAGTGAGTGAGAGAGAAAGAGCTGTGAGTGAGAGAGAGAGAGAAAGAGAAGCTGTGAGTGAGAGAGAGAGAGAAGCTGTGTGTGAGGGAGAGAGATTAAGAGAAGCTGTGAGTGAGAGGGATAGAGCGAGAAAGAGAAGCTAAGTGAGAGAGAGAGAGAAAGAGAAGCTGTGAGTGAGTGAGAGAGAGAGAGAAAGAGAAGCTGTGAGTGAGAGAGTGAGAGAAAAAGACAAACTGTGTGAGAGAGAGAGAAAGCGAAGCTGTGAGTGAGAGAGAGAGAAGCTGTGAGTGAGAGAAGAGAGAGAGAAAGAGAAGGTGTGTGTGTGTGTGAGAGAGAAGCTGTGTGTGAGAGAGAAGCTTTGAGTGAGAGAAAGAGAGAAAGAGAAGCTGTGAGTGAGTGAGAGAGAGAAGCTGTGTGTGAGGGAGAGAGAGAAAGAGAAGCTGTGAGTGAGAGAGAGAAAGAGAAGCTGTGAGTGAGAGAGAGAGAATGTGAGTGAGAGAGAGAGAAATAGAAGTTGTGAGTGAGAGTGAGAGAGAGAGTGAAAGAGAGGCTGTGAGTGAGAGAGAGATAGAGAGAGAAAGAGAAGCTGTGAGTGAGAGAGAGAGAGAAAGAAGCTTTGAGTGAGAGAAAGAGAGAAAGAGAAGCTGTGAGTGAGAGAGAGAGAAGCTGAGAGTGAGGGAGAGAGAGAAAGAGAAGCTGTGAGTGAGAGGGATAGAGAGAGAAAGAGAAGCTGAGTGAGAGAGAGAGAGAAAGAGAAGCTGTGCGTGTGTGTGAGAGAGAAGCTGTGACTGAGTGAGAGAGAGAGAAAGTGAAGCTGTGAGTAAGAAAGAGAGAAAGAGAAGCTGTGAGTGAGTGAGTGAGAGAGAGAGAAAGAGAAGCTGTGAGTGAGAAAGAGAGGGAGAGAAGCTGTGAGTGTGAGAGAGAGAAGCTATGAGTGAGAGAAGAGAGAGAGATAAGCTGTGGGTGAGAGGGAGAGAAAGAGAAGCTGTGAGTGAGAGAGAGAAATAGAAGCTGTGAGTGAGAGAGAGAGAGAAACTATGAGTGAGAGGGAGCGAGAGAAAGAGAAGCTGTGAGTTAGAGAGAGAGAGAGAGAAAGAGAAGCTGTGAATGAGAGAGAGAGAATGTGAGTGAGAGAGAGAGAAATAGAAGCTGTGATTGAGAGTGAGAGAGAGAGCGAAAGAGAAGCTGTGAGTGAGAGAGAGATAGAGAGAGAAAGAGAAGCTGTGAGTGAGAGAGAGAGAAAGAAGCTTTGAGTGAGAGAAAGAGAGAAAGAGAAGCTGTGAGTGAGTGAGAGAGAAAGAGCTGTGAGTGAGAGAGAGAGAGAAAGAGAAGCTGTGAGTGAGAGAGAGAGAGAAGGTGTGTGTGAGGGAGAGAGATTAAGAGAAGCTGTGAGTGAGAGGGATAGAGCGAGAAAGAGAAGCTAAGTGAGAGAGAGAGAGAAAGAGAAGCTGAGAGTGAGTGAGAGAGAGAGAGAAAGAGAAGCTGTGAGTGAGAGAGTGAGAGAGAAAGAGAAACTGTGTGTGAGAGAGAGAAAGCGAAGCTGTGAGTGAGAGAGAGAGAAGCTGTGAGTGAGAGAAGAGAGAGAGAAAGAGAAGGTGTGTGTGTGAGAGAGAGAGAAGCTGTGTGAGAGAGAGAAGCTTTGAGTGAGAGAAAGAGAGAAAGAGAAGCTGTGAGTGAGTGAGAGAGAGAAGCTGTGTGTGAGGGAGAGAGAGAAAGAGAAGCTGTGAGTGAGAGAGAGAAAGAGAAGCTGTGAGTGAGAGAGAGAGAATGTGAGTGAGAGAGAGAGAAATAGAAGTTGTGAGTGAGAGTGAGAGAGAGAGTGAAAGAGAGGCTGTGAGTGAGAGAGAGATAGAGAGAGAAAGAGAAGCTGTGAGTGAGAGAGAGAGAGAAAGAAGCTTTGAGTGAGAGAAAGAGAGAAAGAGAAGCTGTGAGTGAGAGAGAGAGAAGCTGAGAGTGAGGGAGAGAGAGAAAGAGAAGCTGTGAGTGAGAGGGATAGAGAGAGAAAGAGAAGCTGAGTGAGAGAGAGATAGAGAAAGAGAAGCTGTGCGTGTATGAGAGAGAGAAGCTGTGACTGAGTGAGAGAGAGAGAAAGTGAAGCTGTGAGTAAGAAAGAGAGAAAGAGAAGCTGTGAGTGAGTGAGTGAGAGAGAGAGAAAGAGAAGCTGTGAGTGAGAAAGAGAGGGAGAGAAGCTGTGAGTGTGAGAGAGAGAAGCTATGAGTGAGAGAAGAGAGAGAAAGATAAGCTGTGGGTGAGAGGGAGAGAAAGAGAAGCTGTGAGTGAGAGAGAGAAATAGAAGCTGTGAGTGAGAGAGAGAGAGAAACTATGAGTGAGAGGGAGCGAGAGAAAGAGAAGCTGTGAGTGAGAGAGAGAGAGAGAAAGAGAAGCTGTGAGTGAGAGAGAGAGAATGTGAGTGAGAGAGAGAGAAATAGAAGCTGTGAGTGAGAGTGAGAGAGAGAGCGAAAGAGAATCTGTGAGTGAGAGAGAGATAGAGAGAGAAAGAGAAGCTGTGAGTGAGAGAGAGAGAGAAAGAAGCTTTGAGTAAGAGAAAGAGAGAAAGAGAAGCTGTGAGTGAGTGAGAGAGAAAGAGCTGTGAGTGAGAGAGAGAGAGAAAGAGAAGCTGTGAGTGAGAGAGAGAGAAACTATGAGTGAGAGGGAGCGAGAGAAAGAGAAGCTGTGAGTGAGAGAGAGAGAGAGAAAGAGAAGCTGTGAGTGAGAGAGAGAAAGAGAATCTGTGAGTGAGAGAGAGAGAATGTGAGTGAGAGAGAGAGAAATAGAAGCTGTGAGTGAGAGTGAGAGAGAGAGCGAAAGAGAAGCTGTGAGTGAGAGAGTGATAGAGAGAGAAAGAGAAGCTGTGAGTGAGAGAGAGAGAGAGAGAAGCTTTGAGTGAGAGAAAGAGAGAAAGAGAAGCTGTGAGTGAGTGAGAGAGAAAGAACTGTGAGTGAGAGAGAAAGAGAAGCTGTGAGAGAGAGAGAGAAGTTGTGTGTGAGGGAGAGAGAGAAAGAGAAGCTGTGAGTGAGAGAGAGAAAGAGCTGTGAGTGAGAGAGAGAGAATGTGAGTGAGAGAGAGATAGAGAGAGAAAGAGAAGCTGTGAGTGAGAGAGAGAGAGAGAAAGAAGCTTTGAGTGAGAGAAAGAGAGAAAGAGAAGCTGTGAATGAGAGAGAGAGAAGCTGAGAGTGAGGGAGAGAGAGAAAGAGAAGCTGTGAGTGAGAGGGATAGAGAGAGAAAGAGAAGCTGAGTGAGAGAGAGAGAGAAAGAGAAGCTGTGAGTGAGAAAGAGAGGGAGAGAAGCTGTGAGTGAGAGAGAGAGAAGCTGTGAGTAAGAGAGAGAGAGAGAGAAGCTATGAGTGAGAGAAGAGAGAGAAAGATAAGCTGTGAGTGAGAGGGAGAGAAAGAGAAGCTGTGAGTGAGAGAGAGAAATAGAAGCTGTGAGTGAGTGAGAGAGAGAAACTATGAGTGAGAGGGAGCGAGAGAAAGAGAAGCTGTGAGTGAGAGAGAGAGAGAGAGAGAGAAGCTGTGAGTGAGAGAGAGAAAGAGAAGCTGTGAGTGAGAGAGAGAGAATGTGAGTGAGAGAGAGAAATAGAAGCTGTGAGTGAGAGTGAGAGAGAGAGCGAAAGAGAAGCTGTGAGTGAGAGAGAGATAGAGAGAGAAAGAGAAGCTGTGAGTGGGAGAGAGAGAGAAAGAGGCTTTGAGTTAGAGAAAGAGAGAAAGAGAAGCTGTGAGTGAGTGAGAGAGAAAGAGCTGTGAGTGAGAGAGAGAGAGAAAGAGAAGCTGTGAGTGAGAGAGAGAGAGAAGCTGTGTGTGAGGGAGAGAAAGAGAAGCTGTGAGTGAGAGGGATAGAGCGAGAAAGAGAAGCTGTGAGAGAGAGAAAGAGAAGCTGTGAGTGAGTGAGAGAGAGAGAGAAAGAGAAGCTGTGAGTGAGAGAGTGAGAGAGAAAGAGAAACTGTGTGTGAGAGAGAGAAAGCAAAGCTGTGAGTGAGAGAGAGAGAAGCTGTGAGTGAGAGAAGAGAGAGAGAAAGAGAAGGTGTGTGTGTGAGAGAGAGAGAAGCTGTGTGTGTGAGAGAGAAGCTGTGAGTGAGAGGGACAGAAAGAAAACCTGTGAGTGAGAGAGAAGGTGAGAAAGAAGCTTTGAGTGAGTGAGAGAGAAAGAGAAACAGAAGCTGTGAGTGAGGGAGAGAGAGAAAGAGAAGCTATGAGTGAGAGAGAGAGAAAGAAAGAGAAGCTGTGAGTGATAGAAGAGAGAGAGAAAGAGATGCTGTGAGTGAGAGAGAGAGAGAAAGAGAAGCTGTGAGTGAGAGAGAGAGAAGCTGTTAGTGAAAGAAATAATGAAAGAGATGCTGTGAGTGAGAGAGAGAGAGAGAAGCTGTGAGTGAGAGTGAGAGAGAGAAAGAAAGAAAGAGAAGTTGTGAGTGAGAGTGAGAGAGAAATAGAAGCTGTGTGAGAGAGAGAGAGAAGCTGTGAGTGAGAGAGAGAGAAAGAGAAGCTGTGAGTGAGAGTGAGAGAGAGAAAGAAAGAGAAGCTGTGAGAGAGAGAGAGAATGAGAAGCTGTGAGTGAGAGAGAGAGAAGCTGTGAATGAGAGAGAGAAAGAGAAGCTGTGGGTGAGAGAGAGAGAAAGAAGATTTGAGTGAGAGAAAGAGAGAAAGAGAAGCTGTGAGTGAGAGAGAGAGAAAGAGCTGTGAGTTAGAGAGAGAGAGAAGCCATGAGTGAGAGAGAGAGAAGCTGTGAGTGAGTGAGAGAGAGAAGCTGTGTGTGTGTGAGAGAGAGAGAAAGAGAAACTGTGAGTGAGAGAAAGAGAGAAAGAGAAGCTGTGAGTGAGAGAGAGAGAAAGAGAAGCTGTGAATGAGAGAGAGAAGCTGAGAGTGAGGGAGAGAGAGAAAGAGAAGCTGTGAGTGAGAGAGAGAGAATGTGAGTGAGAGAGGGAAATAGAAGCTGTGAGTGAGAGTGAGAGAGAGAGTGAAAGAGAAGCTGTGAGTGAGAGAGAGATAGAGAGAGAAAGAGAAGCTGTGAGTGAGAGAGAGAGAGAAAGAAGCTTTGAGTGAGAGAAAGAGAGAAAGAGAAGCTGTGAGTGAGTGAGAGAGAAAGAGCTGTGAGTGAGAGAGAGAGAGAAAGAGAAGCTGTGCGAGAGAGAGAGAGAGAAGCTGTGTGTGAGGGAGAGAGAGAAAGAGAAGCTGTGAGTGAGAGAGAGAAAGAGAAGCTGTGAGTGAGAGAGAGAGAATGTGAGTGAGAGAGAAATAGAAGTTGTGAGTGAGAGTGAGAGAGAGAGCGAAAGAGAGGCTGTGAGTGAGAGAGAGATAGAGAGAGAAAGAGAAGCTGTGAGTGAGAGAGAGAGAGAAAGAAGCTTTGAGTGAGAGAAAGAGAGAAAGAGAAGCTGTGAGTGAGTGAGAGAGAAGCTGAGAGTGAGGGAGAGAGAGAAAGAGAAGCTGTGCGTGTGTGAGAGAGAGAAGCTGTGACTTAGTGAGAGAGAGAGAGAAAGTGAAGCTGTGAGTGACAAAGAGAGAAAGAGAAGCTGTGAGTGAGTGAGAGAGAGAGAAATAGAAGCTGTGAGTGAGAAAGAGAGGGAGAGAAGATGTGAGTGAGAGAGAGAGAAGCTATGAGTGAGAGAAGAGAGAGAAAGATAAGCTGTGAGTGAGAGGGAGAGAAAGAGAAGCTGTGAGTGAGAGAGAGAAATAGAAGCTGTGAGTGAGAGAGAGAGAGAAACTATGAGTGAGAGGGAGCGAGAGAAAGAGAAGCTGTGAGTAAGAGAGAGAGAGAGAGAGAGAAGCTGTGAGTGAGAGAGAGAAAGAGAAGCTGTGAGTGAGAGAGAGAGAATGTGAGTGAGAGAGAGAAATAGAAGCTGTGAGTGAGAGTGAGAGAGAGAGCGAAAGAGAAGCTGTGAGTGAGAGAGAGATAGAGAGAGAAAGAGAAGCTGTGAGTGGGAGAGAGAGAGAAAGAGGCTTTGAGTTAGAGAAAGAGAGAAAGAGAAGCTGTGAGTGAGTGAGAGAGAAAGAGCTGTGAGTGAGAGAGAGAGAGAAAGAGAAGCTGTGAGTGAGAGAGAGAGAGAAGCTGTGTGTGAGGGAGAGAAAGAGAAGCTGTGAGTGAGAGGGATAGAGCAAGAAAGAGAAGCTGTGAGAGAGAGAGAGAGAAAGAGAAGCTGTGAGTGAGTGAGAGAGAGAGAGAAAGAGAAGCTGTGAGTGAGAGAGTGAGAGAGAAAGAGAAACTGTGTGTGAGAGAGAGAAAGCAAAGCTGTGAGTGAGAGAGAGAGAAGCTGTGAGTGAGAGAAGAGAGAGAGAAAGAGAAGGTGTGTGTGTGAGAGAGAGAGAAGCTGTGTGTGTGAGAGAGAACCTGTGAGTGAGAGGGACAGAAAGAAAACCTGTGAGTGAGAGAGAAGGTGAGAAAGAAGCTTTGAGTGAGTGAGAGAGAAAGAGAAACAGAAGCTGTGAGTGAGGGAGAGAGAGAAAGAGAAGCTATGAGTGAGAGAGAGAGAAAGAAAGAGAAGCTGTGAGTGATAGAAGAGAGAGAGAAAGAGATGCTGTGAGTGAGAGAGAGAGAGAAAGATAAGCTGTGAGTGAGAGAGAGAGAAGCTGTTAGTGAAAGAAATAATGAAAGAGATGCTGTGAGTGAGAGAGAGAGAGAGAGAAGCTGTGAGTGAGAGTGAGAGAGAGAAAGAAAGAAAGAGAAGTTGTGAGTGAGAGTGAGAGAGAAATAGAAGCTGTGTGAGAGAGAGAGAGAAGCTGTGAGTGAGAGAGAGAGAAAGAGAAGCTGTGAGTGAGAGTGAGAGAGAGAAAGAAAGAGAAGCTGTGAGAGAGAGAGAGAGAATGAGAAGCTGTGAGTGAGAGAGAGAGAAGCTGTGAATGAGAGAGAGAAAGAGAAGCTGTGGGTGAGAGAGAGAGAAAGAAGATTTGAGTGAGAGAAAGAGAGAAAGAGAAGCTGTGAGTGAGAGAGAGAGAAAGAGCTGTGAGTTAGAGAGAGAGAGAAGCCATGAGTGAGAGAGAGAGAAGCTGTGAGTGAGTGAGAGAGAGAAGCTGTGTGTGTGTGTGTGAGAGAGAAAGAGAAACTGTGAGTGAGAGAAAGAGAGAAAGAGAAGCTGTGAGTGAGAGAGAGAGAAAGAGAAGCTGTGAGTGAGAGAGAGAGAAGCTGAGAGTGAGGGAGAGAGAGAAAGAGAAGCTGTGAGTGAGAGAGAGAGAATGTGAGTGAGAGAGAGAGAAATAGAAGCTGTGAGTGAGAGTGAGAGAGAGAGTGAAAGAGAAGCTGTGAGTGAGAGAGAGATAGAGAGAGAAAGAGAAGCTGTGAGTGAGTGAGAGAGAGAAAGAAGCTTTGAGTGAGAGAAAGAGAGAAAGAGAAGCTGTGAGTGAGTGAGAGAGAAAGAGCTGTGAGTGAGTGAGAGAGAGAAAGAGAAGCTGTGAGTGAGAGAGAGAGAGAAGCTGTGTGTGAGGGAGAGAGAGAAAGAGAAGCTGTGAGTGAGAGAGAGAAAGAGAAGCTGTGAGTGAGAGAGAGAGAATGTGAGTGAGAGAGAAATAGAAGTTGTGAGTGAGAGTGAGAGAGAGAGCGAAAGAGAGGCTGTGAGTGAGAGAGAGATAGAGAGAGAAAGAGAAGCTGTGAGTGAGAGAGAGAGAGAAAGAAGCTTTGAGTGAGAGAAAGAGAGAAAGAGAAGCTGTGAGTGAGAGAGAGAGAAGCTGAGAGTGAGGGAGAGAGAGAAAGAGAAGCTGTGAGTGAGAGGGATAGAGAGAGAAAGAGAAGCTGAGTGAGAGAGAGAGAGAGAAAGAGAAGCTGTGCGTGTGTGAGAGAGAGAAGCTGTGACTGAGTGAGAGAGAGAGAAAGTGAAGCTGTGAGTGACAAAGAGAGAAAGAGAAGCTGTGAGTGAGTGAGAGAGAGAGAGAGAAATAGAAGCTGTGAGTGAGAAAGAGAGGGAGAGAAGCTGTGAGTGTGAGAGAGAGAAGCTATGAGTGAGAGAAGAGAGAGAAAGATAAGCTGTGAGTGAGAGGGAGAGAAAGAGAAGCTGTGAGTGAGAGAGAGAAATAGAAGCTGTGAGTGAGAGAGAGAGAAACTATGAGTGAGAGGGAGCGAGAGAAAGAGAAGCTGTGAGTGAGAGAGAGAGAGAGAGAAAGAGAAGCTGTGAATGAGAGAGAGAGAATGTGAGTGAGAGAGAGAGAAATAGAAGCTGTGATTGAGAGTGAGAGAGAGAGCGAAAGAGAAGCTGTGAGTGAGAGAGAGATAGAGAGAGAAAGAGAAGCTGTGAGTGAGAGAGAGAGAAAGAAGCTTTGAGTGAGAGAAAGAGAGAAAGAGAAGCTGTGAGTGAGTGAGAGAGAAAGAGCTGTGAGTGAGTGAGAGAGAGAGAGAGAAGCTGTGAGTGAGAGAGAGAGAGAAGCTGTGTGTGAGGGAGAGAGATTAAGAGAAGCTGTGAGTGAGAGGGATAGAGCGAGAAAGAGAAGCTAAGTGAGAGAGAGAGAGAAAGAGAAGCTGTGAGTGAGTGAGAGAGAGAGAGAAAGAGAAGCTGTGAGTGAGAGAGTGAGAGAGAAAGAGAAACTGTGTGTGTGAGAGAGAAAGCGAAGCTGTGAGTGAGAGAGAGAGAAGCTGTGAGTGAGAGAAGAGAGAGAGAAAGAGAAGGTGTGTGTGTGTGTGAGAGAGAAGCTGTGTGTGTGAGAGAGAAGCTGTGAGTGAGAGGGACAGAAAGAAAACCTGTGAGTGAGAGAGAAGGTGAGAAAGAAGCTTTGAGTGAGAGAGAGAGAAAGAGAAACAGAAGCTGTGAGTGAGGGAGAGAGAGAAAGAGAAGCTATGAGTGAGAGAGAGAGAAAGAAAGAGAAGCTGTGAGTGAGAGAGAGAGAGAGAAAGAGAAGCTGTGAGTGATAGAAGAGAGAGAGAAAGAGATGCTGTGAGTGAGAGAGAGAGAGAAAGAGAAGCTGTGAGTGAGAGAGAGAGAGAAGCTGTTAGTGAAAGAAAGAATGAAAGAGATGCTGTGAGTGAGAGAGAGAGAGAGAGAAGATGTGAGTGAGAGTGAGAGAGAGAAAGAAAGAAAGAGAAGCTGTGAGTGAGAGAGAGAGAAAGAGAAGCTGTGAGTGAGAGTGAGAGAAAGAAAGAAAGAGAAGCTGTGTGAGAGAGAGAGAGAAGCTGTGAGTGAAAGAGAGAGAATGAGAAGCTGTGAGTGAGAGAGAGAGAAGCTGTGAATGAGAGAGAGAAAGAGAAGCTGTGGGTGAGAGAGAGAGAAAGAAGATTTGAGTGAGAGAAAGAGAGAAAGAGAAGCTGTGAGTGAGAGAGAGAGAAAGAGCTGTGAGTTAGAGAGAGAGAGAGAAGCCGTGAGTGAGAGAGAGAGAAGCTGAGAGTGAGGGAGAGAGAGAAAGAGAAGCTGTGAGTGAGAGAGAGAGAATGTGAGTGAGAGAGAGAGAAATAGAAGCTGTGAGTGAGAGTGAGAGAGAGAGTGAAAGAGAAGCTGTGAGTGAGAGAGAGATAGAGAGAGAAAGAGAAGCTGTGAGTGAGAGAGAGAGAATGTGAGTGAGAGAGAGAGAAATAGAAGCTGTGAGTGAGAGTGAGAGAGAGAGTGAAAGAGAAGCTGTGAATGAGAGAGAGATAGAGAGAGAAAGAAAGAGAAGCTGTGAGTGAGAGAGAGAGAGAAAGAAGCTTTGAGTGAGAGAAAGAGAGAAAGAGAAGCTGTGAGTGAGTGAGAGAGAAAGAGCTGTGAGTGAGAGAGAGAGAGAAAGAGAAGCTGTGAGTGAGAGAGAGAGAGAAGCTGTGTGTGAGGGAGAGAGAGAAAGAGAAGCTGTGAGTGAGAGAGAGAAAGAGAAGCTGTGAGTGAGAGAGAGAGAATGTGAGTGAGAGAGAGAGAAATAGAAGTTGTGAGTGAGAGTGAGAGAGAGAGCGAAAGAGAGGTTGTGAGTGTGAGAGAGAGAGAGAGAAAGAGAAGCTGTGAGTGAGAGAGAGAGAAAGAAGCTTTGAGTGAGAGAAAGAGAGAAAGAGAAGCTGTGAGTGAGAGAGAGAGAAGCTGAGAGTGAGGGAGAGAGAGAAAGAGAAGCTGTGAGTGAGAGGGATAGAGAGAGAAAGAGAAGCTGTGAGAGAGAGAGAGAGAGAAAGAGAAGCTGTGCGTGTGTGAGAGAGAGAAGCTGTGACTGAGTGAGAAAGAGAGAAAGAGAAGCTGTGAGTGAGTGAGTGAGAGAGAGAAACAGAAGCTGTGAGTGAGAAAGAGAGGGAGAGAAGCTGTGAGTGAGAGAGAGAGAAGCTATGAGTGAGAGAAGAGAGAGAAAGATAAGCTGTGAGTGAGAGGGAGAGAAAGAGAAGCTGTGAGTGAGAGAGAGAAATAGAAACTGTGAGTGAGAGAGAGAAACTATTAGTGAGAGGGAGCGAGAGAAAGAGAAGCTGTGAGTGAGAGAGAGAGAGAGAGAAAGAGAAGATGTGAGTGAGAGAGAGAGAGAAAGAAGCTTTGAGTGAGAGAAAGAGAGAAAGAGAAGCTGTGAGTGAGTGAGAGAGAAAGAGCTGTGAGTGAGAGAGAGAGAGAAAGAGAAGCTGTGAGTGAGTGAGAGAGAGAGAAAGAGAAGCTGTGAGTGAGAGTGAGAGAGAAAGAGAAACTGTGTGTGTGAGAGAGAAAGCGAAGGTGTGAGTGAGAGAGAGAGAAAAGCTGTGAGTAAGAGAAAGAGAGAGAGAAATAGAAGCTGTGAGTGATAGAAGAGAGAGAGAAAGAGATGCTGTGAGTGAGAGAGAGAGAGAAAGAGAAGCTGTGAGTGAGAGAGAGAGAAGCTGTTAGTGAAAGAAAGAATGAAAGAGATGCTGTGAGTGAGAGAGAGAGAGAGAAGCTGTGAGTGAGAGTGAGAGAGAGAAAGAAAGAGAAGTTGTGAGCGAGAGAGAGAAATAGAAGTTGTGAGAGAGAGAAGCTGTGAGTGAGAGAGAGAAAGAGAAGCTGTGAGTGAGAGTGAGAGAGAGAAAGAAAGAGAAGTTGTGAGTGAGAGAGAGAGAGAAATAGAAGCTGTGAGAGAGAGAGAGAATGAGAAGCTGTGAGTGAGAGAGAGAGAAGCTGTGAGTGAGAGAGAGAAAGAGAAGCTGTGAGTGAGAGAGATAGAGAGAGAAAGAGAAGCTGTGAGAGAGAGAGAGAGAGAAAGAAGCTTTGAGTGAGAGAAAGAGAGAAAGAGAAGCTGTGAGTGAGAGAGAGAGAAAGAGCTGTGAGTTAGAGAGAGGGAGAGAATCTGTGAGTGAGAGAGAGAGAAGCTGTGAGTGAGTGAGAGAGAGAAGCTGTGTGTGTGTGAGAGAGAGAAAGAGAAACTGTGAGTGAGAGAAAGAGAGAAAGAGAAGCTGTGAGTGAGAGAGAGAGAGAAAGAGATGTGAGTGAAAGAGAGAGAGAAGCTGAGAGTGAGGGAGAGAGAGAAAGAGAAGCTGTGAGTGAGAGGGATAGAGAGAGAAAGAAAAGCTGAGTGAGAGAGAGAGGGAAAGAGAAGCTGTGAGTGTGTGTGAGAGAGAAGATGTGAGTGAGTGAGAGAGAGAGAAAGTGAATCTTTGAGTGAGAAAGAGAGAAGGAGAAGCTGTGAGTGAGTGAGAGAGAGAGAGAAAGAGAAGCTGTGAGTGAGAAAGAGAGGGAGAAGCTGTGAGTGAGAGAGAGAGAGAGAAAGAGAAGCTGTGAGTGAGAGAAGAGAGAGAAAGAGAAGCTGTGAGTGAGAGGGAGAGAAAGAGAAGCTGAGAGTGAGAGAGAGAAATAGAAGCTTTGAGTGAGAGAGAGAGAAAGAAGCTATGAGTGAGAGGGAGAGAGAGAAAGAGAAGCTGTGAGTGAGAGAGAGAGAGAAAGAGAAGCTGTGAGTGAGAGAGAGAAAGAGAAGCTGTGAGTGACAGAGAGAGAGAATGTGTGTGTGAGAGAAATAGAAGCTGTGAGTGAGAGTGAGAGAGAGAGCGAAAGAGAAGCTGTGAGTGAGAGAGAGAGAAAGAGAAGCTGTGAGTGAGAGAGAGAGAAAGCAAAGCTGTGAGTGGGTGAGAGAGAGAGAGAGAAAGAGAAGATGTGACTGAGTGAGAGAAAGAGAAGCTGTGAGTGTGAGACAGAGAGAAGCTGTGAGTGAGAGAGAGAGGGAAAGAGAAGCTGTGAGTGAAAGAGAGAGAGAGAAGATGTGTGTGTGTGTGAGAGAGAGGGAAGCTGTGATTGGGAGAGAGAGAGAAAGAGAAGCTGTGATTGAGAGAGAGAGAGGGAAAGAGAAGCTGTGAGTGAAAGAGAGAGTGAAGCTGTGTGTGTGTGGGAGAGAGAAGGTGATTGAGATAGAGAAAGAGAAGCTGTGAGTGAGTGAGAGAGATAGATAATTTGTGAGTGAGAGAGAGAAATAGAAGCTTTGAGAGAGAGAGAGAATGAGATGCTGTGAGTGTGAGAGAGAAGCTGTGAGTGAGAGAGAGAAAGAGAAGCTGTGAGTGAGAGAGATAGAGAGAGAAAGAGAAGCTGTGAGAGACCGAGAGACAGAAAGAGCTGTGAGTGAGAGAGAGAGAAAGAGAAGCTGTGAGTGAGAGAGAGAAGCTGTGAGTGAGTGAGAGCGAAAAGCTGTGTGTGTGTGAGACAGAAAGAGAAGCTGTGAGTGAGAGAGAGAAGCTGTGAGTGAGAGAATGAGAGAAGCTGTGTGTGTGTGTGAGAGAGAAAGAGAAGCTGTGAGTGAGAGAGAGAGAGAAAGAGAAGCTGTGAGTGAGAGAGAGAGAGAAAGAGAAGCTGTGCGTGAGAGAGAGAGAGAAAGAGAAGCTGTGAGTGAGAGAGAGAGAGAAGCTGTGAGTGAGGGAGAGAGAGAAAGAGAAGCTGTGAGTGAGAGGGATAGAGAGAAAGAGAAGCTGTGAGTGAGAGGGATAGAGAGAGAAAGAGAAGCTGAGAGAGAGAGAGAAAGAGAAGCTGTGCGTGTGTGAGAGAGAGAAGCTGTGACTGAGTGAGAAAGAGAGAAAGAGAAGCTGTGAGTGAGTGAGAGAGAGAGAGAGAAACAGAAGCTGTGAGTGAGAAAGAGAGGGAGAGAAGCTGTGAGTGAGAGAGAGAGAAGCTATGAGTGAGAGAAGAGAGAGAAAGATAAGCTGTGAGTGAGAGGGAGAGAAAGAGAAGCTGTGAGTGAGAGAGAGAAATAGAAGCTGTGAGTGAGAGAGAGAAACTATGAGTGAGAGGGAGCGAGAGAAAGAGAAGCTGTGAGTGAGAGAGAGAGAGAGAAAGAGAAGCTGTGAGTGAGAGAGAGAGAGAAAGAAGCTTTGAGTGAGAGAAAGAGAGAAAGAGAAGCTGTGAGTGAGTGAGAGAGAAAGAGCTGTGAGTGAGAGAGAGAGAGAAAGAGAAGCTGTGAGTGAGTGAGAGAGAGAGAAAGAGAAGCTGTGAGTGAGAGTGAGAGAGAAAGAGAAACTGTGTGTGTGAGAGAGAAAGCGAAGCTGTGAGTGAGAGAGAGAGAAAAGCTGTGAGTAAGAGAAAGAGAGAGAGAAATAGAAGCTGTGAGTGATAGAAGAGAGAGAGAAAGAGATGCTGTGAGTGAGAGAGAGAGAAAGAGAAGCTGTGAGTGAGAGAGAGAGAAGCTGTTAGTGAAAGAAAGAATGAAAGAGATGCTGTGAGTGAGAGAGAGAGAGAGAAGCTGTGAGTGAGAGTGAGAGAGAGAAAGAAAGAGAAGTTGTGAGCGAGAGAGAGAGAAATAGAAGTTGTGAGAGAGAGAGAGAAGCTGTGAGTGAGAGAGAGAAAGAGAAGCTGTGAGTGAGAGTGAGAGAGAGAAAGAAAGAGAAGTTGTGAGTGAGAGAGAGAGAAATAGAAGCTGTGAGAGAGAGAGAGAATGAGAAGCTGTGAGTGAGAGAGAGAGAAGCTGTGAGTGAGAGAGAGAAAGAGAAGCTGTGAGTGAGAGAGATAGAGAGAGAAAGAGAAGCTGTGAGAGAGAGAGAGAGAGAAAGAAGCTTTGAGTGAGAGAAAGAGAGAAAGAGAAGCTGTGAGTGAGAGAGAGAGAAAGAGCTGTGAGTTAGAGAGAGGGAGAGAATCTGTGAGTGAGAGAGAGAGAAGCTGTAAGTGAGTGAGAGAGAGAAGCTGTGTGTGTGTGTGAGAGAGAAAGAGAAACTGTGAGTGAGAGAAAGAGAGAAAGAGAAGCTGTGAGTGAGAGAGAGAGAGAAAGAGATGTGAGTGAAAGAGAGAGAGAAGCTGAGAGTGAGGGAGAGAGAGAAAGAGAAGCTGTGAGTGAGAGGGATAGAGAGAGAAAGAAAAGCTGAGTGAGAGAGAGAGGGAAAGAGAAGCTGTGAGTGTGTGTGAGAGAGAAGATGTGAGTGAGTGAGAGAGAGAGAAAGTGAATCTTTGAGTGAGAAAGAGAGAAGGAGAAGCTGTGAGTGAGTGAGTGAGAGAGAGAAAGAGAAGCTGTGAGTGAGAAAGAGAGGGAGAAGCTGTGAGTGAGAGAGAGAGAGAGAAAGAGAAGCTGTGAGTGAGAGAAGAGAGAGAAAGAGAAGCTGTGAGTGAGAGGGAGAGAAAGAGAAGCTGAGAGTGAGAGAGAGAAATAGAAGCTGTGAGTGAGAGAGAGAGAAAGAAGCTATGACTGAGAGGGAGAGAGAGAAAGAGAAGCTGTGAGTGAGAGAGAGAGAGAGAAAGAGAAGCTGTGAGTGAGAGAGAGAAAGAGAAGCTGTGAGTGACAGAGAGAGAGAATGTGTGTGAGAGAGAAATAGAAGCTGTGAGTGAGAGTGAGAGAGAGAGCGAAAGAGAAGCTGTGAGTGAGAGAGAGAGAAAGAGAAGCTGTGAGTGAGAGAGAGAGAAAGCAAAGCTGTGAGTGGGTGAGAGAGAGAGAGAGAGAAAGAGAAGATGTGACTGAGTGAGAGAAAGAGAAGCTGTGTGTGTGAGACAGAGAGAAGCTGTGAGTGAGAGAGAGAGGGAAAGAGAAGCTGTGAGTGAAAGAGAGAGAGAGAAGATGTGTGTGTGTGTGAGAGAGAGGGAAGCTGTGATTGGGAGAGAGAGAGAAAGAGAAGCTGTGATTGAGAGAGAGAGAGGGAAAGAGAAGCTGTGAGTGAAAGAGAGAGTGAAGCTGTGTGTGTGTGGGAGAGAGAAGGTGATTGAGATAGAGAAAGAGAAGCTGTGAGTGAGTGAGAGAGATAGATAATTTGTGAGTGAGAGAGAGAAATAGAAGCTTTGAGAGAGAGAGAGAATGAGATGCTGTGAGTGTGAGAGAGAAGCTGTGAGTGAGAGAGAGAAAGAGAAGCTGTGAGTGAGAGAGATAGAGAGAGAAAGAGAAGCTGTGAGAGACCGAGAGACAGAAAGAGCTGTGAGTGAGAGAGAGAGAAAGAGAAGCTGTGAGTGAGAGAGATAAGCTGTGAGTGAGTGAGAGAGAAAAGCTGTGTGTGTGTGAGACAGAAAGAGAAGCTGTGAGTGAGAGAGAGAAGCTGTGAGTGAGAGAATGAGAGAAGCTGTGTGTGTGTGTGAGAGAAAGAGAAGCTGTGAGTGAGAGAGAGAGAGAAAGAGAAGCTGTGAGTGAGAGAGAGAGAGAAAGAGAAGCTGTGCGTGAGAGAGAGAGAGAGAAAGAGAAGCTGTGAGTGAGAGAGAGAGAGAAGCTGTGTGTGTGTGAGAGAGAGAGGGAAGTTGTGATTGAGAGAGAGAGAGAAAGAGAAGCTGTGATTGAGAGAGAGAGAGGGAAAGAGAAGCTGTGAGTGAAAGAGAGAGAGAGAGAATTTGTGAGTGAGTGAGAGAGAGAAAGGGAAGCTGTGAGTGAGAAAGAGAGAGAGAGAAAGAGAAGCTGTGAGTGAGAGTGAGGGGGGGAGAAAGAGAAGCTGTGAGAGAGAGAGAGAAGCTGTAAGTGAGAGAGAGAGAAAGAGAAGCTGTGAGTGAGAGTGAGAGAGAGAAAGAGAATTTATGAGTGAGAGAGAGAGAAATAGAAGCTGTGAGAGAGAGAGAGAATGAGATGCTGTGAGTGTGTGAGAGAGAAGCTGTGAGTGAGAGAGAGAAAGAGAAGCTGTGTGTGAGTGAGTGAGTGAGAGAGAGAGAATTAGTGAGAGAGAGAGAGAGAGAAAGAGAAGCTGTGAGTGAGAGAGTGAGAAAGAAAGAGGCTGTGAGTGAGAATGAGAGAGAGAAAGAGAAGCTGTGTGTGAGAGAGAGAAATAGAAGCTGTGAGAGAGAGAGAGAGAATGAGATGTTGAGAGTGTGATAGAGAGAAGCTGTGAGTGAGAGAGAGAAAGAGAAGCTGTGAGTGAGAGAGATAGAGAGAGAAAGAGTAGCTGTGTGTGTGTGTGAGAGAGAAAGAGCTGTGAGAGAGAGAGAGAGAAAGAGAAGCTGTGAGTGAGAGAGAGAGAGAGAGAGAAGCTGTGTGTGTGAGAGAGAGAGAAAGAGAAGCTGTCAGTGAGAGAGAGAGAAAGAGAAGCTGTGAGTGAGAGAGAGAGAAAGAGA
Source organism: Bradypodion ventrale (assembly GCA_035047345.1). Lineage (NCBI taxonomy): Eukaryota > Metazoa > Chordata > Lepidosauria > Squamata > Chamaeleonidae > Bradypodion > Bradypodion ventrale. The sequence continues at coordinate 214,032,701 of JAWDJE010000001.1, forward strand.
AGCTGTAAGTGAGAGAGAGAGAAGCTGTGAGTGGGGGAGAGAGAGAAAGAGAAGCTGTGAGTGAGAGGGATAGAGAGAGAAAGAGAAGCTGTGAGTGAGGGAGAGAGAGAAAGAGAAGCTGTGAGTGTGTGAGAGAGAGAAGCTGTGAGTGAGTGAGAGAGAGAGAAAGAGAAGGTGTGAGTGAGAGAGAGGGAAAGAAAGAGAAGCTGTGAGTGAGTGAGAGAGAGAGAGAAAGAGAAGCTGTGAGTGAGAAAGAGAGAGAGAGAAGCTGTGAGTGAGAGAGAGAGAAGCTGTGAGTAAGAGAGAGAGAAAGAGAAGGTGTGAGTGAGAGAAGAGAGAGAGAAAGAGAAGATGTGAGTGAGAGGGAGAGAAAGAGAAGCTTTGAGTGAGAGAGAGAAAGAGAACGTGTGAGTGAGAGAGAGAGAGAATGTGAGTGAGAGAGAGAGAAAGAGAAGCTGTGAGTGAGAGAGAGAGAGAGAGAAAGAGAAGGTGTGAGTGCGAGAGAGAGAGAAAGAGAAGTTGTGAGCGAGAGAGAGAGAGAAAAAGAAGCTGTGTGTGAGAGAGAGGGAAAGAGAAGCTGTGAGTGAGAGAGAGAGAAAGAGAAGTTGTGAGTGAGAGAGTGAGAGAGAAAGAGAAACTGTGTGTGAGAGAGAAAGCGAAGCTATGAGAGAGAGAGAGAGAAGATATGAGTGAGAGAAAGAGAGAGAGAAAGAGAAGCTGAGTGATAGAAGAGAGAGAGAAGGAGATGCTGTGAGTGAGAGAGAGAGAAAGAGGAGCTGTGAGTGAGAGAGAGAGAGGGAGAGAGAAAGAGAAGCTGTTAGTGAGAGAGAGAGAAGCTGTGAGTGAGAGAGAGAGAGAAAGAGAAGCTGAGAGTGAGATAGAGAGAAAGAAAGAGAAGCTGTGAGTGAGAGAGAGAGAGAGAAAGAGAAGCTGTGAGAGAGAGAGAGAGAAAGAGAAACTGTGAGTGAGAGAGAGAGAAAACGAAGCTGTGTGTGAGAGAGAGTGAAAGAGAAGCTGTGAGTGAGAGAGAGAGAAAAAGAAGCTGTGTGTGAGAGAGAGAAAGCGAAGCTATGAGTGAGAGAGAGAAAGCGAAGCTATGAGTGAGAGAGAGAGAAGCTATGAGTGAGAGAAAGAGAGAGAGAAAGAGAAGGTGTGAGTGATAGAAGAGAGAGAGAAAGAGATGCTGTGAGTGAGAGAGAGAAAGAAGAGCTGTGAGAGAGAGAGAGGGAGAGAGAAAGAGAATCTGTTAGTGAGAGAAAGAGGGAAAGAGAAGCTGTGAGTGAGAGAGAGAGAGAGAGAAGATGTGTGTGTGTGTGTGAGAGAGAGAGGGAAGCTGGGATTGAGAGAGAGAGAAAGAGAAGCTGTGAGTGAGAGAGAGAGAGAGAGTGAAAGAGGAGCTGTGAGTGAGAGAGAGAGAAAGTGAAGCTGTGATTGAGAGAGAGAGAGAGAGAGAAGCTGTGAGTAAGAGAGAGAGAAAGAGAAACTGTGAGTGAGAGAGAGAGAAAGCAAAGCTGTGAGTGAGAGAGAGAGAGAGAAAGAGAAGATGTGACTGAGTGAGAGAAAGAGAAGCTGTGTGTGAGAGACAGAGAGAAGCTGTGAGTGAGAGAGAGAAAAAGAAGCTGTGTCAGAGAGAGAGAGAGAAAGACAAGCTGTGAGTGAGGGAGAGAGAGAAAGAGAAGCTGTGAGTGAGAGAGAGAAAGAAAGAGAAGCTGTGAGTGAGAGAGTGAGATAGAGAAGCTGTGTGAGAGAGAAGAGGGAGAAAAAGAGGTGGTGAGTGAGAGAGAGAGAGAAGCTTTAAGTGAGAGGGAGAGAGAGAGAAAGAGAAGCTGTGAGTGAGAGAAAGAAAGAGAAGCTGTGAGTGTGTGAGAGAGAGATAAGCTGTGAGTGAGAGAGAGAGAAAAGCTTTGAGTGAGAGAGAGAGAGAAGCTGTGAGTGAGAGAGAGAGAGAGAGAAGCTATGAGTGCGAGAGAGAGAGAAGCTGTGAGTTAGAGAGAGAGAAGCTGTGTGTGTGAGAGAGAAGCTTTGAGTGAGAGAAAGAGGGAAAGAGAAGCTGTGAGAGAGAGAGAGAGAAAGAGAAGCTGTGAGTGAGAGAGAGAGAGAGAAGAGAAGCTGTGAGTGAGAGAAAGAGAAAGAGAAGCTGAGTGACAGAGAGAAAATGAGAAGCTGAGAGAGAGAGAGAGAGAAAGAGAAGCTGTGTGTATGTGAGAGAGAGAAGCTGTGTGTTAGAGAAAGAGAAGCTGTGACTGAGAGAGAGAAAGAGAAGCTTTGAGTGAGAGTGAGAGAGAGAAAGAGAAGCTGTAAGTGAGAGAGAGAGAGTGAGAGAGTGAGAGAGAGAGAAGCTGTGAGTGAGTGAGAGAGAGAGAGAGAAGATGTGAGTTAGAGAGAGAGAGAAAGGAGCTGTGTGTGTGTGAGAGAGAAAGAGAAGGTGTGAGTGAGAGAGAGGGAGAAAGAGAAGCTGTTAGTGAGAGAGAGGGAAAGAGAAGCTGTGAGTGAAAGAGAGAGAGAGAAGCTGTGTGTTTGAGAGAGAGAGAGAAGATGTGATTGAGAGAGAGAAAGAGAACCTGTGAGTGAGAGACAGAGAGAGAAGTTGTGAGTGAGAGAGAGAGAAAGAGAAGCTGTGTGAGAGAGAGAGAGAAAGAAAGAGAAGCTGTGAGTGAGACTGAGAGAGAGAAAGAGAAGCTGTGAGTGTGAGAGAGAGAGAAGCTTTGAGTGAGAGAAAGAGAGAAAGAGAAGATGTGTGTGAGAGAGAGAAAGAGCTGTGAGTGAGAGAGAGAGAGAAAGAGAAGCTGAGAGTGAGAGAGAGAAGTTGTGAGTGAGAGAGGGAGAGAGAAGCTGTGTGTGTGCATGAGAGAGAGAAAGAGAAGCTGTGAGTGAGAGAGAGAAAGAGAAGTTGTGAGTGAGAGAGAGAGAAATAGAAGCTGTGTGTGAGAGAGAGAGAATGAGAAGCTGTGAGTGGGAGAGAGAGAAGCTGTGTGTGTGAGAGAGTAAGAGAAGCTGTGAGTGAGAGAGATAGAGAGAGAAAGAGAAGCTGTGAGTGAGAGAGAGAGAGAGAAAGAAGCTTTGAGTGAGAGAAAGAGAGAAAGAGAAGCTGTGAGTGAGTGAGAGAGAAAGAGCTGTGAGTGAGAGAGAGTGAGAAAGAGAAGCTGAGTAAGAGAGAGAGAGAAAGAGAAGCTGTGTGAGAGAGAGAGAGAGAGAGAGAAAGAGAAGCTGTGAGTGAGAGAGAGAGAGAGAGAGGGAAAGAGAAGCTGTGAGTGAAAGAGAGAGAGAGCAGATGTGATTGAGAAAGAGAAAGAGAAGCTGTGAGTGAGAGACAGAGAGAGAAGTTGTGAGTGAGAGAGAAAGAGAAGCTGTGTGAGAGAGAGAGAGAAAGAAAGAGAAGCTGTGAGTGAGGCTGAGAGAGAGAAAGAGAAGCTGTGAGTGTGAGAGAGAGAGAAGCTTTGAGTGAGAGAAAGAGAGAGAGATGTGTGTGTGAGAGAGAAAGAGCTGTGAGTGAGAGTGAGAGAGAGAAGCTGAGAGTGAGAGAGAGAGAGAAGTTGTGAGTGAGAGAGATAGAGAAGGTGTGTGTGTGCATGAGTGAGAGAGAGAAGCTGTGAGTGAGAGAGAGAGAAAGAGAAGTTGTGAGTGAGAGAGAGAGAAATAGAAGCTGTGTGTGTGAGAGAGAGAATGAGAAGCTGTGAGTGGGAGAGAGAGAAGCTGTGTGTGTGAGAGAGAAAGAGAAGCTGTGAGTGAGAGAGATAGAGAGAGGAAGAGAAGCTGTGAGTGAGAGAGAGAGAGAAAGAAGCTGTGAGTGAGAGAAAGAGAGAAAGAGAAGCTGTGAGTGAGTGAGAGAGAAAGAGCTGGGAGTGAGAGAGAGAGAGAAAGAGAAGCTGGGAGTGAGAGAGAGAGAGAGAAGCTGTGTGTGAGGGAGAGTGAGAAAGAGAAGCTGTGAGTGAGAGGGATAGAGCGAGAAAGAGAAGCTGAGTGAGAGAGAGAAAGAGAAGCTGTGAGTGAGTGAGAGAGAGAGAGAGAGAGAAAGAGAACCTGTGAGTGAGAGAGTGAGAGAGAAAGAGAAACTTTGTGAGAGGGAGGGAAAGCGAAGCTGCGAGTGAGAGAGAGGGAGAAAGACAAGTTGTGAGTGAGAGAAGAGAGAGAGAGAAGCTGTGAGTGAGTGAGAGAGAGAAGCTGTGTGTGAGAGAAAGAGAAGCTGTGACTGAGAGAGAGAAAGAGAAGCTTTGAGTGAGAGTGAGAGAGAAAGAGAAGCTGTAAGTGAGAGAGAGAGTGAGAGAGAGAGAAGCTGTGAGTGAGTGAGAGAGAGAGAGAAGATGTGAGTTAGAGAGAGAGAGAAAGGAGCTGTGTGTGTGAGAGAGAGAAAGAGAAGGTGTGAGTGAGAGAGAGGGAGAAAGAGAAGCTGTTAGTGAGAGAGAGGGAAAGAGAAGCTGTGAGTGAAAGAGAGAGAGAGAAGCTGTGTGTTTGAGAGAGAGAGAGAAGATGTGATTGAGAGAGAGAAAGAGAAGCTGTGAGTGAGAGACAGAGAGAAGTTGTGAGTGAGAGAGAGAGAAAGAGAAGCTGTGTGAGAGAGAGAGAGAAAGAAAGAGAAGCTGTGAGTGAGACTGAGAGAGAGAAAGAGAAGCTGTGAGTGTGAGAGAGAGAAGCTTTGAGTGAGAGAAAGAGAGAAAGAGAAGATGTGTGTGAGAGAGAGAAAGAGCTGTGAGTGAGAGAGAGAGAGAAAGAGAAGCTGAGAGTGAGAGAGAGAAGTTGTGAGTGAGTGAGAGAGAGAAGCTGTGTGTGTGCATGAGAGAGAGAAAGAGAAGCTGTGAGTGAGAGAGAGAAAGAGAAGTTGTGAGTGAGAGAGAGAGAAATAGAAGCTGTGTGTGTGAGAAAGAGAATGAGAAGCTGTGAGTGGGAGAGATAGAGAGAGAAAGAGAAGCTGTGAGTGAGAGAGAGAGAGAAAGAAGCTTTGAGTGAGAAAAAGAGAGAAAGAGAAGCTGTGAGTGAGTGAGAGAGAAAGAGCTGTGAGTGAGAGAGAGTGAGAAAGAGAAGCTGAGAGAGAGAGAGAAAGAGAAGCTGTGAGTGAGTGAGAGAGAGAGAGAGAAAAAGAGAAGCTGTGAGTGAGAGAGTGAGAGAGAAAGAGAAACTGTGTGAGAGAGAGAGAAAGCGAAGCTGTGAGTGAGAGAGAGAGAAGCTGTGATTGAGAGAAGAGAGAGAGAAAGAGAAGGTGTGTGTGTGAGAGAGAAAGAAAGAGAAGCTGTGAGTGAGGCTGAGAGAGAGAAAGAGAAGCTGTGAGAGAGAGAGAGAGAGAGAGAAGCTTTGAGTGAGAGAAAGAAAGAGAAGCTGTGAGTGAGTGAGAGAGAAAGAGCTGTGAGTGAGAGAGAGAGAGAAAGAGAAACTGTGAGTGAGGGAGAGAGAGAAAGAGAAGCTGTGAGTGTGTGAGAGAGAGAAGCTGTGAGTGAGTGAGAGAGAGAAAGAGAAGCTGTGAGTGAGAGAGAGGGAAAGAAAGAGAAGCTGTGAGTGAGTGAGAGAGAGAGAGAAAGAGAAGCTGTGAGTGCGAAAGAGAGAGAGAGAAGCTGTGAGTGAGAGAGAGAAGCTGTGAGTAAGAGAGAGAGAAAGAGAAGGTGTGAGTGTGAGAAGAGAGAGAGAAAGAGAAGATGTGAGTGAGAGGGAGAGAAAGAGAAGCTTTGAGTGAGAGAGAGAAAGAGAACGTGTGAGTGAGAGAGAGAGAGAGAGAATGTGAGTGAGAGAGAGAGAAAGAGAAGCTGTGAGTGAGAGAAAGAGAGAGAAAGAGAAGGTGTGAGTGCGAGAGAGAGAGAAAGAGAAGCTGTGAGCGAGAGAGAGAGAAAAAGAAGCTGTGTGTGAGAGAGAGGGAAAGAGAAGCTGTGAGTGAGAGAGAGAGAAAGAGAAGTTGTGAGTGAGAGAGTGAGAGAGAAAGAGAAACTGTGTGTGAGAGAGAAAGCGAAGCTATGAGTGAGAGAGAGAGAGAAGATATGAGTGAGAGAAAGAGAGAGAGAAAGAGAAGCTGAGTGATAGAAGAGAGAGAGAAAGAGATGCTGTGAGTGAGAGAGAGAGAGAAAGAGGAGCTGTGAGTGAGACAGAGAGAGGGAGAGAGAAAGAGAAGCTGTTAGTGAGAGAAAGAGGGAAAGAAGGTGTGAGTGACAGAGAGAGAGAAGCTGTGAGTGAGAGTGAGAGAGAGAGCGAAAGAGAAGCTGTGAGTGAGAGAGAGAGAGAGAGAAAGAGAAGCAGTGAGTGAGAGAGAGAGAGAAAGAAGCTTTGAGTGAGAGAAAGAGAGAAAGAGAAGCTGTGAGTGAGTGAGAGAGAAAGAGATGTGAGTGAGAGAGAGAGAGAAAGAGAAGCTGTGAGTGAGAGAGAGAGAGAAGCTGTGTGTGAGGGAGAGAGAGAAAGAGAAGCTGTGAGTGAGAGAGAGAAAGAGAAGCTGTGAGTGAGAGAGAGAGAATGTGAGTGAGAGAGAGAGAAATAGAAGCTGTGAGTGAGAGTGAGAGAGCGAGCGAAAGAGAGGCTGTGAGTGAGAGAGAGATAGAGTGAGAAAGAGAAGCTGTGAGTGAGAGAGAGAGAGAAAGAAGCTTTGAGTGAGAGAAAGAGAGAAAGAGAAGCTGTGAATGAGAGAGAGAGAAGCTGAGAGTGAGGGAGAGAGAGAAAGAGAAGCTGTGAGTGAGAGGGATAGAGAGAGAAAGAGAAGCTGAGTGAGAGAGAGAGAGAGAAAGAGAAGCTGTGCGTGTGTGAGAGAGGGAAGCTGTGACTGAGTGAGAGAGAGAGAAAGTGAAGCTGTGAGTGAGAAAGAGAGAAAGAGAAGCTGTGAGTGAGTGAGAGAGAGAGAGAGAAAGAGAAGCTGTGAGTGAGAAAGAGAGGGAGAGAAGCTGTGAGTGAGAGAGAGAGAAGCTGTGAGTAAGAGAGAGAGAGAGAAGCTATGAGTGAGAGAAGAGAGAGAAAGATAAGCTGTGAGTGAGAGGGAGAGAAAGAGAAGCTGTGAGTGAGAGAGAGAAATAGAAGCTGTGAGTGAGAGAGAGAGAGAAACTATGAGTGAGAGGGAGCGAGAGAAAGAGAAGCTGTGAGTGAGAGAGAGAGAGAGAAAGAGAAGCTATGAGTCAGAGAGAGAAAGAGAAGCTGTGAGTGAGAGAGAGAGAATGTGAGTGAGAGAGAGAAATAGAAGCTGTGAGTGAGAGTGAGAGAGAGAGCGAAAGAGAAGCTGTGAGTGAGAGGGAGATAGAGAGAGAAAGAGAAGCTGTGAGTGAGAGAGAGAGAGAAAGAAGCTTTGAGTGAGAGAAAGAGAGAAAGAGAAGCTGTGAGTGAGTGAGAGAGAAAGAGCTGTGAGTGAGAGAGAGAGAGAAAGAGAAGCTGTGAGTGAGAGAGAGAGAGAAGCAGTGTGTGAGGGAGAGAGAGAAAGAGAAGCTGTGAGTGAGTGAGAGAGAAAGAGCTGTGAGTGAGAGAGAGAGAGAAAGAGAAGCTATGAGTGAGAGAGAGAGAGAAGCTGTGTGTGAGGGAGAGAGAGAAAGAGAAGCTGTGAGTGAGAGAGAGAAAGAGACGCTGTGAGTGAGAGAGAGAGAATGTGAGTGAGAGAGAGAGAAATAGAAGCTGTGAGTGAGAGTGAGAGAGTGAGCGAGCGAAAGAGAGGCTGTGAGTGAGAGAGAGATAGAGAGAGAAAGAGAAGCTGTGAGTGAGAGAGAGAGAAAGAAGCATTGAGTGAGAGAAAGAGAGAAAGAGAAGCTGTGAATGAGAGAGAGAGAAGCTGAGAGTGAGGGAGAGAGAGAAAGAGAAGCTGTGAGTGAGAGGGATAGAGAGAGAAAGAGAAGCTGAGTGAGAGAGAGAGAGAGAAAGAGAAGCTGTGCGTGTGTGTGAGAGAGAAGCTGTGACTGAGTGAGAGAGAGAGAAAGTGAAGCTGTGAGTGTGAAAGAGAGAAAGAGAAGCTGTGACTGAGTGAGAGAGAGAGAAAGTGAAGCTGTGAGTGTGAAAGAGAGAAAGATAAGCTGTGAGTGAGTGAGAGAGAGAGAGAGAAAGAGAAGCTGTGAGTGAGAAAGAGAGAGAGAGAAGCTATGAGTGAGAGAAGAGAGAGAAAGATAAGCTGTGAGTGAGACGGAGAGAAAGAGAAGCTGTGAGTGAGAGAGAGAAATAGAAGCTGTGAGTGAGAGAGAGAGAGAAACTATGAGTGAGAGGGAGCGAGAGAAAGAGAAGCTGTGAGTGAGAGAGAGAGAGAAAGAGAAGCTGTGAGTGAGAGAGAAAGAGAAGCTGTGAGTGAGAGAGAGAGAATGTGAGTGAGAGAGAGAAATAGAAGCTGTGAGTGAGAGTGAGAGAGAGAGCGAAAGAGAAGCTGTGAGTGAGAGAGAGATAGAGAGAGAAAGAGAAGCTGTGAGTGAGAGAGAGAGAGAAAGAAGATTTGAGTGAGAGAAAGAGAGAAAGAGAATCTGTGAGTGAGTGAGAGAGAAAGAGCTGTGAGTGAGAGAGAGAGAGAAAGAGAAGCTGTGAGTGAGAGAGAGAGAGAAGCTGTGTGTGAGGGAGAGAGAGAAAGAGAAGCTGTGAGTGAGTGAGAGAGAAAGAGAAGGTGTGTGTGTGAGAGAGAGAGAAGCTGTGTGTGTGAGAGAGAAGCTGTGAGTGAGAGGGACAGAAAGAAAACCTGTGAGTGAGAGAGAAGGTGAGAAAGAAGCTTTGAGTGAGTGAGAGAGAAAGAGAAACAGAAGCTGTGAGTGAGGGAGAGAGAGAAAGAGAAGCTATGAGTGAGAGAGAGAGAAAGAAAGAGAAGCTGTGAGTGAGAGAGAGAGAGAAAGAGAAGCTGTGAGTGATAGAAGAGAGAGAGAAAGAGATGCTGTGAGTGAGAGAGAGAGAGAAAGAGAAGCTGTGAGTAAGAGAGAGAAGCTGTTAGTGAAAGAAAGAATGAAAGAGATGCTGTGAGTGAGAGAGAGAGAGAGAAGCTGTGAGTGAGAGTGAGAGAGAGAAAGAAAGAAAGAGAAGTTGTGAGTGAGAGTGAGAGAGAAATAGAAGCTGTGAGAGAGAGAGTGAGAAGCTGTGAGTGAGAGAGAGAGAAAGAGAAGCTGTGAGTGAGAGAGAGATAAAGAAGATTTGAGTGAGAGAAAGAGAGAAAGAGAAGCTGTGAGTGAGAGAGAGAGAAAGAACTGTGAGTTAGAGAGAGAGAGAGAAGCCGTGAGTGAGAGAGAGAGAAGCTGTGAGTGAGTGAGAGAGAGAAGCTGTGTGTGTGTGTGTGAGAGAGAAAGAGAAACTGTGAGTGAGAGAAAGAGAGAAAGAGAAGCTGGGAGTGAGAGAGAGAGAGAAAGAGAAGCTGTGAGTGAGAGAGAGAGAAGCTGAGAGTGAGGGAGAGAGAGAAAGAGAAGCTGTGAGTGAGAGAGAGAGAATGTGAGTGAGAGAGAGAAATAGAAGCTGTGAGTGAGAGTGAGAGAGAGAGTGAAAGAGAAGCTGTGAGTGAGAGAGAGATAGAGAGAGAAAGAGAAGCTGTGAGTGAGAGAGAGAGAGAAAGAAGCTTTGAGTGAGAGAAAGAGAGAAAGAGAAGCTGTGAGTGAGTGAGAGAGAAAGAGCTGTGAGTGAGAGAGAGAGAGAAAGAGAAGCTGTGAGTGAGAGAGAGAGAGAAGCTGTGTGTGAGGGAGAGAGAGAAAGAGAAGCTGTGAGTGAGTGAGAAAGAGAAGCTGTGAGTGAGAGAGAGAGAATGTGAGTGAGAGAGAGAGAAATAGAAGTTGTGAGTGAGAGTGAGAGAGAGAGCGAAAGAGAGGTTGTGAGTGAGAGAGAGATAGAGAGAGAAAGAGAAGCTGTGAGTGAGAGAGAGAGAGAGAAAGAGAAGCTGTGAGTGATAGAAGAGAGAGAGAAAGAGATGCTGTGAGTGAGAGAGAGAGAGAAAGAGAAGCTGTGAGTGAGAGAGAGAGAAGCTGTTAGTGAAAGAAAGAATGAAAGAGATGCTGTGAGTGAGAGAGAGAGAGACAGAAGCTGTGAGTGAGAGTGAGAGAGAGAAAGAAAGAAAGAGAAGTTGTGAGTGAGAGTGAGAGAGAAATAGAAGCTGTGAGAGAGAGAGAGAGAAGCTGTGAGTGAGAGAGAGAGAAAGAGAAGCTGTGAGTGAGAGTGAGAGAGAGAAAGAAAGAGAAGCTGTGAGAGAGAGAGAGAATGAGAAGCTGTGAGTGAGAGAGAGAGAAGCTGTGAATGAGAGAGAGAAAGAGAAGCTGTGGGTGAGAGAGAGAGAAAGAAGCTTTGAGTGAGAGAAAGAGAGAAAGAGAAGCTGTGAGTGAGAGAGAGAGAAAGAGCTGTGAGTTAGAGAGAGAGAGAGAAAAGCCGTGAGTGAGAGAGAGAGAAGCTGTGAGTGAGTGAGAGAGAGAAGCTTTGTGTGTGTGATAGAGACAGAATCAGAAACTGTGAGTGAGAGAAAGAGAGAAAGAGAAGCTGTGAGTGAGAGAGAGAGAGAAAGAGAAGCTGTGAGTGAGAGAGAGAGAAGCTGAGAGTGAGGGAGAGAGAGAAAGAGAAGCTGTGAGTGAGAGGGATAGAGAGAGAAAGAGAAGCTGAGTGAGAGAGAGAGAGAGAAAGAGAAGCTGTGCGTGTGTGAGAGAGAGAAGCTGTGACTGAGTGAGAGAGAGAGAAAGTGAAGCTGTGAGTGAGAAAGAGAGAAAGTGAAGCTGTGAGTGAGTGAGAGAGAGAGAGAAAGAGAAGCTGTGAGTGAGAAAGAGAGGGAGAGAAGCTGTGAGTGAGAGAGAGAGAATCTGTGAGTAAGAGAGAGAGAGAGAGAAGCTGTGAGTGAGAGAAGAGAGAGAAAGATAAGCTGTGAGTGAGAGGGAGAGAAAGAGAAGCTGTGAGTGAGAGAGCAATAGAAGCTGTGAGTGTTAGAGAGAGAAGCTATGAGTGAGAGGGAGAGAGAGAAATAGAAGCTGTGAGTGAGAGAGAGAGAGAGAAAGAGAAGCTGTGAGTGAGAGAGAGAAAGAGAAGCTGTGAGTGAGAGAGAGAGAATGTGAGTGAGAGAGAGAGAAATAGAAGCTATGAGTGAGAGTGAGAGAGAGAGCGAAAGAGAAGCTGTGAGTGAGAGAGAGATAGAGAGAGAAAGAGAAGCTGTGAGTGAGAGAGAGAAAGAAGCTTTGAGTGAGAGAAAGAGAGAAAGAGAAGCTGTGAGTGAGTGAGAGAGAAAGAGATGTGAGTGAGAGAGAGAAAGAGAAGCTGTGAGTGAGAGAGAGAGAGAAGCTGTGTGTGAGGGAGAGAGAGAAAGAGAAGCTGTGAGTGAGAGGGATAGAGCGAGAAAGAGTAGCTGTGTGAGAGAGAGAGAGAAAGAGAAGCTGCGAGTGAGTGAGAGAGAGAGAGAGAGAGAAGCTGTGGGTGAGAGATTGAGAGAGAAAGAGAAACTTTGTGAGAGAGAGAAAGCGAAGCTGTGAGTGAGAGAGAGAGAAGCTGTGAGTGAGAGAAAAGAGAGAAAGAGAAGGTGTGTGTGTGTGTGAGAGAGAAGCTGTGTGTGAGAGAGAAGCTGTGAGTGAGAGGGACAGAAAGAAAACCTGTGAGTGAGAGAGAAGGTGAGAAAGAAGCTTTGAGTGAGAGAGAGAGAAAGAGAAACAGAAGCTGTGAGTGAGGGAGAGAGAGAAAGAGAAGCTGTGAGTGAGATAGAGAGAAGCTGTGAGTGAGTGAGAGAGAGAAGCTGTGTGTGTGTGTGTGAGAGAGAAACAGAAACTGTGAGTGAGAGAAAGAGAGAAAGAGAAGCTGTGAGTGAGAGAGAGAGAGAGAAAGAGAAGCTGTGAGTGAGAGAGGGAGAAGCTGAGAGTGAGGGAGAGAGAGGAAGAGAAGCTGTGAGTGAGAGGGATAGAGAGAGAAAGAGAAGCTGAGTGAGAGAGAGAGAGAGAAAGAGAAGCTGTGCGTGTGTGAGAGAGAGAAGCTGTGACTGAGTGAGAGAGAGAGAAAGTGAAGCTGTGAGTGAGAAAGAGAGAAAGAGAAGCTGTGAGTGAGTGAGAAAGAGAGAGAAAGAGAAGCTGTGAGTGAGAAAGCGAGGGAGAGAAGCTGTGAGTGAGAGAGACAGAAGCTGTGAGTAAGAGAGAGAGAGAGATATAAGCTGTGAGTGAGAGAAGAGAGAGAAAGATAAGCTGTGAGTGAGAGGGAGAGAAAGAGAAGCTGTGAGTGAGAGAGAGAGAGAAACTATGAGTGAGAGGGAGCGAGAGAAAGAGAAGCTGTGAGTGAGAGAGAGAAAGAGAAGCTGTGAGTGAGAGAGAGAGAATGTGAGTGAGAGAGAGAAAAATAGAAGCTGTGAGTGAGAGTGAGAGAGAGAGCGAAAGAGAAGCTGTGAGTGAGAGAGAGATAGAGAGAGAAAGAGAAGCTGTGAGAGAGAGAGAGAGAGAAAGAAGCTTTGAGTGAGAGAAAGAGAGAAAGAGAAGCTGTTAGTGAGTGAGAGAGAAAGAGCTGTGAGTGAGAGAGAGACAGAAAGAGAAGCTGTGAGTGAGAGAGAGAGAGAAGCTGTGTGTGAGGGAGAGAGAGAAAGAGAAGCTGTGAGTGAGAGAGAGAAAGAGAACCTGTGAGTGAGAGAGAGAGAATGTGAGTGAGAGAGAGAGAAATAGAAGCTGTGAGTGAGAGTGAGAGAGAGAGCGAAAGAGAGGCTGTGAGTGAGAGAGAGATAGAGTGAGAAAGAGAAGCTGTGAGTGAGAGAGAGAGAAAGAAGCTTTGAGTGAGAGAAAGAGAGAAAGAGAAGCTGTGAATGAGAGAGAGAGAAGCTGAGAGTGAGGGAGAGAGAGAAAGAGAAGCTGTGAGTGAGAGGGATAGAGAGCGAAAGAGAAGCTGAGTGAGAGAGAGAGAGAGAAAGAGAAGCTGTGCATGTGTGAGAGAGAGAAGCTGTGACTGAGTGAGAGAGAGAGAAAGTGAAGCTGTGAGTGAGAAAGAGAGAAAGAGAAGCTGTGAGTGAGTGAGAGAGAGAGAGAGAAAGAGAAGCTGTGAGTGAGAAAGAGAGGGAGAGAAGCTGTGAGTGAGAGAGAGAGAAGCTGTGAGTAAGAGAGAGAGAGAGAGAGAAGCTATGAGTGAGAGAAGAGAGAGAAAGATAAGCTGTGAGTGAGAGGGAGAGAAAGAGAAGCTGTGAGTGTGAGAGAGAAATAGAAGCTGTGAGTGAGAGAGAGAGAGAAACTATGAGTGAGACGGAGCGAGAGAAAGAGAAGCTGTGAGTGAGAGAGAGAGAGAGAAAGAGAAGCTGTGAGTGAGAGAGAGAAAGAGAAGCTGTGTGAGAGAGAGAATGTGAGTGAGAGAGAGAGAAATAGAATCTGTGAGTGAGAGTGAGAGAGAGAGCGAAATAGAAGCTGTGAGTGAGAGAGAGATAGAGAGAGAAAGAGAAGCTGTGAGTGAGAGAGAGAGAGAAAGAAGCTTTGAGTGAGAGAAAGAGAGAAAGAGAAGCTGTGAGTGAGTGAGAGAGAAAGAGCTGTGAGTGAGAGAGAGAGAGAGAAAGAGAAGCTGTGAGTGGGAGAGAGAGAGAAGCTGTGTGTGAGGGAGAGAGAGAAAGAGAAGCTGTGAGTGAGAGGGATAGAGCGAGAAAGAGAAGCTAAGTGAGAGAGAGAGAGAGAAAGAGAAGCTGTGAGTGAGTGAGAGAGAGAGAGAAAGAGAACCTGTGAGTGAGAGAGTGAGAGAGAAAGAGAATGTGTGAGAGAGAGAGAAAGCGAAGCTGTGAGTGAGAGAGAGAGAAGCTGTGAGTGAGAGAGAGAGAGAGAAAGAGAAGGTGTGTGTGTGTGAGAGAGAGAAGCTGTGTGTGTGAGAGAGAAGCTGTGAGTGAGAGGGACAGAAAGAAAACCTGTGAGTGAGAGAGAAGGTGAGAAAGAAGCTATGATTGAGTGAGAGAGAAAGAGAAACAGAAGCTGTGAGTGAGGGAGAGAGAGAAAGAGAAGCTATGAGTGAGAGAGAGAGAAAGAAAGAGAAGCTGTGAGTGAGAGAGAGAGAGAAAGAGAAGCTGTGAGTGATAGAAGAGAGAGAGAAAGAGATGCTGTGAGTGAGAGAGAGAGAGAAAGAGAAGCTGTGAGTGAGAGAGAGAGAGAAGCTGTTAGTGAAAGAAAGAATGAAAGAGATGCTGAGAGTGAGAGAGAGAGAGAAGCTGTGAGTGAGAGTGAGAGAGAGAAAGAAAGAAAGAGAAGTTGTGAGTGAGAGTGAGAGAGAAATAGAAGCTGTGTGAGAGAGAGAGAGAAGCTGTGAGTGAGAGAGAGAGAAAGAGACGCTGTGAGTGAGAGTGAGAGAGAGAAAGAAAGAGAAGCTGTGAGAGAGAGAGAGAATGAGAAGCTGTGAGTGAGAGAGAGAGAAGCTGTGAATGAGAGAGAGAAAGAGAAGCTGTGGTTGAGAGAGAGAGAAAGAAGCTTTGAGTGAGAGAAAGAGAGAAAGAGAAGCTGTGAGTAAGAGAGAGAGAAAGAGCTGTGAGTTAGAGAGAGAGAGAGAAGCTGTGAGTGAGAGAGAGAGAAGCTGTGAGTGAGTGAGAGAGAGAAGCTGTGTGTGTGTGTGAGAGAGAGAAAGAGAAACTGTGAGTGAGAGAAAGAGAGAAAGAGAAGCTGTGAGTGAGAGAGAGAGAGAAAGAGAAGCTGTGAGTGAGAGAGAGAGAAGCTGAGAGTGAGGGAGAGAGAAATAGAAGCTGTGAGTGAGAGTGAGATAGAGAGAGAAAGAGAAGCTGTGAGTGAGAGAGAGAGAGAAAGAAGCTTTGAGTGAGAGAAAGAGAGAAAGAGAAGCTGTGAGTGAGTGAGAGAGAAAGAGCTGTGAGTGAGAGAGAGAGAGAAAGAGAAGCTGTGAGTGAGAGAGAGAGGGAAGCTGTGTGTGAGGGAGAGAGAGAAAGAGAAGCTGTGAGTTAGAGGGATAGAGCGAGAAAGAGAAGCTAAGTGAGAGAGAGAGAGAAAGAGAAGCTGTGAGTGAGTGAGAGAGAGAGAGAAAGAGAAGCTGTGAGTGAGAGAGTGAGAGAGAAAGAGAAACTGTGTGTGAGAGAGAGAAAGCGAAGCTGTGAGTGAGAGAGAGAGAAGCTGTGAGTGAGAGAAGAGAGAGAGAAAGAGAAGGTGTGTGTGTGAGAGAGAGAGAAGCTGTGTGTGTGAGAGAGAAGCTGTGAGTGAGAGGGACAGAAAGAAAACCTGTGAGTGAGAGAGAAGGTGAGAAAGAAGCTTTGAGTGAGAGAGAGAAAGAGAAACAGAAGCTGTGAGTGAAGGAGAGAGAGAAAGAGAAGCTATGAGTGAGAGAGAGAGAAAGAAAGAGAAGCTGTGAGTGAGAGAGAGAGAGAAAGAGAAGCTGTGAGTGATAGAAGAGAGAGAGAAAGAGATGCTGTGAGTGAGAGAGAGAGAAAGAGAAGCTGTGAGTGAGAGAGAGAGAAGCTGAGAGTGAGGGAGAGAGAGGAAGAGAAGCTGTGAGTGAGAGGGATAGAGAGAGAAAGAGAAGCTGAGTGAGAGAGAGAGAGAGAAAGAGAAGCTGTGCGTGTGTGAGAGAGAGAAGCTGTGACTGAGTGAGAGAGAGAGAAAGTGAAGCTGTGAGTGAGAAAGAGAGAAAGAGAAGCTGTGAGTGAGTGAGAGAGAGAGAGAAAGAGAAGCTGTGAGTGAGAAAGCGAGGGAGAGAAGCTGTGAGTGAGAGAGAGAGAATCTGTGAGTAAGAGAGAGAGAGAGATAAGCTGTGAGTGAGAGAAGAGAGAGAAAGATAAGCTGTGAGTGAGAGGGAGAGAAAGAGAAGCTGTGAGTGAGAGAGAGAAATAGAAGCTGTGAGTGAGAGAGAGAGAGAAACTATGAGTGAGAGGGAGTGAGAGAAAGAGAAGCTGTGAGTGAGAGAGAGAGAGAAAGAGAAGCTGTGAGTGAGAGAGAGAAAGAGAAGCTGTGAGTGAGAGAGAGAGAATGTGAGTGAGAGAGAGAGAAATAGAAGCTGTGAGTGAGAGTGAGAGAGCGAGCGAAAGAGAAGCTGTGAGTGAGAGAGAGATAGAGAGAGAAAGAGAAGCTGTGTGTGTGTGAGAGAGAAAGCTTTGAGTGAGAGAGAGAGAGAGAAAGAGAAGCTGTGAGTGAGAGAGAGAAAGAGAAGCTGTGTGAGAGAGAGAATGTGAGTGAGAGAGAGAGAAATAGAAGCTGTGAGTGAGAGTGAGAGAGAGAGCGAAATAGAAGCTGTGAGTGAGAGAGAGATAGAGAGAGAAAGAGAAGCTGTGAGTGAGAGAGAGAGAGAAAGAAGCTTTGAGTGAGAGAAAGAGAGAAAGAGAAGCTGTGAGTGAGTGAGAGAGAAAGAGCTGTGAGTGAGAGAGAGAGAGAAAGAGAAGCTGTGAGTGGGAGAGAGAGAGAAGCTGTGTGTGAGGGAGAGAGAGAAAGAGAAGCTGTGAGTGAGAGGGATAGAGCGAGAAAGAGAAGCTAAGTGAGAGAGAGAGAGAAAGAGAAGCTGTGAGTGAGTGAGAGAGAGAGAGAAAGAGAACCTGTGAGTGAGAGAGTGAGAGAGAAAGAGAATGTGTGAGAGAGAGAGAAAGCGAAGCTGTGAGTGAGAGAGAGAGAAGCTGTGAGTGAGAGAGAGAGAGAGAAAGAGAAGGTGTGTGTGTGAGAGAGAGAGAAGCTGTGTGTGTGAGAGAGAAGCTGTGAGTGAGAGGGACAGAAAGAAAACCTGTGAGTGAGAGAGAAGGTGAGAAAGAAGCTATGAGTGAGTGAGAGAGAAAGAGAAACAGAAGCTGTGAGTGAGGGAGAGAGAGAAAGAGAAGCTATGAGTGAGAGAGAGAGAAAGAAAGAGAAGCTGTGAGTGAGAGAGAGAGAGAAAGAGAAGCTGTGAGTGATAGAAGAGAGAGAGAAAGAGATGCTGTGAGTGAGAGAGAGAGAGAAAGAGAAGCTGTGAGTGAGAGAGAGAGAGAAGCTGTTAGTGAAAGAAAGAATGAAAGAGATGCTGAGAGTGAGAGAGAGAGAGAAGCTGTGAGTGAGAGTGAGAGAGAGAAAGAAAGAAAGAGAAGTTGTGAGTGAGAGTGAGAGAGAAATAGAAGCTGTGTGAGAGAGAGAGAGAAGCTGTGAGTGAGAGAGAGAGAAAGAGACGCTGTGAGTGAGAGTGAGAGAGAGAAAGAAAGAGAAGCTGTGAGAGAGAGAGAGAATGAGAAGCTGTGAGTGAGAGAGAGAGAAGCTGTGAATGAGAGAGAGAAAGAGAAGCTGTGGTTGAGAGAGAGAGAAAGAAGCTTTGAGTGAGAGAAAGAGAGAAAGAGAAGCTGTGAGTAAGAGAGAGAGAAAGAGCTGTGAGTTAGAGAGAGAGAGAAGCTGTGAGTGAGAGAGAGAGAAGCTGTGAGTGAGTGAGAGAGAGAAGCTGTGTGTGTGTGTGTGAGAGAGAAAGAGAAACTGTGAGTGAGAGAAAGAGAGAAAGAGAAGCTGTGAGTGAGAGAGAGAGAGAAAGAGAAGCTGTGAGTGAGAGAGAGAGAAGCTGAGAGTGAGGGAGAGAGAAATAGAAGCTGTGAGTGAGAGTGAGATAGAGAGAGAAAGAGAAGCTGTGAGTGAGAGAGAGAGAGAAAGAAGCTTTGAGTGAGAGAAAGAGAGAAAGAGAAGCTGTGAGTGAGTGAGTGAGAGAGAAAGAGCTGTGAGTGAGAGAGAGAGAGAAAGAGAAGTTGTGAGTGAGAGAGAGAGAGAAGCTGTGTGTGAGGGAGAGAGAGAAAGAGAAGCTGTGAGTTAGAGGGATAGAGCGAGAAAGAGAAGCTAAGTGAGAGAGAGAGAGAAAGAGAAGCTGTGAGTGAGTGAGAGAGAGAGAGAAAGAGAAGCTGTGAGTGAGAGAGTGAGAGAGAAAGAGAAACTGTGTGTGAGAGAGAGAAAGCGAAGCTGTGAGTGAGAGAGAGAGAAGCTGTAAGTGAGAGAAGAGAGAGAGAAAGAGAAGGTGTGTGTGTGAGAGAGAGAGAAGCTGTGTGTGTGAGAGAGAAGCTGTGAGTGAGAGGGACAGAAAGAAAACCTGTGAGTGAGAGAGAAGGTGAGAAAGAAGCTTTGAGTGAGAGAGAGAAAGAGAAACAGAAGCTGTGAGTGAAGGAGAGAGAGAAAGAGAAGCTATGAGTGAGAGAGAGAGAAAGAAAGAGAAGCTGTGAGTGAGAGAGAGAGAGAAAGAGAAGCTGTGAGTGATAGAAGAGAGAGAGAAAGAGATGCTGTGAGTGAGAGAGAGAGAGAAAGAGAAGCTGTGAGTGAGAGAGAGAGAAGCTGAGAGTGAGGGAGAGAGAGGAAGAGAAGCTGTGAGTGAGAGGGATAGAGAGAGAAAGAGAAGCTGAGTGAGAGAGAGAGAGAGAAAGAGAAGCTGTGCGTGTGTGAGAGAGAGAAGCTGTGACTGAGTGAGAGAGAGAGAAAGTGAAGCTGTGAGTGAGAAAGAGAGAAAGAGAAGCTGTGTGTGAGTGAGAGAGAGAGAGAAAGAGAAGCTGTGAGTGAGAAAGCGAGGGAGAGAAGCTGTGAGTGAGAGAGAGAGAATCTGTGAGTAAGAGAGAGAGAGAGATAAGCTGTGAGTGAGAGAAGAGAGAGAAAGATAAGCTGTGAGTGAGAGGGAGAGAAAGAGAAGCTGTGAGTGAGAGAGAGAAATAGAAGCTGTGAGTGAGAGAGAGAGAGAAACTATGAGTGAGAGGGAGCGAGAGAAAGAGAAGCTGTGAGTGAGAGAGAGAGAGAAAGAGAAGCTGTGAGTGAGAGAGAGAAAGAGAAGCTGTGAGTGAGAGAGAGAGAATGTGAGTGAGAGAGAGAGAAATAGAAGCTGTGAGTGAGAGTGAGAGAGAGAGCGAAAGAGAGGCTGTGAGTGAGAGAGAGATAGAGAGAGAAAGAGAAGCTGTGTGTGTGTGAGAGAGAAAGCTTTGAGTGAGAGAAAGAGAGAAAGAGAAGCTGTGAGTGAGTGAGAGAGAAAGAGCTGTGAGTGAGAGAGAGAGAGAAAGAGAAGCTGTGAGTGAGAGTGAGAGAGAAGCTGTGTGTGAGGGAGAGAGAGAAAGAGAAGCTGTGAGTGAGAGAGAGAAAGAGAAGCTGTGAGTGAGAGAGAGAGAATGTGAGTGAGAGGGACAGAAATAGAAGCTGTGAGTGAGGGGGACAGAAAGAAAACCTGTGTGAGAGAGAAGGTGAAAAAGAAGCTTTGAGTGAGAGAGAGAAAGAGAAACAGAATCTGTGAGTGAGGGAGAGAGAGAAAGAGAAGCTATGAGTGAGAGAGAGAGAAAGAAAGAGAAGCTGTGAGTGAGAGAGAGAGAGAGAAAGAGAAGCTGTGAGTGATAGAAGAGAGAGAGAAAGAGATGCTGTGAGTGAGAGAGAGAGAGAAAGAGAAGCTGTGTGAGAGAGAGAGAGAAAGAAAGAGAAGCTGTGAGTGAGACTGAGAGAGAGAAAGAGAAGCTGTGAGTGTGAGAGAGAGAAGCTCTGAGTGAGAGAAAGAGAGAAAGAGAAGATGTGTGTGAGAGAGAGAAAGAGCTGTGAGTGAGAGAGAGAGAGAAAGAGAAGCTGAGAGTAAGAGAGAGAAGTTGTGAGTGAGTGAGAGAGAGAAGCTGTGTGTGTGCATGAGAGAGAGAAAGAGAAGCTGTGAGTGAGAGAGAGAAAGAGAAGTTGTGAGTGAGAGAGAGAGAAATAGAAGCTGTGTGTGTGAGAAAGAGAATGAGAAGCTGTGAGTGGGAGAGATAGAGAGAGAAAGAGAAGCTGTGAGTGAGAGAGAGAGAGAAAGAAGCTTTGAGTGAGAAAAAGAGAGAAAGAGAAGCTGTGAGTGAGTGAGAGAGAAAGAGCTGTGAGTGAGAGAGAGTGAGAAAGAGAAGCTGAGTGAGAGAGAGAGAAAGAGAAGCTGTGAGTGAGTGAGAGAGAGAGAGAGAAAAAGAGAAGCTGTGAGTGAGAGAGTGAGAGAGAAAGAGAAACTGTGTGAGAGAGAGAGAAAGCGAAGCTGTTAGTGAGAGAGAGAGAAGCTGTGAGTGAGAGAAGAGAGAGAGAAAGAGAAGGTGTGTGTGTGTGAGAGAGAAAGAAAGAGAAGCTGTGAGTGAGGCTGAGAGAGAGAAAGAGAAGCTGTGTGAGAGAGAGAGAAGCTTTGAGTGAGAGAAAGAAAGAGAAGATGTGAGTGAGTGAGAGAGAAAGAGCTGTGAGTGAGAGAGAGAGAGAAAGAGAAACTGTGAGTGAGGGAGAGAGAGAAAGAGAAGCTGTGAGTGTGTGAGAGAGAGAAGCTGTGAGTGAGTGAGAGAGAGAGAAAGAGAAGCTGTGAGTGAGAGAGAGGGAAAGAAAGAGAAGCTGTGAGTGAGTGAGAGAGAGAGAGAAAGAGAAGCTGTGAGTGCGAAAGAGAGAGAGAGAAGCTGTGAGTGAGAGAGAGAAGCTGTGAGTAAGAGAGAGAGAAAGAGAAGGTGTGAGTGTGAGAAGAGAGAGAGAAAGAGAAGATGTGAGTGAGAGGGAGAGAAAGAGAAGCTTTGAGTGAGAGAGAGAAAGAGAACATGTGAGTGAGAGAGAGAGAGAGAGAATGTGAGTGAGAGAGAGAGAAAGAGAAGCTGTGAGTGAGAGAAAGAGAGAGAAAGAGAAGGTGTGAGTGCGAGAGAGAGAGAAAGAGAAGCTGTAAGCGAGAGAGAGAGAAAAAGAAGCTGTGTGTGAGAGAGAGGGAAAGAGAAGCTGTGAGTGAGAGAGAGAGAAAGAGAAGTTGTGAGTGAGAGAGTGAGAGAGAAAGAGAAACTGTGTGTGAGAGAGAAAGTGAAGCTATGAGTGAGAGAGAGAGAGAAGATATGAGTGAGAGAAAGAGAGAGAGAAAGAGAAGCTGAGTGATAGAAGAGAGAGAGAAAGAGATGCTGTGAGTGAGAGAGAGAGGGAAAGAAGGTGTGAGTGACAGAGAGAGAGAGAGAAGCTGTGAGTGAGAGTGAGAGAGAGAGCGAAAGAGAAGCTGTGAGTGAGAGAGAGAGAGAGAGAGAAAGAGAAGCAGTGAGTGAGAGAGAGAGAGAGAAGCTTTGAGTGAGAGAAAGAGAGAAAGAGAAGCTGTGAGTGAGTGAGAGAGAAAGAGATGTGAGTGAGAGAGAGAGAGAAAGAGAAGCTGTGAGTGAGAGAGAGAGAGAAGCTGTGTGTGAGGGAGAGAGAGAAAGAGAAGCTGTGAGTGAGAGAGAGAAAGAGAAGCTGTGAGTGAGAGAGAGAGAATGTGAGTGAGAGAGAGAGAAATAGAAGCTGTGAGTGAGAGTGAGAGAGCGAGCGAAAGAGAGGCTGTGAGTGAGAGAGAGATAGAGAGAGAAAGAGAAGCTGTGAGTGAGAGAGAGAGAGAAAGAAGCTTTGAGTGAGAGAAAGAGAGAAAGAGAAGCTGTGAATGAGAGAGAGAGAAGCTGAGAGTGAGGGAGAGAGAGAAAGAGAAGCTGTGAGTGAGAGGGATAGAGAGAGAAAGAGAAGCTGAGTGAGAGAGAGAGAGAGAAAGAGAAGCTGTGCGTGTGTGAGAG
Source organism: Bradypodion ventrale (assembly GCA_035047345.1). Classification (NCBI taxonomy): domain Eukaryota; kingdom Metazoa; phylum Chordata; class Lepidosauria; order Squamata; family Chamaeleonidae; genus Bradypodion; species Bradypodion ventrale. Next base: position 214,053,945 of record JAWDJE010000001.1, read on the forward strand.
AGAGAAGCTGTGACTGAGTGAGAGAGAGAGAAAGTGAAGCTGTGAGTGAGAAAGAGAGAAAGAGAAGCTGTGAGTGAGTGAGAGAGAGAGAGAGAAAGAGAAGCTGTGAGTGAGAAAGAGAGGGAGAGAAGCTGTGAGTGAGAGAGAGAGAAGCTGTGAGTAAGAGAGAGAGAGAGAGAAGCTATGAGTGAGAGAAGAGAGAGAAAGATAAGCTGTGAGTGAGAGGGAGAGAAAGAGAAGCTGTGAGTGAGAGAGAGAAATAGAAGCTGTGAGTGAGAGAGAGAGAGAAACTATGAGTGAGAGGGAGCGAGAGAAAGAGAAGCTGTGAGTGAGAGAGAGAGAGAAAGAGAAGCTATGAGTCAGAGAGAGAAAGAGAAGCTGTGAGTGAGAGAGAGAGAATGTGAGTGAGAGAGAGAAATAGAAGCTGTGAGTGAGAGTGAGAGAGAGAGCGAAAGAGAAGCTGTGAGTGAGAGGGAGATAGAGAGAGAAAGAGAAGCTGTGAGTGAGAGAGAGAGAGAAAGAAGCTTTGAGTGAGAGAAAGAGAGAAAGAGAAGCTGTGAGTGAGTGAGAGAGAAAGAGCTGTGAGTGAGAGAGAGAGAGAAAGAGAAGCTGTGAGTGAGAGAGAGAGAGAAGCAGTGTGTGAGGGAGAGAGAGAAAGAGAAGCTGTGAGTGAGTGAGAGAGAAAGAGCTGTGAGTGAGAGAGAGAGAGAAAGAGAAGCTATGAGTGAGAGAGAGAGAGAAGCTGTGTGTGAGGGAGAGAGAGAAAGAGAAGCTGTGAGTGAGAGAGAGAAAGAGAAGCTGTGAGTGAGAGAGAGAGAATGTGAGTGAGAGAGAGAGAAATAGAAGCTGTGAGTGAGAGTGAGAGAGTGAGCGAGCGAAAGAGAGGCTGTGAGTGAGAGAGAGATAGAGAGAGAAAGAGAAGCTGTGAGTGAGAGAGAGAGAGAAAGAAGCATTGAGTGAGAGAAAGAGAGAAAGAGAAGCTGTGAATGAGAGAGAGAGAAGCTGAGAGTGAGGGAGAGAGAGAAAGAGAAGCTGTGAGTGAGAGGGATAGAGAGAGAAAGAGAAGCTGAGTGAGAGAGAGAGAGAGAAAGAGAAGCTGTGCGTGTGTGTGAGAGAGAAGCTGTGACTGAGTGAGAGAGAGAGAAAGTGAAGCTGTGAGTGTGAAAGAGAGAAAGAGAAGCTGTGAGTGAGTGAGAGAGAGAGAGAGAAAGAGAAGCTGTGAGTGAGAAAGAGAGGGAGAGAAGCTGTGAGTGAGAGAGAGAGAAGCTGTGAGTAAGAGAGAGAGAGAGAAGCTATGAGTGAGAGAAGAGAGAGAAAGATAAGCTGTGAGTGAGAGGGAGAGAAAGAGAAGCTGTGAGTGAGAGAGAGAAATAGAAGCTGTGAGTGAGAGAGAGAGAGAAACTATGAGTGAGAGGGAGCGAGAGAAAGAGAAGCTGTGAGTGAGAAAGAGAGAGAAAGAGAAGCTGTGAGTGAGAGAGAAAGAGAAGCTGTGAGTGAGAGAGAGAGAATGTGAGTGAGAGAGAGAAATAGAAGCTGTGAGTGAGAGTGAGAGAGAGAGCGAAAGAGAAGCTGTGAGTGAGAGAGAGATAGAGAGAGAAAGAGAAGCTGTGAGTGAGAGAGAGAGAGAAAGAAGCTTTGAGTGAGAGAAAGAGAGAAAGAGAAGCTGTGAGTGAGAGAGAAAGAGCTGTGAGTGAGAGAGAGAGAGAAAGAGAAGCTGTGAGTGAGAGAGAGAGAGAAGCTGTGTGTGAGGGAGAGAGAGAAAGAGAAGCTGTGAGTGAGTGAGAGAGAAAGAGAAGGTGTGTGTGTGAGAGAGAGAGAAGCTGTGTGTGTGAGAGAGAAGCTGTGAGTGAGAGGGACAGAAAGAAAACCTGTGAGTGAGAGAGAAGGTGAGAAAGAAGCTTTGAGTGAGTGAGAGAGAAAGAGAAACAGAAGCTGTGAGTGAGGGAGAGAGAGAAAGAGAAGCTATGAGTGAGAGAGAGAGAAAGAAAGAGAAGCTGTGAGTGAGAGAGAGAGAGAAAGAGAAGCTGTGAGTGATAGAAGAGAGAGAGAAAGAGATGCTGTGAGTGAGAGAGAGAGAGAAAGAGAAGCTGTGAGTGAGAGAGAGAAGCTGTTAGTGAAAGAAAGAATGAAAGAGATGCTGTGAGTGAGAGAGAGAGAGAGAAGCTGTGAGTGAGAGTGAGAGAGAGAAAGAAAGAAAGAGAAGTTGTGAGTGAGAGTGAGAGAGAAATAGAAGCTGTGAGAGAGAGAGTGAGAAGCTGTGAGTGAGAGAGAGAGAAAGAGAAGCTGTGAGTGAGAGAGAGAGAAAGAAGATTTGAGTGAGAGAAAGAGAGAAAGAGAAGCTGTGAGTGAGAGAGAGAGAAAGAACTGTGAGTTAGAGAGAGAGAGAGAAGCCGTGAGTGAGAGAGAGAGAAGCTGTGAGTGAGTGAGAGAGAGAAGCTGTGTGTGTGTGTGAGAGAGAGAAAGAGAAACTGTGAGTGAGAGAAAGAGAGAAAGAGAAGCTGTGTGAGAGAGAGAGAGAAAGAGAAGCTGTGAGTGAGAGAGAGAGAAGCTGAGAGTGAGGGAGAGAGAGAAAGAGAAGCTGTGAGTGAGAGAGAGAGAATGTGAGTGAGAGAGAGAAATAGAAGCTGTGAGTGAGAGTGAGAGAGAGAGTGAAAGAGAAGCTGTGAGTGAGAGAGAGATAGAGAGAGAAAGAGAAGCTGTGAGTGAGAGAGAGAGAGAAAGAAGCTTTGAGTGAGAGAAAGAGAGAAAGAGAAGCTGTGAGTGAGTGAGAGAGAAAGAGCTGTGAGTGAGAGAGAGAGAGAAAGAGAAGCTGTGAGTGAGAGAGAGAGAGAAGCTGTGTGTGAGGGAGAGAGAGAAAGAGAAGCTGTGAGTGAGAGAGAGAAAGAGAAGCTGTGAGTGAGAGAGAGAGAATGTGAGTGAGAGAGAGAGAAATAGAAGTTGTGAGTGAGAGTGAGAGAGAGAGCGAAAGAGAGGTTGTGAGTGAGAGAGAGATAGAGAGAGAAAGAGAAGCTGTGAGTGAGAGAGAGAGAGAAAGAGAAGCTGTGAGTGATAGAAGAGAGAGAGAAAGAGATGCTGTGAGTGAGAGAGAGAGAGAAAGAGAAGCTGTGAGTGAGAGAGAGAGAAGCTGTTAGTGAAAGAAAGAATGAAAGAGATGCTGTGAGTGAGAGAGAGAGAGAGAGAAGCTGTGAGTGAGAGTGAGAGAGAGAAAGAAAGAAAGAGAAGTTGTGAGTGAGAGTGAGAGAGAAATAGAAGCTGTGAGAGAGAGAGAGAAGCTGTGAGTGAGAGAGAGAGAAAGAGAAGCTGTGAGTGAGAGTGAGAGAGAGAAAGAAAGAGAAGCTGTGAGAGAGAGAGAGAATGAGAAGCTGTGAGTGAGAGAGAGAGAAGCTGTGAATGAGAGAGAGAAAGAGAAGCTGTGGGTGAGAGAGAGCGAAAGAAGCTTTGAGTGAGAGAAAGAGAGAAAGAGAAGCTGTGAGTGAGAGAGAGAGAAAGAGCTGTGAGTTAGAGAGAGAGAGAGAAAAGCTGTGAGTGAGAGAGAGAGAAGCTGTGAGTGAGTGAGAGAGAGAAGCTTTGTGTGTGTGATAGAGACAGAATGAGAAACTGTGAGTGAGAGAAAGAGAGAAAGAGAAGCTGTGAGTGAGATAGAGAGAGAAAGAGAAGCTGTGAGTGAGAGAGAGAGAAGCTGAGAGTGAGGGAGAGAGAGAAAGAGAAGCTGTGAGTGAGAGGGATAGAGAGAGAAAGAGAAGCTGAGTGAGAGAGAGAGAGAGAAAGAGAAGCTGTGCGTGTGTGAGAGAGAGAAGCTGTGACTGAGTGAGAGAGAGAGAAAGTGAAGCTGTGAGTGAGAAAGAGAGAAAGTGAAGCTGTGAGTGAGTGAGAGAGAGAGAGAAAGAGAAGCTGTGAGTGAGAAAGAGAGGGAGAGAAGCTGTGAGTGAGAGAGAGAGAAGCTGTGAGTAAGAGAGAGAGAGAGAGAGAAGCTGTGAGTGAGAGAAGAGAGAGAAAGATAAGCTGTGAGTGAGAGGGAGAGAAAGAGAAGCTGTGAGTGAGAGAGCAATAGAAGCTGTGAGTGTGAGAGAGAGAAGCTATGAGTGAGAGGGAGAAAGAGAAATAGAAGCTGTGAGTGAGAGAGAGAGAGAGAAAGAGAAGCTGTGAGTGAGAGAGAGAAAGAGAAGCTGTGAGTGAGAGAGAGAGAATGTGAGTGAGAGAGAGAGAAATAGAAGCTGTGAGTGAGAGTGAGAGAGAGAGCGAAAGAGAAGCTGTGAGTGAGAGAGAGATAGAGAGAGAAAGAGAAGCTGTGTGTGTGTGAGAGAGAAAGCTTTGAGTGAGAGAAAGAGAGAAAGAGAAGCTGTGAGTGAGTGAGAGAGAAAGAGCTGTGAGTGAGAGAGAGAGAAAGAGAAGCTGTGAGTGAGAGAGAGAGAGAAGCTGTGTGTGAGGGAGAGAGAGAAAGAGAAGCTGTGAGTGAGAGAGAGAAAGAGAAGCTGTGAGTGAGAGAGAGAGAATGTGAGTGAGAGGGAGAGAAATAGAAGCTGTGAGTGAGAGGGACAGAAAGAAAACCTGTGTGAGAGAGAAGGTGAAAAAGAAGCTTTGAGTGAGAGAGAGAAAGAGAAACAGAATCTGTGAGTGAGGGAGAGAGAGAAAGAGAAGCTATGAGTGAGAGAGAGAGAAAGAAAGAGAAGCTGTGAGTGAGAGAGAGAGAGAGAAAGAGAAGCTGTGAGTGATAGAAGAGAGAGAGAAAGAGATGCTGTGAGTGAGAGAGAGAGAGAAAGAGAAGCTGAGAGTGAGAGAGAGAGAAGCTGAGAGTGAGGGAGAGAGAGGAAGAGAAGCTGTGAGTGAGAGGGATAGAGAGAGAAGCTGAGTGAGAGAGAGAGAGAAAGAGAAGCTGTGCGTGTGTGAGAGAGAGAAGCTGTGACTGAGTGAGAGAGAGAGAAAGTGAAGCTGTGAGTGAGAAAGAGAGAAAGAGAAGCTGTGAGTGAGTGAGAGAGAGAGAGAGAGAAAGAGAAGCTGTGAGTGAGAAAGAGAGGGAGAGAAGCTGTGAGTGAGAGAGAGAGAAGCTGTGAGTAAGAGAGAGAGAGAGAAGCTATGAGTGAGAGAAGAGAGAGAAAGATAAGCTGTGAGTGAGAGGTAGAGAAAGAGAAGCTGTGAGTGAGAGAGAGAAATAGAAGCTGTGAGTGAGAGAGAGAGAGAAACTATGAGTGAGAGGGAGCGAGAGAAAGAGAAGCTGTGAGTGAGAGAGAGAGAGAGAGAAGCTGTGAGTGAGAGAGAGAAAGAGAAGCTGTGAGTGAGAGAGAGAGAATGTGAGTGAGAGAGAGAAATAGAAGCTGTGAGTGAGAGTGAGAGAGAGAGCGAAAGAGAAGCTGTGAGTGAGAGAGAGATAGAGAGAGAAAGAGAAGCTGTGAGTGGAAGAGAGAGAGAAAGAGGCTTTGAGTTAGAGAAAGAGAGAAAGAGAAGCTGTGAGTGAGTGAGAGAGAAAGAGCTGTGAGTGAGAGAGAGAGAGAAAGAGAAGCTGTGAGTGAGAGAGAGAGAGAAGCTGTGTGTGAGGGAGAGAAAGAGAAGCTGTGAGTGAGAGGGATAGAGCGAGAAAGAGAAGCTGTGAGAGAGAGAGAGAAAGAGAAGCTGTGAGTGAGTGAGAGAGAGAGAGAAAGAGAAGCTGTGAGTGAGAGAGTGAGAGAGAAAGAGAAACTGTGTGTGAGAGAGAGAAAGCAAAGGTGTGAGTGAGAGAGAGAGAAGCTGTGAGTGGGAGAAGAGAGAGAGAAAGAGAAGGTGTGTGTGTGAGAGAGAGAGAAGCTGTGTGTGTGTGAGAGAAGCTGTGAGTGAGAGGGACAGAAAGAAAACCTGTGAGTGATAGAGAAGGAGAGAAAGAAGCTTTGAGTGAGTGAGAGAGAAAGAGAAACAGAAGCTGTGAGTGAGGGAGAGAGAGAAAGAGAAGCTATGAGTGATAGAGAGAGAAAGAAAGAGAAGCTGTGAGTGAGAGAGAGAGAGAGAAAGAGAAGCTGTGAGTGATAGAAGAGAGAGAGAAAGAGATGCTGTGAGTGAGAGAGAGAGAAAGAGAAGCTGTGAGTGAGAGAGAGAGAAGCTGTTAGTGAAAGAAAGAATGAAAGAGATGCTGTGAGTGAGAGAGAGAGAGAGAGAGAAGCTGTGAGTGAGAGTGAGAGAGAGAAAGAAAGAAAGAGAAGTTGTGAGTGAGAGTGAGAGAGAAATAGAAGCTGTGAGAGAGAGAGAAGCTGTGAGTGAGAGAGAGAGAAAGAGAAGCTGTAAGTGAGAGTGGGAGAGAGAAAGAAAGAGAAGCTGTGAGAGAGAGAGAATGAGAAGCTGTGAGTGAGAGAGAGAGAAGGTGTGAATGAGAAAGAGAAAGAGAAGCTGTGGGTGAGAGAGAGAGAAAGAAGATTTGAGTGAGAGAAAGAGAGAAAGAGAAGTTGTGAGTGAGAGAGAGAGAAAGAGCTGTGAGTTAGAGAGTGAGAGAAGCCATGAGTGAGAGAGAGAGAAGCTGTGAGTGAGTGAGAGAGAGAAGCTGTGTGTGTGTGTGTGAGAGAGAAAGAGAAACTGTGAGAGAAAGAGAGAAAGAGAAGCTGTGAGTGAGAGAGAGAGAAAGAGAAGCTGTGAGTGAGAGAGAGAGAAGCTGAGAGTGAGGGAGAGAGAGAAAGAGAAGCTGTGAGTGAGAGAGAGAGAATGTGAGTGAGAGAGAGAGAAATAGAAGCTGTGAGTGAGAGTGAGAGAGAGAGTGAAAGAGAAGCTGTGAGTGAGAGAGAGATAGAGAGAGAAAGAGAATCTGTGAGTGAGAGAGAGAGAGAAAGAAGCTTTGAGTGAGAGAAAGAGAGAAAGAGAAGCTGTGAGTGAGTGAGAGAGAAAGAGCTGTGAGTGAGAGAGAGAGAGAAAGAGAAGCTGTGAGTGAGAGAGAGAAAGAGAAGCTGTGAGTGAGAGAGAGAAAGAGAAGCTGTGAGTGAGAGAGAGAGAATGTGAGTGAGAGAGAGAGAAATAGAAGTTGTGAGTGAGAGTGAGAGAGAGAGCGAAAGAGAGGCTGTGAGTGAGAGAGAGATAGAGAGAGAAAGAGAAGCTGTGAGTGAGTGAGAGAGAGAAAGAAGCTTTGAGTGAGAGAAAGAGAGAAAGAGAAGCTGTGAGTGAGAGAGAGAGAAGCTGAGAGTGAGGGAGAGAGAGAAAGAGAAGCTGTGAGTGAGAGGGATAGAGAGAGAAAGAGAAGCTGAGTGAGAGAGAGAGTGAGAAAGAGAAGCTGTGTGTGTGTGAGAGAGAGAAGCTGTGACTGAGTGAGAGAGAGAGAAAGTGAAGCTGTGAGTGAGAAAGAGAGAAAGAGAAGCTGTGAGTGAGTGAGAGAGAGAGAGAGAAATAGAAGCTGTGAGTGAGAAAGAGAGGGAGAGAAGCTGTGAGTGAGAGAGAGAGAAGCTATGAGTGAGAGAAGAGAGACAAAGATAAGCTGTGAGTGAGAGGGAGAGAAAGAGAAGCTGTGAGTGAGAGAGAGAAATAGAAGCTGTGAGTGTGAGAGAGAGAGAAACTATGAGTGAGAGGGAGCGAGAGAAAGAGAAGCTGTGAGTGAGAGAGAGAGAGAGAGAAAGAGAAGCTGTGAGTGAGAGAGAGAGAATGTGAGTGAGAGAGAGAGAAATAGAAGCTGTGAGTGAGAGTGAGAGAGAGAGCGAAAGAGAAGCTGTGAGTGAGAGAGAGATAGAAGCTGTGTGTGAGGGAGAGAGATTAAGAGAAGCTGTGAGTGAGAGGGATAGAGCGAGAAAGAGAAGCTAAGTGAGAGAGAGAGAGAAAGAGAAGCTGTGAGTGAGTGAGAGAGAGAGAGAAAGAGAAGCTGTGAGTGAGAGAGTGAGAGAGAAAGAGAAACTGTGTGAGAGAGAGAGAAAGCGAAGCTGTGAGTGAGAGAGAGAGAAGCTGTGAGTGAGAGAAGAGAGAGAGAAAGAGAAGGTGTGTGTGTGTGAGATAGAGAAGCTGTGTGTGTGAGAGAGAAGCTTTGAGTGAGAGAAAGAGAGAAAGAGAAGCTGTGAGTGAGTGAGAGAGAAAGAGCTGTGAGTGAGAGAGAGAGAGAAAGAGAAGCTGTGAGTGAGAGAGAGAGAGAAGCTGTGAGTGAGGGAGAGAGAGAAAGAGAAGCTGTGAGTGAGAGAGAGAAAGAGAAGCTGTGAGTGAGAGAGAGAGAATGTGAGTGAGAGAGAGAGAAATAGAAGTTGTGAGTGAGAGTGAGAGAGAGAGCGAAAGAGAGGCTGTGAGTGAGAGAGAGAGAGAGAGAGAAAGAGAAACTGTGAGTGAGAGAGAGAGAGAAAGAAGCTTTGAGTGAGAGAAAGAGAGAAAGAGAAGCTGTGAGTGAGAGAGAGAGAAGCTGAGAGTGAGGGAGAGAGAGAAAGAGAAGCTGTGAGTGAGAGGGATAGAGAGAGAAAGAGAAGCTGAGTGAGAGAGAGAGAGAGAAAGAGAAGCTGTGCGTGTGTGAGAGAGAGAAGCTGTGACTGGGTGAGAGAGAGAGAAAGTGAAGCTGTGAGTGAGAAAGAGAGAAAGAGAAGCTGTGAGTGAGTGAGAGAGAGAGAGAAATAGAAGCTGCGAGTGAGAAAGAGAGGGAGAGAAGCTGTGAGTGAGAGAGAGAGAAGCCATGAGTGAGAGAAGAGAGAGAAAGATAAGCTGTGGGTGAGAGGGAGAGAAAGAGAAGCTGTGAGTGAGAGAGAGAAATAGAAGCTGTGAGTGAGAGAGAGAGAGAAACTATGAGTGAGAGGGAGCGAGAGAAAGAGAAGCTGTGAGTGAGAGAGAGAGAGAGAGAAAGAGAAGCTGTGAGTGAGAGAGAGAGAATGTGAGTGAGAGAGAGAGAAATAGAAGCTGTGAGTGAGAGTGAGAGAGAGAGCGAAAGAGAAGCTGTGAGTGAGAGAGAGATAGAGAGAGAAAGAGAAGCTGTGAGTGAGAGAGAGAGAGAAAGAAGCTTTGAGTGAGAGAAAGAGAGAAAGAGAAGCTGTGAGTGAGTGAAAGAGAAAGAGCTGTGAGTGAGAGAGAGAGAGAAAGAGAAGCTGTGAGTGAGAGAGAGAGAGAAGCTGTGTGTGAGGGAGAGAGATTAAGAGAAGCTGTGATTGAGAGGGATAGAGCGAGAAAGAGAAGCTAAGTGAGAGAGAGAAAGAGAAGCTGTGAGTGAGTGAGAGAGAGAAAGAAGCTTTGAGTGAGAGAAAGAGAGAAAGAGAAGCTGTGAGTGAGTGAAAGAGAAAGAGCTGTGAGTGAGAGAGAGAGAGAAAGAGAAGCTGTGAGTGAGAGAGAGAGAGAAGCTGTGTGTGAGGGAGAGAGATTAAGAGAAGCTGTGTGAGAGGGATAGAGCGAGAAAGAGAAGCTAAGTGAGAGAGAGAAAGAGAAGCTGTGAGTGAGTGAGAGAGAGAGAGAAAGAGAAGCTGTGAGTGAGAGAGTGAGAGAGAAAGAGAAACTGTGTGAGAGAGAGAGAAAGCGAAGCTGTGAGTGAGAGAGAGAGAAGCTGTGAGTGAGAGAAGAGAGAGAGAAAGAGAAGGTGTGTGTGTGTGAGAGAGAGAAGCTGTGTGTGTGAGAGAGAAGCTGTGAGTGAGAGGGACAGAAAGAAAACCTGTGAGTGAGAGAGAAGGTGAGAAAGAAGCTTTGAGTGAGAGAGAGAGAAAGAGAAACAGAAGCTGTGAGTGAGGGAGAGAGAGAAAGAGAAGCTATGAGTGAGAGAGAGAGAAAGAAAGAGAAGCTGTGAGTGAGAGAGAGAGAGAGAAAGAGAAGCTGTGAGTGATAGAAGTGAGAGAGAAAGAGATGCTGTGAGTGAGAGAGAGAGAGAAAGAGAAGCTGTGAGTGAGAGAGAGAAGCTGTTAGTGAAAGAAAGAATGAAAGAGATGCTGTGAGTGAGAGAGAGAGAGAGAGAGAAGCTGTGAGTGAGAGTGAGAGAGAGAAAGAAAGAAAGAGAAGTTGTGAGTGAGAGTGAGAGAGAAATAGAAGCTGTGAGAGAGAGAGAGAGAAGCTGTGAGTGAGAGAGAGAGAAAGAGAAGCTGTGAGTGAGAGTGAGAGAGAGAAAGAAAGAGAAGCTGTGTGAGAGAGAGAGAGAAGCTGTGAGTGAGAGAGAGAGAATGAGAAGCTGTGAGTGAGAGAGAGAGAAGCTGTGAATGAGAGAGAGAAAGAGAAGCTGTGGGTGAGAGAGAGAGAAAGAGGATTTGAGTGAGAGAAAGAGAGAAAGAGAAGCTGTGAGTGAGAGAGAGAGAAAGAGCTGTGAGTTAGAGAGAGAGAGAGAAGCCGTGAGTGAGAGAGAGAGAAGCTGTGAGTGAGTGAGAGAGAGAAGCTGTGTGTGTGTGTGAGAGAGAGAAAGAGAAACTGTGAGTGAGAGAAAGAGAGAAAGAGAAGCTGTGAGTGAGAGAGAGAGAGAAAGAGAAGCTGTGAGTGAGAGAGAGAGAAGCTGAGAGTGAGGGAGAGAGAGAAAGAGAAGCTGTGAGTGAGAGAGAGAGAATGTGAGTGAGAGAGAGAGAAATAGAAGCTGTGAGTGAGAGTGTGAGAGAGAGTGAAAGAGAAGCTGTGAGTGAGAGAGAGATAGAGAGAGAAAGAGAAGCTGTGAGTGAGAGAGAGAGAGAAAGAAGCTTTGAGTGAGAGAAAGAGAGAAAGAGAAGCTGTGAGTGAGTGAGAGAGAAAGAGCTGTGAGTGAGAGAGAGAGAGAAAGAGAAGCTGTGAGTGAGAGAGAGAGAGAAGCTGTGTGTGAGGGAGAGAGAGAAAGAGAAGCTGTGAGAGAGAGAGAGAAAGAGAAGCTGTGAGTGAGAGAGAGAGAATGTGAGTGAGAGAGAGAGAAATAGAAGTTGTGAGTGAGAGTGAGAGAGAGAGCGAAAGAGAGGCTGTGAGTGAGAGAGGGATAGAGAGAGAAAGAGAAGCTGTGAGTGAGAGAGAGAGAGAAAGAAGCTTTGAGTGAGAGAAAGAGAGAAAGAGAAGCTGTGAGTGAGAGAGAGAGAAGCTGAGAGTGAGGGAGAGAGAGAAAGAGAAGCTGTGAGTGAGAGGGATAGAGAGAGAAAGAGAAGCTGAGTGAGAGAGAGAGAGAGAAAGAGAAGCTGTGCGTGTGTGAGAGAGAGAAGCTGTGACTGAGTGAGAGAGAGAGAAAGTGAAGCTGTGAGTGAGAAAGAGAGAAAGAGAAGCTGTGAGTGAGTGAGAGAGAGAGAGAGAAATAGAAGCTGTGAGTGAGAAAGAGAGGGAGAGAAGCTGTGAGTGAGAGAGAGAGAAGCTATGAGTGAGAGAAGAGAGAGAAAGATAAGCTGTGTGTGAGAGGGAGAGAAAGAGAAGCTGTGAGTGAGAGAGAGAAATAGAAGCTGTGAGTGAGAGAGAGAGAGAAACTATGAGTGAGAGGGAGCGAGAGAAAGAGAAGCTGTGAGTGAGAGAGAGAGAGAAAGAGAAGCTGTGAGTGAGAGAGAGAGAATGTGAGTGAGAGAGAGAGAAATAGAAGCTGTGAGTGAGAGTGAGAGAGAGAGCGAAAGAGAAGCTGTGAGTGAGAGAGAGATAGAGAGAGAAAGGGAAGCTGTGAGTGAGAGAGAGAGAGTAAGAAGCTTTGAGTGAGAGAAAGAGAGAAAGAGAAGCTGTGAGTGAGTGAGAGAGAAAGAGCTGTGAGTGAGAGAGAGAGAGAAAGAGAAGCTGTGAGTGAGAGAGAGAGAGAAGCTGTGTGTGAGGGAGAGAGATTAAGAGAAGCTGTGAGTGAGAGGGATAGAGCGAGAAAGAGAAGCTAAGTGAGAGAGAGAGAAGCTGTGAGTGAGTGAGAGAGAGAGAGAAAGAGAAGCTGTGAGTGAGAGAGTGAGAGAGAAAGAGAAACTGTGTGTGAGAGAGAGAAAGCGAAGCTGTGAGTGAGAGAGAGAAGCTGTGAGTGAGAGAAGAGAGAGAGAAAGAGAAGGTGTGTGTGTGAGAGAGAGAGAAGCTGTGTGTGTGAGAGAGAAGCTGTGAGTGAGAGGGACAGAAAGAAAACCTGTGAGTGAGAGAGAAGGTGAGAAAGAAGCTTTGAGTGAGAGAGAGAGAAAGAGAAACAGAAGCTGTGAGTGAGGGAGAGAGAGAAAGAGAAGCTATGAGTGAGAGAGAGAGAGAAAGAAAGAGAAGCTGTGAGTGAGAGAGAGAGAGAAAGAGAAGCTGTGAGTGATAGAAGAGAGAGAGAAAGAGATGCTGTGAGTGAGAGAGAGAGAGAAAGAGAAGCTGTGAGTGAGTGAGAGAGAAAGAAAGAAAGAGAAGTTGTGAGTGAGAGTGAGAGAGAAATAGAAGCTGTGAGAGAGAGAGAGAAGCTGTGAGTGAGAGAGAGAGAAAGAGCTGTGAGTTAGAGAGAGAGAGAGAAGCCGTGAGTGAGAGAGAGAGAAGCTGTGAGTGAGTGAGAGAGAGAAGCTGTGTGTGTGTGTGAGAGAGAGAAAGAGAAACTGTGAGTGAGAGAAAGAGAGAAAGAGAAGCTGTGAGTGAGAGAGAGAGAGAAAGAGAAGCTGTGAGTGAGAGAGAGAGAAGCTGAGAGTGAGGGAGAGAGAGAAAGAGAAGCTGTGAGTGAGAGAGAGAGAATGTGAGTGAGAGAGAGAGAAATAGAAGCTGTGAGTGAGAGTGAGATAGAGAGAGAAAGAGAAGCTGTGAGTGAGAGTGAGATAGAGAGAGAAAGAAGCTTTGAGTGAGAGAAAGAGAGAAAGAGAAGCTGTGAGTGAGTGAGAGAGAAAGAGCTGTGAGTGAGAGAGAGAGAGAAAGAGAAGCTGTGAGTGAGAGAGAGAGAGAAGCTGTGTGTGAGGGAGAGAGAGAAAGAGAAGCTGTGAGTTAGAGGGATAGAGCGAGAAAGAGAAGCTAAGTGAGAGAGAGAGAGAAAGAGAAGCTGTGAGTGAGTGAGAGAGAGAGAGAAAGAGAAGCTGTGAGTGAGAGAGTGAGAGAGAAAGAGAAACTGTGTGTGAGAGAGAGAAAGCGAAGCTGTGAGTGAGAGAGAGAGAAGCTGTGAGTGAGAGAAGAGAGAGAGAAAGAGAAGGTGTGTGTGTGAGAGAGAGAGAAGCTGTGTGTGTGAGAGAGAAGCTGTGAGTGAGAGGGACAGAAAGAAAACCTGTGAGTGAGAGAGAAGGTGAGAAAGAAGCTTTGAGTGAGAGAGAGAAAGAGAAACAGAAGCTGTGAGTGAAGGAGAGAGAGAAAGAGAAGCTATGAGTGAGAGAGAAAGAAAGAAAGAGAAGCTGTGAGTGAGTGAGAGAGAGAAAGAGAAGCTGTGAGTGATAGAAGAGAGAGAGAAAGAGATGCTGTGAGTGAGAGAGAGAGAAAGAGAAGCTGTGAGTGAGAGAGAGAGAAGCTGAGAGTGAGGGAGGGAGAGGAAGAGAAGCTGTGAGTGAGAGGGATAGAGAGAGAAAGAGAAGCTGAGTGAGAGAGAGAGAGAGAGAAAGAGAAGCTGTGCGTGTGTGAGAGAGAGAAGCTGTGACTGAGTGAGAGAGAGAGAAAGTGAAGCTGTGAGTGAGAAAGAGAGAAAGAGAAGCTGTGAGTGAGTGAGAGAGAGAGAGAAAGAGAAGCTGTGAGTGAGAAAGCGAGGGAGAGAAGCTGTGAGTGAGAGAGAGAGAATCTGTGAGTAAGAGAGAGAGAGAGAGATAAGCTGTGAGTGAGAGAAGAGAGAGAAAGATAAGCTGTGAGTGAGTGGGAGAGAAAGAGAAGCTGTGAGTGAGAGAGAGAAATAGAAGCTGTGAGTGAGAGAGAGAGAGAAACTATGAGTGAGAGGGAGCGAGAGAAAGAGAAGCTGTGAGTGAGAGAGAGAGAGAAAGAGAAGCTGTGAGTGAGAGAGAGAAAGAGAAGCTGTGAGTGAGAGAGAGAGAATGTGAGTGAGAGAGAGAGAAATAGAAGCTGTGAGTGAGAGTGAGAGAGAGAGCGAAAGAGAAGCTGTGAGTGAGAGAGAGATAGAGAGAGAAAGAGAAGCTGTGTGTGTGTGAGAGAGAAAGCTTTGAGTGAGAGAAAGAGAGAAAGAGAAGCTGTGAGTGAGTGAGAGAGAAAGAGCTGTGAGTGAGAGAGAGAGAGAAAGAGAAGCTGTGAGTGAGAGAGAGAGAGAAGCTGTGTGTGAGGGAGAGAGAGAAAGAGAAGCTGTGAGTGAGAGAGAGAAAGAGAAGCTGTGAGTGAGAGAGAGAGAATGTGAGTGAGAGGGAGAGAAATAGAAGCTGTGAGTGAGAGGGACAGAAAGAAAACCTGTGTGAGAGAGAAGGTGAGAAAGAAGCTTTGAGTGAGAGAGAGAAAGAGAAACAGAATCTGTGAGTGAGGGAGAGAGAGAAAGAGAAGCTATGAGTGAGAGAGAGAGAAAGAAAGAGAAGCTGTGAGTGAGAGAGAGAGAGAGAAAGAGAAGCTGTGAGTGATAGAAGAGAGAGAGAAAGAGATGCTGTGAGTGAGAGAGAGAGAGAAAGAGAAGCTGTGAGTGAGAGAGAGAGAAGCTGAGAGTGAGGGAGAGAGAGGAAGAGAAGCTGTGAGTGAGAGGGATAGAGAGAGAAGCTGAGTGAGAGAGAGAGAGAAAGAGAAGCTGTGCGTGTGTGAGAGAGAGAAGCTGTGACTGAGTGAGAGAGAGAGAAAGTGAAGCTGTGAGTGAGAAAGAGAGAAAGAGAAGCTGTGAGTGAGTGAGAGAGAGAGAGAGAAAGAGAAGCTGTGAGTGAGAAAGAGAGGGAGAGAAGCTGTGAGTGAGAGAGAGAGAAGCTGTGAGTAAGAGAGAGAGAGAGAAGCTATGAGTGAGAGAAGAGAGAGAAAGATAAGCTGTGAGTGAGAGGTAGAGAAAGAGAAGCTGTGAGTGACAGAGAGAAATAGAAGCTGTGAGTGAGAGAGAGAGAGAAACTATGAGTGAGAGGGAGCGAGAGAAAGAGAAGCTGTGAGTGAGAGAGAGAGAGAGAGAAGCTGTGAGTGAGAGAGAGAAAGAGAAGCTGTGAGTGAGAGAGAGAGAATGTGAGTGAGAGAGAGAAATAGAAGCTGTGAGTGAGAGTGAGAGAGAGAGCGAAAGAGAAGCTGTGAGTGAGAGAGAGATAGAGAGAGAAAGAGAAGCTGTGAGTGGGAGAGAGAGAGAAAGAGGCTTTGAGTTAGAGAAAGAGAGAAAGAGAAGCTGTGAGTGAGTGAGAGAGAAAGAGCTGTGAGTGAGAGAGAGAGAGAAAGAGAAGCTGTGAGTGAGAGAGAGAGAGAAGCTGTGTGTGAGGGAGAGAAAGAGAAGCTGTGAGTGAGAGGGATAGAGCGAGAAAGAGAAGCTGTGAGAGAGAGAGAGAGAGAAAGAGAAGCTGTGAGTGAGTGAGAGAGAGAGAGAAAGAGAAGCTGTGTGTGAGAGAGAGAAAGCAAAGGTGTGAGTGAGAGAGAGAGAAGCTGTGAGTGGGAGAAGAGAGAGAGAAAGAGAAGGTGTGTGTGTGAGAGAGAGAGAAGCTGTGTGTGTGTTAGAGAAGCTGTGAGTGAGAGGGACAGAAAGAAAACCTGTGAGTGAGAGAGAAGGTGAGAAAGAAGCTTTGAGTGAGTGAGAGAGAAAGAGAAACAGAAGCTGTGAGTGAGGGAGAGAGAGAAAGAGAAGCTATGAGTGAGAGAGAGAGAAAGAAAGAGAAGCTGTGAGTGAGAGAGAGAGAGAGAAAGAGAAGCTGTGAGTGATAGAAGAGAGAGAGAAAGAGATGCTGTGAGTGAGAGAGAGAGAAAGAGAAGCTGTGAGTGAGAGAGAGAGAAGCTGTTAGTGAAAGAAAGAATGAAAGAGATGCTGTGAGTGAGAGAGAGAGAGAGAGAGAAGCTGTGAGTGAGAGTGAGAGAGAGAAAGAAAGAAAGAGAAGTTGTGAGTGAGAGTGAGAGAGAAATAGAAGCTGTGAGAGAGAGAGAAGCTGTGAGTGAGAGAGAGAGAAAGAGAAGCTGTGAGTGAGAGTGAGAGAGAGAAAGAAAGAGAAGCTGTGAGAGAGAGAGAATGAGAAGCTGTGAGTGAGAGAGAGAGAAGGTGTGAATGAGAAAGAGAAAGAGAAGCTGTGGGTGAGAGAGAGAGAAAGAAGATTTGAGTGAGAGAAAGAGAGAAAGAGAAGTTGTGAGTGAGAGAGAGAGAAAGAGCTGTGAGTTAGAGAGAGAGAGAAGCCATGAGTGAGAGAGAGAGTAGCTGTGAGTGAGTGAGAGAGAGAAGCTGTGTGTGTGTGTGAGAGAGAGAAAGAGAAACTGTGAGAGAAAGAGAGAAAGAGAAGCTGTGAGTGAGAGAGAGAGAAAGAGAAGCTGTGAGTGAGAGAGAGAGAAGCTGTGAGTGAGAGAAGAGAGAGAGAAAGAGAAGGTGTGTGTGTGAGAGAGAGAGAAGCTGTGTGTGTGAGAGAGAAGCTGTGAGTGAGAGGGACAGAAAGAAAACCTGTGAGTGAGAGAGAAGGTGAGAAAGAAGCTTTGAGTGAGAGAGAGAAAGAGAAACAGAAGCTGTGAGTGAAGGAGAGAGAGAAAGAGAAGCTATGAGTGAGAGAGAGAGAAAGAAAGAGAAGCTGTGAGTGAGTGAGAGAGAGAAAGAGAAGCTGTGAGTGATAGAAGAGAGAGAGAAAGAGATGCTGTGAGTGAGAGAGAGAGAAAGAGAAGCTGTGAGTGAGAGAGAGAGAAGCTGAGAGTGAGGGAGAGAGAGGAAGAGAAGCTGTGAGTGAGAGGGATAGAGAGAGAAAGAGAAGCTGAGTGAGAGAGAGAGAGAGAAAGAGAAGCTGTGCGTGTGTGAGAGAGAGAAGCTGTGACTGAGTGAGAGAGAGAGAAAGTGAAGCTGTGAGTGAGAAAGAGAGAAAGAGAAGCTGTGAGTGAGTGAGAGAGAGAGAGAAAGAGAAGCTGTGAGTGAGAAAGCGAGGGAGAGAAGCTGTGAGTGAGAGAGAGAGAATCTGTGAGTAAGAGAGAGAGAGAGAGATAAGCTGTGAGTGAGAGAAGAGAGAGAAAGATAAGCTGTGAGTGAGAGGGAGAGAAAGAGAAGCTGTGAGTGAGAGAGAGAAATAGAAGCTGTGAGTGAGAGAGAGAGAGAAACTATGAGTGAGAGGGAGCGAGAGAAAGAGAAGCTGTGAGTGAGAGAGAGAGAGAAAGAGAAGCTGTGAGTGAGAGAGAGAAAGAGAAGCTGTGAGTGAGAGAGAGAGAATGTGAGTGAGAGAGAGAGAAATAGAAGCTGTGAGTGAGAGTGAGAGAGAGAGCGAAAGAGAAGCTGTGAGTGAGAGAGAGATAGAGAGAGAAAGAGAAGCTGTGTGTGTGTGAGAGAGAAAGCTTTGAGTGAGAGAAAGAGAGAAAGAGAAGCTGTGAGTGAGTGAGAGAGAAAGAGCTGTGAGTGAGAGAGAGAGAGAAAGAGAAGCTGTGAGTGAGAGAGAG
This sequence comes from Bradypodion ventrale, assembly GCA_035047345.1. Taxonomy (NCBI): domain Eukaryota; kingdom Metazoa; phylum Chordata; class Lepidosauria; order Squamata; family Chamaeleonidae; genus Bradypodion; species Bradypodion ventrale. Next base: position 214,071,153 of record JAWDJE010000001.1, read on the forward strand.
AGAGAAGCTGTGTGTGAGGGAGAGAGAGAAAGAGAAGCTGTGAGTGAGAGAGAGAAAGAGAAGCTGTGAGTGAGAGAGAGCGAATGTGAGTGAGAGGGAGAGAAATAGAAGCTGTGAGTGAGAGGGACAGAAAGAAAACCTGTGTGAGAGAGAAGGTGAGAAAGAAGCTTTGAGTGAGAGAGAGAAAGAGAAACAGAATCTGTGAGTGAGGGAGAGAGAGAAAGAGAAGCTATGAGTGAGAGAGAGAGAAAGAAAGAGAAGCTGTGAGTGAGAGAGAGAGAGAGAAAGAGAAGCTGTGAGTGATAGAAGAGAGAGAGAAAGAGATGCTGTGAGTGAGAGAGAGAGAGAAAGAGAAGCTGTGAGTGAGAGAGAGAGAAGCTGAGAGTGAGGGAGAGAGAGGAAGAGAAGCTGTGAGTGAGAGGGATAGAGAGAGAAGCTGAGTGAGAGAGAGAGAGAAAGAGAAGCTGTGCGTGTGTGAGAGAGAGAAGCTGTGACTGAGTGAGAGAGAGAGAAAGTGAAGCTGTGAGTGAGAAAGAGAGAAAGAGAAGCTGTGAGTGAGTGAGAGAGAGAGAGAGAGAAAGAGAAGCTGTGAGTGAGAAAGAGAGGGAGAGAAGCTGTGAGTGAGAGAGAGAGAAGCTGTGAGTAAGAGAGAGAGAGAGAAGCTATGAGTGAGAGAAGAGAGAGAAAGATAAGCTGTGAGTGAGAGGTAGAGAAAGAGAAGCTGTGAGTGAGAGAGAGAAATAGAAGCTGTGAGTGAGAGAGAGAGAGAAACTATGAGTGAGAGGGAGCGAGAGAAAGAGAAGCTGTGAGTGAGAGAGAGAGAGAGAGAAGCTGTGAGTGAGAGAGAGAAAGAGAAGCTGTGAGTGAGAGAGAGAGAATGTGAGTGAGAGAGAGAAATAGAAGCTGTGAGTGAGAGTGAGAGAGAGAGCGAAAGAGAAGCTGTGAGTGAGAGAGAGATAGAGAGAGAAAGAGAAGCTGTGAGTGGGAGAGAGAGAGAAAGAGGCTTTGAGTTAGAGAAAGAGAGAAAGAGAAGCTGTGAGTGAGTGAGAGAGAAAGAGCTGTGAGTGAGAGAGAGAGAGAAAGAGAAGCTGTGAGTGAGAGAGAGAGAGAAGCTGTGTGTGAGGGAGAGAAAGAGAAGCTGTGAGTGAGAGGGATAGAGCGAGAAAGAGAAGCTGTGAGAGAGAGAGAGAGAAAGAGAAGCTGTGAGTGAGTGAGAGAGAGAGAGAAAGAGAAGCTGTGAGTGAGAGAGTGAGAGAGAAAGAGAAACTGTGTGTGAGAGAGAGAAAGCAAAGGTGTGAGTGAGAGAGAGAGAAGCTGTGAGTGGGAGAAGAGAGAGAGAAAGAGAAGGTGTGTGTGTGAGAGAGAGAGAAGCTGTGTGTGTGTTAGAGAAGCTGTGAGTGAGAGGGACAGAAAGAAAACCTGTGAGTGAGAGAGAAGGTGAGAAAGAAGCTTTGAGTGAGTGAGAGAGAAAGAGAAACAGAAGCTGTGAGTGAGGGAGAGAGAGAAAGAGAAGCTATGAGTGAGAGAGAGAGAAAGAAAGAGAAGCTGTGAGTGAGAGAGAGAGAGAGAAAGAGAAGCTGTGAGTGATAGAAGAGAGAGAGAAAGAGATGCTGTGAGTGAGAGAGAGAGAAAGAGAAGCTGTGAGTGAGAGAGAGAGAAGCTGTTAGTGAAAGAAAGAATGAAAGAGATGCTGTGAGTGAGAGAGAGAGAGAGAGAGAAGCTGTGAGTGAGAGTGAGAGAGAGAAAGAAAGAAAGAGAAGTTGTGAGTGAGAGTGAGAGAGAAATAGAAGCTGTGAGAGAGAGAGAAGCTGTGAGTGAGAGAGAGAGAAAGAGAAGCTGTGAGTGAGAGTGAGAGAGAGAAAGAAAGAGAAGCTGTGAGAGAGAGAGAATGAGAAGCTGTGAGTGAGAGAGAGAGAAGGTGTGAATGAGAAAGAGAAAGAGAAGCTGTGGGTGAGAGAGAGAGAAAGAAGATTTGAGTGAGAGAAAGAGAGAAAGAGAAGTTGTGAGTGAGAGAGAGAGAAAGAGCTGTGAGTTAGAGAGAGAGAGAAGCCATGAGTGAGAGAGAGAGAAGCTGTGAGTGAGTGAGAGAGAGAAGCTGTGTGTGTGTGTGAGAGAGAGAAAGAGAAACTGTGAGAGAAAGAGAGAAAGAGAAGCTGTGAGTGAGAGAGAGAGAAAGAGAAGCTGTGAGTGAGAGAGAGAGAAGCTGAGAGTGAGGGAGAGAGAGAAAGAGAAGCTGTGAGTGAGAGAGAGAGAATGTGAGTGAGAGAGAGAGAAATAGAAGCTGTGAGTGAGAGTGAGAGAGAGAGTGAAAGAGAAGCTGTGAGTGAGAGAGAGATAGAGAGAGAAAGAGAATCTGTGAGTGAGAGAGAGAGAGAAAGAAGCTTTGAGTGAGAGAAAGAGAGAAAGAGAAGCTGTGAGTGAGTGAGAGAGAAAGAGCTGTGAGTGAGAGAGAGAGAGAAAGAGAAGCTGTGAGTGAGAGAGAGAAAGGGAAGCTGTGAGTGAGAGAGAGAAAGAGAAGCTGTGAGTGAGAGAGAGAGAATGTGAGTGAGAGAGAGAAATAGAAGTTGTGAGTGAGAGTGAGAGAGAGAGCGAAAGAGAGGCTGTGAGTGAGAGAGAGATAGAGAGAGAAAGAGAAGCTGTGAGTGAGTGAGAGAGAGAAAGAAGCTTTGAGTGAGAGAAAGAGAGAAAGAGAAGCTGTGAGTGAGAGAGAGAGAAGCTGAGAGTGAGGGAGAGAGAGAAAGAGAAGCTGTGAGTGAGAGGGATAGAGAGAGAAAGAGAAGCTGAGTGAGAGAGAGAGTGAGAAAGAGAAGCTGTGTGTGTGTGAGAGAGAGAAGCTGTGACTGAGTGAGAGAGAGAGAAAGTGAAGCTGTGAGTGAGAAAGAGAGAAAGAGAAGCTGTGAGTGAGTGAGAGAGAGAGAGAGAAATAGAAGCTGTGAGTGAGAAAGAGAGGGAGAGAAGCTGTGAGTGAGAGAGAGAGAAGCTATGAGTGAGAGAAGAGAGACAAAGATAAGCTGTGAGTGAGAGGGAGAGAAAGAGAAGCTGTGAGTGAGAGAGAGAAATAGAAGCTGTGAGTGAGAGAGAGAGAGAAACTATGAGTGAGAGGGAGCGAGAGAAAGAGAAGCTGTGAGTGAGAGAGAGAGAGAGAGAAAGAGAAGCTGTGAGTGAGAGAGAGAGAATGTGAGTGAGAGAGAGAGAAATAGAAGCTGTGAGTGAGAGTGAGAGAGAGAGCGAAAGAGAAGCTGTGAGTGAGAGAGAGATAGAAGCTGTGTGTGAGGGAGAGAGATTAAGAGAAGCTGTGAGTGAGAGGGATAGAGCGAGAAAGAGAAGCTAAGTGAGAGAGAGAGAGAAAGAGAAGCTGTGAGTGAGTGAGAGAGAGAGAGAAAGAGAAGCTGTGAGTGAGAGAGTGAGAGAGAAAGAGAAACTGTGTGAGAGAGAGAGAAAGCGAAGCTGTGAGTGAGAGAGAGAGAAGCTGTGAGTGAGAGAAGAGAGAGAAAGAGAAGGTGTGTGTGTGTGAGATAGAGAAGCTGTGTGTGTGAGAGAGAAGCTTTGAGTGAGAGAAAGAGAGAAAGAGAAGCTGTGAGTGAGTGAGAGAGAAAGAGCTGTGAGTGAGAGAGAGAGAGAAAGAGAAGCTGTGAGTGAGAGAGAGAGAGAAGCTGTGTGTGAGGGAGAGAGAGAAAGAGAAGCTGTGAGTGAGAGAGAGAAAGAGAAGCTGTGAGTGAGAGAGAGAGAATGTGAGTGAGAGAGAGAGAAATAGAAGTTGTGAGTGAGAGTGAGAGAGAGAGCGAAAGAGAGGCTGTGAGTGAGAGAGAGATAGAGAGAGAAAGAGAAGCTGTGAGTGAGAGAGAGAGAGAAAGAAGCTTTGAGTGAGAGAAAGAGAGAAAGAGAAGCTGTGAGTGAGAGAGAGAGAAGCTGAGAGTGAGGGAGAGAGAGAAAGAGAAGCTGTGAGTGAGAGGGATAGAGAGAGAAAGAGAAGCTGAGTGAGAGAGAGAGAGAGAAAGAGAAGCTGTGCGTGTGTGAGAGAGAGAAGCTGTGACTGAGTGAGAGAGAGAGAAAGTGAAGCTGTGAGTGAGAAAGAGAGAAAGAGAAGCTGTGAGTGAGTGAGAGAGAGAGAGAAATAGAAGCTGCGAGTGAGAAAGAGAGGGAGAGAAGCTGTGAGTGAGAGAGAGAGAAGCTATGAGTGAGAGAAGAGAGAGAAAGATAAGCTGTGGGTGAGAGGGAGAGAAAGAGAAGCTGTGAGTGAGAGAGAGAAATAGAAGCTGTGAGTGAGAGAGAGAGAGAAACTATGTGAGAGGGAGCGAGAGAAAGAGAAGCTGTGAGTGAGAGAGAGAGAGAGAGAAAGAGAAGCTGTGAGTGAGAGAGAGAGAATGTGAGTGAGAGAGAGAGAAATAGAAGCTGTGAGTGAGAGTGAGAGAGAGAGCGAAAGAGAAGCTGTGAGTGAGAGAGAGATAGAGAGAGAAAGAGAAGCTGTGAGTGAGAGAGAAAGAAGCTTTGAGTGAGAGAAAGAGAGAAAGAGAAGCTGTGAGTGAGTGAAAGAGAAAGAGCTGTGAGTGAGAGAGAGAGAGAAAGAGAAGCTGTGAGTGAGAGAGAGAGAGAAGCTGTGTGTGAGGGAGAGAGATTAAGAGAAGCTGTGATTGAGAGGGATAGAGCGAGAAAGAGAAGCTAAGTGAGAGAGAGAAAGAGAAGCTGTGAGTGAGTGAGAGAGAGAGAGAAAGAGAAGCTGTGAGTGAGAGAGTGAGAGAGAAAGAGAAACTGTGTGAGAGAGAGAGAAAGCGAAGCTGTGAGTGAGAGAGAGAGAAGCTGTGAGTGAGAGAAGAGAGAGAGAAAGAGAAGGTGTGTGTGTGTGAGAGAGAGAAGCTGTGTGTGTGAGAGAGAACCTGTGAGTGAGAGGGACAGAAAGAAAACCTGTGAGTGAGAGAGAAGGTGAGAAAGAAGCTTTGAGTGAGAGAGAGAGAAAGAGAAACAGAAGCTGTGAGTGAGGGAGAGAGAGAAAGAGAAGCTATGAGTGAGAGAGAGAGAAAGAAAGAGAAGCTGTGAGTGAGAGAGAGAGAGAAAGAGAAGCTGTGAGTGATAGAAGAGAGAGAGAAAGAGATGCTGTGAGTGAGAGAGAGAGAGAAAGAGAAGCTGTGAGTGAGAGAGAGAAGCTGTTAGTGAAAGAAAGAATGAAAGAGATGCTGTGAGTGAGAGAGAGAGAGAGAGAAGCTGTGAGTGAGAGTGAGAGAGAGAAAGAAAGAAAGAGAAGTTGTGAGTGAGAGTGAGAGAGAAATAGAAGCTGTGAGAGAGAGAGAGAGAAGCTGTGAGTGAGAGAGAGAGAAAGAAAAGCTGTGAGTGAGAGTGAGAGAGAGAAAGAAAGAGAAGCTGTGTGAGAGAGAGAGAGAAGCTGTGAGTGAGAGAGAGAGAATGAGAAGCTGTGAGTGAGAGAGAGAGAAGCTGTGAATGAGAGAGAGAAAGAGAAGCTGTGGGTGAGAGAGAGAGAAAGAAGATTTGAGTGAGAGAAAGAGAGAAAGAGAAGCTGTGAGTGAGAGAGAGAGAAAGAGCTGTGAGTTAGAAAGAGAGAGAGAAGCCGTGAGTGAGAGAGAGAGAAGCTGTGAGTGAGTGAGAGAGAGAAGCTGTGTGTGTGTGAGAGAGAGAGAAAGAGAAACTGTGAGTGAGAGAAAGAGAGAAAGAGAAGCTGTGAGTGAGAGAGAGAGAGAAAGAGAAGCTGTGAGTGAGAGAGAGAGAAGCTGAGAGTGAGGGAGAGAGAGAAAGAGAAGCTGTGAGTGAGAGAGAGAGAATGTGAGTGAGAGAGAGAGAAATAGAAGCTGTGAGTGAGAGTGTGAGAGAGAGTGAAAGAGAAGCTGTGAGTGAGAGAGAGATAGAGAGAGAAAGAGAAGCTGTGAGTGAGAGAGAGAGAGAAAGAAGCTTTGAGTGAGAGAAAGAGAGAAAGAGAAGCTGTGAGTGAGTGAGAGAGAAAGAGCTGTGAGTGAGAGAGAGAGAGAAAGAGAAGCTGTGAGTGAGAGAGAGAGAGAAGCTGTGTGTGAGGGAGAGAGAGAAAGAGAAGCTGTGAGAGAGAGAGAGAAAGAGAAGCTGTGAGTGAGAGAGAGAGAATGTGAGTGAGAGAGAGAGAAATAGAAGTTGTGAGTGAGAGTGAGAGAGAGAGCGAAAGAGAGGCTGTGAGTGAGAGAGGGATAGAGAGAGAAAGAGAAGCTGTGAGTGAGAGAGAGAGAGAAAGAAGCTTTGAGTGAGAGAAAGAGAGAAAGAGAAGCTGTGAGTGAGAGAGAGAGAAGCTGAGAGTGAGGGAGAGAGAGAAAGAGAAGCTGTGAGTGAGAGCGATAGAGAGAGAAAGAGAAGCTGAGTGAGAGAGAGAGAGAGAGAAAGAGAAGCTGTGCGTGTGTGAGAGAGAGAAGCTGTGACTGAGTGAGAGAGAGAGAAAGTGAAGCTGTGAGTGAGAAAGAGAGAAAGAGAAGCTGTGAGTGAGTGAGAGAGAGAGAGAGAAATAGAAGCTGTGAGTGAGAAAGAGAGGGAGAGAAGCTGTGAGTGAGAGAGAGAGAAGCTATGAGTGAGAGAAGAGAGAGAAAGATAAGCTGTGTGTGAGAGGGAGAGAAAGAGAAGCTGTGAGTGAGAGAGAGAAATAGAAGCTGTGAGTGAGAGAGAGAGAGAAACTATGAGTGAGAGGGAGCGAGAGAAAGAGAAGCTGTGAGTGAGAGAGAGAGAGAGAGAAAGAGAAGCTGTGAGTGAGAGAGAGAGAATGTGAGTGAGAGAGAGAGAAATAGAAGCTGTGAGTGAGAGTGAGAGAGAGAGCGAAAGAGAAGCTGTGAGTGAGAGAGAGATAGAGAGAGAAAGGGAAGCTGTGAGTGAGAGAGAGAGAGAAAGAAGCTTTGAGTGAGAGAAAGAGAGAAAGAGAAGCTGTGAGTGAGTGAGAGAGAAAGAGCTGTGAGTGAGAGAGAGAGAGAAAGAGAAGCTGTGAGTGAGAGAGAGAGAGAAGCTGTGTGTGAGGGAGAGAGATTAAGAGAAGCTGTGAGTGAGAGGGATAGAGCGAGAAAGAGAAGCTAAGTGAGAGAGAGAGAAGCTGTGAGTGAGTGAGAGAGAGAGAGAAAGAGAAGCTGTGAGTGAAAGAGTGAGAGAGAAAGAGAAACTGTGTGAGAGAGAGAGAAAGCGAAGCTGTGAGTGAGAGAGAGAAGCTGTGAGTGAGAGAAGAGAGAGAGAAAGAGAAGGTGTGTGTGTGTGAGAGAGAGAAGCTGTGTGTGTGAGAGAGAAGCTGTGAGTGAGAGGGACAGAAAGAAAACCTGTGAGTGAGAGAGAAGGTGAGAAAGAAGCTTTGAGTGAGAGAGAGAGAAAGAGAAACAGAAGCTGTGAGTGAGGGAGAGAGAGAAAGAGAAGCTATGAGTGAGAGAGAGAGAGAAAGAAAGAGAAGCTGTGAGTGAGTGAGAGAGAGAGAGAAGCTGTTAGTGAAAGAAAGAATGAAAGAGATGCTGTGAGTGAGAGAGAGAGAGAGAGAAGCTGTGAGTGAGTGAGAGAGAGAAAGAAAGAAAGAGAAGTTGTGAGTGAGAGTGAGAGAGAAATAGAAGCTGTGAGAGAGAGAGAGAAGCTGTGAGTGAGAGAGAGAGAAAGAGAAGCTGTGAGTGAGAGTGAGAGAGAGAAAGAAAGAGAAGCTGTGAGAGAGAGAGAATGAGAAGCTGTGAGTGAGAGAGAGAGAAGCTGTGAATGAGAGAGAGAAAGAGAAGCTGTGGGTGAGAGAGAGAGAAAGAAGATTTGAGTGAGAGAAAGAGAGAAAGAGAAGCTGTGAGTGAGAGAGAGAGAAAGAGCTGTGAGTTAGAGAGAGAGAGAGAAGCTGTGAGTGAGAGAGAGAGAAGCTGTGAGTGAGTGAGAGAGAGAAGCTGTGTGTGTGTGAGAGAGAGAGAAAGAGAAGCTGTGAGTGAGAGAGAGAGAGAAAGAGAAGCTGTGAGTGAGAGAGAGAGAAGCTGAGAGTGAGGGAGAGAGAGAAAGAGAAGCTGTGAGTGAGAGAGAGAGAATGTGAGTGAGAGAGAGAGAAATAGAAGCTGTGAGTGAGAGTGAGAGAGAGAGTGAAAGAGAAGCTGTGAGAGAGAGATAGAGAGAGAAAGAGAAGCTGTGAGTGAGAGAGAGAGAGAGAAAGAAGCTTTGAGTGAGAGAAAGAGAGAAAGAGAAGCTGTGAGTGAGTGAGAGAGAAAGAGCTGTGAGTGAGAGAGAGAGAGAAAGAGAAGCTGTGAGTGAGAGAGAGAGTGAAGCTGTGTGTGAGGGAGAGAGAAAGAGAAGCTGTGAATGAGAGACAGAAAGAGAAGCTGTGAGTGAGAGAGAGAGAATGTGAGTGAGAGAGAGAGAAATAGAAGTTGTGAGTGAGAGTGAGAGAGAGAGTGAAAGAGAGGCTGTGAGTGAGAGAGATAGAGAGAGAAAGAGAAGCTGTGAGTGAGAGAGAGAGAAAGAAACTTTGAGTGAGAGAAAGAGAGAAAGAGAAGCTGTGAGTGAGAGAGAGAGAAGCTGAGAGTGAGGGAGAGAGAGAAAGAGAAGCTGTGAGTGAGAGGGATAGAGAGAGAAAGAGAAGCTGAGTGAGAGAGAGAGAGAGAAAGAGAAGCTGTGACTGAGTGAGAGAGAGAGAAAGTGAAGCTGTGAGTGAGAAAGAGAGAAAGAGAAGCTGTGAGTGAGTGAGAGAGAGAGAGAGAAATAGAAGCTGTGAGTGAGAAAGAGAGGGAGAAAAGCTGTGAGTGAGAGAGAGAGAAGCTATGAGTGAGAGAAGAGAGAGAAAGATAAGCTGTGAGTGAGAGGGAGAGAAAGAGAAGCTGTGAGTGAGAGAGAGAAATAGAAGCTGTGAGTGAGAGAGAGAAACTATGAGTGAGAGGGAGCGAGAGAAAGAGAAGCTGTGAGTGAGAGAGAGAGAGAAAGAAAGAGAAGCTGTGAGTGAGAGAGAGAGAATGTGAGTGAGAGAGAGAGAAATAGAAGCTGTGAGTGAGAGTGAGAGAGAGAGCGAAAGAGAAGCTGTGAGTGAGAGAGAGATAGAGAGAGAAAGAGAAGCTGTGAGTGAGAGAGAGAGAGAAAGAAGCTTTGAGTGAGAGAAAGAGAGAAAGAGAAGCTGTGAGTGAGTGAGAGAGAAAGAGCTGTGAGTGAGAGAGAGAGAAAGAGAAGCTGTGAGTGAGAGAGAGAGAGAAGCTGTGTGTGAGGGAGAGAGATTAAGAGAAGCTGTGAGTGAGAGGGATAGAGCGAGAAAGAGAAGCTGAGAGAGAGAGAAAAAAGAAGAAGCTGTGAGTGAGTGAGAGAGAGAGAGAAAGAGAAGCTGTGAGTGAGAGAGTGAGAGAGAAAGAGAAACTGTGTGTGAGAGAGAGAAAGTGAAGCTGTGAGTGAGAGAGAGAGAAGCTGTGAGTGAGAGAAGAGAGAGAGAAAGAGAATGTGTGTGTGTGAGAAGGAGAGAAGCTGTGTGTGTGAGAGAGAAGCTGTGAGTGAGAGGGACAGAAAGAAAACCTGTGAGTGAGAGAGAAGGTGAGAAAGAAGCTTTGAGTGAGAGAGAGAGAAAGAGAAACAGAAGCTGTGAGTGAGGGAGAGAGAGAAAGAGAAGCTATGAGTGAGAGAGAGAGAAAGAAAGAGAAGCTGTGAGTGAGAGAGAGAGAGAGAAAGAGAAGCTGTGAGTGATAGAAGAGAGAGAGAAAGAGATGCTGTGAGTGAGAGAGAGAGAGAAAGAGAAGCTGTGAGTGAGAGAGAGAGAGAGAAAGAAGCTTTGAGTGAGAGAAAGAGAAAGAGAAGCTGTGAGTGAGTGAGAGAGAAAGAGCTGTGAGTGAGAGAGAGAGAAAGAGAAGCTGTGAGTGAGAGAGAGAGTGAAGCTGTGTGTGAGGGAGAGAGAAAGAGAAGCTGTGAATGAGAGACAGAAAGAGAAGCTGTGAGTGAGAGAGAGAGAATGTGAGTGAGAGAGAGAGAAATAGAAGTTGTGAGTGAGAGTGAGAGAGAGAGTGAAAGAGAGGCTGTGAGTGAGAGAGATAGAGAGAGAAAGAGAAGCTGTGAGAGAGAGAGAGAGAAAGAAACTTTGAGTGAGAGAAAGAGAGAAAGAGAAGCTGTGAGTGAGAGAGAGAGAAGCTGAGAGTGAGGGAGAGAGAGAAAGAGAAGCTGTGAGAGAGGGATAGAGAGAGAAAGAGAAGCTGAGTGAGAGAGAGAGAGAGAAAGAGAAGCTGTGACTGAGTGAGAGAGAGAGAAAGTGAAGCTGTGAGTGAGAAAGAGAGAAAGAGAAGCTGTGAGTGAGTGAGAGAGAGAGAGAGAAATAGAAGCTGTGAGTGAGAAAGAGAGGGAGAAAAGCTGTGAGTGAGAGAGAGAGAAGCTATGAGTGAGAGAAGAGAGAGAAAGATAAGCTGTGAGTGAGAGGGAGAGAAAGAGAAGCTGTGAGTGAGAGAGAGAAATAGAAGCTGTGAGTGAGAGAGAGAAACTATGAGTGAGAGGGAGCGAGAGAAAGAGAAGCTGTGAGTGAGAGAGAGAGAGAAAGAAAGAGAAGCTGTGAGTGAGAGAGAGAGAATGTGAGTGAGAGAGAGAGAAATAGAAGCTGTGAGTGAGAGTGAGAGAGAGAGCGAAAGAGAAGCTGTGAGTGAGAGAGAGATAGAGAGAGAAAGAGAAGCTGTGAGTGAGAGAGAGAGAGAAAGAAGCTTTGAGTGAGAGAAAGAGAGAAAGAGAAGCTGTGAGTGAGTGAGAGAGAAAGAGCTGTGAGTGAGAGAGAGAGAAAGAGAAGCTGTGAGTGAGAGAGAGAGAGAAGCTGTGTGTGAGGGAGAGAGATTAAGAGAAGCTGTGAGTGAGAGGGATAGAGCGAGAAAGAGAAGCTGAGAGAGAGAGAAAAAAGAAGCTGTGAGTGAGTGAGAGAGAGAGAGAAAGAGAAGCTGTGAGTGAGAGAGTGAGAGAGAAAGAGAAACTGTGTGTGAGAGAGAGAAAGTGAAGCTGTGAGTGAGAGAGAGAGAAGCTGTGAGTGAGAGAAGAGAGAGAGAAAGAGAATGTGTGTGTGTGAGAAGGAGAGAAGCTGTGTGTGTGAGAGAGAAGCTGTGAGTGAGAGGGACAGAAAGAAAACCTGTGAGTGAGAGAGAAGGTGAGAAAGAAGCTTTGAGTGAGAGAGAGAGAAAGAGAAACAGAAGCTGTGAGTGAGGGAGAGAGAGAAAGAGAAGCTATGAGTGAGAGAGAGAGAAAGAAAGAGAAGCTGTGAGTGAGAGAGAGAGAGAGAGAGAAAGAGAAGCTGTGAGTAATAGAAGAGAGAGAGAAAGAGATGCTGTGAGTGAGAGAGAGAGAGAAAGAGAAGCTGTGAGTGAGAGAGAGAAGCTGTTAGTGAAAGAAAGAATGAAAGAGATGCTGTGAGTGAGAGAGAGAGAGAGAGAGAAGCTGTGAGTGAGAGTGAGAGAGAGAAAGAAAGAAAGAGAAGTTGTGAGTGAGAGTGAGAGAGAAATAGAAGCTGTGTGAGAGAGAGAGAGAAGCTGTGAGTGAGAGAGAAAGAAAGAGAAGCTGTGAGAGAGAGAGAGAGAAGCTGTGAGTGAGAGAGAGAGAAGCTGTGAATGAGAGAGAGAAAGAGAAGCTGTGGGTGTGAGAGAGATAAAGAAGATTTGAGTGAGAGAAAGAGAGAAAGAGAAGCTGTGAGTGAGAGAGAGAGAAAGAGCTGTGAGTTAGAGAGAGAGAGAGAAGCCGTGAGTGAGAGAGAGAGAAGCTGTGAGTGAGTGAGAGAGAGAAGCTGTGTGTGTGTGTGAGAGAGAGAAAGAGAAACTGTGAGTGAGAGAAAGAGAGAAAGAGAAGCTGTGAGTGAGAGAGAGAGAGAAAGAGAAGCTGTGAGTGAGAGAGAGAGAAGCTGAGAGTGAGGGAGAGAGAGAAATAGAAGCTGTGAGTGAGAGTGTGAGAGAGAGTGAAAGAGAAGCTGTGAGTGAGAGAGAGATAGAGAGAGAAAGAGAAGCTGTGAGTGAGAGAGAGAGAGAAAGAAGCTTTGAGTGAGAGAAAGAGAGAAAGAGAAGCTGTGAGTGAGTGAGAGAGAAAGAGCTGTGAGTGAGAGAGAGAGAGAAAGAGAAGCTGTGAGTGAGAGAGAGAGAGAAGCTGTGTGTGAGGGAGAGAGAGAAAGAGAAGCTGTGAGAGAGAGAGAGAAAGAGAAGCTGTGAGTGAGAGAGAGAGAATGTGAGTGAGAGAGAGAGAAATAGAAGTTGTGAGTGAGAGTGAGAGAGAGAGCGAAAGAGAGGCTGTGAGTGAGAGAGGGATAGAGAGAGAAAGAGAAGCTGTGAGTGAGAGAGAGAGAGAAAGAAGCTTTGAGTGAGATAAAGAGAGAAAGAGAAGCTGTGAGTGAGAGAGAGAGAAGCTGAGAGTGAGGGAGAGAGAGAAAGAGAAGCTGTGCGTGTGTGAGAGAGAGAAGCTGTGACTGAGTGAGAGAGAGAGAAAGTGAAGCTGTGAGTGAGAAAGAGAGAAAGAGAAGCTGTGAGTGAGTGAGTGAGAGAGAGAGAAATAGAAGCTGTGAGTGAGAAAGAGAGGGAGAGAAGCTGTGAGTGAGAGAGAGAGAAGCTATGAGTGAGAGAAGAGAGAGAAAGATAAGCTGTGTGTGAGAGGGAGAGAAAGAGAAGCTGTGAGTGAGAGAGAGAAATAGAAGCTGTGAGTGAGAGAGAGAGAGAAACTATGAGTGAGAGGGAGCGAGAGAAAGAGAAGCTGTGAGTGAGAGAGAGAGAGAGAGAAAGAGAAGCTGTGAGTGAGAGAGAGAGAATGTGAGTGAGAGAGAGAGAAATAGAAGCTGTGAGTGAGAGTGATAGAGAGAGCGAAAGAGAAGCTGTGAGTGAGAGAGAGATAGAGAGAGAAAGGGAAGCTGTGAGTGAGAGAGAGAGAGAAAGAAGCTTTGAGTGAGAGAAAGAGAGAAAGAGAAGCTGTGAGTGAGTGAGAGAGAAAGAGCTGTGAGTGAGAGAGAGAGAGAAAGAGAAGCTGTGAGTGAGAGAGAGAGAGAAGCTGTGTGTGAGGGAGAGAGATTAAGAGAAGCTGTGAGTGAGAGGGATAGAGCGAGAAAGAGAAGCTAAGTGAGAGAGAGAGAAGCTGTGAGTGAGTGAGAGAGAGAGAGAAAGAGAAGCTGTGAGTGAGAGAGTGAGAGAAAGAGAAACTGTGTGAGAGAGAGAGAAAGCGAAGCTGTGAGTGAGAGAGAGAGAAGCTGTGAGTGAGAGAAGAGAGAGAGAAAGAGAAGGTGTGTGTGTGTGAGAGAGAGAAGCTGTGTGTGTGAGAGAGAAGCTGTGAGTGAGAGGGACAGAAAGAAAACCTGTGAGTGAGAGAGAAGGTGAGAAAGAAGCTTTGAGTGAGAGAGAGAGAAAGAGAAACAGAAGCTGTGAGTGAGGGAGAGAGAGAAATAGAAGCTATGAGTGAGAGAGAGAGAAAGAAAGAGAAGCTGTGAGTGAGAGAGAGAGAGAAAGAGAAGCTGTGAGTGATAGAAGAGAGAGAGAAAGAGATGCTGTGAGTGAGAGAGAGAGAGAAAGAGAAGCTGTGAGTGAGAGAGAGAGAGAAGCTGTTAGTGAAAGAAAGAATGAAAGAGATGCTGTGAGTGAGAGAGAGAGAGAGAAGCTGTGAGTGAGTGAGAGAGAGAAAGAAAGAAAGAGAAGTTGTGAGTGAGAGTGAGAGAGAAATAGAAGCTGTGAGAGAGAGAGAGAGAAGCTGAGAGTGAGGGAGAGAGAGAAAGAGAAGCTGTGAGTGAGAGAGAGAGAATGTGAGTGAGAGAGAGAGAAATAGAAGCTGTGAGTGAGAGTGAGAGAGAGAGTGAAAGAGAAGCTGTGAGTGAGAGAGAGATAGAGAGAGAAAGAGAAGCTGTGAGTGAGAGAGAGAGAGAGAAAGAAGCTTTGAGTGAGAGAAAGAGAGAAAGAGAAGCTGTGAGTGAATGAGAGAGAAAGAGCTGTGAGTGAGAGAGAGAGAAAGAGAAGCTGTGAGTGAGAGAGAGAGTGAAGCTGTGTGTGAGGGAGAGAGAAAGAGAAGCTGTGAATGAGAGACAGAAAGAGAAGCTGTGAGTGAGAGAGAGAGAATGTGAGTGAGAGAGAGAGAGAAATAGAAGTTGTGAGTGAGAGTGAGAGAGAGAGAGAGTGAAAGAGAGGCTGTGAGTGAGAGAGAGATAGAGAGAGAAAGAGAAGCTGTGAGTGAGAGAGAGAGAAAGAAACTTTGAGTGAGAGAAAGAGAGAAAGAGAAGCTGTGAGTGAGAGAGAGAAGCTGAGAGTGAGGGAGAGAGAGAAAGAGAAGCTGTGAGTGAGAGGCATAGAGAGAGAAAGAGAAGCTGAGTGAGAGAGAGAGAGAGAAAGAGAAGCTGTGACTGAGTGAGAGAGAGAGAAAGTGAAGCTGTGAGTGAGAAAGAGAGAAAGAGAAGCTGTGAGTGAGTGAGAGAGAGAGAGAGAAATAGAAGCTGTGAGTGAGAAAGAGAGGGAGAGAAGCTGTGAGTGAGAGAGAGAGAAGCTATGAGTGAGAGAAGAGAGAGAAAGATAAGCTGTGAGTGAGAGGGAGAGAAAGAGAAGCTGTGAGTGAGAGAGAGAAATAGAAGCTGTGAGTGAGAGAGAGAAACTATGAGTGAGAGGGAGCGAGAGAAAGAGAAGCTGTGAGTGAGAGAGAGAGAGAAAGAAAGAGAAGCTGTGAGTGAGAGAGAGAGAATGTGAGTGAGAGAGAGAGAAATAGAAGCTGTGAGTGAGAGTGAGAGAGAGAGCGAAAGAGAAGCTGTGAGTGAGAGAGAGATAGAGAGAGAAAGAGAAGCTGTGAGTGAGAGAGAGAGAGAAAGAAGCTTTGAGTGAGAGAAAGAGAGAAAGAGAAGCTGTGAGTGAGTGAGAGAGAAAGAGCTGTGAGTGAGAGAGAGAGAAAGAGAAGCTGTGAGTGAGAGAGAGAGAGAAGCTGTGTGTGAGGGAGAGAGATTAAGAGAAGCTGTGAGTGAGAGGGATAGAGCGAGAAAGAGAAGCTGAGAGAGAGAGAAAAAAAAGAAGCTGTGAGTGAGTGAGAGAGAGAGAGAAAGAGAAGCTGTGAGTGAGAGAGTGAGAGAGAAAGAGAAACTGTGTGTGAGAGAGAGAAAGTGAAGCTGTGAGTGAGAGAGAGAGAAGCTGTGAGTGAGAGAAGAGAGAGAGAAAGAGAATGTGTGTGTGTGAGAGAGAGAGAAGCTGTGTGTGTGAGAGGGAAGCTGTGAGTGAGAGGGACAGAAAGAAAACCTGTGAGTGAGAGAGAAGGTGAGAAAGAAGCTTTGAGTGAGAGAGAGAGAAAGAGAAACAGAAGCTGTGAGTGAGGGAGAGAGAGAAAGAGAAGCTATGAGTGAGAGAGAGAGAAAGAAAGAGAAGCTGTGAGTGAGAGAGAGAGAGAGAAAGAGAAGCTGTGAGTGATAGAAGAGAGAGAGAAAGAGATGCTGTGAGTGAGAGAGAGAGAGAAAGAGAAGCTGTGAGTGAGAGAGAGAAGCTGTTAGTGAAAGAAAGAATGAAAGAGATGCTGTGAGTGAGAGAGAGAGAGAGAGAGAAGCTGTGAGTGAGAGTGAGAGAGAGAAAGAAAGAAAGAGAAGTTGTGAGTGAGAGTGAGAGAGAAATAGAAGCTGTGAGAGAGAGAGAGAGAAGCTGTGAGTGAGAGAGAAAGAAAGAGAAGCTGTGAGAGAGAGAGAGAGAAGCTGTGAGTGAGAGAGAGAGAATGAGAAGCTGTGAGTGAGAGAGAGAGAAGCTGTGAATGAGAGAGAGAAAGAGAAGCTGTGGGTGTGAGAGAGAGAAAGAAGATTTGAGTGAGAGAAAGAGAGAAAGAGAAGCTGTGAGTGAGAGAGAGAGAAAGAGCTGTGAGTTAGAGAGAGAGAGAGAAGCCGTGAGTGAGAGAGAGAGAAGCTGTGAGTGAGTGAGAGAGAGAAGCTGTGTGTGTGTGTGAGAGAGAGAAAGAGAAACTGTGAGTGAGAGAAAGAGAGAAAGAGAAGCTGTGAGTGAGAGAGAGAGAGAAAGAGAAGCTGTGAGTGAGAGAGAGAGAAGCTGAGAGTGAGGGAGAGAGAGAAAGAGAAGCTGTGAGTGAGAGAGAGAGAATGTGAGTGAGAAAGAGAGAAATAGAAGCTGTCAGTGAGAGTGTGAGAGAGAGTGAAAGAGAAGCTGTGAGTGAGAGAGAGATAGAGAGAGAAAGAGAAGCTGTGAGTGAGAGAGAGAGAGAAAGAAGCTTTGAGTGAGAGAAAGAGAGAAAGAGAAGCTGTGAGTGAGTGAGAGAGAAAGAGCTGTGAGTGAGAGAGAGAGAGAAAGAGAAGCTGTGAGTGAGAGAGAGAGAGAAGCTGTGTGTGAGGGAGAGAGAGAAAGAGAAGCTGTGAGAGAGAGAGAGAAAGAGAAGCTGTGAGTGAGAGAGAGAGAATGTGAGTGAGAGAGAGAGAAATAGAAGTTGTGAGTGAGAGTGAGAGAGAGAGCGAAAGAGAGGCTGTGAGTGAGAGAGGGATAGAGAGAGAAAGAGAAGCTGTGAGTGAGAGAGAGAGAGAAAGAAGCTTTGAGTGAGAGAAAGAGAGAAAGAGAAGCTGTGAGTGAGAGAGAGAGAAGCTGAGAGTGAGGGAGAGAGAGAAAGAGAAGCTGTGAGTGAGAGGGATAGAGAGAGAAAGAGAAGCTGAGTGAGAGAGAGAGAGAGAAAGAGAAGCTGTGCGTGTGTGAGAGAGAGAAGCTGTGACTGAGTGAGAGAGAGAGAAAGTGAAGCTGTGAGTGAGAAAGAGAGAAAGAGAAGCTGTGAGTGAGTGAGAGAGAGAGAGAGAAATAGAAGCTGTGAGTGAGAAAGAGAGGGAGAGAAGCTGTGAGTGAGAGAGAGAGAAGCTATGAGTGAGAGAAGAGAGAGAAAGATAAGCTGTGTGTGAGAGGGAGAGAAAGAGAAGCTGTGAGTGAGAGAGAGAAATAGAAGCTGTGAGTGAGAGAGAGAGAGAAACTATGAGTGAGAGGGAGCGAGAGAAAGAGAAGCTGTGAGTGAGAGAGAGAGAGAGAAAGAGAAGCTGTGAGTGAGAGAGAGAGAATGTGAGTGAGAGAGAGAGAAATAGAAGCTGTGAGTGAGAGTGATAGAGAGAGCGAAAGAGAAGCTGTGAGTGAGAGAGAGATAGAGAGAGAAAGGGAAGCTGTGAGTGAGAGAGAGAGAGAAAGAAGCTTTGAGTGAGAGAAAGAGAGAAAGAGAAGCTGTGAGTGAGTGAGAGAGAAAGAGCTGTGAGTGAGAGAGAGAGAGAAAGAGAAGCTGTGAGTGAGAGAGAGAGAGAAGCTGTGTGTGAGGGAGAGAGATTAAGAGAAGCTGTGAGTGAGAGGGATAGAGCGAGAAAGAGAAGCTAAGTGAGAGAGAGAGAAGCTGTGAGTGAGTGAGAGAGAGAGAGAAAGAGAAGCTGTGAGTGAGAGAGTGAGAGAGAAAGAGAAACTGTGTGAGAGAGAGAGAAAGCGAAGCTGTGAGTGAGAGAGAGAGAAGCTGTGAGTGAGAGAAGAGAGAGAGAAAGAGAAGGTGTGTGTGTGTGAGAGAGAGAAGCTGTGTGTGAGAGAGAGAAGCTGTGAGTGAGAGGGACAGAAAGAAAACCTGTGAGTGAGAGAGAAGGTGAGAAAGAAGCTTTGAGTGAGAGAGAGAGAAAGAGAAACAGAAGCTGTGAGTGAGGGAGAGAGAGAAAGAGAAGCTATGAGTGAGAGAGAGAGAGAAAGAAAGAGAAGCTGTGAGTGAGAGAGAGAGAGAAAGAGAAGCTGTGAGTGATAGAAGAGAGAGAGAAAGAGATGCTGTGAGTGAGAGAGAGAGAGAAAGAGAAGCTGTGAGTGAGAGAGAGAGAAGCTGTTAGTGAAAGAAAGAATGAAAGAGATGCTGTGAGTGAGAGAGAGAGAGAGAAGCTGTGAGTGAGTGAGAGAGAGAAAGAAAGAAAGAGAAGTTGTGAGTGAGAGTGAGAGAGAAATAGAAGCTGTGAGAGAGAGAGAGAAGCTGTGAGTGAGAGAGAGAGAAAGAGAAGCTGTGAGTGAGAGTGAGAGAGAGAAAGAAAGAGAAGCTGTGAGAGAGAGAGAATGAGAAGCTGTGAGTGAGAGAGAGAGAGAAGCTGTGAATGAGAGAGAGAATGAGAAGCTGTGGGTGAGAGAGAGAGAAAGAAGATTTGAGTGAGAGAAAGAGAGAAAGAGAAGCTGTGAGTGAGAGAGAGAGAAAGAGCTGTGAGTTAGAGAGAGAGAGAGAAGCTGTGAGTGAGAGAGAGAGAAGCTGTGAGTGAGTGAGAGAGAGAAGCTGTGTGTGTGTGTGAGAGAGAGAAAGAGAAGCTGTGAGTGAGAGAGAGAGAGAAAGAGAAGCTGTGAGTGAGAGAGAGAGAAGCTGAGAGTGAGGGAGAGAGAGAAAGAGAAGCTGTGAGTGAGAGAGAGAGAATGTGAGTGAGAGAGAGAGAAATAGAAGCTGTGAGTGAGAGTGAGAGAGAGAGTGAAAGAGAAGCTGTGAGTGAGAGAGAGATAGAGAGAGAAAGAGAAGCTGTGAGTGAGAGAGAGAGAGAGAGAGAAAGAAGCTTTGAGTGAGAGAAAGAGAGAAAGAGAAGCTGTGAGTGAGTGAGAGAGAAAGAGCTGTGAGTGAGAGAGAGAGAATGAGAAGCTGTGAGTGAGAGAGATAGTGAAGCTGTGTGTGAGGGAGAGAGAAAGAGAAGCTGTGAATGAGAGACAGAAAGAGAAGCTGTGAGTGAGAGAGAGAGAATGTGAGTGAGAGAGAGAGAAATAGAAGTTGTGAGTGAGAGTGAGAGAGAGAGTGAAAGAGAGGCTGTGAGTGAGAGAGATAGAGAGAGAAAGAGAAGCTGTGAGTGAGAGAGAGAGAAAGAAACTTTGAGTGAGAGAAAGAGAGAAAGAGAAGCTGTGAGTGAGAGAGAGAGAAGCTGAGAGTGAGGGAGAGAGAGAAAGAGAAGCTGTGAGTGAGAGGGATAGAGAGAGAAAGAGAAGCTGAGTGAGAGAGAGAGAGAGAAAGAGAAGCTGTGACTGAGTGAGAGAGAGAGAAAGTGAAGCTGTGAGTGAGAAAGAGAGAAAGAGAAGCTGTGAGTGAGTGAGAGAGAGAGAGAGAAATAGAAGCTGTGAGTGAGAAAGAGAGGGAGAGAAGCTGTGAGTGAGAGAGAGAGAAGCTATGAGTGAGAGAAGAGAGAGAAAGATAAGCTGTGAGTGAGAGGGAGAGAAAGAGAAGCTGTGAGTGAGAGAGAGAAATAGAAGCTGTGAGTGAGAGAGAGAAACTATGAGTGAGAGGGAGCGAGAGAAAGAGAAGCTGTGAGTGAGAGAGAGAGAGAAAGAAAGAGAAGCTGTGAGTGAGAGAGAGAGAATGTGAGTGAGAGAGAGAGAAATAGAAGCTGTGAGTGAGAGTGAGAGAGAGAGCGAAAGAGAAGCTGTGAGTGAGAGAGAGATAGAGAGAGAAAGAGAAGCTGTGAGTGAGAGAGAGAGAGAAAGAAGCTTTGAGTGAGAGAAAGAGAGAAAGAGAAGCTGTGAGTGAGTGAGAGAGAAAGAGCTGTGAGTGAGAGAGAGAGAAAGAGAAGCTGTGAGTGAGAGAGAGAGAGAAGCTGTGTGTGAGGGAGACAGATTAAGAGAAGCTGTGAGTGAGAGGGATAGAGCAAGAAAGAGAAGCTGAGAGAGAGAAAAAAAAAGAAGCTGTGAGTGAGTGAGAGAGAGAGAGAAAGAGAAGCTGTGAGTGAGAGAGTGAGAGAGAAAGAGAAACTGTGTGTGAGAGAGAGAAAGTGAAACTGTGAGTGAGAGAGAGAAGCTGTGAGTGAGAGAAGAGAGAGAGAAAGAGAATGTGTGTGTGTGTGAGAGAGAGAAGCTGTGTGTGTGAGAGAGAAGCTGTGAGTGAGAGGGACAGAAAGAAAACATGTGAGTGAGAGAGAAGGTGAGAAAGAAGCTTTGAGTGAGAGAGAGAGAAAGAGAAACAGAAGCTGTGAGTGAGGGAGAGAGAGAAAGAGAAGCTATGAGTGAGAGAGAGAGAAAGAAAGAGAAGCTGTGAGTGAGAGAGAAAGAGAGAAAGAGAAGCTGTGAGTGATAGAAGAGAGAGAGAAAGATATGCTGTGAGTGAGAGAGAGAGAGAAAGAGAAGCTGTGAGTGAGAGAGAGAAGCTGTTAGTGAAAGAAAGAATGAAAGAGATGCTGTGAGTGAGAGAGAGAGAGAGAGAGAAGCTGTGAGTGAGAGTGAGAGAGAGAAAGAAAGAAAGAGAAGTTGTGAGTGAGAGTGAGAGAGAAATAGAAGCTGTGAGAGAGAGAGAGAGAAGCTGTGAGTGAGAGAGAAAGAAAGAGAAGCTGTGAGAGAGAGAGAGAGAAGCTGTGAGTGAGAGAGAGAGAAGCTGTGAATGAGAGAGAGAAAGAGAAGCTGTGGGTGAGAGAGAGAGAAAGAAGATTTGAGTGAGAGAAAGAGAGAAAGAGAAGCTGTGAGTGAGAGAGAGAGAAAGAGCTGTGAGTTAGAGAGAGAGAGAGAAGCCGTGAGTGAGAGAGAGAGAAGCTGTGAGTGAGTGAGAGAGAGAAGCTGTGTGTGTGTGTGAGAGAGAGAAAGAGAAACTGTGAGTGAGAGAAAGAGAGAAAGAGAAGCTGTGAGTGAGAGAGAGAGAGAAAGAGAAGCTGTGAGTGAGAGAGAGAGAAGCTGAGAGTGAGGGAGAGAGAGAAAGAGAAGCTGTGAGTGAGAGAGAGAGAATGTGAGTGAGAGAGAGAGAAATAGAAGCTGTGAGTGAGAGTGTGAGAGAGAGTGAAAGAGAAGCTGTGAGTGAGAGAGAGATAGAGAGAGAAAGAGAAGCTGTGAGTGAGAGAGAGAGAGAAAGAAGCTTTGAGTGAGAGAAAGAGAGAAAGAGAAGCTGTGAGTGAGTGAGAGAGAAAGAGCTGTGAGTGAGAGAGAGAGAGAAAGAGAAGCTGTGAGTGAGAGAGAGAGAGAAGCTGTGTGTGAGGGAGAGAGAGAAAGAGAAGCTGTGAGAGAGAGAGAGAAAGAGAAGCTGTGAGTGAGAGAGAGAGAATGTGAGTGAGAGAGAGAGAAATAGAAGTTGTGAGTGAGAGTGAGAGAGAGAGCGAAAGAGAGGCTGTGAGTGAGAGAGGGATAGAGAGAGAAAGAGAAGCTGTGAGTGAGAGAGAGAGAGAAAGAAGCTTTGAGTGAGATAAAGAGAGAAAGAGAAGCTGTGAGTGAGAGAGAGAGAAGCTGAGAGTGAGGGAGAGAGAGAAAGAGAAGCTGTGCGTGTGTGAGAGAGAGAAGCTGTGACTGAGTGAGAGAGAGAGAAAGTGAAGCTGTGAGTGAGAAAGAGAGAAAGAGAAGCTGTGAGTGAGTGAGAGAGAGAGAGAGAAATAGAAGCTGTGAGTGAGAAAGAGAGGGAGAGAAGCTGTGAGTGAGAGAGAGAGAAGCTATGAGTGAGAGAAGAGAGAGAAAGATAAGGTGTGTGTGAGAGGGAGAGAAAGAGAAACTGTGAGTGAGAGAGAGAAATAGAAGCTGTGAGTGAGAGAGAGAGAGAAACTATGAGTGAGAGGGAGCGAGAGAAAGAGAAGCTGTGAGTGAGAGAGAGAGAGAGAGAAAGAGAAGCTGTGAGTGAGAGAGAGAGAATGTGAGTGAGAGAGAGAGAAATAGAAGCTGTGAGTGAGAGTGAGAGAGAGAGCGAAAGAGAAGCTGTGAGTGAGAGAGAGATAGAGAGAGAAAGGGAAGCTGTGAGTGAGAGAGAGAGAGAAAGAAGCTTTGAGTGAGAGAAAGAGAGAAAGAGAAGCTGTGAGTGAGTGAGAGAGAAAGAGCTGTGAGTGAGAGAGAGAGAGAGAAAGAGAAGCTGTGAGTGAGAGAGAGAGAGAAGCTGTGTGTGAGGGAGAGAGATTAAGAGAAGCTGTGAGTGAGAGGGATAGAGCGAGAAAGAGAAGCTAAGTGAGAGAGAGAGAAGCTGTGAGTGAGTGAGAGAGAGAGAGAAAGAGAAGCTGTGAGTGAGAGAGTGAGAGAAAGAGAAACTGTGTGAGAGAGAGAGAAAGCGAAGCTGTGAGTGAGAGAGAGAGAAGCTGTGAGTGAGAGAAGAGAGAGAGAAAGAGAAGGTGTGTGTGTGTGAGAGAGAGAAGCTGTGTGTGTGAGAGAGAAGCTGTGAGTGAGAGGGACAGAAAGAAAACCTGTGAGTGAGAGAGAAGGTGAGAAAGAAGCTTTGAGTGAGAGAGAGAGAAAGAGAAACAGAAGCTGTGAGTGAGGGAGAGAGAGAAAGAGAAGCTATGAGTGAGAGAGAGAGAAAGAAAGAGAAGCTGTGAGTGAGAGAGAGAGAGAAAGAGAAGCTGTGAGTGATAGAAGAGAGAGAGAAAGAGATGCTGTGAGTGAGAGAGAGAGAGAAAGAGAAGCTGTGAGTGAGAGAGAGAGAGAAGCTGTTAGTGAAAGAAAGAATGAAAGAGATGCTGTGAGTGAGAGAGAGAGAGAGAGAAGCTGTGAGTGAGTGAGAGAGAGAAAGAAAGAAAGAGAAGTTGTGAGTGAGAGTGAGAGAGAAATAGAAGCTGTGAGAGAGAGAGAGAGAAGCTGAGAGTGAGGGAGAGAGAGAAAGAGAAGCTGTGAGTGAGAGAGAGAGAATGTGAGTGAGAGAGAGAGAAATAGAAGCTGTGAGTGAGAGTGAGAGAGAGAGTGAAAGAGAAGCTGTGAGTGAGAGAGAGATAGAGAGAGAAAGAGAAGCTGTGAGTGAGAGAGAGAGAGAGAAAGAAGCTTTGAGTGAGAGAAAGAGAGAAAGAGAAGCTGTGAGTGAGTGAGAGAGAAAGAGCTGTGAGTGAGAGAGAGAGAAAGAGAAGCTGTGAGTGAGAGAGAGAGTGAAGCTGTGTGTGAGGGAGAGAGAAAGAGAAGCTGTGAATGAGAGACAGAAAGAGAAGCTGTGTGAGAGAGAGAGAATGTGAGTGAGAGAGAGAGAGAAATAGAAGTTGTGAGTGAGAGTGAGAGAGAGAGTGAAAGAGAGGCTGTGAGTGAGAGAGAGATAGAGAGAGAAAGAGAAGCTGTGAGTGAGAGAGAGAGAA
Organism: Bradypodion ventrale; assembly: GCA_035047345.1. Taxonomy (NCBI): domain Eukaryota; kingdom Metazoa; phylum Chordata; class Lepidosauria; order Squamata; family Chamaeleonidae; genus Bradypodion; species Bradypodion ventrale. The sequence continues at coordinate 214,093,981 of JAWDJE010000001.1, forward strand.
AGAAACTTTGAGTGAGAGAAAGAGAGAAAGAGAAGCTGTGAGTGAGAGAGAGAGAAGCTGAGAGTGAGGGAGAGAGAGAAAGAGAAGCTGTGAGTGAGAGGGATAGAGAGAGAAAGAGAAGCTGAGTGAGAGAGAGAGAGAGAAAGAGAAGCTGTGACTGAGTGAGAGAGAGAGAAAGTGAAGCTGTGAGTGAGAAAGAGAGAAAGAGAAGCTGTGAGTGAGTGAGAGAGAGAGAGAGAAATAGAAGCTGTGAGTGAGAAAGAGAGGGAGAGAAGCTGTGAGTGAGAGAGAGAGAAGCTATGAGTGAGAGAAGAGAGAGAAAGATAAGCTGTGAGTGAGAGGGAGAGAAAGAGAAGCTGTGAGTGTGAGAGAGAAATAGAAGCTGTGAGTGAGAGAGAGAAACTATGAGTGAGAGGGAGCGAGAGAAAGAGAAGCTGTGAGTGAGAGAGAGAGAGAAAGAAAGAGAAGCTGTGAGTGAGAGAGAGAGAATGTGAGTGAGAGAGAGAGAAATAGAAGCTGTGAGTGAGAGTGAGAGAGAGAGCGAAAGAGAAGCTGTGAGTGAGAGAGAGATAGAGAGAGAAAGAGAAGCTGTGAGTGAGAGAGAGAGAGAAAGAAGCTTTGAGTGAGAGAAAGAGAGAAAGAGAAGCTGTGAGTGAGTGAGAGAGAAAGAGCTGTGAGTGAGAGAGAGAGAAAGAGAAGCTGTGAGTGAGAGAGAGAGAGAAGCTGTGTGTGAGGGAGAGAGATTAAGAGAAGCTGTGAGTGAGAGGGATAGAGCGAGAAAGAGAAGCTAAGAGAGAGAGAAAAAAAAGAAGCTGTGAGTGAGTGAGAGAGAGAGAGAAAGAGAAGCTGTGAGTGAGAGAGTGAGAGAGAAAGAGAAACTGTGTGTGAGAGAGAGAAAGTGAAGCTGTGAGTGAGAGAGAGAGAAGCTGTGAGTGAGAGAAGAGAGAGAGAAAGAGAATGTGTGTGTGTGAGAGTGAGAGAAGCTGTGTGTGTGAGAGAGAAGCTGTGAGTGAGCGGGACAGAAAGAAAACCTGTGAGTGAGAGAGAAGGTGAGAAAGAAGCTTTGAGTGAGAGAGAGAGAAAGAGAAACAGAAGCTGTGAGTGAGGGAGAGAGAGAAAGAGAAGCTATGAGTGAGAGAGAGAGAAAGAAAGAGAAGCTGTGAGTGAGAGAGAGAGAGAGAAAGAGAAGCTGTGAGTGATAGAAGAGAGAGAGAAAGAGATGCTGTGAGTGAGAGAGAGAGAGAAAGAGAAGCTGTGAGTGAGAGAGAGAAGCTGTTAGTGAAAGAAAGAATGAAAGAGATGCTGTGAGTGAGAGAGAGAGAGAGAGAGAAGCTGTGAGTGAGAGTGAGAGAGAGAGAGAAAGAAAGAGAAGTTGTGAGTGAGAGTGAGAGAGAAATAGAAGCTGTGAGAGAGAGAGAGAAGCTGTGAGTGAGAGAGAAAGAAAGAGAAGCTGTGTGAGAGAGAGAGAAGCTGTGAGTGAGAGAGAGAGAATGAGAAGCTGTGAGTGAGAGAGAGAGAAGCTGTGAATGAGAGAGAGAAAGAGAAGCTGTGGGTGAGAGAGAGAGAAAGAAGATTTGAGTGAGAGAAAGAGAGAAAGAGAAGCTGTGAGTGAGAGAGAGAGAAAGAGCTGTGAGTTAGAGAGAGAGAGAGAAGCCGTGAGTGAGAGAGAGAGAAGCTGTGAGTGAGTGAGAGAGAGAAGCTGTGTGTGTGTGTGTGAGAGAGAAAGAGAAACTGTGAGTGAGAGAAAGAGAGAAAGAGAAGCTGTGAGTGAGAGAGAGAGAGAAAGAGAAGCTGTGAGTGAGAGAGAGAGAAGCTGAGAGTGAGGGAGAGAGAGAAAGAGAAGCTGTGAGTGAGAGAGAGAGAATGTGAGTGAGAGAGAGAGAAATAGAAGCTGTGAGTGAGAGTGTGAGAGAGAGTGAAAGAGAAGCTGTGAGTGAGAGAGAGAGAGAGAGAAGCTGTGAGTGAGAGAGAGAGAAAGAAGCTTTGAGTGAGAGAAAGAGAGAAAGAGAAGCTGTGAGTGAGTGAGAGAGAAAGAGCTGTGAGTGAGAGAGAGAGAGAAAGAGAAGCTGTGAGTGAGAGAGAGAGAGAAGCTGTGTGTGAGGGAGAGAGAGAAAGAGAAGCTGTGAGAGAGAGAGAGAAAGAGAAGCTGTGAGTGAGAGAGAGAGAATGTGAGTGAGAGAGAGAGAAATAGAAGTTGTGAGTGAGAGTGAGAGAGAGAGCGAAAGAGAGGCTGTGAGTGAGAGAGGGATAGAGAGAGAAAGAGAAGCTGTGAGTGAGAGAGAGAGAGAAAGAAGCTTTGAGTGAGATAAAGAGAGAAAGAGAAGCTGTGAGTGAGAGAGAGAGAAGCTGAGAGTGAGGGAGAGAGAGAAAGAGAAGCTGTGCGTGTGTGAGAGAGAGAAGCTGTGACTGAGTGAGAGAGAGAGAAAGTGAAGCTGTGAGTGAGAAAGAGAGAAAGAGAAGCTGTGAGTGAGTGAGAGAGAGAGAGAGAAATAGAAGCTGTGAGTGAGAAAGAGAGGGAGAGAAGCTGTGAGTGAGAGAGAGAGAAGCTATGAGTGAGAGAAGAGAGAGAAAGATAAGCTGTGTGTGAGAGGGAGAGAAAGAGAAGATGTGAGTGAGAGAGAGAAATAGAAGCTGTGAGTGAGAGAGAGAGAGAAACTATGAGTGAGAGGGAGCGAGAGAAAGAGAAGCTGTGAGTGAGAGAGAGAGAGAGAAAGAGAAGCTGTGAGTGAGAGAGAGAGAATGTGAGTGAGAGAGAGAGAAATAGAAGCTGTGAGTGAGAGTGAGAGAGAGAGCGAAAGAGAAGCTGTGAGTGAGAGAGAGATAGAGAGAGAAAGGGAAGCTGTGAGTGAGAGAGAGAGAGAAAGAAGCTTTGAGTGAGAGAAAGAGAGAAAGAGAAGCTGTGAGTGAGTGAGAGAGAAAGAGCTGTGAGTGAGAGAGAGAGAAAGAAAGAGAAGCTGTGAGTGAGAGAGAGAGAGAAGCTGTGTGTGAGGGAGAGAGATTAAGAGAAGCTGTGAGTGAGAGGGATAGAGCGAGAAAGAGAAGCTAAGTGAGAGAGAGAGAAGCTGTGAGTGAGTGAGAGAGAGAGAGAAAGAGAAGCTGTGAGTGAGAGAGTGAGAGAAAGTGAAACTGTGTGAGAGAGAGAGAAAGCGAAGCTGTGAGTGAGAGAGAGAGAAGCTGTGAGTGAGAGAAGAGAGAGAGAAAGAGAAGGTGTGTGTGTGAGAGAGAGAGAAGCTGTGTGTGTGAGAGAGAAGCTGTGAGTGAGAGGGACAGAAAGAAAACCTGTGAGTGAGAGAGAAGGTGAGAAAGAAGCTTTGAGTGAGAGAGAGAGAAAGAGAAACAGAAGCTGTGAGTGAGGGAGAGAGAGAAAGAGAAGCTATGAGTGAGAGAGAGAGAAAGAAAGAGAAGCTGTGAGTGAGAGAGAGAGAGAAAGAGAAGCTGTGAGTGATAGAAGAGAGAGAGAAAGAGATGCTGTGAGTGAGAGAGAGAGAAAGAGAAGCTGTGAGTGAGAGAGAGAGAGAAGCTGTTAGTGAAAGAAAGAATGAAAGAGATGCTGTGAGTGAGAGAGAGAGAGAGAGAAGCTGTGAGTGAGAGAGAGAAAGAAAGAAAGAGAAGTTGTGAGTGAGAGTGAGAGAGAAATAGAAGCTGTGAGAGAGAGAGAGAGAAGCTGTGAGTGAGAGAGAGAGAAAGAGAAGCTGTGAGTGAGAGTGAGAGAGAGAAAGAAAGAGAAGCTGTGAGAGAGAGAGAATGAGAAGCTGTGAGTGAGAGAGAGAGAAGCTGTGAATGAGAGAGAGAAAGAGAAGCTGTGGGTGAGAGAGAGAAAGAAGATTTGAGTGAGAGAAAGAGAGAAAGAGAAGCTGTGAGTGAGAGAGAGAGAAAGAGCTGTGAGTTAGAGAGAGAGAGAGAAGCCGTGAGTGAGAGAGAGAGAAGCTGTGAGTGAGTGAGAGAGAGAAGCTGTGTGTGTGTGTGAGAGAGAAAGAGAAGCTGTGAGTGAGAGAGAGAGAGAAAGAGAAGCTGTGAGTGAGAGAGAGAGAAGCTGAGAGTGAGGGAGAGAGAGAAAGAGAAGCTGTGAGTGAGAGAGAGAGAATGTGAGTGAGAGAGAGAGAAATAGAAGCTGTGAGTGAGAGTGAGAGAGAGAGTGAAATAGAAGCTGTGAGTGAGAGAGAGATAGAGAGAGAAAGAGAAGCTGTGAGTGAGAGAGAGAGAGAGAGAGAGAAAGAAGCTTTGAGTGAGAGAAAGAGAGAAAGAGAAGCTGTGAGTGAGTGAGAGAGAAAGAGCTGTGAGTGAGAGAGAGAGAAAGTGAAGCTGTGAGTGAGAGAGAGAGTGAAGCTGTGTGTGAGGGAGAGAGAAAGAGAAGCTGTGAATGAGAGACAGAAAGAGAAGCTGTGAGTGAGAGAGAGAGAATGTGAGTGAGAGAGAGAGAAATAGAAGTTGTGAGTGAGAGTGAGAGTGAGAGAGAGAGTGAAAGAGAGGCTGTGAGTGAGAGAGAGATAGAGAGAGAAAGAGAAGCTGTGAGTGAGAGAGAGAAAGAAACTTTGAGTGAGAGAAAGAGAGAAAGAGAAGCTGTGAGTGAGAGAGAGAGAAGCTGAGAGTGAGGGAGAGAGAGAAAGAGAAGCTGTGAGTGAGAGGGATAGAGAGAGAAAGAGAAGCTGAGTGAGAGAGAGAGAGAGAAAGAGTAGCTGTCCGTGTGTGTGAGAGAGAAGCTGTGACTGAGTGAGAGAGAGAGAAAGTGAAGCTGTGAGTGAGAAAGAGAGAAAGAGAAGCTGTGAGTGAGTGAGAGAGAGAGAGAGAAATAGAAGCTGTGAGTGAGAAAGAGAGGGAGAGAAGCTGTGAGTGAGAGAGAGAGAAGCTATGAGTGAGAGAAGAGAGAGAAAGATAAGCTGTGAGTGAGAAGGAGAGAAAGAGAAGCTGTGAGTGAGAGAGAGAAATAGAAGCTGTGAGTGAGAGAGAGAAACTATGAGTGAGAGGGAGCGAGAGAAAGAGAAGCTGTGAGTGAGAGAGAGAGAGAAAGAAAGAGAAGCTGTGAGTGAGAGAGAATGTGAGTGAGAGAGAGAGAAATAGAAGCTGTGAGTGAGAGTGAGAGAGAGAGCGAAAGAGAAGCTGTGAGTGAGAGAGAGATAGAGAGAGAAAGAGAAGCTGTGAGTGAGAGAGAGAGAGAAAGAAGCTTTGAGTGAGAGAAAGAGAGAAAGAGAAGCTGTGAGTGAGTGAGAGAGAAAGAGCTGTGAGTGAGAGAGAGAGAAAGAGAAGCTGTGAGTGAGAGAGACAGAGAAGCTGTGTGTGAGGGAGAGAGATTAAGAGAAGCTGTGAGTGAGAGGGATAGAGCGAGAAAGAGAAGCTGAGAGAGAGAGAGAAAAAAAGAAGCTGTGAGTGAGTGAGAGAGAGAGAGAAAGAGAAGCTGTGAGTGAGAGAGTGAGAGAGAAAGAGAAACTGTGTGAGAGAGAGAGAAAGTGAAGCTGTGAGTGAGAGAGAGAGAAGCTGTGAGTGAGAGAAGAGAGAGAGAAAGAGAATGTGTGTGAGAGAGAGAGAGAGAAGCTGTGTGTGTGAGAGAGAAGCTGTGAGTGAGAGGGACAGAAAGAAAACCTGTGAGTGAGAGAGAAGGTGAGAAAGAAGCTTTGAGTGAGAGAGAGAGAAAGAGAAACAGAAGCTGTGAGTGAGGGAGAGAGAGAAAGAGAAGCTATGAGTGAGAGAGAGAGAAAGAAAGAGAAGCTGTGAGTGAGAGAGAGAGAGAGAGAGAAGCTGTGAGTGATAGAAGAGAGAGAGAAAGAGATGCTGTGAGTGAGAGAGAGAGAGAAAGAAGCTGTGAGTGAGAGAGAGAGAAGCTGTTAGTGAAAGAAAGAATGAAAGAGATGCTGTGAGTGAGAGAGAGAGAGAGAGAAGCTGTGAGTGAGAGTGAGAGAGAGAGAGAGAAAGAAAGAAAGAGAAGTTGTGAGTGAGAGTGAGAGAGAAATAGAAGCTGTGAGAGAGAGAGAGAGAGAAGCTGTGAGTGAGAGAGAGAGAAAGAGAAGCTGTGAGTGAGAGTGAGAGAGAGAAAGAAAGAAAGAGAAGCTGTGAGAGAGAGAGTGAATGAGAAGCTGTGAGTGAGAGAGAGAGAAGCTGTGAATAGAGAGAAAGAGAAGCTGTGGGTGAGAGAGAGAGAAAGAAGCTTTGAGTGAGAGAAAGAGAGAAAGAGAAGCTGTGAGTGAGAGAGAGAGAAAGAGCTGTGAGTTAGAGAGAGAGAGAAGCCGTGAGGGAGAGAGAGAGAAGCTGTGAGTGAGTGAGAGAGAGAAGCTGTGTGTGTGTGAGAGAGACAGAAAGAGAAACTGTGAGTGAGAGAAAGAGAGAAAGAGAAGCTGTGAGTGAGAGAGAGAGAGAAAGAGAAGCTGTGAGTGAGAGAGAGAGAAGCTGAGAGTGAGGGAGAGAGAGAAAGAGAAGCTGTGAGTGAGAGGGATAGAGAGAGAAAGAGAAGCTGAGTGAGAGAGAGAGAGGGAAAGAGAAGCTGTGCGTGTGTGAGAGAGAGAAGCTGTGACTGAGTGAGAGAGAGAGAAAGTGAAGCTGTGAGTGAGAAAGAGAGAAAGAGAAGCTGTGAGTGAGTGAGAGAGAGAGAGAGAAAGAGAAGCTGTGAGTGAGAAAGAGAGGGAGAGAAGCTGTGAGTGAGAGAGAGAGAAGCTGTGAGTAAGAGAGAGAGAAGCTGTGAGTGAGAGAAGAGAGAGAAAGATAAGCTGTGAGTGAGAGGGAGAGAAAGAGAAGCTGTGAGTGAGAGAGCAATAGAAGCTGTGAGTGTGAGAGAGAGAAGCTATGAGTGAGAGGGAGAGAGAGAAATAGAAGCTGTGAGTGAGAGAGAGAGAGAGAGAAGCTGTGAGTGAGAGAGAGAAAGAGAAGCTGTGAGTGAGAGAGAGAGAATGTGAGTGAGAGAGAGAGAAATAGAAGCTATGAGTGAGAGTGAGAGAGAGAGCGAAAGAGAAGCTGTGAGTGAGAGAGAGATAGAGAGAGAAAGAGAAGCTGTGAGTGAGAGAGAGAAAGAAGCTTTGAGTGAGAGAAAGAGAGAAAGAGAAGCTGTGAGTGAGTGAGAGAGAAAGAGATGTGAGTGAGAGAGAGAGAGAAAGAGAAGCTGTGAGTGAGAGAGAGAGAGAAGCTGTGTGTGAGGGAGAGAGAGAAAGAGAAGCTGTGAGTGAGAGGGATAGAGCGAGAAAGAGAAGCTGAGTGAGAGAGAGAGAGAAAGAGAAGCTGCGAGTGAGTGAGAGAGAGAGAGAGAGAAACTTTGTGAGAGAGAGAAAGCGAAGCTGTGAGTGAGAGAGAGAGAAGCTGTGAGTGAGAGAAGAGAGAGAGAAAGAGACGGTGTGTGTGTGTGAGAGAGAGAAGCTGTGTGTGTGAGAGAAGCTGTGAGTGAGAGGGACAGAAAGAAAACCTGTGAGTGAGAGAGAAGGTGAGAAAGAAGCTTTGAGTGAGAGAGAGAGAAAGAGAAACAGAAGCTGTGAGTGAGGGAGAGAGAGAAAGAAAGCAAGCTATGAGTGAGAGAGAGAGAAAGAAAGAGAAGCTGTGAGTGAGAGAGAGAGAGAGAAAGAGAAGCTGTGAGTGAGAGAGAGAGAAGCTGTGAGTGAGTGAGAGAGAGAGAGAAAGAGAAGCTGTGAGTGAGAAAGCGAGGGAGAGAAGCTGTGAGTGAGAGAGAGAGAAGCTGTGAGTAAGAGAGAGAGAGAGAGATAAGCTGTGAGTGAGAGAAGAGAGAGAAAGATAAGCTGTGAGTGAGAGGGAGAGAAAGAGAAGCTGTGAGTGAGAGAGAGAAATAGAAGCTGTGAGTGTGAGAGAGAGAAACTATGAGTGAGAGGGAGCGAGAGAAAGAGAAGCTGTGAGTGAGAGAGAGAGAGAGAAAGAGAAGCTGTGAGTGAGAGAGAGAAAGAGAAGCTGTGAGTGAGAGAGAGAGAATGTGAGTGAGAGATAGAGAAATAGAAGCTGTGAGTGAGAGTGAGAGAGAGAGCGAAAGAGAAGCTGTGAGTGAGAGAGAGATAGAGAGAGAAAGAGAAGCTGTGAGTGAGAGAGAGAGAGAAAGAGAAGCTGTGAGTGAGAGAGAGAAAGAAGCTTTGAGTGAGAGAAAGAGAGAAAGAGAAGCTGTGAGTGAGTGAGAGAGAACGAGCTGTGAGTGAGAGAGAGAGAGAAAGAGAAGCTGTGAGTGAGAGAGAGAGAGAAGCTGTGTGTGAGGGAGAGAGAGAAAGAGAAGGTGTGAGTGAGAGAGAGAAAGAGAAGCTGTGAGTGAGAGAGAGAGAATGTGAGAGAGAGAGAGAGAAATAGAAGCTGTGAGTGAGAGTGAGAGAGACAGCGAAAGAGAGGCTGTGAGTGAGAGAGAGATAGAGAGAGAAAGAGAAGCTGTGAGTGAGAGAGAGAGAGAAAGAAGCTTTGAGTGAGAGAAAGAGAGAAAGAGAAGCTGTGAGTGAGAGGGATAGAGAGAGAAAGAGAAGCTGAGTGAGAGAGAGAGAGAGAAAGAGAAGCTGTGCGTGTGTGAGAGAGAGAAGCTGTGACTGAGAGAGAGAAAGTGAAGCTGTGAGTGAGAAAGAGAGAAAAAGAAGCTGTGAGTGAGTGAGAGAGAGAGAGAGAAAGAGAAGCTGTGAGTGAGAAAGAGAGGGAGAGAAGCTGTGAGTGAGAGAGAGAGAAGCTGTGAGTAAGAGAGAGAGAGAAGCTATGAGTGAGAGAAGAGAGAGAAAGATAAGCTGTGAGTGAGAGGGAGAGAAAGAGAAGCTGTGAGTGAGAGAGAGAAATAGAAGCTGTGAGTGAGAGAGAGAGAGAAACTGTGAGTGAGAGGGAGCGAGAGAAAGAGAAGCTGTGAGTGAGAGAGAGAGAGAGAAAGAGAAGCTGTGAGTGAGAGAGAGAAAGAGAAGCTGTGTGAGAGAGAGAATGTGAGTGAGAGAGAGAGAAATAGAAGCTGTGAGTGAGAGAGAGAGAGAGCGAAAGAGAAGCTGTGAGTGAGAGAGAGATAGAGAGAGAAAGAGAAGCTGTGAGTGAGAGAGAGAGAGAAAGAAGCTTTGAGTGAGAGAAAGAGAGAAAGAGAAGCTGTGATTGAGTGAGAGAGAAAGAGCTGTGAGTGAGAGAGAGAGAGAAAGAGAAGCTGTGAGTGAGAGAGAGAGAAGCTGTGTGTGAGGGAGAGAGAGAAAGAGAAGCTGTGAGTGATTGGGATAGAGCGAGAAAGAGAAGCTAAGTGAGAGAGAGAGAGAAAGAGAAGCTGTGAGTGAGTGAGAGAGAGAGAGAGAAAGAGAAGCTGTGAGTGAGAGAGTGAGAGAGAAAGAGAAACTGTGTGAGAGAGAGAGAAGCTGTGTGTGTGAGAGAGAAGCTGTGAGTGAGAGGGACAGAAAGAAAACCTGTGAGTGAGAGAGAAGGTGAGAAAGAAGGTTTGAGTGAGTGAGAGAGAAAGAGAAACAGAAGCTGTGAGTGAGGGAGAGAGAGAAAGAGAAGCTATGAGTGAGAGAGAGAGAAAGAAAGAGAAGCTGTGAGTGAGAGAGAGAGAGAAAGAGAAGCTGTGAGTGATAGAAGAGAGAGAGAAAGAGATGCTGTGAGTGAGAGAGAGAGAGAAAGAGAAGCTGTGAGTGAGAGAGAGAGAAGCTGTTAGTGAAAGAAAGAATGAAAGAGATGCTGTGAGTGAGAGAGAGAGAGAGAGAAGCTGTGAGTGAGAGTGAGAGAGAGAAAGAAAGAAAGAGAAGTTGTGAGTGAGAGTGAGAGAGAAATAGAAGCTGTGTGAGAGAGAGAGAGAAGCTGTGAGTGAGAGAGAGAGAAAGAGAAGCTGTGAGTGAGAGTGAGAGAGAGAAAGAAAGAGAAGCTGTGAGAGAGAGAGAGAATGAGAAGCTGTGAGTGAGAGAGAGAGAAGCTGTGAATGAGAGAGAGAAAGAGAAGCTGTGGGTGAGAGAGAGAGAAAGAAGCTTTGAGTGAGAGAAAGAGAGAAAGAGAAGCTGTGAGTGAGAGAGAGAGAAAGTGCTGTGAGTTAGAGAGAGAGAGAGAAGCCGTGAGTGAGAAAGAGAGAAGCTGTGAGTGAGTGAGAGAGAGAAGCTGTGTGTGTGAGAGAGAGACAGAAAGAGAAACTGTGAGTGAGAGAAAGAGATAAAGAGAAGCTGTGAGTGAGAGAGAGAGAGAAAGAGAAGCTGTGAGTGAGAGAGAGAGAATGTGAGTGAGAGAGAGAGAAATAGTAGCTGTGAGTGAGAGTGAGAGAGAGAGCGAAAGAGAAGCTGTGAGTGAGAGAGAGATACAGAGAGAAAGAGAAGCTGTGAGTGAGAGAGAGAGAGAAAGAAGCTTTGAGTGAGAGAAAGAGAGAAAGAGAAGCTGTGAGTGAGTGAGAGAGAAAGAGCTGTGAGTGAGAGAGAGAGAGAAAGAGAAGCTGTGAGTGAGAGAGAGAGAGAAGCTGTGTGTGAGGGAGAGAGAGAAAGAGAAGCTGTGAGTGAGAGAGAGAGAGAGAAGCTGTGAGTGAGAGAGAGAGAATGTGAGTGAGAGAGAGAGAAATAGAAGCTGTGAGTGAGAGTGAGAGAGAGCGAAAGAGAAGCTGTGAGTGAGAGAGATAAAGAGAGAAAGAGAAGCTGTGAGTGAGAGAGAGAGAGAAAGAAGCTTTGAGTGAGAGAAAGAGAGAAAGAGAAGCTGTGATTGAGTGAGAGAGAAAGAGCTGTGAGTGAGAGAGAGAGAGAAAGAGAAGCTGTGAGTGAGAGAGAGAGAGAAGCTGTGTGTGAGAGAGAGAGAGAAAGAGAAGCTGTGAGTGAGAGAGAGAGAAGCTGAGAGTGAGGGAGAGAGAGAAAGAGAAGCTGTGAGTGAGAGGGATAGAGAGAGAAAGAGAAGCTGAGTGAGAGAGAGAGAGGGAAAGAGAAGCTGTGCGTGTGTGAGAGAGAGAAGCTGTGACTGAGTGAGAGAGAGAGAAAGTGAAGCTGTGAGTGAGAAAGAGAGAAAGAGAAGCTGTGAGTGAGTGAGAGAGAGAGAGAAAGAGAAGCTGTGAGTGAGAAAGAGAGGGAGAGAAGCTGTGAGTGAGAGAGAGAGAAGCTGTGAGTAAGAGAGAGAGAAGCTGTGAGTGAGAGAAGAGAGAGAAAGATAAGCTGTGAGTGAGAGGGAGAGAAAGAGAAGCTGTGAGTGAGAGAGCAATAGAAGCTGTGAGTGTGAGAGAGAGAAGCTATGAGTGAGAGGGAGAGAGAGAAATAGAAGCTGTGAGTGAGAGAGAGAGAGAGAGAAGCTGTGAGTGAGAGAGAGAAAGAGAAGCTGTGAGTGAGAGAGAGAGAATGTGAGTGAGAGAGAGAGCGAAAGAGAAGCTATGAGTGAGAGTGAGAGAGAGAGCGAAAGAGAAGCTGTGAGTGAGAGAGAGATAGAGAGAGAAAGAGAAGCTGTGAGTGAGAGAGAGAAAGAAGCTTTGAGTGAGAGAAAGAGAGAAAGAGAAGCTGTGAGTGAGTGAGAGAGAAAGAGATGTGAGTGAGAGAGAGAGAGAAAGAGAAGCTGTGAGTGAGAGAGAGAGAGAAGCTGTGTGTGAGGGAGAGAGAGAAAGAGAAGCTGTGAGTGAGAGGGATAGAGCGAGAAAGAGAAGCTGAGTGAGAGAGAGAGAGAAAGAGAAGCTGCGAGTGAGTGAGAGAGAGAGAGAGAGAAACTTTGTGAGAGAGAGAAAGCGAAGCTGTGAGTGAGAGAGAGAGAAGCTGTGAGTGAGAGAAGAGAGAGAGAAAGAGACGGTGTGTGTGTGTGAGAGAGAGAAGCTGTGTGTGTGAGAGAAGCTGTGAGTGAGAGGGACAGAAAGAAAACCTGTGAGTGAGAGAGAAGGTGAGAAAGAAGCTTTGAGTGAGAGAGAGAGAAAGAGAAACAGAAGCTGTGAGTGAGGGAGAGAGAGAAAGAAAGCAAGCTATGAGTGAGAGAGAGAGAAAGAAAGAGAAGCTGTGAGTGAGAGAGAGAGAGAGAAAGAGAAGCTGTGAGTGAGAGAGAGAGAAGCTGTGAGTGAGTGAGAGAGAGAGAGAAAGAGAAGCTGTGAGTGAGAAAGCGAGGGAGAGAAGCTGTGAGTGAGAGAGAGAGAAGCTGTGAGTAAGAGAGAGAGAGAGAGATAAGCTGTGAGTGAGAGAAGAGAGAGAAAGATAAGCTGTGAGTGAGAGGGAGAGAAAGAGAAGCTGTGAGTGAGAGAGAGAAATAGAAGCTGTGAGTGTGAGAGAGAGAAACTATGAGTGAGAGGGAGCGAGAGAAAGAGAAGCTGTGAGTGAGAGAGAGAGAGAGAAAGAGAAGCTGTGAGTGAGAGAGAGAAAGAGAAGCTGTGAGTGAGAGAGAGAGAATGTGAGTGAGAGATAGAGAAATAGAAGCTGTGAGTGAGAGTGAGAGAGAGAGCGAAAGAGAAGCTGTGAGTGAGAGAGAGATAGAGAGAGAAAGAGAAGCTGTGAGTGAGAGAGAGAGAGAAAGAGAAGCTGTGAGTGAGAGAGAGAAAGAAGCTTTGAGTGAGAGAAAGAGAGAAAGAGAAGCTGTGAGTGAGTGAGAGAGAACGAGCTGTGAGTGAGAGAGAGAGAGAAAGAGAAGCTGTGAGTGAGAGAGAGAGAGAAGCTGTGTGTGAGGGAGAGAGAGAAAGAGAAGGTGTGAGTGAGAGAGAGAAAGAGAAGCTGTGAGTGAGAGAGAGAGAATGTGAGAGAGAGAGAGAGAAATAGAAGCTGTGAGTGAGAGTGAGAGAGACAGCGAAAGAGAGGCTGTGAGTGAGAGAGAGATAGAGAGAGAAAGAGAAGCTGTGAGTGAGAGAGAGAGAGAAAGAAGCTTTGAGTGAGAGAAAGAGAGAAAGAGAAGCTGTGAGTGAGAGGGATAGAGAGAGAAAGAGAAGCTGAGTGAGAGAGAGAGAGAGAAAGAGAAGCTGTGCGTGTGTGAGAGAGAGAAGCTGTGACTGAGAGAGAGAAAGTGAAGCTGTGAGTGAGAAAGAGAGAAAAAGAAGCTGTGAGTGAGTGAGAGAGAGAGAGAGAAAGAGAAGCTGTGAGTGAGAAAGAGAGGGAGAGAAGCTGTGAGTGAGAGAGAGAGAAGCTGTGAGTAAGAGAGAGAGAGAAGCTATGAGTGAGAGAAGAGAGAGAAAGATAAGCTGTGAGTGAGAGGGAGAGAAAGAGAAGCTGTGAGTGAGAGAGAGAAATAGAAGCTGTGAGTGAGAGAGAGAGAGAAACTGTGAGTGAGAGGGAGCGAGAGAAAGAGAAGCTGTGAGTGAGAGAGAGAGAGAGAAAGAGAAGCTGTGAGTGAGAGAGAGAAAGAGAAGCTGTGTGAGAGAGAGAATGTGAGTGAGAGAGAGAGAAATAGAAGCTGTGAGTGAGAGAGAGAGAGAGCGAAAGAGAAGCTGTGAGTGAGAGAGAGATAGAGAGAGAAAGAGAAGCTGTGAGTGAGAGAGAGAGAGAAAGAAGCTTTGAGTGAGAGAAAGAGAGAAAGAGAAGCTGTGATTGAGTGAGAGAGAAAGAGCTGTGAGTGAGAGAGAGAGAGAAAGAGAAGCTGTGAGTGAGAGAGAGAGAAGCTGTGTGTGAGGGAGAGAGAGAAAGAGAAGCTGTGAGTGATTGGGATAGAGCGAGAAAGAGAAGCTAAGTGAGAGAGAGAGAGAAAGAGAAGCTGTGAGTGAGTGAGAGAGAGAGAGAGAAAGAGAAGCTGTGAGTGAGAGAGTGAGAGAGAAAGAGAAACTGTGTGAGAGAGAGAGAAGCTGTGTGTGTGAGAGAGAAGCTGTGAGTGAGAGGGACAGAAAGAAAACCTGTGAGTGAGAGAGAAGGTGAGAAAGAAGGTTTGAGTGAGTGAGAGAGAAAGAGAAACAGAAGCTGTGAGTGAGGGAGAGAGAGAAAGAGAAGCTATGAGTGAGAGAGAGAGAAAGAAAGAGAAGCTGTGAGTGAGAGAGAGAGAGAAAGAGAAGCTGTGAGTGATAGAAGAGAGAGAGAAAGAGATGCTGTGAGTGAGAGAGAGAGAGAAAGAGAAGCTGTGAGTGAGAGAGAGAGAAGCTGTTAGTGAAAGAAAGAATGAAAGAGATGCTGTGAGTGAGAGAGAGAGAGAGAGAAGCTGTGAGTGAGAGTGAGAGAGAGAAAGAAAGAAAGAGAAGTTGTGAGTGAGAGTGAGAGAGAAATAGAAGCTGTGTGAGAGAGAGAGAGAAGCTGTGAGTGAGAGAGAGAGAAAGAGAAGCTGTGAGTGAGAGTGAGAGAGAGAAAGAAAGAGAAGCTGTGAGAGAGAGAGAGAATGAGAAGCTGTGAGTGAGAGAGAGAGAAGCTGTGAGTGAGAGAGAGAAAGAGAAGCTGTGGGTGAGAGAGAGAGAAAGAAGCTTTGAGTGAGAGAAAGAGAGAAAGAGAAGCTGTGAGTGAGAGAGAGAGAAAGTGCTGTGAGTTAGAGAGAGAGAGAGAAGCCGTGAGTGAGAAAGAGAGAAGCTGTGAGTGAGTGAGAGAGAGAAGCTGTGTGTGTGAGAGAGAGACAGAAAGAGAAACTGTGAGTGAGAGAAAGAGATAAAGAGAAGCTGTGAGTGAGAGAGAGAGAGAAAGAGAAGCTGTGAGTGAGAGAGAGAGAATGTGAGTGAGAGAGAGAGAAATAGTAGCTGTGAGTGAGAGTGAGAGAGAGAGCGAAAGAGAAGCTGTGAGTGAGAGAGAGATACAGAGAGAAAGAGAAGCTGTGAGTGAGAGAGAGAGAGAAAGAAGCTTTGAGTGAGAGAAAGAGAGAAAGAGAAGCTGTGAGTGAGTGAGAGAGAAAGAGCTGTGAGTGAGAGAGAGAGAGAAAGAGAAGCTGTGAGTGAGAGAGAGAGAGAAGCTGTGTGTGAGGGAGAGAGAGAAAGAGAAGCTGTGAGTGAGAGAGAGAGAGAAGCTGTGAGTGAGAGAGAGAGAATGTGAGTGAGAGAGAGAGAAATAGAAGCTGTGAGTGAGAGTGAGAGAGAGCGAAAGAGAAGCTGTGAGTGAGAGAGATAAAGAGAGAAAGAGAAGCTGTGAGTGAGAGAGAGAGAGAAAGAAGCTTTGAGTGAGAGAAAGAGAGAAAGAGAAGCTGTGATTGAGTGAGAGAGAAAGAGCTGTGAGTGAGAGAGAGAGAGAAAGAGAAGCTGTGAGTGAGAGAGAGAGAGAAGCTGTGTGTGAGGGAGAGAGATTAAGAGAAGCTGTGAGTGAGAGGGATAGAGCGAGAAAGAGAAGCTAAGTGAGAGAGAGAGAGAAAGAGAAGCTGTGAGTGAGTGAGAGAGAGAGAGAGAAAGAGAAGCTGTGAGTGAGAGAGTGAGAGAGAAAGAGAAACTGTGTGAGAGAGAGAGAAAGCGAAGCTGTGAGTGAGAGAGAGAGAAGCTGTGAGTGAGAGAAGAGAGAGAGAAAGAGAAGGTGTGTGTGTGAGAGAGAGAGAAGCTGTGAGTGAGAGGGACAGAAAGAAAACCTGTGAGTGAGAGAGAAGGTGAGAAAGAAGGTTTGAGTGAGTGAGAGAGAAAGAGAAACAGAAGCTGTGAGTGAGGGAGAGAGAGAAAGAGAAGCTATGAGTGAGAGAGAGAGAAAGAAAGAGAAGCTGTGAGTGAGAGAGAGAGAAAGAGAAGCTGTGAGTGATAGAAGAGAGAGAGAAAGAGATGCTGTGAGTGAGAGAGAGAGAGAAAGAGAAGCCGTGAGTGAGAGAGAGAGAGAAGCTGTTAGTGAAAGAAAGAATGAAAGAGATGCTGTGAGTGAGAGAGAGAGAGAGAGAAGCTGTGAGTGAGAGTGAGAGAGAGAAAGAAAGAAAGAGAAGTTGTGAGTGAGAGTGAGAGAGAAATAGAAGCTGTGAGAGAGAGAGAGAGAAGCTGTGAGTGAGAGAGAGAGAGAAAGAGAAGCTGTGAGTGAGAGTGAGAGAGAGAAAGAAAGAGAAGCTGTGAGAGAGAGAGAATGAGAAGCTGTGAGTGAGAGAGAGAGAAGCTGTGAATGAGAGAGAGAAAGAGAAGCTGTGGGTGAGAGAGAGAGAAAGAAGCTTTGAGTGAGAGAAAGAGAGAAAGAGAAGCTGTGAGTGAGAGAGAGAGAAAGTGCTGTGAGTTAGAGAGAGAGAGAGAAGCCGTGAGTGAGAAAGAGAGAAGCTGTGAGTGAGTGAGAGAGAGAAGCTGTGTGTGTGTGAGAGAGACAGAAAGAGAAACTGTGAGTGAGAGAAAGAGATAAAGAGAAGCTGTGAGTGAGAGAGAGAGAGAAAGAGAAGCTGTGAGTGAGAGAGATAGAAGCTGAGAGTGAGGGAGAGAGAGAAAGAGAAGCTGTGAGTGAGAGAGAGAGAATGTGAGTGAGAGAGAAAGAAATAGTAGCTGTGAGTGAGAGTGAGAGAGAGAGCGAAAGAGAAGCTGTGAGTGAGAGAGAGATACAGAGAGAAAGAGAAGCTGTTAGTGAGAGAGAGAGAAAGAAGCTTTGAGTGAGAGAAAGAGAGAAAGAGAAGCTGTGAGTGAGAGAGAGAGAAAGTGCTGTGAGTTAGAGAGAGAGAGAGAAGCCATGAGTGAGAGAGAGAGAAGCTGTGAGTGAGTGAGAGAGAGAAGCTGTGTGTGTGTGTGTGAGAGAGAAAGAGAAACTGTGAGTGAGAGAAAGAGAGAAAGGAGAAGCTGTGAGTGAGAGAGAGAGAAAGAGAAGCTGTGAGTTAGAGAGAGAGAAGCTGAGAGTGAGGGAGAGAAAGAAAGAGAAGCTGTGAGTGAGAGAGAGAGAATGTGAGTGAGAGAGAGAGAAATAGAAGCTGTGAGTGAGAGTGAGAGAGAGAGCGAAAGAGAAGCTGTGAGTGAGAGAGAGATAGAGAGAGAAAGAGAAGCTGTGAGTGAGAGAGAGAGAAAGAAGCTTTGAGTGAGAGAAAGAGAGAAAGAGAAGCTGTGAGAGTGAGGGAGAAAGAGCTGTGAGTGAGAGAGAGAGAGAAAGAGAAGCTGTGAGTGAGAGAGAGAGAGAAGCTGTGTGTGAGGGAGAGAGAGAAAGAGAAGCTGTGAGTGAGAGAGAGAAAGAGAAGCTGTGAGTGAGAGAGAGAGAATGTGAGTGAGAGAGAGAGAAATAGAAGCTGTGAGTGAGAGTGAGAGAGAGAGCGAATGAGAGGCTGTGAGTGAGAGAGAGATAGAGAGAGAAAGAGAAGCTGTGAGTGAGAGAGAGAAAGAAGCTTTGAGTGAGAGAAAGAGAGAAAGAGAAGCTGTGAATGAGAGAGAGAGAAGCTGAGAGTGAGGGAGAGAGAGAAAGAGAAGCTGTGAGTGAGAGGGATAGAGAGAGAAAGAGAAGCTGAGTGAGAGAGAGAGAGAGAAAGAGAAGCTGTGCGTGTGTGAGAGGGAGAAGCTGTGACTGAGTGAGAGAGAGAGAAAGTGAAGCTGTGAGTGAGAAAGAGAGAAAGAGAAGCTGTGAGTGAGTGAGAGAGAGAGAGAGAGAAAGAGAAGCTGTGAGTGAGAAAGAGAGGGAGAGAAGCTGTGAGTGAGAGAGAGAGAAGCTGTGAGTAAGAGAGAGAGAGAAGCTATGAGTGAGAGAAGAGAGAGAAAGATAAGCTGTGAGTGAGAGGGAGAGAAAGAGAAGCTGTGAGTGAGAGAGAGAAATAGAAGCTGTGAGTGAGAGAGAGAGAGAAACTATGAGTGAGAGGGAGCGAGAGAAAGAGAAGCTGTGAGTGAGAGAGAGAGAGAGAAAGAGAAGCTGTGAGTGAGAGAGAGAAAGAGAAGCTGTGTGAGAGAGAGAATGTGAGTGAGAGAGAGAGAAATAGAAGCTGTGAATGAGAGTGAGAGAGAAAGCGAAAGAGAAGCTGTGAGTGAGAGAGAGATAGAGAGAGAAAGAGAAGCTGTGAGTGAGAGAGAGAGAGAAAGAAGCTTTGAGTGAGAGAAAGAGAGAAAGAGAAGCTGTGAGTGAGTGAGAGAGAAAGAGCTGTGAGTGAGAGAGAGAGAGAAAGAGAAGCTGTGAGTGAGAGAGAGAGAGAAGCTGTGTGTGAGGGAGAGAGAGAAAGAGAAGCTGTGAGTGAGAGGGATAGAGCGAGAAAGAGAAGCTGAGTGAGAGAGCGAGAGAAAGAGAAGCTGCGAGTGAGTGAGAGAGAGAGAGAGAGAAGCTGTGAGTGAGAGAGTGAGAGAGAAAGAGAAACTGTGTGAGAGAGAAAGCGAAGCTGTGAGTGAGAGAGAGAGAAGCTGTGAGTGAGAGAAGAGAGAGAGAAAGAGACGGTGTGTGTGTGTGAGAGAGAGAAGCTGTGTGTGTGAGAGAAGCTGTGAGTGAGAGGGACAGAAAGAAAACCTGTGAGTGAGAGAGAAGGTGAGAAAGAAGCTTTGAGTGAGAGAGAGAGAAAGAGAAACAGAAGCTGTGAGTGAGGGAGAGAGAGAAAGAGAAGCTATGAGTGAGAGAGAGAGAAAGAAAGAGAAGCTGTGAGTGAGAGAGAGAGAGAGAAAGAGAAGCTGTGAGTGAGAGAGAGAGAAGCTGTGAGTGTGTGAGAGAGAGAAGCTGTGTGTGTGTGAGAGAGAGAAACAGAAACTGTGAGTGAGAGAAAGAGAGAAAGAGAAGCTGTGAGTGAGAGAGAGAGAGAGAAAGAGAAGCTGTGAGTGAGAGAGAGAGAAGCTGAGAGTGAGGGAGAGAGAGGAAGAGAAGCTGTGAGTGAGAGGGATAGAGAGAGAAAGAGAAGCTGAGTGAGAGAGAGAGAGAGAGAGAGAAGCTGTGCGTGTGTGAGAGAGAGAAGCTGTGACTGAGGGAGAGAGAGAGAAAGTGAAGCTGTGAGTGAGAAAGAGAGAAAGAGAAGCTGTGAGTGAGTGAGAGAAAGAGAGAAAGAGAAGCTGTGAGTGAGAAAGCGAGGGAGAGAAGCTGTGAGTGAGAGAGAGAGAAGCTGTGAGTAAGAGAGAGAGAGAGATAAGCTGTGAGTGAGAGAAGAGAGAGAAAGATAAGCTGTGAGTGAGAGGGAGAGAAAGAGAAGCTGTGAGTGAGAGAGAGAAATAGAAGCTGTGAGTGAGAGAGAGAGAGAAACTATGAGTGAGAGGGAGCGAGAGAAAGAGAAGCTGTGAGTGAGAGAGAGAGAGAGAAAGAGAAGCTGTGAGTGAGAGAGAGAAAGAGAAGCTGTGAGTGAGAGAGAGAGAATGTGAGTGAGAGAGAGAGAAATAGAAGCTGTGAGTGAGAGTGAGAGAGAGAGCGAAAGAGAAGCTGTGAGTAAGAGAGAGATAGAGAGAGAAAGAGAAGCTGTGTGAGAGAGAGAGAAAGAAGCTTTGAGTGAGAGAAAGAGAGAAAGAGAAGCTGTGAGAGTGAGGGAGAAAGAGCTGTGAGTGAGAGAGAGAGAGAGAAAGAGAAGCTGTGAGTGAGAGAGAGAGAGAAGCTGTGTGTGAGGGAGAGAGAGAAAGAGAAGCTGTGAGTGAGAGAGAGAAAGAGAAGCTGTGAGTGAGAGAGAGAGAATGTGAGTGAGAGAGAGAGAAATAGAAGCTGTGAGTGAGAGTGAGAGAGAGAGCGAACGAGAGGCTGTGAGAGAGATAGAGAGAGAAAGAGAAGCTGTGAGTGAGAGAGAGAGAGAAAGAAGCTTTGAGTGAGAGAAAGAGAGAAAGAGAAGCTGTGAATGAGAGAGAGAGAAGCTGAGAGTGAGGGAGAGAGAGAAAGAGAAGCTGTGAGTGAGAGGGATAGAGAGAGAAAGAGAAGCTGAGTGAGAGAGAGAGAGAGAGAAAGAGAAGCTGTGCGTGTGTGAGAGAGAGAAGCTGTGACTGAGTGAGAGAGAGAGAAAGTGAAGCTGTGAGTGAGAAAGAGAGAAAGAGAAGCTGTGAGTGAGTGAGAGAGAGAGAGAGAAAGAGAAGCTGTGAGTGAGAAAGAGAGGGAGAGAAGCTGTGAGTGAGAGAGAGAGAAGCTGTGAGTAAGAGAGAGAGAGAAGCTATGAGTGAGAGAAGAGAGAGAAAGATAAGCTGTGAGTGAGAGGGAGAGAAAGAGAAGCTGTGAGTGAGAGAGAGAAATAGAAGCTGTGAGTGAGAGAGAGAGAGAAACTATGAGTGAGAGGGAGCGAGAGAAAGAGAAGCTGTAAGTGAGAGAGAGAGAGAGAAAGAGAAGCTGTGAGTGATAGAAGAGAGAGAGAAAGAGATGCTGTGAGTGAGAGAGAGAGAGAAAGAGAAGCTGTGAGTGAGAGAGAGAGAGAAGCTGTTGGTGAAAGAAAGAATGAAAGAGATGCTGTGAGTGAGAGAGAGAGAGAGAGAAGCTGTGAGTGAGAGTGAGAGAGAGAAAGAAAGAAAGAAGTTGTGAGTGAGAGTGAGAGAGAAATAGAAGCTGTAAGAGAGAGAGGGAGAGAAGCTGTGAGTGAGAGAGAGAGAAAGAGAAGCTGTGAGTGAGAGTGAGAGAGAGAAAGAAAGAGAAGCTGTGTGAGAGAGAGAGAATGAGAAGCTGTGAGTGAGAGAGAGAGAAGCTGTGAATGAGAGAGAGAAAGAGAAGCTGTGGGTGAGAGAGAGAAAGAAGCTTTGAGTGAGAGAAAGAGAGAAAGAGAAGCTGTGAGTGAGAGAGAGAGAAAGAGCTGTGAGTTAGAGAGAGAGAGAAAAGCCGTGAGTGAGAGAGAGAGAAGCTGTGAGTGAGTGAGAGAGAGAAGCTGTGTGTGTGTGAGAGAGACAGAAAGAGAAACTGTGAGTGAGAGAAAGAGAGAAAGAGAAGCTGTGAGTGAGAGAGAGAGAGAAAGAGAAGCTGTGAGTGAGAGAGAGAGAAGCTGAGAGTGAGGGAGAGAGAGAAAGAGAAGCTGTGAGTGAGAGGGATAGAGAGAGAAAGAGAAGCTGAGTGAGAGAGAGAGAGAGAGAAAAGCTGTGCGTGTGTGAGAGAGAGAAGCTGTGACTGAGTGAGAGAGAGAGAAAGTGAAGCTGTGAGTGAGAAAGAGAGAAAGAGAACCTGTGAGTGAGTGAGAGAGAGAGAGAAAGAGAAGCTGTGAGTGAGAAAGAGAGGGAGAGAAGCTGTGAGTGAGAGAGAGAGAAGCTGTGAGTAAGAAAGAGAGAGAGAGAGAAGCTGTGAGTGAGAGAAGAGAGAGAAAGATAAGCTGTGAGTGAGAGGGAGAGAAAGAGAAGCTGTGAGTGAGAGAGCAATAGAAGCTGTGAGTGTGAGAGAGAGAAGCTATGAGTGAGAGGGAGAGAGAGAAATAGAAGCTGTGAGTGAGAGAGAGAGAGAAAGAGAAGCTGTGAGTGAGAGAGAGAAAGAGAAGCTGTGAGTGAGAGAGAGAGAATGTGAGTGAGAGAGAGAGAAATAGAAGCTATGAGTGAGAGTGAGAGAGAGAGCGAAAGAGAAGCTGTGAGTGAGAGAGAGATAGAGAGAGAAAGAGAAGCTGTGAGTGAGAGAAGAGAGAGAAAGAAGCTTTGAGTGAGAGAAAGAGAGAAAGAGAAGCTGTGAGTGAGTGAGAGAGAAAGAGCTGTGAGTGAGAGAGAGAGAGAGAAAGAGAAGCTGTGAGTGAGAGAGAGAGAGAAGCTGTGTGTGAGGGAGAGAGAGAAAGAGAAGCTGTGAGTGAGAGGGATAGAGCGAGAAAGAGAAGCTGAGTGAGAGAGAGAGAGAAAGAGAAGCTGCGTGTGAGTGAGAGAGAGAGAGAGAGAAGCTGTGAGTGAGAGAGTGAGAGAGAAAGAGAAACTTTGTGAGAGAGAGAAAGCGAAGCTGTGAGTGAGAGAGAGAGAAGCTGTGAGTGAGAGAAGAGAGAGAGAAAGAGACGGTGTGTGTGTGTGAGAGAGAGAAGCTGTGTGTGTGAGAGAAGCTGTGAGTGAGAGGGACAGAAAGAAAACCTGTGAGTGAGAGAGAAGGTGAGAAAGAAGCTTTGAGTGAGAGAGAGAGTAAGAGAAACAGAAGCTGTGAGTGAGGGAGAGAGAGAAAGAGAAGCTATGAGTGAGAGAGAGAGAAAGAAAGAGAAGCTGTGAGGGAGAGAGAGAGAGAGAAAGAGAAGCTGTGAGTGAGAGAGAGAGAAGCTGTGAGTGTGTGAGAGAGAGAAGCTGTGTGTGTGTGAGAGAGAGAAACAGAAACTGTGAGTGAGAGAAAGAGAGAAAGAGAGAAAGAGAAGCTGTGAGTGAGAGAGAGAGAGAAAGAGAAGCTGTGAGTGAGTGAGAGAGAAGCTGAGAGTGAGGGAGAGAGAGGAAGAGAAGCTGTGAGTGAGAGGGATAGAGAGAGAAAGAGAAGCTGAGTGAGAGAGAGAGAGAGAAAGAGAAGCTGTGCGTGTGTGTGAGAGAGAAGCTGTGACTGAGGGAGAGAGAGAGAAAGTGAAGCTGTGAGTGAGAAAGAGAGAAAGAGAAGCTGTGAGTGAGTGAGAGAGAGAGAGAAAGAGAAGCTGTGAGTGAGAAAGCGAGGGAGAGAAGCTGTGAGTGAGAGAGAGAGAAGCTGTGAGTAAGAGAGAGAGAGAGATAAGCTGTGAGTGAGAGAAGAGAGAGAAAGATAAGCTGTGAGTGAGTGAGAGAGAGAAACTATGAGTGAGAGGGAGCGAGAGAAAGAGAAGCTGTGAGTGAGAGAGAGAGAGAGAAAGAGAAGCTGTGAGTGAGAGAGAGAAAGAGAAGCTGTGAGTGAGAGAGAGAGAATGTGAGTGAGAGAGAGAGAAATAGAAGCTGTGAGTGAGAGTGAGAGAGAGAGCGAAAGAGAAGCTGTGAGTGAGAGAGAGATAGAGAGAGAAAGAGAAGCTGTGAGTGAGAGAGAAAGAAAGAAGCTTTGAGTGAGAGAAAGAGAGAAAGAGAAGCTGTGAGAGTGAGGGAGAAAGAGCTGTGAGTGAGAGAGAGAGAAAGAGAAGCTGTGAGTGAGAGAGAGAGAGAAGCTGTGTGTGAGGGAGAGAGAGAAAGAGAAGCTGTGAGTGAGAGAGAGAAAGAGAAGCTGTGAGTGAGAGAGAGAGAATGTGAGTGAGAGAGAGAGAAATAGAAGCTGTGAGTGAGAGTGAGAGAGAGAGCGAATGAGAGGCTGTGAGTGAGAGAGAGATAGAGAGAGAAAGAGAAGCTGTGAGTGAGAGAGAGAGAGAAAGAAGCTTTGAGTGAGAGAAAGAGAGAAAGAGAAGCTGTGAATGAGAGAGAGAGAAGCTGAGAGTGAGGGAGAGAGAGAAAGAGAAGCTGTGAGTGAGAGGGATAGAGAGAGAAAGAGAAGCTGAATGAGAGAGAGAGAGAGAGAAAGAGAAGCTGTGCGTGTGTGAGAGAGAGAAGCTGTGACTGAGTGAGAGAGAGAGAAAGTGTAGCTGTGAGTGAGAAAGAGAGAAAGAGAAGCTGTGAGTGAGTGAGAGAGAGAGAGAGAAAGAGAAGCTGTGAGTGAGAGAGAGAGAAGCTGTGAGTAAGAGAGAGAGAGAAGCTATGAGTGAGAGAAGAGAGAGAAAGATAAGCTGTGAGTGAGAGGGAGAGAAAGAGAAGCTGTGAGTGAGAGAGAGAAATAGAAGCTGTGAGTGAGAGAGAGAGAGAAACTATGAGTGAGAGGGAGCGAGAGAAAGAGAAGCTGTAAGTGAGAGAGATAGAGAGAAAGAGAAGCTGTGAGTGAGAGAGAGAAAGAGAAGCTGTGTGAGAGAGAGAATGTGAGTGAGAGAGAGAGAAATAGAAGCTGTGAGTGAGAGTGAGAGAGAGAGCGAAAGAGAAGCTGTGAGTGAGAGAGAGATAGAGAGAGAAAGAGAAGCTGTGAGTGAGAGAGAGAGAGAAAGAAGCTTTGAGTGAGAGAAAGAGAGAAAGAGAAGCTGTGAGTGAGTGAGAGAGAAAGAGCTGTGAGTGAGAGAGAGAGAGAAAGAGAAGCTGTGAGTGAGAGAGAGAGAGAAGCTGTGTGTGAGGGAGAGAGAGAAAGAGAAGCTGTGAGTGAGAGGGATAGAGCGAGAAAGAGAAGCTGAGTGAGAGAGAGAGAGAAAGAGAAGCTGCGAGTGAGTGAGAGAGAGAGAGAAGCTGTGAGTGAGAGAGTGAGAGAGAAAGAGAAACTTTGTGTGAGAGAGAAAGCGAAGCTGTGAGTGAGAGAGAGAGAAGCTGTGAGTGAGAGAAGAGAGAGAGAAAGAGACGGTGTGTGTGTGTGAGAGAGAGAAGCTGTGTGTGTGAGAGAAGCTGTGAGTGAGAGGGACAGAAAGAAAACCTGTGAGTGAGAGAGAAGGTGAGAAAGAAGCTTTGAGTGAGAGAGAGAGAAAGAGAAACAGAAGCTGTGAGTGAGGGAGAGAGAGAAAGAGAAGCTATGAGTGAGAGAGAGAGAAAGAAAGAGAAGCTGTGAGTGAGAGAGAGAGAGAGAAAGAGAAGCTGTGAGTGAGAGAGAGAGAAGCTGTGAGTGTGTGAGAGAGAGAAGCTGTGTGTGTGTGAGAGAGAGAAACAGAAACTGTGAGTGAGAGAAAGAGAGAAAGAGAAGCTGTGAGTGAGAGAGAGAGAGAGAAAGAGAAGCTGTGAGTGAGAGAGAGAGAAGCTGAGAGTGAGGGAGAGAGAGGAAGAGAAGCTGTGAGTGAGAGGGATAGAGAGAGAAAGAGAAGCT
This sequence comes from Bradypodion ventrale, assembly GCA_035047345.1. Taxonomy (NCBI): domain Eukaryota; kingdom Metazoa; phylum Chordata; class Lepidosauria; order Squamata; family Chamaeleonidae; genus Bradypodion; species Bradypodion ventrale. The sequence continues at coordinate 214,118,184 of JAWDJE010000001.1, forward strand.
GAGTGAGAGAGAGAGAGAGAAAGAGAAGCTGTGCGTGTGTGAGAGAGAGAAGCTGTGACTGAGGGAGAGAGAGAGAAAGTGAAGCTGTGAGTGAGAAAGAGAGAAAGAGAAGCTGTGAGTGAGAGAAAGAGAGAAAGAGAAGCTGTGAGTGAGAAAGCGAGGGAGAGAAGCTGTGAGTGAGAGAGAGAGAAGCTGTGAGTAAGAGAGAGAGAGAGAGATAAGCTGTGAGTGAGAGAAGAAAGAGAAAGATAAGCTGTGAGTGAGAGGGAGAGAAAGAGAAGCTGTGAGTGAGAGAGAGAAATAGAAGCTGTGAGTGAGAGAGAGAGAGAAACTATGAGTGAGAGGGAGCGAGAGAAAGAGAAGCTGTGAGTGAGAGAGAGAGAGAGAAAGAGAAGCTGTGAGTGAGAGAGAGAAAGAGAAGCTGTGAGTGAGAGAGAGAGAATGTGAGTGAGAGAGAGAGAAATAGAAGCTGTGAGTGAGAGTGAGAGAGAGAGCGAAAGAGAAGCTGTGAGTGAGAGAGAGATAGAGAGAGAAAGAGAAGCTGTGAGTGAGAGAGAGAGAAAGAAGCTTTGAGTGAGAGAAAGAGAGAAAGAGAAGCTGTGAGAGTGAGGGAGAAAGAGCTGTGAGTGAGAGAGAGAGAGAGAAAGAGAAGCTGTGAGTGAGAGAGAGAGAGAAGCTGTGTGTGAGGGAGAGAGAGAAAGAGAAGCTGTGAGTGAGAGAGAGAAAGAGAAGCTGTGAGTGAGAGAGAGAGAATGTGAGTGAGAGAGAGAGAAATAGAAGCTGTGAGTGAGAGTGAGAGAGAGAGCGAACGAGAGGCTGTGAGTGAGAGAGATAGAGAGAGAAAGAGAAGCTGTGAGTGAGAGAGAGAGAGAAAGAAGCTTTGAGTGAGAGAAAGAGAGAAAGAGAAGCTGTGAATGAGAGAGAGAGAAGCTGAGAGTGAGGGAGAGAGAGAAAGAGAAGCTGTGAGTGAGAGGGATAGAGAGAGAAAGAGAAGCTGAGTGAGAGAGAGAGAGAAAGAGAAGCTGTGCGTGTGTGAGAGAGAGAAGCTGTGACTGAGTGAGAGAGAGAGAAAGTGAAGCTGTGAGTGAGAAAGAGAGAAAGAGAAGCTGTGAGTGAGTGAGAGAGAGAGAGAGAAAGAGAAGCTGTGAGTGAGAAAGAGAGGGAGAGAAGCTGTGAGTGAGAGAGAGAGAAGCTGTGAGTAAGAGAGAGAGAGAGAGAAGCTATGAGAGAGAGAAGAGAGAGAAAGATAAGCTGTGAGTGAGAGGGAGAGAAAGAGAAGCTGTGAGTGAGAGAGAGAAATAGAAGCTGTGAGTGAGAGAGAGAGAGAAACTATGAGTGAGAGGGAGCGAGAGAAAGAGAAGCTGTAAGTGAGAGAGAGAGAGAGAAAGAGAAGCTGTGAGTGAGAGAGAGAAAGAGAAGCTGTGTGAGAGAAAGAATGTGAGTGAGAGAGAAAGAGAAAGAAGCTTTGAGTGAGAGAAAGAGAGAAAGAGAAGCTGTGAGTGAGTGAGAGAGAAAGAGCTGTGAGTGAGAGAGAGAGAGAAAGAGAAGCTGTGAGAGAGAGAGAGAGAAGCTGTGTGTGAGGGAGAGAGAGAAAGAGAAGCTGTGAGTGATTGGGATAGAGCGAGAAAGAGAAGCTAAGTGAGAGAGAGAGAGAAAGAGAAGCTGTGAGTGAGTGAGAGAGAGAGAGAAAGAGAAGCTGTGAGTGAGAGAGTGAGAGAGAAAGAGAAGCTGTGAGTGAGAGAGAGAAAGAGAAGCTGTGAGTGAGAGAGAGAGAATGTGAGTGAGAGAGAGAGAAATAGAAGCTGTGAGTGAGAGTGAGAGAGAGAGCGAAAGAGAAGCTGTGAGTGAGAGAGAGAGAGAAAGAGAAGCTGTGAGAGAGAGAGAGAGAAAGAGAAGCTGTGAGTGACTGAGAGAGAAAGAGCTGTGAATGAGAGAGAGAGAGAAAGAGAAGCTGTGAGTGAGAGAGAGAGAGAGAAGCTGTGTGTGAGGGAGAGAGAGAAAGAGAAGCTGTGAGTGAGAGAGAGAAAGAGAAGCTGTGAGTGAGAGAGAGAGAATGTGAGTGAGAGAGAGAGAAATAGAAGCTGTGAGTGAGAGTGAGAGAGAGAGCGAAAGAGAGGCTGTGAGTGAGTGAGAGAGAGAGAGAGAAAGAGAAGCTTTGAGTGAGAGAAAGAGGGAAAGAGAAGCTGTGAATGAGAGAGAGAGAAGCTGAGAGTGAGGGAGAGAGAGAAAGAGAAGCTGTGAGTGAGAGGGATAGAGAGAGAAAGAGAAGCTGAGTGAGAGAGAGAGAGAAAGAGAAGCTGTGCGTGTGTGTGAGAGAGAAGCTGTGACTGAGTGAGAGAGAGAGAAAGTGAAGCTGTGAGTGAGAAAGAGAGAAAGAGAAGCTGTGAGTGAGTGAGAGAGAAAGAGAGAGAAAGAGAAGCTGTGAGTGAGAAAGAGAGGGAGAGAAGCTGTGAGTGAGAGAGAGAGAAGCTGTGAGTAAGAGAGAGAGAGAGAGAGAGAAGCTATGAGTGAGAGAAGAGAGAAAGATAAGCTGTGAGTGAGAGGGAGAGAAAGAGAAGCTGTGAGTGAGAGAGAGAAATAGAAGCTGTGAGTGAGAGAGAGAGAGAAACTATGAGTGAGAGGGAGCGAGAGAAAGAGAAGCTGTGAGTGAGAGAGAGAGAGAGAAAGAGAAGCTGTGAGTTAGAGAGAGAAAGAGAAGCTGTGTGAGAGAGAGAATGTGAGTGAGAGAGAGAGAAATAGAAGCTGTGAGTGAGAGTGAGAGAGAGAGCGAAAGAGAAGCTGTGAGTGAGAGAGAGATAGAGAGAGAAAGAGAAGCTGTGAGTGAGAGAGAGAGAGAAAAGCTTTGAGTGAGAGAAAGAGAGAAAGAGAAGCTGTGAGAGTGAGGGAGAAAGAGCTGTGAGTGAGAGAGAGAGAGAAAGAGAAGCTGTGAGTGAGAGAGAGAGAGAAGCTGTGTGTGAGGGAGAGAGAGAAAGAGAAGCTGTGAGTGAGAGAGAGAAAGAGAAGCTGTGAGTGAGAGAGAGAGAATGTGAGTGAGAGAGAGAGAAATAGAAGCTGTGAGTGAGAGTGAGAGAGAGAGCGAATGAGAGGCTGTGAGTGAGAGAGAGATAGAGAGAGAAAGAGAAGCTGTGAGTGAGAGAGAGAGAGAGAAGCTTTGAGTGAGAGAAAGAGAGAAAGAGAAGCTGTGAATGAGAGAGAGAGAAGCTGAGAGTGAGGGAGAGAGAGAAAGAGAAGCTGTGAGTGAGAGGGATAGAGAGAGAAAGAGAAGCTGAGTGAGAGAGAGAGAGAGAGAAAGAGAACCTGTGCGTGTGTGAGAGAGAGAAGCTGTGACTGAGTGAGAGAGAGAGAAAGTGAAGCTGTGAGTGAGAAAGAGAGAAAGAGAAGCTGTGAGTGAGTGAGAGAGAGAGAGAGAAAGAGAAGCTGTGAGTGAGAAAGAGAGGGAGAGAAGCTGTGAGTGAGAGAGAGAGAAGCTGTGAGTAAGAGAGAGAGAGAAGCTATGAGTGAGAGAAGAGAGAGAAAGATAAGCTGTGAGTGAGAGGGAGAGAAAGAGAAGCTGTGAGTGAGAGAGAGAAATAGAAGCTGTGAGTGAGAGAGAGAGAGAAACTATGAGTGAGAGGGAGCGAGAGAAAGAGAAGCTGTAAGTGAGAGAGAGAGAGAGAAAGAGAAGCTGTGAGTGAGAGAGAGAAAGAGAAGCTGTGTGAGAGAGAGAATGTGAGTGAGAGAGAGAGAAATAGAAGCTGTGAGTGAGAGTGAGAGAGAGAGCGAAAGAGAAGCTGTGAGTGAGAGAGAGATAGAGAGAGAAAGAGAAGCTGTGAGTGAGAGAGAGAGAGAAAGAAGCTTTGAGTGAGAGAAAGAGAGAAAGAGAAGCTGTGAGTGAGTGAGAGAGAAAGAGCTGTGAGTGAGAGAGAGAGAGAAAGAGAAGCTGTGAGTGAGAGAGAGAGAGAAGCTGTGTGTGAGGGAGAGAGAGAAAGAGAAGCTGTGAGTGAGAGGGATAGAGCGAGAAAGAGAAGCTGAGTGAGAGAGAGAGAGAAAGAGAAGCTGCGAGTGAGTGAGAGAGAGAGAGAGAAGCTGTGAGTGAGAGAGAGAGAGAGAAAGAGAAACTTTGTGAGAGAGAGAAAGCGAAGCTGTGAGTGAGAGAGAGAGAAGCTGTGAGTGAGAGAAGAGAGAGAGAAAGAGACGGTGTGTGTGTGTGAGAGAGAGAAGCTGTGTGTGTGAGAGAAACTGTGAGTGAGAGGGACAGAAAGAAAACCTGTGAGTGAGAGAGAAGGTGAGAAAGAAGCTTTGAGTGAGAGAGAGAGAAAGAGAAACAGAAGCTGTGAGTGAGGGACAGAGAGAAAGAGAAGCTATGAGTGAGAGAGAGAGAAAGAAAGAGAAGCTGTGAGTGAGAGAGAGAGAGAGAAAGAGAAGCTGTGAGTGAGAGAGAGAGAAGCTGTGAGTGTGTGAGAGAGAGAAGCTGTGTGTGTGTGAGAGAGAGAAACAGAAACTGTGAGTGAGAGAAAGAGAGAAAGAGAAGCTGTGAGTGAGTGAGAGAGAAAGAGCTGTGAGTGAGAGAGAGAGAGAAAGAGAAGCTGTGAGTGAGAGAGAGAGAGAAGCTGTGTGTGAGGGAGAGAGAGAAAGAGAAGCTGTGAGTGAGAGGGATAGAGCGAGAAAGAGAAGCTGAGTGAGAGAGAGAGAGAAAGAGAAGCTGCGAGTGAGTGAGAGAGAGAGAGAGAAGCTGTGAGTGAGAGAGTGAGAGAGAAAGAGAAACTTTGTCAGAGAGAGAAAGCGAAGCTGTGAGTGAGAGAGAGAGAAGCTGTGAGTGAGAGAAGAGAGAGAGAAAGAGACGGTGTGTGTGTGTGAGAGAGAGAAGCTGTGTGTGTGAGAGAAGCTGTGAGTGAGAGGGACAGAAAGAAAACCTGTGAGTGAGAGAGAAGGTGAGAAAGAAGCTTTGAGTGAGAGAGAGAGAAAGAGAAACAGAAGCTGTGAGTGAGGGACAGAGAGAAAGAGAAGCTATGAGTGAGAGAGAGAGAAAGAAAGAGAAGCTGTGAGTGAGAGAGAGAGAGAGAAAGAGAAGCTGTGAGTGAGAGAGAGAGAAGCTGTGAGTGTGTGAGAGAGAGAAGCTGTGTGTGTGTGAGAGAGAGAAACAGAAACTGTGAGTAAGAGAAAGAGAGAAAGAGAAGCTGTGAGTGAGAGAGAGAGAGAGAAAGAGAAGCTGTGAGTGTGAGAGAGAGAAGCTGAGAGTGAGGGAGAGAGAGGAAGAGAAGCTGTGAGTGAGAGGGATAGAGAGAGAAAGAGAAGCTGAGTGAGAGAGAGAGAAAGAGAAGCTGTGCATGTGTGAGAGAGAGAAGCTGTGACTGAGGGAGAGAGAGAGAAAGTGAAGCTGTGAGTGAGAAAGAGAGAAAGAGAAGCTGTGAGTGAGTGAGAGAAAGAGAGAAAGAGAAGCTGTGAGTGAGAAAGCGAGGGAGAGAAGCTGTGAGTGAGAGAGAGAGAAGCTGTGAGTAAGAGAGAGAGAGAGATAAGCTGTGAGTGAGAGAAGAGAGAGAAAGATAAGCTGTGAGTGAGAGGGAGAGAAAGAGAAGCTGTGAGTGAGAGAGAGAAATAGAAGCTGTGAGTGAGAGAGAGAGAGAAACTATGAGTGAGAGGGAGCGAGAGAAAGAGAAGCTGTGAGTGAGAGAGAGAGAGAGAAAGAGAAGCTGTGAGTTAGAGAGAGAAAGAGAAGCTGTGTGAGAGAGAGAATGTGAGTGAGTGAGAGAGAAATAGAAGCTGTGAGTGAGAGTGAGAGAGAGAGCGAAAGAGAAGCTGTGAGTGAGAGAGAGATAGAGAGAGAAAGAGAAGCTGTGAGTGAGAGAGAGAGAAAAAAGCTTTGAGTGAGAGAAAGAGAGAAAGAGAAGCTGTGAGAGTGAGGGAGAAAGAGCTGTGTGAGAGAGAGAGAGAAAGAGAAGCTGTGAGTGAGAGAGAGAGAGAGAAGCTGTGTGTGAGGGAGAGAGAGAAAGAGAAGCTGTGAGTGAGAGAGAGAAAGAGAAGCTGTGAGTGAGAGAGAGAGAATGTGAGTGAGAGAGAGAGAAATAGAAGCTGTGAGTGAGAGTGAGAGAGAGAGCGAATGAGATGCTGTGAGTGAGAGAGAGATAGAGAGAGAAAGAGAAGCTGTGAGTGAGAGAGAGAGAGAAAGAAGCTTTGAGTGAGAGAAAGAGAGAAAGAGAAGCTGTGAATGAGAGAGAGAGAAGCTGAGAGTGAGGGAGAGAGAGAAAGAGAAGCTGTGAGTGAGAGGGATAGAGAGAGAAAGAGAAGCTGAGTGAGAGAGAGAGAGAGAGAAAGAGAAGCTGTGCGTGTGTGAGAGAGAGAAGCTGTGACTGAGTGAGAGAGAGAGAAAGTGAAGCTGTGAGTGAGAAAGAGAGAAAGAGAAGCTGTGAGTGAGTGAGAGAGAGAGAGAGAAAGAGAAGCTGTGAGTGAGAAAGAGAGGGAGAGAAGCTGTGAGTGAGAGAGAGAGAAGCTGTGAGTAAGAGAGAGAGAGAAGCTATGAGTGAGAGAAGAGAGAGAAAGATAAGCTGTGAGTGAGAGGGAGAGAAAGAGAAGCTGTGAGTGAGAGAGAGAAATAGAAGCTGTGAGTGAGAGAGAGAGAGAAACTATGAGTGAGAGGGAGCGAGAGAAAGAGAAGCTGTAAGTGAGAGAGAGAGAGAGAAAGAGAAGATGTGAGTGAGAGAGAGAAAGAGAAGCTGTGTGAGAGAGAGAATGTGAGTGAGAGAGAGAGAAATAGAAGCTGTGAGTGAGAGTGAGAGAGAGAGCGAAAGAGAAGCTGTGAGTGAGAGAGTGATAGAGAGAGAAAGAGAAGCTGTGAGTGAGAGAGAGAGAGAAAGAAGCTTTGAGTGAGAGAAAGAGAGAAAGAGAAGCTGTGAGTGAGTGAGAGAGAAAGAGCTGTGAGTGAGAGAGAGAGAGAAAGAGAAGCTGTGAGTGAGAGAGAGAGAGAAGCTGTGTGTGAGGGAGAGAGAGAAAGAGAAGCTGTGAGTGAGAGGGATAGAGCGAGAAAGAGAAGCTGAGTGAGAGAGAGAGAGAAAGAGAAGCTGCGAGTGAGTGAGAGAGAGAGAGAGAAGCTGTGAGTGAGAGAGTGAGAGAGAAAGAGAAACTTTGTGAGAGAGAGAAAGCGAAGCTGTGAGTGAGAGAGAGAGAAGCTGTGAGTGAGAGAAGAGAGAGAGAAAGAGACGGTGTATGTGTGTGAGAGAGAGAAGCTGTGTGTGTGAGAGAAGCTGTGAGTGAGAGGGACAGAAAGAAAACCTGTGAGTGAGAGAGAAGGTGAGAAAGAAGCTTTGAGTGAGAGAGAGAGAAAGAGAAACAGAAGCTGTGAGTGAGGGACAGAGAGAAAGAGAAGCTATGAGTGAGAGAGAGAGAAAGAAAGAGAAGCTGTGAGTGAGAGAGAGAGAGAGAAAGAGAAGCTGTGAGTGAGAGAGAGAGAAGCTGTGAGTGTGTGAGAGAGAGAAGCTGTGTGTGTGTGAGAGAGAGAAACAGAAACTGTGAGTGAGAGAAAGAGAGAAAGAGAAGCTGTGAGTGAGAGAGAGAGAGAGAGAGAGAAGCTGTGAGTGAGAGAGAGAGAAGCTGAGAGTGAGGGAGAGAGAGGAAGAGAAGCTGTGAGTGAGAGGGATAGAGAGAGAAAGAGAAGCTGAGTGAGAGAGAGAGAAAGAGAAGCTGTGCATGTGTGAGAGAGAGAAGCTGTGACTGAGGGAGAGAGAGAGAAAGTGAAGCTGTGAGTGAGAAAGAGAGAAAGAGAAGCTGTGAGTGAGTGAGAGAAAGAGAGAAAGAGAAGCTGTGAGTGAGAAAGCGAGGGAGAGAAGCTGTGAGTGAGAGAGAGAGAAGCTGTGAGTAAGAGAGAGAGAGAGATAAGCTGTGAGTGAGAGAAGAGAGAGAAAGATAAGCTGTGAGTGAGAGGGAGAGAAAGAGAAGCTGTGAGTGAGAGAGAGAAATAGAAGCTGTGAGTGAGAGAGAGAGAGAAACTATGAGTGAGAGGGAGCGAGAGAAAGAGAAGCTGTGAGTGAGAGAGAGAGAGAGAAAGAGAAGCTGTGAGTTAGAGAGAGAAAGAGAAGCTGTGTGAGAGAGAGAATGTGAGTGAGAGAGAGAGAAATAGAAGCTGTGAGTGAGAGTGAGAGAGAGAGCGAAAGAGAAGCTGTGAGTGAGAGAGAGATAGAGAGAGAAAGAGAAGCTGTGAGTGAGAGAGAGAGAAAAAAGCTTTGAGTGAGAGAAAGAGAGAAAGAGAAGCTGTGAGAGTGAGGGAGAAAGAGCTGTGTGAGAGAGAGAGAGAAAGAGAAGCTGTGAGTGAGAGAGAGAGAGAGAAGCTGTGTGTGAGGGAGAGAGAGAAAGAGAAGCTGTGAGTGAGAGAGAGAAAGAGAAGCTGTGAGTGAGAGAGAGAGAATGTGAGTGAGAGAGAGAGAAATAGAAGCTGTGAGTGAGAGTGAGAGAGAGAGCGAATGAGATGCTGTGAGTGAGAGAGAGATAGAGAGAGAAAGAGAAGCTGTGAGTGAGAGAGAGAGAGAAAGAAGCTTTGAGTGAGAGAAAGAGAGAAAGAGAAGCTGTGAATGAGAGAGAGAGAAGCTGAGAGTGAGGGAGAGAGAGAAAGAGAAGCTGTGAGTGAGAGGGATAGAGAGAGAAAGAGAAGCTGAGTGAGAGAGAGAGAGAGAGAAAGAGAAGCTGTGCGTGTGTGAGAGAGAGAAGCTGTGACTGAGTGAGAGAGAGAGAAAGTGAAGCTGTGAGTGAGAGAGAAAGAGAAGCTGTGAGTGAGTGAGAGAGAGAGAGAGAAAGAGAAGCTGTGAGTGAGAAAGAGAGGGAGAGAAGCTGTGAGTGAGAGAGAGAGAAGCTGTGAGTAAGAGAGAGAGAGAAGCTATGAGTGAGAGAAGAGAGAGAAAGATAAGCTGTGAGTGAGAGGGAGAGAAAGAGAAGCTGTGAGTGAGAGAGAGAAATAGAAGCTGTGAGTGAGAGAGAGAGAGAAACTATGAGTGAGAGGGAGCGAGAGAAAGAGAAGCTGTAAGTGAGAGAGAGAGAGAAAGAGAAGCTGTGAGTGAGAGAGAGAAAGAGAAGCTGTGTGAGAGAGAGAATGTGAGTGAGAGAGAGAGAAATAGAAGCTGTGAGTGACAGTGAGAGAGAGAGCGAAAGAGAAGCTGTGAGTGAGAGAGAGATAGAGAGAGAAAGAGAAGCTGTGAGTGAGAGAGAGAGAGAAAGAAGCTTTGAGTGAGAGAAAGAGAGAAAGAGAAGCTGTGAGTGAGTGAGAGAGAAAGAGCTGTGAGTGAGAGAGAGAGAGAAAGAGAAGCTGTGAGTGAGAGAGAGAGAGAAGCTGTGTGTGAGGGAGAGAGAGAAAGAGAAGCTGTGAGTGAGAGGGATAGAGCGAGAAAGAGAAGCTGAGTGAGAGAGAGAGAGAAAGAGAAGCTGCAAGTGAGTGAGAGAGAGAGAGAGAAGCTGTGAGTGAGAGAGTGAGAGAGAAAGAGAAACTTTGTGAGAGAGAGAAAGCGAAGCTGTGAGTGAGAGAGAGAGAAGCTGTGAGTGAGAGAAGAGAGAGAGAAAGAGACGGTGTGTGTGTGTGAGAGAGAGAAGCTGTGTGTGTGAGAGAAGCTGTGAGTGAGAGGGACAGAAAGAAAACCTGTGAGTGAGAGAGAAGGTGAGAAAGAAGCTTTGAGTGAGAGAGAGAGAAAGAGAAACAGAAGCTGTGAGTGAGGGACAGAGAGAAAGAGAAGCTATGAGTGAGAGAGAGAGAAAGAAAGAGAAGCTGTGAGTGAGAGAGAGAGAGAGAAAGAGAAGCTGTGAGTGAGAGAGAGAGAAGCTGTGAGTGTGTGAGAGAGAGAAGCTGTGTGTGTGTGAGAGAGAGAAACAGAAACTGTGAGTGAGAGAAAGAGAGAAAGAGAAGCTGTGAGTGAGAGAGAGAGAGAGTGAAGCTGTGAGTGAGAGAGAGAGAAGCTGAGAGTGAGGGAGAGAGAGGAAGAGAAGCTGTGAGTGAGAGGGATAGAGAGAGAAAGAGAAGCTGAGTGAGAGAGAGAGAAAGAGAAGCTGTGCATGTGTGAGAGAGAGAAGCTGTGACTGAGGGAGAGAGAGAGAAAGTGAAGCTGTGAGTGAGAAAGAGAGAAAGAGAAGCTGTGAGTGAGTGAGAGAAAGAGAGAAAGAGAAGCTGTGAGTGAGAAAGCGAGGGAGAGAAGCTGTGAGTGAGAGAGAGAGAAGCTGTGAGTAAGAGAGAGAGAGAGATAAGCTGTGAGTGAGAGAAGAGAGAGAAAGATAAGCTGTGAGTGAGAGGGAGAGAAAGAGAAGCTGTGAGTGAGAGAGAGAAATAGAAGCTGTGAGTGAGAGAGAGAGAGAAACTATGAGTGAGAGGGAGCGAGAGAAAGAGAAGCTGTGAGTGAGAGAGAGAGAGAGAAAGAGAAGCTGTGAGTTAGAGAGAGAAAGAGAAGCTGTGTGAGAGAGAGAATGTGAGTGAGAGAGAGAGAAATAGAAGCTGTGAGTGAGAGTGAGAGAGAGAGCGAAAGAGAAGCTGTGAGTGAGAGAGAGATAGAGAGAGAAAGAGAAGCTGTGAGTGAGAGAGAGAGAAAGAAGCTTTGAGTGAGAGAAAGAGAGAAAGAGAAGCTGTGAGAGTGAGGGAGAAAGAGCTGTGTGAGAGAGAGAGAGAAAGAGAAGCTGTGAGTGAGAGAGAGAGAGAAGCTGTGTGTGAGGGAGAGAGAGAAAGAGAAGCTGTGAGTGAGAGAGAGAAAGAGAAGCTGTGAGTGAGAGAGAGAGAATGTGAGTGAGAGAGAGAGAAATAGAAGCTGTGAGTGAGAGTGAGAGAGAGAGCGAACGAGAGGCTGTGAGTGAGAGAGATAGAGAGAGAAAGAGAAGCTGTGAGTGAGAGAGAGAGAAAGAAGCTTTGAGTGAGAGAAAGAGAGAAAGAGAAGCTGTGAATGAGAGAGAGAGAAGCTGAGAGTGAGGGAGAGAGAGAAAGAGAAGCTGTGAGTGAGAGGGATAGAGAGAGAAAGAGAAGCTGAGTGAGAGAGAGAGAGAAAGAGAAGCTGTGCGTGTGTGAGAGAGAGAAGCTGTGACTGAGTGAGAGAGAGAGAAAGTGAAGCTGTGAGTGAGAAAGAGAGAAAGAGAAGCTGTGAGTGAGTGAGAGAGAGAGAGAAAGAGAAGCTGTGAGTGAGAAAGAGAGGGAGAGAAGCTGTGAGTGAGAGAGAGAGAAGCTGTGAGTAAGAGAGAGAGAGAGAGAAGCTATGAGAGAGAGAAGAGAGAGAAAGATAAGCTGTGAGTGAGAGGGAGAGAAAGAGAAGCTGTGAGTGAGAGAGAGAAATAGAAGCTGTGAGTGAGAGAGAGAGAGAAACTATGAGTGAGAGGGAGCGAGAGAAAGAGAAGCTGTAAGTGAGAGAGAGAGAGAGAAAGAGAAGCTGTGAGTGAGAGAGAGAAAGAGAAGCTGTGTGAGAGAGAGAATGTGAGTGAGAGAGAGAGAAATAGAAGCTGTGAGTGAGAGTGAGAGAGAGAGCGAAAGAGAAGCTGTGAGTGAGAGAGAGATAGAGAGAGAAAGAGAAGCTGTGAGTGAGAGAGAGAGAGAAAGAAGCTTTGAGTGAGAGAAAGAGAGAAAGAGAAGCTGTGAGTGAGTGAGAGAGAAAGAGCTGTGAGTGAGAGAGAGAGAGAAAGAGAAGCTGTGAGTGAGAGGGATAGAGAGAGAAAGAGAAGCTGAGTGAGAGAGAGAGAGAGAAAGAGAAGCTGTGCGTGTGTGTGAGAGAGAAGCTGTGACTGAGTGAGAGAGAGAGAAAGTGAAGCTGTGAGTGAGAAAGAGAGAAAGAGAAGCTGTGAGTGAGTGAGAGAGAGAGAGAGAAAGAGAAGCTGTGAGTGAGAAAGAGAGGGAGAGAAGCTGTGAGTGAGAGAGAGAGAAGCTGTGAGTAAGAGAGAGAGAGAGAGAGAAGCTATGAGTGAGAGAAGAGAGAGAAAGATAAGCTGTGAGTGAGAGGGAGAGAAAGAGAAGCTGTGAGTGAGAGAGAGAAATAGAAGCTGTGAGTGAGAGAGAGAGAGAAACTATGAGTGAGAGGGAGCAAGAGAAAGAGAAGCTGTGAGTGAGAGAGAGAGAGAGAAAGAGAAGCTGTGAGTTAGAGAGAGAAATAGAAGCTGTGTGTGAGAGAGAATGTGAGTGAGAGAGAGAGAAATAGAAGCTGTGAGTGAGAGTGAGAGAGAGAGCGAAAGAGAAGCTGTGAGTGAGAGAGAGATAGAGAGAGAAAGAGAAGCTGTGAGTGAGAGAGAGAGAGAAAGAAGCTTTGAGTGAGAGAAAGAGAGAAAGAGAAGCTGTGAGTGAGTGAGAGAGAAAGAGCTGTGAGTGAGAGAGAGAGAGAAAGAGAAGCTGTGAGTGAGAGAGAGAGAAGCTGTGTGTGAGGGAGAGAGAGAAAGAGAAGCTGTGAGTGATTGGGATAGAGCGAGAAAGAGAAGTTAAGTGAGAGAGAGAGAGAAAGAGAAGCTGTGAGTGAGTGAGAGAGAGAGAGAAAGAGAAGCTGTGAGTGAGAGAGTGAGAGAGAAAGAGAAACTGTGTGAGAGAGAGAGAAAGCGAAGCTGTGAGTGAGAGAGAGAGAAGCTGTGAGTGAGAGAAGAGAGAGAGAAAGAGAAGGTGTGTGTGTGAGAGAGAGAAGCTGTGTGTGTGAGAGAGAAGCTGTGAGTGAGAGGGACAGAAAGAAAACCTGTGAGTGAGAGAGAAGGTGAGAAAGAAGCTTTGAGTGAGTGAGAGAGAAAGAGAAACAGAAGCTGTGAGTGAGGGAGAGAGAGAAAGAGAAGCTATGAGTGAGAGAGAGAGAAAGAAAGAGAAGCTGTGAGTGAGAGAGAGAGAGAAAGAGAAGCTGTGAGTGATAGAAGAGAGAGAGAAAGAGATGCTGTGAGTGAGTGAGAGAGAGAAAGAGAAGCTGTGAGTGAGAGAGAGAGAGAAGCTGTTAGTGAAAGAAAGAATGAAAGAGATGCTGTGAGTGAGAGAGAGAGAAGCTGTGAGTGAGAGTGAGAGAGAGAAAGAAAGAAAGAGAAGTTGTGAGTGAGAGTGAGAGAGAAATAGAAGCTGTGATAGAGAGAGAAAGAAGCTGTGAGTGAGAGAGAGAGAAAGAGAAGCTGTGAGTGAGAGTGAGAGAGAGAAAGAAAGAGAAGCTGTGAGAGAGAGAGAGAATGAGAAGCTGTGAGTGAGAGAGAGAGAAGCTGTGAATGAGAGAGAGAAATAGAAGCTGTGGGTGAGAGAGAGAGAAAGAAGCTTTGAGTGAGAGAAAGAGAGAAAGAGAAGCTGTGAGTGAGAGAGAGAGAAAGTGCTGTGAGATAGATAGAGAGAGAGAAGCCGTGAGTGAGAAAGAGAGAAGCTGTGAGTGAGTGAGAGAGAGAAGCTGTGTGTGTGTGAGAGAGAGAGAAAGAGAAACTGTGAGTGAGAGAAAGAGAGAAAGAGAAGCTGTGAGTGAGAGAGAGAGAGAAAGAGAAGCTGTGAGTGAGAGAGAGAGAAGCTGAGAGTGAGGGAGAGAGAGAAAGAGAAGCTGTGAGTGAGAGAGAGAGAATGTGAGTGAGAGAGAGAGAAATAGAAGCTGTGAGTGAGAGTGAGAGAGAGAGCGAAAGAGAAGCTGTGAGTGAGAGAGAGATAGAGAGAGAAAGAGAAGCTGTGAGTGAGAGAGAGAGAGAAAGAAGCTTTGAGTGAGAGAAAGAGAGAAAGAGAAGCTCTGAGTGAGTGAGAGAGAAAGAGCTGTGAGTGGGAGAGAGAGAGAAAGAGAAGCTGTGAGTGAGAGAGAGAGAGAAGCTGTGTGTGAGGGAGAGAGAGAAAGAGAAGCTGTGAGTGAGAGAGAGAAAGAGAAGCTGTGAGTGAGAGAGAGAGAATGTGAGTGAGAGAGAGAGAAATAGAAGCTGTGAGTGAGAGTGAGAGAGAGAGCGAAAGAGAGGCTGTGAGTGAGAGACAGATAGAGAGAGAAAGAGAAACTGTGAGTGAGTGAGAGAGAGAAAGAAGCTTTGAGTGAGAGAAAGAGAGAAAGAGAAGCTGTGAGTGAGAGAGAGAGAAGCTGAGAGTGAGGGAGAGAGAGAAAGAGAAGCTGTGAGTGAGAGGGATAGAGAGAGAAAGAGAAGCTGAGTGAGAGAGAGAGAGAAAGAGAAGCTGTGCGTGTGTGAGAGAGAGAAGCTGTGACTGAGTGAGAGAGAGAGAAAGTGAAGCTGTGAGTGAGAAAGAGAGAAAGAGAAGCTGTGAGTGAGTGAGAGAGAGAGAGAGAAAGAGAAGCTGTGAGTGAGAAAGAGAGGGAGAGAAGCTGTGAGTGAGAGAGAGAGAAGCTGCGAGTAAGAGAGAGAGAGAGAGAAGGTATGAGTGAGAGAAGAGAGAGAAAGATAAGCTGTGAGTGAGAGGGAGAGAAAGAGAAGCTGTGAGTGTGAGAGAGAAATAGAAGATGTGAGAGAGAGAGAGGCTGTGAGTGAGAGAGAGAGAAAGAGAAGCTGTGAGTGAGAGTGAGAGAGAGAAAGAAAGAGAAGCTGTGAGAGAGAGAGAGAATGAGAAGCTGTGAGTGAGAGAGAGAGAAGCTGTGAATGAGAGAGAGAAAGAGAAGCTGTGGGTGAGAGAGAGAGAAAGAAGCTTTGAGTGAGAGAAAGTGAGAAAGAGAAGCTGTGAGTGAGAGAGAGAGAAAGTGCTGTGAGTTAGAGAGAGAGAGAGAAGCCGTGAGTGAGAAAGAGAGAAGCTGTGAGTGAGTGAGAGAGAGAAGCTGTGTGTGTGTGTGTGAGAGAGAAAGAGAAACTGTGAGTGAGAGAAAGAGAGAAAGAGAAGATGTGAGTGAGAGAGAGAGAGAAAGAGAAGCTGTGAGTGAGAGAGAGAGAAGCTGAGAGTGAGGGAGAGAGAATGTGAGTGAGAGAGAGAGAAATAGAAGCTGTGAGTGAGAGTGAGAGAGAGAGCGAAAGAGAAGCTGTGAGTGAGAGAGAGATAGAGAGAGAAAGAGAAGCTGTGAGTGAGAGAGAGAGAGAAAGAAGCTTTGAGTGAGAGAAAGAGAGAAAGAGAAGCTGTGAGTGAGTGAGAGAGAAAGAGCTGTGAGTGAGAGAGAGAGAGAAAGAGAAGCTGTGAGTGAGAGAGAGAGAGAAGCTGTGTGTGAGGGAGAGAGAGAAAGAGAAGCTGTGAGTGAGAGAGAGAAAGAGAAGCTGTGAGTGAGAGAGAGAGAATGTGAGTGAGAGAGAGAGAAATAAAAGCTGTGAGTGAGAGTGAGAGAGAGAGCGAAAGAGAGGCTGTGAGTGAGAGAGAGATAGAGAGAGAAAGAGAAGCTGTGAGTGAGAGAGAGAGAGAAAGAAGCTTTGAGTGAGAGAAAGAGAGAAAGAGAAGCTGTGAGTGAGAGAGAGAGAAGCTGAGAGTGAGGGAGAGAGAGAAAGAGAAGCTGTGAGTGAGAGGGATAGAGAGAGAAAGAGAAGCTGAGTGAGAGAGAGAGAGAGAAAGAGAAGCTGTGCGTGTGTGAGAGAGAGAAGCTGTGACTGAGTGAGAGAGAGAGAAAGTGAAGCTGTGAGTGAGAAAGAGAGAAAGAGAAGCTGTGAGTGAGTGAGAGAGAGAGAGAAAGAGAAGCTGTGAGTGAGAAAGAGAGGGAGAGAAGCTGTGAGTGAGAGAGAGAGAAGCTGTGAGTAAGAGAGAGAGAGAGAGAAGCTATGAGTGAGAGAAGAGAGAGAAAGATAAGCTGTGAGTGAGAGGGAGAGAAAGAGAAGCTGTGAGTGAGAGAGAGAAATAGAAGATGTGAGTGAGAGAGAGAGAGAAACTATGAGTGAGAGGGAGCGAGAGAAAGAGAAGCTGTGAGTGAGAGAGAGAGAGAAAGAGAAGCTGTGAGTGAGAGAGAGAAAGAGAAGCTGTGTGAGAGAGAGAATGTGAGTGAGAGAGAGAGAAATAGAAGCTGTGAGTGAGAGTGAGAGAGAGAGCGAAAGAGAAGCTGTGAGTGAGAGAGAGAGAGAGAAAGAGAAGCTGTGAGTGAGAGAGAGAGAGAAAGAGAAGCTGTGTGAGAGAGAGAGAGAGAAGCTGTGTGTGAGGGAGAGAGAGAAAGAGAAGCTGTGAGTGATTGGGATAGAGCGAGAAAGAGAAGCTAAGTGTGAGAGAGAGAGAAAGAGAAGCTGTGTGTGAGTGAGAGAGAGAGAGAAAGAGAAGCTGTGAGTGAGAGAGTGAGAGAGAAAGAGAAGCTGTGAGTGAGAGAGAGAAAGAGAAGCTGTGAGTGTGAGAGAGAGAATGTGAGTGAGAGAGAGAGAAATAGAAGCTGTGAGTGAGAGTGAGAGAGAGAGCGAAAGAGAAGCTGTGAGTGAGAGAGAGAGAGAGAGAAAGAGAAGCTGTGAGTGAGAGAGAGAGAGAAAGAGAAGCTGTGCGTGACTGAGAGAGAAAGAGCTGTGAGTGAGAGAGAGAGAGAAAGAGAAGCTGTGAGTGAGAGAGAGAGAGAGAAGCTGTGTGTGAGGGAGAGAGAGAAAGAGAAGCTGTGAGTGAGAGAGAGAAAGAGAAGCTGTGAGTGAGAGAGAGAGAATGTGAGTGAGAGAGAGAGAAATAGAAGCTGTGAGTGAGAGTGAGAGAGAGAGCGAAAGAGAGGCTGTGAGTGAGAGAGAGATAGAGAGAGAAAGAGAAGCTGTGAGTGAGAGAGAGAGAGAAAGAAGCTTTGAGTGAGAGAAAGAGAGAAAGAGAAGCTGTGAATGAGAGAGAGAGAAGCTGAGAGTGAGGGAGAGAGAGAAAGAGAAGCTGTGAGTGAGAGGGATAGAGAGAGAAAGAGAAGCTGAGTGAGAGAGAGAGAGAGAAAGAGAAGCTGTGCGTGTGTGAGAGAGAGAAGCTGTGACTGAGTGAGAGAGAGAGAAAGTGAAGCTGTGAGTGAGAAAGAGAGAAAGAGAAGCTGTGAGTGAGTGAGAGAGAGAGAGAGAAAGAGAAGCTGTGAGTGAGAAAGAGAGGGAGAGAAGCTGTGAGTGAGAGAGAGAGAAGCTGTGAGTAAGAGAGAGAGAGAGAAGCTATGAGTGAGAGAAGAGAGAGAAAGATAAGCTGTGAGTGAGAGGGAGAGAAAGAGAAGCTGTGAGTGAGAGAGAGAAATAGAAGCTGTGAGTGAGAGAGAGAGAGAAACTATGAGTGAGAGGGAGCGAGAGAAAGAGAAGCTGTGAGTGAGAGAGAGAGAGAGAAAGAGAAGCTGTGAGTGAGAGAGAGAAAGAGAAGCTGTGTGAGAGAGAGAATGTGAGTGAGAGAGAGAGAAATAGAAGCTGTGAGTGAGAGTGAGAGAGAGAGCGAAAGAGAAGCTGTGAGTGAGAGAGAGATAGAGAGAGAAAGAGAAGCTGTGAGTGAGAGAGAGAGAGAAAGAAGCTTTGAGTGAGAGAAAGAGAGAAAGAGAAGCTGTGAGTGAGTGAGAGAGAAAGAGCTGTGAGTGAGAGAGAGAGAGAAAGAGAAGCTGTGAGTGAGAGAGAGAGAGAAGCTGTGTGTGAGGGAGAGAGAGAAAGAGAAGCTGTGAGTGATTGGGATAGAGCGAGAAAGAGAAGCTAAGTGAGAGAGAGAGAGAAAGAGAAGCTGTGAGTGAGTGAGAGAGAGAGAGAAAGAGAAGATGTGAGTGAGAGAGTGAGAGAGAAAGAGAAACTGTGTGTGAGAGAGAGAAAGCGAAGCTGTGAGTGAGAGAGAGAGAAGCTGTGAGTGAGAGAAGAGAGAGAGAAAGAGAAGGTGTGTGTGTGAGAGAGAGAAGCTGTGTGTGTGAGAGAGAAGCTGTGAGTGAGAAGGACAGAAAGAAAACCTGTGAGTGAGAGAGAAGGTGAGAAAGAAGCTTTGAGTGAGTGAGAGAGAAAGAGAAACAGAAGCTGTGAGTGAGGGAGAGAGAGAAAGAGAAGCTATGAGTGAGAGAGAGAGAAAGAAAGAGAAGCTGTGAGTGAGAGAGAGAGAGAAAGAGAAGCTGTGAGTGATAGAAGAGAGAGAGAAAGAGATGCTGTGAGTGAGAGAGAGAGAGAAAGAGATGCTGTGAGTGAGAGAGAGAGAGAGAGAAGCTGTGAGTGAGAGTGAGAGAGAGAAAGAAAGAAAGAGAAGTTGTGAGTGAGAGTGAGAGAGAAATAGAAGCTGTGAGAGAGAGAGAAAGAAGCTGTGAGTGAGAGAGAGAGAAAGAGAAGCTGTGAGTGAGAGTGACAGAGAGAAAGAAAGAGAAGCTGTGAGAGAGAGAGAGAATGAGAAGCTGTGAGTGAGAGAGAGAGAAGCTGTGAATGAGAGAGAGAAAGAGAAGCTGTGGGTGAGAGAGAGAGAAAGAAGCTTTGAGTGAGAGAAAGAGAGAAAGAGAAGCTGTGAGTGAGAGAGAGAGAACGTGCTGTGAGTTTGAGAGAGAGAGAGAAGCCGTGAGTGAGAAAGAGAGAAGATGTGAGTGAGTGAGAGAGAGAAGCTGTGTGTGAGGGAGAGAGAGAAAGAGAAGCTGTGAGTGAGAGAGAAAGAGAAGCTGTGAGTGAGAGAGAGAGAAGCTGAGAGTGAGGGAGAGAGAAATAGAAGCTGTGAGTGAGAGTGAGAGAGAGAGCGAAAGAGAGGCTGTGAGTGAGAGACAGATAGAGAGAGAAAGAGAAGCTGTGAGTGAGAGAGAGAGAGAAAGAAGCTTTGAGTGAGAGAAAGAGAGAAAGAGAAGCTGTGAGTGAGAGAGAGAGAAGCTGAGAGTGAGGGAGAGAGAGAAAGAGAAGCTGTGAGTGAGAGGGATAGAGAGAGAAAGAGAAGCTGAGTGAGAGAGAGAGAAAGAGAAGCTGTGCGTGTGTGAGAGAGAGAAGATGTGACTGAGTGAGAGAGAGAGAAAGTGAAGCTGTGAGTGAGAAAGAGAGAAAGAGAAGCTGTGAGTGAGTGAGAGAGAGAGAGAGAAAGAGAAGCTGTGAGTGAGAAAGAGAGGGAGAGAAGCTGTGAGTGAGAGAGAGAGAAGCTGTGAGTAAGAGAGAGAGAGAGAAGCTATGAGTGAGAGAAGAGAGAGAAAGATAAGCTGTGAGTGAGAGGGAGAGAAAGAGAAGCTGTGAGTGAGAGAGAGAAATAGAAGATGTGAGAGAGAGAGAAAGAAGCTGTGAGTGAGAGAGAGAGAAAGAGAAGCTGTGAGTGAGAGTGAGAGAGAGAAAGAAAGAGAAGCTGTGAGAGAGAGAGAGAATGAGAAGTTGTGAGTGAGAGAGAGAGAAGCTGTGAATGAGAGAGAGAAAGAGAAGCTGTGGGTGAGAGAGAGAGAAAGAAGCTTTGAGTGAGAGAAAGAGAGAAAGAGAAGCTGTGAGTGAGAGAGAGAGAAAGTGCTGTGAGTTAGAGAGAGACAGAGAAGCCGTGAGTAAGAAAGAGAGAAGCTGTGAGTGAGTGAGAGAGAGAAGCTGTGTGTGTGTGTGAGAGAGAGAAAGAGAAAGTGTGAGTGAGAGAAAGAGAGAAAGAGAAGCTGTGAGTGAGTGAGAGAGAGAGAGAAAGAGAAGCTGTGAGTGAGAGAGAGAGAAGCTGAGAGTGAGGGAGAGAGAGAAAGAGAAGCTGTGAGTGAGAGAGAGAGAATGTGAGTGAGAGAGAGAGAAATAGAAGCTGTGAGTGAGAGTGAGAGAGAGAGCGAAAGAGAAGCTGTGAGTGAGAGAGAGATAGAGAGAGAAAGAGAAGCTGTGAGTGAGAGAGAGAGAGAAAGAAGCTTTGAGTGAGAGAAAGAGAGAAAGAGAAACTGTGAGTGAGTGAGAGAGAAAGAGCTGTGAGTGAGAGAGAGAGAGAAAGAGAAGCTGTGAGTGAGAGAGAGAGAGAAGCTGTGTGTGAGGGAGAGAGAGAAAGAGAAGCTGTGAGTGAGAGAGAGAAAGAGAAGCTGTGAGTGAGAGAGAGAGAATGTGAGTGAGAGAGAGAGAAATAGAAGCTGTGAGTGAGAGTGAGAGAGAGAGCGAAAGAGAGGCTGTGAGTGAGAGAGAGATAGAGAGAGAAAGAGAAGCTGTGAGTGAGAGAGAGAGAGAAAGAAGCTTTGAGTGAGAGAAAGAGAGAAAGAGAAGCTGTGAGTGAGAGAGAGAGAAGCTGAGATTGAGGGAGAGAGAGAAAGAGAATCTGTGAGTGAGAGGGAGAGAGAGAGAAAGAGAAGCTGAGTGAGAGAGAGAGAGAGAAAGAGAAGCTGTGAGTGAGAAAGAGAGGGAGAGAACCTGTGAGTGAGAGAGAGAGAAGCTGTGAGTAAGAGAGAGAGAGAGAGAAGCTATGAGTGAGAGAAGAGAGAGAAAGATAAGCTGTGAGTGAGAGGGAGAGAAAGAGAAGCTGTGAGTGAGAGAGAGAAATAGAAGCTGTGAGTGAGAGAGAGAGAGAAACTATGAGTGAGAGGGAGCGAGAGAAAGAGAAGCTGTGAGTGAGAGAGAGAGAGAGAAAGAGAAGCTGTGAGTGAGAGAGAGAAAGAGAAGCTGTGTGAGAGAGAGAGAGAAAGAGAAGCTGTGCGTGTGTGTGAGAGAGAAGCTGTGACTGAGTGAGAGAGAGAGAAAGTGAAGCTGTGAGTGAGAAAGAGAGAAAGAGAAGCTGTGAGTGAGTGAGAGAGAAAGAGAGAGAAAGAGAAGCTGTGAGTGAGAAAGAGAGGGAGAGAAGCTGTGAGTGAGAGAGAGAGAAGCTGTGAGTAAGAGAGAGAGAGAGAGAGAGAAGCTATGAGTGAGAGAAGAGAGAAAGATAAGCTGTGAGTGAGAGGGAGAGAAAGAGAAGCTGTGAGTGAGAGAGAGAAATAGAAGCTGTGAGTGAGAGAGAGAGAGAAACTATGAGTGAGAGGGAGCGAGAGAAAGAGAAGCTGTGAGTGAGAGAGAGAGAGAGAAAGAGAAGCTGTGAGTTAGAGAGAGAAAGAGAAGCTGTGTGAGAGAGAGAATGTGAGTGAGAGAGAGAAATAGAAGCTGTGAGTGAGAGTGAGAGAGAGAGCGAAAGAGAAGCTGTGAGTGAGAGAGAGATAGAGAGAGAAAGAGAAGCTGTGAGTGAGAGAGAGAGAAAAAAGCTTTGAGTGAGAGAAAGAGAGAAAGAGAAGCTGTGAGAGTGAGGGAGAAAGAGCTGTGAGTGAGAGAGAGAGAGAAAGAGAAGCTGTGAGTGAGAGAGAGAGAGAAGCTGTGTGTGAGGGAGAGAGAGAAAGAGAAGCTGTGAGTGAGAGAGAGAAAGAGAAGCTGTGAGTGAGAGAGAGAGAATGTGAGTGAGAGAGAGAGAAATAGAAGCTGTGAGTGAGAGTGAGAGAGAGAGCGAATGAGAGGCTGTGAGTGAGAGAGAGATAGAGAGAGAAAGAGAAGCTGTGAGTGAGAGAGAGAGAGAGAAGCTTTGAGTGAGAGAAAGAGAGAAAGAGAAGCTGTGAATGAGAGAGAGAGAAGCTGAGAGTGAGGGAGAGAGAGAAAGAGAAGCTGTGAGTGAGAGGGATAGAGAGAGAAAGAGAAGCTGAGTGAGAGAGAGAGAGAGAGAAAGAGAACCTGTGCGTGTGTGAGAGAGAGAAGCTGTGACTGAGTGAGAGAGAGAGAAAGTGAAGCTGTGAGTGAGAAAGAGAGAAAGAGAAGCTGTGAGTGAGTGAGAGAGAGAGAGAGAAAGAGAAGCTGTGAGTGAGAAAGAGAGGGAGAGAAGCTGTGAGTGAGAGAGAGAGAAGCTGTGAGTAAGAGAGAGAGAGAAGCTATGAGTGAGAGAAGAGAGAGAAAGATAAGCTGTGAGTGAGAGGGAGAGAAAGAGAAGCTGTGAGTGAGAGAGAGAAATAGAAGCTGTGAGTGAGAGAGAGAGAGAAACTATGAGTGAGAGGGAGCGAGAGAAAGAGAAGCTGTAAGTGAGAGAGAGAGAGAGAAAGAGAAGCTGTGAGTGAGAGAGAGAAAGAGAAGCTGTGTGAGAGAGAGAATGTGAGTGAGAGAGAGAGAAATAGAAGCTGTGAGTGAGAGTGAGAGAGAGAGCGAAACAGAAGCTGTGAGTGAGAGAGAGATAGAGAGAGAAAGAGAAGCTGTGAGTGAGAGAGAGAGAGAAAGAAGCTTTGAGTGAGAGAAAGAGAGAAAGAGAAGCTGTGAGTGAGTGAGAGAGAAAGAGCTGTGAGTGAGAGAGAGAGAGAAAGAGAAGCTGTGAGTGAGTGAGAGAGAGAAGCTGTGTGTGAGGGAGAGAGAGAAAGAGAAGCTGTGAGTGAGAGGGATAGAGCGAGAAAGAGAAGCTGAGTGAGAGAGAGAGAGAAAGAGAAGCTGCGAGTGAGTGAGAGAGAGAGAGAGAAGCTGTGAGTGAGAGAGTGAGAGAGAAAGAGAAACTTTGTGAGAGAGAGAAAGCGAAGCTGTGAGTGAGAGAGAGAGAAGCTGTGAGTGAGAGAAGAGAGAGAGAAAGAGACGGTGTGTGTGTGTGTGTGAGAGAGAAGCTGTGTGTGTGAGAGAAGCTGTGAGTGAGAGGGACAGAAAGAAAACCTGTGAGTGAGAGAGAAGGTGAGAAAGAAGCTTTGAGTGAGAGAGAGAGAAAGAGAAACAGAAGCTGTGAGTGAGGGACAGAGAGAAAGAGAAGCTATGAGTGAGAGAGAGAGAAAGAAAGAGAAGCTGTGAGTGAGAGAGAGAGAGAGAAAGAGAAGCTGTGAGTGAGAGAGAGAGAAGCTGTGAGTGTGTGAGAGAGAGAAGCTGTGTGTGTGTGAGAGAGAGAAACAGAAACTGTGAGTGAGAGAAAGAGAGAAAGAGAAGCTGTGAGTGAGTGAGAGAGAAAGAGCTGTGAGTGAGAGAGAGAGAGAAAGAGAAGCTGTGAGTGAGAGAGAGAGAGAAGCTGTGTGTGAGGGAGAGAGAGAAAGAGAAGCTGTGAGTGAGAGGGATAGAGCGAGAAAGAGAAGCTGAGTGAGAGAGAGAGAGAAAGAGAAGCTGCGAGTGAGTGAGAGAGAGAGAGAGAAGCTGTGAGTGAGAGAGTGAGAGAGAAAGAGAAACTTTGTGAGAGAGAGAAAGCGAAGCTGTGAGTGAGAGAGAGAGAAGCTGTGAGTGAGAGAAGAGAGAGAGAAAGAGACGGTGTGTGTGTGTGAGAGAGAGAAGCTGTGTGTGTGAGAGAAGCTGTGAGTGAGAGGGACAGAAAGAAAACCTGTGAGTGAGAGAGAAGGTGAGAAAGAAGCTTTGAGTGAGAGAGAGAGAAAGAGAAACAGAAGCTGTGAGTGAGGGACAGAGAGAAAGAGAAGCTATGAGTGAGAGAGAGAGAAAGAAAGAGAAGCTGTGAGTGAGAGAGAGAGAGAGAAAGAGAAGCTGTGAGTGAGAGAGAGAGAAGCTGTGAGTGTGTGAGAGAGAGAAGCTGTGTGTGTGTGAGAGAGAGAAACAGAAACTGTGAGTAAGAGAAAGAGAGAAAGAGAAGCTGTGAGTGAGAGAGAGAGAGAGAAAGAGAAGCTGTGAGTGTGAGAGAGAGAAGCTGAGAGTGAGGGAGAGAGAGGAAGAGAAGCTGTGAGTGAGAGGGATAGAGAGAGAAAGAGAAGCTGAGTGAGAGAGAGAGAAAGAGAAGCTGTGCATGTGTGAGAGAGAGAAGCTGTGACTGAGGGAGAGAGAGAGAAAGTGAAGCTGTGAGTGAGAAAGAGAGAAAGAGAAGCTGTGAGTGAGTGAGAGAAAGAGAGAAAGAGAAGCTGTGAGTGAGAAAGCGAGGGAGAGAAGCTGTGAGTGAGAGAGAGAGAAGCTGTGAGTAAGAGAGAGAGAGAGATAAGCTGTGAGTGAGAGAAGAGAGAGAAAGATAAGCTGTGAGTGAGAGGGAGAGAAAGAGAAGCTGTGAGTGAGAGAGAGAAATAGAAGCTGTGAGTGAGAGAGAGAGAGAAACTATGAGTGAGAGGGAGCGAGAGAAAGAGAAGCTGTGAGTGAGAGAGAGAGAGAGAAAGAGAAGCTGTGAGTTAGAGAGAGAAAGAGAAGCTGTGTGAGAGAGAGAATGTGAGTGAGAGAGAGAGAAATAGAAGCTGTGAGTGAGAGTGAGAGAGAGAGCGAAAGAGAAGCTGTGAGTGAGAGAGAGATAGAGAGAGAAAGAGAAGCTGTGAGTGAGAGAGAGAGAAAAAAGCTTTGAGTGAGAGAAAGAGAGAAAGAGAAGCTGTGAGAGTGAGGGAGAAAGAGCTGTGTGAGAGAGAGAGAGAAAGAGAAGCTGTGAGTGAGAGAGAGAGAGAGAAGCTGTGTGTGAGGGAGAGAGAGAAAGAGAAGCTGTGAGTGAGAGAGAGAAAGAGAAGCTGTGAGTGAGAGAGAGAGAATGTGAGTGAGAGAGAGAGAAATAGAAGCTGTGAGTGAGAGTGAGAGAGAGAGCGAATGAGATGCTGTGAGTGAGAGAGAGATAGAGAGAGAAAGAGAAGCTGTGAGTGAGAGAGAGAGAGAAAGAAGCTTTGAGTGAGAGAAAGAGAGAAAGAGAAGCTGTGAATGAGAGAGAGAGAAGCTGAGAGTGAGGGAGAGAGAGAAAGAGAAGCTGTGAGTGAGAGGGATAGAGAGAGAAAGAGAAGCTGAGTGAGAGAGAGAGAGAGAGAAAGAGAAGCTGTGCGTGTGTGAGAGAGAGAAGCTGTGACTGAGTGAGAGAGAGAGAAAGTGAAGCTGTGAGTGAGAAAGAGAGAAAGAGAAGCTGTGAGTGAGTGAGAGAGAGAGAGAGAAAGAGAAGCTGTGAGTGAGAAAGAGAGGGAGAGAAGCTGTGAGTGAGAGAGAGAGAAGCTGTGAGTAAGAGAGAGAGAGAAGCTATGAGTGAGAGAAGAGAGAGAAAGATAAGCTGTGAGTGAGAGGGAGAGAAAGAGAAGCTGTGAGTGAGAGAGAGAAATAGAAGCTGTGAGTGAGAGAGAGAGAGAAACTATGAGTGAGAGGGAGCGAGAGAAAGAGAAGCTGTAAGTGAGAGAGAGAGAGAGAAAGAGAAGATGTGAGTGAGAGAGAGAAAGAGAAGCTGTGTGAGAGAGAGAATGTGAGTGAGAGAGAGAGAAATAGAAGCTGTGAGTGAGAGTGAGAGAGAGAGCGAAAGAGAAGCTGTGAGTGAGAGAGTGATAGAGAGAGAAAGAGAAGCTGTGAGTGAGAGAGAGAGAGAAAGAAGCTTTGAGTGAGAGAAAGAGAGAAAGAGAAGCTGTGAGTGAGTGAGAGAGAAAGAGCTGTGAGTGAGAGAGAGAGAGAAAGAGAAGCTGTGAGTGAGAGAGAGAGAGAAGCTGTGTGTGAGGGAGAGAGAGAAAGAGAAGCTGTGAGTGAGAGGGATAGAGCGAGAAAGAGAAGCTGAGTGAGAGAGAGAGAGAAAGAGAAGCTGCGAGTGAGTGAGAGAGAGAGAGAGAAGCTGTGAGTGAGAGAGTGAGAGAGAAAGAGAAACTTTGTGAGAGAGAGAAAGCGAAGCTGTGAGTGAGAGAGAGAGAAGCTGTGAGTGAGAGAAGAGAGAGAGAAAGAGACGGTGTATGTGTGTGAGAGAGAGAAGCTGTGTGTGTGAGAGAAGCTGTGAGTGAGAGGGACAGAAAGAAAACCTGTGAGTGAGAGAGAAGGTGAGAAAGAAGCTTTGAGTGAGAGAGAGAGAAAGAGAAACAGAAGCTGTGAGTGAGGGACAGAGAGAAAGAGAAGCTATGAGTGAGAGAGAGAGAAAGAAAGAGAAGCTGTGAGTGAGAGAGAGAGAGAGAAAGAGAAGCTGTGAGTGAGAGAGAGAGAAGCTGTGAGTGTGTGAGAGAGAGAAGCTGTGTGTGTGTGAGAGAGAGAAACAGAAACTGTGAGTGAGAGAAAGAGAGAAAGAGAAGCTGTGAGTGAGAGAGAGAGAGAGAGAGAGAAGCTGTGAGTGAGAGAGAGAGAAGCTGAGAGTGAGGGAGAGAGAGGAAGAGAAGCTGTGAGTGAGAGGGATAGAGAGAGAAAGAGAAGCTGAGTGAGAGAGAGAGAAAGAGAAGCTGTGCATGTGTGAGAGAGAGAAGCTGTGACTGAGGGAGAGAGAGAGAAAGTGAAGCTGTGAGTGAGAAAGAGAGAAAGAGAAGCTGTGAGTGAGTGAGAGAAAGAGAGAAAGAGAAGCTGTGAGTGAGAAAGCGAGGGAGAGAAGCTGTGAGTGAGAGAGAGAGAAGCTGTGAGTAAGAGAGAGAGAGAGATAAGCTGTGAGTGAGAGAAGAGAGAGAAAGATAAGCTGTGAGTGAGAGGGAGAGAAAGAGAAGCTGTGAGTGAGAGAGAGAAATAGAAGCTGTGAGTGAGAGAGAGAGAGAAACTATGAGTGAGAGGGAGCGAGAGAAAGAGAAGCTGTGAGTGAGAGAGAGAGAGAGAAAGAGAAGCTGTGAGTTAGAGAGAGAAAGAGAAGCTGTGTGAGAGAGAGAATGTGAGTGAGAGAGAGAGAAATAGAAGCTGTGAGTGAGAGTGAGAGAGAGAGCGAAAGAGAAGCTGTGAGTGAGAGAGAGATAGAGAGAGAAAGAGAAGCTGTGAGTGAGAGAGAGAGAAAAAAGCTTTGAGTGAGAGAAAGAGAGAAAGAGAAGCTGTGAGAGTGAGGGAGAAAGAGCTGTGTGAGAGAGAGAGAGAAAGAGAAGCTGTGAGTGAGAGAGAGAGAGAGAAGCTGTGTGTGAGGGAGAGAGAGAAAGAGAAGCTGTGAGTGAGAGAGAGAAAGAGAAGCTGTGAGTGAGAGAGAGAGAATGTGAGTGAGAGAGAGAGAAATAGAAGCTGTGAGTGAGAGTGAGAGAGAGAGCGAATGAGATGCTGTGAGTGAGAGAGAGATAGAGAGAGAAAGAGAAGCTGTGAGTGAGAGAGAGAGAGAAAGAAGCTTTGAGTGAGAGAAAGAGAGAAAGAGAAGCTGTGAATGAGAGAGAGAGAAGCTGAGAGTGAGGGAGAGAGAGAAAGAGAAGCTGTGAGTGAGAGGGATAGAGAGAGAAAGAGAAGCTGAGTGAGAGAGAGAGAGAGAGAAAGAGAAGCTGTGCGTGTGTGAGAGAGAGAAGCTGTGACTGAGTGAGAGAGAGAGAAAGTGAAGCTGTGAGTGAGAAAGAGAGAAAGAGAAGCTGTGAGTGAGTGAGAGAGAGAGAGAGAAAGAGAAGCTGTGAGTGAGAAAGAGAGGGAGAGAAGCTGTGAGTGAGAGAGAGAGAAGCTGTGAGTAAGAGAGAGAGAGAAGCTATGAGTGAGAGAAGAGAGAGAAAGATAAGCTGTGAGTGAGAGGGAGAGAAAGAGAAGCTGTGAGTGAGAGAGAGAAATAGAAGCTGTGAGTGAGAGAGAGAGAGAAACTATGAGTGAGAGGGAGCGAGAGAAAGAGAAGCTGTAAGTGAGAGAGAGAGAGAGAAAGAGAAGCTGTGAGTGAGAGAGAGAAAGAGAAGCTGTGTGAGAGAGAGAATGTGAGTGAGAGAGAGAGAAATAGAAGCTGTGAGTGAGAGTGAGAGAGAGAGCGAAAGAGAAGCTGTGAGTGAGAGAGAGATAGAGAGAGAAAGAGAAGCTGTGAGTGAGAGAGAGAGAGAAAGAAGCTTTGAGTGAGAGAAAGAGAGAAAGAGAAGCTGTGAGTGAGTGAGAGAGAAAGAGCTGTGAGTGAGAGAGAGAGAGAAAGAGAAGCTGTGAGTGAGAGAGAGAGAGAAGCTGTGTGTGAGGGAGAGAGAGAAAGAGAAGCTGTGAGTGAGAGGGATAGAGCGAGAAAGAGAAGCTGAGTGAGAGAGAGAGAGAAAGAGAAGCTGCGAGTGAGTGAGAGAGAGAGAGAGAAGCTGTGAGTGAGAGAGTGAGAGAGAAAGAGAAACTTTGTGAGAGAGAGAAAGCGAAGCTGTGAGTGAGAGAGAGAGAAGCTGTGAGTGAGAGAAGAGAGAGAGAAAGAGACGGTGTGTGTGTGTGAGAGAGAGAAGCTGTGTGTGTGAGAGAAGCTGTGAGTGAGAGGGACAGAAAGAAAACCTGTGAGTGAGAGAGAAGGTGAGAAAGAAGCTTTGAGTGAGAGAGAGAGAAAGAGAAACAGAAGCTGTGAGTGAGGGACAGAGAGAAAGAGAAGCTATGAGTGAGAGAGAGAGAAAGAAAGAGAAGCTGTGAGTGAGAGAGAGAGAGAGAAAGAGAAGCTGTGAGTGAGAGAGAGAGAAGCTGTGAGTGTGTGAGAGAGAGAAGCTGTGTGTGTGTGAGAGAGAGAAACAGAAACTGTGAGTGAGAGAAAGAGAGAAAGAGAAGCTGTGAGTGAGAGAGAGAGAGAGAGAAGCTGTGAGTGAGAGAGAGAGAAGCTGAGAGTGAGGGAGAGAGAGGAAGAGAAGCTGTGAGTGAGAGGGATAGAGAGAGAAAGAGAAGCTGAGTGAGAGAGAGAGAAAGAGAAGCTGTGCATGTGTGAGAGAGAGAAGCTGTGACTGAGGGAGAGAGAGAGAAAGTGAAGCTGTGAGTGAGAAAGAGAGAAAGAGAAGCTGTGAGTGAGTGAGAGAAAGAGAGAAAGAGAAGCTGTGAGTGAGAAAGCGAGGGAGAGAAGCTGTGAGTGAGAGAGAGAGAAGCTGTGAGTAAGAGAGAGAGAGAGATAAGCTGTGAGTGAGAGAAGAGAGAGAAAGATAAGCTGTGAGTGAGAGGGAGAGAAAGAGAAGCTGTGAGTGAGAGAGAGAAATAGAAGCTGTGAGTGAGAGAGAGAGAGAAACTATGAGTGAGAGGGAGCGAGAGAAAGAGAAGCTGTGAGTGAGAGAGAGAGAGAGAAAGAGAAGCTGTGAGTTAGAGAGAGAAAGAGAAGCTGTGTGAGAGAGAGAATGTGAGTGAGAGAGAGAGAAATAGAAGCTGTGAGTGAGAGTGAGAGAGAGAGCGAAAGAGAAGCTGTGAGTGAGAGAGAGATAGAGAGAGAAAGAGAAGCTGTGAGTGAGAGAGAGAGAAAGAAGCTTTGAGTGAGAGAAAGAGAGAAAGAGAAGCTGTGAGAGTGAGGGAGAAAGAGCTGTGTGAGAGAGAGAGAGAAAGAGAAGCTGTGAGTGAGAGAGAGAGAGAAGCTGTGTGTGAGGGAGAGAGAGAAAGAGAAGCTGTGAGTGAGAGAGAGAAAGAGAAGCTGTGAGTGAGAGAGAGAGAATGTGAGTGAGAGAGAGAGAAATAGAAGCTGTGAGTGAGAGTGAGAGAGAGAGCGAACGAGAGGCTGTGAGTGAGAGAGATAGAGAGAGAAAGAGAAGCTGTGAGTGAGAGAGAGAGAAAGAAGCTTTGAGTGAGAGAAAGAGAGAAAGAGAAGCTGTGAATGAGAGAG
Organism: Bradypodion ventrale; assembly: GCA_035047345.1. Taxonomy (NCBI): domain Eukaryota; kingdom Metazoa; phylum Chordata; class Lepidosauria; order Squamata; family Chamaeleonidae; genus Bradypodion; species Bradypodion ventrale. The sequence goes on from JAWDJE010000001.1 coordinate 214,147,054, forward strand.
AGAGAAGCTGAGAGTGAGGGAGAGAGAGAAAGAGAAGCTGTGAGTGAGAGGGATAGAGAGAGAAAGAGAAGCTGAGTGAGAGAGAGAGAGAAAGAGAAGCTGTGCGTGTGTGAGAGAGAGAAGCTGTGACTGAGTGAGAGAGAGAGAAAGTGAAGCTGTGAGTGAGAAAGAGAGAAAGAGAAGCTGTGAGTGAGTGAGAGAGAGAGAGAAAGAGAAGCTGTGAGTGAGAAAGAGAGGGAGAGAAGCTGTGAGTGAGAGAGAGAGAAGCTGTGAGTAAGAGAGAGAGAGAGAAGCTATGAGAGAGAGAAGAGAGAGAAAGATAAGCTGTGAGTGAGAGGGAGAGAAAGAGAAGCTGTGAGTGAGAGAGAGAAATAGAAGCTGTGAGTGAGAGAGAGAGAGAAACTATGAGTGAGAGGGAGCAAGAGAAAGAGAAGCTGTAAGTGAGAGAGAGAGAGAGAAAGAGAAGCTGTGAGTGAGAGAGAGAAAGAGAAGCTGTGTGAGAGAGAGAATGTGAGTGAGAGAGAGAGAAATAGAAGCTGTGAGTGAGAGTGAGAGAGAGAGCGAAAGAGAAGCTGTGAGTGAGAGAGAGATAGAGAGAGAAAGAGAAGCTGTGAGTGAGAGAGAGAGAGAAAGAAGCTTTGAGTGAGAGAAAGAGAGAAAGAGAAGCTGTGAGTGAGTGAGAGAGAAAGAGCTGTGAGTGAGAGAGAGAGAGAAAGAGAAGCTGTGAGTGAGAGGGATAGAGAGAGAAAGAGAAGCTGAGTGAGAGAGAGAGAGAGAAAGAGAAGCTGTGCGTGTGTGTGAGAGAGAAGCTGTGACTGAGTGAGAGAGAGAGAAAGTGAAGCTGTGAGTGAGAAAGAGAGAAAGAGAAGCTGTGAGTGAGTGAGAGAGAGAGAGAGAAAGAGAAGCTGTGAGTGAGAAAGAGAGGGAGAGAAGCTGTGAGTGAGAGAGAGAGAAGCTGTGAGTAAGAGAGAGAGAGAGAGAGAGAAGCTATGAGTGAGAGAAGAGAGAGAAAGATAAGCTGTGAGTGAGAGGGAGAGAAAGAGAAGCTGTGAGTGAGAGAGAGAAATAGAAGCTGTGAGTGAGAGAGAGAGAGAAACTATGAGTGAGAGGGAGCAAGAGAAAGAGAAGCTGTGAGTGAGAGAGAGAGAGAGAAAGAGAAGCTGTGAGTTAGAGAGAGAAATAGAAGCTGTGTGTGAGAGAGAATGTGAGTGAGAGAGAGAGAAATAGAAGCTGTGAGTGAGAGTGAGAGAGAGAGCGAAAGAGAAGCTGTGAGTGAGAGAGAGATAGAGAGAGAAAGAGAAGCTGTGAGTGAGAGAGAGAGAGAAAGAAGCTTTGAGTGAGAGAAAGAGAGAAAGAGAAGCTGTGAGTGAGTGAGAGAGAAAGAGCTGTGAGTGAGAGAGAGAGAGAAAGAGAAGCTGTGAGTGAGAGAGAGAGAAGCTGTGTGTGAGGGAGAGAGAGAAAGAGAAGCTGTGAGTGATTGGGATAGAGCGAGAAAGAGAAGTTAAGTGAGAGAGAGAGAGAAAGAGAAGCTGTGAGTGAGTGAGAGAGAGAGAGAAAGAGAAGCTGTGAGTGAGAGAGTGAGAGAGAAAGAGAAACTGTGTGAGAGAGAGAGAAAGCGAAGCTGTGAGTGAGAGAGAGAGAAGCTGTGAGTGAGAGAAGAGAGAGAGAAAGAGAAGGTGTGTGTGTGAGAGAGAGAAGCTGTGTGTGTGAGAGAGAAGCTGTGAGTGAGAGGGACAGAAAGAAAACCTGTGAGTGAGAGAGAAGGTGAGAAAGAAGCTTTGAGTGAGTGAGAGAGAAAGAGAAACAGAAGCTGTGAGTGAGGGAGAGAGAGAAAGAGAAGCTATGAGTGAGAGAGAGAGAAAGAAAGAGAAGCTGTGAGTGAGAGAGAGAGAGAAAGAGAAGCTGTGAGTGATAGAAGAGAGAGAGAAAGAGATGCTGTGAGTGAGTGAGAGAGAGAAAGAGAAGCTGTGAGTGAGAGAGAGAGAGAAGCTGTTAGTGAAAGAAAGAATGAAAGAGATGCTGTGAGTGAGAGAGAGAGAAGCTGTGAGTGAGAGTGAGAGAGAGAAAGAAAGAAAGAGAAGTTGTGAGTGAGAGTGAGAGAGAAATAGAAGCTGTGATAGAGAGAGAAAGAAGCTGTGAGTGAGAGAGAGAGAAAGAGAAGCTGTGAGTGAGAGTGAGAGAGAGAAAGAAAGAGAAGCTGTGAGAGAGAGAGAGAATGAGAAGCTGTGAGTGAGAGAGAGAGAAGCTGTGAATGAGAGAGAGAAATAGAAGCTGTGGGTGAGAGAGAGAGAAAGAAGCTTTGAGTGAGAGAAAGAGAGAAAGAGAAGCTGTGAGTGAGAGAGAGAGAAAGTGCTGTGAGATAGATAGAGAGAGAGAAGCCGTGAGTGAGAAAGAGAGAAGCTGTGAGTGAGTGAGAGAGAGAAGCTGTGTGTGTGTGAGAGAGAGAGAAAGAGAAACTGTGAGTGAGAGAAAGAGAGAAAGAGAAGCTGTGAGTGAGAGAGAGAGAGAAAGAGAAGCTGTGAGTGAGAGAGAGAGAAGCTGAGAGTGAGGGAGAGAGAGAAAGAGAAGCTGTGAGTGAGAGAGAGAGAATGTGAGTGAGAGAGAGAGAAATAGAAGCTGTGAGTGAGAGTGAGAGAGAGAGCGAAAGAGAAGCTGTGAGTGAGAGAGAGATAGAGAGAGAAAGAGAAGCTGTGAGTGAGAGAGAGAGAGAAAGAAGCTTTGAGTGAGAGAAAGAGAGAAAGAGAAGCTCTGAGTGAGTGAGAGAGAAAGAGCTGTGAGTGGGAGAGAGAGAGAAAGAGAAGCTGTGAGTGAGAGAGAGAGAGAAGCTGTGTGTGAGGGAGAGAGAGAAAGAGAAGCTGTGAGTGAGAGAGAGAAAGAGAAGCTGTGAGTGAGAGAGAGAGAATGTGAGTGAGAGAGAGAGAAATAGAAGCTGTGAGTGAGAGTGAGAGAGAGAGCGAAAGAGAGGCTGTGAGTGAGAGACAGATAGAGAGAGAAAGAGAAGCTGTGAGTGAGTGAGAGAGAGAAAGAAGCTTTGAGTGAGAGAAAGAGAGAAAGAGAAGCTGTGAGTGAGAGAGAGAGAAGCTGAGAGTGAGGGAGAGAGAGAAAGAGAAGCTGTGAGTGAGAGGGATAGAGAGAGAAAGAGAAGCTGAGTGAGAGAGAGAGAGAAAGAGAAGCTGTGCGTGTGTGAGAGAGATAAGCTGTGACTGAGTGAGAGAGAGAGAAAGTGAAGCTGTGAGTGAGAAAGAGAGAAAGAGAAGCTGTGAGTGAGTGAGAGAGAGAGAGAGAAAGAGAAGCTGTGAGTGAGAAAGAGAGGGAGAGAAGCTGTGAGTGAGAGAGAGAGAAGCTGCGAGTAAGAGAGAGAGAGAGAGAAGGTATGAGTGAGAGAAGAGAGAGAAAGATAAGCTGTGAGTGAGAGGGAGAGAAAGAGAAGCTGTGAGTGTGAGAGAGAAATAGAAGATGTGAGAGAGAGAGAGGCTGTGAGTGAGAGAGAGAGAAAGAGAAGCTGTGAGTGAGAGTGAGAGAGAGAAAGAAAGAGAAGCTGTGAGAGAGAGAGAGAATGAGAAGCTGTGAGTGAGAGAGAGAGAAGCTGTGAATGAGAGAGAGAAAGAGAAGCTGTGGGTGAGAGAGAGAGAAAGAAGCTTTGAGTGAGAGAAAGTGAGAAAGAGAAGCTGTGAGTGAGAGAGAGAGAAAGTGCTGTGAGTTAGAGAGAGAGAGAGAAGCCGTGAGTGAGAAAGAGAGAAGCTGTGAGTGAGTGAGAGAGAGAAGCTGTGTGTGTGTGTGTGAGAGAGAAAGAGAAACTGTGAGTGAGAGAAAGAGAGAAAGAGAAGATGTGAGTGAGAGAGAGAGAGAAAGAGAAGCTGTGAGTGAGAGAGAGAGAAGCTGAGAGTGAGGGAGAGAGAATGTGAGTGAGAGAGAGAGAAATAGAAGCTGTGAGTGAGAGTGAGAGAGAGAGCGAAAGAGAAGCTGTGAGTGAGAGAGAGATAGAGAGAGAAAGAGAAGCTGTGAGTGAGAGAGAGTGAGAAAGAAGCTTTGAGTGAGAGAAAGAGAGAAAGAGAAGCTGTGAGTGAGTGAGAGAGAAAGAGCTGTGAGTGAGAGAGAGAGAGAAAGAGAAGCTGTGAGTGAGAGAGAGAGAGAAGCTGTGTGTGAGGGAGAGAGAGAAAGAGAAGCTGTGAGTGAGAGAGAGAAAGAGAAGCTGTGAGTGAGAGAGAGAGAATGTGAGTGAGAGAGAGAGAAATAAAAGCTGTGAGTGAGAGTGAGAGAGAGAGCGAAAGAGAGGCTGTGAGTGAGAGAGAGATAGAGAGAGAAAGAGAAGCTGTGAGTGAGAGAGAGAGAGAAAGAAGCTTTGAGTGAGAGAAAGAGAGAAAGAGAAGCTGTGAGTGAGAGAGAGAGAAGCTGAGAGTGAGGGAGAGAGAGAAAGAGAAGCTGTGAGTGAGAGGGATAGAGAGAGAAAGAGAAGCTGAGTGAGAGAGAGAGAGAGAGAAAGAGAAGCTGTGCGTGTGTGAGAGAGAGAAGCTGTGACTGAGTGAGAGAGAGAGAAAGTGAAGCTGTGAGTGAGAAAGAGAGAAAGAGAAGCTGTGAGTGAGTGAGAGAGAGAGAGAAAGAGAAGCTGTGAGTGAGAAAGAGAGGGAGAGAAGCTGTGAGTGAGAGAGAGAGAAGCTGTGAGTAAGAGAGAGAGAGAGAGAAGCTATGAGTGAGAGAAGAGAGAGAAAGATAAGCTGTGAGTGAGAGGGAGAGAAAGAGAAGCTGTGAGTGAGAGAGAGAAATAGAAGATGTGAGTGAGAGAGAGAGAGAAACTATGAGTGAGAGGGAGCGAGAGAAAGAGAAGCTGTGAGTGAGAGAGAGAGAGAAAGAGAAGCTGTGAGTGAGAGAGAGAAAGAGAAGCTGTGTGAGAGAGAGAATGTGAGTGAGAGAGAGAGAAATAGAAGCTGTGAGTGAGAGTGAGAGAGAGAGCGAAAGAGAAGCTGTGAGTGAGAGAGAGATAGAGAGAGAAAGAGAAGCTGTGAGTGAGAGAGAGAGAGAAAGAGAAGCTGTGAGAGAGAGAGAGAGAGAAGCTGTGTGTGAGGGAGAGAGAGAAAGAGAAGCTGTGAGTGATTGGGATAGAGCGAGAAAGAGAAGCTAAGTGTGAGAGAGAGAGAAAGAGAAGCTGTGTGTGAGTGAGAGAGAGAGAGAAAGAGAAGCTGTGAGTGAGAGAGTGAGAGAGAAAGAGAAGCTGTGAGTGAGAGAGAGAAAGAGAAGCTGTGAGTGTGAGAGAGAGAATGTGAGTGAGAGAGAGAGAAATAGAAGCTGTGAGTGAGAGTGAGAGAGAGAGCGAAAGAGAAGCTGTGAGTGAGAGAGAGAGAGAGAGAAAGAGAAGCTGTGAGTGAGAGAGAGAGAGAAAGAGAAGCTGTGCGTGACTGAGAGAGAAAGAGCTGTGAGTGAGAGAGAGAGAGAAAGAGAAGCTGTGAGTGAGAGAGAGAGAGAGAAGCTGTGTGTGAGGGAGAGAGAGAAAGAGAAGCTGTGAGTGAGAGAGAGAAAGAGAAGCTGTGAGTGAGAGAGAGAGAATGTGAGTGAGAGAGAGAGAAATAGAAGCTGTGAGTGAGAGTGAGAGAGAGAGCGAAAGAGAGGCTGTGAGTGAGAGAGAGATAGAGAGAGAAAGAGAAGCTGTGAGTGAGAGAGAGAGAGAAAGAAGCTTTGAGTGAGAGAAAGAGAGAAAGAGAAGCTGTGAATGAGAGAGAGAGAAGCTGAGAGTGAGGGAGAGAGAGAAAGAGAAGCTGTGAGTGAGAGGGATAGAGAGAGAAAGAGAAGCTGAGTGAGAGAGAGAGAGAGAAAGAGAAGCTGTGCGTGTGTGAGAGAGAGAAGCTGTGACTGAGTGAGAGAGAGAGAAAGTGAAGCTGTGAGTGAGAAAGAGAGAAAGAGAAGCTGTGAGTGAGTGAGAGAGAGAGAGAGAAAGAGAAGCTGTGAGTGAGAAAGAGAGGGAGAGAAGCTGTGAGTGAGAGAGAGAGAAGCTGTGAGTAAGAGAGAGAGAGAGAAGCTATGAGTGAGAGAAGAGAGAGAAAGATAAGCTGTGAGTGAGAGGGAGAGAAAGAGAAGCTGTGAGTGAGAGAGAGAAATAGAAGCTGTGAGTGAGAGAGAGAGAGAAACTATGAGTGAGAGGGAGCGAGAGAAAGAGAAGCTGTGAGTGAGAGAGAGAGAGAGAAAGAGAAGCTGTGAGTGAGAGAGAGAAAGAGAAGCTGTGTGAGAGAGAGAATGTGAGTGAGAGAGAGAGAAATAGAAGCTGTGAGTGAGAGTGAGAGAGAGAGCGAAAGAGAAGCTGTGAGTGAGAGAGAGATAGAGAGAGAAAGAGAAGCTGTGAGTGAGAGAGAGAGAGAAAGAAGCTTTGAGTGAGAGAAAGAGAGAAAGAGAAGCTGTGAGTGAGTGAGAGAGAAAGAGCTGTGAGTGAGAGAGAGAGAGAAAGAGAAGCTATGAGTGAGAGAGAGAGAGAAGCTGTGTGTGAGGGAGAGAGAGAAAGAGAAGCTGTGAGTGATTGGGATAGAGCGAGAAAGAGAAGCTAAGTGAGAGAGAGAGAGAAAGAGAAGCTGTGAGTGAGTAAGAGAGAGAGAGAAAGAGAAGATGTGAGTGAGAGAGTGAGAGAGAAAGAGAAACTGTGTGTGAGAGAGAGAAAGCGAAGCTGTGAGTGAGAGAGAGAGAAGCTGTGAGTGAGAGAAGAGAGAGAGAAAGAGAAGGTGTGTGTGTGAGAGAGAGAAGCTGTGTGTGTGAGAGAGAAGCTGTGAGTGAGAGGGACAGAAAGAAAACCTGTGAGTGAGAGAGAAGGTGAGAAAGAAGCTTTGAGTGAGTGAGAGAGAAAGAGAAACAGAAGCTGTGAGTGAGGGAGAGAGAGAAAGAGAAGCTATGAGTGAGAGAGAGAGAAAGAAAGAGAAGCTGTGAGTGAGAGAGAGAGAGAAAGAGAAGCTGTGAGTGATAGAAGAGAGAGAGAAAGAGATGCTGTGAGTGAGAGAGAGAGAGAAAGAGATGCTGTGAGTGAGAGAGAGAGAGAGAGAAGCTGTGAGTGAGAGTGAGAGAGAGAAAGAAAGAAAGAGAAGTTGTGAGTGAGAGTGAGAGAGAAATAGAAGCTGTGAGAGAGAGAGAAAGAAGCTGTGAGTGAGAGAGAGAGAAAGAGAAGCTGTGAGTGAGAGTGACAGAGAGAAAGAAAGAGAAGCTGTGAGAGAGAGAGAGAGAATGAGAAGCTGTGAGTGAGAGAGAGAGAAGCTGTGAATGAGAGAGAGAAAGAGAAGCTGTGGGTGAGAGAGAGAGAAAGAAGCTTTGAGTGAGAGAAAGAGAGAAAGAGAAGCTGTGAGTGAGAGAGAGAGAACGTGCTGTGAGTTTGAGAGAGAGAGAGAAGCCGTGAGTGAGAAAGAGAGAAGATGTGAGTGAGTGAGAGAGAGAAGCTGTGTGTGAGGGAGAGAGAGAAAGAGAAGCTGTGAGTGAGAGAGAAAGAGAAGCTGTGAGTGAGAGAGAGAGAAGCTGAGAGTGAGGGAGAGAGAAATAGAAGCTGTGAGTGAGAGTGAGAGAGAGAGCGAAAGAGAGGCTGTGAGTGAGAGACAGATAGAGAGAGAAAGAGAAGCTGTGAGTGAGAGAGAGAGAGAAAGAAGCTTTGAGTGAGAGAAAGAGAGAAAGAGAAGCTGTGAGTGAGAGAGAGAGAAGCTGAGAGTGAGGGAGAGAGAGAAAGAGAAGCTGTGAGTGAGAGGGATAGAGAGAGAAAGAGAAGCTGAGTGAGAGAGAGAGAAAGAGAAGCTGTGCGTGTGTGAGAGAGAGAAGATGTGACTGAGTGAGAGAGAGAGAAAGTGAAGCTGTGAGTGAGAAAGAGAGAAATAGAAGCTGTGAGTGAGTGAGAGAGAGAGAGAGAAAGAGAAGCTGTGAGTGAGAAAGAGAGGGAGAGAAGCTGTGAGTGAGAGAGAGAGAAGCTGTGAGTAAGAGAGAGAGAGAGAAGCTATGAGTGAGAGAAGAGAGAGAAAGATAAGCTGTGAGTGAGAGGGAGAGAAAGAGAAGCTGTGAGTGAGAGAGAGAAATAGAAGATGTGAGAGAGAGAGAAAGAAGCTGTGAGTGAGAGAGAGAGAAAGAGAAGCTGTGAGTGAGAGTGAGAGAGAGAAAGAAAGAGAAGCTGTGAGAGAGAGAGAGAATGAGAAGTTGTGAGTGAGAGAGAGAGAAGCTGTGAATGAGAGAGAGAAAGAGAAGCTGTGGGTGAGAGAGAGAGAAAGAAGCTTTGAGTGAGAGAAAGAGAGAAAGAGAAGCTGTGAGTGAGAGAGAGAGAAAGTGCTGTGAGTTAGAGAGAGACAGAGAAGCCGTGAGTAAGAAAGAGAGAAGCTGTGAGTGAGTGAGAGAGAGAAGCTGTGTGTGTGTGTGAGAGAGAGAAAGAGAAAGTGTGAGTGAGAGAAAGAGAGAAAGAGAAGCTGTGAGTGAGTGAGAGAGAGAGAGAAAGAGAAGCTGTGAGTGAGAGAGAGAGAAGCTGAGAGTGAGGGAGAGAGAGAAAGAGAAGCTGTGAGTGAGAGAGAGAGAATGTGAGTGAGAGAGAGAGAAATAGAAGCTGTGAGTGAGAGTGAGAGAGAGAGCGAAAGAGAAGCTGTGAGTGAGAGAGAGATAGAGAGAGAAAGAGAAGCTGTGAGTGAGAGAGAGAGAGAAAGAAGCTTTGAGTGAGAGAAAGAGAGAAAGAGAAACTGTGAGTGAGTGAGAGAGAAAGAGCTGTGAGTGAGAGAGAGAGAGAAAGAGAAGCTGTGAGTGAGAGAGAGAGAGAAGCTGTGTGTGAGGGAGAGAGAGAAAGAGAAGCTGTGAGTGAGAGAGAGAAAGAGAAGCTGTGAGTGAGAGAGAGAGAATGTGAGTGAGAGAGAGAGAAATAGAAGCTGTGAGTGAGAGTGAGAGAGAGAGCGAAAGAGAGGCTGTGAGTGAGAGAGAGATAGAGAGAGAAAGAGAAGCTGTGAGTGAGAGAGAGAGAGAAAGAAGCTTTGAGTGAGAGAAAGAGAGAAAGAGAAGCTGTGAGTGAGAGAGAGAGAAGCTGAGATTGAGGGAGAGAGAGAAAGAGAATCTGTGAGTGAGAGGGAGAGAGAGAGAAAGAGAAGCTGAGTGAGAGAGAGAGAGAGAAAGAGAAGCTGTGCGTGTGTGAGAGAGAGAAGCTGTGACTGAGTGAGAGAGAGAGAAAGTGAAGCTGTGAGTGAGAAAGAGAGAAAGAGAAGCTGTGAGTGAGTGAGAGAGAGAGAGAGAGAAAGAGAAGCTGTGAGTGAGAAAGAGAGGGAGAGAAGCTGTGAGTGAGAGAGAGAGAAGCTGTGAGTAAGAGAGAGAGAGAGAGAAGCTATGAGTGAGAGAAGAGAGAGAAAGATAAGCTGTGAGTGAGAGGGAGAGAAAGAGAAGCTGTGAGTGAGAGAGAGAAATAGAAGCTGTGAGTGAGAGAGAGAGAGAAACTATGAGTGAGAGGGAGCGAGAGAAAGAGAAGCTGTGAGTGAGAGAGAGAGAGAGAAAGAGAAGCTGTGAGTGAGAGAGAGAAAGAGAAGCTGTGTGTGAGAGAGAATGTGAGTGAGAGAGAGAGAAATAGAAGCTGTGAGTGAGAGTGAGAGAGAGAGCGAAAGAGAAGCTGTGAGTGAGAGAGAGATAGAGAGAGAAAGAGAAGCTGTGAGTGAGAGAGAGAGAGAAAGAAGCTTTGAGTGAGAGAAAGAGAGAAAGAGAAGCTGTGAGTGAGTGAGAGAGAAAGAGCTGTGAGTGAGAGAGAGAGAGAAAGAGAAGCTGTGAGTGAGAGAGAGAGAGAAGCTGTGTGTGAGGGAGAGAGAGAAAGAGAAGCTGTGAGTGATTGGGATAGAGCGAGAAAGAGAAGCTAAGTGAGAGAGAGAGAGAAAGAGAAGCTGTGAGTGAGTGAGAGAGAGAGAGAAAGAGAAGATGTATTTGAGAGAGTGAGAGAGAAAGAGAAACTGTGTGAGAGAGAGAGAAAGTGAAGCTGTGAGTGAGAGAGAGAGAAGCTGTGAGTGAGAGAAGAGAGAGAGAAAGAGAAGGTGTGTGTGTGTGAGAGAGAGAAGCTGTGTGTGAGAGAGAGAAGCTGTGAGTGAGAGGGACAGAAAGAAAACCTGTGAGTGAGAGAGAAGGTGAGAAAAAAGCTTTGAGTGAGTGAGAGAGAAAGAGAAACAGAAGCTGTGAGTGAGGGAGAGAGAGAAAGAGAAGCTATGAGTGAGAGAGAGAGAAAGAAAGAGAAGCTGTGAGTGAGAGAGAGAGAGAAAGAGAAGCTGTGAGTGATAGAAGAGAGAGAGAAAGAGATGCTGTGAGTGAGTGAGAGAGAGAAAGATGCTGTGAGTGAGAGAGAGAGAGAGAAGCTGTGAGTGAGAGTGAGAGAGAGAAAGAAAGAAAGAGAAGTTGTGAGTGAGAGTGAGAGAGAAATAGAATCTGTGAGAGAGAGAGAAAGAAGCTGTGAGTGAGAGAGAGAGAAAGAGAAGCTGTGAGTGAGAGTGAGAGAGAGAAAGAAAGAGAAGCTGTGAGAGAGAGAGAGAATGAGAAGCTGTGAGTGAGAGAGAGAGAAGCTGTGAATGAGAGAGAGAAAGAGAAGCTGTGGGTGAGAGAGAGAGAAAGAAGCTTTGAGTGAGAGAAAGAGAGAAAGAGAAGCTGTGAGTGAGAGAGAGAGAAAGTGCTGTGAGTTAGAGAGAGAGAGAGAAGCCGTGAGTGAGAAAGAGAGAAGCTGTGAGTGAGTGAGAGAGAGAAGCTGTGTGTGTGTGTGTGTGAGAGAGAGAGAAGCTGTGTGTGAGGGAGAGAGAGAAAGAGAAGCTGTGAGTGAGAGAGAGAAAGAGAAGCTGTGAGTGAGAGAGAGAGAAGCTGAGAGTGAGGGAGAGAGAAATAGAAGCTGTGAGTGAGAGTGAGAGAGAGAGCGAAAGAGAGGCTGTGAGTGAGAGACAGATAGAGAGAGAAAGAGAAGCTGTGAGTGAGAGAGAGAGAGAAAGAAGCTTTGAGTGAGAGAAAGAGAGAAAGAGAAGCTGTGAGTGAGAGAGAGAGAAGCTGAGAGTGAGGGAGAGAGAGAAAGAGAAGCTGTGAGTGAGAGGGATAGAGAGAGAAAGAGAAGCTGAGTGAGAGAGAGAGAGAAAGAGAAGCTGTGCGTGTGTGAGAGAGAGAAGCTGTGACTGAGTGAGAGAGAGAGAAAGTGAAGCTGTGAGTGAGAAAGAGAGAAAGAGAAGCTGTGAGTGAGTGAGAGAGAGAGAGAGAAAGAGAAGCTGTGAGTTAGAAAGAGAGGGAGAGAAGCTGTGAGTGAGAGAGAGAGAAGCTGTGAGTAAGAGAGAGAGAGAGAGAAGCTATGAGTGAGAGAAGAGAGAGAAAGATAAGCTGTGAGTGAGAGGGAGAGAAAGAGAAGCTGTGAGTGAGAGAGAGAAATAGAAGATGTGAGAGAGAGAGAGAGAAGCTGTGAGTGAGAGAGAGAGAAAGAGAAGCTGTGAGTGAGAGTGAGAGAGAAAGAAAGAGAAGCTGTGTGAGAGAGAGAGAGAATGAGAAGCTGTGAGTGAGAGAGAGAGAAGCTGTGAATGAGAGAGAGAAAGAGAAGCTGTGGGTGAGAGAGAGAGAAAGAAGCTTTGAGTGAGAGAAAGAGAGAAAGAGAAGCTGTGAGTGAGAGAGAGAGAAAGTGCTGTGAGTTAGAGAGAGAGAGAGAAGTCGTGAGTGAGAAAGAGAGAAGCTGTGAGTGAGTGAGAGAGAGAAGCTGTGTGTGTGTGTGTGAGAGAGAAAGAGAAACTGTGAGTGAGAGAAAGAGAGAAAGAGAAGCTGTGAGTGAGAGAGAGAGAGAAAGAGAAGCTGTGAGTGAGAGAGAGAGAAGCTGAGAGTGAGGGAGAGAGAGAAAGAGAAGCTGTGAGTGAGAGAGAGAGAATGTGAGTGAGAGAGAGAGAAATAGAAGCTGTGAGTGAGAGTGAGAGAGAGAGCGAAAGAGAAGCTGTGAGTGAGAGAGAGATAGAGAGAGAAAGAGAAGCTGTGAGTGAGAGTGAGAGAGAGAGAAAGAAAGAGAAGCTGTGTGAGAGAGAGAGAGAATGAGAAGCTGTGAGTGAGAGAGAGAGAAGCTGTGAATGAGAGAGAGAAAGAGAAGCTGTGGGTGAGAGAGAGAGAAAGAAGCTTTGAGTGAGAGAAAGAGAGAAAGAGAAGCTGTGAGTGAGAGAGAGAGAAAGTGCTGTGAGTTAGAGAGAGAGAGAGAAGCCGTGAGTGAGAAAGAGAGAAGCTGTGAGTGAGTGAGAGAGAGAAGCTGTGTGTGTGTGTGAGAGAGAGAAAGAGAAACTGTGAGTGAGAGAAAGAGAGAAAGAGAAGCTGTGAGTGAGAGAGAGAGAGAAAGAGAAGCTGTGAGTGAGAGAGAGAGAAGCTGAGAGTGAGGGAGAGAGAGAAAGAGAAGCTGTGAGTGAGAGAGAGAGAATGTGAGTGAGAGAGAGAGAAATAGAAGCTGTGAGTGAGAGTGAGAGAGAGAGCGAAAGAGAAGCTGTGAGTGAGAGAGAGATAGAGAGAGAAAGAGAAGCTGTGAGTGAGAGAGAGAGAGAAAGAAGCTTTGAGTGAGAGAAAGAGAGAAAGAGAAGCTGTGAGTGAGTGAGAGAGAAAGAGCTGTGAGTGAGTGAGAGAGAGAAAGAGAAGCTGTGAGTGAGAGAGAGAGAGAAGCTGTGTGTGAGGGAGAGAGAGAAAGAGAAGCTGTGAGTGAGAGAGAGAAAGAGAAGCTGTGAGTGAGAGAGAGAGAATGTGAGTGAGAGAGAGAGAAATAGAAGCTGTGAGTGAGAGTGAGAGAGAGAGCGAAAGAGAGGCTGTGAGTGAGAGAGAGATAGAGAGAGAAAGAGAAGCTGTGAGTGAGAGAGAGAGAGAAAGAAGCTTTGAGTGAGAGAAAGAGAGAAAGAGAAGCTGTGAGTGAGAGAGAGAGAAGCTGAGAGTGAGGGAGAGAGAGAAAGAGAAGCTGTGAGTGAGAGGGATAGAGAGAGAAAGAGAAGCTGAGTGAGAGAGAGAGAGAGAAAGAGAAGCTGTGCGTGTGTGAGAGAGAGAAGCTGTGACTGAGTGAGAGAGAGAGAAAGTGAAGCTGTGAGTGAGAAAGAGAGAAAGAGAAGCTGTGAGTGAGTGAGAGAGAGAGAGAGAAAGAGAAGCTGTGAGTGAGAAAGAGAGGGAGAGAAGCTGTGAGTGAGAGAGAGAGAAGCTGTGAGTAAGAGAGAGAGAGAGAGAAGCTATGAGTGAGAGAAGAGAGAGAAAGATAAGCTGTGAGTGAGAGGGAGAGAAAGAGAAGCTGTGTGTGAGAGAGAAATAGAAGCTGTGAGAGAGAGAGAGAGAAGCTGTGAGTGAGAGAGAGAGAAAGAGAAGCTGTGAGTGAGAGTGAGAGAGAGAAAGAAAGAGAAGCTGTGAGAGAGAGAGAGAATGAGAAGCTGTGAGTGAGAGAGAGAGAAGCTGTGAATGAGAGAGAGAAAGAGAAGCTGTGGGTGAGAGAGAGAGAAAGAAGCTTTGAGTGAGAGAAAGAGAGAAAGAGAAGCTGTGAGTGAGAGAGAGAGAAAGTGCTGTGAGTTAGAGAGAGAGAGAGAAGCCGTGAGTGAGAAAGAGAGAAGCTGTGAGTGAGTGAGAGAGAGAGAAAGAGAAGCTGTGAGTGAGAGAGAGAGAGAGAAAGAGAAGCTGTGAGTGAGAGAGAGAGAAGCTGAGAGTGAGGGAGAGAGAGAAAGAGAAGCTGTGAGTGAGAGAGAGAGAATGTGAGTGAGAGAGAGAGAAATAGAAGCTGTGAGTGAGAGTGAGAGAGAGAGCGAAAGAGAAGCTGTGAGTGAGAGAGAGATAGAGAGAGAAAGAGAAGCTGTGAGTGAGAGAGAGAGAGAAAGAAGCTTTGAGTGAGAGAAAGAGAGAAAGAGAAGCTGTGAGTGAGAGAGAGAGAAAGAGCTGTGAGTGAGAGAGAGAGAGAAAGAGAAGCTGTGAGTGAGAGAGAGAGAGAAGCTGTGTGTGAGGGAGAGAGAGAAAGAGAAGCTGTGAGTGAGAGAGAGAAAGAGAAGCTGTGAGTGAGAGAGAGAGAATGTGAGTGAGAGAGAGATAGAGAGAGAAAGAGAAGCTGTGAGTGAGAGAGAGAGAGAGAAAGAAGCTTTGAGTGAGAGAAAGAGAGAAAGAGAAGCTGTGAGTGAGAGAGAGAGAAGCTGAGAGTGAGGGAGAGAGAGAAAGAGAAGCTGTGAGTGAGAGGAATAGAGAGAGAAAGAGAAGCTGAGTGAGAGAGAGAGAGAGAAAGAGAAGCTGTGCGTGTGTGAGAGAGAGAAGCTGTGACTGAGTGTGAGAGAGAGAAAGTGAAGCTGTGAGTGAGAAAGAGAGAAAGAGAAGCTGTGAGTGAGTGAGAGAGAGAGAGAGAAAGAGAAGCTGTGAGTGAGAAAGAGAGGGAGAGAAACTGTGAGTGAGAGAGAGAGAAGCTGTGAGTAAGAGAGAGAGAGAGAGAGAGAAGCTATGAGTGAGAGAAGAGAGAGAACGATAAGCTGTGAGTGAGAGGGAGAGAAAGAGAAGCTGTGAGTGTGAGAGAGAAATAGAAGCTGTGAGTGAGAGAGAGAGAGAAACTATGAGTGAGAGGGAGCGAGAGAAAGAGAAGCTGTGAGTGAGAGAGAGAGCGAAAGAGAAGCTGTGAGTGAGAGAGAGATAGAGAGAGAAAGAGAAGCTGTGAGTAAGAGAGAGAGAGAAAGAAGCTTTGAGTGAGAGAAAGAGAGAAAGAGAAGCTGTGAGTGAGTGAGAGAGAAAGAGCTGTGAGTGAGAGAGAGAGAGAAAGAGAAGCTGTGAGTGGGAGAGAGAGAGAAGCTGTGTGTGAGGGAGAGAGATTAAGAGAAGCTGTGAGTGAGAGGGATAGAGCGAGAAAGAGAAGCTGTGAGAGAGAGAGAGAAAGAGAAGCTGTGAGTGAGTGAGAGAGAGAGAGAAAGAGAAGCTGTGAGTGAGAGATTGAGAGAGAAAGAGAAACTGTGTGTGTGAGAGAGAAAGCGAAGCTGTGAGTGAGAGAGAGAGAAGCTGTGAGTGAGAGAAGAGAGAGAGAAAGAGAAGGTGTGTGTGTGTGTGAGAGAGAAGCTGTGTGTGTGAGAGAGAAGCTGTGAGTGAGAGGGACAGAAAGAAAACCTGTGAGTGAGAGAGAAGGTGAGAAAGAAGCTTTGAGTGAGAGAGAGAGAAAGAGAAACAGAAGCTGTGAGTGAGGGAGAGAGAGAAAGAGAAGCTATGAGTGAGAGAGAGAGAAAGAAAGAGAAGCTATGAGTGAGAGAGAGAGAGAGAAAGAGAAGCTCTGAGTGATAGAAGAGAGAGAGAAAGAGATGCTGTGAGTGAGAGAGAGAGAGAAAGAGAAGCTGTGAGTGAGAGAGAGAGAGAAGCTGTTAGTGAAAGAAAGAATGAAAGAGATGCTGTGAGTAAGAGAGAGAGAGAAGCTGTGAGTGAGAGTGAGAGAGAGAAAGAAAGAAAGAGAAGTTGTGAGTGAGAGTGAGAGAGAAATAGAAGCTGTGTGTGAGAGAGAGAGAGAAGTTGTGAGTGAGAGAGAGAGAAAGAGAAGCTGTGAGTGAGAGTGAGAGAGAGAAAGAAAGAGAAGCTGTGAGAGAGAGAGAGAATGAGAAGCTGTGAGTGAGAGAGAGAGAAGCTGTTTATGAGAGAGAGAAAGAGAAGCTGTGGGTGAGAGAGAGAGAAAGAAGCTTTGAGTGAGAGAAAGAGAGAAAGAGAAGCTGTGAGTGAGAGAGAAAGAGCTGTGAGTTAGAGAGAGAGAGAAGCCGTGAGTGAGAGAGAGAGAAGCTGTGAGTGAGTGAGAGAGAGAAGCTGTGTGTGTGTGAGAGAGACAGAAAGAGAAACTGTGAGTGAGAGAAAGAGAGAAAGAGAAGCTGTGAGTGAGAGAGAGAGAGAAAGAGAAGCTGTGAGTGAGAGAGAGAGAAGCTGAGAGTGAGGGAGAGAGAGAAAGAGAAGCAGTGAGTGAGAGGGATAGAGAGAGAAAGAGAAGCTGAGTGAGAGAGAGTGAGAAAAAGAGAAGCTGTGCGTGTGTGAGAGAGAGAAGCTGTGACTGAGTGAGAGAGAGAGAAAGTGAAGCTGTGAGTGAGAAAGAGAGAAAGAGAAGCTGTGAGTGAGTGAGAGAGAGAGAGAAAGAGAAGCTGTGAGTGAGAAAGAGAGGGAGAGAAGCTGTGAGTGAGAGAGAGAAGCTGTGAGTAAGAGAGAGAGAGATAGAAGCTGTGAGTGAGAGAAGAGAGAGAAAGATAAGCTGTGAGCGAGAGGGAGAGAAAGAGAAGCTGTGAGTGAGAGAGCAATAGAAGCTGTGAGTGTGAGAGAGAGAAGCTATGAGTGAGAGGGACAGAGAGAAATAGAAGCTGTGAGTGAGAGAGAGAGAGAGAAAGAGAAGCTGTGAGTGAGAGAGAGAAAGAGAAGCTGTGAGTGAGAGAGAGAGAATTTGAGTGAGAGAGAGAGAAATAGAAGCTATGAGTGAGAGTGAGAGAGAGAGCGAAAGAGAAGCTTTGAGTGAGAGAGAGATAGAGAGAGAAAGAGAAGCTGTGAGTGAGAGAGAGAAAGAAGCTTTGAGTGAGAGAAAGAGAGAAAGAGAAGCTGTGAGTGAGTGAGAGAGAAAGAGATGTGAGTGAGAGAGAGAGAGAAAGAGAAGCTGTGAGTGAGAGAGAGAGAGAAGCTGTGTGTGAGGGAGAGAGAAAGAGAAGCTGTGAGTGAGAGGGATAGAGCGAGAAAGAGAAGCTGAGTGAGAGAGAGAGAGAAAGAGAAGCTGCGAGTGAGTGAGAGAGAGAGAGAGAGAAGCTGTGAGTGAGAGAGTGAGAGAGAAAGAGAAACTTTGTGAGAGAGAGAAAGCGAAGCTGTGAGTGAGAGAGAGAGAAGCTGTGAGTGAGAGAAGAGAGAGAGAAAGAGAAGGTGTGTGTGTGAGAGAGAGAGAAGCTGTGTGTGTGAGAGAGAAGATGTGAGTGAGAGGGACAGAAAGAAAACCTGTGAGTGAGAGAGAAGGTGAGAAAGAAGCTTTGAGTGAGAGAGAGAGAAAGAGAAACAGAAGCTGTGAGTGAGGGAGAGAGAGAAAGAGAAGCTATGAGTGAGAGAGAGAGAAAGAAAGAGAAGCTGTGAGTGAGAGAGAGAGAAAGAAAGAGAAGCTGTGAGTGAGAGAGAGAGAGGGAAGAGAAGCTGTGAGTGAGAGAGAGAAAGAAGCTTTGAGTGAGAGAAAGAGAGAAAGAGAAGCTGTGAGTGAGTGAGAGAGAAAGAGATGTGAGTGAGAGAGAGAGAGAAAGAGAAGCTGTGAGTGAGAGAGAGAGAGAAGCTGTGTGTGAGGGAGAGAGAAAGAGAAGCTGTGAGTGAGAGGGATAGAGCGAGAAAGAGAAGCTGAGTGAGAGAGAGAGAGAAAGAGAAGCTGCGAGTGAGTGAGAGAGAGAGAGAGAGAAGCTGTGAGTGAGAGAGTGAGAGAGAAAGAGAAACTTTGTGAGAGAGAGAAAGCGAAGCTGTGAGTGAGAGAGAGAGAAGCTGTGAGTGAGAGAAGAGAGAGAGAAAGAGAAGGTGTGTGTGTGAGAGAGAGAGAAGCTGTGTGTGTGAGAGAGAAGATGTGAGTGAGAGGGACAGAAAGAAAACCTGTGCTTGAGAGAGAAGGTGAGAAAGAAGCTTTGAGTGAGAGAGAGAGAAAGAGAAACAGAAGCTGTGAGTGAGGGAGAGAGAGAAAGAGAAGCTATGAGTGAGAGAGAGAGAAAGAAAGAGAAGCTGTGAGTGAGAGAGAGAGAAAGAAAGAGAAGCTGTGAGTGAGAGAGAGAGAGGGAAGAGAAGCTGTGAGTGAGAGAGAGAGAAAGAGAAGCTGAGTGACAGATAGAGATAATAAGAAGATGTGAGAGAGAGAGAGAGAAAGAGAAGCTGTGTGTATGTGAGAGAGAAAAAGTGAAGCTGTGAGTGAGAGAGAGGGAGAAAGACAAGCTGTGAGTGAGAGAAGAGAGAGAGAGAGAAGCTGTGAGTGAGTGAGAGAGAGAAGCTGTGTGTGTGAGAGAGAGAAGCTGTGACTGAGAGAGACAGAAAGAGAAGCTGTGAGTGAGAGTGAGAGAGAAAGAGAAGCTGTAAGTGAGAGAGAGAGAGAGAAAGAGAGAAGCTGTGAGTGAGTGAGAGAGAGAGAGAAGATGTGAGTTAGAGATAGAGAGAAAGGAGCTGTGTGTGAGAGAGAGAGAAAGAGAAGGTGTGAGTGAGAGAGAGGGAGAAAGAGAAGCTGTTAGTGAGAGAGAGGGAAAGAGAAGCTGTGAGTGAAAGAGAGAGAGAGAAGCTGTGTGTTTGAGAGAGAGAGAGAAGATGTGATTGAGAAAGAAAAAGAGAAGCTGTGAGTGAGGCTGAGAGAGAGAAAGAGAAGCTGTGTGTGAGAGAGAGAAGCTTTGAGTGAGAGAAAGAGAGAAAGAGAAGATGTGTGTGTGAGAGAGAAAGAGCTGTAAGTGAGAGAGAGAGAGAGAGAAGCTGAGAGTGAGAGAGAGAGAGAAGTTGTGAGTGTGAGAGAGAGAGAAGCTGTGTGTGTGCATGAGAGAGAGAGAGAGAGAAAGAGAAGTTGTGAGTGAGAGAGAAATAGAAACTGTGTGTGAGAGAGAGAGAATGAGAAGCTGTGAGTGGGAGAGAGAGAAGCTGTGTGTGTGAGAGAGAAAGAGAAGCTGTGAGTGAGAGAGATAGAGAGAGAAAGAGAAGCTGTGAGTGAGAGAGAGAGAGAAAGAAGCTCTGAGTGAGAGAAAGAGAGAAAGAGAAGCTGTGAGTGAGTGAGAGAGAAAGAGCTGTGAGTGAGAGAGAGAGAGAAAGAGATGCTGTGAGTGAGAGAGAGAGAGAAGCTGTGTGTGAGGGAGAGTGAGAAAGAGAAGCTGTGAGTGAGAGGGATAGAGCGAGAAAGAGAAGCTGAGTGAGAGAGAGAAAGAGAAGCTGTGAGTGAGTGAGAGAGAGAGAGAGAAAGAGAAGCTGTGAGTGAGAGAGTGAGAGAGAAAGAGAAACTGTGTGAGAGAGAGGGAAAGTGAAGCTGTGAGTGAGAGAGAGAGAAAAGCTGTGAGTGAGAGAAAGAGAGAGAGAAATAGAAGCTGTGAGTGATAGAAGAGAGAGAGAAAGTGATGCTGTGAGTGAGAGAGAGAGAGAAAGAGAAGCTGTGAGTGAGAGAGAGAGAAGCTGTTAGTGAAAGAAAGAATGAAAGAGATGCTGTGAGTGAGAGAGTGAGAGAGAAGCTGTGAGTGAGACTGAGAGAGAGAAAGAGAAGCTGTGAGTGAGAGAGAGGGGGGAGAAAGAGAAGCTGTGTGTGAGAGAGAGACAAAGAGAAGCTGTGATTGAGAGAGAGAGAAAGATAATCTGTGAGGTAGAGTGAGAGAGAGAGAAGCTCTGTGTGTGTGAGAGAAAGAGAAGCTGTGAGTGAGAGAGATAGAGAGAGAAAGAGAAGCTGTGAGTGAGAGAGAGAGAAAGAAGCTTTGAGTGAGGGAAAGAGAGAAAGAGAAGCTGTGAGAGAGAGAGAGAGAGAAAGAGAAGTTGTGAGTGAGAGAGAGAGAGAAATAGAAGCTGTGTGAGAGAGAGAGAGAATGAGAAGCTGTGAGTGAGAGAGAGAGAAGCTGTGTGAGAGAGAGATAGAGAAGCTGTGAGTGAGAGAGAGAGAGAAAGAGAAGCTGTGAGTGAGAGATAGAGAGAAAGAAAGAGAAGCTGTGAGTGAGAGAGAGAGAAGCTGTGAGTGAGAGAGAGAGAAGCTGTGAGTGAGGGAGAGATAGATAGAGATGCTGTGAGTGAAAGGGAGAGAGAGAAAGAGAAGCTGTGTGTGAGAGAGAGAGAGAGAGAGAGAGAAGCTGTGAGTGTATGTGTGAGAGAGAAGCTGTGAGTGAGAAAGAGAGAGAGAAAGAGAAGCTGTGAGTGAGAGAGAGAGAAAGAGAAGCTTTGAGTGAGTGAGAGAGACAGAAAGAGAAGCTGTGAGTGTGAAAGAGAGAGAGAGAAGCTGTGTGTGTGAGAGAGAAGCTGTGAGTGAGAGAGAGAGAAAGAGTAGCTGTTAGTGAGAGAAGAGAGAGAGAAAGAGAAGCTGTGAGTGAGAGAGTGAGAGAGAGGAGCTGTGAGCGAGAGGGAGAGAGAGAAAGATAAGCTGATAGTGAGAGAGAGAGAAAGAGAAGCTATGAGTGAGAGAGAGAGAAAGAAAGAGAACCTGTGAGTGTGACTGAGAGAGAGAAAGAGAAGCTGTGAGTGAGAGAGAGGGGGGAGAAAGAGAAGCTGTGTGTGAGAGAGAGACAAAGAGAAGCTGTGATTGAGAGAGAGAGAAAGATAATCTGTGAGTAGAGTGAGAGAGAGAGAAAGAGAAGTTGTGAGTGAGAGAGAGAGAAGCTCTGTGTGTGGGAGAGAAAGAGAAGCTGTGAGTGAGAGAGATAGAGAGAGAAAGAGAAGTTGTGAGTGAGAGAGAGAAAGAGAATGTGTGAGTGAGAGAGAGAGAGAGAAAGAGAAGCTGTGAGTGAGAGATAGATGAGCTGTGTGTGTGAGAGAGAAAGAGAAGCTGTGAGTGAGAGAGATAGAGAGAGAAAGAGAAGCTGTGAGTGAGAGAGAGAGAAAGAGAAGCTGAGAGTGAGAGAGAGAGAAGTTGTGAGTGAGAGAGAGAGAGAAGCTGTGTGTGTGCGTGAGAGAGAGAAAGAGAAGCTATGAGAGAGAGAGAGAGAGAAAGAAAGAGAAGCTGTGAGTGAGATAGAGAGAAAGAAAGAGAAGCTGTGAGTGAGAGAGAGAGAGAGAAGCTGTGAGTGAGTGAGAGAGAGAAGCTGTGAGTGAGGGAGAGATAGATAGAGATGCTGTGAGTGAAAGGGAGAGAGAGAGAAAGAGAAGCTGTGAGTGAGAGAGAGAGAGAGAAGCTGTGAGTGTGTGTGAGAGAGAGAAGCTGTGAGTGAGAAAGAGAGAGAGAAAGAGAAGCTGTGAGTGAGAGAGAGAAAGAGAAGCTGTGAGTGAGTGAGAGAGACAGAAAGAGAAGCTGTGAGTGTGAAAGAGAGAGAGAGAAGCTGTGAGTGAGAGAGAGAGAAGCTGTGAGTGAGAGAGAGAGAAAGAGTAGCTGTTAGTGAGAGAAGAGAGAGAGAAAGAGAAGCTGTGAGTGAGAGAGTGAGAGAGAGGAGCTGTGAGCGAGAGGGAGAGCGAGAAAGATAAGCTGAGAGTGAGAGAGAGAGAAAGATAAGCTATGAGTGAGAGAGAGAGAAAGAAAGAGAAGCTGTGAGTGAGACTGAGAGAGAGAAAGAGAAGCTGTGAGTGAGAGAGAGGGGGGAGAAAGAGAAGCTGTGTGTGAGAGAGAGACAAAGAGTAGCTGTAATTGAGAGAGAGAGAAAGATAATCTATGAGGTAGAGTGAGAGAGAGAGAAAGAGAAGTTGTGAGTGAGAGAGAGAGAAGCTCTGTGTGTGAGAGAGAAAGAGAAGCTGTGAGTGAGAGAGATAGAGAGAGAAAGAGAAGCTGTGAGTGAGAGAGAGAGAAAGAAGCTTTGAGTGAGGGAAAGAGAGAAAGAGAAGCTGTGAGAGAGAGAGAGAGAAAGAGAAGTTGTGAGTGAGAGAGAGAGAGAGAAATAGAAGCTGTGTGTGAGAGAGAGAGAATGAGCTGTGAGTGAGAGAGAGAGAAGCTGTGTGAGAGAGAGATAGAGAAGCTGTGAGTGAGAGAGAGAGAGAGAGAAAGAGAAGCTGTGAGTGAGAGATAGAGAGAAAGAAAGAGAAGCTGTGAGTGAGAGAGAGAGAGAGAGAAGCTGTGAGTGAGAGAGAGAGAAGCTGTGAGTGAGGGAGAGATAGATAGAGATGCTGTGAGTGAAAGGGAGAGAGAGAGAGAGAGAGAGAAGCTGTGAGTGTGTGTGTGTGAGAGAAGCTGTGAGTGAGAAAGAGAGAGAGAAAGAGAAGCTGTGAGTGAGAGAGAGAGAAAGAGAAGCTGTGAGTGAGTGAGAGAGACAGAAAGAGATGCTGTGAGTGTGAAAGAGAGAGAGAGAAGCTGTGAGTGAGAGAGAGAGAACCTGTGAGTGAGAGAGAGAGAAAGAGAAGCTGTGAGGTAGAGTGAGAGAGAGAGAAAGAGAAGTTGTGAGTGAGAGAGAGAGAAGCTCTGTGTGTGAGAGAGAAAGAGAAGCTGTGAGTGAGAGAGATAGAGAGAGAAAGAGAAGCTGTGAGTGAGAGAGAGAGAAAGAAGCTTTGAGTGAGGGAAAGAGGGAAAGAGAAGCTGTGAGTGAGAGAGATAGAGAGAGAAAGAGAAGCTGTGAGTGAGAGAGAGAGAAAGAAGCTTTGAGTGAGGGAAAGAGAGAAAGAGAAGCTGTGTGAGAGAGAGAGAATGAGAAGCTGTGAGTGAGAGAGAGAGAAGCTGTGTGTGAGAGAGATAGAGAAGCTGTGAGTGAGAGAGAGAGAGAGAAAGAGAAGCTGTGAGTGAGAGATAGAGAGAAAGAAAGAGAAGCTGTGAGTGAGAGAGAGAGAGAGAGAAGCTGTGAGTGAGAGAGAGAGAAGCTGTGAGTGAGGGAGAGAAAGATAGAGATGCTGTGAGTGAAAGGGAGAGAGAGAGAAAGAGAAGCTGTGAGTGTGTGTAAGAGAGAGAAGCTGTGAGTGAGAAAGAGAGAGAGAAAGAGAAGCTGTGAGTGAGAGAGAGAGAAAGAGAAGCTGTGAGTGAGTGAGAGAGACAGAAAGAGAAGCTGTGAGTGTGAAAGAGAGAGAGAGAAGCTGTGTGTGTGAGAGAGAAGCTGTGAGTGAGAGAGAGAGAAAGAGTAGCTGTTAGTGAGAGAAGAGAGAGAGAAAGAGAAGCTGTGAGTGAGAGAGTGAGAGAGAGGAGCTGTGAGCGAGAGGGAGAGAGAGAAAGATAAGCTGATAGTGAGAGAGAGAGAAAGAGAAGCTATGAGTGAGAGAGAGAGAAAGAAAGAGAACCTGTGAGTGTGACTGAGAGAGAGAAAGAGAAGCTGTGAGTGAGAGAGAGGGGGGAGAAAGAGAAGCTGTGTGTGAGAGAGAGACAAAGAGAAGCTGTGATTGAGAGAGAGAGAAAGATAATCTGTGAGTAGAGTGAGAGAGAGAGAAAGAGAAGTTGTGAGTGAGAGAGAGAGAAGCTCTGTGTGTGGGAGAGAAAGAGAAGCTGTGAGTGAGAGAGATAGAGAGAGAAAGAGAAGTTGTGAGTGAGAGAGAGAAAGAGAATGTGTGAGTGAGAGAGAGAGAGAGAAAGAGAAGCTGTGAGTGAGAGATAGATGAGCTGTGTGTGTGAGAGAGAAAGAGAAGCTGTGAGTGAGAGAGATAGAGAGAGAAAGAGAAGCTGTGAGTGAGAGAGAGAGAAAGAGAAGCTGAGAGTGAGAGAGAGAGAAGTTGTGAGTGAGAGAGAGAGAGAAGCTGTGTGTGTGCGTGAGAGAGAGAAAGAGAAGCTATGAGAGAGAGAGAGAGAGAAAGAAAGAGAAGCTGTGAGTGAGATAGAGAGAAAGAAAGAGAAGCTGTGAGTGAGAGAGAGAGAGAGAAGCTGTGAGTGAGTGAGAGAGAGAAGCTGTGAGTGAGGGAGAGATAGATAGAGATGCTGTGAGTGAAAGGGAGAGAGAGAGAAAGAGAAGCTGTGAGTGAGAGAGAGAGAGAGAAGCTGTGAGTGTGTGTGAGAGAGAGAAGCTGTGAGTGAGAAAGAGAGAGAGAAAGAGAAGCTGTGAGTGAGAGAGAGAAAGAGAAGCTGTGAGTGAGTGAGAGAGACAGAAAGAGAAGCTGTGAGTGTGAAAGAGAGAGAGAGAAGCTGTGAGTGAGAGAGAGAGAAGCTGTGAGTGAGAGAGAGAGAAAGAGTAGCTGTTAGTGAGAGAAGAGAGAGAGAAAGAGAAGCTGTGAGTGAGAGAGTGAGAGAGAGGAGCTGTGAGCGAGAGGGAGAGCGAGAAAGATAAGCTGAGAGTGAGAGAGAGAGAAAGATAAGCTATGAGTGAGAGAGAGAGAAAGAAAGAGAAGCTGTGAGTGAGACTGAGAGAGAGAAAGAGAAGCTGTGAGTGAGAGAGAGGGGGGAGAAAGAGAAGCTGTGTGTGAGAGAGAGACAAAGAGTAGCTGTAATTGAGAGAGAGAGAAAGATAATCTATGAGGTAGAGTGAGAGAGAGAGAAAGAGAAGTTGTGAGTGAGAGAGAGAGAAGCTCTGTGTGTGAGAGAGAAAGAGAAGCTGTGAGTGAGAGAGATAGAGAGAGAAAGAGAAGCTGTGAGTGAGAGAGAGAGAAAGAAGCTTTGAGTGAGGGAAAGAGAGAAAGAGAAGCTGTGAGAGAGAGAGAGAGAAAGAGAAGTTGTGAGTGAGAGAGAGAGAGAGAAATAGAAGCTGTGTGTGAGAGAGAGAGAATGAGCTGTGAGTGAGAGAGAGAGAAGCTGTGTGAGAGAGAGATAGAGAAGCTGTGAGTGAGAGAGAGAGAGAGAGAAAGAGAAGCTGTGAGTGAGAGATAGAGAGAAAGAAAGAGAAGCTGTGAGTGAGAGAGAGAGAGAGAGAAGCTGTGAGTGAGAGAGAGAGAAGCTGTGAGTGAGGGAGAGATAGATAGAGATGCTGTGAGTGAAAGGGAGAGAGAGAGAGAGAGAGAGAAGCTGTGAGTGTGTGTGTGTGAGAGAAGCTGTGAGTGAGAAAGAGAGAGAGAAAGAGAAGCTGTGAGTGAGAGAGAGAGAAAGAGAAGCTGTGAGTGAGTGAGAGAGACAGAAAGAGATGCTGTGAGTGTGAAAGAGAGAGAGAGAAGCTGTGAGTGAGAGAGAGAGAACCTGTGAGTGAGAGAGAGAGAAAGAGAAGCTGTGAGGTAGAGTGAGAGAGAGAGAAAGAGAAGTTGTGAGTGAGAGAGAGAGAAGCTCTGTGTGTGAGAGAGAAAGAGAAGCTGTGAGTGAGAGAGATAGAGAGAGAAAGAGAAGCTGTGAGTGAGAGAGAGAGAAAGAAGCTTTGAGTGAGGGAAAGAGGGAAAGAGAAGCTGTGAGTGAGAGAGATAGAGAGAGAAAGAGAAGCTGTGAGTGAGAGAGAGAGAAAGAAGCTTTGAGTGAGGGAAAGAGAGAAAGAGAAGCTGTGTGAGAGAGAGAGAATGAGAAGCTGTGAGTGAGAGAGAGAGAAGCTGTGTGTGAGAGAGATAGAGAAGCTGTGAGTGAGAGAGAGAGAGAAAGAGAAGCTGTGAGTGAGAGATAGAGAGAAAGAAAGAGAAGCTGTGAGTGAGAGAGAGAGAGAGAGAAGCTGTGAGTGAGAGAGAGAGAAGCTGTGAGTGAGGGAGAGAAAGATAGAGATGCTGTGAGTGAAAGGGAGAGAGAGAGAAAGAGAAGCTGTGAGTGTGTGTAAGAGAGAGAAGCTGTGAGTGAGAAAGAGAGAGAGAAAGAGAAGCTGTGAGTGAGAGAGAGAGAAAGAGAAGCTGTGAGTGAGTGAGAGAGACAGAAAGAGAAGCTGTGAGTGTGAAAGAGAGAGAGAGAAGCTGTGAGTGAGAGAGAGAAGCTGTGAGTGAGAGAGAGAAAGAGTAGCTGTTAGTGAGAGAAGAGAGAGAGAAAGAGAAGCTGTGAGTGAGAGAGTGAGAGAGGAGCTGTGAGCGAGAGGGAGAGAGAGAAAGATAAGCTGAGAGTGAGAGAGAGAGAAAGAGAAGCTATGAGTGAGAGAGAGAGAAAGAAAGAGAAGCTGTGAGTGAGACTGAGAGAGAGAAAGAGAAGCTGTGAGTGAGAGAGAGGGGGGAGAAAGAGAAGCTGTGTGTGAGAGAGAGACAAAGAGAAGCTGTGATTGAGAGAGAGAGAAAGATAATCTGTGAGGTAGAGTGAGAGAGAGAGAAAGAGAAGTTGTGAGTGAGTGAGAGAGAAGCTCTGTGTGTGTGTGTGAGAGAGAAAGAAGCTTTGAGTGAGAGAAAGAGAGAAAGAGAAGCTGTGAATGAGAGAGAGAGAAGCTGAGAGTGAGGGAGAGAGAGAAAGAGAAGCTGTGAGTGAGAGGGATAGAGAGAGAAAGAGAAGCTGAGTGAGAGAGAGAGAGAGAAAGAGAAGCTGTGCATGTGTGAGAGAGAGAAGCTGTGACTGAGTGAGAGAGAGAGAAAGTGAAGCTGTGAGTGAGAAAGAGAGAAAGAGAAGCTGTGAGTGAGTGAGAGAGAGAGAGAGAAAGAGAAGCTGTGAGTGAGAAAGAGAGGGAGAGAAGCTGTGAGTGAGAGAGAGAGAAGCTGTGAGTAAGAGAGAGAGAGAGAGAGAAGCTATGAGTGAGAGAAGAGAGAGAAAGATAAGCTGTGAGTGAGAGGGAGAGAAAGAGAATCTGTGAGTGAGAGAGAGAAAGAGAAGCTGTGAGTGAGAGAGTGAGAGAGGAGCTGTGAGCGAGAGGGAGAGAGAGAAAGATAAGCTGAGAGTGAGGGAGAGAGAAAGAGAAGCTAGGAGTGAGAGAGAGAGAAAGAAAGAGAAGCTGTGAGTGAGACTGAGAGAGAGAAAGAGAAGCTGTGAGTGAGAGAGAGGGTGGAGAAAGAGAAGCTGTGTGTGAGAGAGAGACAAAGAGAAGCTGTGATTGAGAGAGAGAGAAAGATAATCTGTGAGGTAGAGTGAGAGAGAGAGAAAGAGAAGTTGTGAGTGAGAGAGAAGCTCTGTGTGTGTGTGAGAGAGAGAAAGAAGCTTTGAGTGAGAGAAAGAGAGAAAGAGAAGCTGTGAATGAGAGAGAGAAGCTGAGAGTGAGGGAGAGAGAGAAAGAGAAGCTGTGAGTGAGAGGGATAGAGAGAGAAAGAGAAGCTGAGTGAGAGAGAGAGAGAAAGAGAAGCTGTGCATGTGTGAGAGAGAGAAGCTGTGACTGAGTTAGAGAGAGAGAAAGTGAAGCTGTGAGTGAGAAAGAGAGAAAGAGAAGCTGTGAGTGAGTGAGAGAGAGAGAGAGAAAGAGAAGCTGTGAGTGAGAAAGAGAGGGAGAGAAGCTGTGAGTGAGAGAGAGAGAAGCTGTGAATAAGAGAGAGAGAGAGAGAGAGAAGCTATGAGTGAGAGAAGAGAGAGAAAGATAAGCTGTGAGTGAGAGGGAGAGAAAGAGAAGCTGTGAGTGAGAGAGAGAAATAGAAGCTGTGAGTGAGAGAGAGAGAGAAACTATGAGTGAGAGGGAGCGAGAGAAAGAGAAGCTGTGAGTGAGAGAGAGAGAGAGAAAGAGAAGCTGTGAGTGAGAGAGAGAAAGAGAAGCTGTGTGAGAGAGAGAATGTGAGTGAGAGAGAGAGAAATAGAAGCTGTGAGTGAGAGTGAGAGAGAGAGCGAAAGAGAAGCTGTGAGTGAGAGAGAGATAGAGAGAGAAAGAGAAGCTGTGAGTGAGTGAGAGAGAGAAAGAAGCTTTGAGTGAGAGAAAGAGAGAAAGAGAAGCTGTGAGTGAGTGAGAGAGAAAGAGCTGTGAGTGAGAGAGAGAGAGAAAGAGAAGCTGTGAGTGAGAGAGAGAGAGAAGCTGTGTGTGAGGGAGAGAGAGAAAGAGAAGCTGTGAGTGAGAGGGATAGAGCGAGAAAGAGAATCTAAGTGAGAGAGAGAGAGAAAGAGAAGCTGTGAGTGAGTGAGAGAGAGAGAGAAAGAGAAGCTGTGAGTGAGAGAGTGAGAGAGAAAGAGAAACTGTGTGAGAGAGAGAGAAAGCGAAGCTGTGAGTGAGAGAGAGAGAAGCTGTGAGTGAGAGAAGAGAGAGAGAAAGAGAAGGTGTGTGTGTGAGAGAGAGAAAGAAGCTTTGAGTGAGAGAAAGAGAGAAAGAGAAGCTGTGAATGAGAGAGAGAGAAGCTGAGAGTGAGGGAGAGAGAGAAAGAGAAGCTGTGAGTGAGAGGGATAGAGAGAGAAAGAGAAGCTGAGTGAGAGAGAGAGAGAAAGAGAAGCTGTGCATGTGTGAGAGAGAGAAGCTGTGACTGAGTTAGAGAGAGAGAAAGTGAAGCTGTGAGTGAGAAAGAGAGAAAGAGAAGCTGTGAGTGTGAGAGAGAGAGAGAGAAAGAGAAGCTGTGAGTGAGAAAGAGAGGGAGAGAAGCTGTGAGTGAGAGAGAGAGAAGCTGTGAATAAGAGAGAGAGAGAGAGAGAGAAGCTATGAGTGAGAGAAGAGAGAGAAAGATAAGCTGTGAGTGAGAGGAAGAGAAAGAGAAGCTGTGAGTGAGAGAGAGAAATAGAAGCTGTGAGTGAGAGAGAGAGAGAAACTATGAGTGAGAGGGAGCGAGAGAAAGAGAAGCTGTGAGTGAGAGAGAGAGAGAGAAAGAGAAGCTGTGAGTGAGAGAGAGAAAGAGAAGCTGTGTGAGAGAGAGAATGTGAGTGAGAGAGAGAGAAATAGAAGCTGTGAGTGAGAGTGAGAGAGAGAGCGAAAGAGAAGCTGTGAGTGAGAGAGAGATAGAGAGAGAAAGAGAAGCTGTGAGTGAGAGAGAGAGAGAAAGAAGCTTTGAGTGAGAGAAAGAGAGAAAGAGAAGCTGTGAGTGAGTGAGAGAGAAAGAGCTGTGAGTGAGAGAGAGAGAGAAAGAGAAGCTGTGAGTGAGAGAGAGAGAGAAGCTGTGTGTGAGGGAGAGAGAGAAAGAGAAGCTGTGAGTGAGAGGGATAGAGCGAGAAAGAGAATCTAAGTGAGAGAGAGAGAGAAAGAGAAGCTGTGAGTGAGTGAGAGAGAGAGAGAAAGAGAAGCTGTGAGTGAGAGAGTGAGAGAGAAAGAGAAACTGTGTGAGAGAGAGAGAAAGCGAAGCTGTGAGTGAGAGAGAGAGAAGCTGTGAGTGAGAGAAGAGAGAGAGAAAGAGAAGGTGTGTGTGTGAGAGAGAGAGAAGCTGTGTGTGTGAGAGAGAAGCTGTGAGTGAGAGGGACAGAAAGAAAACCTGTGAGTGAGAGAGAAGGTGAGAAAGAAGCTTTGAGTGAGTGAGAGAGAAAGAGAAACAGAAGCTGTGAGTGAGGGAGAGATAGAAAGAGAAGCCATGAGTGAGAGAGAGAGAATGAAAGAGAAGCTGTGAGTTTGAGAGAGAGAGAAAGAGAAGCTGTGAGTGATAGAAGAGAGAGAGAAAGAGATGCTGTGAGTGAGAGAGAGAGAGAAAGAGAAGCTGTGAGTGAGAGAGAGAGAAGCTGTTAGTGAAAGAAAGAATGAAAGAGATGCTGTGAGTGAGAGAGAGAGAGAGAAGCTGTGAGTGAGAGTGAGAGAGAGAAAGAAAGAAAGAGAAGTTTTGAGTGAGAGTGAGAGAGAAATAGAAGCTGTGAGAGAGAGAGAGAGAAGCTGTGAGTGAGAGAGAGAGAAAGAGAAGCTGTGAGTGAGAGTGAGAGAGAGAAAGAAAGAGAAGCTGTGAGAGAGAGAGAATGAGAAGCTGTGAGTGAGAGAGAGAGAAGCTGTGAATGAGAGAGAGAAAGAGAAGCTGTGGGTGAGAGAGAGAGAAAGAAGCTTTGAGTGAGAGAAAGAGAGAAAGAGAATCTGTGAGTGAGAGAGAGAGAAAGTGCTGTGAGTTAGAGAGAGAGAGAGAAGCCGTGAGTGAGAAAGAGAGAAGCTGTGAGTGAGTGAGAGAGAGAAGCTGTGTGTGTGTGTGAGAGAGAGAAAGAGAAACTGTGAGTGAGAGAAAGAGAGAAAGAGAAGCTGTGAGTGAGAGAGAGAGAGAAAGAGAAGCTGTGAGTGAGAGAGAGAGAAGCTGAGAGTGAGGGAGAGAGAGAAAGAGAACCTGTGAGTGAGAGAGAGAGAATGTGAGTGAGAGAGAGAGAAATAGAAGCTGTGAGTGAGAGTGAGAGAGAGAGCGAAAGAGAAGCTGTGAGTGAGAGAGAGATAGAGAGAGAAAGAGAAGCTGTGAGTGAGAGAGAGAGAGAAAGAAGCTTTGAGTGAGAGAAAGAGAGAAAGAGAAGCTGTGAGTGAGTGAGAGAGAAAGAGCTGTGAGTGAGAGAGAGAGAGAAAGAGAAGCTGTGAGTGAGAGAGAGAGAGAGAAGCTGTGTGTGAGGGAGAGAGAGAAAGAGAAGCTGTGAGTGAGAGAGTGAGAGAGAAAGAGAAACTGTGTGTGAGAGAGAGAAAGCGAAGCTGTGAGTGAGAGAGAGAGAAGCTGTGAGTGAGAGAAGAGAGAGAGAAAGAGAAGGTGTGTGTGTGAGAGAGAGAGAAGCTGTGTGTGTGAGAGAGAAGCTGTGAGTGAGAGGGACAGAAAGAAAACCTGTGAGTGAGAGAGAAGGTGAGAAAGAAGCTTTGAGTGAGTGAGAGAGAAAGAGAAACAGAAGCTGTGAGTGAGGGAGAGATAGAAAGAGAAGCCATGAGTGAGAGAGAGAGAAAGAAAGAGAAGCTGTGAGTTTGAGAGAGAGAGAAAGAGAAGCTGTGAGTGATAGAAGAGAGAGAGAAAGAGATGCTGTGAGTGAGAGAGAGAGAGAAAGAGAAGCTGTGAGTGAGAGAGAGAGAAGCTGTTAGTGAAAGAAAGAATGAAAGAGATGCTGTGAGTGAGAGAGAGAGAGAGAGAAGCTGTGAGTGAGAGTGAGAGAGAGAAAGAAAGAAAGAGAAGTTTTGAGTGAGAGTGAGAGAGAAATAGAAGCTGTGAGAGAGAGAGAGAGAAGCTGTGAGTGAGAGTGAGAGAGAGAAAGAAAGAGAAGCTGTGAGAGAGAGAGAATGAGAAGCTGTGAGTGAGAGAGAGAGAAGCTGTGAATGAGAGAGAGAAAGAGAAGCTGTGGGTGAGAGAGAGAGAAAGAAGCTTTGAGTGAGAGAAAGAGAGAAAGAGAATCTGTGAGTGAGAGAGAGAGAAAGTGCTGTGAGTTAGAGAGAGAGAGAGAAGCCGTGAGTGAGAAAGAGAGAAGCTGTGAGTGAGTGAGAGAGAGAAGCTGTGTGTGTGTGTGAGAGAGAGAAAGAGAAACTGTGAGTGAGAGAAAGAGAGAAAGAGAAGCTGTGAGTGAGAGAGAGAGAGAAAGAGAAGCTGTGAGTGAGAGAGAGAGAAGCTGAGAGTGAGGGAGAGAGAGAAAGAGAAGCTGTGAGTGAGAGAGAGAGAATGTGAGTGAGAGAGAGAGAAATAGAAGCTGTGAGTGAGAGTGAGAGAGAGAGCGAAAGAGAAGCTGTGAGTGAGAGAGAGATAGAGAGAGAAAGAGAAGCTGTGAGTGAGAGAGAGAGAGAAAGAAGCTTTGAGTGAGAGAAAGAGAGAAAGAGAAGCTGTGAGTGAGTGAGAGAGAAAGAGAAGCTGTGAGTGAGAGAGAGAGAGAGAAGCTGTGTGTGAGGGAGAGAGAGAAAGAGAAGCTGTGAGTGAGAGAGAGAAAGAGAAGCTGTGAGTGAGAGAGAGAGAATGTGAGTGAGAGAGAAATAGAAGCTGTGAGTGAGAGTGAGAGAGAGAGCGAAAGAGAGGCTGTGAGTGAGAGAGAGATAGAGAGAGAAAGAGAAGCTGTGAGTGAGAGAGAGAGAGAAAGAAGCTTTGAGTGAGAGAGAGAGAGAGAAAGAAGCTTTGAGTGAGAGAAAGAGAGAAAGAGAAGCTGTGAGTGAGTGAGAGAGAAAGAGCTGTGAGTGAGAGAGAGAGAGAAAGAGAAGCTGTGAGTGAGAGAGAGAGAGAAGCTGTGTGTGAGGGAGAGAGATTAAGAGAAGCTGTGAGTGAGAGGGATAGAGCGAGAAAGAGAACCTAAGTGAGAGAGAGAGAGAAAGAGAAGCTGTGAGTGAGTGAGAGAGAGAGAGAGAAAGAGAAGCTGTGAGTGAGAGAGTGAGAGAGAAAGAGAAACTGTGTGAGAGAGAGAGAAAGCGAAGCTGTGAGTGAGAGAGAGAGAAGCTGTGAGTGAGAGAAGAGAGAGAGAAAGAGAAGGTGTGTGTGTGTGAGAGAGAGAAGCTGTGTGTGTGAGAGAGAAGCTGTGAGTGAGAGAGAGAGAGAGAAGCTGTGAGTGAGAGAGAGAGAAAGAGCTGTGAGTTAGAGAGAGAGAGAGAAGCCGTGAGTGAGAGAGAGAGAAGCTGTGAGTGAGTGAGAGAGACAAGCTGTGTGTGTGTGTGAGAGAGAAAGAGAAACTGTGAGTGAGAGAAAGAGAGAAAGAGAAGCTGTGAGTGAGAGAGAGAGAGAAAGAAAGAGAAGCTGTGAGTGAGAGAGAGAGAGAAGCTGTGAGTGAGAGAGAGAGAGAAGCTGTGAGTGAGGGAGAGATAGATAGAGATGCTGTGAGTTAAAGGGACAGAGAGAGAAAGAGAAGCTGTGAGTGAGAGAGAGAGAGAGAAAGAGAAGCTGTGTGTGTGTGAGAGAGAAACTGTGAGTGAGAAAGAGAGAAAGAGAGTCTGTGAGTGAGAGAGACAGAAAGAGAAGCTGTGAGTGAGAGAGAGAGAGCGAAAGAGAAGCTGTGAGTGATAGAAGAGAGAGAGAAAGAGATGCTGTGAGTGAGAGAGAGAGAGAAAGAGAAGCTGTGAGTGAGAGAGAGAGAGAAGCTGTTAGTGAAAGAAAGAATGAAAGAGATGCTGTGAGTGAGAGAGCGAGAGAGAAGCTGTGAGTGAGAGTGAGAGAGAGAAAGAAAGAAAGAGAAGTTGTGAGTGAGAGTAAGAGAGAAATAGAAGCTGTGTGTGTGTGAGAGAGAGAAGCTGTGAGTGAGAGAGAGAGAAAGAGAAGCTGTGAGTGAGAGTGAGAGAGAGAAAGAAAGAGAAGCTGTGTGCGAGAGAGAGAATGAGAAGCTGTGAGTGAGAGAGAGAGAAGCTGTGAATGAGAGAGAAAGAGAAGCTGTGGGTGAGAGAGAGAAAGAAGCTTTGAGTGAGAGAAAGAGAGAAAGAGAAGCTGTGAGTGAGAGAGAGAGAAAGAGCTGTGAGTTAGAGAGAGAGAGAGAAGCCGTGAGTGAGAGAGAGAGAAGCTGTGAGTGAGTGAGAGAGAGAAGCTGTGTGTGTGTGTGAGAGAGAAAGAGAAACTGTGAGTGAGAGAAAGAGAGAAAGAGAAGCTGTGAGTGAGAGAGAGAGAGAAAGAAAGAGAAGCTGTGAGTGAGAGAGAGAGAGAAGCTGTGAGTGAGAGAGAGAGAGAAGCTGAGAGTGAGGGAGAGAGAGAAAGAGAAGCTGTGAGTGAGAGGGATAGAGAGAGAAAGAGAAGCTGAGTGAGAGAGAGAGAGAGAAAGAGAAGCTGTGCGTGTGTGAGAGAGAGAAGCTGTGACTGAGTGAGAGAGAGAGAGAAAGTGAAGCACGTGAGTGAGAAAGAGAGAAAGAGAAGCTGTGAGTGAGTGAGAGAGAGAGAGAAAGAGAAGCTGTGAGTGAGAAAGAGAGGGAGAGAAGCTGTGAGTGAGAGAGAGAGAAGCTGTGAGTAAGAGAGAGAGAGAGAGAAGCTGTGAGTGAGAGAAGAGAGAGAAAGATAAGCTGTGAGTGAGAGGGAGAGAAAGAGAAGCTGTGAGTGAGAGAGCAATAGAAGCTGTGAGTGTGAGAGAGAGAAGCTATGAGTGAGAGGGACAGAGAGAAATAGAAGCTGTGAGTGAGTGAGAGAGAGAGAAAGAGAAGCTGTGAGTGAGAGAGAGAAAGAGAAGCTGTGAGTGAGAGAGAGAGAATGTGAGTGAGAGAGAGAGAAATAGAAGCTATGAGTGAGAGTGAGAGAGAGAGCGAAAGAGAAGCTGTGAGTGAGAGAGAGAAAGAGAGAGAGAAAGAGAAGCTGTGAGTGAGAGAGAGAGAAAGAGTTGTGAGTGAGAGAGAGAGAGAGAAAGAGAAGCTGTGAGTGAGAGAGAGAGAAGCTGTGTGTGAGGGAGAGAGAAGCTCTGTGTGTGAGAGAGAAAGAGAAGCTGTGAGTGAGAGAGATAGAGAGAGAAAGAGAAGCTGTGAGTGAGAGAGAGAGAAAGAAGCTTTGAGTGAGGGAAAGAGAGAAAGAGAAGCTGTGAGAGAGAGAGAGAGAAAGAGAAGTTGTGAGTGAGAGAGAGAGAGAGAGAAATAGAAGCTGTGTGAGAGAGAGAATGAGAAGCTGTGAGTGAGAGAGAGAAGCTGTGTGAGAGAGAGATAGAGAAGCTGTGAGTGAGAGAGAGAGAGAGAGAAAGAGAAGCTGTGAGTGAGAGATAGAGAGAAAGAAAGAGAAGCTGTGAGTGAGAGAGAGAGAGAGAGAAGCTGTGAGTGAGAGAGAGAGAAGCTGTGAGTGAGGGAGAGATAGATAGAGATGCTGTGAGTGAAAGGGAGAGAGAGAGAGAGAGAGAGAGAGAAGCTGTGAGTGTGTGTGTGAGAGAGAAGCTGTGAGTGAGAAAGAGAGAGAGAAAGAGAAGCTGTGAGTGAGAGAGAGAGAAAGAGAAGCTGTGAGTGAGTGAGAGAGACAGAAAGAGAAGCTGTGAGTGTGAAAGAGAGAGAGAGAAGCTGTGAGTGAGAGAGAGAGAAGCTGTGAGTGAGAGAGAGAGAAAGATAATCTGTGAGGTAGAGTGAGAGAGAGAGAAAGAGAAGTTGTGAGTGAGAGAGAGAGAAGCTCTGTGTGTGAGAGAGAAAGAGAAGCTGTGAGTGAGAGAGATAGAGAGAGAAAGAGAAGCTGTGAGTGAGAGAGAGAGAGAGAAAGAAGCTTTGAGTGAGGGAAAGAGGGAAAGAGAAGCTGTGAGTGAGAGAGATAGAGAGAGAAAGAGAAGCTGTGAGTGAGAGAGAGAGAAAGAAGCTTTGAGTGAGGGAAAGAGAGAAAGAGAAGCTGTGTGAGAGAGAGAGAATGAGAAGCTGTGAGTGAGAGAGAGAGAAGCTGTGTGTGAGAGAGATAGAGAAGCTGTGAGTGAGAGAGAGAGAGAAAGAGAAGCTGTGAGTGAGAGATAGAGAGAAAGAAAGAGAAGCTGTGAGTGAGAGAGAGAGAGAGAGAAGCTGTGAGTGAGAGAGAGAGAAGCTGTGAGTGAGGGAGAGAAAGATAGAGATGCTGTGAGTGAAAGGGAGAGAGAGAGAAAGAGAAGCTGTGAGTGTGTGTGAGAGAGAGAAGCTGTGAGTGAGAAAGAGAGAGAAAGAGAAGCTGTGAGTGAGAGAGAGAGAAAGAGAAGCTGTGAGTGAGTGAGAGAGACAGAAAGAGAAGCTGTGAGTGTGAAAGAGAGAGAGAGAAGCTGTGAGTGAGAGAGAGAGAAGCTGTGAGTGAGAGAGAGAGAAAGAGTAGCTGTTAGTGAGAGAAGAGAGAGAGAAAGAGAAGCTGTGAGTGAGAGAGTGAGAGAGGAGCTGTGAGCGAGAGGGAGAGAGAGAAAGATAAGCTGAGAGTGAGAGAGAGAGAAAGAGAAGCTATGAGTGAGAGAGAGAGAAAGAAAGAGAAGCTGTGAGTGAGACTGAGAGAGAGAAAGAGAAGCTGTAAGTGAGAGAGAGGGGGGAGAAAGAGAAGCTGTGTGTGAGAGAGAGACAAAGAGAAGCTGTGATTGAGAGAGAGAGAAAGATAATCTGTGAGGTAGAGTGAGAGAGAGAGAAAGAGAAGTTGTGAGTGAGAGAGAGAGAAGCTCTGTGTGTGTGTGAGAGAGAGAAAGAAGCTTTGAGTGAGAGAAAGAGAGAAAGAGAAGCTGTGAATGAGAGAGAGAGAAGCTGAGTGTGAGGGAGAGAGAGAAAGAGAAGCTGTGAGTGAGAGGGATAGAGAGAGAAAGAGAAGCTGAGTGAGAGAGAGAGAGAGAAAGAGAAGCTGTGCATGTGTGAGAGAGAGAAGCTGTGACTGAGTGAGAGAGAGAGAAAGTGAAGCTGTGAGTGAGAAAGAGAGAAAGAGAAGCTGTGAGTGAGTGAGAGAGAGAGAGAGAAAGAGAAGCTGTGAGTGAGAAAGAGAGGGAGAGAAGCTGTGAGTGAGAGAGAGAGAAGCTGTGAGTAAGAGAGAGAGAGAGAGAGAGAAGCTATGAGTGAGAGAAGAGAGAGAAAGATAAGCTGTGAGTGAGAGGGAGAGAAAGAGAAGCTGTGAGTGAGAGAGAGAAATAGAAGCTGTGAGTGAGAGAGAGAGAGAAACTATGAGTGAGAGGGAGCGAGAGAAAGAGAAGCTGTGAGTGAGAGAGAGAGAAGCTGTGAGTAAGAGAGAGAGAGAGAGAGAAGCTATGAGTGAGAGAAGAGAGAGAAAGATAAGCTGTGAGTGAGAGGGAGAGAAAGAGAATCTGTGAGTGAGAGAGAGAAAGAGAAGCTGTGAGTAAGAGAGTGAGAGAGGAGCTGTGTGCGAGAGGGAGAGAGAGAAAGATAAGCTGAGAGTGAGAGAGAGAGAAAGAGAAGCTAGGAGTGAGAGAGAGAGAAAGAAAGAGAAGGTGTGAGTGAGACTGAGAGAGAGAAAGAGAAGCTGTGACTGAGAGAGAGGGGGAGAAAGAGAAGCTGTGTGTGAGAGAGAGACAAAGAGAAGCTGTGATTGAGAGAGAGAGAAAGATAATCTGTGAGGTAGAGTGAGAGAGAGAGAAAGAGAAGTTGTGAGTGAGAGAGAGAAGCTCTGTGTGTGTGAGAGAGAGAGAAAGAAGCTTTGAGTGAGAGAAAGAGAGAAAGAGAAGCTGTGAATGAGAGAGAGAGAAGCTGAGAGTGAGGGAGAGAGAGAAAGAGAAGCTGTGAGTGAGAGGGATAGAGAGAGAAAGAGAAGCTGAGTGAGAGAGAGAGAGAGAAAGAGAAGCTGTGCATGTGTGAGAGAGAGAAGCTGTGACTGAGTGAGAGAGAGAGAAAGTGAAGCTGTGAGTGAGAAAGAGAGAAAGAGAAGCTGTGAGTGAGTGAGAGAGAGAGAGAGAAAGAGAAGCTGTGAGTGAGAAAGAGAGGGAGAGAAGCTGTGAGTGAGAGAGAGAGAAGCTGTGAGTAAGAGAGAGAGAGAGAGAGAGAGAGAAGCTATGAGTGAGAGAAGAGAGAGAAAGATAAGCTGTGAGTGAGAGGGAGAGAAAGAGAAGCTGTGAGTGAGAGAGAGAAATAGAAGCTGTGAGTGAGAGAGAGAGAGAAACTATGAGTGAGAGGGAGCGAGAGAAAGAGAAGCTGTGAGTGAGAGAGAGAGAGAGAAAGAGAAGCTGTGAGTGAGAGAGAGAAAGAGAAGCTGTGTGAGAGAGAGAATGTGAGTGAGAGAGAGAGAAATAGAAGCTGTGAGTGAGAGTGAGAGAGAGAGCGAAAGAGAAGCTGTGAGTGAGAGAGAGATAGAGAGAGAAAGAGAAGCTGTGAGTGAGAGAGAGAGAGAAAGAAGCTTTGAGTGAGAGAAAGAGAGAAAGAGAAGCTGTGAGTGAGTGAGAGAGAAAGAGCTGTGAGTGAGAGAGAGAGAGAAAGAGAAGCTGTGAGTGAGAGAGAGAGAGAAGCTGTGTGTGAGGGAGAGAGAGAAAGAGAAGCTGTGAGTGAGAGGGATAGAGCGAGAAAGAGAATCTAAGTGAGAGAGAGAGAGAAAGAGAAGCTGTGAGTGAGTGAGAGAGAGAGAGAAAGAGAAGCTGTGAGTGAGAGAGTGAGAGAGAAAGAGAAACTGTGTGAGAGAGAGAGAAAGCGAAGCTGTGAGTGAGAGAGAGAGAAGCTGTGAGTGAGAGAAGAGAGAGAGAAAGAGAAGGTGTGTGTGTGAGAGAGAGAGAAGCTGTGTGTGTGAGAGAGAAGCTGTGAGTGAGAGGGACAGAAAGAAAACCTGTGAGTGAGAGAGAAGGTGAGAAAGAAGCTTTGAGTGAGTGAGAGAGAAAGAGAAACAGAAGCTGTGAGTGAGGGAGAGAGAGAAAGAGAAGCTATGAGTGAGAGAGAGAGAAAGAAAGAGAAGCTGTGAGTTTGAGAGAGAGAGAAAGAGAAGCTGTGAGTGATAGAAGAGAGAGAGAAAGAGATGCTGTGAGTGAGAGAGAGAGAGAAAGAGAAGCTGTGAGTGAGAGAGAGAGAAGCTGTTAGTGAAAGAAAAAATGAAAGAGATGCTGTGAGTGAGAGAGAGAGAGAAGCTGTGAGTGAGAGTGAGAGAGAGAAAGAAAGAAAGAGAAGTTTTGAGTGAGAGTGAGAGAGAAATAGAAGCTGTGAGAGAGAGAGAGAGAAGCTGTGAGTGAGAGTGAGAGAGAGAAAGAAAGAGAAGCTGTGAGAGAGAGAGAATGAGAAGCTGTGAGTGAGAGAGAGAGAAGCTGTGAATGAGAGAGAGAAAGAGAAGCTGTGGGTGAGAGAGAGAGAAAGAAGCTTTGAGTGAGAGAAAGAGAGAAAGAGAATCTGTGAGTGAGAGAGAGAGAAAGTGCTGTGAGTTAGAGAGAGAGAGAGAAGCCGTGAGTGAGAAAGAGAGAAGCTGTGAGTGAGTGAGAGAGAGAAGCTGTGTGTGTGTGAGAGAGAGAGAAAGAGAAACTGTGAGTGAGAGAAAGAGAGAAAGAGAAGCTGTGAGTGAGAGAGAGAGAGAAAGAGAAGCTGTGAGTGAGAGAGAGAGAAGCTGAGAGTGAGGGAGAGAGAGAAAGAGAAGCTGTGTGAGAGAGAGAGAATGTGAGTGAGAGAGAGAGAAATAGAAGCTGTGAGTGAGAGTGAGAGAGAGAGCGAAAGAGAAGCTGTGAGTGAGAGAGAGATAGAGAGAGAAAGAGAAGCTGTGAGTGAGAGAGAGAGAGAAAGAAGCTTTGAGTGAGAGAAAGAGAGAAAGAGAAGCTGTGAGTGAGTGAGAGAGAAAGAGCTGTGAGTGAGAGAGAGAGAGAAAGAGAAGCTGTGAGTGAGAGAGAGAGAGAGAAGCTGTGTGTGAGGGAGAGAGAGAAAGAGAAGCTGTGAGTGAGAGAGAGAAAGAGAAGCTGTGTGAGAGAGAGAATGTGAGTGAGAGAGAGAGAAATAGAAGCTGTGAGTGAGAGTGAGAGAGAGAGCGAAAGAGAAGCTGTGAGTGAGAGAGAGATAGAGAGAGAAAGAGAAGCTGTGAGTGAGAGAGAGAGAGAAAGAAGCTTTGAGTGAGAGAAAGAGAGAAAGAGAAGCTGTGAGTGAGTGAGAGAGAAAGAGCTGTGAGTGAGAGAGAGAGAGAAAGAGAAGCTGTGAGTGAGAGAGAGAGAGAAGCTGTGTGTGAGGGAGAGAGAGAAAGAGAAGCTGTGAGTGAGAGGGATAGAGCGAGAAAGAGAATCTAAGTGAGAGAGAGAGAGAAAGAGAAGCTGTGAGTGAGTGAGAGAGAGAGAGAAAGAGAAGCTGTGAGTGAGAGAGTGAGAGAGAAAGAGAAACTGTGTGAGAGAGAGAGAAAGCGAAGCTGTGAGTGAGAGAGAGAGAAGCTGTGAGTGAGAGAAGAGAGAGAGAAAGAGAAGGTGTGTGTGTGAGAGAGAGAGAAGCTGTGTGTGTGAGAGAGAAGCTGTGAGTGAGAGGGACAGAAAGAAAACCTGTGAGTGAGAGAGAAGGTGAGAAAGAAGCTTTGAGTGAGTGAGAGAGAAAGAGAAACAGAAGCTGTGAGTGAGGGAGAGAGAGAAAGAGAAGCTATGAGTGAGAGAGAGAGAAAGAAAGAGAAGCTGTGAGTTTGAGAGAGAGAGAAAGAGAAGCTGTGAGTGATAGAAGAGAGAGAGAAAGAGATGCTGTGAGTGAGAGAGAGAGAGAAAGAGAAGCTGTGAGTGAGAGAGAGAGAAGCTGTTAGTGAAAGAAAAAATGAAAGAGATGCTGTGAGTGAGAGAGAGAGAGAAGCTGTGAGTGAGAGTGAGAGAGAGAAAGAAAGAAAGAGAAGTTTTGAGTGAGAGTGAGAGAGAAATAGAAGCTGTGAGAGAGAGAGAGAGAAGCTGTGAGTGAGAGTGAGAGAGAGAAAGAAAGAGAAGCTGTGAGAGAGAGAGAATGAGAAGCTGTGAGTGAGAGAGAGAGAAGCTGTGAATGAGAGAGAGAAAGAGAAGCTGTGGGTGAGAGAGAGAGAAAGAAGCTTTGAGTGAGAGAAAGAGAGAAAGAGAATCTGTGAGTGAGAGAGAGAGAAAGTGCTGTGAGTTAGAGAGAGAGAGAGAAGCCGTGAGTGAGAAAGAGAGAAGCTGTGAGTGAGTGAGAGAGAGAAGCTGTGTGTGTGTGAGAGAGAGAGAAAGAGAAACTGTGAGTGAGAGAAAGAGAGAAAGAGAAGCTGTGAGTGAGAGAGAGAGAGAAAGAGAAGCTGTGAGTGAGAGAGAGAGAAGCTGAGAGTGAGGGAGAGAGAGAAA
Organism: Bradypodion ventrale; assembly: GCA_035047345.1. Lineage (NCBI taxonomy): Eukaryota > Metazoa > Chordata > Lepidosauria > Squamata > Chamaeleonidae > Bradypodion > Bradypodion ventrale. The sequence continues at coordinate 214,186,631 of JAWDJE010000001.1, forward strand.
GAGAAGCTGTGTGAGAGAGAGAGAATGTGAGTGAGAGAGAGAGAAATAGAAGCTGTGAGTGAGAGTGAGAGAGAGAGCGAAAGAGAAGCTGTGAGTGAGAGAGAGATAGAGAGAGAAAGAGAAGCTGTGAGTGAGAGAGAGAGAGAAAGAAGCTTTGAGTGAGAGAAAGAGAGAAAGAGAAGCTGTGAGTGAGTGAGAGAGAAAGAGCTGTGAGTGAGAGAGAGAGAGAAAGAGAAGCTGTGAGTGAGAGAGAGAGAGAGAAGCTGTGTGTGAGGGAGAGAGAGAAAGAGAAGCTGTGAGTGAGAGAGAGAAAGAGAAGCTGTGAGTGAGAGAGAGAGAATGTGAGTGAGAGAGAAATAGAAGCTGTGAGTGAGAGTGAGAGAGAGAGCGAAAGAGAGGCTGTGAGTGAGAGAGAGATAGAGAGAGAAAGAGAAGCTGTGAGTGAGAGAGAGAGAGAAAGAAGCTTTGAGTGAGAGAGAGAGAGAGAAAGAAGCTTTGAGTGAGAGAAAGAGAGAAAGAGAAGCTGTGAGTGAGTGAGAGAGAAAGAGCTGTGAGTGAGAGAGAGAGAGAAAGAGAAGCTGTGAGTGAGAGAGAGAGAGAAGCTGTGTGTGAGGGAGAGAGATTAAGAGAAGCTGTGAGTGAGAGGGATAGAGCGAGAAAGAGAACCTAAGTGAGAGAGAGAGAGAAAGAGAAGCTGTGAGTGAGTGAGAGAGAGAGAGAGAAAGAGAAGCTGTGAGTGAGAGAGTGAGAGAGAAAGAGAAACTGTGTGAGAGAGAGAGAAAGCGAAGCTGTGAGTGAGAGAGAGAGAAGCTGTGAGTGAGAGAAGAGAGAGAGAAAGAGAAGGTGTGTGTGTGTGAGAGAGAGAAGCTGTGTGTGTGAGAGAGAAGCTGTGAGTGAGAGAGAGAGAGAGAAGCTGTGAGTGAGAGTGAGAGAGAGAAAGAAAGAGAGAAAGAGAAGTTGTGAGTGAGAGAGAGAGAAAGAGCTGTGAGTTAGAGAGAGAGAGAGAAGCCGTGAGTGAGAGAGAGAGAAGCTGTGAGTGAGTGAGAGAGACAAGCTGTGTGTGTGTGTGAGAGAGAAAGAGAAACTGTGAGTGAGAGAAAGAGAGAAAGAGAAGCTGTGAGTGAGAGAGAGAGAGAAAGAAAGAGAAGCTGTGAGTGAGAGAGAGAGAGAAGCTGTGAGTGAGAGAGAGAGAGAAGCTGTGAGTGAGGGAGAGATAGATAGAGATGCTGTGAGTTAAAGGGACAGAGAGAGAAAGAGAAGCTGTGAGTGAGAGAGAGAGAGAGAAAGAGAAGCTGCGTGTGTGTGAGAGAGAAACTGTGAGTGAGAAAGAGAGAAAGAGAGTCTGTGAGTGAGAGAGACAGAAAGAGAAGCTGTGAGTGAGAGAGAGAGAGAGAAAGAGAAGCTGTGAGTGATAGAAGAGAGAGAGAAAGAGATGCTGTGAGTGAGAGAGAGAGAGAAAGAGAAGCTGTGAGTGAGAGAGAGAGAGAAGCTGTTAGTGAAAGAAAGAATGAAAGAGATGCTGTGAGTGAGAGAGCGAGAGAGAAGCTGTGAGTGAGAGTGAGAGAGAGAAAGAAAGAAAGAGAAGTTGTGAGTGAGAGTAAGAGAGAAATAGAAGCTGTGTGTGTGTGAGAGAGAGAAGCTGTGAGTGAGAGAGAGAGAAAGAGAAGCTGTGAGTGAGAGTGAGAGAGAGAAAGAAAGAGAAGCTGTGTGCGAGAGAGAGAATGAGAAGCTGTGAGTGAGAGAGAGAGAAGCTGTGAATGAGAGAGAAAGAGAAGCTGTGGGTGAGAGAGAGAGAAAGAAGCTTTGAGTGAGAGAAAGAGAGAAAGAGAAGCTGTGAGTGAGAGAGAAAGAGCTGTGAGTTAGAGAGAGAGAGAGAAGCCGTGAGTGAGAGAGAGAGAAGCTGTGAGTGAGTGAGAGAGAGAAGCTGTGTGTGTGTGTGAGAGAGAAAGAGAAACTGTGAGTGAGAGAAAGAGAGAAAGAGAAGCTGTGAGTGAGAGAGAGAGAGAAAGAAAGAGAAGCTGTGAGTGAGAGAGAGAGAGAAGCTGTGAGTGAGAGAGAGAGAGAAGCTGAGAGTGAGGGAGAGAGAGAAAGAGAAGCTGTGAGTGAGAGGGATAGAGAGAGAAAGAGAAGCTGAGTGAGAGAGAGAGAGAGAAAGAGAAGCTGTGCGTGTGTGAGAGAGAGAAGCTGTGACTGAGTGAGAGAGAGAGAGAAAGTGAAGCTGTGAGTGAGAAAGAGAGAAAGAGAAGCTGTGAGTGAGTGAGAGAGAGAGAGAAAGAGAAGCTGTGAGTGAGAAAGAGAGGGAGAGAAGCTGTGAGTGAGAGAGAGAGAAGCTGTGAGTAAGAGAGAGAGAGAGAGAAGCTGTGAGTGAGAGAAGAGAGAGAAAGATAAGCTGTGAGTGAGAGGGAGAGAAAGAGAAGCTGTGAGTGAGAGAGCAATAGAAGCTGTGAGTGTGAGAGAGAGAAGCTATGAGTGAGAGGGACAGAGAGAAATAGAAGCTGTGAGTGAGTGAGAGAGAGAGAAAGAGAAGCTGTGAGTGAGAGAGAGAAAGAGAAGCTGTGAGTGAGAGAGAGAGAATGTGAGTGAGAGAGAGAGAAATAGAAGCTATGAGTGAGAGTGAGAGAGAGAGCGAAAGAGAAGCTGTGAGTGAGAGAGAGAAAGAGAGAGAGAAAGAGTTGTGAGTGAGAGAGAGAGAGAGAAAGAGAAGCTGTGAGTGAGAGAGAGAGAGAAGCTGTGTGTGAGGGAGAGAGAAGCTCTGTGTGTGAGAGAGAAAGAGAAGCTGTGAGTGAGAGAGATAGAGAGAGAAAGAGAAGCTGTGAGTGAGAGAGAGAGAAAGAAGCTTTGAGTGAGGGAAAGAGAGAAAGAGAAGCTGTGAGAGAGAGAGAGAGAAAGAGAAGTTGTGAGTGAGAGAGAGAGAGAGAAATAGAAGTTGTGTGAGAGAGAGAATGAGAAGCTGTGAGTGAGAGAGAGAAGCTGTGTGAGAGAGAGATAGAGAAGCTGTGAGTGAGAGAGAGAGAGAGAGAAAGAGAAGCTGTGAGTGAGAGATAGAGAGAAAGAAAGAGAAGCTGTGAGTGAGAGAGAGAGAGAGAGAAGCTGTGAGTGAGAGAGAGAGAAGCTGTGAGTGAGGGAGAGATAGATAGAGATGCTGTGAGTGAAAGGGAGAGAGAGAGAGAGAGAGAGAGAAGCTGTGAGTGTGTGTGTGAGAGAGAAGCTGTGAGTGAGAAAGAGAGAGAGAAAGAGAAGCTGTGAGTGAGAGAGAGAGAAAGAGAAGCTGTGAGTGAGTGAGAGAGACAAAAAGAGAAGCTGTGAGTGTGAAAGAGAGAGAGAGAAGCTGTGAGTGAGAGAGAGAGAAGCTGTGAGTGAGAGAGAGAGAAAGAGCTGTGAGTGAGAGAGAGAGAGAAAGAGAAGCTGTGAGTGAGAGAGAGAGAGAGAAGCTGTGTGTGAGGGAGAGAGAGAAAGAGAAGCTGTGAGTGAGAGAGAGAAAGAGAAGCTGTGAGTGAGAGAGAGAGAATGTGAGTGAGAGAGAAATAGAAGCTGTGAGTGAGAGTGAGAGAGAGAGCGAAAGAGAGGCTGTGAGTGAGAGAGAGATAGAGAGAGAAAGAGAAGCTGTGAGTGAGAGAGAGAGAGAGAAAGAAGCTTTGAGTGAGGGAAAGAGGGAAAGAGAAGCTGTGAGTGAGAGAGATAGAGAGAGAAAGAGAAGCTGTGAGTGAGAGAGAGAGAAAGAAGCTTTGAGTGAGGGAAAGAGAGAAAGAGAAGCTGTGTGAGAGAGAGAGAATGAGAAGCTGTGAGTGAGAGAGAGAGAAGCTGTGTGTGAGAGAGATAGAGATGCTGTGAGTGAGAGAGAGAGAGAAAGAGAAGCTGTGAGTGAGAGATAGAGAGAAAGAAAGAGAAGCTGTGAGTGAGAGAGAGAGAGAGAGAAGCTGTGAGAGAGAGAGAGAGAAGCTGTGAGTGAGGGAGAGAAAGATAGAGATGCTGTGAGTGAAAGGGAGAGAGAGAGAAAGAGAAGCTGTGAGTGTGTGTGAGAGAGAGAAGCTGTGAGTGAGAAAGAGAGAGAAAGAGAAGCTGTGAGTGAGAGAGAGAGAAAGAGAAGCTGTGAGTGAGTGAGAGAGACAGAAAGAGAAGCTGTGAGTGTGAAAGAGAGAGAGAGAAGCTGTGAGTGAGAGAGAGAGAAGCTGTGAGTGAGAGAGAGAGAAAGAGTAGCTGTTAGTGAGAGAAGAGAGAGAGAAAGAGAAGCTGTGAGTGAGAGAGTGAGAGAGGAGCTGTGAGCGAGAGGGAGAGAGAGAAAGATAAGCTGAGAGTGAGAGAGAGAGAAAGAGAAGCTATGAGTGAGAGAGAGAGAAAGAAAGAGAAGCTGTGAGTGAGACTGAGAGAGAGAAAGAGAAGCTGTGAGTGAGAGAGAGGGGGGAGAAAGAGAAGCTGTGTGTGAGAGAGAGACAAAGAGAAGCTGTGATTGAGAGAGAGAGAAAGATAATCTGTGAGGTAGAGTGAGAGAGAGAGAAAGAGAAGTTGTGAGTGAGAGAGAGAGAAGCTCTGTGTGTGTGTGAGAGAGAGAAAGAAGCTTTGAGTGAGAGAAAGAGAGAAAGAGAAGCTGTGAATGAGAGAGAGAAGCTGAGTGTGAGGGAGAGAGAGAAAGAGAAGCTGTGAGTGAGAGGGATAGAGAGAGAAAGAGAAGCTGAGTGAGAGAGAGAGAGAAAGAGAAGCTGTGCATGTGTGAGAGAGAGAAGCTGTGACTGAGTGAGAGAGAGAGAAAGTGAAGCTGTGAGTGAGAAAGAGAGAAAGAGAAGCTGTGAGTGAGTGAGAGAGAGAGAGAGAAAGAGAAGCTGTGAGTGAGAAAGAGAGGGAGAGAAGCTGTGAGTGAGAGAGAGAGAAGCTGTGAGTAAGAGAGAGAGAGAGAGAGAGAAGCTATGAGTGAGAGAAGAGAGAGAAAGATAAGCTGTGAGTGAGAGGGAGAGAAAGAGAAGCTGTGAGTGAGAGAGAGAAATAGAAGCTGTGAGTGAGAGAGAGAGAGAAACTATGAGTGAGAGGGAGCGAGAGAAAGAGAAGCTGTGAGTGAGAGAGAGAGAGAGAAAGACAAGCTGTGAGTGAGAGAGAGAAAGAGAAGCTGTGTGAGAGAGAGAATTTGAGTGAGAGAGAGAGAAATAGAAGCTGTGAGTGAGAGTGAGAGAGAGAGCGAAAGAGAAGCTGTGAGTGAGAGAGAGATAGAGAGAGAAAGAGAAGCTGTGAGTGAGAGAGAGAGAGAAAGAAGCTTTGAGTGAGAGAAAGAGAGAAAGAGAAGCTGTGAGTGAGTGAGAGAGAAAGAGCTGTGAGTGAGAGAGAGAGAGAAAGAGAAGCTGTGAGTGAGAGAGAGAGAGAAGCTGTGTGTGAGGGAGAGAGAGAAAGAGAAGCTGTAAGTGAGAGGGATAGAGTGAGAAAGAGAATCTAAGTGAGAGAGAGAGAGAAAGAGAAGCTGTGAGTGAGTGAGAGAGAGAGAGAAAGAGAAGCTGTGAGTGAGAGAGTGAGAGAGAAAGAGAAACTGTGTGTGAGAGAGAGAAAGCGAAGCTGTGAGTGAGAGAGAGAGAAGCTGTGAGTGAGAGAAGAGAGAGAGAAAGAGAAGGTGTGTGTGTGAGAGAGAGAGAAGCTGTGTGTGTGAGAGAGAAGCTGTGAGTGAGAGGGACAGAAAGAAAACCTGTGAGTGAGAGAGAAGGTGAGAAAGAAGCTTTGAGTGAGTGAGAGAGAAAGAGAAACAGAAGCTGTGAGTGAGGGAGAGAGAGAAAGAGAAGCTATGAGTGAGAGAGAGAGAAAGAAAGAGAAGCTGTGAGTTTGAGAGAGAGAGAAAGAGAAGCTGTGAGTGATAGAAGAGAGAGAGAAAGAGATGCTGTGAGTGAGAGAGAGAGAGAAAGAGAAGCTGTGAGTGAGAGAGAGAGAAGCTGTTAGTGAAAGAAAGAATGAAAGAGATGCTGTGAGTGAGAGAGAGAGAGAGAGAAGCTGTGAGTGAGAGTGAGAGAGAAATAGAAGCTGTGAGAGAGAGAGAGTGAGAAGCTGTGAGTGAGAGAGAGAGAAAGAGAAGCTGTGAGTGAGAGTGAGAGAGAGAAAGAAAGAGAAGCTGTGAGAGAGAGAGAATGAGAAGCTGTGAGTGAGAGAGAGAGAAGCTGTGAATGAGAGAGAGAAAGAGAAGCTGTGGGTGAGAAAGAGAGAAAGAAGCTTTGAGTGAGAGAAAGAGAGAAAGAGAAGCTGTGAGTGAGAGAGAGAGAAAGTGCTGTGAGTTAGAGAGAGAGAGAGAAGCCGTGAGTGAGAAAGAGAGAAGCTGTGAGTGAGTGAGAGAGAGAAGCTGTGTGTGTGTGTGAGAGAGAGAAAGAGAAACTGTGAGTGAGAGAAAGAGAAGCTGTGAGTGAGAGAGAGAGAGAAAGAGAAGCTGTGAGTGAGAGAGAGAGGAGCTGAGAGTGAGGGAGAGAGAGAAAGAGAAGCTGTGAGTGAGAGAGAGAGAATGTGAGTGAGAGAGAGAGAAATAGAAGCTGTGAGTGAGAGTGAGAGAGAGAGCGAAAGAGAAGCTGTGAGTGAGAGAGAGATAGAGAGAGAAAGAGAAGCTGTGAGTGAGAGAGAGAGAGAAAGAAGCTTTGAGTGAGAGAAAGAGAGAAAGAGAAGCTGTGAGTGAGTGAGAGAGAAAGAGCTGTGAGTGAGAGAGAGAGAGAAAGAGAAGCTGTGAGTGAGAGAGAGAGAGAGAAGCTGTGTGTGAGGGAGAGAGAGAAAGAGAAGCTGTGAGTGAGAGAGAGAAAGAGAAGCTGTGAGTGAGAGAGAGAGAATGTGAGTGAGAGAGAAATAGAAGCTGTGAGTGAGAGTGAGAGAGAGAGCGAAAGAGAGGCTGTGAGTGAGAGAGAGATAGAGAGAGAAAGAGAAGCTGTGAGTGAGTGAGAGAGAGAAAGAAGCTTTGAGTGAGAGAGAGAGAGAGAAAGAAGCTTTGAGTGAGAGAAAGAGAGAAAGAGAAGCTGTGAGTGAGTGAGAGAGAAAGAGCTGTGAGTGAGAGAGAGAGAGAAAGAGAAGCTGTGAGTGAGAGAGAGAGAGAAGCTGTGTGTGAGGGAGAGAGATTAAGAGAAGCTGTGAGTGAGAGGGATAGAGCGAGAAAGAGAAGCTAAGTGAGAGAGAGAGAGAAAGAGAAGCTGTGAGTGAGAGAAAGAGAGAAAGAGAAGCTGTGAGTGAGAGAGAGAGAGAAAGAGAAGCTGTGAGTGAGAGAGAGAGGAGCTGAGAGTGAGGGAGAGAGAGAAAGAGAAGCTGTGAGTGAGAGAGAGAGAATGTGAGTGAGAGAGAGAGAAATAGAAGCTGTGAGTGAGAGTGAGAGAGAGAGCGAAAGAGAAGCTGTGAGTGAGAGAGAGATAGAGAGAGAAAGAGAAGCTGTGAGTGAGAGAGAGAGAGAAAGAAGCTTTGAGTGAGAGAAAGAGAGAAAGAGAAGCTGTGAGTGAGTGAGAGAGAAAGAGCTGTGAGTGAGAGAGAGAGAGAAAGAGAAGCTGTGAGTGAGAGAGAGAGAGAGAAGCTGTGTGTGAGGGAGAGAGAGAAAGAGAAGCTGTGAGTGAGAGAGAGAAAGAGAAGCTGTGAGTGAGAGAGAGAGAATGTGAGTGAGAGAGAAATAGAAGCTGTGAGTGAGAGTGAGAGAGAGAGCGAAAGAGAGGCTGTGAGTGAGAGAGAGATAGAGAGAGAAAGAGAAGCTGTGAGTGAGTGAGAGAGAGAAAGAAGCTTTGAGTGAGAGAGAGAGAGAGAAAGAAGCTTTGAGTGAGAGAAAGAGAGAAAGAGAAGCTGTGAGTGAGTGAGAGAGAAAGAGCTGTGAGTGAGAGAGAGAGAGAAAGAGAAGCTGTGAGTGAGAGAGAGAGAGAAGCTGTGTGTGAGGGAGAGAGATTAAGAGAAGCTGTGAGTGAGAGGGATAGAGCGAGAAAGAGAAGCTAAGTGAGAGAGAGAGAGAAAGAGAAGCTGTGAGTGAGTGAGTGAGAGAGAGAAAGAGAAGCTGTGAGTGAGAGAGTGAGAGAGAAAGAGAAACTGTGTGAGAGAGAGAGAAAGCGAAGCTGTGAGTGAGAGAGAGAGAAGCTGTGAGTGAGAGAAGAGAGAGAGAAAGAGAAGGTGTGTGTGTGTGAGAGAGAGAAGCTGTGTGTGTGAGAGAGAAGCTGTGAGTGAGAGGGACAGAAAGAAAACCTGTGAGTGAGAGAGAAGGTGAGAAAGAAGCTTTGAGTGAGAGAGAGAGAAAGAGAAACAGAAGCTGTGAGTGAGGGAGAGAGAGAAAGAGAAGCTATGAGTGAGAGAGAGAGAAAGAAAGAGAAGCTGTGAGTGAGAGAGAGAGAGAGAAAGAGAAGCTGTGAGTGATAGAAGAGAGAGAGAAAGAGATGCTGTGAGTGAGAGAGAGAGAGAAAGAGAAGCTGTGAGAGAGAGAGAGAAGCTGTTAGTGAAAGAAAGAATGAAAGAGATGCTGTGAGTGAGAGAGAGAGAGAGAAGCTGTGAGTGAGAGTGAGAGAGAGAAAGAAAGAAAGAGAAGTTGTGAGTGAGAGTAAGAGAGAAATAGAAGCTGTGTGTGTGAGAGAGAGAGAAGCTGTGAGTGAGAGAGAGAGAAAGAGAAGCTGTGAGTGAGAGTGAGAGAGAGAAAGAAAGAGAAGCTGTGAGAGAGAGAGAGAATGAGAAGCTGTGAGTGAGAGAGAGAGAAGCTGTTTATGAGAGAGAGAAAGAGAAGCTGTGGGTGAGAGAGAGAGAAAGAAGCTTTGAGTGAGAGAAAGAGAGAAAGAGAAGCTGTGAGTGAGAGAGAGAGAAAGAGCTGTGAGTTAGAGAGAGAGAGAAGCCGTGAGTGAGAGAGAGAGAAGCTGTGAGTGAGTGAGAGAGAGAAGTTGTGTGTGTGTGTGAGAGAGAAAGAGAAACTGTGAGTGAGAGAAAGAGAGAAAGAGAAGCTGTGAGTGAGAGAGAGAGAGAAAGAGAAGCTGTGAGTGAGAGAGAGAGAGAAGCTGTGAGTGAGAGAGAGAAGCTGTGAGTGAGGGAGAGATAGATAGAGATGCTGTGAGTGAGTGAGAGAGAGAGAGAGAGAAAGAGAAGCTGTGAGTGAGAGAGTGAGAGAGAAAGAGAAACTGTGTGAGAGAGAGGGAAAGTGAAGCTGTGAGTGAGAGAGAGAGAAAAGCTGTGAGTGAGAGAAAGAGAGAGAGAAATAGAAGCTGTGAGTGATAGAAGAGAGAGAGAAAGAGATGCTGTGAGTGAGAGAGAGAGAGAAAGAGAAGCTGTGAGTGAGAGAGAGAGAAGCTGTTAGTGAAAGAAAGAATGAAAGAGATGCTGTGAGTGAGAGAGTGAGAGAGAAGCTGTGAGTGAGAGAGAGAGAAAGAAAGAGAAGCTGTGAGTGAGACTGAGAGAGAGAAAGAGAAGCTGTGAGTGAGAGAGAGGGGGGAGAAAGAGAAGCTGTGTGTGAGAGAGAGACAAAGAGAAGCTGTGATTGAGAGAGAGAGAAAGATAATCTGTGAGGTAGAGTGAGAGAGAGAGAAGCTCTGTGTGTGAGAGAGAAAGAGAAGCTGTGAGTGAGAGAGATAGAGAGAGAAAGAGAAGCTGTGAGTGAGAGAGAGAGAAAGAAGCTTTGAGTGAGGGAAAGAGAGAAAGAGAAGCTGTGAGAGAGAGAGAGAGAAAGAGAAGTTGTGAGTGAGAGAGAGAGAGAAATAGAAGCTGTGTGAGAGAGAGAGAGAATGAGAAGCTGTGAGTGAGAGAGAGAGAAGCTGTGTGAGAGAGAGATAGAGAAGCTGTGAGTGAGAGAGAGAGAGAAAGAGAAGCTGTGAGTGAGAGATAGAGAGAAAGAAAGAGAAGCTGTGAGTGAGAGAGAGAGAAGCTGTGAGTGAGAGAGAGAGAAGCTGTGAGTGAGGGAGAGATAGATAGAGATGCTGTGAGTGAAAGGGAGAGAGAGAAAGAGAAGCTGTGTGTGAGAGAGAGAGAGAAGCTGTGAGTGTATGTGTGAGAGAGAAGCTGTGAGTGAGAAAGAGAGAGAGAAAGAGAAGCTGTGAGTGAGAGAGAGAGAAAGAGAAGCTTTGAGTGAGTGAGAGAGACAGAAAGAGAAGCTGTGAGTGTGAAAGAGAGAGAGAGAAGCTGTGTGTGAGAGAGAGAAGCTGTGAGTGAGAGAGAGAGAAAGAGTAGCTGTTAGTGAGAGAAGAGAGAGAGAAAGAGAAGCTGTGAGTGAGAGAGTGAGAGAGAGGAGCTGTGAGCGAGAGGGAGAGAGAGAAAGATAAGCTGATAGTGAGAGAGAGAGAAAGAGAAGCTATGAGTGAGAGAGAGAGAAAGAAAGAGAACCTGTGAGTGTGACTGAGAGAGAGAAAGAGAAGCTGTGAGTGAGAGAGAGGGGGGAGAAAGAGAAGCTGTGTGTGAGAGAGAGACAAAGAGAAGCTGTGATTGAGAGAGAGAGAAAGATAATCTGTGAGGTAGAGTGAGAGAGAGAGAAAGAGAAGTTGTGAGTGAGAGAGAGAGAAGCTCTGTGTGTGGGAGAGAAAGAGAAGCTGTGAGTGAGAGAGATAGAGAGAGAAAGAGAAGTTGTGAGTGAGAGAGAGAAAGAGAATGTGTGAGTGAGAGAGAGAGAGAGAAAGAGAAGCTGTGAGTGAGAGATAGATGAGCTGTGTGTGTGAGAGAGAAAGAGAAGCTGTGAGTGAGAGAGATAGAGAGAGAAAGAGAAGCTGTGAGTGAGAGAGAGAGAAAGAGAAGCTGAGAGTGAGAGAGAGAGAAGTTGTGAGTGAGAGAGAGAGAAGCTGTGTGTGTGCGTGAGAGAGAGAAAGAGAAGCTGTGAGTGAGAGAGAGAGAGAAAGAAAGAGAAGCTGTGAGTGAGATAGAGAGAAAGAAAGAGAAGCTGTGAGTGAGAGAGAGAGAGAGAAGCTGTGAGTGAGAGAGAGAGAGAAGCTGTGAGTGAGGGAGAGATAGATAGAGATGCTGTGAGTGAAAGGGAGAGAGAGAGAAAGAGAAGCTGTGAGTGAGAGAGAGAGAGAAGCTGTGAGTGTGTGTGAGAGAGAGAAGCTGTGAGTGAGAAAGAGAGAGAGAAAGAGAAGCTGTGAGTGAGAGAGAGAAAGAGAAGCTGTGAGTGAGTGAGAGAGACAGAAAGAGAAGCTGTGAGTGTGAAAGAGAGAGAGAGAAGCTGTGAGTGAGAGAGAGAGAAGCTGTGAGTGAGAGAGAGAGAAAGAGTAGCTGTTAGTGAGAGAAGAGAGAGAGAAAGAGAAGCTGTGAGTGAGAGAGTGAGAGAGAGGAGCTGTGAGCGAGAGGGAGAGCGAGAAAGATAAGCTGAGAGTGAGAGAGAGAGAAAGATAAGCTATGAGTGAGAGAGAGAGAAAGATAGAGAAGCTGTGAGTGAGACTGAGAGAGAGAAAGAGAAGCTGTGAGTGAGAGAGAGGGGGGAGAAAGAGAAGCTGTGTGTGAGAGAGAGACAAAGAGTAGCTGTAATTGAGAGAGAGAGAAAGATAATCTATGAGGTAGAGTGAGAGAGAGAGAAAGAGAAGTTGTGAGTGAGAGAGAGAGAAGCTCTGTGTGTGAGAGAGAAAGAGAAGCTGTGAGTGAGAGAGATAGAGAGAGAAAGAGAAGCTGTGAGTGAGAGAGAGAGAAAGAAGCTTTGAGTGAGGGAAAGAGAGAAAGAGAAGCTGTGAGAGAGAGAGAGAGAAAGAGAAGTTGTGAGTGAGAGAGAGAGAGAGAAATAGAAGCTGTGTGTGAGAGAGAGAGAATGAGCTGTGAGTGAGAGAGAGAGAAGCTGTGTGAGAGAGAGATAGAGAAGCTGTGAGTGAGAGAGAGAGAGAGAGAAAGAGAAGCTGTGAGTGAGAGATAGAGAGAAAGAAAGAGAAGCTGTGAGTGAGAGAGAGAGAGAGAGAAGCTGTGAGTGAGAGAGAGAGAAGCTGTGAGTGAGGGAGAGATAGATAGAGATGCTGTGAGTGAAAGGGAGAGAGAGAGAGAGAGAGAAGCTGTGAGTGTGTGTGTGTGAGAGAAGCTGTGAGTGAGAAAGAGAGAGAGAAAGAGAAGCTGTGAGTGAGAGAGAGAGAAAGAGAAGCTGTGAGTGAGTGAGAGAGACAGAAAGAG